>OY293829.1:46715202-48031422 GCA_958507055.1 Crioceris asparagi
TTTGTTTAAATAAATATCGGACTGTCAGTTGTGGATGCTTTTGTAGAATTTTAGCAGTTTATCATACTCTTAGAAAATATATTGTAACGTGAAGACTTACCCGAAAAATAAACTACACACACAATGCACATTCCGGAAAACGCGGGAGACATCAGAGGCAACGAGAATAAGTCCTGGTCTATTCTCGAAGCCATATACTGAGAAATAACCTCCAGAAACAACCAAAACAACACTGGAATCATCTAGAGCTTTTAGGTTAGATATATAATGCTGATGGCAATGACAGGACAGTTAGTTAGTGATAGATAGTCGGTCATAGATCATAGACTTAGAAAGTCGTATATAGTCCTAGAAATAAGTGTGAATATAAATGTGTATATAGTCGTGTAGTTATTGGTGTAAATAAATAAGTGAAAATAAATCGAACCCAGTTTTAATATAAATTCCCGTTACATTGGTGTCAGTGTGGAATCAGTCAGTGACACTGTAAAATTGAACAGACTTTAAGAAACTGTGGTTTCGTGTAGAGTTGAGTGCTTTCGTGACTTTTGGTTAGATTTAAATTTAAGTTTAAGACTCTTTTGTTCGTTTTCGTGTTGGTATAGAGAATTTTTGTTCGTTTTTATGTTAGTGTGAAAACTTTTTAGTTCGTTTTCGTGTGAAGAATTTTGTTCGTTATCGTGTCGAAGACTTCAAAAAGAGTATTGACTAATTGACTCTGTTAATAAAGACAATTCAAAATGAAACTAGTGCAGTTAACCGTGAAACAACTCAAAGAACAGTTGGTGGAGCGGGATTGTCATGATTCCGGTAATAAAACGACCTTCTAGAAACGGTTAAGGGACTTTGCTTGAAAATGGAGAAGATCCTGTATGTTCGAGTTCCACTCTCTGAAGAAGAACTGTTACTGAAAGAGGTGAGAAATAATAATGAGAAATTCGAGGAAGTAACCAGGACGTTTGGGGTGAAATTCGATGAAGTCTCGAAAAAGTTTGAAGAAGTTCTTAGAACTCTTCAAGATGAAATTAAAGATGTTTCCAGGAAAAGTGATGCGAGGTTTGAGGAGGTGAGCAGAACTATCGAGGAAAAGGTTAAAGAAGCTGGTAGATATAGGGACAAGAAATTCGAAGAAATTTCAAGAACAGTTGAAGAACACTTTGTCACGACAGAGAAGAACATGGAGCAATTGCAACAAAAAATCAAGACACTGGAAATGTCAGTTAAGAATGGTAACTGCAGTGGGAGCCAGACATTCAAAGGCGAAGATGACTTAGCCGCAGGTAGTATGAGGGTTAAGCTTCCAAACTTTGATGGAAAGTGCTCTTGGTCAACCTATCGAAAACAGTCTGAAGCAGTGGCAATGGCTAACCAGTAGACCGAAGAACAGAAAGCTGTTTCCTTAACCGCTGCTTTACGAGGTGATGCAGCAGACATCCTTAGGTCTATTCCGGCTGGCCAGGCAAACTACCATGTCTTGCTTTCTAAATTGGAGAATCGGTATGGAGACAGTCATCTCCATGAAGTATAAAAAGCACAACTGCGATCTCGGGTGCAACGTGCAATTGAGAGTCTGCAAGAGTTCGAAGGAGAGGTAGCTCGTATTGTGCGATTAGCATATCCTATAGCTGCCGATAGGTTCCTTGATGAAATTGCGGTGGACACATTTGTGAATGGATTAAGAGAGAGCGAGCTGCAGATGGCGTTGAAGCTGGCCAAACCAAAATTGCTAGAAGAAGCACTAGCTATTGCTTTGGAGCATGAAGCCGCTAGCCAAACTTCCCGAGGGCACCGTGTAAGAGCAATCGAGGAAGAAGACCAATCCAACAGAGAGTCCCTGTTAGACATGATAAGGAAGCTAGTTATGGGAGCGCAATCAAAGAAGAGAGAGCCAAATTGTTGGAACTGTGGTGAGCTAGGACACGTACGCCGCAGTTGTAAGAAGAAGGTTGCACAATCGGAAAACTAGAATGGGTCGAGATCAGGGGGCAATCGTCGACCTGCAGACATAGTGCCCCAGTAATTACGGTCATTGTGTCATCTTCTGGCGGAGCTATGAGTTTATACATCGATGGTCAAATCAATGGAGAAGACAGAACACCCTCATAGACACCGGAGCAACAAGAACAATAGCCAGACCAGACTCATCACAGATCATTCCCGGATATTATCAACAAAGATCCAACTCAGAACAGCAACTGGAGAGACAATAAGAACACATGGTGAAGGGAGCATGACCATCAGCATTGGCAAGATCACCATCAAGCACAGAGTTCTAATCGCTGACATATCTGATCAGTTTATTTTGGGAATGGACCTTTTGACGAAGCTTGGGGCTGTGTTGGATGTCAAAAATAGTGTCTCGAAGGTTGACAATAAAGAACTGCCCTTTCACGAGGATAACGAAGATGTTGTCCGATTGGTAACGACTAGTGATGTAATAATACCCGGCTATAGTTAAAAAATATTGGTGACCAACCAGGACGGATACTGCAAATCTGAAAGTCTGAGACTGGTGGAAGAAATGAATAATAAGAAATTTTTGACAGCTAAAGCTCTTGTTCGAGTAGGAGATGTCGTTCCATTCAGAGTAATGAATTTAAAGCAGTGTCCCATCAAGTTGAGCAAGGGAAGTATGGTTGGAAATTGTGTTCCTGTTTCAGCGATATGCTCTGTAAGAACAACTAGTAAACCATCCAGGACCGGATATTCGAAAGAGCTGGTTGATGTGGTCATCAAGACTGTCCAGGACTTAGATGAGAATCAATGACGAAAAGTGAGAGATATGCATGTAGAATTCCAGGACGTATTTGCGATGGAAGAAGAATACAAAGGTAAAACAAGTATAGTGACTCACACGATAAACACGGGGAATGCTCAGCCAATAAGAAAGCTGCCAAGAAGACTTCCATTGGCCAAAAGAGACGAAGCCAAGAAAATGATTCAAGAAATGAGCAAACAAGGAGTCATTGAGCCATCAAATAGTCCATGGACTTCGCCAGTAGTGCTCGTTAAGAAAAAGGATGGTTCTACAAGATTCTGTGTAGATTACCGACTTCTGAATTCAGTCACTAAGAAGGATAGTTATCCGTTACCCAGAATAGATGACACCCTAGATACTCTCTCTGGGTCACGATGGTTTTCTACACTAGATCTGAAAAGTGGATACTGGTAAGTTGGAATGGATCCCGCAGATCGAGAAAAGACTGCTTTCTCGATAGGATCAGGGCTCTGGCAATTCACTGTGATGCCGTTTGGACTATGCAATGCTCCCGCTACATTTGAGAGGCTCATGGAAGCAGTTTTGAGAAAATTGACATGGCAAACTTACCTAGTGTATTTGGATGACGTGATCATGGTAGGAAAATCATTTGAAGAACACTCTAAGAATTTATGAGAAGTTTTCCAACGATTACGTGAAGCCAACCTGAAGCTGAGTCCTAAGAAATGTCATCTGTTCCGACGTGAAGTGAGATATCTGGGTTATATCGTATCTGAGGATGGAGTCACGGCAGATCCAGAAAAGATAACAGCTATTAAGGAATGGCCTATTCCCAAGGACAAGTATGAGATTATACGTTTTCTGGGCTTGTGTACCTACTACCGTCGGTTCGTGAAAGGTTTTGCCAACATCGCTAAACCTTTAACGAAATTAACAGAAGAAGGCAAAAAATATTCCTGGAATGACGAGTGTCCGAGAGCTTTCGAACAAGTGCAAGAAGCTCTTATCAGTGCACCAATCTTGGGTTATCCTAGGCATGACGGAAAATTCGTGTTGGACACAGATGCCAGTAATACAGCTATTGGTGCTGTCCTCTCTCAGATTCAAGACGGACAGGAGAAAGTGATTGCCTACTTCAGCAAGGTTTTGTCCAAATCGGAGAGGAATTATTGCGTTACCAGAAGGGAACTGTTGGGAATAGTGAAAGCCTGCGAACACTTCCATAAGTATTTGTATGGTCGCCGCTTTCTAGTTAGAACTGACCATGCAGCGTTGAAGTGGCTCCTGCAATTCCGTTATCCTGAAGGACAAGTGGCAAGATGGTTAGAACGTCTTCAGGAATATGACTATGACATCGAACACAGGGCAGGAAAAATTCATGGGAATGCAGATGCCTTATCCAGAAGACCGTGCAACTCTAATTGCACCCACTGCTCGAGGATGAAAGACAAGCTTTGCCCTATACGAACCGTAGAAAATGAGAAATGGCAGCCCGAACAAATGAAGCTGGCACAAGAGAACGACTCATGGTTGAGAGTAGTCTTGGAGTGGATGCGCCGTAAGGAGAGGCCGTCTTTGCAAGATATAAGCTTACGAAGCCCATAAGTGAAAGCATATTGGAGCCAATGGGACTCTTTTGTGTTAGAGATGATCTGCTGTATAGAACCTTTGATTCAGAAGATGGAACTGAATCCAGATTACAACTAGTTGTGCCAAGAAGCAAAGTGCCTAAGGTACTACGGAGCCTCGGGTGGACATTTTGGAATCACCAAGACTCTGCAGAAGGTTCGGGAGCGATTCTATTGGGTGAATTGCAAAGAAGATGTGAGACAGTGGTGCCGTAAGTGCGAAGTGTGTGCAGCCAGCAATGGACCACTTGCCATCTATGAGGCAGTGTAATGTTGGAAGTCCCATGGAGCGAGTTGATGTGGATATTGCGGGGCCATTTCCTGAAACGGACAATGGGAATAAGTATATCCTAGTAGCCATGGATTATTTCACAAAGTGGACAGAGGCGTACGCAATCCCTAACCAAGAAGCATCGACCGTCGCCGAGGTGTTATTTTCACGTTTTGACGTTCCTCTTGAAATCCATTCGGACCAAGGAAGAAACTTCGAGTCAGCCCTGTTCCAAGATGTGTGCAGACTAATATGTGCGAACAAGACCAGAACGACCCCTTTGCATCCTCAATCGGACGGAATGGTAGAGAGGATGAACCGAACCATGGGCAAGCACCTCTCTAATGCTGTCTTAAAACATCAGAGAGATTGGGATCAGCCATTTGTTCCTGATGGCCTATCGGGCGGCTATGAATGAAACAACTGGTCAGACTCCTGCTAATTTAATGTTGGGGCACGAGTTGCGACTACCCTGTGACCTGGAATTTGGCCGCAGACCTACAGAGGACAATGTCGCAGGTGAAGGATACGTCGACCAATTGAGAGCCAGAATGGATAAAGTCCACGAGCTAACAAAAACATCCAGCTTGACAGTGATCTAATGAAGCACCACTACAATATTCGATCAGCTGATGGAGTCTTCAACGCGGGAGACCTGATTTGGCTGTATAGTCCCCAACGACGTCGAGGCCTTTGTCCCAAACTCTAGAGGCAATGGGAAGGTCCATATGAAGTCATGAAGAGGATAAATGACGTCATCTATCGTATACGAAAGTTACCAAGGGGAAAACCTAGAGTGGTGCACATAAACCGACTCGCACCATACGCTGGATCGAACAACCAGGAGAAAGCACGAGTGGCTCTTCAAGAAAAAAACATTGTTTTCAAACTACCAGTCGACGTTTCTATTGCCCATTGTGTAGCGGAGGATCTACGTAAGGGCCGAGGAATTGCTCTGGTGTTTAAAAGGAAGCTTGGAAGACTGGATGAATTGTCAGCCCAACGACCAAGAGTAGGAAAAGTTCTGCGACTAGCAGATGGTAATCGGAACCTCTTCTATTTGGATACGAAGAAGATGTCTAGAGGAAATCCCAAGGACATCTGGCATGCACTGAAGAGCCTAAGAAATGAAGTCTGGAATAATCACATCAAGAAGTTGGGTCTTCCGAAAATAGGCTGCGGGTTGGACGGGCTAGATTGGAAGATTGTAAGGAGCATGATCGAATACATCTTCCAGGACGCTGGTGTGCAAATTGCCGTGTGTTGCTTCAATCCAAAAGGAGTGTACTCGGGAAAGACGATAGACTGTTACTTCTTGAACAAGCGTGTTTGCCTGGTAGGAACCAAGTGCAGATTCTGCCATGGAACGGAAATCCAGCAAGGTACTACCAAGGATGATTTTGATCGGGACGATCAGATGCTAAGGAGGGGGCAGTGTAACGTGAAGACTTACCCGAATAATGAACAACACACACAATGCACATTCCGGAAAACACGGGAGACATCAGAGGCAACGAGAATAAGTCCTGGTCTATTCTCGAAGCCATATACTGAGAAATAACCTCCAGAAACAACGAAAAAAACAATGGAATCATCTAGAGCTTTTTAGGTTAGATATATAATGCTGATGGCAATGACAGGATAGTTAGTGATAGATAGTCGGTCATAGATCAAAGACTTTGAAAGTCGTTTATAGTCCGAGAAATAAGTGTGAATATAAATGTGTATATAGTCGTGTATTTATTAGTGTAAATAAATAAGTGAATATAAATCGAACCCAGTTTTAATATAAATTCCCGTTACGGTATTCTGAACAAGGAGGGTTCGATTTTTTTGAACATTTTAATAAAAGGAATAGAAATATTGCCCTAACAATTAGACTACTATCTACGAAACTTCCCTGAAAGAATAATTCCTGACAAATAAATTTTTCAGCGAATCAAACAAGACTTAAGAAACCACTGTGTTATTAAATATGTTGGAATGACGAAACTATCTTTACCACTGTAGGGCGTTTTAATAGGAATAATTATTGTAATTTTTCGTCTCGAACAAATCTTATATCCCAAATCTTCCAAACTCAGTACAGACACAGTGTTCATGTTTGGTGTGGTATTCATAAGGGACATATTTTAGGATCTCTATTTTTAGATCAAAATTTAAATGGGACTCGATATCTCGATCTATTACAAAATCAAATAAACCCTTTATTAGGTAATGAGGAAGAAAATAATAATTATATTATATACCAAATGGATAGGGCTCCGTTTCATAATACAGCATTAGTCCCAAGGATTGGACCAAATGGAAATGCTGCATAGCTACTAACCTCTTGACTTCTCTCTATCAGGTACGTCTAAAGATCGTATTTACAGGAACCAGACCAATGACGTAGAAGATCTAAAAAATAAAATAAGATTGGAAATAGAAGCCTTCAATTGGCCAGACTGCGGGATTGTAAAAGAAAATTGGTAGCCGTCTGTAAAGCGGAAAATGGAGAACATTATTTCTTAATTTTTAATCTGAATAATTGTTTTCCATATTATTTGAGTGAATCAGATATTGTCCTGGAAGACATTAAATTTTACTGAGCTTAATCTATTGAAAGTATTGTAACATTTAACCCTGTGCTAAACGTTGTGGGGTGAGTTCACTTGCGTAAGACTCAAAGTTCGCAGATTGCTTCCAATGGTTTATTTCCAAACACTCAATACACGATCTTCTGTTATGGTACAACTGTCACCACTTGTCACCTTGACAAAGTATACTGTCACTGTCTTCACCGACAGAGCTTCTATTAACATCTGATTCCAAAGACTGACTGTTTCAACTGACTTTATAAGACTCACTGCCTTCATAATTCTGACTGACTCTGTCCCGTGATCGACACGGCCTTATATACCTGAATCATGACATGACATTCATCGAGAATGTTCTATGATTATCTAGATGCACATAATTAATGTTCTAGATCCTTGTCAAACTGACAATAGTATGACAAATTGTACCTCACATATAGTTTCTGGAAGGATCGAGAATAAATCTACTATAATTCTAGAACTACATAAGGAAATATACATGCAATAACTACTGTAAGCAACGTAGTAGCATAAATAACTAATAAACTAATATTAACCCTAAGTACATGAATACCTATCCACGTTACAGTATATTCAATAGGGCACCTTATTTTTAAGACTGCCATTGAAAATTATGTCGCAATCGGTTTAGCCGTTATGGAAATTCGCAAGAACAAACAAAAATGATAAAAAATGCTGTCTTTTATGACACATATACTTCCATATGCCATTAGTTAAAATCTGTTATTTTGAAATTACAAACATACACTCCGATTTTATATATATGTATAGATAAAAAAAGTTATTCCTTTTAACATTAGCTACCTGCCTGTTCAGCCGTTACGGAGATTAGCCGGAACAAACAGATAGATAGTCAGAAAAATATTAAAAAATATGTTTTGTTATGTGACACATATACTTCCATATTCGATTATTTCGGTTTTTTGATATTACAAACGGACACGTTGATTTTATTTATTAGTATAGATGATTTTCAAAGTCCTGCTCGATTTGTCAAAAAATTGATTAGTTCTGTAAGTTTCATCGATGGTGTCTAATTGTTAAGCCAATAATTACGTTGTTCTTAATAAACACAAATGAAACCTTTCTTGTTCAGATAACAATGTTTAATAAAACTGTGATAAACTGCTGTAGTTCTACAAAAGCACACACAACTAATAGCCTAACATTAATTTAAATAAACAATATGCCATTTTTTCAATAGTAATCACTATGTTAATGAATGTGCACCTCAAATTTTACAGAATTTTAAATTTTGGATTATATTTCAGAAACTCTTGATATACGGTATAGGCGAATCCAGGCAAGTGTTCGCCCTCTGCTGGTAAAAGTGCCAACTGAGAACAGATAGGTAATCGTTTGTTTACATTCGTATTTGTTAAAACGTGAATTTTACCCATCATGCCGAAGAAAACTGTTTCTATTACAAATTGTGGTGTACCTAATATAATTGTCAGAGCAAAAAAATAAGTACAGGACAATCCATTTTTCCCAATAAAGGATCAGGATTTGTCTATACTAAGAACAATTTTGGAGTGGTGGAGAAAGTGGATAGAAGGTTAGCTTAGGAAACAGTTTTATTAAAGTAATTAACTCATTTATATTATCTTGCTTAATGTATAGAGTTCATATTGTATATCTACTATGTATTATAGCTCAAAATTTATTAGTTACTTACTTGCTCTGTTCAAAAAACGTGCGAAACATCTCATATGGAGTCACTGTAATGTTTAATTGTTTTTTTTTTGTAATAGAACTGTTTTCTCAGATAAAAATACTTGTTCTTTTAAGGAAATACGTTAAACATCTTATATTGTATTTCTTTAGATTTTGCTCTACTTTTTTATGTAGGTATATTGATTCACTCAGCTTTAAAATATCTCTAGTAAAAGCGGTCCAGTATAACTATAAAACAATTCATAGAACTTATTGTATATTTTTGATTTAGAATGAAAACTGGTCGTTTATTATCATTTACACGGAAATATATAAACAAAACTGCAGGTATGGCAAGTCATTGCAATTTTATTTATATCACCACCTATATAAATAGATTTTCAGTTAAGATGCCTTGTCATTTTTAAAAATTGTATTCTATCGGAGATAATTACTATTAGTGGAAATTCATGGAAGCATCCAAATATCCAAATAATATACAAAAACATAAAAACACTTCTTGTATTTCCGCTTCCATGATACCAGCAACTATATCTGCAAGATAAGGAAAATTCACGTGTCTATACTTGTTCCGCTTTGTAATTTTAATGAATGATTGTACTTACTTTATATCATTATATTATAATAACCAAAGACTATTTTTATTCCAAAGCACAATAATTGCCCTCAAACACAGATCAAACAACTCACACTAACGTACTCTCATAAAGATTGCATAGAATCAGCTGTTCTTTCCGATAAACATTACCTCTCTACAGTGGCGCCCTCCCACGTGGTGTGCTAATTGGATTCGCCAATAGGGAAATAAACAGAAAGTATTTAGTAGTATACAGTGAGACATAAACAAATTGGGGTTTGAATTTAAAAATTCAGCGATAGTTGATTATATTCAATTCGAAGTTTTTATCGTTTTCCTACACACCCTGTGTGTTGCCAGTTATTGTTTCTGGTTTGATTACAATTTTCTACCTCTGCTTGTTAGATTTATGATAATAACAATTTACTTTATTATATGAATTACTACAAATGATGTAACATTCAATTATCTACAAATGTAAATTTTTTCTCAAAGAGATAACATCTCCAAACATTATAATTACTACGGTTTGTTTCGCAAAGCTAACATATTTTTTTTGTGGAATCCAAAAATATAAAAATATAAAGGGTGTTCTATTTAAAATAAGAAAGTTGATACCTGTATCGGAAATACTAAACACCCTATGATCATGACAGCAATAAAAATAGAAAAACTTAGAAATTCACAAAGATTTATCTAATTTTTTTGTATCACTCATAGTTTCTGAGAAAAGGGTGTAGTGAATCTTATGCTGCACAGCCTGTTCTACATACATTTTTCATTTTATAGTTGAAAAACTTCAAAGTACAATTAGTTTTTCGATAACTTCTGAAATTAGGTTGAATCAATCTCTTCATTCTATCAGATGATGGTGGTGGCGTGATGTTCCGTCAGCGTTTCCTTGGGAACTTCGGTTCACTGTATTATCCTTGGAAATGGTAGTGGCGTGATGCTTTATCAGCGTCTAGGAAATATGGCGCCGAAATTGGACCATGGGAACCGTGTTAGGCCTGCTACCAAGTATTATGGAAAAAATGGGATGATGTCCTTGAACTTTACATTGTTCATATGGAATTCTATATAACAGCTCCCCTCATTATTGAAAAGTTGGTGCTATGCAGCAACTTTTAAGCAAGACTGATGTGTTCGGTCATGGGAACGTCATTTTCTTTCTCGGGAACTTGTAGATTTGGTCTTCTTCTTGGGAAGAAACTTCCAATTCTCCTCAAAGGGGTTAAGGGCTTCTTTTGAGACTTTGGTTTGAATTTTCTTAGAAGTTTAACTGTAACATATGCGCCTGAAAGCACACAAATGATGCTAATTGTTAGATATGTGATCCATGATATATTACTAGATACGAATGGTTCGTTTATCAAATGGTCCAAGTCTCTTGAATACTGTTGGAGCTTATGGTTCGCAACATTGAGTTCTTCCATATTGATTTCATTTAATTTCAGGGTTTCAGGGGTTTTGGAAGTTGGATTTTGCTTGGAAGGTGGTTGCAACAGTCGTAGGGGATAATCACTGGATGTGGATTATCGGATAAGTCCGTAAACCTCTGGTTGTCGGCTTGAACTTTTGTGATTCCTATGAACCCTTGACATTCGGATTGAAACTTGATAATTGAATTTTGATAAAGTAGCAAAGTCTTTGTATTCGAGTTAGGGCAATTTAGTGTTACTTGTAATGGTTCTGATATTATGACAAGCCATACATTGTTTCTTAATTTGTGAACATTGTATCCTCGACTGTAAATTCTCACATTATTACATATTTCTGGTACTTCTAGGCGGTTTTTCAACAACTGGGCTTCGCAGATAGCGTTATTGTCTATTGGGTAGGCATACAAGTTCGAACACAATTTCTTATGTGAGCCCAACTCCTTACAATTTGATGGGTCCATAACGGGAATGTACATTAAAGAATCATCATTGCTCGCGATATATTTCTGAGAAATTGAAAGTATATGATGTAATCCAGTTCTCTTGTCTAATATTGGTATTGGATATAAATGATATAAAGTATATAATTGTTGTTCCACAAGGGGAATCTTTAAAATGAATACAATATTATTTTCCTGTTGATAGGCTTGAAGTTCTATTATCTCTAGGTATAAAGCAACTTTTGAAATCTTTACAGGTAATGGCAAATTATTTCTAATAAGGTTTTGCGAGATTTCCTGAAGGGCAAGAATAAGACTGTTAGGAGTGATTATAGATGAATGGATTATCTTCAATCGTGAACAAGTTATGGCATTCAGAATATCGTTCAAATTGTCCTCAATTACTAAATAGCTTTCCATAAGTTTTTCACATATCTCGAAGAAACTGAGTTTGGCTTCGACGATAGCTAGCTATCATTCAGCTGATGAACTGCTCTCTCAATTTCACCTATATTATCGTTGAAAACATTTCTATCAATAGTTAAGTTTTGAATGGATTCGTTAAATGTTTTGATTAGAGAAGTGGATACTGATATTTGATCCTTTAATAGGTTTTCGATTTGATGTTGGTCGGTCTGTAATTTGTGTATGCTGTTGGTATAAAATTCGCCATCAGCTGCATCTAAATTACCTGTTATAGCCTTGAATATACTACCAATTCCGTCTATAATTCCTCGTTTGTTGCGTTTAGTGTCAATTATCACTTCATTAAATTTTTCTTTGATTGTTCTCGAAATCTGTGTTAAGAGATTAACATGAGTCCTTACGTCTGAGTGGACTGAGTTCATAGAATGATAGTCTGGCTTTAGAGTCTTGCGTATTATGTCGAGTATTCTGTTGTTGTTCTCAAAGGCAGTTAGTAGTGCCGATATATTTTTGTGTACAAGAAGCGTCCATTTGTCGTTTGAAATGACTATTCGGCTTTCGTCATTATAAAATACTCCAACGGTGTTGTTTATTGGTTCTATTTGGTATTGACAAAAGGCCGTTGTGACCATTACGGAGTACCTGAAACCAATTAGATCTCAGAGCATAGTTTCATGGGATCAAAGTTGATTTTAGATTTTTGATTAGTATTAGAATTTAGTAATACTGCTGAATTATTATGGATTTCTAAAATTTCAAAAGGTCAATTGAATTTGTTTGCGAGTTTATTTTTTATTTGCGATTCTTTGATATAGACTTTATCACCTACGTTAAAATTTTTAATGTTATCGTGAACATGTTTATCAAAACGATGTTTGGCTTTCTCCTTTTGTTTTTCTGTTCGGGCTCTGGCTAATTTGTAAAAATGAGAGAGACGATTATTCCAATCTCTTACGTATTTTGTAATTAGCTCTTTCTCATTGTAGTATTTCTCAGGAGGTCTACTGGAACAGTGTCCGAAGATAAGTTCATATGGAGTGAATCCGTGTGTCTTATTCGCGGAATTATTATAACAGATAACTGCGTACGGTAGTATATTAAACGGATGTTCGTGAGGATGTTCTGCTATGTGAACTCGAATCATTTCCATCCGAGTCGAGTGGAATTTTTCAACTGATCCGTTTGATTGAGGGTGTCCTACACTGGAGTATGTAAGTTTAATATCGTACAATGTGCAAAGGTCTTTCAGTAGGGCGTTGTCAAATTCTCTGCCATAGTGACATTGGATCCGCAATGGTGTACCATAGTGTTGGAAGTAGACCATAAGCGTATTAACGACTGATTTGGCGGATTTGTTTTCGATTGGATAAGCTTGACTAAATTTTGTCAACTCATCTCTAATAGTTAACGCACAGTTTCTTGTTGGAATTTCTAGGATAATGTTGTTTACTCGCTCGAAAGGGGTCTTTGGAGTTTCGGTGACAACCAGCGGTCGGTCGAGGTTTTTACGGCATGTTTTGTTTCTTTGACAATTTTCGCAGTATTTGATAAATTTTTCCACGTCTCTAGTTAGACCATTCCAGTTGTATTTCTCTTTTATCCTTCTAATTGTTTCGTTGATACCTCTGTGTAGGTTCTTTTTGCCATTGTGATATTGATCAAGAATCAATGGTATTTGATCTTCGGTTGGTGTTTGAGTGATATTTTGGAAAACTTTGAATTTGATTTCTTTTTCAGGGTTGATGAAAGATAAAACTTCTAAAACTGGTAAATCTACGTTCGTATCTATGCAGTATGTTTCGTTTGGCGATAGAAGATCTTGGCTTCTATACAGTGCTCCGAATAGATATTCATTAACTGTATCTGGAGAGTATGGTAGGGCAATAAGAAAATATTTCCTATTTTTACTGTCTTGCTTGATGCGACGTTAATCTTTAGATGTTCGAAATCTAAATTGTCTTCAAAAATATCGTTTATAATTTTTTCGTTAATATCCGTTAATTCGTTTTGCCTGAAGAAACTAATAATATTTTTGTTACTTTTATCTAAAATTTGACCGTTAGAAAATTCTATTTTCGAGTAGTCTATCAGAGATTTAGTCTTATAGAGGTGAACGAAAGTATCAAATTCTTCGTACATCCTATTGTTATCTTCTAAATTTGTTTCTTCATTTGTCTCGTCATCGCATTCAGTTGTAATGAGAGTTCGATAAGGGGTTAATTGTGATTCAGCTTGAAATTTTGAAAAATCTTTCACATGGTTAATTTTGATTCTGGAAAGGGCATCCGCGAGTTACATGCCTAAATTCTTGAAGAAATGCATGGTAAGCGTCTAGACTTCAATTATTGCACGTGTCAAGACGCTGACCAAACAGTATTTTAGTATATAAGACATATTCCCTTGGGCTATGCCCCACTTGTAATTTTGTACGGGAATCGCAAGGTACTGTGTACCGTAATTGTCGACGAGTTTCAATTTTATAAAGTCTGTTGTAAAATAGTTGAATAAACCTTTTTTTAAAAAAGTAATTTCGGCTTGCACAACATAACTGGCGCAGTCATCCGGATCTTTTTTTCAAGAAAACAAAAATTAAATTCAGTTTTTCCTGAAAAGTGAAAGTTCCAAAAAGAACCAGCAGAAGTCTTCTAGGCAGAAACTAAAAGCAACAAGTAGTAAGTGCCATATTCCATTTATCCTTTCATGTGCTTTACCTTGTGAATTGAACAAAAATATTACATGCGTAAACATACATAATAACGATAGGATCAGGAAAATATTATTGCATTTTTTACTATTGATGACGGATAACATTTGTACTATAGAGTGTTCAGATTACGAATCCACACACTCATGTTCATTGCATTCACTTAACTTGAGTGATATCCATTCGGAACAGAGTCTTAACGAGTCAGTTAATTCCGATAACGAAATAGATTTAACTGCTAATTCATCAATGGCCCCACCGACAGAATCATTAATTTCAGCCGCCAAGAGCTACGCAAAATATGGTTCTACTACGGACGAAACACTGAACGAGTATACGTTCTGTCTAATCTTAAGCAAACTTAAAGATTCGGCAGAAAAATTTATTAGTACTAGGCCAGATATTTCTACTTGGGACGATTTAAAAATATCGCTAAGAACGAAATTCGGCGATCACACAGATCGTCAAACAATAGCACATAAATTTAGATTTTTAAAGATATTCCACAGAGAAAACTTAGCCGATTTTATCGAAAGAATAAAAGATTTGCAAACTAAATTAAATTTAAAAATTAACGCTGATTGTAATTTAACGGAAAGTCAGAAGAAAATACATTTCGAAATTAATGATCAAACGGCGTTAGAAGTATTTTTTAATAATGCACCCCCAATGTTGCAAACCATTTTAGAAGTGAGACAATATAAAACTTTAGAGAAAGCAATACCTACGGTATTGAAGCATGTATCTAAACATACTCATAATGATACATTAGGTAAAAGTCAGCCAACACCTATTCGCAATTTTAATTCCTCGTTTCAAAATCATAGGCCAAATCCAAACCCTATCCCAAGAATTAATTCTGTACCAATATTACCGACAATTGGAAACAATTATCAGCGTAATTTTAACCCATATTATAACGAATATCGCAACAACCCACACAATCAACAATCATCACCATCACCATATAG
The DNA here is from genome assembly GCA_958507055.1 of Crioceris asparagi. Taxonomy (NCBI): domain Eukaryota; kingdom Metazoa; phylum Arthropoda; class Insecta; order Coleoptera; family Chrysomelidae; genus Crioceris; species Crioceris asparagi. Next base: position 46,730,658 of record OY293829.1, read on the forward strand.
ACCCTACTCAAATAACGCTCAAGCTAGCCAGACGTGAACTCAGCCAAATAGCTTCAGCGCGATAAATAGAAATAATAAAGTTCCGCCTTTATCCAATCAGAACCCCTTAAATAAAGGATTAAATAAATTCAGTCAACCGCAATTTCAACAATGGAGAAATCCACAGGTACACATGAACGAAGTACCTACCTATAATACTGATGACATTAACGAGTACGAACAGAACGATGATTATTCGCAAGAAACTGAAGAAATTCATCCAGAATATGATTATGAAAACGATCCGTATCAAGAAGCCGAAAATTTTCGATTACCGGCCTCGGAACCAAATTTTTAGAGACAAATCACAATATAATAAGATCTAGCCTTCCTTATTTATATATTAATGGACTAAAGATTTTAATAGATTCAGGCGCAACAAATTCATTAATTAATCCCCAGATAGCCCAGAAATACTTTCCTGATAGAATTAGAAATGAGCAATTTACAATTAAAACGATTATGAATCAGTCAAAACATAACCAAGTTCTATTTACTGATTTATTACACCCCGAACAGTTTTTGAAATTTTACATCATCAATTTTCATTAATATTTCGTCGTATTACTAGGAAGTGAATCGTTAGAACAATTAGACATGATTCTCAATTATAATAATGGTAAAATTCTCCTAAATAACATTGAATACGATCTATTGAGATACGAACCGCAAGCTATCAATTATTTCCAGACGCAGATCGAACCGGGACAAAAGATTATTACCGTACCAACTAATATCCGAAAAGGAACAGTACTTATTCCTAGACAATCGATTGGACATTACATTATTCCCGATAATATAAACACGGTAGATAATTTCAAAGTCAATATACCTATACACGAATCAAGTTCGAAGACAGCACACACTTTGTATTTAGATAAACCCATTCTCGCAAACCATATCAACTTAAAGGAATTCGATGTCTGTCACGTACAGGCAAAGAAATGCAAGAACCCCGAACTATTAGACGGAAAATTAGGTCATATTACAGACGAACAACAACGAACATTAATTTTCAATGGACTCAACGAATACCGCGATACATTTTACAGAAAGGACGATAAATTGACATTTTCCTCAATTAAAAAACATACTATCCCACTGAAAACGGACAGTCCCATTTTTACAAAACCCTACCGTTTTCCACATTCCCAGAAGATTAGATAGTCAAATTACTGAATTACTCGAACATAACATAATAACGGAAAGTACTTCACCCTATTCAGCCCCTGTCTTTTTGGTTCCCAAAAAGGAAGGAAAGGATGGGAAAAAGCAATGGCGAATGGTTGTAGATTTTCGGAAATTGAACGAAAAAACTGTCGAAGATAAGTACCCTTTACCCAATATCAATAATATCCTTGATATTCTAGGAGATTCAAAATTTTTCTCCAAAATCGATCTCAAGTCAGGGTATCATCAAATTGAGATAGACATAAAAGATCGTCATAAAACAGCTTTCTCGACAGAAAACGGTCATTACGAGTTCTTACGCATGCCATTTGGACTAAGCAACGCTCCAGCAGCTTTCGCACGGGTAATGAACGAAGTACTAAAAGGTTTAGTAAATAATATTTGTTTAGTTTATCTAGACGATATAATAATACTTGGCAAATCAATAGATGACCATTTAAGGAACTTACAAACGGTACTACAATGACTTAGACAATATACATTTAAAATACAATTAGACAAATCTGAGTTTTTCTTACAGGAGATTGAATATCTAGGTCACGTTATTACGGTTCACGGTATTAAACCCAATCCAAAACTGATCGAGAAAATTAAGAATTTAAGAATACCATCAACTCCCAAGCAAATTAAAAGTTTTTTAGGATTATCCGGTTACTATAGGAAATTCGTAAAAAATTACGCTACTATAGCTAAACCACTGACATCTTGCTTAAAGAAAAACGTGAAGGTTGAACACACACCTAAGTTTATTGAAGCCTTCGAAACCATCAAGGACATACTGTGTAATGAACCTATTTTACTGTACCCAGATTTTAAAAAGAAATTTATCTTAACAACAGATGCTAGTAACGTTGGTCTAGGAGCAATTCTTTCTCAGGGACCAATAGGATCGGATAAACCTATAGCGTACATTTCCAGAACATTGAATGATCACGAGATAAACTATAGCACAATCGAAAAGGAATGTCTGTCAATCGTGTGGTCTGTTAAACAATTTCGACCTTATCTCTATGGAAACCAATTTTCCATTGTCTCCGACCATAGACCCCTGCAATGGCTATTTAATATCAAAGAGCCAAATTCGAAATTAGTAAGATGGAGACTTAAACTAATGGAGTACGACTATGACATAATTTACAAAAAAGGTAAATTAAATACAAACGCCGATTTTTTATCACGGTTAGAAGCACACCCTTTACATGTGAACGAATCTACAGACGACATTTTATCCCTATTTGCAAACCCCGGAGATATCGACGAACGACCTTTACCAGAATTACGGGACTTGGAAGAAATATTACATACTGACAACGGAAAGCAAAATCGTGAGAAGATAAATATAATCTCCGATATTCAGATCAAACCCCCCGACAATAATAATGCTTCTCTTGAACAGAATAACCCAACAGAAAACATAAGACAAAGAACAATTTCGGATAATAACACCATACATACTCAGGAAAATGATGTGTCGGCAGAGCTAACCATTACGGACAAATCCCTAAATCAGTTTAAGCGTCAAATTATCTTCAAACTTGGAATCGATCCAAAAATAAAAACTATTAATGTCTTCAACAAAGAATGAATAGAAGTCCAAATTTCAAGAAATAACTACCAAAATGAAATCCAGAATATTTTAAGAGATTATATGAACCCAAACATCGTAAATGCTATTTACTCTCCAGATGATGGTATGTACGAAGAGATAGCTACCATTATAAATAATTACTTCGACAACAATGTAAAGTTCGTATTCACCAGACTATTTCTAAGAGACGTGACTGACAGAAAACAACAAATAGAAATACTGAACAAACTACATAATGTTACACACCGAGGCATACAGGAGCTACAAAGAGAGATTGAGAGAATTTATTACTGGCCTAACATAACACAAGATTGTCAATTCCATGTTAATAATTGCCCAATTTGCCAGCAAACCAAATATGAAAGAAACCCTGTAAAACATAAGTTAGAAACCACCGTGACACCAAAGGTCCCTTTCGAAATTATTTATTTGGATATATTCTCATGTAACAAAAGCAAGTACCTTACCTGTATAGATAATTTTTCAAAGTACTTCATGTACGAAGAACTACTATCTACAAACATGGTAGAAATTGTGCAAAAATTCATTAAGATATTTTCAAGATATAAATTGCCAAATAACCTAGTAACAGACGGACAATTCAATTCGAATCTTCTAGATTCCTATAATATTAATCACCACGTAACTACCCCATTACATCCTAATTCTAACAGCCCCATAGAACGAGTACATGGTACTCTCATTGAAATCATGAGAACTTTAACACTTCAAAACCAAAAAGCACTTTCTCATAATGTCTTTGAAAATGCTGTTATTATTTACAATTGGACAATACATACTACAACGCACTTTCGACCCACAGAACTCTTATTTGGGCACCTTGATAATAGAGACATTTTGGAAATAGATTCAAAAAGACAATATAACGAATACATGGACAACATGCGAGTCAAAATTAAAACCATGTATGATAACGTCTATCAAAGAACTAAAGATGCTAAAGACAAATATATAGAAAAGCAAAATTTACACCGAATCGACCCTCCAAAAATAAATACTTTAGATGCTTATATTTCAACACGACCCAGAAATAAAATAGCACCTCTCTATAGACCAGTACACGTTAAGAAAGACTTAGGAACTAAGATCAAAACCACCAAAGATCATACTTATCACAAGGAAGAAATGAAACAAACAAGAAAATTTCAAAAATCTCTTGTTCCATGTGTTTCAGATGGACGTTTTTGCGACAACACTGACATGATTAATACTGATACAACACAACTTGGCAGTAGTACCTAAAATTGAGATTAAATCCCTCGAAAACAACCCTGGTATCCTACCATTCAAATTAGGACCAACTAGACTACAATACTCCCACCACACCTTCATGCATAATTACCCTATTAAAATCCTTGGCACTAAAATAGCAGAGCTTGGCCATTTCATATCCGATTTTCAAATAAAAACACATAAGAAACTATTCATGAGAGATCAGATAGAATTCGAGTACGTAAAGAAGAAGGTAAGAAGGTTGAAAGAACAATTTTTAATGATTCACCCCGATATTCTTAATAATAGGCATAGAACAAAACGAGGAATGATTAATGGATTAGGATCTGTTTTCAAATTTATTTCCGGTTCACTTGATGCTTCCGATGGCGAAAGATACGACAAAGCCCTAGATAATCTTAAAATTAATCAAGAAAATATTGTTACTCAACAAACAATTTTCATTAAATCAAAAACTAATAAAAACCTACGAAGAATCTATTAGAAATACATCAAGTAATTTCAAAAGAATTGAAGAAGTTCTAAGAATGGTCCGAGGAGAAGACCAAAACGTGACGAATACTTTAATAATATTGAAAATTAGCATATTAGACCTATTTCAAATCGTTGATAAACTACTAACAGCTATAAATTTAGCCACACTAAAAGTTTTACATATTTCTATAATAAGTGAAGAATCAATAAGAAGGATGAAAAAAGAGTTATCAGGATATCATAGCTCTGATCACTACTATTTTACAGATAATATCCTATTAGGTAGAATATTATATAAATGCAGAGCATGTAGTGTTTTTGTTACATATTCCTCTCCTAGATCCTAAAGTATACAACCTCTACCATCTATATTCCATTCCTACTCATGAATCCACAACTATTATCTCCCCTACCTCATATGTGGCCATTAGAGAAGACACCATCTACTACCTTAAATCAAAATGCCAATACGTTCAACAACAATACTTCTGCAAAATCTCCCACATCGAGAGAAATTACCAGCAAGAGACGTGCATTAGAAATCTTCTACAAGTAAAGGAAGATCCACGTTGCCTACACGTTCCAGTTCAAATCACCGAAACCCTTGTGGAGATCATCAGCGACGAAAAATACCTTTTGATTTCACCCATCGATACATTGGTGCATGAAAAATGTGGAAATGAAGAAATTCATAAACTTAAGGGTACTTTTCTAATATCAGTCCCTTATTCCTTTAAATTCACTACCAAACAATTCGAGTTTGCCAACTTAGAAGGAGCTATTCATGAAGAACCTGTCTACTTACCACATGTGCCAAGTGTAGTGTCAAGTGTTAAGCCTATACAGTTAAATTTGAAATCTTTCAGTTTGGACCAGTGTTGAACCCATTTCTCTAATTGACAATAACCTTATGTGGACCCATTCCAATTTGTTTATTTATATATTAAAAATAATTATTTGTCTAATTTTTATTATATACCATTTTCGAGTCAAATTGTATGCTAGATTTAAGAAACATAATCCAGACAGAATTAAGGCATTTCCCAATCCGTCTAAATAAAATGAAATTTTATTACATATTTTTAGATATTTTAAGTCAACTTTGTTCGAGCCCAAAGTTTCCTCTTAAGGGCGGAGGAGTTACATGCCTAAATTCATGAAGAAATGCATGGTAAGCGTCTAGACTTCAATTATTGCACGTGTCAAGACGCTGACCAAACAGTATTTTAGTATATAAGACATATTCCCTTGGGCTATGCCCCACTTGTAATTTTGTACGGGAATCGCAAGGTACTGTGTACAGTAATTGTCGACGAGTTTCAATTTTATAAAGTCTGTTGTAAAATAGTTGAATAAACCTTTTTTAAAAAAAGTAATTTCGGCTTGCACAACATAACTCGCGTTCTTGTTGATTTTTCCCGGTTTAAATTGAATTTCGTAGTCGTATTCCTCTAATTTCAATCTCCAGCGAGCTAAACGGCTGCCAGTATCTTTAAGAGTCATGATAGAGGGCGATGGTCTGTAATAAGGGTGAATTTTCGGCCAAAAAGATATGGTCGGAAATGTTTTACGGCCCAAACAATCGCTAAAAGATCTCTTTCGATTGTTAAATATTTGGTTTCGGCCTTACAAAGGGTTCTGGAAGCGTACGCAATCGGGAGATCTTTTCCGATTGGTCCTTGGGACAAAACAGCTCCAAACGCGAAATTACTAGCGTCGGTGGTAAGAACAAATGTTTCCTCGAAATTTGGGTATATAAGAACAGGGGTGGATGTTAGTGCTTCCTTCAGATTTTCGAAAGATTTCTTACAGTCCGAATCAAAATAAAAAGGTATATCTTTCTTGAGTAAGTTAGTAAATGGTTTGGAAATCTTAGCAAAATTTTGTATAAATCTTCGATAGTAACCTGCTAAACCTAGAAAGGATTTTATTTCTTTTTGATTTTTCGGTTGCGGAAAATTCAAAATACACTCAACTTTCGATGGGTTGGGTTTGACACCGTCTTTGGTTACTAAGTGGCCAAGGTAAGCTACTTGTTTACGAAGGAACATTTGTCGGGCTGAATTTTCATGTTTGCCTGTAGTAGTCTTTTAAAGACTTCTGTCAGTCTGTCTATGTGTTCTTGGATCGATGGGGAGTACACAATTATATCGTCCATATAGACCAAGCATCTTTCGTTCTGAATTCCCAACAGGATGTTGTCCATCACTCTTTGGAAAGTTGATGGAGCGTTCTTCAATCCAAATGGCATTCTGACGAATTCGTAGTGTCCGTTTTCGACTGAAAATGCGGTTTTTTGAATGTCCTTTGGGTCGATTTTGATTTGATGAAATCCAGAGGCGAGATCAAGGGTAGAAAAGTATTGGCATTTTCCCAGCTGGTCCAGAAGATCCAAGATATTTGGTAATGGATACTTATCGTCTATGGTAATTTCATTAAGCTTCCTGTAGTCTACAACTACTCTCCATTTTTGTTTCCCAGATGCATCCATCTTCTTTGGAACAACCCAGACAGGTGATGAAAATGGTGAGTTTGAAGGTCTAATTATTCCTTGGTCGAGCATTTTATTTATCTGGCTTTTAACTTCTTCTTTATGCACGTGAGGGTATCGGTATGATTTCGTGTATGTAGGTTTGTCCGAATTAGTTTTGATCGTATGTTTTATTTCGTTCGTAAATGTAAGTCTGTCTCCTTCAAGGTAGAATATGTCGGCATAATCAAGGCAAAGATTGGTAATCATTTCTGATTCTTCTTGATTTAGATGTTCTAAGCGAAGCTGATTTCTAATTTCGGGAATTCTATTGGCTTCAATATTGTGTTCATATTCATTGAGACTGTTAATAGAAACATGCTGAATTGGTTCTAGCACGATGTCTGAGAGGTCGATTGTTTTATTAATTGCGTTCGGATTTAATATGGTAGTGAAAAATTCGCCCTTCTCGTTAACTTTAACGAGAGCATTTGGGAGGCGCACTTTATCTATTTCTTTAGCAGAAAATATTGCATCAGTATTAGAGAGGGTACACTTGAGTTTGAAAACTTGTTCAGTGCGAGCATCTATAGATATAGTGTTTGAATTCAGATGACGAGTTCTACTTTCCGATTCTACATTTGAATTTTCGTTTACTTTAAATTAGGGCAATTTCTTAAAATTTGTTATCAGTTCTTTATTTTTCAAGTCTACTATACATTCGTAATGATCCAAAAAATCGGTTTCGGGAATTCCATCAAAATCAATATCCAAATTACATATGTAAACTTTATGAGGGTCCTTGAAATTGAAAGGAACTAGAGTAGATTCATTTATATTGATTTTTTGATCTGTTATTCCTTGGATCATAACGTTTTCTGAAAATCTTTGAGGAAAATTTCGACATGCATTAGGTTTAAAGATGGAAAGTCCTGCTCCTGAGTCGATTAGGAATTTAAATGATTTTGAAGTGTCGGTAATGTAATACAAATTTTTCGATTTGACTGAAAGTAGAGAATTTAGATGAAGTTCTGTTCGGGGAAGTTGAGGTTCGGGTTGAAGTCGTCCAGATTCATGGTTTGAATTTGGGCTTGAATGTTTTTTATTTCTGGATTCTCGTCTGGAGGCTCCGACGACGAAGGCGGGCCCTCTTGAAAATCCGAATTTGGTTGGACACTTGGATCATGATAATAGGGATCTTGGGATAATTGATCTTCACTCGAAAAATTATAAGAAGTTTCGTTTTCATATGGATCATAACAATCTGAGTTAGGATCTTGTTCGTAATTGAAATGATAGGTTCCGTTTTGTTGGAACTTATTATAATTAGGATTAGGCTGTACGACTGAGGGTCTTATATTGCCTATATTAGGGTTTTGTCTAATCACACTAGGGCGATCTCTTCGAAACATTGGATTAGGTTGGAAGTTCGACTGAAGTTGTTGTCTTGGCTGTTGAGACTGTTGTGGAAAACTTGGTCTGATTTGTTGTTGTTGGAAATTTGATTGATAGTTTTGACTTTGGGAAAATTGTCTTTGTCTACATTCATTGGAATTGTGTCCCATACGTTTGGAATTAGAACATTGCTTCGATGGAAGAGGCTGATTCGGTTTTTTCTGCGGAATATTGCTATTCTTATTGGGGTTATTAAATTTTTGAGATTCAAAGTAATTCAACTGCAGTTCCCTACGGACTCTATTAGTAGCACTAAGAATATCCGTAGGATCACTAGCACGAACAATTTGACCTATTTTAGGATCAAGACCGGTAAGTAATGTATTCAAGACCACAGATTGTGCTAAACGAGTCTGAGCAGTTTTTTCTTCTTGACTATATTCTTGTTTGTTTATTGAAGCATACATCTTTGCTTCATGGGTTTGGAGTCGCGTTATAAAAGTGAGAGGCGATTCATTCGATAGTTGTTTCATTCTTTGTAAGTCTTGAATCAATGATGCGAGATCTCTTGCATCACCGAAATGACTTTCTAGCAATCTTTTAATTTCAATCCAAGTTGCAGGATTCCTTGAATTTATTAGCTCTGCAGCTCTGCCATGCAAATTATTCTTGATATGTTAAATAAGTAATGGTTTCTGATTTCCTACGGCCATATTGTAAGCCGTAGTACATGATAAAAGGAAAGTGTTTAAGAAGATTTGGTTGCCATCAAATTCCGGCACGACCGAAAATATCTCACTCAATTTATACGGTTCCGATGTTCTATTTTCGTTGTTATCGTTTTCTTGACCGTCGTTAGGCATTGTGATTTTATTATTTCTTAATCTCATAAAATGTTAACAACCATCAATGTGAATAAAAATTTGATAATGTATTAGGCAAAAAAACTGTTCCTAATAAAAATAAACTAATAGTATAGCGAGATGATTCTTTAAAGACTTACAGCGATCTCCACATTTGTAGCTGCAATCCGGCTCCACAAGCTTTGCTCCGGCAGGTTGGTATTCACGTGTTCCCGACGTTGGAGAGACCGTCTACAAAGGGTTGGTTGGCTGGCTGTGTTGGCTTTTGTTCGTTATCTTCTTTAAGGTTTGGGAACCACCATATTCAGTTAGGATTTCCGTTTTCTGAATATGTAGAGGATATCCCACTTCTGACACCAATTTTTATATTTGCTTTTTGACTTTTATTTTTTTTTTTTAAACAATTTATTTAATTATAATATAATATTTAAAAAAAAATATTACAAATTTGGACATAGACTTGTTTTTACTAAAGTGAGATAATAACTGGTTCTATAATTACAATTTTCCTTATTTATATAAAAAATAGTGCTGATATATGTGGTAAAGTCACGTAGGCCATTTGAGCACATCGGATGATGGTGGTGGCGTGATGTTCCGTCAGCGTTTCCTTGGGAACTTCGGTTCACTGTATTATCCTTGGAAATGGTAGTGACGTGATGCTTTATCAGCGTCTAGGAAATATGGCAAAGAAATTGGACCATGGGAACCGTGTTAGGCCTGCTACCAAGTATTATGGAAAACATGGGATGATCTTCTTCAACTTTACATTGTTCATATGGAATGTTATATAACATATATATATATATATATATATATATATACAGGGTGGGGCAGCTGGTGGTAATTGGTGGATCGTGGCTGATCTATTACAGATAGAGCAAAATTATTTTATTCAAAATTGCTCATAATCTAGCCGACTACATTTTAAAATAATTTTCAAAGATGGCCGACTTCCGGTTATACCGGAAACTGGCCATCACTTCGTTATATTAAATGGAACACCCTATATTTTTTACATTGCTAAATTCCTTGTTAAAAATAAAGGTCAGTTTGTTAAGCATTTGTTGGAAATAAGTCTGAAGGTTTCGAAGATATTTTCAATTTTCTGAAAAAAATGACAGTTGTAGCATCCCAGAAAAATGGCAATAATCTGTAAAGTATGAGAGATTTTAAAGTGCAGTTTTTTACAATTGATTAAGTTGGAATCGTTCTCTTATTCAAGGTTTATTTGAAAGTTCTAGGACATAGGGTTGCTCTGAAGTGAATTTTTGATTTCAGAAAACTTAAATCAGAGATAACTCGATTTTTCCAAATAGCATGGTACTAAACAAATTACATTGATAGATGTGGATTTTGATTCTCTTTCGATTTTATCAATGCGTATTGGCACTTATTTTTGATAGTTTTGGAGATATTTAAATTTTTCAATATGGCACGGTAGTTTGGCGTTGAAACAAGTGAAAAACAAATAAATCAATGATTTCTATTCAAATTTATTTGTCAGCAACTGACAAAAGTTTATCCTTGCCCGATAATCGGTTTTGCAGTAATTTCTGATGTCCTTGTACGGATGAACGTGGTTCTTGTTTAATATTTGACCGATTGACCGAGAACTGATATCTAGATTAGAACTTAAAATTCGTCGACTTCCGTTCGGGTCTTCGGGCAGCTACTACTCGAAACTCATTGCCTTCCTTAGTAACTGTTTTTTCTCCAAGATGTATAGTGAATTTTACACTTCCAGTTGTAACAAATCTTCCAGATACCCTCCGCAAACTGCTTTCTTGCGGATGTCTTCTTCTTTCTTGATAAACTCTTGAAGCCAATAAACAATTCCTGTGGTATTCACCGAGAATAAATACCATGTCTACCATTTCTTCCGTAGATAAGTTCATTTTCAAAATTACACGAGCGAAAACAAACAATTTTCATAAGAAAGTTTCTTGCAAAACAAACAATTTCGGTTTGACTGTGTGTGACATATCAGATCACTCATTTGTTTTTCATTTGCTTCAACGCCAAACTACAGCGCTATATTTCGTGAAAGGGTAAACAGAAAAAAATTAAATATCTCTCAAGTTTTTGTACAAATTAAACCGAATATGTTAGCGCGAGTGCAACGAATTATATATAAAGTATTTATTAACATAAAATTATTATTTCTACAAAAATATGATGTTTACTACATGAATATTAACAACTGACTAACTAAAGGCATGCTGAAGGCATATATTTATATTAAAATGATAAAAGCAGAATCAGCATTTCTTCTTCTGTGGATGGTCCAGAGGATGGGGACATAATTCCTCCCTTCGCAGATTCGACTTCGGAGGTTTACTGAGGAAGTTGAATAGTATGAAGATCTATCGGAGGGTTGTTGGCTCTAGTGGTTCTAAACTTAGGCTGTAGGACCTTCTTGTATATAATATAGATTAGGACTGCTATCAGGAATCCATAAAGAGTGATGGTCCAAACACTGGGAGTGTATGACATTGGATTCATTTCAAGAAGCAATTGGTTATCCATAATTCTTGTCTTTACTTTATTCAGCTCATCAAGGTTTAATCGTTCCAAATGAAGAGTGATATTATCATTAAATCGCTCATTTTCTTGGAATTGCAGCTCAGGAAATAAGATTGGTTGACTCGATGAGGGCGAAACATTTATGTTGAAAATGGTTTCTTGTTGCGTTTGTATTTGACAGTCTTTGGGAATCTCAAATGTGTAAGAGCCTTTTAATTTCTTGACTTCTTGTTGTTGATTGCATTTAAGTTGGAACATTGTTCTGGAGATTTCAATTCTTGTTTGTTGACAGCTGGATGGTTCTTCGATGTCAAGGAGTTGGATTTCACAGGCGTTGGTGTTCTTCGGTTCTTGAAGTTCGGCTTGATTGCAGATGTAGTACTCAGGGTTGATTTTCATGCATGTGTCGCTCATAAATCCGTAGTACGTGTCGCTTTTCAATAAATACTTATTTTGGGTTATTACTGCCTTAAACTGACTCTTCCACACAATTGGGATTGAATAAAGATGATAGAGATTGAATTTAAATGAATAGGTGATCGGAAATTTTAAGATATATGTAATTTTGTTATTTAAAATGTAGCAATCAATTGTTATAATTTTTTCGATTAAATGAATATTTTCTAAACTGATTTCTAAAGGTAGCTGACTATTATCGAGTTTATTTTGAACATGTTTCAATTCAGTTAGAAGTTCGTTTGTTTTCATTATACTAGGATGCATAATTCCAATCTTAGCGAAAGTTATTGAATTCTCAATATCTTGAAGAATTGAATTGATCATTTGAAATGTATTCGTTAGTTGTGATATTATATCTATAAAGATCTTAGATTGTTCTTGATATCCATATTCTTCCATAATTTCACTAATTTGATTTATTTTCTCTTCTAATAATTTCTCATTATGACTTACTTGCTGAATAGTTTTGTTGAATTGGTCAATTAAAGAAATAGATAAAGAATTCTGAGTGTATATAGTTGATGATAGTTTATTTTGAGTTTTTGAATTAAATTTTCATAACGATCTCCGCCATAAGAATCAAGATTTCCACTGATAGCTTTAAATATTGATCCTAGGCCATTGATTAAACCTCTTTTATTTCTTCTAGGATGAGGTATTATCTCATTTATTTTGATCTCTGCTCTTTCTTCTGCGAATTTCAATAGTTTAATATAGTTAGAAGTTTCGTTGAAATAATTTGCATGTTTTCCAACTAATTGTTCTATATTGTAGCTCTTAAGTTTCAATTTATTTACTTCTGTAATAATAGGACTTAAATCGTAGAAATGAATTAATGTGTGAGAATATTGTAATTTTGCTGAGCCAAGTTTCACAGGCATTAAACCAGGACTGTTCTCAAGGTTTCGAAATGATATCTCATCTTGAGAGATGATGATAGCGGGTAATCTGAAATGATAGAGAAACACGTGTTTTATTTGTTGTCGATGGAATAAACACGTTTATGTGGGCGTTTAACATTATTCATGTGAATCTTAGGTTGTTTTGTAGTTGATAAGACTTTCTTATCTTTATTCACAGTTTCTATTTCAGTAGGTTCAGAGAATTTGTTGGCATGTTTCTGTCTTATATATGATTTCACATACGTCTTTTGTTTCGCTGAAAAAATATCTGGCGAGTCTCTAGTTTCATTTCGTCGTGAAATTATTTTTTCTTTATTTGATACTATATTTTCATTAATTTTGGAATAAAGTAATTTTGATCTTTCTTTATGCTGTGAAACGTAATCATTAAGTAAAATTTGTTCAAGATTAATATCGAAAGGTTCGTTGCTAGTTGTATGTCCATTAATTACATCTATGGGTTTCAATTTTGTGACTGAATGAATGGAATATGCCAGTATAGCATATATCATTTTCATCTTAACTGGAGTTTTTTGAAAGCCTTTTGTGTTTAAAAGTCTAAGATGTTCGGATATGGTTGAATGGAATCTTTCAATGACACCGTTAGATTGAGGATGGTTTGGTGAACAAAAATGAACTTTGATTTTATGTAAAGCAAACAATTCGGATATTACAGAATTTCTGAATTCGCTCCCGTTATCCAGAATAATCTGTTTAGGAACACCATGATGAGAAAAGAAATTTATTAGATTGTTGGCAACTTCTGTGCCAGCAACTGCTTCGAGATAGTATGCTTGAGCATATTTTGAGAAGCTATCAATAATTGTGAGAAATTTAGAACTTTCAAATGTAAAAACGTCTATATGAACAATTTCAAAAGGACTGATTGCTGTGGGTGTTATATTCATTGTCATTTTGACTGGGCTTCTGTCATATTTACATCTTTGACATAATTCAAATTCATTGATGAAAGCTTGAATAGATGCTTTCATGTTTGGCCAATAAAACTTTTCTTTGATTCTTTGAAGAGTTTCATCAATACCGCGATGGTTAGATTTACCTTCATGATAGTTTTTTATAACATCTTTAACTTCATTCTTATCTGTGACATCTACAAGTTTGGTATTACATTTTTTGAATTTTATTGAGGAGTCTTTGAAATATCTTTGAAGGATGAGTGAAAAAGGTTCGTAAATATTTGGATCTTCGAAATAGAGATGGAATTGAGTATCTGGTGAAACATACTCTTTGATAAAATTGAATAGTTTGGTTATTTGAATTTTCGTTCTCTTGATAATGTTCTTGTATTGTTTCATTATTCCGGTTTTGTTCGTTGTTATTTGAATTATTTATCGGATGGTCAGTTTGTGAGTTGATATCATTTTCGTTGAGGTTAACTATCATTGAAATGTCATCAAAGTTTGGTGGTTGTTCTCGAATTGTTAGAATATCATTGGACGGTTGATAGTTTGGTGTTGTAAGAGATGAATTTGACGGGTTTACAAAAGTAACAGATGGTCCCGCTAGACGTTGTGATTCATCTAGTATATTTTCTAATTCTTCCCAAAAACTTCTGGTATCTTTGGTATGTAGTTCGATGCGAGATAAAGCGTCAGCATTGGTGTTAAGCTTACCTTTTTTATAAATAATATTGAATTGATATTCTTCTAATTTGATTTTTCAGCGCATTAAATTAGAGTTAGGGTCTTTTAAAGAAAACAACCATTGTAAAGGCTTATGGTCTGTTATGATGTTAAATTTTCGTCCATATAAGTAGGGTCTGAAATATTTTGTTGCCCATACGATGGCTAGGAGTTCCTTCTCTATTGCAGAATAATTTTGTTCAGAATCGTTAAGCGTTCTAGAAGCATACGCTATAGGCAGGTCTTTACCTATAGTCCCTTGGGATAAAACGGCGCCTAATGCAACATTTGATGCGTCGGATGTTAAGTTAAAGGTTTTAGAAAAATCAGGGTATTGCAAAATGGGTTCGTTAATAAGAAGATTTTTACAGGTTTCAAAGCAAGTTAAAAATTCATCGTTGTGTTCAATTTTGGCTCCCTTTTTAAGGCACTTAGTGAATGGTTTCGTAATTTTTGCAAAGTTCGAAATGAATCTACGGTAATATCCTAGTAATCCAAGAAAACCTTTGATTTGTTTGGTAGTTTTAGGAGGAGGGAAATTTCTGATGGCTTTTATTTTGTCGGGGTTAGGTTTCACACCCTCAGGAGTGACAATGTGACCTAAATAAACCACCTCTTTGCGAATAAATTCTGACTTATCTAATTGTATTTTAAAATTGGAATCCCGTAGTCTTTGGAAAACGCATCTAAGTCTTTCTAAATGTTCCTGTAATGAAGTTGAGAATACTATAATATCGTCTAAATAAGCAAGGCATTTTTCATTTTGAATACCTCCCAAAGTATTGTCAATTACTCTTTCGAAAGTAGCCGGAGCATTTTTCAACCCGAACGGCATTCTGAGGAATTCATAATGTCCGTTCTCAGTATTAAATGCGGTCTTCTCGATGTCTTTTTCTTCCATTTCTATTTGATGGAAGCCGCTGGCTAAATCTAAAGTCGTAAAATATTGGCATTTCCCTAGTTTGTCGAGTAAGTCGTGTATGTTAGGCAGGGGATACTTATCGTCAATTGCCTTCTCGTTGAGTTTTCTGTAGTCGATAACAACTCGCCACTTCTGTTTACTAGAAGCGTCAGCTTTCTTAGGCACAACCCATATAAGTGATGACCATGGTGAGTTGCTATGTCGGATAATTTTGGAGTCTAACATTTTTTTAATTTGGTTCTCAACTTCTTGTCTATGAACGAATGGGTAACGATATGATTTAGTGTAAACGGGTATGTCGTCTGTTGTTCTAATGTTATGTTTAATTTTGCTTGTGAATGAGGGCTGAATCTTCGGTGTAAAATATGTCCGAAAATTCTTTACGAATTTCAAGGATCTTCTGTTTTTCTTCGCTATTCATATGTTCGGTTCTAATTTTGGAAATATCAAGGCTTTTGTTAGATGAAAAATTGTAATTGTTGAGTTCGATTTTGTGAATATGTACTCTATCAAATCTTTCAACTAAAAAGGGTTTTGAAAAATCTAAAGTAACAGGATTTGTGGTATTATTCAAAATAGTCGTTAAAGCATATCCATTACTAGCTACAGGAAGACTCTCTGGAATTTCACAATTGTGTATTTTGCAATGTGGTATGATTATCTCTCCATCTTGAATAGAAGTTTTAATTTTGATAACTTGTTCAGATCTGGGGGCAATATTAATCAAATTTAGTTCATTACTTGTTTTATGGTATAAAAGTTGGATTCTAGTAAACGAAGTTATAAGATAACCTTTACCAAAGTTGATGCTAGCTTGTAGTAGTTTCAAATTATCAAGGCCAATAAGTCCATCAAAAACGTTATGGAATTTGAACAAGAAGAATTTCATTTTGATTGGTTTGGGCAATTGGAAAATTTTTGAAGATGGAATTTGAGCACTGTATTTATGAGAGGATTTCTGGAAGACCGTTGAGACTACAAATGGATCATTCCTTATAAGTTTCGGGAAATATTTGAAAGCAATATCAGGATCTATAATTGACTTGGTGGAACCAGAGTCAATAAGGAGTTTAAGATTATATTCAGGATAGATAATATATGGTAATTCACTAGAAGAATTGAGAGAAATTATTTGACTGTTAGAAGAAAGGTTTTCCGAGGCTTTTACTGAAAATTTTCGTTCGAATTTTCCAATAAATCATCATCTTGTGAAGCAGGATTATAATCGGGCTCGTTTCCTTCAATAAATTCGTCTTGGTTTTCGATATTGTGATCAGTATCATAATATTGATTGGTCTGATCTATTTCCGTATTAAACAATTCTTCGCTTATAAAGTTTCTGGGTTGGTTTCTATTGGAGAAAAACGATGTTGATTGATTTGGAAGATTAGTATTTCTCGTGGAAATACTCATTGGGGTTGTCTTATTTGGATAAGTGAGTCTAGTAGAAGTACTCATAGGAATGGGTTTAGCCTGAAATTGTTGGGGTCTATTTTGAGGTTTAAAAACTTCTGTGTTTGGTTTTCCAAAAACTTGTTCATTGGTAAAGAAACGTTGTTGTGGTCTTAATCTTTGTTGGATATTAATTGGTTGATTTGGAAAATATGGTTGTCTTCTAAAGAAATCATTAGGAGTACCTACGTTAAAACTAGTATTTGGGTTGATTGTTGTGTTTTGGAAAGTGTTAGTGGGCTTTGTTTGCAAAAATGGTCTATTGATAGTTGGAGGTTTCGATGTATTCTTTTGGGAAAGATTCTGGAAATAATGGACGTTTTCTTCATGAATTACAAATTGAAGAGCTTCACTGAGTGAAGAGGGTTTCATACAACGTAGGGTTGTACGTAAAGGTTCACGTAGTCCGGAGAGGAATGTTCTAAGGGCTAAATTCTGATATAATTCTCGTTTAAGGGCTTTTGCATTTTCTGTTCTCTCATGAACATCTACATGGCTGCATAGCAAATTCAAAACGTTTAAACATCTATCATAAAATGAGTGAGCATTCTCGTTATGAGATTGTCTCATCATAACCAAATCTCTATTAAGGCAAGCCTCGTCTCTTTGATCAGAGAAATTGCTAGATAAAATAAGTTTCAAATCATTCCAA
Source organism: Crioceris asparagi (assembly GCA_958507055.1). Lineage (NCBI taxonomy): Eukaryota > Metazoa > Arthropoda > Insecta > Coleoptera > Chrysomelidae > Crioceris > Crioceris asparagi. The sequence goes on from OY293829.1 coordinate 46,748,488, forward strand.
CTCTTAATACCTTGAATATTAACTAATGTTTTTGCACTACCTTTCAATTTAGAAATAATTGAATTCAGCAAGTAAATATTATGGAAAGAATCAGTGTTTGTGGTATCATAAAAATGTTTTATTATGGATTCACTTATAGATATAAATCTGTTTAGATCGTTAGGATTGCCATCAAATTCTGGTAGGCAGTTCAAATATTCTGCTTTGAATTGAGACATATTTAATTGATTGTTACTTAGTTGATTATTAAGAATGTTACTAGATAAATTAGAATTTGGAAAAGTTTGGGAGTCAGTTGAAAGTGTATTTAAAACCAAATTTTCCAATGAATATGTTAAATCATCAAGCGACATTAAAATTGTACTTACAGAATGAGGACAACTTTGAGCATGTTCTTCTTAACTTGTACTATAAGGGCTGCGTCTGGATCAGCGATTTTGTCTTCTCCAGGTCGATGCTCCTTGCAGAATTGAGCAATGTTGGTCCCAGTTCTCGATGCTGAAGATGTGTGTAGGTCTGCGATAGACTGGGTTTTCTGAGTTTCGAGAAGCCACTCCACCACACTTCAAACACTTTAAAATGTTCGACAATCGGTTAATCGTTAGCACGAAACTTGTACGATCGATTCCTCACAATCCCGATTATCCTACTGACTGCGCCAATTATATATTCGATAATCGAAGTTGCCTTTTTTAAAAGTATTTATTAACATAAAATTATTATTTCTACAAAAATATGATGTTTACTACATGAATATTAACAACTGACTAACTAAAGGCATGCTGAAGGCATATATTTATATTAAAATGATAAAAGCAGAATCAGCATTTCTTCTTCTATAGATGGTCCAGAGGATGGGGACATAATTAACGTTTATTTCGTGAACGAATTCCTCTTTGTTTGCAGAACGCAGGTGGCCATTTTGAACAGTTGCTGTAAACGATTTACTTGTTATTTTTTATGTATTGTTATTTTTTTAGTTTTAATGTTATTTTAATTTTATGTTTATTGTTATTATTTAGTATCGGAAAGAAGTATTTCACAGTTCCCGTTGTAAGAAATCTTAATTCTCTCCAAAACCTTCTTTCTTAAGAATATCTTCTGTCCGAATTTTTTTTTTATTAACACTTGAAGCCAATAAAGGGTTCCTGTAGCATTCACCGAAAATAAAAACCAAGTCTAGCATTGATTCCTTTGTTTTTCACTTGTTTGAAAGCCATACTAACGCGCCATATTGAAAAATTAGAATATCTCCAAAACTATCAAAAATAAGTGCCAACACGTATTAATAAAATCGAAAGAGACTTAAAATCCACATCTATCAATGTAATTTGTTTAGTACCATGCTATTTGAAAGAATTGAGTTATCTCTGATTTATGTTTTCTGAAATCAAAAATTCACTTCAGAGCAACCCTATGTCCTAGAACTTTCAAATCAACCTTGAATAATGGAACGAGTCCAACTTAATTAATTGCAAAAAACTGCACTTTAAAATCTCTCATACTTTTCATGTTATTGCCATTTTTCTGGGACGCTGCAACTGTCATTTTTTTCAGAAAACTGAAAATATCTTCGAAACCTCCAGACTTATGCCCAACAAATGCTTCACAAACTGACCTTTATTTTTAACAAGGAATTTAAAAATGTAAGAAAATACAGGGTGTATCATTTAAAATAACGAAGTGATGGCCAGTTTCCGGTATCACCGAAAGTCGGCCATCTTGAAAAATAATTTTAAAATGTAGTCGACTTGATCGTGAACAATTTTTAGCAAAACAATTTTGCTCTATCTCTAATAGATCAGCCACGATCCACCAATTACCGCCACCTGCCCCACCATATATATATATATATATAAAAAAGTTGTGCAGACCATTGGCTGCATAAACTAAAATTATTTTCATTTATATAGGGTGTATCAAATTTTTTTTAAAAATCAGAGTTATGTTTTTCCTTATAGAACAACTATATATTATTTTATATTTGGATTTGGCTGGAGGTATAGTTTATGTACAATGTTCTGTACCTAAATCTGATAGTTTTTCTGCTATCTGCCATTTTGAAGAAAATACATTGAGTTCATAAAGTATGGAAACGCTTCAATAAATACTAAAATATTATCATATAGGGAAAAAGCTTTGATTTTGATTTTCTTATTTTATCTGCAAACAGCATCATTTTATCCCCTCCAATTTTTAAGTTATGACGTCATTATTAATTTTTTTAAAAGGGAATACCATAATTTTATATTATAAACGGACAACTGGCAATTTTCTGTGTTCAAAAATATCTAATACATGGGTATTAACACAAAAAAAATAAATACAGGGTGCTAAAATTAATATATTTTTATTTGCTGCTTTCAATTTTATACAAATTATGCATAAAAACAAGTATGCGTTTGAATCGAAGTCCTTAGCAACAATTAATAAGTTCTTGGTTACCACTGCATATTAATATTATTGTTATTATTGAAAATTGAAAGCAGCAAATGAAAATATATTAATTTCTTAGCACCCTGTATTTCATACATTTTTATGTTAATACCCATGTATTTGGTATTTTTTAACTCAGAAAATTGGCAGTTTGCCATTTATAATATAAAATTATGGCCTTCCCATTTAAAAACAATAATGATAACGTCATAATTTGGAAGTTGGAGGGGATAAAATGCTGTTTGCATAAAAAAGTAGAAAATCAAAATCAAGAATCGACCTATCAGAGCTTTTTCTCGATATGTTAATATTTTAGAAGTTATTGAAGCGTTTCCATACTTTAAGAACGCACTGTATATGAATTTTCTCAAATTTCATGTCTCATTTGCTTTTAGATGCAGGATTATGATTTTTGGCAGGATTATCACTGAAACTATGGCTTAACTTTGCGCTCAACAAAAGTTGTCTGCGTTGTACAGGGTGTCCAGATAAGTGTCATATATCATATCTCAATTTTTTTAAATGGAACTTCTCTCTTTTTTATCTTATACTATTGGTGCTCAAAATGCTTCCTTTTGGTGATATGTCCTATACCTTTCTCTCATAGTTTTCGAGATTTTTTCATTTTTGTTTTTATTATTTGGTTTTTAATGGAATTTGCCATGGACTCGACTTAAAGAACGATTTCAAAGAACTGGATACGTCGATTACGAACAAAAATTGGAAAGGCAAAAAAGGACCATGAATGAAGAAAATGAATATATTGTCCTTCAAGCTGTAATTGAAAAATTCCAGTATTTCAGCTAGACAGATAGAAAAAAAGATAGATGTTGCTAAATCCATTGTAAATAAAATAAGCAAGAAATATAAATTTCATCCGTACCATATTCAATTGGTTCAAGAACTGGAACAAAATGATTTTGAACGAAGACTTGAATTTTGTATGTGGGCATTAGAAGAATATGGAGAAAATGATGACTTTTTCAACTATATTTTATTCACTGATGAATCAAATTTCCACAAAACTACGTTAAAGGACATAACTTCCATTGTTATAGCCCTGAACACCTTACGAGTTATTTTTATTATCCCTTAGATCACCAGCATAGATGGTCACTTAACGTGTGGGCTGGTATAATCGGGAACCGCATCATTGGACCATTCTTTTTTGAAGAAACAGTTAATGGAGATACTTTTGAAGATTTTCTAAAAAGTCGTTTGCAAAAGTTAATTGACTAATTACCTTTAAATGTCGTGACGCGGATGTGGTTACAGCTAGACGGCGATAAGGGACATTTCAGCAGGCATGTGAAGGAATTTTTAGACGCTAATTATGAAAATAAATGCATCGGTAGAGGAGGTCCTATATCATGGCCAGCAAGATCTCCAGACCTCACAAAATTATATTCTTTTCTAGTGGGTTTTCTTAGAAGAGCAAGTTTACCAGACGCCACCTTCTACTATAGAGAACATGAGTCAGAATAAGAGATGCTTGTGCAAGTATGCCGCAACGCTCAATACAGTCAACAGTTCCTGTGAGAATCGGCTGCGAGTATATATTGAAAGAAATGGTGGCCATTACACTGGTTCATTAATTTGTTTTTAGAAGTATTGCTCTTTGTGTCAAGTATTTATCCAGATGTTTATTATACATAAAAAAGTGAAGTTTCATTTCTTAAAAGTTTTTCAATAATAAAATAACGTACATGTGATGGACTGAATATTTATTTTATTTTTATTTTACATCTTCTACTGTGTATTAATTCAAAAAGTCAATAATAAAACACAATCCAAGGAAAATTCCATTGAAAACCAAATAATAAAAAGAAAAATGTAAAAATCTCGAAAACTATGACAAATAGTTATAGGACATATTTATACCAAAAGGAAGCATTTTGAGTCACCAATAGTATAAAATAAAAAAAAGATAGACGTTCCATTAAAAAAAATCAAGATATGATGTTTTGATTTTTTTTATTTCTGGCATTTATTTGGGAGACCCTGTACAACGCAGACAATTTTTGTTGACGCCAAAAGTTAAGCCATAGTTTCAGTTATGTTCTTGCCAAAAATCATAATCCTGTATCAAAAAGCAAATGGGACATGACATCTGAAAAAAATCAAATATCTTCTTCAAAATGGCGGATAACAGAAAAACTATTAGATTTAGGTATAGGACTTTGTACATAAACTATGTCTAGAATTACCAGCAGAATCCACATATGCAAACATATACAGGTTGTTCTATAAGAAAAAAAACATAACTTTCATTCATTAATTTTTTTGAGACACCCTGTATAAATGAAAATAATTTTAGTTTATGCAGCTGATGGTGCTGCACAATTTTTATATTTGATTTTTTTTTATCAGTAGCCGTTATCAAGATATCAACCGAGATCGCACTATCGAAACACCCTTTATATATACAGAGTGACCCAGGGGTGCGTGCAAGCTCCATAACTTTTGTTCTATTTAAGCTATCGACTTGATTATTGTTTAAACGGTAGGTCGACAGATGATGCACATTTTAAAAATATTTTTATTAATATACAGGATGTTCCAAAGTAAGATACACAATTATTTGTCTTTTTTTAAATGGCAGGCCCATATTTTTGTTACATTTTTAAATTTCCCTAAGCATTGTCAACATAATGCATTCATTACATATCATAGACTTATCTGCAATAGTTATTGACATGTCAATTTATGTGTCAGAATGGCGTCGTGCATCGACCTACAATAAAAATCATATCTTTAGTACCATTCAAGATAACTTAACAAACTTTTTTCTATTAGATTCCCAAAGCCATTGCGCCTCGTCAATCAAAGTTGAACTCAGCATCAATGTTGCGTTGACCACTATTTTTTTAAAATAGCAAATAACTAATTGCAATAACTCGAATTTTTCAAATACAATATATATTATTAAGCCATTGTGTGCCATTTTTGTGGGATCTAATCTGGAAAGTTTGCGAGATTTGTTGCAAAATAATGTTGATAAATTGTTCTTAAAAAAGAGGAATCGAGTAGGCCGCTGTCCTAAAACTTTACGCCAATATATTTTGAAAATAATAATGTGACAAAATTAAGTTTAATGAGTATATTCCAAGGGAAACAAATCTCCACAATATCAAGAAAGGGTGAGTAACAGGAAACAGTTTAAAAATTTGAAAAAAGGCTTCTTATAAATGTTCAAATAGATCACCATCATATTCCACACAAGCTGCTAGTCTTCTAGTGAACGACTCCCGAACTCTTGCAATCATTGCTCCATCAATTGAACAGAAAGCTTCCGAGATCCTGTTTTTCATGTATTTACTAGTTGTTAGAAGATGAAAAACCCTTTCCTTCACGTACCCACAAAAGAAGAAATCTATAGAAGTTAGGTCAGGAGATCGTGCGGGCCAAGGGATAGTACCACCTCTTTCTATCCAACGATTCAAATAAGACTCTCGCATTATTCTATTGTAATGCACTGAAGCACCATCGTGTTGGAACCACTAGGTCCTTCTGGTGTTCTGATCCTCTTCTTCTAACATTCTGGGAAGATGTTCGCGAAGAAATTGTAAATATCTTTTACCATTTAGCACATTATCGAAAAAGTAGGGTCCTATAATATAATCTGCATATTTATTATGTTTGTTGACTGACCTCTTATTTTATGCAAAATATTAACTTCCTCGTCAATAATACCATACATTTGGATACAAAATGCAACTCTATTTGCAAAATCGCTTATTTACAATTCCTAATGTAGGTTCAGATGTTATGGTTGAAACTTATGTCACAGGTCATCTTATGTTTTAATATTATTCTGTTCACACTATTTCGTGAAATATCTGTTTCCGCTCTATTTCCCTAGTTCTTAACTGAGGATTTTCTTGCAGCACATCTTGCTCGGTGATCCGACCACCTATATTTTCCTTTTTAGTATTATACAAGCTACCAGTGAGTTCAAACCGATCTCTAATCTTTTTGAATGAAAACGCCCGTGGAGTACTTGCTTCTGGAAATGTTTGTCGTTTGATTCTGCTTTCTAACAAAACATTTCTGTCAGCTTCGCCTACAGTATATCATATTCAATAATTCCAGTTGAAAGAAATTAATTTTTGATAATCTGACTTCTGTAATTATTTGGTATATGAATCTGTCAAATTTTACGAAAGGGGCTCACTCGATTTCTTTTTTTTTTAGAACAAACCATAAAAATTTCTTATTTTGCAACAAATCTCGTAAATTTTAAAGATTAGACCCCCAAACTATATATTGGCAGAAAGCCCTTAAAAAATCTATACAATGGCTTTATAATATACAGAGTGCTGCATTTGAAAAATACGAGTAATTGCAATTACTTATTCGCTATATTCAAAAAATCGTAGTGGGCAATGCAACATCGATGCTGAGCTCAACTTTGATTAAGAAGATGCGCATTGGCGTTATGGAGCTTGCACGCATCCCTGGATCACCCTGTATTGAACTGAATTGCAGTTCGAGATCTTCTCCGCTTTGCTAAAATTAGAAGAAACTACGATTTTGTGGGTTAATATTTCTTTTACCCAAGAAACAATTCTCATGGCACGCCACTGGCAATACTATTTGATAGCGAATTTATCAATGCCACATGCAGGCTGGTCTGCAACAATCAAATATCAATTTTTTTGTGGAAAATATGAATTTTGTTTAAGAGTAAAGTACCTTTATTTTTGAAAATATCGAAAGTTTTTACTAAAAAGAGTTGATCATGATTGAAAACTATTATCAGGTATCCAATATTATACATCCGCCTCGAAAAAACGCATTTTATTATTTTTATTAACTTCTGCGTATTAGCTTTGATAATTTAAGTCTACCGATAAAAATTTAATCTAGGATGCACTGACTGCAAACGTCAAATCACTAATTCGTTTTATAAAATACAAGAAATGGCGGCTCTGTTAACTAGTGAGGAGAAAATTGAACTAGTTTTGATTAGACACAGTGTATATATTCAGGGTGTCTCAGCGAGACCGCTCATTAGAAGTTTATTGGATTCTGGTCAAAATAAAAACTTTAAAATTGAGAGTTATATATAATCGATTATGTTCTTTTCAACTAAAATATTTTTAAATTTCTGGTGCTTCCGGTTATACCGGAAGTCGGCATCTACTTTGTTATTTTAAATAGAACATCCTGTATATTTTTATATATTTAGATTAACCTATTCCCCGTCTTCATAAAAACTTTTATTTTTTCAATTTGCTCCAGCCGTTTTGAGGTTATTGATTTTTTTCTAAAAAAAATTGCGGTAGCAATTCTAACAATCATAGAGCACTAGGTTTTCTACATTGTAGGGTTACTTTACTATGGCACGTTAAGTTTTCGAAATTTAAAAGAAAGGTTTTTTTAATGCGCCCATTTCTCATCGATAATTACCTAGTATGCCACGGAAAATAAATAAGCACTCTCAAAAAATAAGTCAGACGACAAAGTAATTAAGCTATTAAGAATTAAAATGGATAACAATGATAAAAACAATGTCCAGAAAAATCAAGAAATACACTATTTTCCATTTAATACATGATTAATTATTCCAAAACGTAAAAAAACTTTCTTAAATTCTTCTTAATTTACCTTTGGTCATCGGAGGTAAATGTGGATAACTGATCTCGTTAAACATTCTACACGTTCTACTGAAAGAGTTGTCAGACTTTCTATGTAGAAAAATAAATTAAAAACTATAAATAGGTTATAATACATTTCCGTAATAGTGGTCATTTGCATTGAAGCACAATGTTACGCATGAAGAAACACCCTCGTGTTGCTCTTCGTATTTCTTGAGTAGTGAGCCAGTCGAATACCGCTCGCAAGCGTGCTTATAATTCTTCCCTCGTATTCACTGGCGTCTGGTAGACCAGATCCTTGATGCTTCCCAAAGGTGGAAGTCCAAGTCATTTCTGGAGATCTTGCAGGCGAGTTTCATGATCCTAAGCGCCTTATCCACCTGTCTTCGAACATTAACTGAGGCCCAAATATAATTGGGTTTGTTGAAAAGTCCGTCACGCGAAAGTTCAAGATTCGTTCGTTCAGATATTTTTTTTTAATTCTCATCTTCTTAGCTTTGAAGATATAGCATCTTAGATAAGTTAACTCTGTCGTAGGGATGCTTCTTCTAATTCTCTATATTCAAGATGTACTGATTCCCAGATCTTTTTCGGCAGCTCAAATTGAGGCATAGGGATTCGCCTCGAAATAGGCCAAGGTATTCAGTTCTACCTCTTATTATCAATTAAACTTTTTTGTATATTTATTACATGAATATTTTTTCCAAAACACACAAATTTGCTTCAATTCTTATAAATTTACCTCTGGTCATTGGAGGTAAATGTGGATAGCTCTCGTTAACACGTTCTACTGAGAATTTCGTCGCACAAAAATAAATTAAGAATTTCTTGATTGATATAGACATTGTTTCCAATATTGTTATACATTTTAACTCCTAATAGCATAATTAATTTGTCGTTTGACTTGAAAAATTATTTATTGAGAATGCTTATTTATTTTCCATGACACACTAGGTAAGAATCGACGAGATATGTGGGCATTTAAGAAAAACTATCAATCTTAGGTATAGGACATATGGGGTATAAAATATGTAAAATTAAATTCCAAAGACGACTAAGCAATAAAATATGGGGTGCCATTTAAAAAAATCAAATTATGGTTCTACAAAATGTCGAAAAGTTAACGTGCCATAGTAAAGTAACCCTACAATGTAGACAACCATTTCTGACCGCAAAACATACTCCAACATGTTGTTTACACATAGTTTGAATCCTAAATTGGTATCCGAAAAATCTAGTGTTCTATGATTGAATGAATTAATTTTTTTTTATAAAAAATTGAATAACTCCAAAACGGCTGGATCAAATTGAAAAAACTAAAGATATCTATGAAGATTGAGAATAGATATATCATAAAATATAAAGATATACAGGGTGTTCTATTTAAAATAACAAAGTAGATGCCGACTTCCGGTATAACCGGAAGCACCAGAAATCTAAAAATATTTTATTTGAAGAGAACATAATCGATTATATATAAATCTCAATTTTCAATTTATCATTTTGACCATAACCCAATAAACTTCTAATGAACGTTCTCGCTAAGACACCGTTTATATATACATATACATTTTTTTCTCTGACATTATCTATATAAGTGGATTTCCTGACACATCGCGAGGGTGTCACCTTTGAAGTCCATAAACTTTTTCTTGGTTTGGCAGATTTAGATAAAAATTAGCAAAAAGGGGTTTTGAGAGCCGAGAAATCGATTGGCGCTACTTGCGTGTTTAATGGGTGTGATCCTTGATGTCCACACTAAATCCGCAGATTGTGATACAAAATTCAATATGGGTTTTGGAGGTCGAGAAGTTGACTAGTGATACATCAGAGTTTTGGTATAAGAATTCGATTGGCGATACTTTAATTTTTTAATGGGTGTGACCCTCGAGGTCTACACTATCTATTTCGGGAATGGCGATTGGTGATAAAGCTGAGTTCTGGTATGTTTCACATTCATATTTATTTTGAGATCTGTAAATTATGAGCTATGTGAACGATAAAAGCAATATTTACCGATCTACCGATCGCAATACATTTTAACTAGAAATAAACTTTTTGAACTAAGATTAAACATCTTTAGTAACTTATAGACCCATTCAAGATATTAGAGAAGAATACATACATATATATATATATATATATATATATATATATATATATATATATATATAATAACGTGAATCAACTTGAATTGGGGATTTCTGCCGAAGTTTGAATGGGGCTTAAAAAGAACAATCTTTATGCTGTCCAAGCTTTCGAAATTTTTTTATTTTCTTTATCAAGGCTGAATAAAATAAAATACATATTAGTTTGGAGTGAAAAACAAACTAAGATATTGAACTTACATGGCATGTGAGGATTGAAATATTAAATTGGAATACCTACCACTAAGAGTGACAGAAATTCCTTCATTATAACACTAAACACACTTACAAAAATATTTTAAAATTGAATAAAAACAAATGTACAATTGAAATTTTCAACAGTATAAAGAATTATATAAAATTCAAAGAGGAGTTACATAGTGCGTGTTACTTAAAAATCACCATTTTACAGATTAGGATATCAGTGCGAAGAAGACAGAAGAAAATAATTTTTTATTAAGAATATCAAACAATTTATTCCCTTATTAGGTAAAATTATCTGTTTAAATGATGGGTGGGAGTTGGAACTAACTCAGAACATATAAAAGGTATACTAAACCATATCAATTGATGTTCTGCCATCACAGATCTCAAAACAACATACTGTTATAATTTCACAATGTATGTAAGCTTCAATACACATCTAACCTATGTACGATTGTTTATGTTGTTAGTGCAAAACTTTGAAATCACATAGGAATAAATAGACCTAAGACCACGTATATCGGTACATGCATTCATAGATTTAGGATCTTTAGTAATTTCAATAATTTCTTGTATTTTTCTTTTAGATGTATTGGGCCCATTAATCAAGATTGAAACACCTTCAAAATTGGGAGTATGTCTTTTTTCCTTTGCATGTCTTGCTAGAGTGCATTTTTTGGTTTGGGCATTTCTGGGATCTCTTTTGTGAGCAACGATTCTGTTCTTTAGTAACCTTTGTGTTTCAACGATGTATACAAGATCACAATCACGACAAGGAATAGAATACACAACATTTCGTCTTTTTTCGGTAGGTATTTTATCTTTAATATTCGAAAAGTGTTGTCCTAGTAAGTTCACATTTCTTTTGGCTAATTTACAGTTACTAATGACATCTTTGATGATGTTGGATAATTTTGGAGTGAGGTCCTTTATCCAAGGAATCGAGAAATAACAAACAGGTCCTTCTTGTTGTAATCCACGATTAGGAGAAGATCCTGAATGATTGGTAAGGGACGGACTACTATACAAAAGTTTACGTAACAGATTTTTAGGGTAAGAATTGTTTAATAGAATTTTATATAGTTTGTTTATGTTTTCGTTGAATAGAGATGAATGACAAATTTGTCTGATCCTATTTTTCATTCCTAAAACTAAGTTCACTTTGATTCTTTCATCATGATAGGAAAGATAATTCAAATATCTTCCACTATTGGTGGGTTTTTGATACCAATCAAGTATGATTGTTTACCTTCCATGGGGAGAATTACTTACAAGTTTTTGGTACACCAATGGGTTCCACCATTTCACCGATATTATCGGCCTTTGTGATGGACGATTTATTAGATGATTGCTTGTCCAGATTACCATTTCACCTTCCTTTCATAAAAAGGTACGTTGATGATATAATTGGTTCTGTTTCTATTGATTCTTATGATATGGTCTTACAAATTTTTAATGATTATAATCTCAAGTTCACAATTGAAAGAGAACAAAACAACTCGGTACCCTTCCTCGACACCAGAAGTATCCGCACTCCAAATCAAACAATCATATTTGATTGGTATCAAAAACCCACCAATAGTGGCAGATATTTGAATTATCTTTCCTATCATGATGAAAGCATCAAAGTGAACTTAGTTTTAGGAATGAAAAATAGGATCAGACAAATTTGTCATTCATCTCTATTCAACGAAAACATAAACAAACTATATAAAATTCTATTAAACAATTCTTACCCTAAAAATCTGTTACGTAAACTTTTATATAGTAGTATGTCCCTTACCAATCATTCAGGGTCTTCTCCTACTCGTGGATTACAACAAGAAGGACCTGTTTGTTATTTCTTGATACCTTGGATAAAGGACCTCACTCCAAAACTATCCAACATCATCAAAGATGTCATTAGTAACTGTAAATTAGCCAAAAGAAATGTGAACTTACTAGGACAACACTTTTCGAATATTAAAGATAAAATACCTACCGAAAAAAGACGAAATGTGGTGTATTCTATTCCTTGTCGTGATTGTGATCTTGTATACATCGGTGAAACACAAAGGTTACTAAAGAACAGAATCGTTTTTCACAAAAGTGATCACAGAAATGCCCAAACCAAAAAATGCACTCCAGCAAGACATGCATAGGAAAAAAGACATACTCTCAATTTGAAGGTGTTTCAATCTTGATTAATGAGCCCAATACATCTAAAAGAAAAATACAAGAAATGATTGAAATTACTAAGGATCCTAAATCTATGAATGTATGTACCGATATACGTGGTCTTAGTTCTATTTATTCCTATCTGATTTCAAAGTTTTGCACTAACAACATAAACAATCGTACATAGGTTAGATGTGTATTGAAGCTTACATACATTGTGAAATTATAACAGTATGTTGTTTTGAGATCTGTGATGGCAGAACATCAATTGACATGGTTTAGTATACCTTTTATATGTTCTGAGTTAGTTCCAACTCCCACCCATCATTTAAACAGATAATTTTACCTAATAAGGAAATAAATTGTTTGATATTCTTAATAAAAAATTCTTTTCTTCTGTCTTCTTCGCACTTATATCCTAATCTGTAAAATGGTGATTTTTAAGTAACACGCACTATGTAACTCCTCTTTGAATTTTATATTGTACATTTGTTTTTATTCAATTTTAAAATGTTTTTGTAAGTGTGTTTAGTGTTATAATGAAGGAATTTCTGTCACTCTTAGTGGTAGGTATGCCAATTTAATATTTCAATCCTCACATGCCATGTAAGTTCAATATCTTAGTTTGTTTTTCACTCCAAACTAATATGTGTTTTACTTTATTTAGCTATGAAAAAGAAAATAAAAAAATTTCGAAAGCTTGGACAGCATAGTGTTCTTTTTAAGCCCCATTCCAACTTCGGCAGAAATCCCCAATTCAAGTTGATTCACGTTATTCTAATAAATTACTGCCGTATTTCCACCTTCTTCACATATATATATATATATATATATATATATATATACAGACTCATATTCATGAGGTTGTTCGATCATGTATGAGTACCTTAAGAAATAGTTGAAGCATATCTACTTCGTGGGCTGTTTTTATCGGACGCAAACCAAAATAATTTGGCAGTTATACAAATTTTACCGCCATTTGCATAGCAGCTCGAAATATTACCATCATTTAGTACTCACATAATGTCATTTATTTCAATATCAAATCATTACAATATTCGTTTTGTAATGATTAGAGGATAGAAAAAATCCTAAAAAAATAGCCATGTACAAAATAAAAATAGCTTTAACATAGGTAACAGTCGTAAATACATATTATTTTCTATAAATATTAGTAAAACTAATCCCCAAAAAACATTCCCAATGTAAAACTTTTGGAGGTGAGAGCTATATTCAGCAAAATTCAACAAAAAAAACTCAAACCTTTCGCATATGCTCAGGTAGAGCTGAACCACACCGATTCAATTTTTGGTATGTTGTTTTGTATAAGAATTTTGTTTGAATGGTACATTTTCATCAAGTGATGCTATCGCTTCTCACCGCCCCCAAAATTCCTTCCATGAAATTACAACCTGACGTATTATATTCATAACCCACATTTACAGTAAATCTGGACTCGAGCATTTCCATTTTCTCACCAGCCTGCATTTATGATTCGCAATATTAACGCATTTTGATCGTCATCGTCAATTGTAAATCTTTTCAACTTCCTTCTCTTGCCCCTGGTCTACAGTAACAAGTGAAATTTTTGAAAAATATTAATTATGAATATAATACGTCAAGTTGTAATTTCATTGAAGGAATTTTGGGGGCGGTGAGAAGCGATAGAATCACTTGATGAAAATGTACCATTCAAACAAAATTCTTATACAAAACAACATACCAAAAATTGTATCGGTGTGGTTCAGCTCTAACTGAGCATATGCGAAAGATTTGAGTTTTTTTGTTGAATTTTGCTGAATATAGCTCTCACCTCCAAAAGTTTTACATTGGGAATGTTTTTTGGGGATATGGATTTATTTTGGAAATCGGTTAGCTGTCACGGACATTAATTTTCAATAATCATGTTATTTTTAAATACGTGTAGGTATACAAATATCTTAATACTAAAAAAAACAAACACAACCGAATTGTATATCTCCTCCGTCTGGCGAAATCGGTCAAAGACATCGAAAACTCTCTTGAGCAAAACAGCTGTTATCAGAATTTTAGTTTTGAGTAACGTGTGGCTTGAATAATAATACTAAAGTGATGTTATAATTATCAACAAAGAAACAAGCTTTATTTATATATATATATATATATATATATATATATATATATATATATATATATACATATATATATATATGTATATATATATATAATTTAGAAATAGTTCACAATATAAATTTGAAACGCTCGTACTTTAGTATGTTATTTTTTAATATTAAGGTGATGTTATAACCACTAGCAAAGAGAAAATGGTATATTTATCAATAGTTAAAATTACAATAGTGAAATACAATATTAAATAAGACTATAAATACCTATAGTATGAAGAGAAGATATTAATGTTAATGTTACATTATTCACTCAAAATTTCCTTCAATGTATTTAGGTATATGTACCTACGTTAAAGTATTTTCATTCACTATCCTTTATTTCGAATTTAAGTTATTTTACTGCAGCTGAAGTAATTGAACTTAAAACTTGCGCTTATTAGTATGTTGTTTACCGTTTAATTATCAACTATTTCCTATTTACAAATTATAAAAACGTAACTGCTTCGGATTTCTATTTGAGTTTCGATGACGGCTGAGTAGGATGCGGATGACGGATGACAGATAGGTACAGTAATCTACCAATCACGAGTGTTCAAAATAAAAGAAATAGATAATCTTGCCTTATTTTCTGTTTCTTTCTATTGAGGGTACGCATTTTTGATCGACTTGCCTGGTGTATGTTATATGTTATCTCTATGATAGAATAGAATTGCGTTCACATTCTGTCATTTGCTGTCACAATGAGGTTAAGGAGTTAAGGCACAAATTGAGATAAGAAAATTGAGTTATTTTCTGACTATGGAAAGACTCGTCTGAGAAACATTACTAATTGAAAATGCTGGAAATGAACCAGCGTCAATACATGGCATAAATTTGGGACATAATAGCGAAGATGGTTCCTATATTTTATTAGTATTCTCACTAAAGCTGGAACATGTACATATTGAAACTACTTAGTAGTAACTTAAGTACTGACTAGCATATCTCTAAGCCATTCCATGACTTATTTCAATATTGCGCAAAGATATCTGCCTTTATATCTTTTTTATGCTTATAATTTTCTGCACGTTTGTGCAACCCTCAATATTGGTGAGCATCTTGTTATCAAACGTAGACATACTGGTATAAGATTATACTCTTGCAGAAGAATTTGGTGAACACTGCATCTTAATTGCACCTGAGTTTCCTCATCGCGTGAAAATATTTCAGTTAAATTATTTATTTAACTTATCCCAAAGTAGAAACTTATCCCTCTCCGCTTTAGAAAACTGTCCGGATTATAAAAGATTATCGGTTTGTTATGTCAGTGTCAGTATGAAGTCTGTCAGATATACAGTATTCCTGTCATTGTGGCCTCTATGATTGTGGCTTGCAAACGCACACTCTCCATAAACACCAGCACTGCGCCAGATGAACTCTCGTATATTGAAAAAATGTTGATACTAATCGATAATTATGTTATTTAATCAATATTCATTCTAATTCAGTGATTTTAATAATTCGATTAAGAGAATTGGTCTAAATGGACCAAAATATAGCAAGAACCATTAACTTTTAAAGAGAAACAGAAACCTTTCCCCTACCGTCAGATAGGTAAATCAACTTTTATTTTCGTAGAAGTGTCAATTTATAGAACGGATAATATTTAGGTGGACTAAATTGCAAGATCGCCATTGACTGATGTAAGCCAAAGGATCGTATATAAGCTTTCGTGTCGGGATGTTTTGAAGTTAAGGCACATGCAGATTTGCAGAACATTTGAAGTTCAAGTAGGTAAAACTTTATCTGGACAAGTAGGGGAGTTTATTAATAGCCGAACCACATAATTCTTACCGCTTAGCTGGCCGACAAACAAGACTTTAGATTGTGCAAGGATATTAAATATATCAATTTCCAGGAGATCCTAGCTTTTTATATGTAGTGCTGAGTAAAACTAAGTGGGTCTTAGAAATATTTATGAGAAAAATAATAGGAATCGGTGAATCGCCCTATGCAGTTATGTTTGGATGTACCGCCAGGTTGGGTTGGCATCAATAAAGTTTACCACAGAATGACCAGGATGGAGACCGTTTATTTGAGTAAATATTATATTATAGATAAGAGCTTGCGCATATTGAATAATTGAAAAAAAAATATTTTGAATCTTGAAGACATCATACTGAAATCATTCATTAATTTCCTGAAATGTAAAATACCATTCATGATAGAAAACTTAGCATAATAAACTACGAGTATTTCAATACAATATACATATTATAAGAACGAAAACGATATTAAAATATTAATATGTGTATAAATAAATTCAACATTTTTATTTGCTGGTAACTACCTTAATATTATACAACAAATGCCTAAAAGTATATTTCCTTGAATAATTGAAAATAGAAAATATTCTCCGTTATTGTCCAGTTCAAAAGCAAGCAAGAATAAAATCGACATATACCAGAAACATTGAAGGAAATTTTGAGTGAATAATGTAACATTAACATTAATATCTTCTCTTCATACTATAGGTATTTATAGTCTTATTTAATATTGTATTTCACTATTGTAATTTTAACTATTGATAAATATACCATTTTCTCTTTGCTAGTGGTTATAACATCACCTTAATATTAAAAAATAACATACTAAAGTACGAGCGTTTCAAATTTATATTGTGAACTATTTCTAAATTATATATATATATACATATATATATATATGTATATATATATATATATATATATATATATATATATATACATATATATATATATATGTATATATATATATAATTTAGAAATAGTTCACAATATAAATTTGAAACGCTCGTACTTTAGTATGTTATTTTTTAATATTAAGGTGATGTTATAACCACTAGCAAAGAGAAAATGGTATATTTATCAATAGTTAAAATTACAATAGTGAAATACAATATTAAATAAGACTATAAATACCTATAGTATGAAGAGAAGATATTAATGTTAATGTTACATTATTCACTCAAAATTTCCTTCAATGTTTCTGGTATATGTCGATTTTATTCTTGCTTGCTTTTGAACTGGACAATAACGGAGAATATTTTCTATTTTCAATTATTCAAGGAAATATACTTTTAGGCATTTGTTGTATAATATTAAGGTAGTTACCAGCAAATAAAAATGTTGAATTTATTTATACACATATTAATATTTTAATATCGTTTTCGTTCTTATAATATGTATATTGTATTGAAATACTCGTAGTTTATTATGCTAAGTTTTCTATCATGAATGGTATTTTACATTTCAGGAAATTAATGAATGATTTCAGTATGATGTCTTCAAGATTCAAAATATTTTTTTTTCAATTATTCAATATGCGCAAGCTCTTATCTATAATATAATATTTACTCAAATAAACGGTCTCCATCCTGGTCATTCTGTGGTAAACTTTATTGATGCCAACCCAACCTGGCGGTACATCCAAACATAACTGCATAGGGCGATTCACCGATTCCTATTATTTTTCTCATAAATATTTCTAAGACCCACTTAGTTTTACTCAGCACTACATATAAAAAGCTAGGATCTCCTGGAAATTGATATATTTAATATCCTTGCACAATCTAAAGTCTTGTTTGTCGGCCAGCTAAGCGGTAAGAATTATGTGGTTCGGCTATTAATAAACTCCCCTACTTGTCCAGATAAAGTTTTACCTACTTGAACTTCAAATGTTCTGCAAATCTGCATGTGCCTTAACTTCAAAACATCCCGACACGAAAGCTTATATACGATCCTTTGGCTTACATCAGTCAATGGCGATCTTGCAATTTAGTCCACCTAAATATTATCCGTTCTATAAATTGACACTTCTACGAAAATAAAAGTTGATTTACCTATCTGACGGTAGGGGAAAGGTTTCTGTTTCTCTTTAAAAGTTAATGGTTCTTGCTATATTTTGGTCCATTTAGACCAATTCTCTTAATCGAATTATTAAAATCACTGAATTAGAATGAATATTGATTAAATAACATAATTATCGATTAGTATCAACATTTTTTCAATATACGAGAGTTCATCTGGCGCAGTGCTGGTGTTTATGGAGAGTGTGCGTTTGCAAGCCACAATCATAGAGGCCACAATGACAGGAATACTGTATATCTGACAGACTTCATACTGACACTGACATAACAAACCGATAATCTTTTATAATCCGGACAGTTTTCTAAAGCGGAGAGGGATAAGTTTCTACTTTGGGATAAGTTAAATAAATAATTTAACTGAAATATTTTCACGCGATGAGGAAACTCAGGTGCAATTAAGATGCAGTGTTCACCAAATTCTTCTGCAAGAGTATAATCTTATACCAGTATGTCTACGTTTGATAACAAGATGCTCACCAATATTGAGGGTTGCACAAACGTGCAGAAAATTATAAGCATAAAAAAGATATAAAGGCAGATATCTTTGCGCAATATTGAAATAAGTCATGGAATGGCTTAGAGATATGCTAGTCAGTACTTAAGTTACTACTAAGTAGTTTCAATATGTACATGTTCCAGCTTTAGTGAGAATACTAATAAAATATAGGAACCATCTTCGCTATTATGTCCCAAATTTATGCCATGTATTGACGCTGGTTCATTTCCAGCATTTTCAATTAGTAATGTTTCTCAGACGAGTCTTTCCATAGTCAGAAAATAACTCAATTTTCTTATCTCAATTTGTGCCTTAACTCCTTAACCTCATTGTGACAGCAAATGACAGAATGTGAACGCAATTCTATTCTATCATAGAGATAACATATAACATACACCAGGCAAGTCGATCAAAAATGCGTACCCTCAATAGAAAGAAACAGAAAATAAGGCAAGATTATCTATTTCTTTTATTTTGAACACTCGTGATTGGTAGATTACTGTACCTATCTGTCATCCGTCATCCGCATCCTACTCAGCCGTCATCGAAACTCAAATAGAAATCCGAAGCAGTTACGTTTTTATAATTTGTAAATAGGAAATAGTTGATAATTAAACGGTAAACAACATACTAATAAGCGCAAGTTTTAAGTTCAATTACTTCAGCTGCAGTAAAATAACTTAAATTCGAAATAAAGGATAGTGAATGAAAATACTTTAACGTAGGTACATATACCTAAATTCTTGAAAAACTTCAATGACATTTTTTATTTGTTAAATACCAAGAATCTGTTTTGTAAAACAGTTGGAAAGATGAGTTAAAGTTAAGATTAGTAAATTTAACAATCCAATGTGAAGCATTTAAATCAACCCCAGTTTTATAAAACTATTCGCAGGTCTGTTCTTAAATCAAAATCGGTTCGAACTGGCTTTTTAGTTTTCATTATTTGTTTAATAAATGTATATACCTACTTCATGTGAAAAACTTCTCACACAAAAAATATTAAAATATTCTTTATCATATAAATTACCATGTTGAAATGTTTTTGCGCTTATTAGGAGAGTACATTGATTTAATAATAATCCTACCATGATTCAGTTTCAATCAGCCTTTAAAAAGTTACTTCTTAATAATGTGAATTTATTTAGTTCCTGCTTCTGCCAATAGACCTTTTTACGATCACAGACAGCAGCTTATATACCTTATACCTAGTACCAAACTACATAGATATTCGCCTATAGGCCTAAAACATGAAAGTGAAATATTAAACGACCTACAATTTAGAATTAGAATGTAGTGTTACGTGGGTAGTTTATCATGTACTTACTGTTATTATTTCTTTTAGTTTATATTCATTCTGCTACCTTATTTTCAATAGTGTTGCTTTTATATTGCATTATGTGGTTCTAGAATTATGGTAGAGTTATTCTCGATCCTTCCAGACACTATATGTGAGGTACAATTGGTCATGCTATTGTCAGTTTGACAAGGATTTAGAACATTAATTATGTGAGTCTAGATAATCATAGAACATTCTCGATGAATGTCATATCATGATTCAGATATATAAAGCCGTGATGATCACGGGACGGGATCAGTTTATTGTATCAGTCAATTGGAAACATAACTCGAAAGTAGTTGGAACGCGATAGTCAAAGTGACAAGTAGTGACAGTTGTTCTACAACAGAAAGCCGTGTACGGTGTGTTTGAAAATAAATCATTGGAAGCAATTTGCGAATTTTGAGTCTTACGCAAGTGAACTCACCCCACAACGTTTAGCACAGGGTTAAACGTTACAGTACTATAATAAATTACCTATTTTTAGAGGACAATAAGAATTGTAATAAATTTCAATTTGAATTATGCGCAAATATAAACTCTTCCCTCTGTATGCGTCATGAAACTAAGACAGACACGGGCACGATATTCTCTATCTCTTTTTATCTATGGAACACATCCACTAGGAGTGCTGCATAGGACTTGCCTACTGTATGTTAAATATTATATCTCTATGGTTTGCATTGTTATTCTGACTGACATTTGTTAGTTGGGAGAGAAATACTGCTACCGTGTTGCCGTTTAGTTAGGGATACGTTAGTTATACGTTTGACGAATATTATTAATGCGTTAACAATGTACAATTTTGGAATAAAAGCGATGCTTTTAAAGTAAAAAATGATTTTCCTATCACGTTCTTTATTACATTATTGGTTTCACTTAAGTATTTATCCGACATTTATATATGACTCAGGTCTTTATAAACAGGTAAAATTTTAGCGCCGGCAACACTCTAGATTCTTGAAAATAATAAATTGTGAAATCCGTCTACTTGGTTTTACATATATTGATAATATAAATATTACAGCCTTTTACGAGTTGAAAACGTTCTCAAATGATTACTTATCATTGTTAGATTGCATTATATACAATATCTCATTAATTTCAAGCCATATTTTTAAATTAATCGGGAAAAACCATTACGTGACCTTGAAAATTCAACATTTTTCTGTAAATAATGCTACTATAGACAGAAATGAGAGATACCGCTCTCACCTCTGCAAACTACAGTTTGCATTGATGTAATTTTAGCTCTTGTGTTGAAAATGATTTAATTTCAATACTGATACGTCCATCTAAAATAATAAAACAAAAAATTGGAATGCTTGCATAGTACCTATAAAATTATATGTGCTGAGTATTTTTCCTAAGTAGATAATTATGTATATCAATATTTAATAATAGGTACATATATATAATATTAACTCAAGGATATTCTGAATCGACAATAACATATTTTATCTTTTTTTCATTAGATAAATCTGACTAATAAATAATAAATAATCTGCAGATCTATATCTTTATCTGTCACCATGATTATACCTATTATTGTTTATTTCTCTATAAGACGTAATTTATCTTCATCTATTCTAATTTCTCTGGATGGAGAAGGGTTTCATTGCAGGTATTATTTTGTGTAGGTTACTATAATTAGAAAACGTACTAATCAATTTATGGTTTTTGCAAAATTTAAAATGTGATCATTCGCAGCAAGTTTTACAAACAAATTAAGTTACTTAAATATACAGGAAAAAACGATCATGAAACATACCCCTCTTAAGCCTATTCTCACTACGCGCTACTTGTCAAGTACTTGCAATGTACTTGGCAAGTAGCACGTTGTGTGTAAGGAGACTCGGCTCAAGATTCGCAGACATTTTACTTCTTATCGGTTGTTGGTTTTTGAGCGCAAGACAAAGGCCTCGAGTCGACTTTTACGAGTACGCAAGCGTGAGCGCTATATTACGCGGGCAAGCAGGCATTTACTTGCGAGTCGTTAGGTCAGGTGAGGTTATTGGTAATAATAATGTAGGTTGTGTATATTTTTTTTTAATTTAAAGCTATGGCGAAATTACACTCAAATTTTAGGATATTTATCAGAGTCCATCATGTGGGATCCATCACACAAACTACATACAAATATAAACGAAGTACATGAGGTCTGGAAACGCATACACACCGAATTTTCACCAGAAACTGGCTTGAAGATGGTGGGGTCTTCTGTTTTTCCGTTTTGACCTTGATTTTTAGTAAAGCATAGCCACAACTTACAAAAGCTGCTAGAGCAAGCAAGCAAGTACTTGACCAACCGACTCGCACTTCCCGAAAAAATTGCCGAGTTGACGAGGCATACGTAATGTGTACAGTTTACTTAAGCTCTAGTAAGTACTCGCCAAGTCAAGTAACTTGGCAAGTAGCGCATAGTGAGAAGCCCGCTTTAGTGGGCACTCACAACGGCACACGGCACAACGCTCCATAGTAATGTAGTATACACATTGTAACATCGCTTCCCTGTGCGAAGCAAATGTTACTATTGAATCAAATGCAACATGCAACCGGCCATAAACATGCGCTGCCTGTCACCTTGCATTATGCTTCCTAACCATAGATAAGAGATGTTGCATTTACACTGATTCCTAACTGAGAACCACATTCCAAAATCGAGCTAAGTATTGTTCGAGCATATAAATATTTTATCTATGGTTCGAGCCTCGTACCTAGGACCTTAAATAATATCATCAGTGGATATAAACAAAGGAAAATCATTAGCTAGTGTATTTATCAGAGGAGCATTATTGGACCAAACCACCACACAGTGCACTCCTGACAAAATTGTGGAATATAGTAGCACTTAACCCAACACAATATGTATTGTTAGGTGTATAGTTTATTACCTACTTTTGGTTATTATTTACTTTATTATCTATTTGTTCTTCTGTCTTGTTAACTATAGTTGTTGCTTGTATTTCATTAATTAATTCTAGAATTATCAGATTTATTGTCAGATCATCGTATTGTGAGGACGAGCTTTTCATCTTGCTATTTATCATTTGATTTGAGTGCAATATCGGAAAATTACGCTGATAATTTTTAAAAAACTCCCTGATTGTTAGTAATTGTGCACAAATAAAAGATACAATTTCAATTCAATCAGATTCTTTTCAAAATTGCTATTCATCTCATCAAAACAACTTGGTGAGTACCTAAGTGTCTTTTTTGTTTGCTAAGACGATATCGACGAGGAAACACTTGAATCTCTGGTCTCTCGAGCACATAGAGTAAATAGGTTAGGTTAGTCGAGCACCTGTAAACATTTTTAAATCTAAACCAGTCACTCATCCACTGTCGAGGAGACTGAACTACTAGTCATTATTTATCGCATGCCAGATCACGTGAAAATTATTCTGCTGTTTGAATATCTTGGAATATCCATAGCACTATTAATAGGGTGGCTTAACAAAAATGCCAGAAAAAGATAAAATGAACAAACAGTTCTTTGGAGTTTCGTTCGCTTCCCGCTCACGATGCTCAAGAAGTGAAGTTCTCCTTATTAATATTTCGCAGCGTGATAATGAAACAAATAGACGTCGTTAGTTGCACTAAGAATTTGTTTACAGTACAAATCTATAAATTAACAACTAGGACAGATTGAACACGTGAACGGCTAGAGAGACACGCATGTGGGTAGCCGTTGAGGTGCAGATGGAGAAGAAGGAAGAAGCATCCCTTCGCATCGGCTTTGGTTCTTCGCCGCATTCATCCCCCTCTCGCACATCCTAGTGGGGGTGGATCGCACGGAACACAGGACGCCTGGTGGATGGCGATGTGGGATGCGTTACGAAGATGTCCCGTGGCGTAAGCGACTGCTTGCGCCGGTTTCGTTGCGTTTCGCTTGGCGGCGATGGAAACGCCACAGTCACTCCCTCCCCAATGACCTTCGCAGGTTGCGAAGGGGGGGAAAAGGTGACTCGTTTGGTCTTGGTCAGCTGCGTTGTCGAGGTTTGCGAGGGCGGGGAGCTCGACGAGGGATGCAGTGTTGATTGTGACTGTTCTTTAGCTTGGGCTTGCGATGAGGGCTGCGGCTGGTCATGGGTAGGCTGAAAAGGTGGTGGTGGAAGTTGTAGCTGAGGCGACTGTATGTCTGCTGGGACCAGGTATGCCGGTTTTAGATGAGCAGTAGAGATGGTCTTGGCTACTCCGTTGACGTATGTGACGAAGGAGTGCTCATCGACCCGTCGAATGACTCGGTGAGCCCCAGTGTATGGCGGCTTTAATGGCTTCCGAACTGCATCGATCCGCCGAAAAACGTGCTCACAGGTCTTTGAACACGAACGGATGTTGATTGACGTGTCTGGAAGCTGGAACCGGGCGGATGGCCTTCAACAGACGTCGGAGATCGGCGACAAAACAAGGTGGAGTGGTTGGTGGTGCGTGTTGAGGTACAATGAACTCGCCAGGAATCCTTAGTGATATGCCGAACACCATTTTGGCAGGCGAGGCTTGACGTGGTACGGAGTCCCAGTAGAGCTGATGATAAACCCCGTGTCCAAGGTGTCCAAGGCAACCCTCTGTCATACGTAGAGTACTTCTGTTCCGTATCTAACAGCTTCCTCGAGAAGAAACCGAGTGGAACCCAAGTACCGTCACTGCGCTGCTGGTCCAGGGCTGCTTCGATGGCTGTGTTGGAGGCATCAGAACGTAGGGCGAGAGGCTCAGATGGCGAAAGGAAAGCTGTCGTGGCGGCAGTGGCGATGCCGTCTTTTGAGCGTTGAAATGCTTCTTCGGCCTCGGAGGTCCAGCTGAGCTTAGCTTTCTTCGTGACCGAGCCCTTGAGTAGCTTTGTGAGTGGAGCCTGGAGAGTGGCGGCATGCGGGATGCATCGGCGATAAAAGCTGATCATTCCGATGAATCAACGCGGCTGTGTGGAGTCCTGGGGCTTTGGGAACTCTTGTATGGCCTGAGTTTTTGGGGCAGGTGGCGGATTCCATTCTTAGAGACGTGGTAGCCAGCGAAGATCACCTCTTGTTGGCCCAGGTGGCACTTGTCCCAATTGACGCAGAGTTTGGCCTCTTGCAGGGTAGAAAGAAGGAGGTTAAGGTGCTGTAGATGCTCATCGTGGTTGGTTGAGTAGACGAGAAGATCGTCTCGATAGCACCAGACGAAATCCAGCTTCCGGAGGAGATGGTTCATTGTACGCTGCAAGGTCTGAGCTGCGTTGCGTAGACCGAATGGCATACCAGCGAACTCGAAGAGCCCAAAGGGGGTGGTAACGGCTGTCTTCTAAATGTCATTGGGTGCTACTGGAATTTGATAAAACGCCCGGTGTAGGTCTACGATGGAGAAGACGTTACCTTGGAGAAGATCCTCTATGATGGGCAGGGGATGACGATCAGGCCTGGTGCAAGTGTTGAGCTGGCGATAATCCCCAGGGCCGGATGACGCCCTGCTCGAGGAGGCTGCCGAACTCCTGCTTGGCTGCTGCAAGGCGCACGCCTGTCAGACGTCGTGGCCGGGCGAAAAATGGTGAACCCTCAGTGATGATCTGGTGATGTACGGGCAGGTTAGGCAGTGAGGTCATTTCACCAGGTGGCGTAGTAGCTGTCTGGAACCCGGTGACTAGCTTCCTATATGTCTCACCGAGGGTGCCCTCTGGGATCTTGCAAGACATGGAGATGCTTACAGTGTGGACGTCTGTTGCCGGACCAAGGGAGCAGACAGTTGAAAGGCTGGTGTTGCCATCCAACAGACGGCAGCCACGGAGGTCGATGAGCAGACCATGGTGGCTTAGGGCATCGGCTCCCAGGATGGCGGTGTTTACATCAGCGATAACAAATGGCCATTTGAAGGGACGCCTCAGACCTAGGTCCAAAGTCAGATGCTGGATGCCATAGGTGGCAATGGGAGTGGCATTGGCAGCTTGAAGGACGAGGTCCTGTTTCTGCAGCGACCGAGCAACAATACTTTTAGGCAGGATGGAGAGGACAGAGCCTGAGTCCACCAAAAAACGGGTGTTGGTAGCACGGTCTCGCACATAGAGTCGGCGTTCTGACGTCTTGCCGGCGGTGGTTGCCACGTACAGCACCGGCAGCTCTAGTTTCCCGACGTGGATGTGGCAGCGACTTGAGTGGTGAAACTGCACGGCTTTTTGCAGCGAACTGCAAGGGCACCATGTTTGGCGTGGTACCAGCAATGACCTGTACGAGGGTTGGCACCAGGTGTGGTTGATCGATCTCGTGGTGGCTGACTGTTACGAAGGTCTGAACGTCCCCGTTGGTCGTACCCCTCGGTATGGAGTTGTAGGAGGTATCGGATGAGGGATGTCAGCTGAGCGATAGCAAGACGCATCGCTGAAAGTTCCTGTGCTGCCTGGTCGGTCGGCTGTGGCAGTGTGGAGTGGCTGGATGTGTGTGATGGTGCGGTCGAGGTGGACTGGTAGGATGTAGCCACGATCTTCTATCAGGTGAGGTCCTTCACCTCATCAGCTACGGCGGCAAGCTGCTCCAAGGTCTGATCCTTGATAAGGAGGAGCATGCGACGTGTTTGTGGCAGCAATAAATCGAGCCACTTAACACGGAGTTGGTCGTCTCCAACTCACGAGCCTGCAAGGGTGCGCATGTGGCGCAGCAGCTGGGAAGGCCTCTTATCGCCAAGCTTAACGCCAATGAATAGCTTGTGCAACTGGGTGTCTGGTGAGTCCGAGAGGCGGGAGAGAAGGGCTGCCTTAATTGTCGCAAACTTTCCCGTATCTGGCGGGGATTGAATGATGTCCGACACGTCGGAGATGGTGTCGTGGTCCAGAGTGGCTACAACCAGGTGGTAGCGAGATGCGTCAATTGTCACATGGTGAACCTGGAATTGCGATTCTGTTTGATAGAATCACAACTCGGGGTTGGCTCGCCAAAAGATGGGCAAATTGCAATAGCTGACTGCATTGATGGCTTGTGGAGGCTGTGGTCCCTGATGTAGTTGGGCTTGCTGTAGTTTAGCTGCCGAGCGTGCCAGCATATGAGGTCTTAAAACACTGCCGTGATGCTGTACACGTGATATCCACACAAAAATGTACCGGTGAAGGCTGCGAACTTGTTCGGGGTCACCACTTTGGAGTTTCGTTCGCTTCCCGCTCACAATGCTCAAGAAGTGAAGTTCTCCTTTATTAATATTTCGCAGCGTCATTCAGCGTGATAATGAAACAAATAGACGTCGTCAGTTGCACTAAGAATTTATTTACATCATAAATCTAGAAATTAACAACTAGGACAGATTGAACACATGGACGGCTAGAGAGACAAGCGTGTGTGTAGCCGTTGAGGAGCAGATGGAAAAGAAGGAAGAAGCATCACTTCGCATCGGCTTTGGTTCTTCGCCGCGTTCATCCCCCTCACGCACATCCTAGTGGGGGTGGATCGCACGGAACACAGGACGCCTGGTGGATGGTGATGTGGAATGCGTTACGAAGATGTCCCATGGCGTAAGCGACTGCTTGCGCCGGTTCCGTTGCGTTTCGCTTGGCGGCGATGGAAACGCCACAGTTCTACGATGAAATTTTGAAAAATAGGAACAAGATAAAGAATTACATAGAAGCCATTGAGATTTTACTACAACTAAAAATCGAGGAAGTAAAAACACAGTTACCGAACTGGAAAAGGAAAATTAAAAGCTCGAAGAATAAATATATTTTTTAAGAAGGGAACAAATACAAAAAAACTGGGTCTGCGTCGGACCAGACGGTGGAAGTTATACACCTTAGGCTATTCGCACAGAATTCTAAAAAAAATTTAGTGCGCCTCCTAAAGTATGATAAACTGGTTATGCAAGCATAGAGAGGAAATCTACCGAAAACAATCTTGTAATCACACACAGACAGACAGGCAGCTGAAAATCAATCTCATAGGAGGTGCTACCCTTACGTATTTATGTGTCAAGTTTGATGTCGATCGTATGAAGTATTTTCCGAGATATGGTATTGATTGACAGACAGACAGACAGGATGATCAAAACAATAACTACCTAAAAAAATCCTTAATTAATAAGGAAACTTAATATATAATTTAATTATTAAAAATTTCTCCAAAAGCCAGAACGTACAAAAAAGTATACGAAAACGTATAATCGACGATTTTTCTCACTTTTAGCGTGACGCGATTTCTCGACAAGCACCCCATCTCAACCAGCCCAAAGAAGTATAACTTCAAAAAATATAATTATTTTTGGATTGAAAAAAACGATAGAAGGTATAAACCGAAGGAATTGTGTACGGAACTCAAAGGATTACTTGATTGAACAAAACGACTTCAGTGATTGTTACCTACTGGAAAAGTCGGAAAATTGTCCCTTGTAAATTGAATGTCTGTCAAACCTCATAAAGATATACGTCCTACAAAACTGCAAGAAAATGAAAAGAAGAAATAATTCTATTGCCCACGATTTAACTCATAAACAGAGAAGTGACAACAAAATTCTCAGTAAACTTACTACATGCTACATAAAAGGTAGTAATATTTTTTTATATTGAAAAGTTTTATTAGAAAAAAATAATAATCATAGTAATGATGGTTTATGCACTAAAAGTTAAAAAATAATTTGGTAGATCTTAGGTATCAGTCATCATAGTACTCTTCTATTGGTCAAACAAAAAAGTAAAATCTTGGATTTCCAATGATACAGAACTAAAGGTGTGTACTATAACTGCTGCACACAGATCCCCATCTACAGATCGAAATGAATGCAATAAAGCTTGCAGGAATTCTTACAAAACCATGTTAAAAATAGCGTCACATACTTTATATTCATCGTAGACATCAATATAGATATTTTAAAAAGCGACGAATATTGCAGTCAGTACCTTAATACATTGAACTAAGTCGGATACATATCGGTAATAAATAGTGAAACAAGGGTGCAGAATAATAGTGCTTGCTGCATTGATCATTTATTCATAAATGCAGAAAAACATTCCTTTAATAATTCCAAGTAATATCACAAATTATTACACAATTGCACTTCAGATTATACTTATTATATTATATTATAAAAAGATATTGATCATGACAAACTCCAGAACACATAACGCAACATTTCTTGGAACTCCCTATATTCTGCACCAAATCCAAACGCTGGAACAAATGAATTCATAGATATTTTCACACGAGCCATAAGCGATTATACAACCGTCAGGAGAACCAAGAGAAGAAGTCAATAGCAACGAAATATAGATAATTCAAATGTGTCCGAAAATATCCTCATAACTAGGAATTGAAAACACAATATATAAGTTATAAAATACAATCACAAATTTAATTAGAAAAAAAGAAAATTCAGCTATCACCAAAACCAAGCAAACTGAAACTCAAACGATACACCAACGTTATGGAAATTAGTTATTATGATTTACTTATTTACGGGATAACCACTTGTAATATACAATTTTTTTTAGTTAGGTACATAATCAACTTTGTACAAAAACTTGGTTAAAGAAATAAGTGAAACTAAAAAAAGTAGATGAATCGGAAGATTTGAAAGATGATAAAAAGCAAATAGCTAATGAATTCAATACTTTTTCTCACCCGAAAACAAAAAAATCTGGTGAAGACGATATCAAAGCAGAAACTATTAAGACAATCTCTACATATACCCTGGAATCCCTCACATATAATATAAATTTATGTATTCGGCCCAGGGAACTTAAGGAATCAATAGTAGTACCTGTATACAAAAAAGGAGTTGAGACAGCGATCACTAATTATAGACCGATATCTCTAATAATACATCTATCGAAAGTTTTGAGAAAATCTTAAAAACGACTTCTTATATATCCAAATATAATCAGATATTGAGTATGCAATATGGTTTTACAGAAAATGTCTCCACCCAAGACCCGCTGTTGGCACTAACTACAAAGATTTCTGTTGCTCTGGATGAGAACATGCCCTGTCTATGCGTTTTCATTGATCTGTCTAAAGAATTCGATATTGTGAGCCACAGTCTCCTATTACAAACATTGGCATCAGGAATAATTGTTTAAAATTGTTCGAAAGCTATCTCGCCAATAGATTCCATTCTGTCAGAGTGGACGGTGTACAAATCAATCAATCAATCAAATTCAAATTGAGTTCCCCAAGGTACTGTTTCGGGCCCAATCCTTTTAAATTTTTACATCAATGGAATGTTCCAATAGCTCAAAGTATTGTAGCATGCATCAGTTGAGAGCAACTTGCGATATTGTATAGTAATGTTTATTTATTCGATATTCAATAGTAAACCTTTTTTTCAATATAATTATCAAATAAAACATTACCTTAGAATAAACATGAATCAAATCACAGAACCTTTTTCTCGTAATATAGTATATATAGTATTATAGTTATAAAATGATAAATACATAATATGAATAATCTTAAACCTAATAATAATAATTAACCAATGAAACATATGGAATCACAATGAAGCTGTATTAAGTATGTGTTGTTCAAAGTAAAATGGATAGATGAATAAATAGATATATGATTAATATTTTAAATTTAAAATAGGTGAGTTGAGAATTTAAAAGGACACAACCCATATCTTGGAATAATAATATAAGGGAGAGTAGAGGAACTGTGCGCACCTAGCAAGATGTGCTCTCATAGCTGGACCTTTGATTTTATGGTACTGAGACTTATATAAGTTTAAAGAACATATATTATACTATCATTCTGTAAAAGCATTTTTTTGTATTTTGTAGAACCAAGTACCACGACAAACAACCAAAAAGTGCAAAGCGCACAATTTCCCACCTTAAGGGGTAACAGTACGCAGAGAGTGGGGAATTGTGCGCATTATTCTTCATATTTTTTGGTAATAAAAACAGATACGTCAAGGGCTTTAAATAATGTGTTTATTGATATCTCACTAAAACAAAAGTATTCCTAAGTCCATTAAACATATTTTTAACAAAGTTCATAAAACGTATTGTTAATAAACAGCACAATAATCACATAAATAGCCCTCAGCTTGATCAGCACTACTACATGTTGCATGGTTATACGTGAAACAGCTGACGCATCTATACCACAGCTCCCTATTACGGCCAAACTCATTACAAATGCCACCTACTTCATTAGGATTTACGTTCAGCATTGTCAAAATTATCGCAATCGTCTTGGTCATCGTCATCAGATCCACTACTTGTTTCTGATATCTTTCTCTTCTTTTTTGTTACCAGTGATTCTTTTTTAATATTATTTTCTTTCTTCTTATTATCTGTTGAATTTCTTTCAACATTCATAGCCTTCTTGCCTGCTGTTACTTTTCTCCTGAACTCCTGAACTATTTCTAACTGTTCTTTAATAGGTGTCGATGTTAGGATTTCGAAGCACTGTTTACCACGAACTTTCTCTTAGGGGATTCAAGGTTTAATTTCTTTTTTGGAATGAGAGCAAAGCTAAAAAATGAGTTATCTGATGTGAAAAGATCTTGTTGCGGTGAATTAGCTCCTTTATACTCATTCTCTGGGTATCCACGTGATGTAGACGGTACAGCAGCGGACCTTGAGGATCTATTAAAATCGGGAGTAACTTCGACTGGAGTGGCTTCAACTATCAGCGGTTTAATTTGATTGGCTGGCGCAAAATCATCCTCGGTGAATTTATCCGGGCTTAATAGATATATTCCAACAGTTCTAAAGCCAGAAATAGCTTTCTCCTCTCCATAGTGGCTACTTCAAAAAAAACTCGGTCTGCATCGGACCAGACGGTGGAAGTTATACTTCTATGGATATTCGCACACACACACAGACGATACCTATATAAATGAAATATAAGACATTTTATTCAATATATTTCTCTTCAATATATTATTATGAGTGACTTCATTATTATACAATAAACCCATATATCATTATCTGTAATTTCTCCTCAATCTTGTAATCACACACAGATAGACAGGTAGCTGAAAGTCAATCCCATAGGAGGTATTACCCTTACGTATTTGTGTACCAAGTTTGGTGTTAATCGGTTAAGTATTCTACCTTAAAAAAATGTCGGCAGTTAATAAGGAAATTTAATATATAATTCAATTATTAAAATTTTTTCTAAAAGCCAGAACGTACAAAAAAGTATAGGAAAACTTATAATCGACGATTTTTCTCACTTTCAGCGTGACGCGGTTTCTCGACCAACATACCATCCCAACGAGCCCAAAAAAGTATAACTTCAAAATGCTCTTTTTAAAAATTTAGCCAATTCGTATTCTGATTTTTTCTCATAAGTCGTATTGGTAAGCTGTAGATCATATTCCTTATAAAGTTGGATTTTAAAAGAGCTAACAAATGTAAGGTCCAGTGGCTGAAGGTGGTCAGAAGTATGAGGTGGCAGGGAGACCATGTGAATAAATTGGCTTCTAAAGAGTAAACAAGCTTATTGTTCGTCCACGCTCCACCGAAATAACAGCTCCAAATTTCTTAGCACCCCAGGGTCCATGAACTTTTGGACACTTCTTTGAATCACATTGACCTCTGTTTCGTCCATGTTAAAATTCTGTTTGGAGGAAACTTATGTCTGCTCATTACAACTTTAAGATTTTCGAAAATCTTCTTGGTTGATTCGGATTTAAAGGAAGCTATTCTACGAAATGTAGCTGCGCGTCGAATTCCGAGGAGGTCGAAACACTTGCGCATCGAAATCCGAGGTCACCGAATTCCGAGCTGAACAAAACTTATCCCCACTCAAACCGACTGCGCTGACATACGAGTACCTTGCGTAGAGAGTAGAAATAACAGAGAACACTAGCCATTAGCCAACATGTCTTGAAAATAGACCTTGTATTCTCTATTTTCTGCTCAATTTATCAGAAATCGTTTGCGAATCACAGATATAATAAATAAAATCTTTTGTAACTCTCTATTGTTTTAGAAAAAAACTAAATTGATTTAAAAATTTGTCCGCTTAGGCAACTAACACTACATCATTGTTAATCGTGAAGGAATATAATTGGAGTATGGAACGTCACATTATAGGTGCTGGTACTACTTACTTCTTATGTTTCACGATTCCACACAAAATCTATGTGAGCATACCAAGTTTGTTTATTTAATACCAAGCCTTTTTAGACAGATGCTTATTAGGTTTTGGGCTTTACCTTATTCCTATATTCAACTGATTTTTCAGTCTGATTTCAACACTACTTTTATCTAAAAAAATCATACGTAGGTATTTTATTCAATAATTTCAACGGAATTTATACCAGCTAGTTTCACATGAACTTTTCTATCATTTTATTACACTGCATACATATTAATTTATTATGCAAAATTATTGAAAATGAAAAGATCATGTATCGTAACAACAAGCTCTTACAAACTATTTTATTGCCAATCCAAATTTTTCTATTTGGCAGTTTGCGTTATGAATCCCTATCAAGACCCTTTTGTGATTGGAAACAACTTCATGTTGGTGGATGTGGTTTCCTCTCTAGCCCATGATATAAAATGAGTATCTACCCTCTAAGAGGGTATGCATATTTAAAATCGCCCTGTTGGAGTGGGGATAAGTTTCGGTCAGCTCGGAATTTGGTGTCCTCGGATTTCGATGTGCAAGTCTTTCGACCTCCTCGGAATTCGACCCGCAGCTACGTACTCCTATTTTATTCATACTGGTGCCTTCTGGCAGCTTTAGGAAACCATACAACCTGTTTTTTTGCTTTTCGGATGAGAAAACTTGTCTTATGTCATGTTCTTCACCATATTTAAAAGCTAACCGACAAAGTTCTATGGGCGTTAAACCGTAAAAAGCTTGGGTCTGAATCTCGGGAGAAAATACTGCTTTACGACCAAGGCGCGATGATTCAGGATTTTCTTTTTTCATTTGCTTTCTCAATGTTGACTCTGGTATATTAAACGTTTGCCAACTTCTCCTATTTTTTCCCATATCTAATTTCACTCAAAGGTTTCTTTAAATTTTCTGGATTTCAGGATTTTTTTTCTGTCTTTCGTTTGTATTTCCTCGGCATCTGAAAATGAAAAAAAATCTCATTTAACTCTATGTGGGGTAAATGTGCGCAATGCCGCGCACAAATTCCCCACAGTGAGCCATATGCAAAAACTATTCGTAAGATAAACAAAAAATCGGCCCATCATAGTTTACTTTACATTGAAAGATGCCTAAGCCTTTACTACTTATGACGCCACATGCTAAAAATTTATTACAGCTTATCTTTTCAAATCAGTCACTATCAAAATTATAAATAAACACCGACATGTGCATCTGACCAAAAACACTTTCAAACTTACTGTATTAGAATCGCTTTCACGTATCTGCTGTACTTGTATCGTTTGTTAGGTGGCAGCACTTTCTTTCTTAATATTTAATATTTAAGGAACAATTGCTATGCGCACAATTGCCCGCTGTGCACGATTCCCCCATTTTCCCCTAATCCTCAAAAAGTGACGCTACCAAGAACAATATAAACGTTAATAATTTAAGTTTAGCTGAAACGTAATACTTGATGCAGCACTCATTGAATCTTGGGCTGTACAAAGTTCGGTGGGGCAGCTTGTTATATTATAACCAATAATCTGATATAAGTTCAGGTACTGAATTTAACTTGTTTCAGTAAGAACAATAATTTCCGGTTTATTACATAGTTGGTTGAAATAGTATAGTAATCCGTCAAAATTTTTATCTAGTAGGATGGGGAGGGGCATTGAAAACACATATTCATCCTCTGCAAAAAAGGTACCTCAAACTGATTATATCCAAACACTCTAAATATCCATCCGAAGTACTATTTTTGAAGCACATGTATTCGAGATTCGTCAGCTTTTCTATAATAATATCAGTATAAAGTACCATCAAGAAAAACATATTAATTCAAACCTACTTAATTATAATTAGCAAACTCGGAAAAAACACCACCACCACCACTATATGGCTCCAAAAATTTGTAAAAAATACCAAACACATGAGTATTACCATGACGAAACATGAAATCCAGGGTGATAAAAAAATAATATATTTTCAATTGCTGCTTTCAATTTAATACACACTATTAGTGCATAAGAACAAGTATGCGTTTGAATCGGAGGCTTTGGAAACAACTAATAACATCTTAGTTACCACTTCATATTAATATTATCATTATAGGATTATATTTTCAAGTTAAACATTAATTTCTGATTGTTCAATATAATAAATTCTGAGGTAGTAAAACTTCAGATACTATGGATAACTTATCAGAAAAAAAAAACGAATAGAAATGCTGATGATATTAGGATATGTTGATCGTAAAAGGAGTATGAAAGAAGTATGCAATATTGAGTAAAATAAAGCGTAAATGAAATAGGTAGGGCATGTCAAGAATAAATATAAAAGTGGCAGACCGGCCATTTCTGAAGATACCCAACTGAATCTTTTATAAGAAGTTGATGAAAATTCTGATTCTTCAATCGCAACAACAACAAATCGACAATTATTGAATCTCCGTAATTCAATCACAACGTTATCCCACAATAGTAGGATTTACCGTGGTGCTGTTCACAAAGTATTAAGGAAAGCCAAGTCATATCCTTAAGAAATTAAACTGACCCATGAACTTAATGAATACGTAACGAAAATAATGGCTTTGAATATAATGTGCTATTCTCCGATGAAGCAACTTTTTCTTAAATGGTTCAGTGAAAAAACAAAATTGTAGATATTGGGCAACTGAAAATCTTAACTGGATGGTCCATACCCAGTATCCACAAAAAGTAAATGTTTGGTCAGAGATTATCAGAAATACTATAGTGGGACCATATTTTTTTGAGGGAACTGTCACAGCTGCAAACTATCTAGAAATGTTGCGAACATATTTAATTCCATTTTTGACAGTAACATATCCAAATATCCATGAGTTTGGTGACATAGACCCCAATTTTTTGTAACAACAAAATGGAGCAAGTCCTCAATATGCTCTATTGTTAAGATAATTTCTGAATGATAATTTCCCAATTGCGATAGCAAAACTAGGATCTATTGAATGGCCTCCAATATATCCAGACCTTTCCGCTCTTGACTTTTTTCTTGAGGTTACTTGGAAAGTAAAGTTTACATGAACCAACCTACTAACATAGACAAACTTAAGGAAAGAATTCGAGCAGAAATGCAACAAATTACAGCAGAAATGTTGACAAAAAAATCAGTGATGACGTCATAGTTTGGAAGGTGAAGGGGATAAAATGATGCTGTTCGCATTAAAAAGTAGAAACACAAAATCAAAAATCGAACTGTCAGAGCTTTGTCTCTATATGTTAATATTTTAGAAGGTATTGAAACGTTTCCAAACTTTATGAACGCACTGTATATATTACCATTAATTTTATTATTAGTTGATTGTCTTATATTCCTAAGTGTGTCATACACTTATCGATACAACCGATATCTATTCACCATTCTTTATACCTGTCTTTTGTAAGATATGATTGATTGAATAAATAACTATTATTCCAGAAACGATATGTGAAGTAAATTTACTCACAGTTTTATCAGCTTGACAAACATCTAGGACATTCTCGATGGATGTTACGTCAAGATTCAGTTCAGTCGATAGTAGCTCAGTCAGAAGTTGAAAGATGATTGACAAATTGACAAGTGGTAACAAAACCTACTACTACGGAAGGGCGTGTACAAGATTTTGCAAATTGACGTTTGTAAGGAAACTTCAAACTTTGGAGAGAATGACTCAAGTGAATGCCTCCATAGCATCTAGCAGAGGGCAAAACGTTACAATTGGTGTCAGAAGTTTGATCTCTGGTATTCTGCTGAAAATTTATGGTGAATGTCGCTTGAGAAATCGCAAATATTGCTGAGGTGGTGAACTTTCTAGAAAACCAAGATAGAATTAGATAACAAGAATAAGAAGAAAAAGAAAGAAGTAGACAACAAGAAAACAAGAACAAGAAAGAAGTAGACAACAAGAAAAAGAAGAACAAAAAAAATTAGACAACAAGAGAAAGAAGAACAAGGTAATACAAATCCTTGAAGAACTGGCAAGAGAGAGACAACAAGATAACAAGAAGTTGATCAGAAATTAGAGAAGGTTCAAGTGAATTCGTATGGTAATGGTAACTCTAAGCCAATTATTCAAATGTTACAAAAACTGGATGCGCAAACAAATGAACAAAAACCACAGACTGTGCGTTGGAATTGTGTACAAGAATGACAAAAAAATAAATTACCGATCTTAGTCATGAAGGTCCAGCTTGTTTCTGAATGGAAATTTATGTGGTTGGGATTGTAATATTTTTATTGATAAAGTTTCATGTGCTTAAATTGTGCGACCTGATGTTATTCCTGCATGCAGATTTGACCATCTCAATAGAAGTTAAATAACTGAAACTACAAAACGTGAGGCAAAAACTGTCATTGGTATTCAGGAGGCAAATATTCAATTGGGAAAATTAACATTTGCCGAAATTTTGGATGAAGTTTTATTTGGTTTAGACATCATGAACAAATTTGATTTCAACCTGAACCTCCATTACCGAATACTCAAAGTCAATGAAGAAGATTTATATATCAACAACACCTGAATCTAGTGTAAGCAAAATTGATAAATCGAACCATTACTATACTGGATGGTCTGACAACCTGATCGATGTTAAAATAGAAGGTCGTAAATACAAGAAGGCTAGGTACAAGAAAGTCTGGGCCTATTCTCACCTAAGCGGCATCGAGCGAAGCGGCGCGGCGCGAACTTTTTGTTTTTTTATTACAGAAGCAACAATAATACCTTATCTTTATTATATTTCTATGAATATGCAAATTATTGTGAGCATCATTTTTAAAGGCCGCGCCGCTTCGCTCGTTGCCGCTTAGGTGAGAATAGGCTTTAGCCCAGAATGTCTGCCAAAGGAAATAATTTTGGAAAATGTAATAATAAAGCCATCAACTGAGCATCCAATTAAGGTGAGAGTTCTAAATCTGTCAGAAAAAGCGAAAATTTTAACGAAAATAAAGTAATTGCTTGTGCCAAAACTATAGTATCTGAAAAAAACCTCATGTTGTCAGGAGAAAACTTTGTGCCAGAAATAAGACAGCTGAAAGAGATAATTATTTTTCAACTTCAACAGAAATATTTGGTAATTTTTGGGAGGAATATAAAGAACTATTCTCTTTTGGTACAACATCGCATCAACACAGACAACCGATAAAACTCCAAGAAGAGTATTAGCAAAGAAGGAAGAAGTGGAAATATTGACAGATAACATAAGGAAACAAAAGATAGCTGAACTTCGTATAGTACTTGGCAGTCAACGGTTGTCTTGGTCACAAAAAAAGAAGGCTCGGGTAGGTTTCGTATGGGTCATAGAAAATTAAACGAAATCAGAAACAATACAGTTATCCTCTTCCCAGAATAGACGATATACTGACTGTATAATACTGTATGATTTCATGAATACACATATACTTCACTATTTCCCCTTTAATCTAAATCGTTAGGCGATTGGGAGGGTGACGTTCTCGAACAGGGTAGCGACGATCAGATGGCTTTGCCTCAATTTTTGGTGTCAGATCGACATTTTCATCATCTGAAACTAGAAATGAGGATGGTTTTATATTATGGCATCCAACAAATGATCTACATGGCACTTGTAGCGCTGTTGGTTTTCAACAATGTAAGTTAGCGGACCACGAACATCCACAATGGTTCCTAATGACCAGGCAGCTTCATTTTTGGAGAAAGTACGGATCCATACTGGGTGTCCAACAGAAAAAATCTGGAAACTGACTTCTTGTTGTCTCGTTCTACTTATTTATCCTGAGATTGACGCACGGTACGATCTGTGTTTGGCTTCATTAGGTCAAATAAAGTACGAGGTTTTCTTTTGAAAATGACTTCAGATGGTGCTAAAGTCAACAGGAAGTCACACAAGGACAGATTCAAATTACTTCCATCTTTAAATGTCCGCACAAAACGTTCAGCTTGTGGTATGACGAATACCATAATTTATACAAAATGACTCGAACTCGGTAGATACGAACTGGGGTCCATTATCAGTAACGATGGTGTCAGGGATACCAAATCGAGAGATGATTTCATGAACACAACTGATAATTTTCTTTGAAGTAGTCTGCTTCCTCAATTGAACAACTTTCGGTCATTTGGAATGTGCGTCAACTATCATGTTTCCATGGAATGGTCAGGCTTAATCAAGGTGCAATCTTTGTCACGGTTTTTCAGGAAATGCGGCTGCTGGGTTATCATGATGAACTGCACAAACATGACATGATTTGACTACCGCTTCAATTTATTTATCGATGCCAGGCCACCAAACAAACTGATGTGATAAACTCTTCATCCTTACGATTCCAGGGTGAGTATCATGGAGTTGATCCAAAACAGACTTCTGTAGAGAAGTTGGTACGGCAACTCGGTATCCCTACATTACTTACTATACCTTATTCCACTGTTAACTCATGAGGATGAGTATAATACGAACGAATGTTTTTTGGAACACGGCTGGAGCTTTCTGGCCATTCGAATTGGATAAATTCCACTACTTTTGACAAAGTTTTATCTCGTGACGTTAACTGACGAATTTTCTTTGATGTAATGGGATTTCTTTCTTGAATCCTCTAAACAAACCACTGCGAATTTTCATCAACTTCTTCATTTTTTAGCAATGGCAAACGTGAGACTGCATCGGCATTACCATGATCATGAGTATTACGATATTCAATGTCCTACTGAAATCCACTCAAGAAGAAATTTGTCCGTATGGCTGAACGACAATGGTTGGAAATTGAATATAAATAAAAGCAAATAAATGATAATATCAAATAAACATAATTTGAATAAATTGAAAAATTCAACATCTAGCTACCATTTATTGATTGATAATAATGTTATTGAATAAGTTAAACATTACAAGTACCTGGGCTTCATGATCGATAATGAACTGAATCTGAAATCACATTGTGAGTATATTAAGAAGAAAATGGCAAAAAAAAAATAATTTTCTGAATAGATTGAACAATAAGGTATCATCTTTAACTAAGTTAACTATATATAATACCATAATATCTCCTCATCTAGATTTCTGTGGAACATTCATATACCTGATGAATAAAGAACAAATTGATACATTGCAAAAGATACAAAATCGTGCTATGCGAGCCATTCTATTATGTAAAAAAATGAACACCAATAGCTTACATGTTGGAATTCTTGGAATTATTGAATGTGCGACAAAGGGCTGCATATAATATGCTCAAGTTTGAGTATAAATTGAAATCAGGATGCTTACCATCCTACCTAACCGAAGAAATAACGTATCTTCCAGGAATACATAATCACAAAACCAGATCTCATGTTGCGAATGATTTCTATATCAGTATTGCTAATGCTGCTACAAACACAGTGTTCATCAAAGGCTTACAGCTTTACAACTCCTTACCAAGAGAACTGAGATAATACTCATCATATAGAGAATTTAAAAGCCAGTGTGTAAAATCCGTAAAACGTTTATAACCCATCCTTATCTCTAGTTGTAGTATTTTACTCTATAATGTTAATTTAACTTGTCCATGTAGTTAATGTAAGTGTGTTCATATTTTATTTTATCTATACTATTGTATTTCATTTATATATTTTTATAACTTGAGAGCTGATGATGCTAATGAAGATTATACAACAAAGGAAGGGACATCTTTCTTAGCTCCGAAAATTCTCAACAATGGATTATAATCCGTTACGAGGATGAATTTTCGTCCAAATAGACACTTCATGAGGTGGTTGATTCCG
The DNA here is from genome assembly GCA_958507055.1 of Crioceris asparagi. Lineage (NCBI taxonomy): Eukaryota > Metazoa > Arthropoda > Insecta > Coleoptera > Chrysomelidae > Crioceris > Crioceris asparagi. Next base: position 46,789,615 of record OY293829.1, read on the forward strand.
AAAATGATCCTTCCATCTTGATTTGAGAATAGTTTTTCTCTGAACTGTTTAACGTTTTTGAAGCATACGCAACTAGCTTTTTACTTCCATCTTTGTAACGGTGAAATAACACACTTCCTAATCCTACTGAAGATGCATCACAACTAATTCCAATTGGAATAGTTTGACTGTACTGGGCTAGCACGAAACTATCAAATGCCGCTTGTTTAACTTTATTAAACGCGATTCGAAATTGCTTGCTCCACTTCCATCCAATTTCTTTTATTGTTAACGCATATAGCGGTTCACATACTGTAGACATGCTCGGAATAAACTTCCCATAAAAATTGACCAAGCCTAAAAATGCGTTGATCTCTGATACATTCTGTGGTTCTCTCATTGACATGATGGCTTCCACTTTTTCCGAATCTGTGCGCAATCCTTCACTGCACACTACTGAGTCTAAGAATTTGATCGACTTCTGCAAAACTGACACTTGGCTCTGGACAAACGATAGTTTGCAATTGGCATACGACTGAAAATTTCACTTAAATTGTTCAAATGCTGTTGCTCATCCTTTCCGGTGATAATTACATCATCCACAAACGATCCAGTCTTGGTTATTCCGTGTAACATCTTATCCATCATTTCTTGGAATATTGCTGGTGACGATGCAATTCCTTGAGGCAAAACATTATACTGGTACAATCCACGATGAGTATTAATCACTAAGAATATTTTACATGATTCTTCGACTTGAACTTGTTGAAAAGCGTCAGATCCATCCAATTTGGAAAACATAGATCCACCTGATATAAATTCTAGCAAATCATCAACACGAGCAAGAGGGTATTGATTCATACACAATTGAGAATTTATTGTTCTTTTAAAGTTACCAGTAATGCGAACTTTTCCATCAGACTTCGGTACCACGATAATTGGCGACGCCCAATCTAAATGTTCATCTCGAGAGATGACTCAAGCCTCCTCCATTTTCTTCAGCGCAGCATCGACTTTCTCATGTAATGCATATGGAACTGGTCTGGCTTTGAAGAACTTAGAGGTTGCGTCATCCTTTAGGACTAATTTGGCATTGAAATTTTTAACTGTGCCGACTGGTGAATCAAATACATCATTGTATTCGTCTAATAACGATTCCAACGTAAGCTTTTTATCATCTTTATTTACTTGTGAATACTGAAGCTTAATCGTTGGCCAATCAATTTATTTAACAAATCTCGCCGGAACAAACTGGACCTCATAGTAACCCACAGCGTATGATGATCCTGTATCCAATTCCATTTCAGTACTATGTCCATTGAATTTCAATTGAATAAAGATAGGAGAGGCATGATGACTAACTTGAATCATTTGGTACTGGCGTTGTTTCCTATACTGCGACAGTATTTAGCGGAATGCCCTTTACTGTGACTCTTGTGGCATTCAACATTCTTATGTTGGCAATCCTTTTGATTGTGCTTATTCCCAAATCTAGAACATTGTACGTCGTTATCCCTATGGGTTGAACGTTTTTCACTGGACTTCGAGTTTTTAAACTTATTCTTCTTTGTATCAACCGTATTAATCTTTTCCGAGTAATTCTGCTGACTGAAATTGATTCCATGAATTAACTTGGTACTGGTTTCGGCTGACTCTTGACTGATTCCAATAGTTACAGCTGTATACCACTATAGATTATCATCTTCCAGAAATAGACATTCCTGAGTTGCTTCTGATCATAATCCGACAACAAACTGATCATGTAGGGAGGTTTCTTAATCTGAAAACTTGTGACGTCTAACTTTCTTAACTCGGAAAGAAATGCAGTAACTGACTCTCCCTGCTGCTGTTTACGGTTATGAAATTTAAATTGTTCGGAGATAGCTTTTGGTGCTGGTTTATAATGACTTATAAGTACTTTGACAAGATTATCAAATGTCATACCTTCTGGAAATTTTGGTGAAACCAAATCTTTGATGAGGGTATAGGTTGAAACTCCTACAGATGACAACAAAATTGCTGATGCTTTTTCCTTCTCCTTAGCTTTATCCACTCCTGTTGCGACTAGAAAATTCTGAAATACGGAAGTCCATGACACGATATCATCCCTGGCAGGATTAAAGAGTTGAAAACTTGATACGGCCATTTTGTCAAAGTTATCTCAATATATACAATTGAATTCGACACGAATTTATATTTCAACTAAGCAGGTTCTTTTTGAATACTCATCGCCAATTTATGTTATGTATTTAACATATTGTAACGTTTAACCCTGTGCTAAACGTTGTGGGGTGAGTTCACTTGCGTAATACTCAAAATTCGCAGATTGCTTCCAATGATTTATTTCGAACACACTGTACACGGCTTTCTGTTGTAGTACAACTGTCACTATTTGTCACTTTGACTATCGCGTTCCAACTACTTTCGACTTATGTCTCCAATTGACTGATACAATAAACTGACTGTGTCCCATGATCGTCACGGCTTTATATATCTAAATCATGATATGACATTCATCGAGAATGTTCTATGATTATCTAGACGAACATAATTAATGTTCTAGATCCTTGTCAAGGTGACAATAGCACGACAAATTGTACCTCACATACAGTTTCTGGAAGGATCGAGAACAAATCTACTACAATTCCAGAACTACACAATGAAATACACAAGCAACACTACTGCAAACAAGGTAGCAGAATGAATACAAACTAAAAGAAATAATAACAGTAAGTACATGATAAACTACCCACGTAACACTGCCCCCTTCTTAGCTTTGATCGTCCCGATCAAATGTCACCTCAGTCCCTTTGTACAGTGAAAGTCTGTCGATATGAACCACTTTCATTTTACTGCGTGGGGATTTCTGAATTCTATATACCACATCGTTTATCCTCTTGATAACGGTATATGGTCCCTCCCATTGTTTGTCAAACTTTGGAGAACGACCTTTTCGTCTTTGTGGATTGTACAACCACACTTTATCACCAATTTTTAATTGTCAGGTTTCTGCACGCATATCATATCGGGCCTTCATTCGATCACTAGAAATCTTCAACTGTTTTCTAACCAGATTGTGTATTTCCTCGAGTCTTCGTCTCAAACTCTGAATGTAGGCATCTACAGATGTGGGAGGTTCGCTTGGTGAACCAAACAAGATGTCCGACGGAAGTTTCAGATTTCTACCAAGAACAATACCAGCTGGGGTTTCTTTGGTCGATTCATGAGTGGAAGATCTATAGGCCAGTAGGAAGAGCGGTATACACTTATCCCAGTTTGTTTGGTGTTCATTGATTGCTGACCTCAAATAATTTTTTAGTGTTCTGTTAAATATCTCTACCATTCCATCGGATTGTGGATGCAGTGGAGTTGTACGAGTTTTCTTAATCCCCATTAGGTTACACACACTCTGAAAGATTTCCGACTCAAAATTTCGACCTTGGTCCGAGTGAATCTCTAACGGCACACCAAACCGACTTATCCAATGTTCAATTAGGGCATCGGCCACTGTTTTTGCCTCCTGATTTGGAATTGCGACTACCTCTGGCCATTTACTGAAATAATCCATGATGACCAAGTGATATTTGTTTCCAGAGCTGCTTATTGGAAATGGCCCCGTAATATCGATGGCTATTCGCTCAAATGGGGCACCCACATTGTACTGCTGCATCCTATGGCGGGTTCTGGTATTTGGGCCTTTACTGGTAAAGCAGGTGTCGCATCGCCGACACCAGTCCTCTACGTCAGCACGGCTTCCTAACCAGTAGAACCTCTCTCTAATCTTCGATAACGTTTTATTGATAGCTAAATGGCCACCACTTGCTCCACAATGAATCTCTTGCAGTACTTGTGCAATTCTTTTCCGTGGAAGAATTATTTGCAAATGGACAGTCTTACCATCATTACTTTCCCATTTTCTTTTTAAAACGTTATCATCAATTACTAAAGATTCCCAAAGTGACCAGTATCCTTTTATGACAGGAGACAAATCTGATATCTCCTGCCAAGTAGGTCTTGCTTCATCCATTTTCCACCTCATCACTGGTCCAATATCATTATCATCCAGTTGGTCTTGCTTGAGTATTTCCGAACTCCAGTTTGGGTCGCCATTTATCAAAGTTCGTTTGACTTTAAGAATTTCTGGTACATTATTTTCAAGTCTTGAACAGTTTTTACAGTCCTCTGCACAAGGCCGTCTTGACAATGCATCAGCGTTTCTGTGGTTAATACCAGGACGATGTTCAATTTTAAAGTCATATTCTTGAAGTTGTTGGAGCCAGCGCGCTATCTGACCTTCTGGGCTCTTGAACTGAAACAGCCATTTAAGTGATGCGTGATCGGTCCGTAGAACAAATGTCTGACCGTATAAATATTTGTGGAAATGTCTTATTGCCTTGACTACAGCTAGTAACTCCTGCCGCGTCACACAGTAATTTTGTTCAGCCTTTGATAAACTCTTACTGTAATATGCTAGTACATACTCCACTCCTTCTATTCTTTGGGACAAAATTGTCCCAATTCCTGTTTTACTGGCATCAGTATCTAGGATAAATTCTCCTTCTCTCTGGGGATAAGCCAGAACAATAGACGAGCACAAAGCACCTTTCAGATATTCGAAAGCATTCTGACATTCTGGAGTCCAATTGTAAGGTCTTTCCTTCTCAGTTAGTCGATGTAATGGACGGGCAATACTAGCAAAATTCTTTACGAACCGTCTGTAATATGAACACAGGCCTAAGAAACTTCGCAGTTCCTGTTTTATTCCTTGGTACAGGCCAATTATGAACCACTTCTGTCTTTTCCGGATCTGTTCTTACACCATTTGCGGATATTATGTGTCCTAAATACTTCACCTCAGTTCTTAGGAAAGCACATTTCTCTGGATTAAGTTTAAGATTTGCTTGTGAGTATCGTTGAAATACCTCTTCTAGATTTTTCAAGTGTTCCTCAAATGTTTCACTGAAAACGATTACATCATCAAGGTATACTAAACATTTCTTTCCAATGAGTCCACGTAGTACTCCTTCCATCAATCTCTCAAAAGTCGCTGGAGCGTTGCACAATCCGAATGGCATTACAGTGAATTGCCATAGACCAGTATTGGCTGAAAATGCTGTCTTTTCTTTATCCTCAGGATGCATTTCGACTTGCCAATATCCACTTTTAAAGTCCAATGTAGAAAACCATTTCGCTCCTGACAACCAATCCAGTGTATCGTCTATTCTAGGAAGAGGATAACTATCTTTTTTTGTGATTTCATTTAATTTTCTATAATCAACACAAAACCTAGTCGAGCCATCTTTCTTTGTGACTAAGACAACCGGTGACAACCAAGGACTGTTCGAAGGTTCAATTACCTTTTGTTTCCTCATGTTATCTATAAGTATTGCCATTTCATTTTGTTTTGCTAATGGTACCCTTCTAGGAATTTATTTTATTGGTTGTTGGTTGCCTGTGTTAATGCGATGTTGTACCATATTAGTTCGTCCTAGATCTGTTTCCGAAAAAGAAAATAGTTCTTTGTATTTCTCCCATAAATCACCAAATTTCGCCTTCTGTTGGTTATGAAGTTGAGAAATGATTCTCTCTTTCAACTCTCTTCCTTTCTGGCACATGGTTTTCCCTTGACTGCTTGAGATTTTGACAGATGCTATAGGTTCCGCACAGGCAATTACTTCATTTTTCATTAAAACTCTAGGTTCTTCGGACAGATTTAAAACTCTCAACTTAATTGGATGCTCACTTGATGGATTTATTAATGCATTTTCTATAATCATTTCCTTTGGCAGACATTCTGGATTACTTTCCAGTACCAGTGCCTCCTTGCACTTAGAACCTTCTATTTTAACATGGATGAGATTGTCAGACCATCCAGGTATCGTAATGGTCCTGTTTACCTTAATTTTTCTTATTCTAGATTCAGATGTTGACATAAACAACTCTTCTTCATTAACTTTGAGTATTCGGTCTTGGAGGTTCAGATTGAAGCCAAATTTATTCATGATGTCTAGCCCAAATAAAACTTCGTCCAAAATCTCGGCAACAAATACTTTATGTCTGAATTTTGATTTTCCCAGCTGAATATCTGCCTCGTGAGTACCAATGACAGGTATTGTCACTCCATTTGCAGTTTCAAGTACATAACTTCTATTGGGATGGTCAATTTTGCAAGCAGGAATAACATCAGGTCGCACAATGGTAGAACATGAACCAGTATCAATAACAATATTACAATCCCGACCGCATATTCTTCCTTTCACAACCAAGCTGGATCCTTCATGACTCAGTCGGGAAATTTTGATTTTTAATGATGTTGGGGCTTGGTTGGAGTAAGCCAGTCTTCGCCCCGCAAGACTGGTTAACTAGAGTTTTCCTGCACATTGCTATTTTGTGGCTGTGGACAATTCTTCTTTATAAGTCCTTCTTGTCCACAATTCCAACACAAAGTTTTAGTTCTTTGTTCATTTGTTTGCCCATCCAATTTTTGTAACATTTTAATAATGTGTTTTATGGAGTTACCATTGCCATACGACTTCTCTTGGGTTGAATTGACCCATCGTGTCTGTCGCAGTCTGAGATGACTTCTGGACGCCTGTTTAGCAGCTTCGTATTCAAGTGCACGTGCAAGGGCATCTTCAATTCTTGTAGGACACTTAACCGAAGGGCTTGTTGCATTTCAATATCTCTTATACCATCTATGAATGTTTGTACCGTTAGCCTATAAAGAAAGTCTTTTGGTGCTGTAGGATATGCCAGTCGAACGAGCCGGGCAACATCAATTTCATATTGTTGTAATGTTTCTCCAGACCGTTGCTGCTTATTCTTTAACTGTGCTGGATAAACTTGTTGTAGATGTTGGTCACCGTAACGCATTTCAAGTTGATCCACTAAAATCTCATATGAAGGTTCGCCGCCAGTTACTGTATTTAAGATTTCCAATGCATCACCACGTAAAGCCAAGATCAATGCAGTGGCCTTCTCTTCATCTGACCAACCACTAGCCAAAGCAGCAGCATCAAATTGCTTTTTATATGTAGACCAAGACTGTTTACCATCGAATTTTGGGGCTTCAATTTTTACTGGATTAACTACACCATTTTGAATTTCATTGGACGATCTTCTCAGAGGCACTTCAGGTTTCGTTTGCAACATCTTTTCTTCTATTAATTGAAATTTTTGATCAAAACTTTCTTGAACTTTTTCTAATTTCTGTTCAACTTCTTCTTGAACTTTCTCTAATTTTTGGTCAACTTTCTCTAATTTCTGGTCAACTTCCTGTTTATCTTCTTGACGCACTCTTGCTTGTTCTTCTAAGATTTGTCTTATTCTTGTTTCTTGTTCTTCTTTTTCCTGTTGTCTAATTCTTTCTCGTTCTTCTTTTTCTTGTTGTCTAATTCTTTCTTGATTTTCCAGAAATTGATTCATTTTTGTTTGGTCTTCCTGTCTAATTCTTTCTTGATTTTCTAGAAATTTATTCATTTTTGTTTCTTGTTCTTGTCTACTTCTTTCTTGTTCTTCTTTATCTTGTCTATTTCTTTCTTGATTTTCTAGAATTTGACTTATTTTTGTTTGGTCTTCCTTTCTAATTCTTTCTTGATTTTCTAGAAATTGATTCATTTTTGCTTCTTGTTCTTGTCTACTTCTTTCTTGATTTTCTAGGAACTTCATTATTTCTGCAAAATTTGCCATTTCGTCGTAATCTTTCGATCTGGTATTCACCATATATTCTCAGCAAAATGCGAAGATCCCTTTTTCTAACACCAATTGTAACGTTTAACCCTGTGCTAAACGTTGTGGGGTGAGTTCACTTGCGTAATACTCAAAATTCGCAGATTGCTTCCAATGATTTATTTCGAACACACTGTACACGGCTTTCTGTTGTAGTACAACTGTCACTATTTGTCACTTTGACTATCGCGTTCCAACTACTTTCGACTTATGTCTCCAATTGACTGATACAATAAACTGACTGTGCCCCATGATCGTCACGGCTTTATATATCTAAATCATGATATGACATTCATCGAGAATGTTCTATGATTATCTAGACGAACATAATTAATGTTCTAGATCCTTGTCAAGGTGACAATAGCACGACAAATTGTACCTCACATATAGTTTCTGGAAGGATCGAGAACAAATCTACTACAATTCCAGAACTACACAATGAAATACACAAGCAACACTACTGCAAACAAGGTAGCAGAATGAATACAAACTAAAAGAAATAATAACAGTAAGTACATGATAAACTACCCACGTAACAATATAATAAAGTAATTACAAAATAGCTTCTCGTATAGCACCACACATGACATGACAACCGAATAACAAAATTACTCGATTAAAATCGTCCGAAGTAAGCAAGTCCAGCAAAAAGGAAATTTTACAAAAAAGATAGTCATATGACAATCAGGTTCACACAAGCTCAATGTTGGTAACGATATGCGCATACCAAGTTGAAGCATATTTTTGAAAAAGGTCTCACCCCCCCATTTGGACGACGGAGCTATTTAAAATTACAAAATTAAAAATAACGAATCCCGTCACATATTTACTCGAAGATATACATGATCAACCAATCAGCAGTGCTTTCTATGAGGAGGAATTGCAGAAAACCAAGAATCTGGACTGGAATCTTGTGGAAAAGAAAAGAAAATGAAACAAAATAGATGTTAAATGGCTGGGACTGAATAACAAACACAACAGCTGGATCGAAAACACCAATTTAGTAAGACAATGATGATGTCACATAATAATCACACGATTATTTTACGAGTCTCGACAAGATTATGTGGAAAATATCCCATTTTTACATGTATTCTTATGGTGAAGTTTTGGTTTTGGCCATTTGGAGAATAACCGAAACTGTTCATTCTTCAGTCCAACGAAAATAGTACTTATACCCATCATTTCTCATCTCTCAATCTAGTCTCTTCCAAATCGTTGTCGCAGTATCATAGAATAAATTATTAGCAATACAAGTTTTAAATGTTATATGCTAGAGAAATTTGGAAATGGCAGTAGCAGCGGCAATGTCTCCGAAATGTACGATGAAAGTGATTATGCGCAAAGTTATATCAAAGTCTTCCATCAAATCTTAAACAAAGAACAGCTTGATGATAGAGGTGGTGGTAAGCCTTTGGCCCAACAATACGAATTCCGAAATTTGACTTATGATGCTGAAAAGACATTATGTCGATAAGAAACAATAGCACAAACTGAAAATTCTCTGTTGTTGATGACGTTTCTCATGGCGTACAACATCTATGAACTTCGAAGTGGCTTAAGTCCGACAAGAGGCATTAATGTGTGTGATTTTGAAACAAAAGTTTTCATTAAAGCATATAACATTTTCTACCTACGAACGGGCTTCTCTCATAGACATGCTGAGTGAAATTAATCGTTCCTTCTTCGAAGATGTAAATGGCAATATTGACTATCTGGATGAAACTATGATGAAAAAGTATGTGGACTTTATTGAAGTACATTAATACATTGAATGTAATGTAATGCAAATTTCCATTTACAAGTGTTTCATCGACACACCTATATGAAGATGATGTCAATCAAATTCTACAAACTGAGGAGCATACTTTTATAATGCAGTTTGTCCATAATTTCACAAATTAAGTTAAAGGTGGCGTTGCGTTCTTTGTCTGATTTCCAATTGATATCATGTATGTTTGGACAGTCAAAAAGAAATATATCCATAACTTATTGCCGGGGAAAGTACATCTGGACATTCAGAATGCTAATAGCACAGCTGTTAAATAAGCTGTTCTAATAGTCCATTACGCCATTAGCTGTGGACTTAACGCACCTTTTCTGGAAACGGTTGTCGTATCATTATCGCTGTATAGTTCACGATGAATTCAGGTATAATTTGTTACTGTTAATTAAGATTTCACTGGAAATTATTGAGGAAGAACATATTGTTATGGTGACTCCGACCGTGGGATGCGCAAAAGATAAATAAATGCAATATCAAGGAAGCGAAAAAACAAATCAGGTTAGAAAAGTATATTTCATATTTGTTTTGTAAAACTCTAATTTGTAATATTGCATAATCTTTAGATATTGAAATCGTGATGCAAATTTTGAGAGCTTTGACCTAGTTTGTATACATAAAAATGCTAATTTGAAATGCAAAGATATAACATATGAACAAATGTTGCAACTTCGAGAAGTATTCTTCAAAGAGCAAAGTAGGAATGTTCAAGATAATATCCTTGCTACTATCATTAATGTTGCAAAACCCTCTCGTAAATGGGAACGTACATGTGGAGATAACGCACACAAAGCTGCAATTAAATACTTTGTAAGTCTACTTCTTAAATTTTCAATTGGTCTATATTATAATGTGGCCAGGTCACGGTAAACAAAGAAAAGATGAAAATGTGACAAAAGTTATTTTTCGCCATTTATGGAATAAGATAGGTTAGGTTAGGTTCAGAAAATCTCATTAGTTTCAATGGTGTACTTCTTAAACATTAAAATTTTAATTGCACGTTTTTGAAATCTGACGACAGGAGCCAGTGCATAATTATATGCTGATTCCCAGCAAATTATACCAAAGAATAGAATACTACAAAATAGACCATGGTACAGCTTTAACCAATATTTTTTTTCTAATATGTATCTTAATCTATAAAAAACAAAAAGAAGATGTCTTATTTTCTTAACAACTAAATTCGTATGCTGTACCCAACTTAACTTCCTTAACCCTATTTATTTTGTCACAACAATTGAGGAGATTTTCGTTATGCAAGATCAGTCATCTGAGCTTGGAAGTCTGTCCTTGTAAAAGAAGATGTACATTATGTTAGATTTAGAAAAATTAATAGAAAGTTTATAGTGATTGAACCATTTTTTAACCGTCTTTTATGTCTTTATCAGTAGTGTATTTAGAGCCAGTAGTTAACTTAGACAGATAGAGATTGGCTACATTTGTGCAATATTAATTAAATTCATTGCAGACCTCAGAACGACCTGTTATAATGCTGCCTGATTCACTTCCAATTTCCAGATTTAAAAGTCCCAATTCTAGATTTCTTTCGTTTATTCAACTTAATATTGACAAAATTCCACATACTTTTAGTATCATAACAATATTTTCGGAAATTCTTTTTTTTATAATTGCTTTTTTCAGTTTTCAATGAACTCTATTGCAGCTTTATATCTATATTGTTTAGATGTCTCTTTTTAAGATACTAAGTCTTTTTTTGTATCTCAAGCTCGTTTTAATTTCGGAGTGATCCAGTTACTTCTATTTTTAACACGTTTTTTTGAGGTTACTCGTGAGTCATCAACAACTTCAGTAATATTACAACTAACTCTTCAACCATTACATTTGCATCTTAAGATATATTTTTTAGGAAAGTCCTATCATTACTTAGATTATTTAACTTATTATAATTAATAGTACTTTTGTATAAAGCATGATTATAATTATCTTTCTTAATTTCTAGATTACTATTTATATTGCCCATACGTAAAAAATTATCGATAATAACTTCCAAAACAAAGTATCCAACAATGGAGTTCAGTGACTTCACAAATATGTGATCGATACACGTACCGTTGATTTGATCTTCTCTACTTCGTGGTATAGTTATACCGTTTATATAGGAAGCAAACCCAAATTGCATTAGCAGATCACAGTAGTCTTGAGTTATTCCATTGTCATCCATAATAATTAAATTTAAATCACCAATAAGGATATGTTCATTAAAATTTACAGTTATTTAAGTAGCTTTCTAAGCAATCTATAAAATATCGCAGTAACACCCATGATTTCTATAAATAGCAGTAATAAATATAGGTCGGTTGTAGTTCAGTATAGTTTGTAGGGTCGTTTCATCAATTTTGGTAGATGATTTGATGCATTCGGAAACATAAACTATAACACCATCGGCTGTACCTACTTAATTCAGCATTGATGTAATTTGCATTCTACACATCAACTTTGTGTAATTCGATTTCTTTGACTTTCCATGTCTCTGTACAAACAATGATCTAAGGTTTATTGATAATGTTTTTCAGCAATATAAGAAGTTCTTCATAATGTTTATGTATACTTTGTATATTTAAATTCATAATCGTCAAGCCATTTTTTTCAGCTAGATGTCTATTGAGTCCTACCACACCCCGGCAACAGATTTCATTAGTTGTAGCATATTGAATTACTTTTTTTCCACAAAATGATCCATTTTCTATTTATGGCAGTTACATCCGATTATTTTGAGATCTTAAGGATGGTTTTCTCTCGAGTTGGTTCCACAACGTTATTCTTAATTTTAGTTTTTGATTCTTCTTTCTTCTTTTTTTCATCAGTTTTTTCTTGCTTTCTTCTTTTGCCTTCTTGTTATGTTTGTTGATTCTTTTTTCTTCTTTTTTTATGTTTTTTCTTGTTTTCTTCTTTTGCCTTCTTGTTATATTCGTCGGTAGAGTCCTTTATAGTTTTTATCTTTGTGTATGCCGTGTCTTCAGGTTTCGATGCATCTCTATTATCTTTCTTAGGGTTTTCTTTCAGGGGAGTCTGGGGTTCGCTAGATGCTTTTTGTTGATTATTGTCCCTTTCCCCCTCAATAACTAATATATCTTCAAAATTATAGGGTTAATTGTTTCGGTACAGTTTATCGTCCTTTGTGGTGTTTCTGAATTCTTGTAAATAATTTCTTAGGATTTTATTTCTCTCCTGTTGAATTTTCGTAAGATCGGGAGATATTGAAATATCTGTTCCTTTAAGCTTTTTTGCGTTTTGAAGGATAAGATTTTTTAAGATAGTTGAAGTAAATTATACTTTCTAGGGCCTGTTGTCAGCTTTTCCGATCTTGTAAGAATTGCTGATATTATAGTCTTTAATTCTCAAACCCAGTTAGGTATTCAATTTGAAGCGAACACTATCGGAGATCTCTTCAGCTACAGGATACCCAGATATGACTACATTATTTCTTTTGCTATTTCTTTCCAGCCTTTCAACTTGATTTTTGGGTTCAATATTATCTCGTTCAAGCTTCTTTATCTTTTCATTCAATTTAATTCAATTTTCAATAATATTTTTACCTCACTTGCTTGTATATAGTTTTGTAGATACCTTTAGCAGTTTAGTATCTCATCTTTCAATGATTCCATATTATTTTCTCAATCTGGCAACTCTGTCTGCTGTCTGACGATATTTAGCTGATGTGGAATTTGAGGAATGTGGGTTGCTTACATTTATAACTTTAAGGATTTGCGTCTAATTGGAGATTATGTTCTTTTTGTTGTTTAATCACTTGATATTGTAGTTAGCTTACATATATATGTTCTGAACACAGTTTTTATCTATTATTCAATTTAAAAGCCTACTTTACGCCGATGTTCTTTATTGTGTCTTTTTCTGCAGTAATCGTAAGCCTCCTAATTCTTCTTTCCTCTTTTTTTTGTTCGAACTCTCTAAAATTTTCTTATATGTGGATATTCGAGAGACATTATTTATTTTCTTTATTTTAATCTGGTACAAACTAACTGCTTGGTTGATAGACTAAAATTCTTGTTCTATCACAATACAATATATTTTAATATTTCACGGGTATTTTTAAACGCCCCTCTTTCGCGCTGGAAGCAACATATGCCACATGTGGAAAGAAGTCTGGTAGAAAAGACATTATTATTTTGGTGGATACGACGGCCCGTACTACGTGAACCAAAAGAGACAATTAATGAATTAATTAGTTAGTTAGTTCAAATTAGTGAAATCAAGATTTTGTGCCCATTAGTTTACTTTGGGAGGAACACTGAAACACAGCTCGCTGCCGGTCTGGGAACCACCTACAAGTAAGTCTTCCTATTTATAAATTGGAGCGTTTATCGTTTTTTTGCTGTTATCAGTTAAATACAGTCCATTATACAAAAACGGCCAATCGGCAACAGTGGATGATGCAGTTACATAGGGCATTCTTTTCCTATTTCTTTTATACCTACTCTCGCAGGGGCCTTATTCTCGAACTCAGACGATGTGAGCCCGTTCCTATACGAGAACGCTAACTTACGCACACGTCTTTCTCCTACACCGCTACAAAGCCGTATTCTCGACCATGAGAGAAGGGAGTGGGGATTTATTCCTGTGCGTAATGCTGGCAACGCTGCGACCGCACTGCTGAGCCAATGAGGGACTAGGCGCCAGATTATCCATTCCCGATTGTTTTCAATTTTATTTCAGCCCCATTGTATTATTTACGCGTGGGTTGTATTGCTTGAGGGTTATAAATAGAATACAGTTTATTAGCGGAATAACTATTCTAAAAAGTGAAACAGGTAAATAATTACATCAGTGATAATTAAAAATCAAACATTTGATAATTCGTAATTTGACACCAAAAAAGCAATCAAATTTGTGAATTTATTACCAAGCCTACATAATCTATTAGATGGAATATTTTGGCCATAGTTTATTCTATGATATTCAATATTCTGCAATAACTCAGATGAATCGATCATCCAATTCAAAATCTTGTACAAAGAAATTATATCTAAAACTTTTCAATGTTCTAATTTAGGCAAATTTTATAATTCACTATTTTCTTCACAGTTTTAATTATCCATTGGTATGCTGAGCTTATAACCAATAAATCTAAGGAACTGTCTACTTTCTTTATTCTTTTTCTAGGCCATTCACATGGATATCATAAAACGGAGATAAAATTTTGACTGCATTATTCCTATTTATAAACTTGAAATTCCCATGTTTCAAAATTTCCTGAATATTCATTGTCAACAAGACGTACCCAAATGTATCAAGCAGCTTAACTTTGTGTGAGAAATATGTAAATGTAGATATTAATAAAAATATTGTTTTCAATAAAATGGTGTTTTATTTGTAGATATAAATGCAACATTTATTTTTTAACATTAATATTTGGTAAACAACTGACAATTTACCGCTCTTAACCTAATCTGTCAAGTCAATTTTCGCGAACTGTGAATTATTTTCTCATAGGAATATCTGTTTCTCATAGGAATTACCAACAGAGCTGGGTTCTCTCGATTTTCGTGAGAAGTGACTTCTCCCTAGATTCGAGTATACAGTATGCGCGTTCCGTAAGAGAACTCCGCCCACTTTCTCATGGGAATTCTACTTCTGCGACTTCGAGAATAAGGCACCAGGTGCTTTTGGATCCTCAAGATAATCTAATATATTTTCGTTTCCTTGTTTCTGTACTTCACATTTTATTTCTAAATTTGCTTTATTCATCATTTGTTACCTGCAGCAACTTGTTCTGTTTCTTTACTGGCAGCGACGATATCTATTTCGACAGGTTTGTTCTTTTCCATAGTTTTCCTAAGAGTTTCATCAGCAGCGCCCAAACCGTTCCTCGGAACTGTATTCTCGGTGATATGTATTTTATTTGCGTTCTTCAGCATTTGTTCTTCAAAATTTTAATTTTTACTCGCAACTACTTGTTCTGTTTCTTTATTCACAGCGACGACATCTATTTTTAAATGTTTGCCCTCTTCCATAGTTCTCCCAAGAGTTTCATCTGCAGCGCCCAAACCGTTCCTCAGAACTGTATTCTCTATGATATGTATTTTATTTGCGTGCTTCAGCATTTTGTTCTTCAAAATTTCCATTCTTACCTGTAACAACTTGATATGTTTCTTTATTCGCAGCGACGATATCTATTTCGACAGGTTTGTCCTTTTACATAGTTTTCACAGGAGTTTCATCTGCAGCGCCCAAACCTCTCCTCGGAACTGTATTTTCTATGATATGTATTTGATTGGCGTTCTTCAGCATTTGTTCTTCAAAATTTTCATTTTTACCAGCAACTACTTGTTCTGTTTCTTTACTCGCAGCGATGACATCTATTTTGACAGGTTTGCCCACGTCCATAGTTTTCCTCAGAATTTTATTCTCTATATTTTGTATTGTATAATATTCGCAGTCTTCTGCCTGATTTCGTGCTGTGATATTTTTTCCATTTCCGAAAGTACTGTACCACTTACGATTTGACAGAACCTCTTGACCGTTAATACATATTCTTCCACTTTATCAGATTCCAAAATAGATATTATTTCAGAGTTTGTTTTGCCTAAACACTTTGTGTTGTCAATAGCATCCGGATTCCAAAGGTGAAGTCCATAAGCTTGAATACCATGAGAAACCGTATCCGGTTTTAGAAATTTAATAGCTCTTTCCAAAATGGAGGCAAAGTGCTGTTTGTCTAACAGACAATAAAGATTTTCTCTACATCATAAGAAAACCTTGTTTCCAAAAAGTTTTTAGTGGTTTGAAACCTGACACATCTGCAGGTTGTAATATACGTGTTGTAGTACAATTAAAATAATATTCAATTCTGAGCATAACTGGCTTAGTTGGTAAGTTAAATGTGTGCGGTGGCCATCCACGAAAAAAAGCAAATGCTTATGAAACACTTTTTTGATATTTCTGCCTTCATCCAACCGTTATCACTCATACCTACACTCCATGCAACAGGGGTAGTTAATTTCTTGTTAAGAAATAGGAGGTGTAACAGCCCCGGAAGCTGAGAAGCTTAACATTACTTTTAGATTTTGTTTGGCTTGGCCCTTGTCAATCTCATATACATTTGAAGCCCTTTTGGGAGCAATAACTTTACCGAGTTTCGGAAAAAATAATAAACAGGTTTTATCACCATTGTAAACTCTTGTAGGGTTTTCTAAAATCTGAAGATTTTTTTTGATATCAGATAGACTTCTATTTCAGTAAACCATTTGCGTATGTCCTTTTCAGAAACATTTGAAGATGACGATTTAAAAAATATTTGTACCAACGATCTCCTGAAAGTCATATATAGGTAGGTAGGTACCATCACCATCCGGTATCTATCTATTAGCACTTTGAGACTAATGTGTTTACCTGGCATATTGTCCTTGAAAGGTTTGCGCCTATGGTTGGCATCCATGCAGCTTTTTACTGACGATTGGATGTCGAGTTTTCGCTAAGGGAATCCTTTGCGATGGCTTTCGAGTATCCATTCCACCAACAACTGTTCTTCTTTATCGGTAAAGTATCTCTTAGGGCCAGGACGAGTTTGAAACAAATTAGACTCAAATGACACTGCAGTGTTGATCTCGGTACCTATTCCATATTTTTTCGAAACATTGGAGTTTACGTGGAAAAATCTGCTAATTGTTGGCACCCTAGATATTTCTCGCGAACACCATAACTTCCTGTATCTAACCTCTAAATAATCTTCCACAAACATTGTAAAGTAAGGTCAAATTTATAGAGAAACACAATATTTCACAAAAGCCATGTAAAAGCACTATTGAGAAAAGCTAGTTTCTTAACAAAACAGTCAGCAAGCGTTATATATCACAGCACAGCCATTTGCAACCTTGAAGTCGACGCGTCTAGTTCAGTCGTTTGATAAAGGTTGCCAATAACAGGTCGAGTGCCAACTATTGGGTACTTTACCCTATCCACTTAGGAGTCAAAGACTCAATATATGGTAAGGAGAAAAAGAAAGGAGGAATGTTTTCATGGTTATCTACATTCTTGTTCGATAATGTTGGACCCGTTGCGGCTAATATGGTTTGAGGGATTATTCACATTTGAAATTCTGTTTTCAAAATTAAACTCTTTAGTGTAAGTCAATGAACTAAACAGCAATTTATTGATCAACTTCCTTTGATACGAATTTTCAAGAAGGACATCTACACATTCAGAAAAATATGAAAGGTGTCACAACTTCATGATCTTACTACTTTCCTACGCTACTATAGTATAGGAAAGTATTGTAATCGTGTGAAATATTCGGTATCGAGATTTTTACAAATGTTGACGTTTCACAGTTTTCTTAGTCCAATAAACATATTCTCAGCCATTGGTCTGTCTACCTGTCTGCCTTTTTGTCTGTCCGTCTGTCTGTGACAGCATTATCTCGGGAACGGATCGGTGTATTTTGTTGCTTTCTTTTTTATTGTGTTTGGTACCAATATCAGTCGCCGGTGGCACTGAATGAGAATCCTGTATACACTGGGTGTTGAGCTATAGCCAAAAAACGTGAGTTGCTCAAGACTAAAGCGCAAAAACGTCTGTATGGATTTTGATTAAACTTGCTTAAAGTATTCTTCTGAGAGCCCTTTACCACCCACATATAGCGCCATCTCTGAGAAAAAGCACAAAAAAAGTTATGCTTGAATAAAATTCCGTATTTTCCACATGTTTCTTCAGATTCTGGCTAAACGTTTCATCTTGCGAAAAAATGTTATATGACCATTGTTGTTTGTCTTGAAATATTGAAATAAATGAGTCGTAGCACGATTTGATCAGACAATTTTTATTTTGCTACCGCTATTATTGTCGCTATGTAAGGAGAGTATTGTAATAGTGTAAAATTTTTCATTCACTGGAATTTGACTGCGAGCGGTAGGAAACTCGTGTGAGTGGACACACCAGATTTTTTTTCATTGATATGATTAAGTTTTGATTTCATCTTTGTTGGATGATGAGAGTGGTAGCAGCGCCCTCTCCAGCGTTTACGGCGCCCTGGACAAAAATACAAATTGCCGCCCCTTAGAAAGATATATCTATTTTCTGTCTAAAATAAAAGTTAATTTTAATGAAACCTTTATTTAGAAAGAAACATACAACATAATTAACATTAAAGAAATACAAAACAGTAAAAATAAAAGATACTCTAATAATGTTTTATTATTGCACAACCACATAAATAATACTTATATTCTATACAAAGAATAACCAAAATATTATGAACTATGATAAAATCCAAATAATAGTTATTTATTATACAAGGGAACAAAGTACTAGATTTTAGCTCGTGGTTGTGTTGCCGACCGACGCGAAGCGGAGGGAGACAAAAAAAACCGAGAGCTAAAATCTAATATTCTCCCGTGTATAATACACTTATTATTTTTGTGACGGAAAAAACGATGATGAAAAATATTACAATATATTAAAGTCAGAAAATTTCAAGTTCTAAAGACAATTAGACATGCGTTACTAAGGAAACCTTTAAAGTAATCAAATATCTGTCAATATAATTCTGTGATTTGATTTGTATTGATATATATCTACCCGGGAAAAAAGTACTCACTGTTTTCCCGTGAGGAAAAAATGATACTTTGTCACCTGTCAACAGAGATAAAAATAAAAAAAACTAGTTTTCCGTGACGGGAAATAAGTTTGACATTTTATCTCTGTTGACAGGTGACAAAGTATCACTTTTTCCCCACCAAAGTACTCACTTTTTTCCCGGGTAGCTATATATACACATAAATGTCAATCAAAACACAGAATTAAACTGACAGATATTTGATTACTTTAAAGGTTTCCTTAGCAACACATGTCTAATTGTCGCCTACCACTTTAAAACTTCAAATTTTACTTCGATAATCATCTGACTTTAATATATTGTAATATTTTTTCAAAATTAATTCATCGTTTTATCAAATAATGATCATAAAATTTAAAACATTTAGCCTTCATAAAAAATGCTAAATGAATAAAGTGCTACTATTAAGACATAGAAACATCCTAGAATTAACAAAGACCCGAAACTAATTTTATTTGTTATCGTTTAAGAAAAAAGGATTTATCAAGTAAATTAAAATTTACAAATGTACTTACCTTTAAAAATTAACACACAGATTTATAAAATTGCCAAATATTATTCGATAAACTCAAACAGCTTCAACGTAATAATATATATAAACTTGTACTTATTATCACCGATATATGCTTTCGAGTAATGAAACAGGTCATTTATAATTATAGGTAATAGACAAGTCAATTATTCATTTCTCATACAAGTTCATACAGCGCCCTATCTGCTCTTTTATGCGGTACACAACATTGTGTACGTTAGGTGCCGAGTGCTGCTCGTTTTTTAGCATTTGGGCAAAATCGACAAGTATAAATTTCAATTAATTGGTTATTTAACCTATCAATATTTTGTCACATCCAGAGCAAAGATGGCGGCCCAGTGATTCGGGACCCAAAATCCCTAGGCAGTAATTCCTGATGCAACTGAATGTCATACGGATGGTATTGATGTTGCTTTAAGATTCTTTGCACTGTCGTCCTGCTAATTTCAGTGTCCCTGGCTAGCTCCCTTACGTTGATATTCTTATTTTCTTGAACACGTAATAAGACCTGAAACTGATTTTCCTCTGTGCGAACAGAATTCCTTGTGTTCCTTGGTAAGGAAGAAGCCTTCTTAAAACTTTTTCAAAACTTTTTCTTCTCAGAGCGCGTCTTTCTGGGAAATGCTGAGAGTAAATTCGTGATGCCAACAAGGGATTTCTATTGCAGTCTCCAAGAACGAAGATCATGTCTGTCATTTCATTTTGACTTAAAGCCATCTTGAAAAACACAACAATAACAACATAACAACAAATACAACAATAGAACAATAAACACAAAGCAAACTTAGGAACACCGAAGAAATAAACTTAACTTGAGGCTGTCAAACGACTGTAAAAATTAAATCGTTATAAAAAGCATACTTACAAGATTATAGTGCCTTAACAGAAATTTCCTAAGACTGTGAATATCTCAAAATCTTGTAAATAAGTGGCAACAACCTTATATCAGGAGAAAGTAAATTAAATTTTGCATTTCAATGTCAAGAAAAAAATACATAATTCCATTTAAGAAAAAAAAGTTATGAGCGATAAACAAAATTCTTACAATTAAAAATCTAAGTGATTTTTTAATGAAAGGCCTTGTGTAACTAGTGAAAATGGTAGTTCATTTCTTCTCAAGTCAAACGGTATAAGCTGCATTGCTTTAAGTTCGATTGTTCATGAGATATTCAAAATGGCGCCAGACGTTGCAAAAGCAGTTTTTAATGTCAATATAATTCTGTGATTTGATTTGTATGGATATATATCTACCCGGGAAAAAAGTACTCACTGTTTTCCCGTGAGGAAAAAATGATACTTTGTCACCTGTCAACAGAGATAAAAATAAAAAAAAACTAGTTTTCCGTGACGGGAAATAAGTTTGACATTTTATCTCTGTTGACAGGTGACAAAGTATCACTTTTTCCCCACCAAAGTACTCACTTTTTTCCCGGGTAGCTATATATACACATAAATGTCAATCAAAACACAGAATTAAACTGACAGATATTTGATTACTTTAAAGGTTTCCTTAGCAACACATGTCTAATTGTCGCCTACCACTTTAAAACTTCAAATTTTACTTCGATAATCATCTGACTTTAATATATTGTAATATTTTTTCAAAATTAATTCATCGTTTTATCAAATAATGATCATAAAATTTAAAACATTTAGCCTTCATAAAAAATGCTAAATGAATAAAGTGCTACTATTAAGGCATAGAAACATCCTAGAATTAACAAAGACCCGAAACTAATTTTATTTGTTATCGTTTAAGAAAAAAGGATTTATCAAGTAAATTAAAATTTACAAATGTACTTACCTTTAAAAATTAACACACAGATTTATAAAATTGCCAAATATTATTCGATAAACTCAAACAGCTTCAACGTAATAATATATATAAACTTGTACTTATTATCACCGATATATGCTTTCGAGTAATGAAACAGGTCATTTATAATTATAGGTAATAGACAAGTCAATTATTCATTTCTCATACAAGTTCATACAGCGCCCTATCTGCTCTTTTATGCGGTACACAACATAGTGTACGTTAGGTGCCGAGTGCTGCTCGTTTTTTAGCATTTGGGCAAAATCGACAAGTATAAATTTCAATTAATTGGTTATTTAACCTATCAATATTTTGTCACATCCAGAGCAAAGATGGCGCCCCATAGATTTGGCACCCCGGACAAATGTCCGGATTATCCGCCCCTAGACCCCTAGGACCCTGGTGGTACATGGTTTTTAATACCATTTTGTTCTGAGATCTTTATACTACTTCTGCAAATTCTCATAACAAGAAACGCGATGGTGTTATTCATTTTTATGCTCCACTGTGAATTGCAGATTTTCATCAAAATCGTTGAAAATATTAAAAGCTTCGTCAATTCTATTTCTTATAGCTGATAAGCATAAGTCGTGATCATAAGGTTTAATGAAATGTATTCTTCTGCCTTCTGTATCGAGATCATCCAGAACGTAATTACCAATTAACCAAATAATTCGGTTTCAGCCACCTAAATTAACAACACTTCACAGAACACTTGATTCAGAAATTTAGTAGAGAAAGAGCTTTAACCATACAAATGCATACCTACAACCTCAAATTCAAATTCACAAAGACCATGCGGGAAAATAATTTTGAACATTTTAAAGTATAGGGTGTTTTTTTTGAGAACCTTTATATTGAATTTTTGTTAGTAATCACCTGGATTTTTTGATTAACTCGTAGGCAAATCGCTTGTATAGTAATAGGAAAATGTGTGTGCCAAATATCAAGATAATATACTGAGTGGATCGTAACAACCACTCAAAGAACTGACCAAAATTGACAAAACACCTTATATCTCGGTTATGAAGCTAGGTACACCCAACAAATATGGTATATTTAGAATCAGATTCGTGCCGTCTATACACCATTAATTTTTTCATGTTTCCCATAACAACATCTTTGTGGGCCAGAGGGAGGGGTGAGCCGTGGAAGCGGTCAGATGGGGGAATACAACCAATGACCTATTAACAGAGATAGACGGAACTGTAAACAATATATTGTGTTGACATCATCCCTTGTTCGGCCACGCCTCATCGCATATCAGCTTCCCCCCATTATTTAAATACTTGGTGTTCTGGTTGTTTTTGTATATTCTATTATATTCTTTGGTTTCAAAACTTGAAAAAGTAAGTAGACGTTGCAAAGTGTGCAATTAAAATTTGGTAACTTATATATTTGAATTTTGAAAGAAAATTATTGACATATAAACTTCGGTTCTGGGCGTAGTAAAGAAATTATTATCTAATCATTATTATTTCATTAAGAGATTTTTATATTGTTTGCGCTTTGCAAATACTAGACTTTTAAAAAAGAATTATAGGTACACACCTATTCAATAATATTGCTGAAACATGCAACTTTCAGACATTGACTTTTTTCACCAAGCTCCAGATTTATTTTGTGGTATTAATTATTTCGACGTATAGCAAATGAAACCTAAAAGAACGAGACGCTACTGGTGTCATATTTTCTATGCGAAGAAAACGATTGCAGTGAGGCGGGGTTTGGTTAAAGCTGTTGTATCCCCCCTTCTGACCGCTTCCACAGCTCACCCCCTGGCCCAGAAAGATGTTGTCAACAAACAAAACGTATTTTATTAATGAAGAGTTCTATCTCTGTTAATAGGTCATTGGATACAACTAAACCCCGCCTCACTGCACTCGTTTTCTTCACATAGAAAATATGACACCAGTGGCGTCTCGTTCTTTTAGGTTTTATTTGTTATACGTCGGAATAATAAATACCACAAAATAAATCTGGAACTTGTTGAAAAAAGTCAATGTCCGAAAGTTGCATGTTTCAGCAATATTATTAAATAGGTGTGTATAATTCTTTATAAAGTCTAGGATTTAAAAAGCGCAAACAATATAAAAATCTCTTTAATGAAATAACAATGATTAGGTAATAATTTCTTTACTTTATATGTCAATAATTTTCTTTCAAAATTCAAATATACAGGGTGTCCCACTTAAGCGTACTTTCTCGATAGCTCCCTTATTAATGAGAATAGTGAAAAAATTGCTGGACAAAGGTTTTATCAATTCAGATTTTCCATCTCCTAAAATTATTTTCAGTTATATAGGGTGTCCCATATCTGCTGGGCCGGACTCAACTTAATTTTTTCAAATAAAATGATACTGTTTTTATTGCATTTTTGAATTTCTCATTAAAAATAAGGATCCGTTTCATAAGCCTTCTTCATACTTAAAATCATGGGTTATCGAAATAATCAGAAAAAACAACTTTTGCAGCGTCTTGCGCCATTTTGAATATTTCGTGAACAATCAAACTTAAGGGAATGTAGTTTGGACCATTGCCTTGAGAAAAAATGAACTATCATTTTCACTATTTGCACAAAGGTTTCCATAAAATAAACTCTTATATTTTTAAGTGTAAAAAAATATTTTATTGCTAATAACTTTTTTTTCTTAAAGCTAAATTTAATTTACTTTCTCCCGATATAGGGTTGTTTCCACTTATTTACAACGGTTTTTGAGATATTTAGAATTTTTGGAAAATTCTGTTAATGCACTATAATCTTGTATGCCTAGGAATATGATTTGCTTTTTTTCAAAGCTGAATAGACGGCTGACTTCATCGAATGTGGTTCCCGTTGTAATTTATTGCTGTTGCACATCGTAATAATCAGAGTAAATGTAATTATTGAAGTTATTTTAAAAACACTGAAAAATAAAATTTGAAAACAGCTTTATAATATTTATTAATTAATTACAACAAATGCTCGAAATGCATGCTATTCTGCTCTGAACACTTTCTCATTCGCATTTTAAAGTTGTTGTCGACATTGTGTAGAATATCTAGAGTAATCTCTCTGAAGGCAGCTGTAATTCTTTGTCGCGTGTAGTAGGTTGATACGCATACACTTGATTTTTTATGTAACCCCAAAGAAAGAAATCGCATTTTGTACAGTCAGGCGATCTTGGCCCTTCTCTTCCAATCCAGCGATCGTGGAAACGCGTGTTTAAGAAATTTCGAATTTCTCGAGAAGCATGACATTGTGCTCCGTCGTGTTGTAGCCACATATTCTGCCTTACTTCCAAGGGGACATCAAATAATTCTGGAAGCTGATTCTGTAGAAAGTCCAGATACATTCTTCCATTCAGGTTCCCTTTGAAAAAGTACGGTCCTATTACTCGATCCCCTAATATTCCGCCCCATATGTTCAGTGACCAACGATATTGAAAATATGTACGAAAAATACGAGGGTTTTCAGTATCGTAATAATGAGAATTTTGTCTGTTAACCAACCCATTTTTGTGGAAAGTAGATTCGTCCGAAAATAGCTCTCTTTTAAAAAAGCCCTCTTCTTCGTTAATTTTGTTACTAGCCCATTCCACAAAAGTGATTCGGGACCCAAAATCCCTAGGCAGTAATTCCTGATGCAACTGAATGTCATACGGATGGTATTGATGTTGCTTTAAGATTCTTTGCACTGTCGTCCTGCTAATTTCAATGTCCCTGGCTAACTCCCTTACATTGATATTCTTATTTTCTTGAACACGTAATAAGACCTGAAACTGATTTTCCTCTGTGCGAACAGAATTCCTTGTGTTCCTTGGTAAGGAAGAAGCCTTCTTAAAACTTTTTCAAAACTTTTTCTTCTCAGAGCGCGTCTTTCTGGGAAATGCTGAGAGTAAATTCGTGATGCCAACAAGGGATTTCTATTGCAGTCTTCAAGAATGAAGACCATGTCTATCATTTCATTTTGACTTAAAGCCATCTTGAAAAACACAACAATAACAACATAACAACAAATACAACAATAGAACAATAAACACAAAGCAAACTTATGAACACCGAAGAAATAAACTTAACTTGAGGCTGTCAAACGACTGTAAAAAGTAAATCGTTATAAAAAGCATACTTACAAGATTATAGTGCCTTAACAGAAATTTCCTAAGACTGTGAATATCTCAAAATCTTGTAAATAAGTGGCAACAACCTTATATCAGGAGAAAGTAAATTAAATTTTGCATTTCAATGTCAAGAAAAAAATACATACTTCCATTTAAGAAAAAAAAGTTATGAGCGATAAACAAAATTCTTACAATTAAAAATCTAAGTGATTTTTTTTTTAATGAAAGGCCTTGTGTAACTAGTGAAAATGGTAGTTCATTTCTTCTCAAGTCAGACGGTATAAGCTGCATTGCTTTAAGTTCGATTGTTCATGAGATATTCAAAATGGCGCAAGACGCTGCAAAAGCAGTTTTTCGGATTATCTCGAAAACCAATGTTTTTAAGTACCTATGAAGAAGGCTTATAATACGGACCTTTATTTTTAATGAGATGTTCAAAAATGAAATAAAAGTTGCATAATTTCATTTGAAAAAAATAAGTTAAGTTCGGCCCAGCAGATATAGGACAACATGTATAACTGAAAACAATTTTAGGAGATGGAAAATTTGAATTGATAAAACTTTGGTTCAGCAATTTTTTTCATATTCTCATTAATAAGGGAGCTATCGGGGAAGTACGCTTAAGTTGGACACCCTGTATATGTTATCTAATTTTAATTTAGACGGGCTATTTTCCGATGAAAAGTTACTTCTGGGTTCGTGGATTCTATTTTATTGCACATTTTGCGGCCCTTACTAATTTTTCCAAGTTTTGAAACCAAAGAATATAAAAGAATATTCAAAAACAACAAAAATACCAAGTATTTAAATAATGGGAGGGAAATCTGATATGCGATGAGGCGTGGCCAAACAAGGGATGATGTCAACACAATATATTGTTTACAGTTCCGTCTATCCCTGTTAATAGGTCACTGGTTACTCCATAGAAGAATACCATATTATATAGGATGTGAGTGAAAGGCAGAGTAATATGCTGCCATCAGAGTCTTGGGACTAATTAAAGGTTTCCAAGAATGCACAGGGTGGCCCACGACTAGCGCGTCGGTCTGTAGCGGCCAAAATAATTATTTTCTTGGATTTTTTGTTTATGGGAAGATGACTGACTATAATGGCTACAATTTAAAATTATTTTAATGTATATAGGGTGTACTAGAAAATCACTAGGTATCAAAGTTTTCTATTTTTGAATGGAACACCCCTTTTTTTATTGGAGATTTGAGTTCCTGTTAAATTTTAAAGGTCACTTTATAAAAGGTTTACTATACCTAGGATTTACGGTTTTTGGGATAACTGAGAATTTTCGAAATTTTGAGTTGTTTGATAAATTGATATTACTTTTGAGCCTATTCGAGATTTCAGTTTCTGTTTTCAGGACATGATTTGGCTCACTTTTTTCTAATGAATGCTCGTAATAGAATTCAACGAGAATGTACAGGGTGTTTCTGTGAATAAGCTCTAATATTCTTCATTTCACAATACTATAACTTGTTATTTTAAATGGAACACCCTGTATATTTTCTAACAAAATTGTAGCCTTTCATATTCGCCATCGAGCAGTATAAGGTTTCCTTATATCCATCTCTTCTGGTTTTTAAGATATTTGAAGTTTCTTTGAAAGTTAAGTTACCTATATTTAAATTGACATTATCTCCGACAATACACGCATAGACATTTATACTCCAAAAATTTTACTTCCGTAAAACAATGTACCTACATACTCATAATACAAATATCATTCTGAAAATTTCACATCGATGGGACATGTCGTTCTCCTAATACACCCGATGAAACAAGCGTACCGAGAGCACGGCGAAGCCTACACTGTGACGTCACTGAATATGTGTCTAAGCTCTAGTATAGCACAATGATAATTTAGACACTAACATTCCGCATCAGACAGTCACATGCGTCGCATCGAATTTATTATTTTCTAGTTCCTATTATCTATTGCATAACTTTTGTGTTTATTCAATGTGTGAACCGAATTTTAATAAAGCAGACTCGTCAAATCTTCCAGAAGTGAATTCGCTAATGATTACGGATCAAAATTAATCAAAATTAGCGCCGAAATGAGAGGAGAGATGAATATTTGACAAGATTATTTTATTTTCATCAAATCTGGTTTTCTTTTAAGTTATTTTTACCTTCCCATCTATTATGTATAGGTTGTTCCAGATGAAAAGGAACTGCATAGCTATAGATTAGCACTTTTGGCTATGTTTGTCATACTTATTACCTAAAATTCTTTATGCATAAAACACTAAGGATCAAAAAGCAAGTAAAAACTTTAATGGTCCAGGGGGGTTACAGAAGGGTTAGTTTTAATAAATCATATTGTACGACTTTTTACGCTTTTTGGGGTCAAGGAATTCGAAAATCAAGCAAGTTTTGTAAAAGTAATATTCGAAATAAAGCTGTAGGGATCTTTGGAAGCTGAGAAGGTATAAAGATCATTATTTGAGGATTCACTTTATTCACTTTAATTTTCGAAGGCTCACTGATATACTATTTAAAAATGTATTTCATTAGCAAGAATGACACCCGAGCATAAACTGAACTTCAAATGTTACAAAGTTGGCTGTACTATTTTAGAGAAAAAATAGACGAGGATAAGTGTAATGATTGTCCTGCATAGAATTAATCATAGAATTAATACTCCTAGAAGCGAGCCTAGAAGGCTAGTATATAAGAGTATCTAAGCAGATCTACTCACGAAGAAAGAGAGACAACAAATCCATGTATTAGAAATAAATGACAGGGTTTAGAGACTATTGCGCATGTGTCAAAGAATGATTATAGGACGGCATGTCAAACGGTACCTACAGGTGTCAATAAAAAAGTTTTGTTTTCGCACTGAAATATTATTTTTAATTTTTTTAAAATATAAAACATTTCCATTGTGTTAACTAATCGTTATATGCTCCAACATAATAAAAAATCGCCACTTTTGTATATTTACCTGGTAGATAAATGTTACTAAATATATATGCATATATATGTATATATTATTTATATACATAAATCAGGGACCCTTACTGGATCGTTTTACTACCGATATCTAAAGTTTCTATGGGCTTTAAGCCAGTTTATTAAAAAATAAATTATTTTGTTATATTGGTTTAGAAAATAGAGATATTTCCAATATATTTAATTTCAATATCAGCTAATATTTAAATTTTCTCAAGTCAGTTTAGATAGAGTTGAACTAAAGTACCTACTTAAAATTGATAAGAAATTTTCAATCAAATAATAACTACTCTTGTCCTGGTGAGGATAATAACTCTATAAAATAAAAATCCCGACGGCCTGTAGCCAGCGGAAAGGTAAATTTCTCAAAATTTGAACACCCATAGATTATTTCTTTATTAATATTAGGTAATTTTTTAAAAAATGTACCTATTGCGATTCATCACACTTTTAAATTTCGAAAAAAAATTAACAACATATTGTTTTTTTATAAATGTTTTTAACGGTTGCTATTTTGAAACTACTTACTCGATAATGGCCAATAACGAACTCGGACGAGATATTTAAGAGATTGATTGTTTTACCACATTATTTGAACTTAATACTTCCAAAACTACGACTTTAATCGTGTTAACAAATTTCGTAATATCTCATATATACCTATATCTATACCTATACATATATAAACAAAAAGTTTTTTTAGACTTACTTATAGACATAACAACATGCTGTTCAATTTTTTTGGAAATTCAAAAGTGCGAACGATCACAACAGGTACATTTCTATAAGAAATTCACCTAAAAATAACATTAACACCAAAAAGAATAATTAATTTTCGGCGTGTTTGGTGCTTATCCATGGTATATTATATATTATAGGAAACATAACGTCTAATCGATGGCATCTTCCACGAATTTTATTTTACCACAGGAAACAATTTATATCACAACACCCGGATATCGAAGGCGTCCAACAACAAGACTGGCATGGCATTGTACTCTTAATTAAAAGAAAATATTGTTTTTTTTATATTCATTTATAGCATGATAAATTTCAAGTTTTTGATATTATATAAATCAAAAAATAATATTTGAAGGTCGGTATTTACTTTCTCTTTTCTATTTCAAAATCTTCCAAAACGGGAAATTTCTTCAAGTATGACAACACTGTTCTTAAGAAAAGTACTTAAACGAATATATAAGATAGACTTTCGCGCAAGCGTATATCATCCGAAACCCTATCACTGTTTCTCTTTCTTCGTGAGGAACTTCTCACTCCATTAGCGTTCTAGGAGTATTATTTCTATGTTGTCCTGCTTCGCCAAGCTAGAGATTTCCTATCCGATGACGTCGCGCTTGAATTTTGGCAATGCACGCGGTTTCATGTTTATTATTTTTTAGGTGACATAATCCTCGTTGACGTCTAGTTTTTTGCACAGAGTCTTAAAATTGTATACCCTACTTATGGTAAACTTAAAAATATATGAAAATGAGCCCATTACTTGGACATTCTCCTACGGTTAAAATCATATTCACTCTTTCTTCAATCGAGAAATTCGTCATTATAGGATTGGATCACAATCAAATAAATAATAAAACTAGCTAACGAAACTCAAATTTACGTAAGTATCATATAAGCAAGGCTATGTCTTGATTATTTTTGACAGAAGTATCTCTAATATTTATTGCTTTCAAAAACTATGACCACCGCATCCTTGATTATTAGTTTTTTTATATAAAATATTTCAGTTTGGTAATTTTTTTACAATTGTTCACATTTCTCTGCTACTATAGGTATAGGAAAACCTAATACTGTTCGATGGCAAATAGGAAAAACTACATTTTTGTTGGAAAATATACAGGGTGTTTTATTTAAAATAACAAAGTAAAAGTATTGTGAAATGAAGAATATTAGAGCTTATCCACCGAAACACTCTGTACACTTTTGTTGAATTCAATCATGAGCGTTCATTAGTAAGTAAAATAAAGTAAAGTAAAAAGTAAAAAAGTAAGCAAAGTCCTGAACTGAATTCTTTAATTAAATTTTCGAAAATTCTCAATTATCCCAAAAAAGTAACTCCTAGGTATAGTATAACGTCAATAAAGTGACCTTTAAATTTTGAGAGGAACTCAAACCTTCAATAAAATACAGTGTTCCATTCAAAAAAAGATAACTTTGATACCTAGTGGTTTTCTAGTACAACCTGTATACATTAAAATAATTTTAAATTGTAGCCATTATAATCACCCATATTCCTAGAAAGAAAAAATCCCAAGAAAATAATTATTTTGGCAGCTAGAGACTGACGCGCTAGTCGTGGGCCACCCTGCATATTTGGAGAGCTTAAAGCTTAGATCATCAATATGATGTGACCAGCTGAAATAATCTTCAAAGACGATACCTTGCAGCTTTATACTTTCGCCTCTTTGTTGTTCAGATTTTGTGTTTTGTCCTTATTCAACTTCAAAAGGTTACCAGTAAACCATTTATCTGCCTGGTTTTCCAAATATTTCAAAGATATGACTAGGTTTTGACAATTTTTATCGGAGCATATGAGTCTGCTGAAATCGTTAACATAAATGATAAACAGAAGGGGCCCCAGAGGTCTAGGGAAATTTTCATCATTTCAAATTCTGATCTATCATTATTATTAAGGACTACACAATGTTTACGATTGTTGAGGTATGAATGGAAAAAAGATTATTTAATACCTCTTACACCATAGTAAACTAGTTTATTCAACAGAATATCGTGGGAGACACAGTCAAAGGCCTTGCTCAGGCTTGCTCAGGTGTAGCAGAGAGTGATCGCTGTGAGCTGCCCGTTTTGAAAGCCTACAACTACCTCTCTCACAACTTTATTTACGGCTTGAACGGCTGAACAAGATTTACGAAAACCTGATCCCTGTTCAGTTGTTTATTACTTTCAAAGTACAACTGTAATCTAGTTTTCAGTATGATTTCACACATTTTACCGAATATGGGAATAATAGAGATTGGGTGGTAATTTTCCAGTCACTCAATTTTTCATAAAAAAAATTGGATTATCATGTATTGTAGCAATTCTTTAATTATTCTAGTTTTCAGATCTACAAGTCGAAGCAAGTTGATTTTTAGGTGGTTAATTGCATTGAGTACTTCAGACTCTGTAATTTGTTGTAAAAAGAAAGAAGAAAGAAAGAGCCAGGTTCTTTGGGCTTCAACTGATCATCGATCGTATTGAAAACAGGCTGTGCGCTATTGGAATCCGCAAGTTGATTTATTATAGCTTCTGTTATAGTGGCGGAAAATACATTTAATTCATGGGAGTTGATATTTTCACCAACTTTATTGTTGCTTTGCTTATTGCTTTCAAATTTTATAAGTCTCCATGTAGTATTATCTTATCTTACCTGCTTTAAAGGATAAGATTGCTTCCAGTTTGTCCATGAATTCAGTACAGCACAAAAATGGCAACACCACCATGGGTGAACTTAGATCAATAGTAGAATGTTGCGAATTTAAATGCTCAGAGACGCACAATATGTACTTTGAAGTTATGATCATTAGAAAACAGATAGTCTCTCCAGTTTAAGAGTTTACGGATGTTCAGATGGAGGATCTAAACATCGCCTTATATTCTCTTGGAGAAGTTATCAAAGCTAATCTTCTGATGGTGATGGTTTTCTCTTGAGAAAAAAATGATTTTAGTACGTGTGCTCCCATTGGCTACACATAATCTTTCCAGGCTTTTTCAAAACTGGAAGGGTGTATCGTTACTTTGAAAGAAGAGTACGCGTCAGGAAACAAAGATTGATTTTTTTCGATCTTTGCCTCTGGAAAACTACTCTCGATATCGTCATATAAACCTTCGGCTGTAGTCAACTTATATACATGATATTTGTATATGGCAGTGATTTTCAACTATTTTACTGACGCAGTTTACCTTTCTGTCAATTAAAGGTTTGTTTCGCTTTATTATGTTGAGATTACTTATCAGGTTGTTGTGTATTTGAAATGTCCAGATTAATTAGTTCTTGACATTTCAACACTCCATTCACCTCATGAATTGCTGACTTCACTTGGGATAAACTGACTGTTTGATTAGTTTTCGTATTTCCAGTCTTGTCGTTAGTGCTATGTATTAATTCAGAATTCAGAATTGTTTTTATACTTCTTCCCCCTGTATATCTTCTTATTTCTATCTTTGTCGTCTTTTACTGAATTTTTTTACGTTTGGCAACATCTACATTCATGATTCACAGACTGAGGAAACGGAGATTCATTCTCCAACTTGGTAGCGTAGCGTCAGCTAATGGTTCTGCT
Source organism: Crioceris asparagi (assembly GCA_958507055.1). Classification (NCBI taxonomy): domain Eukaryota; kingdom Metazoa; phylum Arthropoda; class Insecta; order Coleoptera; family Chrysomelidae; genus Crioceris; species Crioceris asparagi. The sequence goes on from OY293829.1 coordinate 46,822,416, forward strand.
GCAAGAATAATAGCATGGCCAGAATTCATTAAAGACCATTCTCGGTTACTACCAGCAAAGGTCCAACACAATAGGACAATTGGAGAGATAAAATGCACCCAGGTGAAGCTAGCATGCCCATCAGCATAAGCAGGAATTCGAGATATCAGATCAGCTTATTTGGGGAATGGACGTTTTGAAGAAGCAGGACAGCGTTAGAGGTCAAAGATGTTTTTTTTGAAGGTCATGCGATAAAGAATTTCCGGGTGAGAAAAAATGTTGGTCAATATATAATTAAAATTGTGTACGAAGCTTCAGTACAGCTTAGTGACAGATACCTGTTTTTGTTTGAGGTCTTCTTGAAGTGAATTCAACCAGAAGATAACTTGACTCAAAAGAAAATATTCTTATAGCGCGAATATTATATTATAGGGAGAATATTTTTTTGGAGTTATTCGTCAACTGTCTTAGTATTTGGAATTCGGATTTTCCTATGGCTTAGATCCAACATTTTCGAGCACTGTGTCAATATGATTAATATCTACACTTCAAGGTAATTGATACGTCGGATTATTCACAATAACTGTCTGCCTTTGAGATTTACATTGATACATTTTGGAGAATTCATTAATATCTAGTGTTCTTTGATCATGGACTACTGTTTCCATTCGTAGTCAAGAACATGAGATATGGCTTTATAGCTGCTAATTAAACCATTTTGATGTACACCGAAGTTGGAAATATATTAGTAGTAATGAATACTTGAGTGCTTTGTTATAAATTCATGATGAGGGGGACAATATCATAAACATTTTACCCAGCTTGAAGTTAGAAAAAATAAGAATCAGTGTATTTAAATGAGCAATGCGATCAGTCATCAGCTAAGGACTTTCTGTATAAATTTGAATAGTACAGTTTTATTATTATAAACTATTATTATTTATTATTGGCTTCTAAAATCATGTTAAGATGTTTGTAGGTTATACTCGTATTTAATTATGACGTTCTTGTCAATACCATACCAATCACAATACAATTTCGTTTATATAAATATGTCAAATATTTTAAACGTCGAAGGTGATAAATGATTATCATAACCTATTAAACAGATAATCCGCTGATCTAATCAGTGTCAATTTTCCTATTTTATAACGTTGGACATTTCTGATGTACCATCTTACTTGTGACGTAATACAACTGGTTACGTACATTGAATATATATAGTTTTTCCACTATACGCCAGATATGTAGGTACCTACTTAAAAAAGTTCTTTTGGAAATGTACCTGCTATGATTTTTCACACTATGGACTTTCGAAACAATCTCTATGGTGAGGTCTATGTCAGTAAGATGGTCCAAAAAAGTCTATTGGAAAGTTTATATATGGAGGTCGCATTTATTGAAACTCAAATTCGCTTCAACATTCAGATCCGACAAGTAGTTTCAGAATGGCGGTCGTCCAAAGTTTTTTAAAAAATTGCCTTTGACGAAATGTCTTCAAATTTATTTTTATTTTGTTGCTGTGTAGATAATTACTATAACTTCATTTTTTGTTTAAAACATGTTTCCAAAAAAGTGATTGACACTGCCGAAAAAAGCTGGGCATGACAATCATAAAGTCTATGATGTTCTTGTATTATGGAACTATACTAAATAGTAAAATGGAATTTTTGTAGCCGACTTCCAAAACAGATCTGTTGTATGTTTTTTTTTTATCTACGTCAGTTTCCATAGTAAACGTGCTCCAATTTTGATGATTTATTAGGTAAATTACTTATACCACCAAAAACGACATTTCTGGATGTCGGTGAAACTTTGCGCCAAGTACGTATTTTGAGATACTCTGGAATTGAAGACAAAAATTTTTGAAATCAAATGAAATGCCAAGATATTCATAAATTATTAGTAACCATTACCATTCTGTATGATAATTTAAGAAAAATTCTATAACCAATTTCAATTTATCTAAAAAAACTATTTTCATAAAATAAAAATGAAATAAAAAATTCCTTTTGAACCAATTCAAAAAATTTTTAAAAAGATATTTATTTAGAAAAAAAAATTGATCAGACTTGGCCCAATTTTAGTTACTGACTTAAAACAATAATCCGTTTCAAGTTTGCTCAAGTCATAGAAATAATACAAAATGGTAAGAAAATGTGAAAGATTGTGGTGCTATATCCTTTCTCAGAATTGTATTGGCGGTTCTTGTTATTGTTGAAAAGATAACCCAGGAAGAACCATTTAGCCAGAATATGAATAAAACTATAATTTCCTGTTTTATTCTGAGAGATGACATTTTGACAGGGTGGTCAAGGGCGATGAGAAAAATATTGTAGAAAAGTTTAATCAAAATCCTTTGAGCCGTTTGAGCAAATAAAGGTTTTCGGCTATTGCGCAGCAACGAATGCAATCAGGATTCTCATTCAGTGCCACCGGCAAGCAGAAACGAAAATAACAACCTCAGAAAACTCTGAAATGTCAACATTTGTTGAAATCTTTTCTTACATAAGTTACTATGGTAGCGGAAGGAGAGTAAAAATTGGGCCAAGTCTGATCTTTTTTTTTCTCAATAAATATTTTTTTAATATATTGAAAATTGTTTCAAAAGAAATTCTTTATTTTATTTTTATTTTATGAAAATAGTTTTCTTAGATAAATTGAAATTGGTTATAGAATTTTTTTTAAATTATCACACAGAATGGTAATGGTTAGGTTAGGTTAGGTTAGGTTAGGTTAATATCTTGACATTTCATTTGATTTAAAAAAAATGTCTTCAATTCGATATAGTAAGTATTATTACCATTACTGTTATCAATATTAAACCAAAACACTATGATTCATTAATAAAAGATGAAACAGGACCTACTTGTGAGCCATTTTGATTAGAATATATCAAAGTTTTGCATCAATATTGTGGCCTCCTCTACAACATGTAATTAATAATTTATCAGAAATTCGGTATTTTTCGGTTACTGAATTTGTTTCATGTATAAACAATCAAAATAGTTATAAAAGTGTCATTTTCCAGTTTCTTTAGTACCTATCTAATGAAGCTGCATTTTTTTATTTTGAGGCAGCGGTAGTAGCAGTCATCGTAGTGGCCGAGGACAATACATCATCAACCAATACTTTTATTAAATAATAATAACAATAAAAATAATTATTCTATAGTCCTTTATTTCATTCTTTACCTGCATGTTATTATTTAAAACCCTATTTAATCAATACCAACAAAATATACTTAAACCTATTTTCATTCTATCAATTTGAATTTGATTTCGAGATTCTTCTATTTCAAATTTGTCAATTTAAATTTAATATCATACAGCTATATAATGAATGTCACCAGTCAATGTCATGCTTCTATAATGAGTCCGCATATCTGTTAAATTTCCACAGCCAATTTAAGCCTAGCCAGGCTAATGGTTTGTACTTAGGAACAGGCTGCGGATGTACTATCCCTTTTCACAAATATTCTTTAGATTTAGCTCTGAAAATTATAGAAAATAATGGAACGATATAAATCAACAAACGGACATCTCTAAAACTGAATTTAAAGAAAATATAAAATTGACACTTAGCACAACATACTTTAATCTATGGTTGCGCCATGGATTCTTCCATCTCATGATGTAGTGCACAACTATTCGTCTAAGACTCAGAGAACGAAATTTTACCGAAAAGAGGTTTCCAATACCATTTTTCTTTAGATATGTTAACGATGGTTTAACTACCATTCCCAAAGATAAAGAAACCTTTATACTAGATATTTTCCACACATCACAATGAAATAAAGTTTACAATATAAACCGAACAAAACAATACAATTATTTTTTTTAGATTTAACATTAATACACAATCAAAGAATAGGTATACGCACAAAATGGTAGACTAAAGATACTTGGTCAGGGAGATATTTGCATTTTAACTCGAAACACCCATTGTTGCAAAAATCAGTAATCAATTATCTTGCAGATAGATCAATCAATTTTACAGATCCAGAATATCGCAAAGAAAATAATTAAAGCAAAATCACTTCTAACAAAAGACAACTATCCGGATAAACTTAGTCACTCAATTTTTATCGCCAAAATACAAGCGATGTACAATACAAACAAACTCTCAAGATGAAAATAATAAGATTATCCAGAGCGTAAATTATTATGAAATACCATGCAATAGCGCATATGTGGGACAAACTAACCAATACCTCGTAATCATAAATCGTATCAGAGATCATAAATATGACAAAAACATAAGACCGCATTAACAAATCATGAAGAGGAAAAAACATACTCTAAATTATGATGCAACCAATATATTATCTACTGCACAAAATACATATAAACGCTTAATTCTTGAAACGATCTGTATAAAGAGGAAATAAAACACAGTAAACTATAGAAGCAATAAAAACTAACTAAATATTATCTACAACAATATTTTATAAAATATATAAAACAAATGTCATAAATGTTTTGTCAAAAATTTATTCTAGCCTAATTTAAAAGCTTTCCGGTAACTAATATTCTTCATACGTTGTAAAAGACACGAATCATTAATAAATGGCAGAGCCTAAAACCCAAGAAACTCCCAAAGATATATTTTATATATATATATAGATATGAAATAGGCTATGGATTTATTAGAGTACAAACCACTTTGTAAAAATCTGGATGTTCATGTTGGCATTATCCTTTCTTCGTAGAAGATGGAGACTTTTCATTTGATGATTCTGATGAATAGCTCCTTGATTTCTTCTAACGTTAGAGATCTCGGCACATAAGCTAAAAACAAATAATAATTAATTGTCGATCTTAGTATAATAAATATAAAAATAAACCCTCTATTTCTGATAACTCGATATTTGGAATAACAGTTTTTGAGTTTAGATAAGAGAGTTCTCTTTTATGAAAGATGTAATTGAAGTCAGCAATTGATACTTGAATATATTTTGATGCAATTACCATATTAAAAAAAAGTTTGTATAAAATTTAAACACTCACTTGTTCCATCTGTACATAAAATTTGCTGAATATCTGTATTTTCATGTGTACCATTTTCAGATAATAATTATGGTGGCTTATTAGGCTCTTTCATAATAAAGAATATCAGATCCAAAGACAGATACTTATCTATGTCTATTCTTTGGCAGAATATATCAATTTGGAACTGATTGAACCTACAAAAGGACAATTTACACAAATTATTTGAAATTATTTTAAAATCGGTATGTACTCACATGACATTTTCAATACTTACTCCTAAGTTTCACCGTAGTGTAGCTTGAAGGATATCTTCCTTCAGCACAATGTAATCCTTTTCCTGTTGTCCAATTTGGGGTCACGATGGCTGAGTGGGCTAAGGCGCTGGAAGAGCATACGTAGCTTGCCGCAGCTCATAGTGAGCGCGGGTTCGAATCCCGCCTGAGCCATGGTTGTTTGTAAATTGGACCCGTGCACAGGTATAGTGTATACCTCTTCGGGAGTGTATTCCAGATATTAAAAAAAAATCGATAATATTCTTGCGTGGTAATTTGCAATGTTCCACCTGAATAACTATATAAGTATTTTTACTCATATAGTTATTCAAAATTAACAAAACATTACAAAACTCACCTGTCACATACAATCACGTAGCTATTGAATGCTAGGCAGAATTTCTGTTATTGAAAACAGATTAATAAATATTGTAGAATCCACTCGTAGAATCATTCAATTTCGAATTTCGATTATGTCACTTGTCATTTTGTCATACCCAATTAATTTCCGTCTTTACCAGAGTGAACATACAACACACACAAATTGTATGTTCTGTTTGCTATTTATGCTTTAGAGTTGTTCTTTGTTCAAACAAAACAATCGAAAATCGAGAGATAGGTGTTCTGTGTTCTCTGATCGAGCATGTCCTCAAAAGAAATAGTTTTAAAAAAGTTCCGAAAGCAAAACTACTTTTACTAATAACTTTTGCATTATAGGATAAAAAAGATTTGTTTGTACTTCAAATGAAATCTTTTGTATAACTTCAGGGATGCACCAAAGCCTATATTTTTGTATATGCTGCAGTTTTCTCTAATTAGAGCATTTTAACTGCTTTCCCCTCACGCCTCACCTAATATTTTCTGTATAAATACCTACTATCGTTTATCAAGTCTCATGCAGATCATCATATGCAGGGCGGTCTAAACCAAAAAGGAGACTTTTCGCAAGTTAACGATCGTAACTATTGATAGAAATGTACCTATTGCGATCGTTCACACTTTTGAATTTCTAAAAAAATTGAACAGCATGTTGTTATATGTCTATAAGTTAGTCCAAAAAAACTTTTGGTTCAAAAGTTTTATATATATATATATACTAATACACAGCCACATGTGTTATGAAAGTGTTGCGCTCGTCTCCAAATTCGGAGGCAAAAGCGAAATTTTGAAGCCAAAGACGTTTCGCCTTATTGTATTGCTACTCAAGATACCATCAATATAGCGCATGCTCCTTTGAATTTCTCAAGTGAATCTCTATCTCTTTTATATCATTTCTCCTTCTGGAAATTCTAACGAAAATGTACGAGTTTTACCGGAGTCGAAATAATACAGTATAAATCTAGAATCGATCACTGAGTTTCAATAAAATTTTAACGAGAGGGCGCATCGGCTTTATGCAATTATATACTACGATATAGTATGAGGTACTATTCACCTCCTCATGAACAAGTGCACTATTCGCATAGACATCTGAACAACTAGACCACGCATAACCTCTTTCAGAGCGATCGAACATCTCAAGACCATTATTCTTCTGGTCTATTATGGTTCGTGTCCGACTGATACGATTAACATATTTGCAAACTTCTTATGTTTCATGGTAACTTAGGATTTATAGAGTAATAATCAGACATTCAGACGTAATTAAAAGGTGGTCGTTGAAATAGTTATTACTGATTATTCAGAAACACCTGCAGATTAAATTATGTACCAAATTTATATTTTACAACACAAAATAATTTTTTTCTTTTGTGAAATAAGAGGATCATCAATCGATATCGACCGATTGAGTTAAGTGCGGCAACACAGGAACATATAATTTAGGCGTCCGTATGAATTCGTCAGCTTTCGTCGCTAGTCGGAATAAAGTTGTTCGTTGTTCCATTCATAATTTGAGTGTTGCTACTACACTTTACGCATTTATACGCTTCTACAGTGGTACACTGTTGCCAAAATTTTCTATAGGAAAATTAAATTTTGTCTTTCTCTTACACATGAAAAATACCAAAACAATTCTCTAACAATAACAGATCCCCTTTGGATACATGTTATGAATGAAATGCTTGGTCTAGGTGTTCAGATGTCTGTTTGCCTCCAAATTTTGGCAACATTGCATTGAATCTTTCACGAATAAGTATAAATAAAATAAACGTAAGATTTCTGCTTTTCTGGCGCGATATCGTCCTTTCGTAATAGGGTTTTGATTAGAAACTTTGTAAGCATACTCAGCTCTTATTGTTTATCTTAAGCAATTGGAATATATCTCATTCTCGGTATTCTTGAAGTTAATGATATTCATATTCAAAATGTTAAGTATTCTACTCTATGGAAGACAGTGTGTAAGATTGTTATTACATTCACTCATAATAATATGAATGAAATTTTTGTAGATCACTGCGTTTCTATATCAACGGATGCACAAATGTTGAAAAAACGTAGAATATTTTTTATCAAAAGCATAAAACAGTTCTACACACGGGTACAGTGTCATGAAACAGAATTCTGAATAGGTAATAATCACTCTTACCGAAAAAATCAATATCTATAAACATATGCCATTTACACCTTATTTTCCAAACAACAAAAAAAAACAAGTTTTTCAATATACCTTCGCCATAGAAATATGATAATGAAAAGGAATATTTTTCTCTTAGAAAATAAAATGAAAGACACTTCACTAAGATAGAATTGAAAGTATGGGAAGTATAGATGAACCACTCAATGGTGAAAAAAATAAGACCAGCATTTCAAGTTTAAATCAACATTTTATTTTACTTCTAAATAAAAAATCTAAAGTGATACTTTTCTTTGAATAACAAAAAAATACAAATAATTCATTTTAAAATAAAACATCTAATAGTCCTTCCCGATAGAAATACTATATATTTTGTTGATGAGCTATAAAATCACCAAACATATCATTTAATTATTATTTTTTTGTTTTTCTTCATGAGTTGCACAAAAAGGTTTTTATTTTCACCCAGTTCAAATTCGAAAATAGATCTTCATTTTTTTCAATTAAAGCTTTACATTCCTCCTTCTTATGAACTTTTTCAAGGATTATGTAATCTAATCGAGAACCAAAGATTTCTGCGGCAATTTCCATTTAACTCTGTGACTAGTTTTTTGTTTTTTTCTTTTTCATTATCTTCGAATCATCCGACTCATCCGAATCGCTTGATTCGGATAATTCAAAAGCATCTTTAGCTCTTGAGGAGGAAGTTTTCGTTGATGGGTCAGATTTCATTTCAATAGACCTTTCTTCAAATTCATCATCAGACTCATCTTCTGACGCAAATTCAGTATTAGGATCAATATTCACGGTCATTATGTCTGTATTCAACTCCCTTTCCTTTGTCAAACATATTTAGTAATCCGGCTATTTTCGCGGTCTGGTATAAGTCTTGCGTGATTTCATAAAACTGCTTCTAATCTTTTTTTCCCAAATTTGCCAGCTGTATCACAGTAGCTATCTGTTTGCGTAACTTATTTGAAGTAAGAGCAGATGGATTTTTGGCATTAGATCTGTTCGCAAAATTACGTAACACTATATCTTCTCTCACCCAATGATTATATTGTCCGGGGTGCGCGAAAAGGTATTGGTTTTCCATACCATATTGGTATTATTTCTTACATAAATTAGAAAGTTGATGAATTTTTGTAATAAACGTGGGAAGAAAATTATCACCGCTCGACTATGTTTACCACCAGCAGTGACTTGTTTATAAGTTCTGGTAAGCACCCTTTCTGATTCAGTTAATTGTTCTGAGAACTCCACCTGGCTACTCGATGTAACATCTCTCAAATAAGAGTCTATTTTTAAGTATTGGACATCTCCAACTCTTCTACGGTTATTCCAAATTGTAAAAGCCAATGCGCTATCAACCAATCTTTTGTACGCAGCTTTATCTAACGAAATTTTTAGAAGTTTAAAACTTTTCTCAGATTCCTTCAAGATGTGTGCTTTTAAAATAAGAATATCTTCCGTTAGAGGGGGAATTAGGGGTTTATTCCATCTTTTTTCAGCCAAATCTTTTATCGCTAAGGAGGACACATCGTAATTCCATTTACTCTTCACAAAAAATTGAATCTTTTAATTTCCTTCATTTCTGGTTCGAGGTTATCCAACTTAATAGAAGGATTTTCCATAAAAAGAAGCTCTAATGCACAATCCGATATCCGTTTTAATGTGGTTCCCATATGGTCGGCCAGGCTAGCACACTCATCATTTTATTAGAGCAGGCGATTGCTAGTTGTGCTCTTTTATGTTTCTTAAAATATTCCTCTCCGAGATACCTTATTAGTGGATCTGTCCGGGTTAGATTGCCAATTTCGTCTGGCAGCATTCTACTAAATACCTCTTGTTTCACCCTAATAGTGGCTGCATTATTTTCATGTTGAGCTGCAAGCGCTATCAAGGTTTGTGAAGCTGCTAAATGGTTTATGCGCTTGCATGTTTTATCTGCTTTTAAAGAATAATTTTTATAACGTCTCTTCAAGTATTTTTTCTCCACAATCCTGTTACAATGGAAACAAGGTATTTTACTAGAACTAAACTCCCTTGCAGACATATATTGCTCGAAATTTATATCATTCGTTAGTAATGACAGAATATCTATTCTATTTTTTTTCCTTCTGGTGTATTTGTAGGATAATTTAGAAGCTCTTTCACTTCTTTCTCTTGTTCATAATTCCGTTTTAGATGACCTTAAAAATTAGTAACAATATTGCAACAAAATTTACATTCAATTGAATATCTTCTCTTTGGATATCTATTTTGACGCCAGGGGAATTAATTTTTTCTTGATGGGACCAAATCTACTTTTGTATCTAAAATATCAACTGTTGATAGTTCATCATTTTTCTTAAATTTTATATAAGTTTCACCATTTAAGTTTATAGTACTGGGTAGAGGTTCATCTCTAGAAGAACTACATTTTGGGATCTTCAAGTCTTGCAGGTTTGTTCCCTTGACAATCATTTTCAGAAGATTCAGTAAAAAATCCATTGTCAGTTTCTCTACTGTGAGTAACAAAATGTAAAATTCTCTCAGATTTAGAAATTCCTTTGATTGTAGGAAACGCACTTGCAGTTAAACTTTCCACTTCTACATTTTATATATTTTTTTAAGGAGTAAATGTTCTTCCATGTCAAAGTCGTATACGTCTATATGGTGAGAAGATTCATTAGTCCATTTGAAGGAATGTGTTTTTCAAATGTCGTTTCGAATTCATTGGTTGGCACAACTTCTACATTAGAATGATTGTTAATTTTTACAATTTGAGTAACCTAATCTAAGGTTCTTTCTGATTTGGAAAGTTTACTATTTCTGTCTCTTTCTCCAAGGGGTTGTAGGACCTTGACGCTGGTGGAGAGGTTTAAGCCCCAGGGACTAGAGGGCCCTAGACTTCCTAGTAAGGGGTATCCTCGACAAACTGGACCTCAATAAAATGGGCTCTCCTGGAGCGAGGGGATACCTAGAGTGACTAGACGTGGTCGGTCTGGACCAGTACGGTTCCTGAGGGGAAGACGCGTTGGAACTCTTCGGCGAATGCGTTTGCCAGGGAGGATCAACAGGCAAGTAGTTCCCAGGAGCGACCAAGAACAACCCCCCGTCCTTGTCTGTGCTGCGGCAACGGCACCGGGTTCTTAGTGGCACATCTGTGTTTGTGCCGTTCAGGGTGATCCATGTCCTGGGATGACGGGATCCTGGTGGCTGAGTTGGCTTCGGGAATCACTTCAGGAGGCCGGAAGTCCGGCAACACTCCTCTTTGGCTCTGAGTTCCACTGGACGGATGGTCAAGACTAACCCACCTTGATCAATCGGGCTATGCTGTCCCGTCAGAGGGCCAGCTGGGTGAGTCCCTAGGGAGCATGGATCGTGTGGCGGGTAGTGGGGCGCCAGTACTGCAAACTGCAAGCGACCGCACCGACTGGTACTGGGGGCTATATCTCTCGGTAGCCATGGCGCTAATACAGCGCCCCCAGTGCGGGCTCCGTGGCGGGTGGGGAGCCCGAGGGATGAATACAAAACACTACCAAATTTTTGGAGCAGCAAGGAGAGGCTACGGGTGATCTGGCTAGACCAGTGGTACGGAAAGACCCTCCGAAGGAGAAGAAGCTGTCTGGGCAGCAAGGAGGCAGCTGCAGAGCGGAAGGCACTGCAGCGGAAGGAGAAGCTCTCCCAGCAAAACTAAGGAGGAAAAGGCAACCCTTATCAAGGAGGAGCTCGGCCACATTGTGGCTAACGCGCTGGACACGGCGCAGGGAGCTCCCACTTTCATGCGTTGTGGCTTCACAACGGGGCGCTGATAATCACCTGCAACGACGAAGTTGCACGCGACTTTCTGGTGAAGGCGGTCGAAGCCATGAAACCTCTGTGGGAGGGAGCAAGGCTTACCGTAATGCCAGAGCAAGAGCCTGATGGCCAAAACCACCGGTTTGGCCATAGCTTAGGCAAACCTGCACCGCTCCCGGGGGGCGACTGTTCGACTACTTCGTCACCTGGAGGCTGAGCAGACAGCAATAGCTCTTATCCAAGAACCTTAGAGCACAGGCAATCGGGTATGTGGATGGAGCGACAACTCCCCCCAAAGGATAATCTTTATTGGAGCAACTTATGAAAGACCAAGGAAATGTGTCCCTTTCAGGTCACATAGAAGCCATCCTACTGACAGGACTCTCAGGACGCGACCTAACGGGTGTCCAAGTGCACCTGGACTTTGGAAAGGGCAAAGAAGAGGTTATTGTATTGTGTTATCTTACTTGTCAATAGACGCCACAAAGCCACTCCCCAGCAAGGAGCTGGCGAAGCTGGTCAATTTGTGCGAGCAGGGGAGAAAACACCTCGTAGTAGGGTGTGACGCAAATGCACAACACTACGCTTGAGGCAGCAAAGACTGCAACAGCAGAGGTAAGGCATTACATCTCAGTCGCAATACAAGAGATCTCCAAATCAATCGTGGAATGGAGGTTCAGCTCCGAAGCCACCGTCTCTGACCACAAATAGATAATAATGAGACTCTTAGCAGTCAAGACATCAAAAGAGCCGTACCGGAATCCCAGGAAGACAGACAAGGAAGCGTGCCTAACGCACCTGGAGATGTGGTGGCCACTCAGATAACGTCTGTAAAGGACCTAGCCAAGCGAGTCAATGCATTCACTAGGCGGATTATGAGTGCTTATGAGCACGCCTCAACCTTTCGAAGAGGACAGCTCAGACCTGGCTCCGCCACATGGTGGAGCATGAGTCTTGAGATCAAAAGGACCCACCTGCGGAGACTTCAATAGAGCCAAGTCATCCCGAAATACATCCGACTGGGAGGTCTACAAACTATACCAAAGGTCATATAAAAAGGAAATTCGCTCAAAGCAACGGGAATCATGGAGACTGTAAAAAAAGAGAAAGTACACCTGCAGCATCCCGACTGCATAAGGTGATCTCCAAAGATCCTAGACAAGTGGGCTGTCAGAAAGGAGGACGGTACCTATACTGACACCGCTATAGACACAGCAAAAGCACTTCTGTCAACACACTTCCCGGGGTCGATATTACTAGGGAACGTTACGGAACTTCCTCACACCTCAGGATGTCCCACTGCGGAGGACTGGCAATTGGCGAGAGAAGTCGTAAATCGAACCGGAACAATACAGGCGGTCAAGGCATTCTCCCCATATAAGTCACCAGGCACGGATGCGATTTTCCCGGGTCTCCTTCAGTGGGGGATGGGAACTGGACGAACTGGTGGTTATCCTCAGGGCGTGCCTTGCATTTGCACTCTTACTCGAGAAATGGAGACTAGCCCGGGTAGTCTTCCTACCGAAACCAGGCAACTACTACTACTACAGACTACTCATCTGCCAAATCATACCGTCCAATTTGCCTTACCTCGTTTTTACTGAAAACATTGGAGAGGCTATGCGACGGCTGGATCTTAACCCTTCGAAGAAGTCAACAAAGCTCTTTGGGACAGAAGTATGCCACCGTATTACAAATGGAAGTAATAGCACTAGCTCGAGGGGCTAATGAGGTCCGCATGAGCAAGGTGCGAGTAATACGCTTCTTCACAGTCAGTAAAGACGCCTTAAAAGGGCTTGAAAAGGGCAGGTACGGCACGAGAACCACGCTGAACTGCCACCGCGAACTGTCGGAACTAGCGAATGAAAATGTGGTGGAACTAGCTTGGGTGCCAGCACATGATGGGAATGAGGGCAATGACAAGGCGGATAAGCTGGCGGGTGCTGCTTCGTCGGGAACAATGTGTGGGCCCGAATCGGCAATACCCATCACACCGAACATCATGGCCAACCTCATTTAAGAGGACACACAACTCAGACGCTGTCAGAGGTGGAACTCAATTCTGGGCTATCGACAGAGCAAGAACTTCATCACTGAGCCATGCTGGAAACGGGCCGAAGACTGCCTAGCTACGCTCACTTGTAAGCATCTGGGCCGGGCATGCTGCGCTAAGAAAATACGTACATACAATGGGTGGCGCCGACGACCCGACATGTCAGGCATGCATGGAGGAGGAAGAAACAGTGGAGCATCTCTTCACAGAATGTCCCGCTCTATCCGACGTTCTGAAGTGGCCGGATCTGACCAACATCAGAAGCACCTCGCCTGCGGCAATCCTGAAATATCTAGACGAGGTTGTCGGGATACTCAAGGAACCGTAGGCCTGAGGAGCAAGGGGGAGAGGCACAATGGGCCGAATTGGCCTAAGTACCCGCTTTGGAACCCCTGCGTCAAATAATAATATTTTTTTGAGAAACATTCTCAAAAGGCTTCACAACCCTGATATCTATTACATTTATTTTAGACTTGGAATATTGAATGTCAATTGTCTCAGATGCGTTGGGTTTTAGAGATGAACTCTGTCCGTGAGCTTTCAGGTTTTCTGTACATATGCTTAACAAATCTTTTCTCATGGATTCTTTTGGTGGAATGAAAGTTGGGTCGTTCTCAGATAACTCACTAAATGGTTCTGATGGTGTTTCGTTATCTGCAAACAATATGTAAAAATACATATATTCATGAGATTAGTATTTTTGAGAGCACTGCACTGTATTCATCTTGCCATTGTCTCCATATCAGATATAGCAATATCAAAATAAAATTTTAAAGATGATGTACTTTATAAAAAGAAGAATTTATGTGCATTTTTAATAGAAATCGCCGTTGAAACAGACTTTCTATAATCTTAAATTCCATAGAATAATTAAAGCATTTGTTACTAACTTCTGTAAAATCTAAAAATGGTAGCTATTACTAACTTCTTCTACAAATTATCATCAATGAAAAGTCTTTTTCACATCATTATATTTTATATATATATATATATATATATATATATATATATATATATATAAATAATATTTGGTTAATTGGGATTTCGGCATAAAGCAAAAGTAAACTCTTTTGACTTAGGTCCTAGCTTTCGAAAATATATTTTTTCATCAGAGCTACAATGAATATAAAGCTGTTAATTTATATAACTGCATAATTCACAGTAATTCCTAAGAATAAACTACTTACATCAGTCTTTGAGGTTGTTAGCTATTATATTTGGTGATATGGAGTGGCATACATAGTTATGTAAGCTTATTAGCATCACAGAAAACAAAACAATATTTTAAGAATACAATACTTATACTAAGAACACATATTAAAAATTAATTAAAATATTATAGATAAAATGTTTGTTTATACAAAAATAGAAGTTTTGGTTTGGGCCATTATACTTGACATAAAACAAAAAACAACCTGACATATGTCTAAGGTAGAAATAAAAGAGAAGGAAATTTAAATATAACTCGGTCAACAAAAGCTTAGACTAAATACAACTACACTAGCACCAGAGCTAGGGTGTTAAGTTTCCGGCAAACAATTTAATGGAAAGTTTGATCGTTGTATATTTGTAAATTAAAATCATAAATTAATAGAGCTAATCGCGGAGGACATATAATTATTATTGACTTAGCAAGAGAGAATGTATGAATATATGTTACTCAAGCCCTTAATATCCGTCCTCTTGTTCATACTTTGGGCATTTTGGTATATCTGACACATTTCAAGAAAAACACGCTTCACCCCATTTCGTTCAACATTAAGAACTCTCGCAGAATTGTAGTCTGGAATATGATTATATTCTTTAACATGAGAAGCCAGTGCACATCGCTCAGGATGATGTCTGGCGTCACTTTTATGTGAAATAATCCTGTTTTTTCATACATTCTCTCTTGCGAAGTCAATAAAATTATATGTCCTCCGCGAATAGCTCTATTAATTTATGATTTTAATTTAAAAATATACAACGATCAAACTTTCCATTAAATTGTTTGCCGGAAACTTAACACCCTAGCTCTGGTGCTAGTGTAGTTGTATTTAGTCTAAACTTTTGTTGACCAAGTTATATTTAAATTTCCTTCTCATTTTTTTTATCTTTATTTTTATTTTATCTATAATATTTTAATTAATTTTTAATATGTGTTCTTAGTATAAGTATTGTATTCTTAAAATATTGTTTTGTTTTCTGTGATGCTAATAAGCTTACATAACTATGTATGCCACTCCATATCACCAACTATAATAGCAAACAACCTCAAAGACTGATGTAAGTAGTTTATTCTTAGGAATTAGTGTGAATTATGGAGTTATATAAATTAACAGCTTTATATTCATTGTAGCCATGATAACCAAATATTATTTATCTAACAATAATCGGCAATTTACTTCATTCCTATTAATATATATATATATATATATATATATATATATATATATATATATATATATATGTTGCGTATCACGGCCAACAATTATATTTTTAAAAAACTTTATTTTACTCTTGTCACTAAATACAAAAATATATTATAACATAATATATTGATCATTAACTAGGCTTAACTTGATGTTATCAGAAGCAGTATTCTAGTAATAATAATCTAGGGAGGCTCTTTCTTGCCTTTAAATAGTATTCCACTATTTCACAATATTGCACAACAATAATTAAATGTTCTAGAAGTTTTTCTGGAAGAATTGCTGATACATTCCTATTCCCAGTGAACTACTTTGTATGAGACTGCATATCTTGCCACTTTAAGACGTAATTACGTCTTTTGATAATAAACTGCTAATTCCTATTCTTAGTAGCAGAGAAACATGATATTTAATTATAACAATAAGTTATTGTTTCAATAGTTATAACAAAGACATATTATTCTTTGATATTAAAATTATTACGTCTTTTCAAGATTGACAAGAAAGACTATGTATCAAATTACATGATGCGTATATGGTGCAATGTCATACAGGGTGTTAAGTAAATATTGGGTACAATACAATATATATATATATATATATATATATATATATATATATATATATATATATATATATATATATATATATATTTGATAAAATAGATTTTTGTTGGGGATGCAGTCATTTAATAAATAAAATTCTTTGGATTATGCCAAGCTTTCGAGAATGTTTATTCTCTTCGTCGGGGCAAAATTCGTGAATTTATATAAAATTAACCACAAACAGGAAAGATTTCATGGTCAGCAATCAGAAATGTCATTAGTTATTTATAAATTTATTTATAACATTTACGAATTTTGCCCCGACGAAGAGAATAAACATTCTCGAAAGCTTGGCATAATCCAAAGAATTTTATTTATTAAATGACTGCATCCCCAACAAAAATCTATTTTATCAAATAATAAACCAGTCAAGAATTCAGAATCAAATATATATATATATATATATATATATATATATATATATATATATATATAATTAAAGAGATCTAATAGTTCAAATAATGAAAGTGATATAAAATATACAAATAAGATGAAGCTCTACACCTTTATGCTTTTGTTTAGTCGGACACAGCCACCCACTAGAAGCGGATCACGTGATTTCAAGCTTGTTAGCTTTCATCAGCGCCACATAAGTGGAAGCTGTATCCAACGAAACAAAAGCAACTGGAAGTATTTAAAAACTTTGAGACATTATATACTAGTGGGACACAATTCGCGCCACCTAGGTATTGAGAGCCTAATTACGTTAAACGAGAGCTTCATCTTATTTGTATATTTGTATATTTTATATCACTTTCATTATTTGAACTATTAGATCTCTTTAATTATTATATATACATACGTTTAACGTCATTAGGCTCTCAATACCTAGGTGGCGCGAATTGTGTCCCACTGGTAGATAATGTCTGTTTGACTACTTCCAGTTGCTTCTGTTTCGTCGGATACAGCTTCCACTTAAGTGGCTCTGATGAAAGCTAACAAGCTTGAAATCACGTGATCCGCTTCTAAAACTCAATCTCTTAAATATCTCGGCCGAGATCGTTATTGGGCATTATCGGGTAAGTAGTTTCAAAATGGCGGCAGTTCAAACATCTAAAGAAACTATCAAAAAAGGGCCGTACTGTAAATATCATCAAAATTAATTTTAAGTTATAGTTATAATCAGTAACTACAACTTTTGTTCGAAGCAGTTTTTAAATTTAAATTAATAAAGAAAAAAATAAGAGATATTGGTAAACCATGAACACTTAATATAAATTTGATCTAATTGTACATTTTCTGAAGATCTTAATATAGACCCTGATTAAAAAAATATAGGTATGTCAGGGTGAGATGGCCAGCTAAGTATATTTTTGAGCATAGATATGTAGCGATGATAGCCAAGTGATTCATTTTATGGCTATAATTTAAATACAGTTTAAACTATTGTTTTACTTAACAACATTACCAAATATACTTACATGAATGAGGTTTACACCATTTTTGCAAATACATGTAAACTGGCCATCACTCCCGGAAGAGCAGGGTGAGATGACCACCAATAATATTTAGAGGTGGTAGAGATGGCTACCCCTTGTTTTCGCTAAAAACATCTCTTTTCGATGAATTAATACAATTTCCTAGCATAATATATTTATTTGAATACAGAAAAATAACATTTCATAAAAGAAAGTAAACATTTCAATAATAAAACCGACAACTAAGTTAAAAAAATTTCTTTGGCAAATATTAGAATCCAAAAGGAACACTAGGAACATAAGGTGGGTGTCAAAGGTTAGTTCGCATGTTTCCATCCACCTGTCATGCACATATTTGAAAAGCCTGTGCACTGCTCGTGGAGCTATCTTGAACACTTGACTCATTTTATCCAGTCATCCTTTCGTTGTGTTTTAAAAGAGTCTTCTAGACAACCAACACACTCATTTTCGTCGAAATTTTCTTCCTCGTTCTCACTGTTCAAAACCATATTATCATTTGCTTCCGATTCTGAAATGGAATCGGCTGATTTTTTATTTCTAGAAACTTTCTTTGGTTGCTTCCGTTTTCTGCATTTTTTCCTCTCTTCAGCATGCCTTTTCTTAGTAGCTTTCTCTAAGCTTTTTTCAATATTTTCAGAAGATGTTAAGACTCCCCCAAGATTCCTTTTAGCCATTTTAACTCTTGCAGGCAGAGCCGGAACTGGAGAAATTCGGTCCAAGAGTTTCCCGGGAGTGACATCAGTCATTGCAGTGCTCTGAGAAGGCAGTTCCTCTGTCAAATCAACGCAATCTCTGAATGCTGCTGTTGTTGATAATTTTGCCTGTATCAAGTCGGATTCGTTGACTCCGCTTGTCGAAGGTTGGGCTTGGGTTTCGGGAGCATTCTGACTATGGGGCGTTTCAGTAAGCAAAGTTTTAACATTCGCGGCATCCGAAATTCAAAACGCGGGTTCTGGTATGGCAGAAGGTCTAAACGAAAAAATTCCAGTGGCTTTAAATCCCGCGACATCATTGGAAACCGTGCATGCCTTGCCCCAGCTCTCAGAAAGCATCTGACCGAACTGAAGGCGAGATAACCTTTTTCCAGGGTTGGAGGTAGTGAGTAGTATGACTTGGCAAACACAACAAAACTACGCCGTTATCGCGAGCTAGTTCCAGTTGTTCAACAGAAGAACAGTGGGATGCGTGTCCATCCAAAATCAATAAAACCTTACCAATAGGTTTTCGTGGAATGAAGTGATCCCGCAGCCATGTCGTAAATAAGTCAGTGTTGACGTATGCAGATTTTTCGGACATCAAAACAACAGATCTGGGTGGTAGGTTATCTTCATATTCTGCCTTTTTATATTTCCCCTTAAAAATGCACACAGGAGGAAGGAACGTGCCTTCGGCATTGCAACAAGCAATACAGGAAATTGTTTCTCCCTTTTCTGCGCACGTGGTCGTGGAAACGGTCTTTGAGCCTTTTTCAGCAACTACAACACTTGTTCTAATGTTGAGTTGTAGTCCAGTTTCGTCGACGTTATAAATACAGCCTGGTTTTTTAAACAAGGCGTTTTCTTCCAAGCATGCCTCAAGACGTTTTAAATGGTTTTCAACATTTTCCTGATTCATTCTTGCCCACTCGCGATAGAGACTCCTTCTGCTTTTCTCAAGGATAAATCTGGATGACGACGTAGAAAGGAATTGAACCAGTCATAGCCAGCTCTTTGTTTTATTATATTGAATTTGTGAGGCAATTTAAGTTGCTCCGCAAAGAAATACGCAATCCTTCTTACATCATCGAGGCTTGATTTAAATCCCGATTTCTGCATCTTCTTTATGTGTTTCACTAACTTCAGTTCATTCTCTTGGTCAAAAAAAGAATCAGGGCCCATGCGTCCTTTGCTTGGATATTTTTTTTTGAGTCGCCATTCTAGGGTTTTACGAGGAATTCCGAAATCGTCAGCTGCACGTTTAATGGATGATCCATTTCTAACTGCTTGCATAGCAGCAACTAAATTGTCTTCATACCAAGAACCTCTGGTAGAAGACATTTTACGTTTGTAGTCCGTAGGCATTTTGACTGTAGATGAAAAAACTTATTAGAACATGGCCTACCCGTGTTATGATGGCCATCTCTCCCAAGTGTACGGGATAGATGGCCACCTCCAAACCAGCACTTAAACTGTCAACAACGCTTTCAATCTTAAGTTAGGAACGAAGTTCACTCCGTTCTCAACCTTTTTGGTACAAAACACTATCTTAAATGCTATGTTACAGAAAAGTGCAGTTTGTATTATAGATGTCAACATATTTGTGGCAGTGTTTTATTTTTATTTCATTAAAAAACTCACCTGCTTGCGTAAACTACGAGCGGCCTTATCTACCAGACTGGTGCTCTGGAGCAACTGAAAGCTTGTACGATCGCAAATAAAACACGCAAATCACTGAGTGGGGAGCGTTGGTCATCTCACCCGCATGGCCATCTCACCCCGACTTACCCATATAGTATATTTATTGACCAGAAATAGGCGAAAAAAAAAATCAGCCTTGAAACTGAACCCGAACCCTATCTGCTTTCAATTCAACAGCCAAAACAACAACCTCTAATAATCTAACCGCAAGACTATGACACATGCGGTTAAAAATGGGCAATTGGCAAGCAATGACATAAATTTTGAGAAATTTACCTTTCCAGTGACTATAGGCCGTCGGGATTTTTTTATTTGAAAAGGGAAGATTGAGAGATGGTCCCATATTAAAATTTTTGGGATTTTATAAAGCTCATCCCTTCGAATAGTACGAAAAAACATATTTTCTAAAAATTAATACCATATTTGCTAGATCTTGTAAAAAATTGGATTCTTGACATTTGTATTAGAAAACCTGACGAAAAATCTAAGGGTTTCTCTGAGAAGGTTGACAATATATTTCACTCAATTCAGCAAGACCTGCAAATAATTGAAAATATATTCATAATGAAGTTGTTAATCAATTTTAGATTTATAAATCAGAAGTGATTGTCTTCCTCTTACTATTCGCTTTTCATTTCGGCAATCACCCGCTAGAACACATAAGTACCTATAGCCGTTTCTGGTCGCCTGATAGCCTTATGTTGAATTATTCTACAAAATACTCATTTTCGATGGTAGCGCCCTCGTCACGAAGCTCACTCAAATTTACTATACGATACTTCTATGTAGTATCTATCTTCTTTAGTACTACCGCAAATACTACTACTGAGTATAGTAGTAGTATTTAAAGCTATTAGTAGTTACTAATAACTTAAAATATGGATGTAATTATCACATTTATATATAATATACCTAAAATTTAGAGCTCCAAACTTAGAGAAAATACAATTCTCAAGACTACGTGTGGAAAGTCGTGTCGTAAAGTTACCCCAATAGAAATCTGAATACCGAGGCCTACAAAGAACTTGTGCAATTTACGAAAGAGGCAATATATGAAAACAAATAGAAATATAATAGAATAGAAAACAATAGATATTATCAAAAAGAAGATTGCTGTTCTATGCAGGGCATCTAGAAAGGAACTTCTAAAAGTTAGAGATTCGAAGAAATCTGGAGCCGGAGAAGAGGACATATACGAATCAAATCTATGGTACTTTGATTTACTTTTGTACTTGAGCAATCAGGAAATTCCAAGACAAGCTTTGTCAAATATGGATGAAGACAGTCAACCCCCCACTCTCTGAATAGGAAACTGCTGACCATTTTGTGGACGAGATTGTTGCGGGGGACAATGAATATATAATTACCGTTAAAAATCAGTTTTAACAATACATATGTGTAGTTTGTGCTAAATTATATTCGGAATTAGCATAGCTAGAAGTAAGACACATTGATCTTGGGTGCACAGATGTTGTATCGTTTTCGGGTGGTCTTAGCCCTTAGTCACGCTTTTGAAGCCGTTTGTCAATCCTTTCTTTTCAATGAGTGACAGAATAGAAAGTGAGACTAGCTGAATTATTGCAATGATCTTAGCATGAACAAATCCACCTGTGCACGAGAATTTTTTGGTGTTATTTTGAATAAGTTCAAAGCCCTTTGCTATATTTTTACGGTTGCACAACTTTTGAATGTCATCGGATGTTTCCGATTGCATCTGGGGATAATCTGGGTTTAGTTCTGACGTTCTTGTAGATAGTTGTACGTAAACTTATTGTCGTTATTACATTGCGTTCATACACTGCGTTGTCTTTGTTTGCACATCACTAAAAACTATTAACAGTTTGTTTTACGTTTTCCAAATTCTTAGGTAGCAAAGTTTGCTGAAAAAATAAACAGTTCGAGTGTTAAGAGATAACGGAACCCAGAACAAGCGTTGCTGCAGGAGACATACAAGGTTCTAACTGCCCCGGATCCAGCGTGAGTTCGATTCGAATGTCATTCATTACCTTTGGTTCAAAACTACGTAGGGAACGAAGACAAACGTGTATTTTGTGAATTCATAATGAGCAGTGCACTTCATTAGGCAACTTTAAGAAAATTGAATGAGAGCTTTGCACTTTGCATCAAGGAAAATGCAACATCTGGACATCAAATGGTATCTGCTAGCAACTCATCCCCTCCCAATTGTTTTCATAAATTAATGCCGCCTGCGCTTCTGATATGTTAAGCATCAATGCATTAATAGGTTTTGAACAGAATAATAATTAGTATACGAAACGACGTTTTTACTCTAAAGGCAATATTCAGAATAAATAACATTTTTTCATAAGTGTATTACTAAGTAGGTACCTACCTATCTAATAATACCAAAGAAATTAACAAAATTTAGGTTTCTAGTTTCTACATATTTTTATATTTTGGTCATTTGCGTTTATGTTATTTTATTAAAAGAAAAGTGATATACTCATACCTACAAACTTTGCATTGCTTTGTATTTTCTGGCCGATTTCTACACATAATTGGTTGCAAGGAATCTAAATGTTCGTCATTATGCCATTCTGCAGGTGTTAAAATGTATTCTTCAACATTTTCGTGATCTAATGAACCAGAACTAACATAATTTTTCGATTGTGTAGAGTACACGCTGCCAAAACGATAAGATCAACTTTGTCTGGATGTAAATCTATGCAAGTATGAAATATCCGAAATTTGTTAGCCAATATGCCAAACGAATTTTCCATTATTCGCCTTGCCCTTGAGAGGCGGTAATTAAAAATTCCTTTTTCATAAAACATATTTATTTTTGGGTAAGTTATCAATACATTATGATGCAAAGCAAAAGCATCGACAGCAACAAATACAGAATTTAAATTTTGTATTTTATCTTGTCTAGTTGGTAAAGCCAAATCGTTGTTTGTGCTCGTGAGTTTTTTTTAATAAAAATTTGTTCTTTCAATGTCGCCACCAGCAGAAACCCAGCCATTAGATTCCGTGGATACATAAATTCGTAGTTAGCGTTAACAATCGCCATTAGCTCAACACTAAAATATTCCTTGTGATTAAAATAATATGATCAGCTATTAGCTGGTTTGGCAAGGCGAATGTTTTTGCCATCTGCGGAACCCCCGCAGTTTGGGAAATTCCACCAAGTATAATACTCTTCCCTTATTTGCAACCATTCTTAAGCTGTACCTGGAAACTATACAGAGTCTAATTTCTAAAACTTTTCGGATTTCACAAATTGCCCTGTAAGTTTCCGAAATAATCATGGAGAGTGCTAGGATTGAGATAATGGTTGAAAATTTTAGGTCTTCGTACGACCTGCCCGTTGCAAAAAAACGTAACATCACTTCTCTGGGAGACTCACTTTGATTCTGTTGCCAAGAAACTCGGGAATAATTTATTCACACTACGTACTCTTTCGCAAGAGATTTTAAGAACAGCGTACTTTGGTACGTTCCATTCTGCCATGGTCTATGGCGTCCTTGCTTGGGATCATGCAGCGCAGTCGAGGAGGATCTTTGGTTTGTAGAGAAGAGCGATTAGGATAATCTCTGGTCTGGGTTACAGGGATGATTGTAGACCATTCTTCGAGAGGTTGGGTATACTGACATTCCCATGTGTGTATATTCTGGAGAATGTCATTTACCTCAAAAAGAATGAGGATCTGTACAAGACTCATGGATATGTTTGTTCATCAATATGACACAAGACAGATAAACAATTTTGTAGTAAGCTACTGTCGATTAAAGAGATGTCAGGATGGCCCTGGTTATTTGGCCATAAATTTTTTCTAAAATTTTTATCTTCCTCTAACAGTGCGACACATACCACTAATACGGTTCAAAGCTGCTGCTAAAAATATGTTAATCCAACATGCCTTCTATTCAAAAAAACAAAATAGGATGTAGAGATAGTGTGTGCCAGAATGTCACATGGGAGAATACAATTTCGAGAGGGTCGCAATATTCTAGTATTTAAGAGCCACAATTGCTCAGGAAAACAATAATCTGAAAGACGAAATCAAAGTCCGAATTCAGAGTGGATACAAATGTCTGTATGCTCTAAAGTCTGTGCTTACATCTTGCGAAGAACAAAAGTCACAATTTATAAAACCATTATTCGACCGACGGTTATGTATGCCAGCGAAACCTCGACCTTGGAACAAGAAAAATGAAAGAAAATTGAGAGATTCTGAAAGAAAAATTCTACGCAAGATATTTAGATCACTGCGAAGCCCAGCAAAACAGTAGCACCGAGTAAGAATCAATCAAGAAATATCAGAATTATACAAAGATCCAGATATTGTAAAAGAGATAAAGGCAAGAAGGTTGCAATAGGCGGGTCATGTGAAAAGACTGTCTGACACACGGATGGAAAAATTGGCTTAGGAAGAGGCACCTATAAGACGAAAACCTTTTGGACGCCCCCGAATGAGACCTAACCTAAGCTACTAATGTCAAACTGGTCAAACTCCGTGGGCAAAATTAGCAATTTTCGAGTGGTGCGTGGTGCTTCCAAGGTCTATCATAGCACTATACACTCAGACAAGTCATCCATGTATCTTATTCTTAGAATTTCCGTACTTAACTGATATAATTTTCAACAAATTAAAATAATATATGTTTTCAATAACAAATGCTAGGTTAGTCTCCTATTAATTTTAATCCCACATTAAGAAAATTAGATGAGATAAGGTTACTGACGTTATAAGAGTTATGATAAAATGCATTATTATTATTCTGTCACAAAGATATGAGTTACACAAATTGAAGAACTACCTAATCTCCTATTAGGGATTCATTATGGAATCGGCTCTAAGTATATTAATTTATATTCAGTATTGTCTGGTTAACTTAATAAATTTATAAAATCCTAGAATCCAATTTTACATATCCTCAAATGAATTAAGGTATTCATCAGTTGATTTATTCAGGGAAATGAGCTTGTAGTTTTGTCATTTTAACATCTGCAGTGAATTGATCAAATCACAGTTTTATCATATCCTGGTATAAATATATAAATATATGTTTGCATATGGGTAGGATGATCATGAGATATTGCATTAATATTTTCTTTTATCTAAAGAACCTTAATTTCAAAGTAATCGAAAGATTGCTAGCGAAGATAAAGTTCTCGAAAAACAGATAACATATTTTTCATTGAACTCACAAGTGACAGGATAATCCTTCTTCGAAATCAATGATGTGTATAAATACTTGACAATCGAAATTGAACACTCAGTAATTTATTTCTATTAGTTTTCACAATAACATAGCTTATCTACTTAAAATGTCTTATCTAGCTATTCTCTTAGTGGTGGTATTAGCCGCCTCATATTATGGAACTTATGCTACTCCATCATTCGAAATTCATAGTGGAAACTGCAGCACTGCTTTGGTCAGGGACCGTGTGTGTTTCCAACATGTCAACTTGAACGGCATTCCGTTTGTGCATCGTGAATCAAGAGTGAGTATGAACTGTTGAATAAAAGTTAACCGTGATATTTTTAGTTGTTTAGTAAGTAGGAAAATATCGTGAGATTCCTTGTTCGTGAAATAGATACATGGAACAAATAGCTGAACCATTTTATGATTTATTAAACTGGCAAATTTTTAATGTTGCTTCTCATTTTCACTCAAGGTCACGAATTGTTTTTACTTGATTTTTATGGACATATGAGATAAATCGTCACGATAGTCCCTTGTAAATTATCCCATGGTGAGACATAACTTATCACTTTAAGTTGAAATCTTTTGAAATAAGCTAACCAAAAAATTGTTCTCACATAAATTTGGTGGTTTCGGTAGCTGTGTAATATGTTGCATTGTCTTGAAGAAAACATATTACAATTTATTATTAATAATATTATGTTGCCATATTTTACTTGTTATTGGTAATACCGTCAATTTCTTGTCTGTTTTCAGTAGAATAAAGGTTGGTTACTCCTTGAGCCAAAAACTGCACTAAACAATAACTTTTTCAGAACTGTTCATGAAATTATTTTTTTTGCTTTGTATAAAACATGGATCGTCTTCAAACTGATCTTACAACCCAAATCGCAAAAGTTAGGTACCTGTTAGGTTATCTCATCTGAAGCTTATTTTGAGGAAACTACAATTTAATTGCCAATTAAATCTACATTTTTTTCAGATCAATTGGTATGGACACAAAACCATTTACTGTGTTATCGCTAAGAGTTTGTTGCCGGCATCAAAGCAATCAACTGCAGAAATTCTTTCTGGGGGTCTCCGCCATGCTGATATAACAGTATATCTACGATCGGATCGTGGCAGCGGGATGGAGTACAATGTGGAGATTTATGCCAACCGAACACACAAGGCAGATTTACTTGAATTTGGAGACGACGACAAACATTGTACCAGAGAGTAAATAGATAAAGAAATATCTTGAAAAACACAATAAAAATTGTTTTATATAATATATAAATAATTACTGATGGTAGATAAAGTTCAAAGAATTAATTTGGAATTGTGTTTTGCTCATTTCTAAATACAACACCACATAATTAATTGTGTACCTATTCAAAATGAACTATTTTATAGGGGAAAATAATTATTGTTCATTTCACTTCCTAGGAACAAAGCTTCTTCAAATACATTGAAATCGATGTTACAAAAACTTACTACTAAAAAACTACTAATCATAAGCAAAAAATGTATATTATTACTTTGAGTTCCAATTGAAGTAGCTAGGTCTAAAAAAATGACTGAATTTTACAGTGTGTAGCTGGTAGATAAGGAAACCGTCGTATGGGGAAGAAGCAATTTGAGAATGTTTTAAACAGTGTTCAAAATTCATAGCCGCCTGGCTTCCAAGAAGAAAGAAAGACTACTACATTTTTAGATTTATTTTCTCTGAAGTTAACTAAGAAAAAAACTTTTTCACAAAAACTTTTAAATCTCTGCCAAATGGCCTTTACAATATTAACTCGGGCCATTGCGTTTTGATTATCTTTGATTAATATTGGATTAAACTAGAAGCGCACCAAGATGAAAAATGTATTTTAAATCAGTAAGCATACAAATATATTATTAAGCGATGCATAATAAAAAATGAAGTGTCAAGTCCAGCTCACTAAGATAAACTATCGAAATTCTCTTGAAGTAGAAGGACATTAATGATGAAATGGGGAAAAAATCAGAGTCTACACTCTACACACATAAAAATAAACAGACTAATAATTGGTAAAATTTGAAGTCCTATTTTCATATATTTTTTAACAAATGGTGCATAAAATGCATATGCAGTATGTAAATGTATCGCCGTAGTTATGGGGGAAACACAAAAGATGTTATATAATAATTTTAAAACAACATTTTCATTAATTTCATGAACAAATTCGTTCAAAATACCATTTTTTTTAGAACTATTCCTTTCGTATATTATGTTTTTGGTTCACACTTTTAGATGAATTGGTTAACGTTTTATAACGAAATGGATATGCCACCGATAGTTTACATTAAGAAATGTTATTTTTGGCGTGTGAAGATGCTATCTCTAACTTTATTAACACTATTATCACTAGATATGAATCAGTTCGCAAAAATACATTTTCGTATTTTCTTACAATAAATTGTTGTCTTTACTTAGCCAGATTCACAAGCTGAGCTGTCGAACGGACATTAGGGCAACAATGCGGAAAGTCAGCATTTCTTAAAATACCTATATTGTTGATGACAAGTTAATTTTGGTCTACAAAATTAAACGAAGACTTAAACTAAAAATATATCGCAAATGAATGTTTCTTAGCAATTATTGATACTGTGAAAGGATTTCTGAGGAAATTACCCCACAGGTACCTAGTTTTTAAAAAGGGGTATATAACAACATTTTGGTTTCCCCTGTATAAATAACACGATGGCATTTAACAAATGCCAGATGAAATCAGTCATCCATCGTTTGTTGAAAAAAATATGAAAATCGGAATATTAATAAAAAGTTATGAGAAATTTAACCAAAATACATATTTTCGCACTTCCAGAATAATCAAGTCTCAATCTGCTCGAATATCTGAAATACATATAATGGAACTGATCACTATGAAAGATTACATTATCTTAGGTATATCTTTTTACCTTGAACTATCACGAGGCTTCTGTTGGATTTTCCCATTTATGTTCAGATCTAGCATTCGAGTTATAATAGATTATCTATATATATAACCTTGATTCTTAATTTGAGTTTCTAAGAAATATGAAGTCAATAGTAACAACTTTAACAATTTTCGTTCTTTTAAAACACCAAATTCAACAAAGGAATTGTACCAATGCACGTTTAGGCGATAGGGTTGCTTAAGCCTGGACTATCACCTAAAGCTGTTGTAAGTAGGTATATTGTTAACTGTTGACAATGAACAACATCTACTCTGTACTTTCCTATTTCTACATCAAGTAGCTATGTAAGGAAAGTAATGTAAAATTTTCGGTGGGTTTTCAGCAGATTTCCAGAGTCTGTCTGTTTGTTGGTCTGTGCCAAGATTGTCTGACAAACGGATTGACGGATTTTGTTGCTTTCATATTTTGTTTTGAAGGGAACCGAACCCACTCGGTTGCAGCTCTTAATGGAAATAGCCGAATAACGTGTTCTGCTTTAGCCTGTATTATAAGTATTCTCCTGGAAGCCCTTGACCATCGTTTCATAGCGTATATCTCCGAAAAAAGCAGCAAAAAACTTATGCTCAAATTGAATCTCATATTTTCTACTTGTTTATTTATATTCTGACTGAACGGTTCATCTTACGATCAAATCAATATGCCTGCAGTTGTGTCTTATGGAGCCCAACCATCAGGTCCTGTCTGGGGCCAATATCGCCTATTGGCTTTGTTTTAAATTTTATCTCAAAATGTGTTTTATCAAACAATAGCCAACTCAGTGATTCAATGATTAATTTCATGTATCTCACTAGATTTGGCGGAATTTTGTTACACAAATGGACAATTTTCTCCCTAAATTCAGCAATATATTCGTAGCTCCCTGTAGCGCTGTCGATAAGAAAATTAATAGGAATTTGCTGATATGTCGGAGTAATTTGATTTTGGAAAAAAACTTCTAGATAAATTAATTATCATATGTATTGGTGAACAAACTTGCCAAGTATCAAAGTTATGTTGATTTGGAAACGATAATAACTATACCAACTCTGTGAGCTTGTAGAATGTGCTTTTGAAAATGAAAACCACAATTGCATTTTGTGGAAAATGTTGCAAATGAAAAAATATTTTAATATGGTGAACTTTAGAACTGTTGAATATCTTATTCAATTGAACTCATTGGTGGATGTAAAGATAAAACTGATCCTGATAAGAATAAATTTAATATAATAAATATGTACTCTTATTATTATGTTTCATACAATCTCTCAACATTCCTGTCCAAACCTCGGTTTCTCGCATGTAATAAAATTAATTAAACAGGATTTCTCTAATAATAAGTTTGATGTAGGTATATGCAGTGGTAAATATTTTCAAACTAAGCACTGAGCCTAGGCATGTGTAAATGCGGGGCGTCAGGTGAATCTGTCGTTTGAAAGAAGAGGATGGTGAATGATTCATCAGTTGTTTCAACTGAATATTTGACATCCTTTGTAGGAGCTGCCTCTAGTGATGGCTTATATTTATTAATTTTCAGTTTAACTTCCTTTCCACATAGATAATCATCAAGAGCCTTTCAAGTATATTGAACAAATATAAGTACATTTCATTCATACCATATTCAGATTCCCTAATAAAGCGACCACTCACCAAACGGTAAGCTGTGGTTTCATATTATTTTCTTAGGATAAGTAGTATGAACAGTTTTTGCAAGCTAGAAATGTATTTCCAGCGCCATAATTCACTAAGCCATCGTGACCCCTTTTTTCCTTAAACAAACTCTTTCTTTACACCAAGGAAACTTTTAGCTAGTTTATTTTGATTGCGTGTAACGTATGTATCAAATCAAATCAAATCAAATCTTTATTGAGTCCTTTTCCTATTCACAAAAACAGATTGGACGGGTCAAAAAAAATTAAAAAATACATATCTCTTCAGTGAGAATGATGTACAAAAGTCTGCATAAAAATAATGGTATATGTAAAATGACAATACTGAACACATAAAATTTATAACTAAAAAAAATAATAAACACGTAAGCTAATTACAGTTGATATAGTTTTCGAACTGTTCTACAGTGTAAAAACATTCATCCAATAGAAGTTTTTTCAGCCGGCATTTGAAAATCTTTAAACATTTTGAGCTCTTCAAGAAAGATGGTAGTTTATTGAAGAAGCGACAACCTGCATTAAACAGAGATTTTTTATGAAAAGAGTGTTTTGCCGTATTTATTAACATATTATTTTTATGTCTTGTATTGTAATCATGAGTATCACTGTGTTTATCAAAATTATTTTTGTTTCTATACATAAATGTCAGTAGTTTCATTATGTATATGGATGTTTCTGTGAGAATACTATGATTTCTAAAAATATTTTTGCAGGAAGTTCTGCAGGACAGTCTGAAAATAATTCGAATAATTCGTTTTTGTAGAACAAATACACGATTAATGTCAGAAGCTTAGCCCCATACAACAATACTGTACGAAATAGCTGAATATACAAAAGCATAGTATAGGTACATTCAATACGGATTCAATATCAAACATATTTCTCAAAGTCGATAGCACATAACAGCATTTATTTAGCTTACAACATATGCTATCTATTTGCTTTTCCCAAGAAAGATTGCAGTCAATTTGTGTGCCTAGAAATTTTGTAACTGTTGATAAGTGTAAAGAATGTCCCTCAAATGAGATGTTAGGGATTGTTGGTGTTTTGTATTTATTGAAGAACTCGATGCATACTGTTTTGTTATGGTTTATTTTTGAAGCACCATTCCTTGAATTCTGAGAGTACAGTATTAATTTTTTGTGATAACTTTGATATCGATGAATCAGAGAAGATTATGCAGGTATCATCAGCATACATCAATACTTTTCCTTCACTTATATGATACGGAAGGTCGTTAATAAAAGTCAAGAAAATTAATGGTCGAAGGACGCTTCCTTGGGGGGCTCCGATATTGTTTTCATATTCGTCTGAGATGACTTCATCAATTTTAACCAAGAATTTTTGGCGCTTTAAAAATGAAATGAACCAATCATTTATGGAGCCTCGAATTCCTAGTTCATGTAGTTTTTTTACCACGAAAGAGCTATCAACAGTGTCGAAAGCTCGTGTGAGATCGAACATAATAGATACCACATTTTCCCCACTGTACATTTTGTCTGTTATATACTGGACACATTGAATGGTCCCCGTTTCTGTTGAGAGACCTGATCTAAAACCGTGTTGACTGAATAATTCTTTTTACTGCAGCTTTCTCTATGATTTTCGAAATAATGCTCAGAAGAGCGATGGGTCTATAGTTTTCAACATTACTTGGATCGTTTCTCTTATATATCAATATCACGGAAGCTAATTTGAGAATAGATGGGAATTTACCTTGCAGGATCGATGCATTGACGATTGAACATAGAACGGGTGCAATGCTGGAACTACATGCTTTGATTACTGAAATAGGAACTTCATCAGGGCCAGTGGACCTCTTATTAGGCAGTTGATTGATTATATCAATGATTTCGTTATCAGTGACAGGGACAAAGAAAAATGAATTAGACGTAGACCGCCCTGTGGTGCAATTGAACCGAAGTGGTCAGTGATTTGTTCCTTGATTACATATGACAAATAGTTACCGAAAGTAGCGGCCGTATCTTTTGGTTGCGTCAATATTTCACCGTTGTAATAAATTTCTTTGATTTTAATCAAACTTTGCTTACCCTTGATAGAGTTAACAATATTCCACACTGTTTTAATTTTATTACTAGATTTTTATGCTATTACCAGGATATGCTTTTTTCTCTCTGATTATCTGTTCGTCAACTTCTTTTCTCAGTTGTTTAATGCGTTGCTTTATGTTTTCCTCGGGCACTCTCTTCCGTAGCCAATCGATGTCTCTGAGTTCTTTTTTTTTTTCGTTAAGTTCAGGGGAAAACGTTATTTTATGAGTTTTGGGAGTAGTACTAGGAGTCCTGGATGTTTTTGAAAATGAGCAACTGAAGCACCACATGAAGTTTTCCAAGAATCTTTCAAAGATTAGATCGATATCTTTTGAGTAGTCGTTGTAGAAACTAGTTCGAGAAATATGATATAAGAACTCATACATGGAGTTCTGCGTAATATTTCTAATAGTGTGACGTGTTGGGACAGTTGCTGGGCTTTCAGCTCTAGGGAGTTGGCATATAGCCGTTTGTCCATGGTGATCCGAAAGTCCCAGGTCCAATTTTTTTGTTTGTATAAGATGTGGCTTGTTCGATACAACATAATCTATGGACGAGTAACTGGTGGATGTTGCCGTTGTGTAGATTCGGGTATTTTCGGTTATTAGAGAAGTCATCTCATAAAAATTGAAAAGGTCGAATAACATTTTAGTTTCTAGGCTGTTGCTGTATTGATGTATACTGAGATCGCCGTATAAAAGTACACATTGGCACTGTCTCAGTGCGATAGAAAGAGCCTCCGAAAGTCGGTAAAAAAAAAATCTAGTTTATTCTTATCATTTGATGGGGGTCTGTACACATTAATAATGCAATATTCCTTGCGAAAAGCAATGGCAGAACATTCTAAAATTAGTTCAATACAAAGATTGTAAATTGAATTCACAGGTTTGCAGAAGGAAACAAAATCATTTTTACAAAAAATGCTTGTACCACCGTGTATATGATCATGTCGACTGAAATGACTTATTAGACTATAATTATTGATGTGAAAGTTCTCAATTTGTAATTTTTTGAGCCAGTGTTCAGTAAACAATAAAAATGAAAATGATTTATCGTGGATGAAATATTCAATAAGATTGAGTTTATTTAGGATGCACTGTATATTGATACTGAATACACTGAAGGATTCTTCTTCGACTGCTTGGCCGCATAGAGACAGGTCGCTGGATGTTAAGGGTTCTCTAGATGGGCGCCTGCACGCGAGTTTTTTTGAAAAGTGAAGCGACGCACAGCACACTCGTCAGGCCATATTTGAGGGTCGTAGACTTTTTCAACGTCAGATAGTGGAAATGATACCTTGAAGGAAAATGTCGTGTTGTCCCTTCTAGTTAGTTTTTCACATGTGAATTTGACATTGGGTGCAGTTATTTTTAAGTAGCTACTGAGGGAATCAGATGTTACAACAGGAGACATTCTGTAGACATGAAGGTATCCTAATTTTGGCACTGTTTTTATATCACCGGTTTTATTTTTGCCAATAACGATGTTATGTTTACGTCTGTTATTATAGTGGTGAGTCATTGAATCTTTGGATATTTTTACCTTAGACATGTGGCCTGCAGTATTGTCAAAGTTATTTGCATTAGCATCTGTTTTGTTTGCAGAATGTAGAATTGTTGGTCTCTGACTAGTTGTTTTTGTTATATGCGAGAATGTCCTGCCACAAGCTGGAGCCACTACACGATTTATAGAATTATCCATTTTAAAGTTTTTGGAGAGTCAGGATTATCAATTTTTATGCTAGATGTCGTTGAATTACTGAGGGGAGATTTTTCCTTTTGTAATGAATTACTAATGTCAGATTTAACAACTTTTATGCTTGATGTCGCAGGTAAACTATGGGCAGATTTGTCCCTTTGAAGTAAATCAATAATGATTTCTTGATCGCGGATGCGTTTTTCGAGATGATCAACAAGTTGTTTCAACATATCACATTCTCGACTTACCGCTGTGCAATTAAGATTGCTTATGGTGCAGTCCTGACAGACTTTGGAGGTTTTGTCACTGCTGGTATCATGGAGAACTTCTAAGTCGTTCTTGGGCTTCTCACAGTGTTGTTTGATGAATTCTCGGACAAGATCATTATTCACATTATTCGAAGGCACTACTCTGTTCACAAATAGATTTAAAATATCGTTTTTTGTTAATTTACTTAGTTCTGCACAAATCAGTTTGTCCGCCAAGTCGGCCATCTTACTTGGAATGGAATTTTATACAGAAATGCTACTTAAGAACACCACCGATAAACTCTTACGTAAATGTTTGCTCTATACATACAATTGAGCTTAAGTAATCGACCGAGTTGTGTTGCAAAATAATCTCGCTCAATCATATTAACTAATATAGGTGCTAGAGAACGAATCTGCGTCAAAGCCATCGACTCCGTCTGTTTGTCTATTTGAGGTAACGAATCTCCCAAAGGGATACCCGATTTTGATTTTTGTTTTAATGACGTAAAGTAGTTTCGAAACGGTTATAAGCCAATTTTGATTAAGTTTTTTATATTTGAGATTAGACATGATCGAGAGTGTTCTGTGGTAGTTTTTTTTTTTAAAGTTTTGTGTCTGAGGCATCGTAGCTCTCAAACGGATGAACCGATTTTGATCTAGTTTCATTGATTCAAAAGATATTTGTTTTTATTTTTTTAACAGGGGATTTTAATCTAATATTTTATATTCCTATCATAATTGGAACCTTTACAGCATTTCTACTATGGCGATAAGAAAATATTTTGTTTACAAACAACCAGCACTGGAGGTGATGGTGATGCCCACGTTGGTCTCACGGAGGGTGGTGTCAACCATACATATGCCAGACTGCATTTCCATTCTGGTATTTTGAATTTTGTTGGAGATACATACCTAATCCAGATATATGCCAAAGAACCTTGTCAGTGATATAAAAGTTGTCTGAATGTTTATGGAATATTGAGTATTCTATTTCATCATGATTAATAATCTTGACTGAAAATGGTTCATTTTCTATATATACAAAATTTGATTCAATACAAGAAAATACACCTCATATATGGAAATAATGTAATGTAATGTTTTAACTGGCATATTTTTTGTCATTCTATAAAACATATAGAAGGTGCATGCAAGCTCTCCATAACTTTGTTCTATTCAAGCTATCGATTTGATATTTTTTTTAATCGATAGGTCTGACAATGTGGCACATTCTAGAAATATTTTAGATTTTTGAGTCAAAAAAGACTATTCACGGACCCTAAAATAAATCATAACTTTGAAAACATTCAGTGTAATAAGCAATTCCCTTGATGGTAAGAATAGGACCCTTGAGAGCTTTTAAGGGACTACAGTTTCCCAAAATCTCATCATAATTATGGAAATTTTGCTGTCATATCAGTTGGTCGAAATCCTTTTATTGTCATTAATGTTGAAGACATTGAGAATGTGCCTAATTTTTTTTATTTATGTGTGTTTATGTATAAGAGCATCCTCTACCAAATATCAGCCCTTAAATCACTGAACTTATTTTACAACAAATTAATAAAGTTGAAATCCTCGCTAAGCTAATTCAAACAAAGTAAATTGCGCGGGAGTCGCTGTGATGTCACTCCTGGCGTCGAGACGAGTGGAGCCGAAGAGGATGCCATTAGATGCATATTTCTTTTGTATTCCGGTATGATATTTCGTTTGTTTATTCGATTTTAAGTATTTATGTTTTGTATGAGATGAAAAATACTTATTATAAGTACTGAACCGTGCCACTGTGTTCTAGTAGAACCGTGTAAACTCAAAATAAAATTGTTATTCACGTACCTGAAGATAAAAATCGCTGATCAAAATGGCTACGAGAATGTAGAATAAAAGTGGAGGATACACTACTATTTTTGTATGTGAAGATAATTTTAATGTAAGCATATTATATCCAGAATAGCAATAATTATTTTTTTATATGCTATAATGACACTATAACAGTCAAAAAATCAAAGTTAAGGCCAGTAGTTCTACTATACCAATATAAAGCGTACCATATTTTTACTAGGTTTATTTGTTAAGAAAGCTATGCATATTGTTTAAATAAATTCTTATATCTAAGATTTATTGTTTTTTCAGATCGAGGAAGATATGGAAAATTATATAAGGTTTAAAATCATGGGTGGTAGAAAGAAAATGAAACGAGATGTAAATCCTCACATTTTTGATTGCCAGCCAGACAGAAAAAGATTGTTTTCAGTCCCTCCAAGGGCAGCAGTTGTTAAAAGGACCAAGAGAAAAATTTATCGAATTTTTAATTCTGGTAACAGTAATAAGACACTTTGGAATGTAGTCGGTGAATTACCAAATAAAACGAAACACAATAAAATTATTTTAATTAAAAATCTAAACTCCAAGAAGCCATTAAAAAGTCTGTTGGCGACAAAGGTGAAGTCAGCACTATTGATCCAAAGTTAAGGATCGAGATCTTGGATCTCGATACATTAAGCACAGAGAACGAGGTTACAGAGGCGATTCGAAGGGATTACACAGATCTTAGAGGCGAGCTGAGGGTAACACTGCTACCTTCGAACAATCGCGAACAGGGGAAGAGAAAGAGGCACTCCCAATACTACAAAAGGGAAGAATAATGATTGGGTGGATGAATTGTAGAGCACAGCAACGCGTGGTAGTAGAACGATGTTACCGATGCTTGGCCTAAGGCCACACAAGAAAAATCTGCTTAGGCCCAGATAGGAGTCGGAACTGCTGGAAATGTGGTGGGGGTGACCACATGGCTGCAGCTTGCACAGCAAAACCCAACTGTGTCCTATGCACCAACATCAACAGTGCAACCACCGATCATACTCCAGACTCTAGGGTATGCGAGTCATTCAGGAAGGCCCTTGAAGCCAGAAAAGCCAGCTCTACCAGAAAATGACCCAATTTCTTCAGGGTAGCCGCATCTCCGATAGCGATCCTCTGGCGCGTTAGGGTTATTCATTACATGCTTTACATAATTCCTTGTCGCAATGACTTCATCTTGGATGGCGATCATGAAGCCTACCGTTTCAGCGAAGATACCACTGTCTCCCAGCCACTTGTTTGACATTTATTTGTCAACGTGCGTGTCCTTGAGAGCTTGGTGGTAGCGTCCATGGATGGCTTTTCCTTTCCAGATGTTTTCTTTTTCCTCTGGGGATAGACTGGAGGTTTCATACTGGTCCGATGACAAGTTCAGGGGTGTGAGTTTTTCATCCGCGGTGACAATGGATCTGATAAGCTGGGATCTTGTTGTTCTTTCTTGGAAGTACTGTCTGAGATTTTGTACCTGATTGTCATGGAGCCGTTCAATATTTGTGATTCCTCTTTCTCCCAACCTGCGGGGAAGGGTCATTCTTTCTATGCATAGCTTTGGGTGATGGAGATTGAACTCTGTCATGGTCGTTCGAATGGTTCTTTGTAGGTTCTTCAGATCTGTTAGCTACCATTTTACCACTCCGAAGCTGTACGTTATTACTGGTATGGCGTAGGTGTTAATAGCTTTAGTTAAGTTTTTGCCGCTCAGCCTCGCTTTGGTTAGTTTGTACAGGCGGCTTTTGAACTCTGTGGTGAGTTTCTTTTTCATTTCGGTGTGGGCGATCTGTCGGCTCTGCATAACACCCAGGTACTTATAGTACTCATCAGTATCCATGTCGGGTATTAGCATGGGGCCTGGCTCTTGAGGAAGTGTGATTTTACCAGCTCGGATATTCAGTGTTCGGCATTTGTCAATTCCAAAGTTCATTCGGATATCCTTGCTGAAGTCTGTCACTATCTGGATGAGTTGCTTGATGTGGTTCTTTGCTGAAGCATACAGTTTTAAGTCATCCATGTATATGAGGCGGTTGATTTTGTGTAGCATCCTCCCTTCCGTTTTAATTTGGAAGTCAATGTCGCTTGTTTTTAGCAAGTTGCTCAAAGGGTTTAGCGCCATGCACTTAGACAGTCCCCTTGGTAAATGCCTTTTTTGATAGGGATAGGGTCTGTACGGTAGGGTTGTTTCTTGAGTGTGCTGAGTGCTGGTTTGCTGAATTGACTTCAATGACGGTTTTCCAGTGCTGCATGTATGTGGTCATTAGGTTTATGATGGATGGGCTGACTTTGTATATTCTGAGTGTTTCCAGGAGCCAAGAGTGTGGTAGTGAATCGAAACATTTCTGGTAGTCAATGTAACAGGCGAAGAGGTTGTTTTTATTAGCTTGCTCTAGGATAACTTGGTCTATTATAAGTTGCTCTTTGCATCCTTTCGCTCCTAGGACACATCCCTTCTGCTCCACTCACATGATGTTGTTCTGAGTGAGATAATCGTAGATAGCATTGCTAATGCAGGCAGTCAGAATCTTATACATAGTGTTGAGGCATGTTATCGGTCTTCCTTTGGATGGGTCTAACTGAAACGAGCGTCTTTTGGTAGCAGGTAAGTTGTTCCTTGTGTTAGGAATTGTGGTATCAGATCTGGGTGCGGCATTCCCATATCAATCTTGATGTTGTTTGATA
Organism: Crioceris asparagi; assembly: GCA_958507055.1. Lineage (NCBI taxonomy): Eukaryota > Metazoa > Arthropoda > Insecta > Coleoptera > Chrysomelidae > Crioceris > Crioceris asparagi. The sequence goes on from OY293829.1 coordinate 46,861,177, forward strand.
TGAGTTCAGCGCTTTTAGTGCTGCTTGGCTGTCTGAGTAAATAACGATTCTTTGGCTATTCACCTTCCGTCTTAACAGTTTTTCCGCACACTATTGTATCGCCGTGACCCTTACCTGAAAGGCCGTGGCATAAATCCCTAGGCTCAGAGAGATCATATATCTCCCTTGTACCCCGTATATGCCGGCTCCTGTGCCTGAGTTGGTTTTAGAGCCGTCAGTGTACTAGCTGAGACTTGCGTTCAAGGGCGGTCCTGCTATCCAGTCTTTCCTATCTGGTAAGACTACTGCATATTCCTTTTTGAAATTATATTGTGGGGCTATTTTATCCGTTGGCATTCGCAGTATTGGATCGGCCTTTATTTTTTTATATAACTCTTCATAGACCTTACCCTGTTTTTGACTTATCGGTGTAGGTCCTTGCTGTAATCTGCGTCTGACAAATCTGGCGTTCCCTTGGACTATAATATGTTTTGGAGTTAGGTTTAGCAGTACCTCCATGGCGGCAGTTGGCGTCGTTCTCTTGGCCTCTGTAATACTTAGGCAGGCCTGCCTCTGAATACCACTGAGCAGCCTCTGGGCACCTTTTTGCTGTGTCCTTGGCCTCATTACCTTTGTGTATAACCATTTGGTCATCCAGGGGCTTAGCCCCCAGTTCTTACCAGACATCTGTCTGCACCTTCCTATAAGGCGATTCTGGACTTGTGTATGGTTTTCCCAATGTGTGAGTTTCATGTTAACTTCTGGTCAAAGTTTTCCCTTAGGTATTTAACTTCCTCAGCAAATGGAATCTCCACCCCGTTATTCTGAGGCTTTTGTAGTCCTTGCAGGTTCCGTTTTTTAGGTAAATTTCTTATAGAAATGTACCTATTGCGATCCTTCACACTTTTGAATTTCGAAAAAATTTCAACGGCATGTTGTTATATGTCTACAAGTGAAATTTTTGAAAAAAAAATTAAAAATAGTTTTTATTGGGCATTTAAGATTTAAACCGTACCGATGAGTACCTACTATTGCTATCCTTTTCTCGATTTTAACTATACTTATGTATATGTGTTTGCCAGCAACAGCAATTCCATAACAAATTACTGTTTGTCTACCACAACACAAAATTAAACTTTAAATTAACAATAACGTCTGACAATTGCGACATAACCATAGACGATCTTCCAGAAAGTACCTATATACCAGAGAACGAGACGTATATATACGCTCCATGCTCGTGCGTAATTCCAGTGATGGATCCCATTGTCGTTCCATGTCGACAAAATAATGATCTTGGTTGAATGAGATTGAATGAGATAATTATAAATTACCAATATTGGATCACACTTGGAGCTTAACAGGCGGCGAGATGTCTGCGATCTAAGTACGAATTCGAAATTTCAAGTCTCTAAACTGTATGGGGCCTGAGAAATCGCTGCGGAGTCCATTGATACAAGAACCGAAAGTAATAAAAACTATTTAATAAGTTAGTCCAAAAAAACATTTGGTTCAAAAGTTTGTATATATAGGGTGTCCCACGGCCATGGCCTATTAGAAATTTCTGGAGAATGACAAAAGCTATCGATCTGAAAATTTTATGGCTTCTATTAGACATTTTAAACTATCTTTGGAAAATATTTTCATAAAAAAATCACTTCCGGTTTTGCCGGAAGTAATAACAACTTTGTTATTTCAAATGGGATACCTCATATTTTGATACATTTTTGAATTCTACACAAAATTTTGAGTAAAATGGATATACCTTTCCCTATACTTAAAGTTAATAGTTTTAGAGTTATTTAATTTTATTTGTTAAAAATCGACAAATGCGAGTTGATCGAAAATATATCATAACTTTCTGTTATTTGCTTGATAAACATGGAGTTTGAATTTTTGGAATCTCTGCACATTGTTTTAAAGATTTCATTATGATTTTTCTTAATTTCCTGAGAAATTATTAGAGAAAAATCGATGTAAAGATGACTTAATTTCTAACGTTAATAACTTTCTTATTTCAAATAGAACACCCTATATTTTGTTGCACTAGCGTATTCAAAATTAAAATACCTTTCTATTGATGTAACCACTTCCATATCTAAAGCTGATAAATTAAAAGTTATTGAACAATTTCCGATTTTTCAACAATTATTTTGTATTACCTTAACTTTGGAACACATCAAAACGGTAACCATAGTTACCACTTATTTATATCAGTGTCAAAGTGTAAGATTGGAAATTGTCTCATTCATAGGTTTTTTTATTGAAATTAATCACAATCATGAATCAAGAATACACAAATGCCGATCTGCTCAACCTTTTTGCAATTTATGGAGAGTGCAATACGATTGTCACGAGAACATGCAGGACGTTTAACGCCCGAAATCCGAATTTGTCGCCGATGACTGCAAGGAAATTTTGCCGGATTCAAGATAATTTTGTTCAATATGGCCAATAAAATGCTCCATAAAATCGTATTCTCCCGATTTCCGCTGATGAAGCAATGCAATTAAATCTGATATCTTAAAAGTTATCGAACAATTTCAGATTTTTTCAAAAATTATTTTAATTATCTTAACTTTGGCATGCTACAGTATGTATTAAAAAACGAAAGAATACTAAAACAATAACAAATTTAATAATCTACACAAAAAATATTAATCAATAACCTATTCAAAAAAAAACATAACAATACTTTAAATGTAAATTTACAAGTGTTCAAAGTGCCCCCCATTTACTTCTGAACATGCAATAAGTCTTGATTCCACACTAGATGTTGCATTTCTTATTTCTGCAGGGTCTAGATCTGCAAAAGCATTTTGTACCCGATTTCTCAGGTCTTCTGTCGATTGCACTGGAGGACGGTTATTATAAACTTTTTCTTTTATGACCCCCCACAAGTAAAAATCTAGGGGCGTTCGATCTGGTGACCTTGGTGCCCAATTCCAGGGACCCAAGCGCCGAAGCCACCTGTCCTCAAACATTTCATAAAGTTCTTCGGTAACTTCATGGCTGCAATGAGCTGGTGCTCCGTAAAGCTGATACCAGCAGCTTATGGCTTCGTTAATTGGCAAGTCATCGACAAAGTCTTTAACGATGGTGCGCAATATTTCAAGATATTTTTCGCTGTCCAGCACTTCTTCGTAAATATAAAACTTAAGTGCGTTGTCTTTTATAAGAGCAAAAACGTTGACACTGAATTTTACTTGAAACTTTTGTTCTTTCGTCAAATGTGGGTTTGCGTCTGCCCAGAAATGATTACTTTTTGAATTAAAGATTCCTTCTCGCGAAAATTTGGCTTCATCTGTCCAAATTATTTTTTTCATAGTTTTCGTCTTCTTGGTTTTTTAGAAAAAACATTTCGCAAAATTCTACTCTTCTAGGACCATCTTGGGGGTGTAGATGTTGAACTTGTGTGAACTTAAAGTCATGCATGTTGTGCTGTTTTAAAATTCTTTGAATTGACGATCTTGCAACACGTAAGTCGTATTCAGCGCTTCGAATCAACGCTTGAGGGTTTCCGTAAAAGTAAGCCAATACGGTAATTTGTGTTGCTTCATCAGCGGAAATCGGAAGAATACGATTTTATGGAGCATTTTATTGGCCATATTGAACAAAATTATCTTGAATCCGGAAAATTTTCCTTGCAGTCATCGGCGACAAATTCGGATTTCGGGCGTTAAACGTCCTGCATGTTCTCGTGACAATCCTATTGCACTCTCCATAAATTGCAAAAAGGTTGAGCAGATCGGAATTTGTGTATTCTTGATTCATGATTGTGATTAATTTCAATAAAAAAACTATGAATGAGACAATTTCTAATCTTACACTTTGACACTGATATAAATAAGTGGTAACTATGGTTACCGTTTTGATGCGTTCCAAAGTTAAGGTAATACAAAATAATTGTTGAAAAATCGGAAATTGTTCAATAACTTTTAATTTATCAGCTTTAAATATGGAAGTGGTTACATCAATAGAAAGGTATTTTAATTTTGAATATGCTAGTGCAACAAAATACGGGGTGTTTTATTTGAAATAAGAAAGTTATTAACGTTAGAAATTAAGTCATCTTTACATCGATTTTCCTCTAATAATTTCTCAGAAAATTAAGAAAAATCATAATGAAATCTTTAAAATAATGTGCAGAGATTCCAAAAATTCAAACTCCATGTTTATCAAGCAAATAACAAAAAAGTTATGATATATTTTCGATCAACTCGTATTTGTCGATTTTTAACGAATAAAATTAAATAACTCTAAAACTATTAACTTTAAGTATAGGGAAAGGTATATCCATTTTACTCAAAATTTTGTGTAGAATTCAAAAATGTATCAAAATATGAGGTATCCTATTTGAAATAACAAAGTTGTTATTACTTCCGGCAAAACCGGAAGTGATTTTTTTATGAAAATATTTTCCAAAGATAGTTTGAAATGTATAATAGAAGCCATAAAATTTTCATATCGATAGCTTTTGTCATTCTCCAGAAATTTCTAATAGGCCATGACCGTGGGACACCCTGTATATATATATATATGTATATATATATATATATATATATATATATATATGGGATATTACGAAATTTGTTAACACGATAGAGGTCGCAGTTTTGGAGGTATCAAGTTCAAATTTGCTACAAAAATCAATCTCTCAAATATCTCGGCCGAGTTATTGGGCAATATCTGGTAAGTAGTATCAAAATGGCGACCGTTCAAACATTTAAAAAAATTATCAAAAAAGAGCCGTAGTGTAAATATCATCAAAAATAATTTTAGGTTATAGATATAATCAGTACCTACAACTTTTGTTCAAAGCAATTTTTCATAAAATGCACAGATAAAAAAATAAAAATTAATAAAGAAAAATAAATATAAAATATAATATATATACATATATATACATATATATATATATATATATATATATATATATATATATATATATATATATATATATATATATTCCTGATCCTTTCAATATGAACGATAGCCAAATATAGTCTCTCCTGACCTGGAGGACTCCTTTCCCAGTAAGACATCCTTACTACTTGAGGTATACCTTAGACTTTTGCTAAAACTTTGACAGTCTATGACTTTGACCTTAAGGTACGACTTTGCCTTTGATTTTCCGCTGTCAAATTGACAAGTCTTATTTTGAAGATGAAAAAGTATAATATTTGAGAATGTATATTTTTTTACATTTTAAGTCCTAGACAACAACTATTATGCACCATATTTTCTATTTATTCACATTATGAACATTGTAGATAATTAATGCGAATTTTTGATGGACGAACCCCAAACGGAGGAGGTATACAATTCGACTGTCTGCTTTTAGTTTTTACTTTCCTACGCTACTGTAGTAGCTGTATAAGGAAAGTATTATAATCGTGTGAAATTTTCAGAGTTTTCTAGTCTAATAAGTCTAATAAACATATTTTCAGCTATTGGTCTGTCTGTATATCTGTCTGTGACAGCATTATCTCGGGAACAACTCTTTGTATTTTTTTGCGTTCTTGTTTATTTTGTTTGGTACCAATACCACGCGCTGGTGGCACTTAATGAGAATCCTGTATAAACTGGGTGCTGAGCTATAATCAAGAAACGTAATTTCCTAAAGACTGTAGCGCAAAAATGGCTCTAAGGATTTTGATTAAAATTGCCTTAAGTATTCTTCTGAGAGCTTTTTACCACCCACATACAGCGCCATCTCTGAGAAAAAGTACAAAAAAGTTATGCTTGAATAAAATTTCAGATTTTCCACATGTTTCTTCAGATTCTGGCTAAACGTTTCATCTTGCGAAAAAATGTTACATGACCATTATTGTTTGTCTTGACACGCTGAAAAAATGAGTGATAGCACGATTTGACCAGAGGATTTTTACTTTACTACCGCTATTATCGTCGCTATGTAAGGAAAGAATTGTGATACATTGTTACAAATGTTGACGTTTCAGGCTGTTTACCACCCACATATAGCCCCATATCTGAGAAAAAACATATGCTTCATATTTTCTACATATGTCTTCAGATTCCGGCTGAGGAGTTCATCTTGCAAAAAAGTGTAATATAAACAATGTTGTTCGTTTTGATCGAAAGATTTTTCTGTTCAGTGGAATTTTCCTGCGAGCGGTAGGAAAGTCGTGTGAGTGGACACACCAGATTTTTTTTGCTTCATGCGCGCTTTTTATATAGTAAGCGTACTCCGATTTCGATGATTTTTGATTCATTTCTACGGTTTTCGAGTTTCTGCGACGTCAAAATTTCATAAGCAGATATTAGATAAGCAGAATAAAATACGTGCTGCTTCGCATTAAAATTCAGTCAATTTCTTCGACTCATTCCGAAAACATCTCATGTCAGCTTTTGCAGGTTTTCCATATATACCGAGAGTTTTATTTCACTACTAGTCTTGCTACCTTGTCTAAATTCCCTCACGCTAATTTTAACTTTCAGGGCTTACTTGGGCTGGTTCCCCAGGTAGTTGACTCTAGTGAGAAAGGCTCGTCGCCTCTCTTACACTCTCACTTCCTTCAGGGCTTACTTGGGCTTGTTCCCCAAGTAGTCGACACTAGTGAATAAGGCTGGTTCCCTTACTCACGCACATCTTTTACCTAACTAGCTTTTAACCTCTGTACCTGGAGGACTTCTTCTTAGTGAATACGCGAAATTATTGTCGAGACCTTCTGTGTAGGACTGATACTCCATTAACTTGAGTATATTCAACTATTATTTGACAGTTGATACACCACCACTCGGCAACAAGTATACATGGATAATGGTGAACGTTCAACGATTTTCATGACAAATGTAACACTCAAAAGTGTGAAATAAATATTTTTTACAAAAAATTGCACCGACGTTATTGATGCTGGTACTTGTGAAGTTGGTGCCAAAAGTTTCCAATCTAACGGAACTGCACAACTTCCAAAGTACCAGGACCAATAGAATTAATATTATTTTGTACTCTTAAGGGCACCAACTGATAACGTTGGTCCAATTTTTCATAAGAAATATTTATGCCCTCACGATTACTGAAGTCAACCATCCACTACTTAGGTACAAAGGTACTCCCCTCTTGTCAATATAATATTTTGTTAGCCAAATAATTGTGTGCAACATCTTCCTTGGAAGCTCAATTCTAGAGCACGTCTGTAACGTTTAACCCTTTGCTAAACGTTGTGGGGTGAGTTCACTTGCGTAATACTCAAAGTTCGCAGATTGCTTCTAATGCTTTATTTCCAGACACTCAGTACACGAACTTCTATTGTAGTACAACTGTCACCACTTGTCACCTTGACAATCTATACTGTCACTGTCTTCACCGACAGAACTACTATTAACCTCTGATTCCACAGACTGACTGTTATCCACTGACTTTATAAAATTCACTGCCTTCATAAGACTGACTCTGTCCCGTGATCGAAACGGCTTTATATACCTGAATCATGACATGACATTCATCGAGAATGTTCTACGAATATCTAGACGCACATAATTAATGTTCTAGATCTTTGTCAAACTGACAATAGTATGACAAATTGTACCTCACATATAGTTTCTGGAAGGATCGAGAATAACTCTACCAACTCTAGAAGTAAATAATGAACTATAACATGAAACAACTAAGCAAACAAGGTAGTAGAATAAATAGCTAATAAAACTAATCACAACCGTAAGTACATGTCTACCTATCCACGTTACACTAGAAGAAAGCGCATGACGCGACGCAGTGACCGAGACAGTAGGCGCAATCGCAGTAGTTCACGCAATATTAAAGATAGTGAGATATACTGCAGTGAATTGACGTCTCCTTGCCATATACCTAGATTGCGTGATCATGGTTCAAGATCACGTAGTGGTGAAGGTTGTGTGGCCGCCAAGGATCGTGTTGGCTTGTGTAGAAGCAGATCACCTGTTCGAGAATGTTCACCTGGAGGTAACCATAGTCCGGTGAAACATTTTGATGATCGGCGAGGAGGATTAAAATGAACACCGAGTTATATGACTTCCTCGGGAGGCGAGAACGAGGATTGGGACCAGAGGATGCAAGGAGCTCCCCAGATGAGATTGAAGAATGCATTGGTATGATGTTTGATCGGGACGATCAAATCTAAGAAGGGGGCAGTGTAACGTGGATAGGTGTTCATGTACTTACGGTTAATATTCGTTTATTAGTTATTTATGCTACTACGTTTCTTACAGTAGTTGTTGTATGTATATTTCCTTATGTAGTTCTAGAATTATAGAAGATTTATTCTGGATCCTTCCAGAAACTATATGTGAGGTACAATTTGTCATACTATTGTCAGTTTGACAAGGATCTAGAACATTATTTATGTGCATCTAGATAATCATAGAACATTCTCGATGAATGTCATGTCATGATTCAGGTATATAAAGCCGTGTCGATAACGGGACAGAGTCAGTCTTATGAAGTCAGTTGATAACAGTCAGTTTATTATAACAGTCAATTGGAGACATCAGTCGAAAGTAGTTGGAACGCTATAGTCAAAGTGACAAGTAGTGACAGTTGTACTACAACAGAAAGCCGTGTACAGTGTGTTTGAAAATAAATCATTGGAAGCAATCTGCGAACTTTTGAGTCTTACGCAAGTGAACTCGCCCCACAACGTTTAGCACAGCCGGGCAACGTCAATTTCATATTGTTGTAGTGTTTATCCAGACCTTTGCTGCTTATTCTTTAACTGTGCTTGGTAAACTTGTTGTAGATGTTGGTCACCGTACCGCATTTCAAGTTGATCCACTAAAATCTCATACGAATGTTCGCTGCCAGTTAGGGTATTTAAGATTTACAATACATCACCACGTAGAGCCAAGATCAATGCGGTGGCTTTCTCTTCATCTGACCAACCACTAGCCAAAGCAGCAGCATCAAATTGCTTTTTATATGTTGACCAAGACTGTTTACCATCGAATTCAATTTTTACTGGATTAACTACACCATTTTGAAAATAAATCATTGGAAGCAATCTGCGAACTTTTGAGTCTTACGCAAGTGAACTCACCCCACAACTTTTAGCACAGGGTTAAACGTTACAATTGGTGTCAGAAAAAGGGATCTTCGCATTTTGCTGAGAATATATGGTGAATACCAGATCGAAAGATTACGACGAAATGGCAAATTTTGCAGAAATAATGAAGTTCCTAGAAAATTAAGAAAGAAGTAGACAAGAACAAGAAGCAAAAATAACACAAATTCTAGAAAATCAAAAAAGAATTAAACAACAAGATAGAGAAGAACAAGATAAAAAATAACACAAATTCTAGAAAAACAAGAAAGAATTAGACAACAAGAAAAAGAAGAACGAGAAAAAATTAGGCAACAGGAAAAAGAAGAACAAGAAACAAGAATAAGATAAATCTTAGAAGAACAAGTAAGAGTGCGACAAGAAGATAAACAGGAAGGTGACCAGAAATTAGGGAAAGTTGACCAAAAATTAGAGAAAGTTCAAGAAGAAGTTGAACAGAAATTAGAAAAAGTTCGAGAAAGTTTTGATGAAAGATGTCAATTATTAGAAGAAAAGATGTTGCAAACGAAACCTGAAGTGCATCTGAGAAGATCTTCCAATAAAATTCTTATGAATATCTAGACGCACATAATGAATGTTCTAGATCCTTGTCAAAATGACAATAGTATGACAAATTGTACGTCACATATAGTTTCTGGAAGGATCGAGAATAACTCTACCAACTCTAGAAGTAAATAATGAACTATAACATGAAACAACTATAGCAAACAAGGTAGTAGAAATAAATAACTAATAAACAAATAACAACCGTAAGTACACGACTACCTATCCAAGCCAAGATCAATGCGGTGGCTTTCTCTTCATCTGACCAACCACTAGTCAATGCAGCAGCATCAAATTGCTTTTTATATGTTGACCAAGACTGTTTACCATCGAATTTTGGGGCTTCAATTTTTACTGGATTAACTACACCATTTTGAATTTCATTGGAAGATCTTCTCAGAGGCACTTCATGTTTCGTTTGCAACATCTTTTCTTCTATTAATTGAAATTTTTGATCAAAACTTTCTCAAACTTTTTCTAATTTCTGTTCAACTTCTTCTTGAACTTTCTCTAATTTTTGGTCAACTTTCTCTTATTTCTGATCAACTTCCTGTTTATCTTCTTGTCGCACTCTTACTTGTTCTTCTAAGATTTGTCTTATTCTTGTTTCTTCTTCTTTTTCCAGCTTTCTAATTCTTTCTTCTTCTTCTTTATCTTGTTGCCTAATTCTTTCTTGTTCTTCTTTATCTTGTTGCCTAATTCTTTCTTGTTCTTGTCTACTTCTTTCTTGATTTTCTAGAATTTGACTTATTTTTGTTTGGTCTTCCTGTCTAATTCATTCTTGTTCTTGTCTATCTCTTTCTTGATTTTCTAGGATTTGACTTATTTTTGTTTGGTCTTCCTTTCTAATTCTTTCTTGATTTTCTAGAAATTGATTCATTTTTGTTTAGTCTTCCTGTCTAATTCTTTCTCGTTCTCGTTTTTATTTCTGTCTAATTCTTTCTTGTTCTTCTTTTTCTTGTTGTCTAATTCTTTCTTGTTCTTCTCTTTGATTTTCTAAGTACTTCATTATTTCTGCAAAATTTGCTATTTCGTCGAAATCTTTCGATCTGGTATTCACCATATATTCTCAGCAAAATGCGATGATCCCACTTCTGACACCAATTGTAACGTTTAACCCTATGCTAAACGTTAATTACTTTCTCTCAAATTATGTTTCTGAAAAAATAATTAAAAAACTACGAATGAATTCATTCGATGATGCACTAAGAAGAATAAAACAACAATAAATAATGTAAGGGTAATTAAAAGTAAGTGAGTATAACAGGCGCGTTGGGATCGAACTTACCACCTAATCATTTGGTATACTAATCATACACCTTAAGCTCTGCACCATAGTAAACAAATATTAATAAAAACGATTGCTTTATTCCATTAAAAAAGTATATGAGTCGAATGTTTTCAACTGTCCTTATTAATGGAAGGAAATTATGTCCTTCATATTGTAACGTTTAACCCCGTGCTAAACATTGTGGGGTGAGTTCACTTGCATAATATTTAAAATTTCGCAAATTGCTTCCGATGGTTTATTTCGAACACTCTGTACACGACCTTCTGTTGTAGTACAACTGTCACCACTTGTCACCTTGACAATGTAAACTGTCACTGTCTTTAGCGACTGAACTACTATTAACATCTGATCCACAGACTGACTGTTATCATCTGACTTTATAAGCCTCTGTCCCGTGATCGTCACGGCTTTATAGATCTGAATCTTGATATGACATTCATCTAGAATGTTCTATTATTATCTAGACCCACATAATAATGTTTAGAGGCTTGTCAAACTGACAATACTATGACAAATTGTACCTCACATATAGTTTCTGGAAGGATCGAGAATAAATCTACCAACTCTAGAACTAATTAATAAACTATACATGAAACAACTACAGCAAATAAGGAATTAGAACAAAAACAAACTAAAAGAAATAATAACAGTAAGTACATGATACACTATCCACGTTACACTGCGCCCTTCTTAGCTTTGATCGTCCCGATCAAATGTCAGGTCAGTCCCTTTGTAAGATGAAAGTCTGTCGATATGAACCACTATCATTTTACAGCGTGGGCATTTCTGAATTCTATATACCACGTCGTTTATCATCTTCATAACGGTATATAGTCCCTCCCATTGTTTGTCAAACTTTGGAGAACGACCCTTTCGTCTTTGTGGATTGTACAACCACACTTTATCACCAGTTTTAAATAATCCTATTTCTGCACGAGTATCATATCGAGCCTTTATTCGATCACTAGAAATCTTCAACTGTTTTCTAACAAGTTGTACTTTCTCGAGTCTTCGCCTCAAACTCTGAATGTAGGCATCTACAGATGTGGGAGGTTCGCTTGGTGAACCAAACGAGATGTCAGACGGAAGTTTCAGATTTCTACCAAGCAAAATGCCTGCTGGAGATTTTTTGGTCGATTCATGAGTGGAAGATCTATAGGCCATTAGGGAGAGCGGTATACACTTATCCCACTTCTGACACCAATTGTAACGTTTAACCCTGTGCTAAACGTTGTAGCGTGAGTTCACTTGCGTAATACTCAAAAGTTCGCAAATTGCTTCCAATGGTTTATTTTGAACACTCTGTACACGACCTTCTTTTGTAGTACAACTGTCACCACTTGTCACCTTGACAATCTAAACTGTCACTGTCTTTACCGACTGAACTACTATTAACATCTGATCCACAGACTGACTGTTATCAACTGACTTTATAAGACTCTGTCCCCTGATCGTCACGGCTTTATATATCTGAATCATGATATGACATTCATCGAGAATGTTCTATGATTATCTAGACGCACATAATAATCAGGCGGTGGCAACTCTTATGGGAAATTTTTGACCGTTTGTTGCCAAAGTTCCCATTCTCGGTGCTAGTATCGTTCACCAAAATGTGGCGGGAACGGCAGAATTTGAAAAAAAAATCATATTTGAAATGGCTGCATCCGGCTCCGGCAATACCATCGGCTAACCTCAATTCTCTTTTTTAACGATCTGTTTGTTAAGTAGCTTTGTTGAGTGTTAAAGTTTATCTATATTAGATTTGAATCGAGTTTTTCATATTCACAGGAAACTTACTGTTTGTCGGTTGTTAAGATTTAAAGATTATCATTCTTTATTGGTACGTATTTAGTATCTTGTTCTTATCATTCCGGTATTATTTTTATCTTAATTATAGGAGAATGCCCCTGAGTAAATATGGAAAGGCCATCAGGAATGTCTGTAAGGCGAAGAGGGATATTGCAAGAAGTAAAAACGAAGGAAGAACGAGAAGAGCTACCCTTTTATACAATGTTTTGAAGCAAGTTCATCCTGATAGTGGAGTATCCAGTAAAGCTAGTATCATTAAAAGCTTAATCAATAATATACCTACTTAGAACTTCCAGCTGTTCTTATATCCGCCCTATAACTAAGCAAACTGTAAGTAAAGATATAATGCTATCACGAAATATATAAGTCCTTGTTAATGCTTCCGAGAAACTAGATATACAAGTACAAGGCACAGCCATCACCAACTCTTCAGTTAGCATCTGGAATTTTTTGCACTAAAAATCGATTGGCAACCTTAATAATTTGATTATTAGTCTAACCACAGACAATCTATTCCAACAAGATTGTCTGTGGTCTAACCTTTCGTTCCCAATGTAAATTTGTCATGCTTCTAGCGAATATCAGATTTGTAATGATGTTTTTAGATTGCAGTGAAGTGGTGGTGCTCTAGAAGGAATTGGATGTTTGCTTAGGAACAACAGAAAGACGAAACGAAAGTGATATGCCTTTGAAGTGCCTCATTTTCTACATGCCAGTAACTATTTGGGTAATGAAATAACACATTGAATGTGTCAGTATATATCTTCGGTGAGTATAGTTGAATATTTTTTTATCAGATGTTCTAATTTAAGTTAATTTGCTTTGCTATTATACATTACTGATTTTTGTTTCTTTTTAATTTGATGTCCAAATGAGGAACAACAACTGAAGAAGACGACAAACCAAAAATGAAGTACCTCGAGGGCCTTGAAGTATCCAGTTCCTGGAGGTGTAATGAGAGAGTACGTTGAATGTGTCAATACCTATATGCTTTTGTGAGTACATTCGAACATTTATTGCATGTTTTCATTTATGATTGCTGGCTTATATTTTATATATTTTACTGATCTTTGTTTCTTTTTATTTTTATGTCTAAATGAGGAACAACAACTGAAGAAGACGACAAACCAAAAATAAAGTACCTCGAGGGCCTTGAAGTATCCAGTTCCTGGAGGTGTAATGAGAGAGTACGTTGAATGTGTCAATACCTATATGCTTTTGTGAGTACATTCGAATATTTATTGCATGTTTTCATTTATGATTGATGGCTTATATTTTATATATTTTACTGATCTTTGTTTCATTTTATTTTTATGTCTAAATGAGGAACAACTGAAGAAGATGGCTGAAGCGACAATGAAACACGTGTTATTAGTTTGTGGATTGTGTGTGTAATTAGCACTAGTGAACTGGTATATTTTATATATTTTGGATTATACATTAACATATATAGATGACTAATGCACTGTCTCCTCATTAAATAGTTTACTTGTTCTACTCAAAATCTATTTTGATATTAAGTATTTTCTATCTATCTTCTATATGTCGATATTTTCGTCTATATATTTTTGTGATGAGTAATCAGATTTTAGCTAATCAAAATTTGCCCTAATTATTGTTTGTTTCAAATAGTTATTTAGACAATGCACTACTACTTCTATAAATTAATATAATAATGTGTTTACTTACAAATAACCATATTTAAGAAGTTATTCAGTGGATTGATTTTTGATTTGCTTATTTATTCTTTCTATGTTATAATTTTGCAATAATAAAAAATCAACTAAAAATATTTACAGTTTTTATATCCTTATTTACCCCTCATAGAGAACTATCAGGAAGGAGTAAAAATCTTCAGAAATTTTTGGAGTGATTTTTTGAAAAAATCTTTCAGCATTCATATTACATTTTTGATGACTATCATGAAAATTAAAATGAATAATCTCAAAAGTTATTTTCAAAAAACATCCTTCTACAATTTCTGAATATTTTTATTCCTCTCTCTACTTATAAGCTACGATAATACTTTTACTATACTTTGAATCTGCCGCCATAAACAAGTTAGTTTGCGAGTCAACATATTGAGCGCTAGTTGTACTTCAAGGTCAAAACATAGTCAACGAAATTAACATGAGAGTTACCATTCTCTTGGAGGTAGTGTTCTCTGATAATAATGTCCTAGAGGCTTGTCAAACTGTGACAAATTGTACCTCACATATAGTTTCTGGAAGGATCGAGAATAAATCTACCAACTCTAGAACTGATTAATAAACTATACATGAAACAACTATAGCAAATAAGGAACTAGAACAAAAACAAACTAAAAGAAATAATAACAGTAAGTACATGATAAACTATCTACGTTACAATATTTATACCTGTTATATTTAGTGATATTATTATTAAAAAAGATTGTAGTTTATAAGCAGCTGTTTACAAAATGAGTGAAATACAGTTTTGACTCTCTCATAACTACAAAATCGTTAGATTTATCGAGAAGTTTTCAAGTATCTACCAATACTTCACAAAATTATATGTTCTACAAGGTCTAATAAAGAAAGTTTCAATTTATGAAAAATATATTTTTTATGGAACTAAAATGCCTTTTTCAAAGGGATAGCTATATGAAACCCTGAAAATTTAAATATGGGACCATTTCTTAAATTAGAAATGAATTCCAAATCAGTCCACCTTTAATATGCGAACCGATGTTACATACATAATAAATTAAAAAAGAAACATTCGGTCAGATGAAATTTAATAATTTTGTATCGATGAAGAACACAGACAGTAAATTGAGTATCTTCCACCTTATGCATAGGGGGCTTTCACTAGACATAGGTTATCATTTGATTTAAAATAAAACAAGAAAACAGAGGTTGCTATATTGATTTTATACATTTTTTTAATTTAATTTGATTCATTTGGCATAGACTGTTACTGTATATTCCATCTCATGTCCTCTACCAGACAACATACGGATAGTCGCAAAGTGATGACCAACTCCACCTTCAGTTATCTGCGCTGTGGATCCCAAGGATTTTTCTTTCATGCTCTGGACAACAATACAGTAGATGTTCTGATCACCGTGCCATTTTGACTGTGAAAATAAATTTGAAATTAATAATATTGATAAAGTTATTTGGACGATAAATTTACACTTTCGTAAAGAATGTCAATAATTACACCGACTATCAATAAATGGCGAGTTCTACGTTCCATATAGTTCATGAAAACTGTGAATTATTTTTTCCAGGTAAACCAGCAGTTATTTAAAAAAAATTCTTAAGTTTTTCATTATCGGGAAACGATCTTCAAAATGATTTCTCTATCAATAATTTTAAGAAGAGGGGTTACGCCATATCAACAAAACAACACCTTTTACGGAAAATTCGTAATGAAAATGATAGGGCTTACAGAGGGAGCCAAATTAATGTTAGTACTTCCTATGAAAAATTTCCATATCGGGCTTCGTTATGGAAATATGCACCTTGACAGTGAGAATTTGAAAAAAATCATGCTATATTCATTAAATGGTTGTCATTTTATCTATCAACAAAATTTTAGTATTTAAATTAACTCATAATAATGCTTCTTTTCATATGTAAACTTTTGTTTACTATATCTGACTTATACAGAGGCAGACAAAATTTCACAGCTCACATTTTTTCTACAAAAAGGTATACTGCAGTCTTATCGATATCTTGTACCGTTTTAGAGAAAATTGCATTTTATTAACAATTTGTACCAGACATCGCAACGAAGTCAATTTATTTGATAAATTATTAAGAAATGTGTCGTATCTGCATCTATGTGCATCTTAGGAGATGTACGTATATAATTTATTATTTCGTCCCTGTTATTTACAAGAGTTCGGTAAACCAAACTTTTTAGATGAACCACAAGAAGAAAATCGTGTGCATTAAGATCGGGAGATCCAGTTGGCTATGGAAAAGGACTACCTTAGCTGATTTTTCGATTGGAAAATGTGATATTCAAATAATCTTGTAAGTCTATATAAATGAGAAGGCGCACTATCGTGCACCGGCAACACATTTTTCTAATATTCGAAGGGATCTGTTCTAACAATGGACATTTCTTAATAGTTGATATGTAGGAATCGTACATGTTGTTAATAAAAGGTGATTTTGTGCAAAATAATACTTTTTCGAATAAAAATGTTGAGGAAATGGATGAAAATAAGATTTATTATTAAATCAAATTTAAAAAGAAAACTTTGTCGCTCCCTCTACCAAACAGACATACAGAATAAAAGTTGACATTTTTAAGAAAGCATTAGTATGAATTAGTATAATTGCCCAAATTTTGTTGCTATCATGATTAATTTTTCAACTTCCCCGACTGTACGCGAAGGAATAAATCCTAAATGATGCCCGATAAGAACACTTTTTATATGAAGTAGGTACTGACATTATTTTGGTTCCCTCTATCCGTCCTATCATTTCTGGGATGAACTTTCCGGACACCCTGTATTTGATTATCTGTGTTTGAATCCGTGTGCTATATCTTTGATAATGTATAAAAATGTTTCATCAGCTTTTGCACTTTTGAAAAGTGTTCATTTTAACCTTTTTTGGAGATCTTTTATAAATGTTAAAAATGCTCCCTCCACCCCATTTGAAAAATAATACCTAATTACAATTGATGCATATTTACCTACTAAACAAAATGTGCCAACAAACATAAAAAAGTAGAATTGAATACATCGTTCTTATTGGAAGTCAGAAAAATGGAGATGTAGGTTCCTATTAATATCTGTTTTCTCTGTTCATTAACACATTTTCACCAACACATTTAGGTTTATTTCCTGATTATACGATAAACCTATACCTAGTAGTTAGTATTACAGAGAGGTAGGTATTTGTTAGTCTGTATGTTTGTAAAAGCTAATTTCTAGGGCTTATCCGATTCTGAAAATTCTTTTATTCCCGTGTTTGCCTAAAAACTGATTTTCATAATGTCTTATTCCATTTTCATCTGAGGTTAGTACCTAGACGAGCTATCAAAAAACATAGAGAACTTCTGGCGGAACCATTTCTTAGCTCTTCAAAATTACGTCTAAATTATTATCTATTATTATATAATCCGACGTTCCATTTATTAGAAATCATAAATAACTACCTATATCTGTTTTGAAACAAAAGCGCACCTAATATTGCGTAGAACTTGTAATTATTTGTGTATTACAAAATATACCAGTTTTTTTCAGCAATACGCCTACTGTTTTTCTTAGTAGGGGATGCTTAATCATAACAATAATAAAATGATTTGATGTAAATAAATAATATGTTGAACATTTTCTGGGGTGGTTTGGACTATTGTTGAAGATCTGACATCTCTTGACTTTTATCTTTGCGAGTATTTCAAAAACAATGTGTATCTGCCTTTGTAAATGAAACAAAATTAAGGAAAAATAAATTCAATAATTGAGAATCATTTCACTGGATTTCACCAGACATACTTAAGAGTGCTTTGGATTTCAGTGAGACGATAATAGATATCTACCTATATCTACTTAGAAAATATTGGTAATTTATTTGATCATTATATGTAATTAAGAATAGAAGTAATATCTACAAGTATAACTGATATTATCTAGTTACTCAAATTTCATAGATGTACAAACTTATCAAACTTTTTATGCTTGTAAATTCCGCAAAATAAGGCAACTTAAAAAATTACAAGTATTGTATTTTTGGCAATCAATTATTCAATTTTACAATAAGAAGCATTGGCTACTAAAAAAATGTACAGCTAAAGTACAAACAAGGTTTGTGTTCAGTTAAAGAACTGGTAATTGGCATATCTTTCTCGCTTTTGTACCAGCTAGCGTTACTACCTTGGCATGGGCCAATCATAAAATCAGATCCAAACACTGTTGCAAGTTGCAGAATCAGCAATAATTAAGAATTACGTTAGCGTTCAAATTATGTGTAACTACCTAACACTAAAATATTGTAGGTAGGTATTTGAACCAAAGCTTACAAACTCTGTTTGTACTGATAAATAATACGACTGTTAATCTTTAATTTATGTGGTGAATGATTATTAGAAATTAAACTTACGTCGTGCTCGCGAACATAGAATGGAATACTATTCATCTGTATATGGTCAAAAAAGACACGATCCTTGAGCATAGCATTATTGCAACCACCTTCACGAATTTCAAAAGCTGCCCCTCCCACACTTATCAGCCTGGGTAAGCATTCGATACAATGGAAAACAGTTAGAAGGGCTAAAAATGCCACTAAGACTCGAGGATACATTTTGTAATACCTAAACGCACGCTTGTTGTTAAGTTATTGTCGAGGCTTCTAGAGAAGATGATCTCTTTTCACTTGTAAGATTACAAGTAAAATTATTATCTCTATTAATTAGTATAATGTGATCATTGATGAACATGATAAGTTATTATTGACATTTTAATGGAATTTTATCATAACCGAGATCGACTCAAGCTCGGTGATAGGTCAGAAAATTTGATAACAGACGTCACACATATCACACGATTTCAAAAATAATCAATTATTTATTATATTTACTGGATAGATTATACAGCGATCTCGATAATTCATACTAATTTAAACCGCGGTGATCCGGATAAGTAAATAATATACCAAGTATCCAGTAGCCAATAAAGTTGAAGTTTGGTATATGGTATAAGCAACCAAAATACATCTATGTTTTAGAAAAATCAACATGCCGCCACTTCCGGTTCAACCGAAAGTGATAATGACTTTTTATTTTCAAATCAAACCCTGTATATATTTTTCTATTTTTGAATTTTTTCATAGTATTCCCTATCCAATGATTGCAAGGTCTTTTTTCCTTTTAAATTGACAAGAGAATATCATTTTTAGTATCAATTTTATGATTTTACAACGTTGGAAATTCCAAGCGAACAAACAGTAATTTAACTGGGCTGGTACTATGTAACTTGAAAGTTAGAGAAGATTATCTTCGCTATGTCAATATGTCACATTACTTTTGATACCCTTTCGTGTTCGTCCAAGCAGTCTCGTTTTAATTACGTACCCGAAAGAGCTCCAAAATTATGAAATGACGAATATAATCTTTCTCTTCTCCTTTTACGAGTTACAGAGAATCACCCAGATGTTTACTCAAATTGACTATATTTCACTATATTTTATCACCGTTCTCACTTCCTCATGGCAATATAGTCCACTACAAACCCGTCCCAAATCTCTCTGATCAGAGTCTTTCTCGTCCTGCTGGGATTTTCCGCAATACTTTTGGCGTATTTTGCAACTTGATCCTGCCACCTCCTCCGAGGCCTAATAGCTGGTCTTCGAATGTTTTATTCAAAGACTATTTTTGGAAACCTTTCCAATATAACCCACGGAGCAGAGTTGTTTTCTATGCGTAGAAACTCCAATAATGCAGGATCTTTGAACTATTGGTATAGAGGCTAATGAAGTATCTCTGACGTACTGTGATTACGCCACCTGTTGTAACCCAAAAGATAATTCAATATCATTTAGACATTTAGACATTTGCTTAACATCCGATCTCGATTTCATTCGATGTTTTGCAGAGTGTGAAGGTTAAGTCAAAGAGAAGTTTTGTTATTTTCTTTTTGGATTACGTTTTCTTAATACACATAAATAGGTGCGGTACAGAAAGATAGAGAAAATGTATTTTTCTGTGTGCATCAAGTGTTATGATCCGAGCTTATGCTAAGTCTCGTATGTATTCGATCATCCCTGAAAATGTTTAAAAGATTGCACTTGAACGAACATTTAGATAATGAAATAGAATACCGGCAAAAAAGGTAATAGATTCTTAAAAAATATGTACAGGATGATGTTGAATATTTAGCATCTCAAAATACGCATGCTTATAAAAGTTAGAGATTGGTTAAAATTGCTGTGAAAAATACCATGATTTTAGATACAATAGCTTCCTTTAAAGTTCCTAGCTGATACCAGGAAATTAGGCAATATAGGGTCAGTCTCATGTACTCATGGTAGTCGTCTGCTCACTACTTGTTTACGTAATCCACCATATGTTGGATATTTTGTATTAACTACTGGGAATATTAATTTCGATCTTCATCCAAATACTGTGGTTAGTTTGTACACTAACCAAAAACTGAAAATGTTTAATGATAGTGTTCAATGCCTCAGTTCTTATTTAATTCTTTTTGCAAAAAGGTCTATCTAGAATTCAAAATGGTTAAATTGGCTATCAATTATTGTCATATTCTAATTTATTATCAATTTACTGTTATTGTTACATAAATATTACAACAAAACACATACAAATAAGAATCAACTTATTATTCATATCTCAATGACATATTCAATTTTCAATTAGCATATATGGTAACATAATTGTTTATTCCGTGTCCTTTCTTCGAACGGAATTGAATTTCAACTTTTTTATAACCGACACCACCATTTGTTATTGCTGCACTGGCACCACTTTTATCATCGTTCAGGTCTTCGACACGGACGCAGTATATTTTCTTAAGACCTTCCCAAGTCGTCTGAAAATTTAAAAAAATTAAACCATAGGTAATATGGAACTGAGAAAAATGAATTTTCACGTAGTGATTTCTTGCATTTAAGTGAGTTGATCTAGTAGAATTCTCACGTATAATTAATTTTCAATCATGAGTAATAGTATTTGACATAATTTCATAGGAATAGGTATAATGCCTTTTCACTCTGCAACCTTACAACTATAGTTATTATAGTTGTTAAGTTAATTTGTATCCGTGTCTTATGCTGATTAACTTATTTTTCATTTATTTTATATGTAAGGTACCTGACCCAAAAAATGGTCCATTCTAATTATATCATTATCTAACAAGCACCGAATATACTTATGTGAATGAACGAATGAACATCATGTCAAGTCTTAGAAAACCCATGTCCCTATAAGGTCTTTTGTAAAGAGATAAAATGCTATGAAATCTTAGCAAGTGTAAAACGAACAATGAAATGTAACCAAGGTCCTCCAACAAAGATGTTATATATAGTAATTTGTTTAATTGATTATCTTATCCTGTAATTAGACATTAGACGCTTAACACATATGAGGGTGTTTCAAAATGTATAGGTAAGCTAAAAATTATGTGAAGATAGACCAGACATACAAATTAATGGAAACACTAAATAATATTTTGGGTGCAGAAATTCTATAATAACGAGATTACGCTGTTGTTTTGGACAGCAAGATACAACAAATTCGTGCTCAGGGCACCTATTCTAGAATTTCAGTAGAATTCAATTAGCACTGCCATTTTCTGTATCTCTTATTTCATATTCTATTGACAGTTCGAGTGCTAAACTGAAATTGAGTGAAACGACATAATGGATACCCTGGCTGTGCACAAGTGCAGATTTATATTTTCTTTGCTACAAACATTGGCAGAAATGTATTATTGCGAGGGGGGCTCGTTAGGACTCACGTCTTATTTGGGTCGATAACTTAAATATAGTAGAAATCGGAACTTTACTTTATCACAAATTCAGCTGTAATTATTAAGCAAAATACTCACATCATGTGATCTTGAGTACAATGGAATTGGATAGAGATGAACATGATCGAAGAATACTTTGTCCTTTTCCAAAGCTGTGTTACAGGAACCACTAGTGATTTCTGCTCCTCGAACGGTGTTCAAGAAGCAGGAAAGAGTGACTAAAACAACAGCCACAAAAAAAAAGCGATTCATTTTTTTCTCCTCTCTACAATATTGCACGGGGCTGGACAAACACGATTATTGAATTTGTGGATAAAATTGTCATATATGAGTATTGTGAGATAAGAGTTACAATTGAAGTGTTTATCTACACATCGATGACGACGATATCTCTTATTTCTTATCTGAGTAGGAGTCTGAGAAAATTTGAATTAAGAAGAAATAAATTTGAGAAAAATGTGGTATAAGTAGAACTCACCCCGAAGGTTCCATAAATTTACATTAGGGTAAAGCATAGTAAATATAAGGACTGTTTAGAAATCATACCATATGATGATGATGAACAAGTAAAGAAATACATTTTTATACATAATAAAGCTCTTTTAGTTCTATCAGTATATAATTATTTTTAAGTGAAAATCACAATAGAGACTGAAAAAAGTAAGCTGGATTTTGGCATTAGAGCTAACCACCCATTCACTAAAATAAAATAAAATATATGATGTGATGTGGTTGTTTTTCTACATTATTTTTTCTTTTTCTTCATTTTTATTCTGGTAAGGATACAAGTGGATTTTTATATTTTGTAGATATTATGAAGGCGTGATGGTTGTAGTTTTTTGATAAATAGATTGTAGTGGCGGAATTAATGAAGGGAGGTTAAGTTTTTATATTTTCCATTTGTTATTGGTAATGTGTCTGTTCGGATGAAATTGTTGGTTTTCTGTTTGAGATTATTTTGTGTTCTATAGTACGTTGTAATAGATTTTGTTAAGATTCTGCATATCTGTTTTCGAGTTGCCTGCGTTCGGGTTTCTCTTTATATAAATCATTCTTAGTATTCTACGTATATTTTTCAGTTGATAGTATTTTTGTTTCATTGTAATTCTTTCTTTCTTCTTTTCTTAGTCTTTATGATTGGTTAAAGCAGTTTTATTTATTTTATCGTATTTGTTTAATTCTGTTTTCTAAATATTGGCTGGATTTTCCTATAAGTATATGAACGGTTGCAGTATGGAATTTCTTTTGTTTTTGTTAGCTCTGGTTCTAAGTTTACCATAGGCATTTAAATATATATGCAATTAAATGAGGAGTTATCCATACCAGTAAGATTTCCAAATTAGAACTTCGTTTTTCCTAATTAACTATTCAATTGTATTGAATAGAACCCTTAATTTTCAGTACACTGCCTCCTCCTTAAGTTTCGTTCATCCCGAAGGAAATCCTGACTCATTGTTCTTTTTGGATTGAATAGCCAAACCCGGTCTTGCACCTGATAACCCTTGGAATTGGCTCGTCGATCGTAACGTGTTCATGCGGTCGCTGGCCATACGGATATGTTTTCTGGCTTGTCCATGAACTTCTCGTAGTCGTTCTTGCAGCCGACTCTCATCCGTGACTTGTGTTGATGGAAAGGGCCTTCGAAATAGCAAATCGCAGGGTGATCTCAACTCTCTTCCGAACATCATGTAAGCTGGGGTCTCTTTAGTAATATCGTGCACCGCGGCACGATATACCATTAGGGTCATAGGAATATATTGGTCCCAGTCACGTTGGTTGTCAGACGTGAACTTCTTCAGAAAGCTGACGAGAGTATGGTTGAACGTCTCGACCATGCCATCGGAATGCGGATGCACGGGTGTTGTTCGGGTTCTTATTCCAATTATCTCGCAGACCCCTTTGAACAAGCGGCTCTCAAAATTCCGTCCTTGGTCTGAATGCAATTTCATGGGAATGCCGAAACGGCATAGGTTGTCAACAGAGCCTGTGTCACCGTGGCAGCCTCTTGATTGGGTAGAGCGTATGCTTCCGGCCATTTCGTAAAATAATCCATTATCACCAACACGTACCGGTTTCTATCATCAGTCGTAGGAAACGGCCCTGCTATATCGATGGCTATCCTCTCAAATGGTGCGCCTACAGTGTATTGCGGAAGTCTTCCTCGGGGGCGCCTATGCGGTCCACGGGCGCTGGCATACACATCGCATCGTCAGCATCATTCTTCCATGTCTGCTCGACATCGTACCCAATAAAACCGAGCTCGCGTTTTCTCCAATTTCCTGTTAACACGAAAATGTTCTCCAGCTAGGCCATCGTGAGTTTCCCGAAGTACACGAGCCACCCTGACTCTGGGAATTACTATTAGCGAGGTGGATGTTTCCCCGTCTGGATGCTCCCATTGGTACCGTAGCACACCATCCTCCAGTTTCAGGCTGTCCCAAAGACTCCAATATGGTTTGGTGATAGAACCAAATTCAGCTACTACATGCCAGTCTGGACGTTTGTTTGCCTGCACTTTCCATCTCATTATTGGCGCCAAGTCTGGATCAGCCTATTGATCACGACTGATAGCCTCGTTGGACCATTCATCATCCACCGGTACTAGCGCCACCGGTCTCACAGGAACGTCGTCCAGTGTTTTTACCCCCTTGCATTGCTTAAACGCAGTCGTCCATGGTCTCCTAGATAGTGCGTCAGCATTCCCGTGCGTCTTACCACTGCGATGCTCAATCGTGAAGTTGTATTCTTGCAACTGCTCCAACCATCGAGCTATCTGTCCTTCCGTTTCTCGAAATCTCATCAACCAGCGCAGGGATGCGTGGACTGTACGAATAGTGGCCATACAGGTATTTCTGGAAATGCCTAAGAGTTTTGACAACAGCAAGCAATTCTCGTCTTGTAGTGCAGTAATTGCGATCTGCCTTACTCAACATCCGATTGAAGTAGGCCACGACCTTCTACTGACCGTCTTCTTCCTGCGACAGAATACATCCAATACCTACATTGCTGCCATCTATATCCACATAAAATCGGCGACCTAGTTATGGGTAGGTCAGTATGGGTGCCGTACACAAGGATTCCTTCAACATCTGAAGAGCCTCTTCGCAATCTGGCTTCCACTCGAATGGTTGGTCTTTTTCTGTCAGCCGATCTAATGGCTTAGCCAGGTTGCCGATGTCCTTGACGAATCGGCGGTTATAGGTACATAACCCAAAAAAACTGCGAAGGTCTGAAACAATTCTTGGACGAGACAATTCTTGACCCGCTGCTAGCTTGGCTGGGTCTGGTCGGACAACTTGTGGAGATACTACGTGACCGAGGTATCGTAATTCCTTCCGGTAGAGTTCGCATTTATCCGGGTTCAACTTCAACTTGGCTCCTCTCAAACATTGAAGTACTCCTTCCAGATTACGCAGGTGTTGGCCAAA
Source organism: Crioceris asparagi (assembly GCA_958507055.1). NCBI lineage: Eukaryota > Metazoa > Arthropoda > Insecta > Coleoptera > Chrysomelidae > Crioceris > Crioceris asparagi. The sequence continues at coordinate 46,886,758 of OY293829.1, forward strand.
TGTCTTACCCATGACTATCACATCATCCAAATAAACCAAACAGGTCTGCCAAGACAATCCTTTTAGAACTGTATCCATCAATCGCTCAAAGGTGGCAGGAGCATTACACAACCCAAACGGCATAACATTGAATTGCCGGAGTCCGTAAGGCGTGATGAAGGCATTCTTCTCTTTATCTTGTTCTTGGATGCCAACTTGCCAGTAACCAACGAGAAGATCCAAGGTAGAGAACCATTCAGTACCTGCTAGTATGTCGGTGATGTCGTCGATCCGAGGCAGAGGATAATAATCCTTTCTTGTAAGGTCGTTGAGGCGGCGATAGTCGACGCAGAATCTGCTGGAGCCGTCTTTCTTTCGCATCAGAACTATCGGCAAAGCCCAGGTGCTGGTGGATGATTCTATAACGTTCCGCTCCTGCATATCAGTCAGCAGATGCCGAACCTCTTCATGTTTGGCGAGCGGTAGCCGTCGGGCTGCCTGTCTGTTCGGAGCAGCATCTCCGGTGAATATCGAATGCTGCACCAGATTAGTATGCCCCAGATCATCGTCAGGCAAGGAGAAAACGCCCTGATACTTTCGTAGCAGTGCCTCAGCTTGTCGTTGCTGACCACCGGACAGGATTCTGGCATCGGATATCAACTTCTTTAAAGTTGAGGGTAACCTACTCTTATTGGTGCCTCGTTCTTTGTCCAAGTGAATCACTTGTTTTACTGGATGGTACGAACCTAATTTCGTCCCAGATTTCAGGACCACTTCCTGGTCGCTCATATTCATGATTCTGACTGGAATTCGACCATCTTGTAATACGTTCAAGGTGCGTTGCACCAGTAGCTGTCAATTCTGATGTTGGGGTTCTAACAAGCCCACAAACTGTCTACCAGTATCACCAGTGACAGCAGCCATTAAAACCTTTTCTCTTCGTGCTCGAACACTGGTGTCCTCTTCAATGGAAACTCTGAGAACGGCAGCTGGATTATACCCATCGTCTAAGAGGATCTCTTCACTCCTGGTCTTCAACCTTCGCCCTTTTGGATCTATCAAGATGTCAAATGTCGCTAGAAAATCCAGTCCTATGATAGCGTCATCCCTGATGTTAGCTATCAAGATCACAGTTTGATATTCTCTAGAACCCAATCGAACTCTGACCTCACGTTGTCCAAGGATTGGCAAGCGTTCCCCTGAGGCCGTTTACATCACCAGGCCCTGTCCAATGCTTCCCAGTCTCCTTTGATGATATCGGGTCGGACGATGCTTCATACTGCTCCAGTGTCTATCAAGAGGGTGCAACTGAATTTATCCATCAACTGTCAAGCTTTGTCCTTGGGTCCCAACTTTACTAACAATGACGGCAGCTGATTGATTCCTTTTCAGTCGCTCGGTCTCATTTAGACTGCACTGGCCTTTCCCATGTCCAGCAGGCAGCAGGCCATGAGATGTCCCTGTTTACCGCAACTCCAGGATCTTGACACTGTTGGACCTTCCTCCTCCATGTCGCCAACCTCTCTGACTCTCACAGTTGGCTTAGCCACCCTTTTAGCAGCTTCCAGTTCAAGTGCATGGATTAGGGCCTCACTAATCATCTTCGGACGCTGCATCCGTATGCCCTGCTGGATGTCACCATCTTTAATAGCATCAATGAACGCTGACACTCCAAGGCGTGCCCGTACTTCACTAGTGACTCCCTCCGGATAAGCCAGATACGCCAACCTTTCAACCTCCGCTGCCAACTCCTGTAAGGATTCATTGGACCGTTGACTTCGATGTTTTAATTGGGCGTTGAAGATGGCGGCATGATGTCTCTCCCCAAATCGCAGTTCCATGGCCTCAACCAACTGCTGGAAACTCCATGATTGGCTATCGGGTAACGATCTCAGAGCCTCCATTGAACTTCCGCGGATTGCCAATACCAGTGCCGTGGCCTTCTCCATTAAGACCCAATGATTAGCGCTAGCGGCTGCCTTGAACTGCCTCAGATAGGTTGTCCCAGAGGTGCTGTCGTCGTAGGTGGGGCTTGGATTTTACTCATTCTTGTAGAATGTCCTGAGCAGGTGCGGTTTTCTAAGAAGTTGAGCTGCTCCTCAACATTGCATTGGATGCTCTCCACTTTGATCTGCAGCTGCTCCGTTTTTGCTATGGCCTCTTCAGCTGTTGTCACGGCGGCGTTCATCCTATCGTTAACCTCTTCTATTTTGCAGGTCAGGGCGTCCATACTTTTGTTTCCTAGATCCTTCTGCTCTGTCAACTGATCATGAAGGCGATCGATCTGTTCTCGCACCTCTCCCAGATGTTTGACTTGCTCCACTTTCAACCGTTCTTCCATAACCTCTAATCTCAGGGTTTGCTCAGCTAACTTGGCTTCGAAGTTGCTGGACTGCACTGCCAGCTTGGTTTCAATGCTGCTAAACTGCGCTGCTTGTTGTTTCGCTTGCTCTGCTTGTTGTTTCATCAATTCGGTAAGGGTTGCTATTATGGATTCCATGTCGACCTTCCTTGTGGACATCTTCTGTTCTTGTTATTTGACTAGAAATCCCACTTCTGACACTATTTGAACTGAATTGCAGTTCGGAATCCTCTCAGCTTGGTAAAAAACGGAAAATACAGCTTTCCGGTTTAAGAATTTTATTTTCCCAAAATAAAATTGTTTTAAAATAAATATTTTTGACAAATATTTATTTAAAAACTGTAAAAAGCTGTATTTACTTTTAATTTTTGGTATACAATTTTCTTACCGAATCTCCTGCAAGCTTGAATTATTCTCCGTATTTTTTTCTCAGTTCCGATTTTTTTCGGAAATTATTCAAGCTCTAGGGAGATTGTAAGTGAAAATTAATCTAAAAGATGGTATAGTTTCAAAATATAATTTAAAGGGAAGATAAAAATGTGTTCTGTAACGAACAAATTTGAGAAACTTAAAATTTGAAAATATTATCAATTTGACAATGCTCATTGGTCATTATGTACCTAGTGTATTCAATCATAGATTAACTTTCTTCTTAGGATATACAAAAGAGTTTGTTTCTTTCATTAAATAAAAGGTTAACATGACAAGTGTCTGAATACGACTGTAAATGTGTTCATAGCTAATAATTTATTCTAAAAGAATATATGCCCAGATTTCTTTTAATATAATATCAACTAGGTACTGAATTTATTGCTAGGTCTCTACGTGGCCACAAATACATTAAGTGGGAGGCCATATTATTATTGTCGTTTTTTTTTCATTCAAAAATCTTGAAAAGAAAAATAGATTAATCTTTATATCTTATCTTCTACACATCTTATACATTCTTATGATTTTTACACTATCTGTGCAATCTGCTCTATTGACGCAATATCTTTTTACTTCTAGTACCTTCCTAGAAAATAAATATAATTTTGAACTTGAGGTTCTTGCTGATATTTTAAAAGCTAGGTGATTTATTTGATTTTCGTGAAAACTAAATGAATATTACTATAAGTAATTATGATAGTTTATTCAAAATAAAAAGATACAATTCAGTATTATACAATATAAGAACAAAAATATCATGTGAATAAGGGTCTATTGATAAGTGACTGAACACTTGTTTCAAGTTGAAAAACTGTAGGAATAATACTATAATAATATAAAATTAATATGATAAAATAATAATATAATAATATAAAATTAATATGATAAAATTATAATAGGTACTGGGTGGCCCATTAATAAGGGACGCCGGCTATATCTCAGGATCCGTTAATCGGACGACCCGGAGAACAAAAATCTTGGAGGTAAATCGTCCAAAAGAAAAGATTGGAAAATATTTATTAGCAGCTATGCCTACCTCTAGAGGGCATAACTCAGACCACGAATTAAAAAATACTGTTTTATTCAAAATTATCCCAAGTTAACCTTTATTGAAAATATTTTATTTATAACTAAAACTACTTTTTTTGTATTGAAGTTTTTCTCTATCTTGTCAAATAACAGGTTATACGATTATTCCTTATAGACTTATTTAAAAATATATTTAAACCTTCATTTTTACGTAACAAAATTAGAGAACACTCTGAGTATCAGTGATATTTATTGAAGTTACCGATAATTTATATAACCTACTTTAACAATAACAAAAATTTTTCATTACCTATCTCGCTGTAGATGGTGTAATTGAAGTTTAGTGTAATTAAATGAGAGTTAATGCACTATATAATATAATTGTAGCGTTTAACCCTGCGCTAAGCGTTATGCGGTGAGTTCACTTGCATAATACTCAAAAGTTCGCAGATTGCTTTCAATAGTTTATTTTTAACACTCTGTACACGACCTTCTGCTATAGTACAACTCTCACCAGTTGTCACCTTTACAATCTAAACTGACACTGTCATTACCGATTGAACTACTATTAACATCTGTTTCCACAGAATGACTCAATAAACACTGACTGGAATCCGTGATTGACACGGCTTTATATATCTGAATCTTGACATGACATTCTTCGAGAATGTTCGATGATTGTCTAGACGCACATAATAATGTACTAGAGGCTTGTCAAACTGACAATATTGTGACAAACTGTACGTCACATCTAGTTTCTGGAAGGATCTAGAATAAATCTACTAGTTCTAGAACTAATTAATGACATATACATGAAACAACTATAGCAAATAAGGAAATAGAACAAATAAATACTAAAAGTAATAATAACCGTAAATACATGATAAACCTATCCACGTTAAACTGCCCCCTTCTCAGCTTTCATCATCAACATCATCCCAATGCATTCTTCAATCTCAAGTGGTGGAGCTCGGAGCTCCTTGCATCCTCTTGTCCCAATCCTCACTCTCGCTTCCCGAGGAAGACAGGTTGCTCGATGTTCCTTTTGATCGATCATCAAAATGTTTTACCGCAGTACGACTAATTCCTTCTATAGATGAACATTTTCAAACAGGTGATCTGCTTCTACACGAGCCAACGCTTATATTGTACAAGCCGAAATTACTTTTTTAAAAAAAGGTTTACAACAGACTTTATAAAATTGAAGCTCGTCGACAATTACGGTACACAGTACCTTGCGATTCCCGTACAAAATTACAAGTGGGGCATAGCCCAAGGGAATATGTCTTATATACTAAAATACTGTTTGGTCAGCGTCTTGACACGTGCAATAATTGAAGTCTAGACGCTTATCATGCAATTCTACAAGAATTTAGGCATGTAACTCCTCCGCCCTTAAGAGGAAACTTTGGGCTCGAACAAAGATGACAAAATATGTAATAAAATTTCATTTTATTTAGAAGATCGGGAAATGCCTTAATTCTGTCTGGATTATGTTTCTTAAATCTAGCATACAATTTGACTCTAAAATGGTATATAATAAAAATTAGAAACATAATTATTATTAATATATAAATAAACAAATTGGAATGGGTCCACATAAGGTTATTGTCAATTAGAGAAATGGGTTCAACACTCAGTTTATCTAATGTAAGTTTGGATAATTGGTCCAAACTGAAAGAATTCAAATTTAACTGTATAAGCTTAACACTTGACACTACACTTGGCACATGTGGTATGTAGACTGGTTCTTCTTGAATAGCTCCTTCTAAGTTGGCAAACTCGAATTGTTTGGTAGTGAATTTACAGGAATAAGGGACTGCTATTAGAAAAGTACCCTTAGCTTATGAATTTCTTCATTTCCACATTTTTCATGCACCAATGTATCGATGGGTGCAATCAAAAGGTATTTTTCGTCGCTGATGATCTCCACAAGGGTTTCGGTGATTTGAACTGGAACGTGTAAGCAACGTGGGTCTTCCTTTACTTGTAGAAGATTTCTAATGCACGTCTCTTGCTGGTAATTTCTCTCGATGTGGGAGATTTTGTTGTTGAACGTATTGGCATTTTGATTTAAGGTAGTAGATGGTGTCTTCTCCAATGGCCACATATGAGTTAGGGGAGATACAAGTTGTGGATTCATGAGTAGGAATGGAAAATAGATGGTAGAGGTTGTATACTTTAGGGTCTAGGAGATGAATATGTAACAAAAACACTACATGCTCTTCATTTATATAATATTCTACCTGAATGGTTCGTAAAAAGAGAATATTATCTGTGGAATAGTAGTGATCAGAGCTATGATATCCTGATAACTCTTTTTTCATCGTTCTTATTGATTCTTCACTTATAGATATATGTAAAACTTTTAAAGTGGCAAAATTTATAGCTGTTAGTAGTTTATCAACGATTTGAAATAGGTCTTATATGCTAATTTTCAATATTGTTAAAGTATTCGTCACGTTTTGATCTTCTCCACGGACCATTCTTAGAACTTCTTCAATTCTTTTGAAATTACTTGATGTATTTCTAATAGATTCTTCGTAGGTTTTTATTAGTTTTTGATTTAATGAAAATTGTTTGTTATAGTGAGTAACAATATTTTCTTGATTAATTTTAAGATTATCTAGGGCTTTGTCGTATATTTCGCCATCGGAAGCATCAAGTAAACCGGAAATAAATTTGAAAACAGATCCTAATGCATTAATCATTCCTCGTTTCATTCTATGTTTATTATTAAGAATATCGGGATGAATCATTAACTGTTGTTCTTTTAACCTTTTTACCTTATTCTTTACGTACTCGAGTTCTATCTGATCTCTCATGAATAGTTTATTATGTGTTTTTATTTGAAAATCGGATATGAAATGGTCAAGTTCTGCAATTTTAGTGCCAAGGATTTTAATAGGGTAATTATGCATGAAGGTGTGGTGCGAGTATTGTAGTCTACTAGTTGGTCCTAAGTTGAACGGTAGGATACCAGGGTTGTTTTCGAGCGATTTAATCTCGATTTTAGGTACTACTGCCAGGTTGTGTTGTATTAGTATTATTAATGTCAGTGTTGTCGCAAAAACGCCCATCTGAAACACATGGAACAAGAGATTTTTGAAATTTTCTTGTTGGTTTCATTTCTTCCTTGTGATAGGTATGATCTTTGGTGGTTTGATCTTAGTTCCTAAGTCTTTCATAACGTGTACTGATCTATAGAGAGTTGCTATTTTATTTCTGAGTCGTGTTGAAATATAAGCATCTAAAGTATTTATTTTTGGAGGGTCGATTCGGTGTAAATTTTGCTTTTCTATATATTTGTTTTTAGCATCTTTAGTTCTTTGATAGACGTTATCATGCATGATTTTAATTTTGACTCTCATGTTGTCTATGTATTCGTTATATTGCCTTTTTGAATCTATTTACAAAATGTCTCTATTATCAAGGTACCCAAATAAGAGTTCTGTGGGTCGAAAGTGCGTTGTAGTATGTATTGTCCGATTGTAAATAATAACAGCATTTTCAAAGACATTATGAGAAAGTGCTTTTTGGTTTTGAAGTGTTAATGTTCTCGTGATTTCAATGAGAGTACTGTGTACTCGTTCTATGGGGCTGTTAGAATTAGGATATAATGGGGTAGTTACGTGGTGATATTATAGGAATCTAAAAGTTTTTTGAAAATATTCGAATTGAATTGTCCATCTGTTACTAGGTTCTTTGGCAATTTATATCTTGAATATATCTTAATGAATTTTTGAACAATTTCTACCATGTTTGTTGAGAGTAGTTCTTCGTACATGAAGTACTTAGAAAAATTATCTATACAGGTAAGGTACTAGCTTTTGTTACATGAGAATATATCCAAATAAATGATCTCGAAAGGGACCTTTGGTGTCACGGTGATTTCTAACTTATGTTTTACAGAGTTTCTTTTATATTTGGTTTGCTGGCAATTTGGGCAATTATTAACATGGAATTGATAATCTTGTGTTATGTTAGGCCAGTAATAAATTCTCTCAATCTCTCTTTGTAGCTCCTGTATGCCTCGGTGTGTAACATTATGTAGTTTGTTCAGTATTTCTATTTGTTGTTTTCTGTCAGTCACGTCTCTTAGAAATAGTCTGGTGAATACGAACTTTACATTGTTGTCGAAGTAATTATTTATAATGGTAGCTATCTCTTCGTACATACCATCATCTGGATAGTAAATAGCATTTACGATGTTTGGGTTCATATAATCTCTTAAAATATTCTGGATTTCATTTTGGTAGTTATTTCTTGAAATTTGGACTACTATTCTTTCTTTGATGAAGACTTTATTAGTTTTTATTTTTGGATCGATTCCAAGTTTGAAGATAATTTGACGCTTAAACTGATTTAGGGATTTGTCCGTAATGGTTAACTCAGCCGACACATCATTTTCCTGAGTATGTAGGTATGGTGTTATTATCCGAAATTGTTCTTTGTCTTATGTTTTCTGTTGGGTTATTCTGTTCAAGAGAAGTATTATTATTGTCGGGGGGTTTGATCTGAATATCGGAGATTATATTTATCTTCCCACGATTTTGCTTTCCGTTGTCAGTATGTAATATTTCTTCCAAGTCCAGTAATTCTGGTAAAGGTCGTTCGTCGATATCTCCGGGGTTGGCAAATAGGGATAAAATGTCGTTTGTAGATTCGTTCACATGTTAAGGATGTGCTTCTTACCGTGATAAAAAATCGGCGTTTGTATTTAATTTATCTTTTTTGTAAATTATGTCATTGTCGTACTCCATTAGTTTAAGTGTCCATCTTACTAATTTCGAATTTGGCTCTTTGATATTAAATAGCCATTGCAGGGGTCTGTGGTCGGAGACAATGGAAATTTGGTTTCCATAGAGATAAGGTCGAAAATGTTTAACAGACCACACAATTGACAGACATTCCTTTTCGATTGTGCTATAGTTTATCTCGTGATCATTCAATGTTCTGGAAATGTAGGCTATAGGTTTATCCGATCCTATTGGTCCCTGAGAAAGAATTGCTCCTAGACCAACGTTACTAGCATCTGTTGTTAAGATAAATTTCTTATTAAAATCTGGGTACAGTAAAATAGGTTCATTACACAGTATTTTCTTGATGGTTTCGAAGGTTTCAATAAACTTAGGTGTATGTTCAACCTTCACGTTTTTCATTAAGCAAGATGTCAGTGGTTTAGCTATATTAGCGTAATTTTTTACGAATTTCCTATAGTAACCGGATAATCCTAAAAAACTTTTAATTTGCTTGGGAGTTGATGGTGTTCTTAAATTCTTAATTTTCTCGATTAGTTTTGGATTGGGTTTAAAACCGTGAACCGTAATAACGTGACCTAGATATTCAATCTCCTGTAAGAAAAATTCTGATTTGTCTAATTGTATTTTAAATATATATTGTCTAAGTCGTTCTAGTACAGTTTGTAAGTTCCTTAAATGGTCGTCTATTAATTTGCCAAGTATTATTATATCGTCTAGATAAACTAAACAAATATTATTTACTTAACCTTTCAGTACTTCGTTCATTACCCGTGCGAAAGATGCTGGAGCGTTGCGTAGTCCAAATGGCATGCGTAAGAACTCGGAATGACCGTTTTCTGTCGAGAAAGCTGTTTTATGACGATCTTTTATGTCTATCTCAATTTGATGATCCCCTGACCTGAGATCGATTTTGGAGAAAAATTTTAAATCTCCTAGAATATCAAGAATATTATTGATATTGGGTAAAGGGTACTTATCTTCGACAGTTTTTTTGTTCAATTTCCGAAAATCTACAACCATTCGTCATTGCTTTTTCCCATCCTTTCCTTCCTTTTTGGGAACCAAAAAGACAGGGGCTGAATAGGGTGAAGTACTTTCCGTTATTATGTTGTGTTCGTGTAATTCAGTAATTTGACTATCTTATTCTATCTTCTGGGAATGTGGAAAACGGTAGGGTATTGTAAAAATGGGACTGTCCGTATTCAGTGAGATAATATGTTTTATAATTGAGGAAAATGTCAATTTATCGTTCTTTCTGAAAAACGTGTCGCGATATTCGTTAAGTCCACTGAAAATTAATTTTCGTTGTTGCTCGACTGTAATATGACCTAATTTTCCGTCTAATAGTTCGGGGCTCTTGCATTTCTTTGCCTGTACGTGACAGACATCGAATTCCTTTAAGTTGATATGGTTGGCGAGAATGGGTTTATCTAAATACAAGGTGTGTGCTGTCTTCGAACTTGATTCGTGTATAGGTATATTGACTTTGAAATTATCTACCGTGTTTATATTATCGGGAATAATGTAATGTCCAATCGATTATCTAGGAATAAGTACGGTTCCTTTTCGAATATTAGTTGGTACGGTAATAATCTTTTGTCCCGGTTCGATCTGCGTCTGGAAATAATTGATAGCTGGCGGTTCGTATCAATATCAATAGATCGTATTCAATGTTATTTAGGAGAATTTTACCTTTAATATAATTGAGAATCATGTCTAATTGTTCTAACGATTCACTTCCTAGGGGATTAATTAATGAATTTGTTGTGCCTGAATCTATTAAAATTTTTGGTCCATTAATATATAAATAAGGAAGGCTAGATCTTATTATATTGTGATTTGTCTCTAAAAATTTGGTTCCGAGGCCGGTAATCGAAAATTTTCGGCTTCTTCTTGATACAGATCGTTTTCATAATCATATTCTGGATGAATTTCTTCAGTTTCTTGCGAATAATTATCGTTCTGTTCGTACTCGTTAATCTCATCAGTATTATAGGTAGGTATTTCGTTCATGTGTACCTGTGGATTTCTCCATTGTTGAAATTGTCGTTGACTGAATTTATTTAATTCTTTATTTAAGGGGTTCTGATTGGATAAAGGTGGAACGTTATTATTTCTATTTATCGCGCTGAAGCTATTTGGCTGAGTTCGCGTCTGGCTAGCTTGGGCGTCATTTGAGTAGGGTCTATATGATGATGGTGATGATTGTTGATTGTGTGGGTTGTTGCGATATTCATTATAATATGGGTTAAAATTACGCTGATAATTGTTTCCAATTGTCGGTAATATTGGTACAGGATTATTTCATTGGGTCGGGTTTGGCCTATGATTTTGAAACAAGGAGGAATTTTTCTTATACTGCTTGATCTCTCTCTAGAGTTACTGCGCTTCTTCGAACTTGTTATGTCAACATCCCTCTTAACACCAGGCTTGATATCTAAGCTGTCTTTGTTAGAGCAATAACGATATTTCTGTTGGGCGCAATTTTCTTTCTTCCAGATTTTGATGTTTTCCTGTAAATGGCCAGTTTGAAATTGTGGACAGTTCTTCTTTATGTGCCCTTCTTGTCCACAATTCCAACACACCCTCTGAGTACTGGAGTTTTCTGTCACATTGCTAGTTTGAAAGTGTGAACAATTTTTCTACGTGTCCTCCTTGTCCACAGTTCCAACAAACCATCTGAGTACTATGTTTAGTTGTTGCCCATCAACATTTCAATAAATTGCTTAATGGTGCTACTTTTTCTGTATATCTCTTTGATTAGGCTAAATTGTCGAATCTGTACCCGATGGAGATGAGATCTGAATGTCTGTTTAGCAGCTTCATACTGAAGTGCACGTGCAAGGGCATCTTCAATTCTTGAAAGGCCACTCAACCGTAAAGCCTGCTGTATCTCAAAATCTCTCAGACCATCATTTAATGCTTGTACTATTAACCTATCAAGAAAGTCTCTTGGCGCTGTAGGGTATGCCAGTCGAACGAGCCGGATAACATCAGTTTCATACCATGGTACAATAAAAAAAAGGTATGACTGACAGGGCTCTCAAAATTGCTTTGCTTTGCGCAATGACGCAGTAAAGAGACTTCGTGCCGCCATAACTGAATTGAAGATCCATAAGAAACAGTGAACTTATTACATTTTTAACTTTTTTTTTAATGTGATGATGGGTTTTGAGTCTTTTATCTTTAGCAGATATGATAATAAACTTTTGTATATTCAATGGTTCTACTACAATACAAAAGTTCTACTACAACGTTAACTTTTATTATTTTGTTGACAACTTCTATAAATTAATCTAATATACATATATTAAGACTACTTCGATACATAATAAAAATAAGTTTGGACGTTCAAAGGTCACTACTTCTAAAGCCTCCCCTCGGACAAACTTATTTAACTACAAAATACAAAATATCAAGATAAGTGAATAAAAAATTAAGATATGGCCGATTACACCTTGACAATAATAATATAAATTTTGTAGTCAAGAAGAGACCTATAAGCTTCGACGAATAATATTCGAGTGAAGTTCCATTACCCCAGGCATCTGATTAAGGAGCAAGTAATTGAGCGGGTCTACGTCAGATCTTCAGAGAACCAGGCAGATAACTTCACAAAGTCCTTGCCAGGACCCAAGACAAAGGAGATGTCGAAGCTTATAATAATAATAATAATAATAATAATAATAATAATAATAATAATAATAATAATAATAATTTTTTTTTTTTTTGTGTGGAGGAGGGAAATGCATTTACGCACGCTATACGGTAAAGCAGCTCGTACAGTAGTGCAGGACTCCTGTCAGTTCGAAAAACACGAAATCTGATAGACTACCTGCTAAAAACCCCCTCTTCTCCGATGGCACTAACCTGAGACCGTTTGACACATTATCAAGGTTAGGCCGAAATAATAATAATAATAATAATAATAATAATAATAATAATAATAATAATAATAATAATAATAATAATAATAATAATAATAATAATAATAATAATAATAATAATAATAATAATAATAATAATAATAATAATAATAATAATAATAATAATAAGAATAATAATAATAATAATAATAATAATAATAATAATAATAATAATAATAATAATAATAATAATAATAATAATAATTTTTTTTTTGTGTGTTGAGGAGGGAAATGCATTTACGCACACTGTACGATTAGAAATTTCGTACAGTAGTGCAGGGCTCCCAGCTGCTCAAGAACTTGAGGTCTGCCGGACTACCTGCTAAAAACCCCCTCTTCTCCGATGGCACTAACCTGAGACCGTTTGACACATTATCAAGGTTAGGCCAAAGTTGTTGGCTCTTTGAGTTCGTCGTCTTTGCCATCTACCAAGTTTAGGGCCGATCAAGATCAGCCTTTTTGGCTTTAAGCAATGCTTCCGTGAAACGGATCACCTGGTTCCAGGAGTCACTGTCACGAAGCATAACCTTCACCAGAGTATCCGGTTCAAATGTACCGATCTCAGCCATTAGTGAGGATCGTCGTTCGTGCCACTTACTGCAGATAAAGAAGGTATGCTCTGCGGTATCGATGACGCCCGGGCAATAAAGACATTCAGCACTCTCAGTCTTTCCCATCTTGTGGAGGTAATAACGAAAATACCCATGACCCGAAAGAAGTTGGGTCAAATAGTATCCCACCTCTCCGTGTTTTCTTTCAGCCCAAGGTCTAAGTTCTGGTATTAACCTTGAGGTCCATCGCCCCCTTGTTTCCTCCTCCCAGCTGGCCTGCCAGTAGGTAAAGGTGCGGTCTCGTTCTTCAGCGGCAGTAGCCCCTCTGTCATTTTCGTGCTTTCTTCTATAGATGGCCTGTCGTTCACGAGCCAGAAAATGAATAGGAACTATTCCAGCTATTATCAGAATAGCTGGCTCGGAAACGGTGCGGTACGCAGAAGCAACTCGTAAAGCGCCCAGTCGTTGGACTCGTAGGAGCTGGTTGCGGTAGCATGTCTTGTTTAGGACATGTGCCCAAATCTCCGCTCCATACAAGAGGACTGAGTTAACAGACGAGATGAGAAGCCTTCGCCTGCTAGGACGTGGGCCGCCAACATTGGCCATCAGCCTACTGAGTGAACCTATGGCTCTGGCGGCTTTGTCTGCGGTGTGTTGAATCTGTTCCCTGAAAATCATCTTAGTGTCGATCATCATCCCGAGGTATTTGGCTGAAGGTTTGGTTTGGATTTCAAAATTATCTACATGCATTGGGATAATTGTTTCTATACGTTTCTTTGTAAGAACAACAATTTCTGTCTTGCTGAGAGCCAGCGACAAACCGTGATCATGCATCCACCTGTTAATCCTTCGCATGACTTGGTTCAGCTTAAGCTGTGCTTGGTCCGTATCTCTAGCTGCAATGAGAGCAGCAACGTCGTCTGCGTAGCCAACAAGGCAAGTCTCGTCAGGCATCTCACATCTAAGCAGACCGTCATACGAAGCATTCCATAGGTCTGGTCCAAGGATTGAACCTTGAGCTGCTCCAGAAGTGACAGAAATTTTCTGTTGTCCTTCAAGCGTGTCGTAGAGTAGAAATCGGTTCTTCAGGTATGAGTCGATCATTCGAATAAGGTATAAGGGTACACGGAATGATTGCTCAAGTGCCGATAACATATTTGTCCACCTGACGGAGTTGAATTATAATAATAATAATAATAATAATAATAATAATAATAATAATAATAATAATAATAATAATAATAATAATAATAATAATAATAATAATAATAATAATAATAATAATAATAATAATAATAATAATAATAATAATAATAATAATAATAATAATAATAATAATAATAATAATAATAATAATAATAATAATAATAATAATAATAATAATAATAATAATAATAATAATAATAATAATAATAATAATAATAATAATAATAATAATAATAATAATAATAATAATAATAATAATAATAATAATAATAATAATAATAATAATAATAATAATAATAATAATAATAATAATAATAATAATAATAATAATAATAATAATAATAATAATAATAATAATAATAATAATAATAATAATAATAATAATAATAATAATAATAATAATAATAATAATAATAATAATAATAATAATAATAATAATAATAATAATAATAATAATAATAATAATAATAATAATAATAATAATAATAATAATAATAATAATAATAATAATAATAATAATAATAATAATAATAATAATAATAATAATAATAATAATAATAATAATAATAATAATAATAATAATAATAATAATAATAATAATAATAATAATAATAATAATAATAATAATAATAATAATAATAATAATAATAATAATAATAATAATAATAATAATAATAATAATAATAATAATAATAATAATAATAATAATAATAATAATAATAATAATAATAATAATAATAATAATAATAATAATAATAATAATAATAATAATAATAATAATAATAATAATAATAATAATAATAATAATAATAATAATAATAATAATAATAATAATAATAATAATAATAATAATAATAATAATAATAATAATAATAATAATAATAATAATAATAATAATAATAATAATAATAATAATAATAATAATAATAATAATAATAATAATAATAATAATAATAATAATAATAATAATAATAATAATAATAATAATAATAATAATAATAATAATAATAATAATAATAATAATAATAATAATAATAATAATAATAATAATAATAATAATAATAATAATAATAATAATAATAATAATAATAATAATAATAATAATAATAATAATAATAATAATAATAATAATAATAATAATAATAATAATAATAATAATAATAATAATAATAATAATAATAATAATAATAATAATAATAATAATAATAATAATAATAATAATAATAATAATAATAATAATAATAATAATAATAATAATAATAATAATAATAATAATAATAATAATAATAATAATAATAATAATAATAATAATAATAATAATAATAATAATAATAATAATAATAATAATAATAATAATAATAATAATAATAATAATAATAATAATAATAATAATAATAATAATAATAATAATAATAATAATAATAATAATAATAATAATAATAATAATAATAATAATAATAATAATAATAATAATAATAATAATAATAATAATAATAATAATAATAATAATAATAATAATAATAATAATAATAATAATAATAATAATAATAATAATAATAATAATAATAATAATAATAATAATAATAATAATAATAATAATAATAATAATAATAATAATAATAATAATAATAATAATAATAATAATAATAATAATAATAATAATAATAATAATAATAATAATAATAATAATAATAATAATAATAATAATAATAATAATAATAATAATAATAATAATAATAATAATAATAATAATAATAATAATAATAATAATAATAATAATAATAATAATAATAATAATAATAATAATAATAATAATAATAATAATAATAATAATAATAATAATAATAATAATAATAATAATAATAATAATAATAATAATAATAATAATAATAATAATAATAATAATAATAATAATAATAATAATAATAATAATAATAATAATAATAATAATAATAATAATAATAATAATAATAATAATAATAATAATAATAATAATAATAATAATAATAATAATAATAATAATAATAATAATAATAATAATAATAATAATAATAATAATAATAATAATAATAATAATAATAATAATAATAATAATAATAATAATAATAATAATAATAATAATAATAATAATAATAATAATAATAATAATAATAATAATAATAATAATAATAATAATAATAATAATAATAATAATAATAATAATAATAATAATAATAATAATAATAATAATAATAATAATAATAATAATAATAATAATAATAATAATAATAATAATAATAATAATAATAATAATAATAATAATAATAATAATAATAATAATAATAATAATAATAATAATAATAATAATAATAATAATAATAATAATAATAATAATAATAATAATAATAATAATAATAATAATAATAATAATAATAATAATAATAATAATAATAATAATAATAATAATAATAATAATAATAATAATAATAATAATAATAATAATAATAATAATAATAATAATAATAATAATAATAATAATAATAATAATAATAATAATAATAATAATAATAATAATAATAATAATAATAATAATAATAATAATAATAATAATAATAATAATAATAATAATAATAATAATAATAATAATAATAATAATAATAATAATAATAATAATAATAATAATAATAATAATAATAATAATAATAATAATAATAATAATAATAATAATAATAATAATAATAATAATAATAATAATAATAATAATAATAATAATAATAATAATAATAATAATAATAATAATAATAATAATAATAATAATAATAATAATAATAATAATAATAATAATAATAATAATAATAATAATAATAATAATAATAATAATAATAATAATAATAATAATAATAATAATAATAATAATAATAATAATAATAATAATAATAATAATAATAATAATAATAATAATAATAATAATAATAATAATAATAATAATAATAATAATAATAATAATAATAATAATAATAATAATAATAATAATAATAATAATAATAATAATAATAATAATAATAATAATAATAATAATAATAATAATAATAATAATAATAATAATAATAATAATAATAATAATAATAATAATAATAATAATAATAATAATAATAATAATAATAATAATAATAATAATAATAATAATAATAATAATAATAATAATAATAATAATAATAATAATAATAATAATAATAATAATAATAATAATAATAATAATAATAATAATAATAATAATAATAATAATAATAATAATAATAATAATAATAATAATAATAATAATAATAATAATAATAATAATAATAATAATAATAATAATAATAATAATAATAATAATAATAATAATAATAATAATAATAATAATAATAATAATAATAATAATAATAATAATAATAATAATAATAATAATAATAATAATAATAATAATAATAATAATAATAATAATAATAATAATAATAATAATAATAATAATAATAATAATAATAATAATAATAATAATAATAATAATAATAATAATAATAATAATAATAATAATAATAATAATAATAATAATAATAATAATAATAATAATAATAATAATAATAATAATAATAATAATAATAATAATAATAATAATAATAATAATAATAATAATAATAATAATAATAATAATAATAATAATAATAATAATAATAATAATAATAATAATAATAATAATAATAATAATAATAATAATAATAATAATAATAATAATAATAATAATAATAATAATAATAATAATAATAATAATAATAATAATAATAATAATAATAATAATAATAATAATAATAATAATAATAATAATAATAATAATAATAATAATAATAATAATAATAATAATAATAATAATAATAATAATAATAATAATAATAATAATAATAATAATAATAATAATAATAATAATAATAATAATAATAATAATAATAATAATAATAATAATAATAATAATAATAATAATAATAATAATAATAATAATAATAATAATAATAATAATAATAATAATAATAATAATAATAATAATAATAATAATAATAATAATAATAATAATAATAATAATAATAATAATAATAATAATAATAATAATAATAATAATAATAATAATAATAATAATAATAATAATAATAATAATAATAATAATAATAATAATAATAATAATAATAATAATAATAATAATAATAATAATAATAATAATAATAATAATAATAATAATAATAATAATAATAATAATAATAATAATAATAATAATAATAATAATAATAATAATAATAATAATAATAATAATAATAATAATAATAATAATAATAATAATAATAATAATAATAATAATAATAATAATAATAATAATAATAATAATAATAATAATAATAATAATAATAATAATAATAATAATAATAATAATAATAATAATAATAATAATAATAATAATAATAATAATAATAATAATAATAATAATAATAATAATAATAATAATAATAATAATAATAATAATAATAATAATAATAATAATAATAATAATAATAATAATAATAATAATAATAATAATAATAATAATAATAATAATAATAATAATAATAATAATAATAATAATAATAATAATAATAATAATAATAATAATAATAATAATAATAATAATAATAATAATAATAATAATAATAATAATAATAATAATAATAATAATAATAATAATAATAATAATAATAATAATAATAATAATAATAATAATAATAATAATAATAATAATAATAATAATAATAATAATAATAATAATAATAATAATAATAATAATAATAATAATAATAATAATAATAATAATAATAATAATAATAATAATAATAATAATAATAATAATAATAATAATAATAATAATAATAATAATAATAATAATAATAATAATAATAATAATAATAATAATAATAATAATAATAATAATAATAATAATAATAATAATAATAATAATAATAATAATAATAATAATAATAATAATAATAATAATAATAATAATAATAATAATAATAATAATAATAATAATAATAATAATAATAATAATAATAATAATAATAATAATAATAATAATAATAATAATAATAATAATAATAATAATAATAATAATAATAATAATAATAATAATAATAATAATAATAATAATAATAATAATAATAATAATAATAATAATAATAATAATAATAATAATAATAATAATAATAATAATAATAATAATAATAATAATAATAATAATAATAATAATAATAATAATAATAATAATAATAATAATAATAATAATAATAATAATAATAATAATAATAATAATAATAATAATAATAATAATAATAATAATAATAATAATAATAATAATAATAATAATAATAATAATAATAATAATAATAATAATAATAATAATAATAATAATAATAATAATAATAATAATAATAATAATAATAATAATAATAATAATAATAATAATAATAATAATAATAATAATAATAATAATAATAATAATAATAATAATAATAATAATAATAATAATAATAATAATAATAATAATAATAATAATAATAATAATAATAATAATAATAATAATAATAATAATAATAATAATAATAATAATAATAATAATAATAATAATAATAATAATAATAATAATAATAATAATAATAATAATAATAATAATAATAATAATAATAATAATAATAATAATAATAATAATAATAATAATAATAATAATAATAATAATAATAATAATAATAATAATAATAATAATAATAATAATAATAATAATAATAATAATAATAATAATAATAATAATAATAATAATAATAATAATAATAATAATAATAATAATAATAATAATAATAATAATAATAATAATAATAATAATAATAATAATAATAATAATAATAATAATAATAATAATAATAATAATAATAATAATAATAATAATAATAATAATAATAATAATAATAATAATAATAATAATAATAATAATAATAATAATAATAATAATAATAATAATAATAATAATAATAATAATAATAATAATAATAATAATAATAATAATAATAATAATAATAATAATAATAATAATAATAATAATAATAATAATAATAATAATAATAATAATAATAATAATAATAATAATAATAATAATAATAATAATAATAATAATAATAATAATAATAATAATAATAATAATAATAATAATAATAATAATAATAATAATAATAATAATAATAATAATAATAATAATAATAATAATAATAATAATAATAATAATAATAATAATAATAATAATAATAATAATAATAATAATAATAATAATAATAATAATAATAATAATAATAATAATAATAATAATAATAATAATAATAATAATAATAATAATAATAATAATAATAATAATAATAATAATAATAATAATAATAATAATAATAATAATAATAATAATAATAATAATAATAATAATAATAATAATAATAATAATAATAATAATAATAATAATAATAATAATAATAATAATAATAATAATAATAATAATAATAATAATAATAATAATAATAATAATAATAATAATAATAATAATAATAATAATAATAATAATAATAATAATAATAATAATAATAATAATAATAATAATAATAATAATAATAATAATAATAATAATAATAATAATAATAATAATAATAATAATAATAATAATAATAATAATAATAATAATAATAATAATAATAATAATAATAATAATAATAATAATAATAATAATAATAATAATAATAATAATAATAATAATAATAATAATAATAATAATAATAATAATAATAATAATAATAATAATAATAATAATAATAATAATAATAATAATAATAATAATAATAATAATAATAATAATAATAATAATAATAATAATAATAATAATAATAATAATAATAATAATAATAATAATAATAATAATAATAATAATAATAATAATAATAATAATAATAATAATAATAATAATAATAATAATAATAATAATAATAATAATAATAATAATAATAATAATAATAATAATAATAATAATAATAATAATAATAATAATAATAATAATAATAATAATAATAATAATAATAATAATAATAATAATAATAATAATAATAATAATAATAATAATAATAATAATAATAATAATAATAATAATAATAATAATAATAATAATAATAATAATAATAATAATAATAATAATAATAATAATAATAATAATAATAATAATAATAATAATAATAATAATAATAATAATAATAATAATAATAATAATAATAATAATAATAATAATAATAATAATAATAATAATAATAATAATAATAATAATAATAATAATAATAATAATAATAATAATAATAATAATAATAATAATAATAATAATAATAATAATAATAATAATAATAATAATAATAATAATAATAATAATAATAATAATAATAATAATAATAATAATAATAATAATAATAATAATAATAATAATAATAATAATAATAATAATAATAATAATAATAATAATAATAATAATAATAATAATAATAATAATAATAATAATAATAATAATAATAATAATAATAATAATAATAATAATAATAATAATAATAATAATAATAATAATAATAATAATAATAATAATAATAATAATAATAATAATAATAATAATAATAATAATAATAATAATAATAATAATAATAATAATAATAATAATAATAATAATAATAATAATAATAATAATAATAATAATAATAATAATAATAATAATAATAATAATAATAATAATAATAATAATAATAATAATAATAATAATAATAATAATAATAATAATAATAATAATAATAATAATAATAATAATAATAATAATAATAATAATAATAATAATAATAATAATAATAATAATAATAATAATAATAATAATAATAATAATAATAATAATAATAATAATAATAATAATAATAATAATAATAATAATAATAATAATAATAATAATAATAATAATAATAATAATAATAATAATAATAATAATAATAATAATAATAATAATAATAATAATAATAATAATAATAATAATAATAATAATAATAATAATAATAATAATAATAATAATAATAATAATAATAATAATAATAATAATAATAATAATAATAATAATAATAATAATAATAATAATAATAATAATAATAATAATAATAATAATAATAATAATAATAATAATAATAATAATAATAATAATAATAATAATAATAATAATAATAATAATAATAATAATAATAATAATAATAATAATAATAATAATAATAATAATAATAATAATAATAATAATAATAATAATAATAATAATAATAATAATAATAATAATAATAATAATAATAATAATAATAATAATAATAATAATAATAATAATAATAATAATAATAATAATAATAATAATAATAATAATAATAATAATAATAATAATAATAATAATAATAATAATAATAATAATAATAATAATAATAATAATAATAATAATAATAATAATAATAATAATAATAATAATAATAATAATAATAATAATAATAATAATAATAATAATAATAATAATAATAATAATAATAATAATAATAATAATAATAATAATAATAATAATAATAATAATAATAATAATAATAATAATAATAATAATAATAATAATAATAATAATAATAATAATAATAATAATAATAATAATAATAATAATAATAATAATAATAATAATAATAATAATAATAATAATAATAATAATAATAATAATAATAATAATAATAATAATAATAATAATAATAATAATAATAATAATAATAATAATAATAATAATAATAATAATAATAATAATAATAATAATAATAATAATAATAATAATAATAATAATAATAATAATAATAATAATAATAATAATAATAATAATAATAATAATAATAATAATAATAATAATAATAATAATAATAATAATAATAATAATAATAATAATAATAATAATAATAATAATAATAATAATAATAATAATAATAATAATAATAATAATAATAATAATAATAATAATAATAATAATAATAATAATAATAATAATAATAATAATAATAATAATAATAATAATAATAATAATAATAATAATAATCTACATACAAAATTGCAAAAGAAGGGCTTAGCAACTACCTAAAGCTAAAAGAAAGAGACAAATACTTGGGTATGGTGTACAGACATCTGCAGAACCACACCAACGATAATCTTCACCACAGCACTGAAGACGAAGAAACAGAAAACAGCAACCCAGGCAAATCTGAAACAAAGCAAGTTAAGGAGATCAAACAACATCTGAAACAACAAATAAAAGATGAGCGAATTGAGAAATGGAAGTCCAAACCCCTGCACGGACAGCTTGCAAAAGAGACGGAAAAAGAGACAATAAACAAAACCCAGTCGTGGGCGTGGCTGTCATACGCAAATCTGAAGACAGAAACAGAGGCACTGATAACAGCATGCCAAGATCAAGCCATCGCAACTAATTATATAAAGGCTAAAATAATGAAAACCGGCTGTGGTCAAAAATGCAGACTCTGCCGCACCTTCAGTGAAACCATACACCACATCGTATCAGGCTGCCCCATCCTGGCAAAAAAAGCATACCTGGACCGGCACAACACAGTAGTGAAGCACCTCCACTGGAACATCTGCAAACACTACAACATAGATGTAAACGAGAAATGGTACCAGCACAACCCGGACCCTGTAGTTGACACTGCCGAAGTTACCATCATGTGGGATACCCAGATTCACACGGATAGGACAATCACAGCAAACAAACCAGACCTAGTGATTAAGGACAAAAAGAGGAAACAATGCCTCCTGATCGATGTAGCAATTCCATCCGACTACAACATAACACAGAAAGAAGCCGAAAAACAACTGAAGTACAAGGACCTACAAATAGAAATTCAGAGAATGTGGAACATGCGAACCAAAGTCATCCCCATCATCATCGGTGCAACTGGCCTCATCTCTAAGATCACAGCAGAGCTAGTTAAGGAAGTCCCAGGAAAACACAACCTTCTACAAATGCAACGAGCAGTGGTGCTGGGTACAGCCCATATAGTACGAAAAGTACTATAACAGAACAGAATGTCATCATAACAAAAGTAACACCCTAGGTGCACGGTGTGCACTCGGTGTTACTCAGAAACAAGACCTTAGCACAAGCGCTAAGTGGTACAAGGAGATAATAATAATAATAATAAAGAAGTAACAAGGATCATACTGAAACTGCTGAACAACTAAAGCAAAAGGTATCTGCCAAAACACGCAGAATTAAAAGATTCTCGGGAAGATCTACCCAATACAGACAAAACAAACTGTTCACAGAGAACACAGGCAAATTCTACAGCAATATCATGGGAAAAAAGTTCAAGGCAACAACGCAACCACCAACAAGCGAAATAGAAAACTATTGGAAAAGTATCTGGGAACAACCCACCGGGTATAACACCTCAGCTCCGTGGATCCAGCAGGAGTATGACCGAACAAACAATATTAGCAGAATGGAATGGGAAAGTATCACCGCGGAAGAGCTGAAAGCAGCAATACATACGACTGCTAACTGGAAATCGCCGGGCGTTGACGGCATAACCAACTTCTGGCTAAAACGACTACACGCCACCCACAAGAACATAGCAGAGGCGTACAACGAAATGATAAACGGAAAACAAAAAACACCAGAATGGCTAACAAAAGGAAGAACTTACCTAATTCCTAAAGATGAAAAGACTGAGCAAGCTAAGAACTACAGACCAATAACCTGTCTAAACAACATATACAAGCTCCTCACAAAGATAATGTCTGAAAGACTACACCAACACCTAGAAAACAACAAACTATTCCCACCAGAACAAAAAGGATGTGTCAAAAACACGTATGGATGCAAGGATCACCTACTTATAAGTAAAATGCTACACAAGGACTGCAAAGAAAGGAAGAGAAACCTGTCTCTAGCCTGGATAGACTACAGGAAAGCTTTCGATAAAGTCCCGCACACCTGGATTATCGAAGTTCTAAACATCTACAGAACATCTCCGATCCTCATGACATTCATCAGCAAAACCATGAGCAACTGGAACACCGACCTGTACCTGATAGCAGATCCCAACAACAGCGCCAACAACTCCAGCAACACCATCATCAAAAACATCCAGATAAAAAGCGGTATCTACCAAGGAGACTCCTTATCTCCGCTGCTGTTTTGTGTAGCACTGTTCCCCCTCAGCTCTATCCTGAACAGGACAAACACAGGATATCAATGCAAACAAGAGAAAGAGAAAGTGAATCACCTACTATACGTAGACGATCTGAAGCTGACAGCACATTCAGACGAAGAACTTGCCGAACAACTGGCACTAGTAAAAGAATTCAGTGACGACATCAGCATGGAATTCGGACTCGACAAATGCGCGAAAGCCTCATTTGTAAAAGGAAAACTACAAGCCAAGAAGAACATTGAGATCGACACCACAACAACGATCCAATCCTTAAACCAAACAGACGTTTATAAATATCTTGGGATAGATGAAAACGATGGAATACAACACAAACAAATGAAGACCAAAGTAAGAAAAGAATACTTCCGTAGAATAAGAGAAATCCTGAAGACAGAGCTGAACGCCAAGAACAAGATAACTGCAATAACAGCATTAGCAATCCCAGTAATCCAATACAGCGTAGACATCATCAGATGGACACAAGCTGAAATAAGAAAACTTGACACACAAACAAGAAAACTACTCACAATGTATGGCGCACTCCACCCGCGAGCCGACATCGACCGAATGTACATCTCCAGGAAAGAAGGGGGTCGAGGACTGATCAGCATAGAATCTACATACAAAATTGCAAAAGAAGGGCTTAGCAACTACCTAAAGCTAAAAGAAAGAGACAAATACTTGGGTATGGTGTACAGACATCTGCAGAACCACACCAACGATAATCTTCACCACAGCACTGAAGACGAAGAAACAGAAAACAGCAACCCAGGCAAATCTGAAACAAAGCAAGTTAAGGAGATCAAACAACATCTGAAACAACAAATAAAAGATGAGCGAATTGAGAAATGGAAGTCCAAACCCCTGCACGGACAGCTTGCAAAAGAGACGGAAAAAGAGACAATAAACAAAACCCAGTCGTGGGCGTGGCTGTCATACGCGAATCTGAAGACAGAAACAGAGGCACTGATAACAGCATGCCAAGATCAAGCCATCGGAACTAATTATATAAAGGCTAAAATAATGAAAACCGGCTGTGATCAAAAATGCAGACTCTGCCGCACCTTCAGTGAAACCATACACCACATCGTATCAGGCTGCCCCATCCTGGCAAAAAAAGCATACCTGGACCGGCACAACACAGTAGTGAAGCACCTCCACTGGAACATCTGCAAACACTACAACATAGATGTAAACGAGAAATGGTACCAGCACAACCCGGACCCTGTAGTTGACACTGCCGAAGTTACCATCATGTGGGATACCCAGATTCACACGGATAGGACAATCACAGCAAACAAACCAGACCTAGTGATTAAGGACAAAAAGAGGAAACAATGCCTCCTGATCGATGTAGCAATTCCATCCGACTACAACATAACACAGAAAGAAGCCGAAAAACAACTGAAGTACAAGGACCTACAAATAGAAATTCAGAGAATGTGGAACATGCGAACCAAAGTCATCCCC
Source organism: Crioceris asparagi (assembly GCA_958507055.1). NCBI lineage: Eukaryota > Metazoa > Arthropoda > Insecta > Coleoptera > Chrysomelidae > Crioceris > Crioceris asparagi. The sequence continues at coordinate 46,913,785 of OY293829.1, forward strand.
ATCATCATCGGTGCAACTGGCCTCATCTCTAAGATCACAGCAGAGCTAGTTAAGGAAGTCCCAGGAAAACACAACCTTCTACAAATGCAACGAGCAGTGGTGCTGGGTACAGCCCATATAGTACGAAAAGTACTATAACAGAACAGAATGTCATCATAACAAAAGTAACACCCTAGGTGCACGGTGTGCACTCGGTGTTACTCAGAAACAAGACCTTAGCACAAGCGCTAAGTGGTACAAGGAGATAATAATAATAATAATAATAATAATAATAATAATAATAATAATAATAATAATAATAATAACCTTTATTGCTAACAAGATCACATGATGACACAGCAACGTCAATACAAAAATTCTACATGCTAGGTATTAAAATTAAAATTATATATACATTCCTGTTGCAAAAAATGAGATACTTCTGTTTTGAATTTGTTTACATTCTTAATTTGTTTTAGAGAATTTGGTAATTTTTCTTAGGCTTTTATCGCCCTGTAGTAAGGCCCTTTTTCAAAGATGGTGGAGGCATGTGCGGGAATGCTAAGGCCTGTTCTGCCCCTGGTAACCACAGACATGTTCTCAGCATATCGATCAAGTTTTGTTGCAAATAATTCTGGCTGTTTTTTCACAAATGATACAATACATACATACAAAATATAGTGATGGGACAGTGAGCACCCCAAGCTTTGAGAAGTAGGATCTGCATGATACTCTGGGATGCAACCCAAATATGCAGCGCACAATACGCTTCTGAGCTCTGAAGATTCTTATAGCACCCCGAGCTGAGCCCCAGAATAAGATGCCATAGCTAATCAAAGATTATAAACTTGCGAAGTAAAACAGTCGAATGGTATTAACGCTTACGATTCTGCCAAGTCTCCTAATTAGTGCACACATGCTGTTATGTTTAGATTCCAGAGTGTTTATTTGGTGCTCCCAGGTCAAGCAAGAGTCTAAGTAGACCCCCAAGAACTTTATATTTTCTTGTACTGGGATGGCTTTTCCATTTAACTTCTCATATACAGATTCACACTTATTTACTATCTTGCTAAAGGATAAAAGACCAGCTTTTTCAGAGTTTAATGTCAAATAGTTTGCATGGCACCACTGTAACATTTTTTCCGCGGTAGTTGAACACCCCCTGGAGACACCACCTAGAGCAGCATGAGCCATTATCACTGACGTATCGTCGGCGTACTGACACACAAGTCCCGGGGATTGTTTACATATAGCAGGAACAGCAATGGACCAAGAATTGAGCCCTGAGGAATTCCTTGTTTAATCTCAACAGCTTCTGAGAAGTATTGTTTTCCCGACCTTGTGACACTGACAGTCTGCCACCGACCTGTTAGGTAGGACTTCAGCAGCGAGTGATAGGTCCCCCTGATTCCACATCCATCAAGTTTTTGAATCAATATTTTATGGTTTATAGTATCGAAGGCCTTTGAAAGATCAAAAACAGCCCCACCACGTTCTCATTGTTGTCAATTTTTGTAGTAATGTATGATATGGTTTTGTAAATTGCCATTTCCGTTGATCTTGTTGGTCTGAAACCGTATTGCTGATCAGCAAGAGTATTACTGAGGTTTAAGAAGTTGGTGATTCTGTTATGAATTGCTCTTTCAAAGACTTTCGACACAGATGGCAACAACGCTATTGGCCTGTAATTGTTGATGTTCTGTCGGTCTCCTTTCTTGTAGATGGGTACAAGTTTTGTCTGCTTTAAATTGCATGGTCTTTTCTAGTGTACAAAATTTATATTTTTATTGTTAAGTTGCATTCTGCCATATCTTAATTTTTTGTTCACTTATTTTGATATTTGGTATTTTTGTACGTCCAAACTTATTTTTATTATGTATTGAAGTAGTCTAAATGTATGTATGTCAGAATAATTTATATAAGTTTTCGACATATAATAAAACTTAACGTTGTGGTAGAATGTTTTTATTTTAGTAGAACATTGGTATATACAAAAGTAACTATGGAAGAGTTAACACTCGCGGTATCACTGTTGAATTTATCCTCGCAACAACAAGCAATCTCCCACAAATTCTTTGTCACATTATCTTTGGGAAAGGTATGAAATCGATTAGATTTGTCGAAGTATTTTCGACTGATTGCCATTGTTGGAACCTGTCACAGCACAACGCATTTCGTTAATGTCTTAAATTTACCTTCTTTAATAGATATAAAGTCTAAAAACAAACTCTAGCTTAACAAATGTCTTATGGTCACTAATAATTTACTTAATAAACAGTCATTTGAAAATCTTGGAACAGATTAGAACGCTATAAAAACAACACAGATTCTTATCCAAAACTAGTAAACAAACCATGGAGTCGTGTTAGGAAATGTCACAAAAAGTTTTTAAAACATTTACGATGAATAATAGTATTCTATGTAAACAAACGGCTATCACTCCCTTTGCTACGTCACAAAGGGGAAAAGCTGACATCTGTCATGCGCAATATCTTACCTTTTTTTTCATTGTACCATGGTTTCATACTGCTGCAATATTTCGTCATACCTTTGTTGCCTATACTTTAACTGTGTTTTGTAAAATTGTTGTAGATGCTGGTCACCGTAACGCATTTCAAGTTGATCCACTAAAATCTCATACGAATGTTCGCCGCCAGTTAGGTTATTTAAGATTTGCGAGGCATTACCACGGAGAGCTAAGATCAATGCAGTGGCTTTCTCTTCATCTGACCAACCACTGGCCAAATTGCTTTTTATATGTAGACCAAGACTGTTTACCATCGAATTTCGGGGCAGAGGCACATCAGATTTCATTTGCAATATCTTTTCTTTTATTAATTGAAATTTTTGATCAAAACGTTCTTGAATTTTTTCTAATTCCTGTTCAACTTCTTCCTGAACTTTCTCTAACATTTGATCAACTCTCTTCAATTTCTGGTCAACTTCTTGTTTATCTTCTTGTCTCACTCTAGCTTGTTCTTCTAAGATTTGTCTTATTTTTGTTTGTTCTTCTTTTAAAATTTGTCTTATTCTTGTTTCTTGTTCTTCTTTTTCCTGTTGTCTAATTCTTTCTCGTACTTCTTTTCCTTGTTGTCTAATCCTTTCTTGTTCTTTTTTTTTTGTTGTCTAATTCTTTCTTGTTCATGTCTACTTCTTTCTTGTTCTTGTCTACTTCTTTCTTGATTTTCTAGAATTTGTGTTATTTTTGTTTCTTGATCTTGTCTACTACTTTCTTGATTTTCTAGGAACTTCATTATTTCTGCAAAATTGGCCATTTCGTTGAATTTTTTCGATCTGGTATTCACCATATATTCTTAGCAAAATGCGAAGAACTCACTTCTGACACCAATTGTACCGTTTAACCCTGTGCTGAACAATATGGGTTGAGTTCACTTGCGTAATAATCAAAAGTTCGCAGACTGCTTTCAATGGTTTATTTTCAACACTCTGTACACGACCTTCTGTTATAGTACAACTGTCACCACTTCTCACCTTTACAATCTAAGCTGTCTCTGTCCTTACCGACTGAACTACCATTAACATCTGATTCCACAGAATGACTCAATAAACACTGACTTTATAAAACTGACTATGACCCGTGATCGACACGGCTTTATATATCTGAATCTTGACATGATATTCATGATTATCTAGTCGCACATAATAATGTTCTAGAGGCTTGTCAAACTGACATTACTGTGACAAACTGTACCTCACATGTAGTTTCTGGAAGGATTGAGAATAAATCTACTAACTCTAGAACTAATTAATGACATATACATGAAACAACTATAGCAAATAAGGAAATAGAACAAATACATACTAAAAGAAATAATAAACGTAAGTATATGATAAACCTATCCACGTTACAATATATTACATACACATAGAGCATATACATACACAAGATAATATTAAACAGGATTAACTATCTGCGGGTGTAGACAGAGAACTCATACAATTTCCGGCAAGTTACTGAAAATATTGCGGGTATTTGCGATTATATAATTTTTCAATCGTTTTCTGAAGACATGAACATTGTCGATGTCTTTCAGTTTCCTGGTCAGACAGTTATACATTTTTGGGGAAAAAATTCATAGGGCTTCTGTCCGAGTGCTTTTTTCATATAAGGGATTACATAGATACCTTCTTGTCTTGTTTTATAATTGTGGAAAAAAATCTAATATTTCATTTTATTTTGATGATAATGACAGATGATATTGTGAATGAAGAGTTGTCTGACATCTAGGAAACTAGACACTAGATTCTTCATAAAGTCGATTAGAAGGAGGGTACGTTTTTTTTTAACAGATGATTTTCATAAATCTTTTTTGGAGCACTTCAATTGGGTACATATGTGCCTTAGACGGGCTTCCCCAGGCAGATATTCCGTAAAGGATATGGCTCTCTGCTAACGAGTGGTAAAATATTTTTAGTTGTCTTATGGGTAAGATTTTCTTCAGTACCCTGAATCTGAATATGATACAATTTATTTTTTTGATAATGAAATTTATATGTGAATTCCACTTCAAGTGACGATCAGTCATCACACCTAGGTATTTTACTTCGTTTTCAGTTAATATTGGATAAGCATTGTTTTTTGTTCTAAAGATTAGGTTCTGTAATGTTGGTGTTGTTCTGTTGACGCTAAAAGGTATAAAAGAGGTTTTTCCAAGATTTAGGGTGAGCAGCTTGTAATCAAATCAATTCTTTATATGAACGAAATCAGTCTCCACTTCTGACTTCAGGTTATCCCAAGAGTTACTTGAATAGATCAATGCAGTATCGTCTGAGAATGCGATATCACTAGAATATTGAATATAAAATAAGCCGTTCACATATATGTTGAAGAGAACTGGTCCTAGCACTGTGCCTTGTGGAACTCCTTTCCTAATATTCGATACATCACTCTGAACATTATCGACTTTTACATTCTGATAACTTTCGGAAATATAACTCTGAAATAATTTCAGTACATTTCCCCTTATACCAATGTGATTCAGTGACTCTAGAAGTTAATGTTGACTGACCGTTTCGAATGCCTTGCTTAAATCGAAAAAAATACTCAGACATGGCTTACCTTGATCGAGTGCGCTATGAATTTTGTTTCTTAGAGAGATTAGTGCATCTTGAGTAGAAATTCCTTCTTTAAAGCCGAATTGGTTATTTCAAATGATGCTGAATTTTGTTTCTTGATGACTTTCTCAAATAACTTCTCCAGGTGTAAAATAAGTGATATGGGTATCTAGTTATTAGTATCAGTTTTGTCGCCTTTTTTGTGAATTGGCTTTGAAGGTCACACTCCATTCTCTATACTCCTACTGAATATAAATACCAAATGGTCAATAATTTCTTGCAGTGCGGCATTAAGAATTTCTGTCGTAATTCCGTCTGTTCCAGGTGCTCTTTTCAATTTGAGGGTTCTTGTCAAAGATTTCAGTTTTTCGCGATCGGTTGGAATAATAAGAAAACTATTAGGCATTCGACGTCTATTGTGACGGTAATTTGGGTTAGGTAGTATTTTTTCGGCTAAATTTTTTCCAACATTAGAAAATATTTTATTCAGTTCGTTCGCAATGTCTTTCGTACTTATTAATAGTTCTCATTGATTATTTTTGACAAAATCGATATATTTGGAAGTTGCATTAGTTTTACTAATGATTACTATCAATGATTTGTAATAATTATAATTACTTATTCTAATCAGAGCAGTAAGTTTATTCCTATATCTTTTAATTTGCTTTAACAAGACCTCGTTATTTTCATTCTCTTTTAAATTATTAAACAATTTCTGTTTGGTATTAATTGATTTTGCCAGTGCCAGTTTAATCCAAGGAGTTTTTTATATATTTTTCTATTTGATAACCTCTTTACAGTGCACTTATTTATCGAATTTGTCATTATGTTTACAAATTCATTTGCTGAAGATTCAACATCTTGTGTCTAATACACCGAATTCCAAGAATATTGTTGAAGGAGTTTAGTAAGTTTTTTGTAGTCGATATGACAGATAATTTTTTTATCGGTTACTTTTTGTATTTTTGGCTCATCAGTTATTAATTGTATAGCTATAGTTGAGTGATCTGTGATACATGTATTAATAATAAATGGCAGGCACTGATGGTAAAGATTTGTTTTGATTTCAGAAAAATATGATCCAAACATGCATTTAGTCTATTTATAGTAGAGATAAAGCCGTGTTCTTCCAGTGTACTTTTGTACTCTGTAGAAATTTATTTTCTTTCTTTAGATCAATATTGATATCTCCAATAAAAATATCATCATTACTATTCTAATCATTATCATCAAAATAGTAACGCAATAAGTTTAGAAAATCAGAGGAATCAAGAGATGGTGATCTATATATTCCTGAAATAATTATGTTATTCATATTATGTTTGATTTTACAAGGGCATTAACAGCATCATTTTGATAGAATGTTCTTGTATCCTTGCAAATTAAAAGAGTTCAGGTCTGTTATTTTTCAGGTTTCTGAAAGTATCATAACATTCATGTCAGAACTAATTTTGCTAAGCAATACTTTAAATTCATCAAAGTTCTTATTTATGCCAAATATGTTATTGTGAAATATTGAGAATGTGTTATTTTTCAAACTGTTCACTTTTAAGATTTGATCAAATTCTTGTGAATTTTGCATGGTGTCAATTTCAAATTTCTTCACCTCAAAATCCCTAATATATGTATCCATTTCCTCTTATAGTGATGTCTGATAATTAAAACTAATGGCCAGTGGCTGATTAGGAGAAATGTCATGATATCACTAAAATGTATGTAAGAAAAGATCGCAAAGAAATATCTAGTTGGGGTTCTACTATATAACAGCTTTCCAACTTAATTGTAGGCTGCTAAGGTTTATAAAAGCTAGGTTGAAATAAAGAAATAGAGAAAGAATAGAAAAGAGAGAATAAAAGAAAAGGTACCTAAATATTAAAAAATATTTTTTAATTTGCTCGCGATCTGGTGTATATTTCCAGGGATTGGTTGACTGGCTTCGGTGTTTCTTTTAAGGCTCCATTGTCACGTACACTTAGGAGGATGTTCTGTCTGATTGATTGGTTGATTCCATTGTACGTTTTTCAAACACGATTGTTTTGGAGTTTCTTGTTCTCTGTTCCTGTGATGTTCAGTGCTTGGAACTTGTGAGTGTGTTAAAGTTGCCTAGTTACAACTTGCCCTCTTGTTTAAGTGATTATCTATTGCATTCAAGTTTTCTATGGTAAATTCCTTTTTCTCCACAACGAGTTTGTCACCCTTAATATAGCAGTTTTTTTCTGTTTTTCTCATTATGAGAATTTTTGTAGTATTTTGTACTCAGTGCGTTGTTAATCTGTTTGGTCGTGAGATATTGTTATACTATTTCCTTTCAAGTTTGTACGGTTCTCCAAGATTTCCCGTTTCTTCAGATATGAAACAACTCTATCTTTACTGGTCGATTTATTGTTTTTCCAAGGCAGTAGAAATTATTTAGATCTGATTGTTTTACATCCACGTTCAGCATGCTCTTGAGCATAGGACAAATAAATTCTTTTTCAAGCTGATTTATCCCAAAATTTACGCCCTCGATTTTTAATAGAATATTAGCTTTACTCGCTTCGATAATATTGTTCAGCTGAATTCTACTGTTTCTGATTTCGTCCAATATTTGTTAGACTACTGTATCATCCATTATACTAACTGTTAACCGCTGGCGGGATAGTACAACGGCGGAAGTTTTATCAGTGACAGTAATTATTTGGTTTTGTAAACAATGATGTTATGTAAAATATTTGGTATTTAACTCACAGTTTATATGATATCACAGGAGATGTTTACTTTATCCGTTTGTTTTCACTTTCCGCATAACTCAATTCGATTGAAGAACATTGATTTTTGTTGACTATTTTGGAGAGGAGGTTAAACACTCACATCTATTGCACCAAAATCTATTGGTGGTACCGAAGGGCCTCAAGAAGCTATCAAAAGGACCCGGTCAGATATTCGTCTATTCATTTGTATATCATCATCACCATATATATTTTAACGTGGACGTGGAAACGTATCACTTACTCAGGTTCATAGAAACTTATGTTTATTTATTATTCGTTTTGGCCTCATTTGCTATAACTGTTTCTTGCGTGCTTTTCATATTTTTTTTCGTTTGCATTACACTGACCTTTATCCGTTATTTGTAATTGATTTACATTTTAATAATTAATTCTGTAATTAGTAGATTTATTCTGGATCCATCTAGAACCTCTATATAAATTACATTTTTTCACAGTATTATCAGTCTGACAAACGTGACAAACATCTAGAATAATCTCGATCGATGTCACGACAAATTCTGCTATATAAAGGCTGCAAATACTGCCGATGCTGTTCATAGAGGTAATTGTGTGTTAGCGCACATATGGCGGCCATGTTTAAATCTTTTTTTTATTAAACATATCCGCATCAGCCAAACGGCTTCTTCTTCTTTAAGAGCCGTCTCCATTTCGAAGGTTGCCAATCATCAGGACGATCTTCATTTTTGAGACCGTGGCTCTAAATAATTCATTGCTACTGCATCCAAAAATCTTCAGCCATGAGTTACATCTCCTTCCTATGGATCTCTTTCCTTGGATTTCTTCTTGCATAATAGTTTGTAGTATTCGGTATTTCTCTCCCCTCATGACATGTCCCATATATTCCAATTGTCTTCTCTGTATTGTTGGAATTATTTCCCTCTCCTTATACATACGTCTCATCACTTCAGCGTTGGTCAATCCCTCCATCCAAAAAATCCTCAACCTTCTCCGGTATATCCACATTTCAAATGCTTCCAGTCTCTTCACGTCAATCCCCTTCAGAATCCATGCCTCCATCCCATAGTATAGTATAGATAGCACATAGCATCTCATCAGTCGTATTTTTAGCTGAAGGTTTAGATCTCGACTGCAGAAAAGTTTCTTCATTCTTACAAATGTGCTTCTGGCCTGTTCTAATCTGATTCGTATTTCTTGGGAAATATCATTATTTTCATTAACGGTTGTGCCTAGGTATTTTTATTCTCTTACTCGTTCAATAGGTTGATTATTTACATATATCCTACTAATGTCCTGAGGTGTTTTTGTTATCACAGCCAAACGGCTATTAGCGATAAAACATTTCATATTTGTGACAATTTGTTATATTTTAAACAGGATATTTGATTTCCGGAGAAATGTTATTATATTGTCTGTAGTACAGGAACTGAAAATTTCGCAAAGTCGCTGGGAATTCCATTATTTAGTCTTTCTATTACAAATCTAGGACACTCCACAAATATGTAATTTATGGTTACACTTCACATGCGAAACATTCCGGCTGAGGTTTTTTTTTGAGTAGGTGTTCGTGTGTGAGGCGAGTGTGTCCTAGTCGGAGTCTAGTGATGACTGTTTGAAAAAACGGTGGGTTGTTGTGATGATCCATGGTTGAAAAACTTGTTTGATCTCTTTCAGTTTTGAGATTGTGGTTTGCCAGTATTGGGTCCATATGTCAGTTATCTTAGAATGGAAGTAAGATTTCAAGTCCACAGCGAATGTTCTCATATAGGGAATGAGTGCTGGGTTCTCTAAGGCTTCGCTCGCGTGTTTGTCAGCTAGCTCGTTTCCTCTTATTCCAGTGTGAGAGGGAACCCATATAAAAGTTACTGATTGGTTTTTGCTGTGTAGATTTAGTTATTCTTTGATCAGTTTTCCTAATGGATGATGGGTATACATACATATATATATTGAGTATAGTCAATTAAGAGAGTCAGTAATTATTAGAAAGTTTCTTCCAGATGTTGTTTTTATGTAACATAGGGCATTGTAGATTGCATACAGTTCTCCAGTGAGGATGGAAGCAGTTTCGGGTAGTTTGTATTCTTTCGTCACGTTATCTGTCACAAATGCGCAAGCCACACCACTATTTGTCTTGAATGCATTGGTGAAGATTTGTAGATGTGAAGGATATTGGGATTTATGGTTTGATAGGTTACTTGGATCAGCTGGGTATTTGATTCTTTTTTGTTTAGTGAGAGTAATTGGGTGTTTATCGATGGTGGAGAAATTAGCCATGGTTGAGTCGTGTGAGTAATAGGACGTTGGATTGGGGGTATTTCTAAAAAATCTAAATCTAAATCTAGGGAACATTTGTTTTTGCGTGCTGACTGATTGGAAAGTACCTGATTTGATGAATGTTCTTTTCTTATCGCTTTGCTGCATAAGATAGGCTCAATTCTTGCCTCCTCAAGTTTAATGGTAGCTCACCCAGTTTGCAGAGTAGGCTATCAATGGAAGTTGTTCTATAAGCACCAGAAATAATGCGGAGTGCGTTGTTGTGAATTGTATCCAACGCTTTGAGAGTAATGGTGGAAGCTGTTGAATAGGATATGCAGCCGTAATCTAACTTCGAACGGATCAAAACTCTGTAAAATGTCAGTAGTGTTTTGCCATCTGTACCCCATTGTTTGTTTGAAAGACATGTAAGAAGGTTTAGCATCTTTTGGCATGTTACAGATAAGTATTGAATATGGGATTTCCAGGTAAGAGATAGATCGAATATCAGTCCTAAGTATTTTATTTCAGTTTTGTAGGTGAAAATGTGATTGTTGAGCTTCAGAATTGGTAAGTTCTGGAGTTACATTGGCCATTTAGTAAAAACAATACAGTTGTTCTTTTCTGGAGAGAACCTAAGTCCGCTTCGGGGGGGTTATCACGTAATTAGCAACTGCAACGCGACCGCGACGATCACACAATCGTCGCTGTCAAAATGTTGATTTGGTACAGTGTTGTCGCTCTGTTAGACTTGAGCCTAAACTGATACTCGAGTGAAAAGTAACAAAGTGAGGTTGGTTGCATGGATTTTTAAATAATAAATTACTATAAATCATGTTCTCAATGAAATTTATATTTTCTCTTTTAAATCCAATATTTTATAGACAGTGTCTAATAGGCTTTGGCAATACTGAGACAACAACGCGATTGCAACTAGTTGCTAAATTTTACATGATACATGATACGGGTTGACCAGGAATCCAGGTTTGCTAATTTTTGAGGATGTCGTTGATTCCTATGACTTATCACAGAACCTTGTGGGCTGCCGTTTTGTTGATGATAAATGGTTGATAGAGTGCCATTTGTTTTTACTTGAAAATTTCTATTTGAAAGAAAATCTCTTATGAAGGCCAAGATGTTGCCTTGGTATCCCCAGGACTCCAAGGTTCTGTATATTTGGGGTGTCATGCCATGTCGAACGCCTTATATAAGTCAAAATAGATTGCCATACATTTCTGTTTGTTTGCAAAGGCTTCATTTATGTTGGTTTCAAAGTCAACGAGATTATCTGTTATGGATTTTAAGAGTTGGAAACCCGCCTGTTCCTTGATCTATTGGTTGTTCCTCTCTAAGTTCTATAATGAGACGCTTGTTGATGATTTTCTCAAGAAGTTTGCATAAAGCACATGTGAGAGCTGTCGGTCGGTAAGAATCAGCTTCGTTGGGTGGTTTATTCGGTTTCAATATTGGAATTATATTAGCTGAATTCCATAGTTCTGGAAATGCATGTTGTGTCCAAATTATATTGAAAAATTCAAGTAAAAAGTCAAGAGATTCTTCTGGCAGATGTTTAAGAAAAGAGGCAGGTAAGTTCTCGGGTCCAGCGGATGTATCTTTTAATGTGGCAAGGGCTTCAAGTAGTTCGGTTTTAGAGATTGTTGTATTGATGGGATCATTCTTTGGAACTATTTGTAATGGAGTCTTTTTCTTTATATGATAAGAATTTCGGGTAGGATTTGCTAATATTTTGCTGAAGCTTTTGGCCAGTTCTTCCGCAATGTCAGATGGGTTGGTAATTGACTTTCCCTGGACTTCTAGTTCTTGAATGCCGTGATGGGTGTTTGTACCAGTGATTCTCTTGATTTTCCTTCAAACTTTGCTGACTGGAGTATTTGTGTTAATACTTCGTACATATCCAAGAATCCTTTTTAGCTTTGGTGGTTACTTGCTTATCAATCGCTCTTTTATTCTTTAAATCAATTAGATTGTCTGTGGTGCTGTTGCGCTTGAAAGTATTTAGGGCTTTTTTACTCTGTTATATTGCTCGAGCGCAATCAGAATTCCACCATGGTACTATCTTGTCCTTGTCGATATATTTCGTTTTACCTATAGCCTGTATGGCTGAGTGTATTAAGATTTCGTTGAATTGTGACAAGATGGAGTCGTTCATTGATGTAGGCAATATTTTTGTTTTAATAAGTTCTTGAAAGAGGTCCCAGTTGGCTGTGTTCAGTTTCCATTTTGGTTCAGGTAAGAAAGGAGTTTTGGTGCATCTATTGTTGGTTATTATAATTGGGAAATGGTCGCTTCTATACAGATCTTTAGCAGCTGCACATGTATGGTCAATTAAGATAGAAGGACTGCAAAGGGAGAGATCAGTGATTGACGAACTTCCTGAGGCTAGATTGAAATGTGTGTTGGAACCATTATTCAAAAGTGCAAGATTGGCACTGTTGATTATAGCCGCAATTTTTCGTCCATTAGTTGTAGTTTTTTGTGATCCCTAAATAATATTGTGTCTATTGAAATCTCCTAAGATCATTCTAGGTGAAGGGACCTGATTAATAAAGTTTTGGAGATCGCTTTCATCTAGGTCATAGTTTGGAGGAATATATATATATTACAAAGATCATTTTTTTTGTGCTGCCAATTTCTACTGCAACGGCCTCTAAGGTTGTCTTGATAGGGATTTATCTTGAAATTAAAGAGACTTCAGGTAGATGGCGACCCTTTCCGAAGCATGGTTTCTGTCTGCTCGGTTTTTGTATTACATGTTGTACGATTTCAGGTTTTGATAGCATCTGGAGAATATTGACTAATGAGAATTTGAATCATTGGTAATCGTGTTCGGAATCCGTTGAGATTCCAATGCATGATTATTCTGTACTTTTATTTAATTTTAGAGAAAAATAGAATAGTTTAGTAAGTGGATGAGTCACTTTCCGTGTCGATGGTTCCTGTAGCAATTTGTTTCAGTAGTCTTGTTTTCAGCTTGGTACATCTAGCTTTGATTCTTTTTTCTGATAGTTGGGGACGAATTTCTTCAATCATTGTAATAATCTTTAGGGGTTCATTGGTGTAATCCTTGACGAGAGCTAATACGTTTTTATATCCAAAGGAATTTTCTATAAAATTTTCGAGCTGTTGTCTGTTGAGAGGATATTGTGGACAATGCTTATCTATAAATTCTTTTATGTTGTTAGGGAATCTATAGCTTTGATCCAGTTGGTTCTTTTCAGATTTGTACTTTTTCTTCTGGTTACTTGTTGGCAGAGCAAATGTTTTGTTGTTGTCCTCTGGTGTGGATGTTTGTTAGTATATCTGAGAAGTTCCGTTTGTGTGACATAGTATCTGTTGGGGTAGTTTGAGTAGGATCTAGATGGATGTCATCAGCAGGGAGTTCTTCCTCGTAGATGGATGTTTGTGGTTTGTTGGCGTGATCGATTGTTTCTTGTGAGATAACTTGTGATGAATGTGAAGTATGAATAATTGCATGTGTGAAATTTTTGTTGAGATTACTCTCAGGTGTTTGTTGTGGTGCTTGTGGGATGAGTTGAGATTGTTGTGTTGAAGGATTAGAGTGTTGATGTGAAGTTTGTGAATAATGCGTGGGTGGATATTCAGAGATGGGGAAGGAAGATTGGGTATTCATGGGCTTTGCGCATTGTGAATTGTGAATATTCTGTATGATGTTTCATCGTAGTCCAAGTCAATATGTTCTGGTATTTGTATATTTTCGTGTGGAGAAATATATATTTGCCTTCTGAAACTGAGGATGTGACTGTATACCGGATCAGTGGCCCCTATCTTTAGAGATGACATAGGAGTCCTAAGTTTTAATACCATATTGTGGAGAGTATCTGTGAGGATTTTATGTGGAATAGTAGGACTCACATTTGAAAGGAGAAGTATTTCTGATGGGGTGATTAATCGACGTGCTGGGATTATTGTGCCATTGAATGTAATTGCACCGTAGTTATCCAAAAATGTATCTATTAGTTCCTTCTTGGTTAGGTATACACAAATCCGATTATTTGATATGCGTTAGCAGAAGGTTATATTTTTAGGGTGAAGAATGGGCCCAAGTTTCAGTAGGTCATCTTGGATTTGAGTCCATCTAGGAAGGTGAAAACAATAGCTTGATCTTTGCTTGGCAGTTGGTTTGATGTTTGTGTGAGAGCAGATGAGTATGATTTTGAATTAGAGGTATTGTTTATGTCATGATTAGCAACATTCGTGACTTCCATTTCAGTAGTAGTTAGACAGGTGTTCCATATTTTGGACAGAGAAAATGTATTTCATGCGTGCTCTGAATCCGCCCCTGGCGAATCTCAGATATGCGACATAAGGTTGCTGACAGTCTACTATAGTTGGTAATTGTTTCGAAAATTGATTATATTATAGATTTATGCTTCTCTATGATGGAATGGAAAATGTACTCACTGTTAAGATTGTATATTCAACTTCACATTGCACTATCAATAATATTTAGGAAATGTTTTGAATCAGGAGTATTTTATATATTTTTGGGACTGAATGTAGAGGTTATTTAGGCGACTACGTGCAGGTCCGAACACTCATGCTGCTACGCTACTTGCTAGTACAGTGACGTCCGTGAATTCTCTTTTGTATACTGATTGACCATATTATCATCTCGATTGTATTTTATAATAGATACAATTTGTTTTTCAAAAATGTCGAAAAGATAAGAACAGGTAACAACTTAAATTTACATTTATTTGTTGTTTCTTTGTCAAGGTTCACCAGTTGCTTTGGGGGTCTAATGATACAAGATGATAACTTTATCAAACTGATTAGTAAATTCGATCATTTTTGACCGATAAACCCAAACGAAGGAGGTATACAATTCGACTGTATGTCTGCATGTTTTTTTTTTCATATATTTGCTCGCTACTTATGCATAGTAAACGGGCTCCGATTTTGATGATATTTTTTCATTTGAGGGAGGAGACTTGAGAAATCAAATCCAAAATCTCCGAATACTACCCCCAAAGAGAGTGGAGGGGGATTGTTTTCTCAAAAATTGAAAATCTGAGATGACAGAATTAAAGATAAGAAAATATCCAGAAACTTTTGAATTAAACATTAAAAATCTGAAAGTGGCTAATTAAAGACCAATTATTTCTAACAACATTTATTTTAAACATTTTTTCCATATAAAAAGTAGAAGAAATATGTGTACATAAGTATTTCCGCGGCGATGTTTTGAGATCTCCAAATAATACTCGTAACAAGTTCAAACAAACAAGCGGAATTTTTGAAAAAAAAACACTTTTTATTAGGCATTTAATATTTGAACCGTACCGATGAGTACTATTGCTATCTCTCCTTTTCTTGATTTGAACTATTCTTACAGGTACGTATATATACGTCTCTGTTCTCTGGTATATACTCTGTAGACAAAGGTTAAATGCTCCATGCTCGTGCGGAATTCCACTGACAGATCCCGTTGTCCGACATTGTCGTTCCATTTTGAAGGGATAGTTTGATCTTGCTTGAATGAGATAATATAATTATTCAATATTGGATCACACTTGGAGCTTAACAGGCGGCGAGATGTTCGAAATTTCAAGTCTCTAGACCGTATGGGGCCTGAGAAATCACATCGGAGTCCATCTATTCTTCTTCTTTCAGTGCCCTGCAGATTCCTGCGTACGGCGTCCTCCGTTCTTCTCATCATATGATTCTATTTATTGCGGCTTTTTGGAGCAACTGAAAGTCGCTTATTCCCGTCCACTGGCGCATATTCCTGAGCCAGGATAGTTTCTTCCTTCCAATGCCTCGTCTTCCTCCTTCGATCTTTCCCTGTAGTATCAGACGCTGGAATTCGTACCGCTCTCCCCGTATAATGTGTCCCAGGTACGAGATCTTACGCCTCTTAATGTATTCTAAGAGTTCTCGGTCTTCCAATCCAGCTATCCTGAGCACATCATCATTTCTAACGTGCTCTGTCCACGGTATTTTCAGCATCCGTCTTAAAATCCACATTTCGAACGCTTCAATTCGGTTCATAGATGCAGCCTTAAGCGTCCACGCTTCCGCTCCGTATAGAAGTACCGACCAGACATAACATTTAACCATTCTGTACCTGAGTTGGAAGTTTAAATTCCGGTTGGTTAGGAATTTTTTTAGCTTAGAAAAGTTGTTCTTGCTTGTTCTATCCTGCATCTAATTTCAAGTTCTGGGTTCCACTGGTTGTCCACCGCACACCCCAAGTATTTAAACTTATTGACCCGCTCTATTTGCTCTCCATTGAGTTGTAAGTTTACGTTTGGTAAAACATCCCTAGATACGACCATAAACTTTGTTTTAACGGTGTTAATCTTTAGGCCCCTCTGTTGACTTGCCTCATTTACAGTATTTAGTAGGATTTGCAAATCGTTGGCATTATCGGCTATTATTGCGGTGTCATCCGCGTAGCGTATATTATTAATTGAAGTACCATTGACTATAAAACCCATGGGTTTCTCAGACACTATTTCAGCAAAAACCCTTTCCACATAGAGATTGAAGAGCATTGGGGATATAATGCAGCCCTGCCTGACTCCTTTCTTTATTTCGAACTCCTCTGTTGCTACTGAGTTTTGGAGTCGTATTTGAGCTGTCTGGTGCCAATATAGATTCGCAATCAATCTTACATCTTTGTCGTCCAGTCCAATTTCTTGAAGATATGTTACCAGGAGTTCGTGTCTCACATTATCAAAGGCCTTTTCATAGTCGATGAAACATATAAAGACGTTCTTTCTTTGGTCAAGGAAGTTTTGCACCAACGCTTGCAGGCTGAAAATGGCCTCCCTGGTTCCAAACCCTTTCTTAAAGCCAAACTGACTGAACCCGCTTGCCTCCTCGCATTTTCTGTAAAGTCGAGTGTGCATGACTCGAAGAAGCAGTTTTAAAAAGTGGCTCATTAAGCAAATGAGCCGATAGTCTTTACATCTTTGTACGTCATTCGATTTTGGTAGGGCTATAAATGTGGAACGAAGCCAGTCTGTGGGGATGTTTCCAGTGTCGTATATCCTATTAAAAAATCTTGTTATCATTTTTATGTTTTGATCACTTATGAGGTGGAAGGTTTCTGAAAGCATGTTGTCTGGTCCGGGAGCTTTATCGCTTTTTGATAGTTTTATGGCATTAAGACTTTCACTCTCTAATATATATGAGCCGTCTGGTATATTGTCATCTGGGATTGGTGGGCTTTGCGATCTCTGGTCATCAAAAAGGTTAGCAGCAAGTTCTCCACGATTCCAGCAACTTCTCGGGTTCCAGTACTATTTCCCCTTCTTCATTTCGGATGTGGGTTATTGGTGTTTTCTTGTACAGGCCTGCGATTTCTTTTATCTTCTTATGGAGATGAAAGCCATCGCCTATTCGGGTAAGGTGTTCGGCTTCCGCACATCGGTCTTCAAGTCATTTCTCCTTAGCAGCCCTGATTTGACTGCGGATTCTTCCCTGATAGTGTCGGTATCCAGTTATGTCTTTATGAATCTTACATTGTCTGCGTCTCTCCATTAGCTCCAGTATCTCCGCATTCATCCACTCATTTCTTACTGCGGTGTTCTCTTTTAGTAGGTAGGTGTTATTGGTGTTGTCAAAAGCATTTTTGACGTCATTCCAGCATTTCTCGATGTCGTCTGCGACATTGATGTTTGATAATTGTCTGTTAAGATGTTGATAATATTCAGATCTTATGTCGCTGTCTCTAAGTAATTTGGGGTCGATTCTTTTGTTGTTCCTTTTCCTTTTAGCCTTGGCTAATCTTAGCCTGATGTTTGCACATAGGGGGTTATGATCGGACTCAATATCTGCACCCGGCAACGCAACCACTCTAGTTATGGTGTTTCTAAATCTGCGGTTTATCATGATATAATCTATCTGGTTTCGAACGACATGCTGTTCATTGTCCTGTGGTGATTTCCAGGTATATAATCTTCTAGGTGGGAGTTTGTACCAAGTGTTTGTGATAACCAGGTTATTCTCATCGCAGAATTGAATGAGTCTCCCGCCCCTGTCGTTCCTCTCTCCGAGCCCCCAGTCACCTACAATATCTTCCACTCTGCCTCTGCCGACCTTCGCGTTCAAGTCTCCAAGTATTATGTTTATTTCATTGGATTTCGATTGGTTTGATGGCCTGCTCCACTTGTCCGTAAAATTGTTCAACTTCATCGTCGGGTTTTTCTGAAGTGGGAGCATATACTTGAATTATATTAATGTCTATCGGTCCTCCGCAAAGTCGCAAAAGAGCAACCCTCTCAGAAATAGGGACAAAATCCTTTACCGATTTTTGTAGGCTCTCTTCTATTAGGATGTCAACACCATGACGATGACTTCGATTTGCGTCGTCAGAGCCACTATAGTAAAACACCCTGCCGTTGGAACGCGTCACTCCACTATTTGGCCACCGTACCTCGCTGACTCCCAGTATACTAACCCTCATTCTTTCCATTTCCTGCATTCAGTTGTTAAGCTTCCCAGCCGCAAACAATGTCCGTACATTCCAGGTTGCTATCTTGATCTTCTTATCTAGTCGGAACCGGGGGATTCTTCGCACCTCCTGACTACTTAAGGTCTGCTCGGGACTGGAGGCCGTTTGTTTCTGTTTTTCCAACATGATACGAATAAAGTCGGATGGATATCCTGGGGAGAATTAATGCGGTGGTTTCCCTCTTGCCTTCCGCATCGCAGTACCATAGCCTTTGAACTATTTCAGTCTTGCCCATGGAAGTCCACTTTCCAACCAGTCCGGAATCAATTCTTTACGCTTGGAGGTGGTAATGGCGATCGCTGCTGCCCTCCGCCATGCTAGTTTTGTTCCCCCCGGCTATTTCATTTCGCCGGTACCACCCATATCTGGGAGGCTTCCCCCTATCCGCCACGTGGGGAAGCGCCCGATGGAGGACTAGCAACCCCTCACGGGAGTCCATCTATAAAAGAACCGAAAGTAATAAAAACTATATAAAAATATTCATGAGTAATAGTAGAAGTGAACGTTCAACGATTTTTGTGAATAATGTTACACTCAAAAGTGTGGAATAAATATTTGTTACGAAAAATTGGACCGACGTTATTAGTTGGTGCACTGGAAAATACAAAATAATATTGATTCTATTGGTCCTGGTAGGTACTTGTGAAGCTGGTGCCAAAAGTTGTCAATATAATTGCAACTGCACAACTTCAAATGTATCAGCACCAATAAAATAATTATTATTTTGTATTTTTCAGTACACCAACTGATAACGTCGGTCCAATTTTTTGTATGAAATATTTATTTTAGAATTTTTTTCCCGATATTGTAATAAAATCAAATATTGTAAGAAATCTTTTGAATTGTAGCATTTGTGATTTTACATCCTTGTGAGTTTTTTCCCTTTAACCATTTGTTGAAGTTATTTTTCCGTGTTCCATCCCATTATAGATTAAGAACTATAAACGAGAAATTTGAAATAGTTATTTATAGTTCTCCAAAAAATAATTGTTTTTGTATTAAGCTTTAATTGCAGACTTGTTACTACCCATGTAATTTTTCACTACAGTTCTGACTACAACTTGTTATTTTAAAAATCCACAAGAATTTATTATTATTATTCCTTGCGAACGATAAATGAAGCAATCAAAACAAATGAAACTTGAGATTTTATAGATCCTTGTGATTTTTTATTATTTTCTTCTGTTAACTGAAATTGATTTTCTGGGATTCATTGTATTATACTCTGAAAACTATAACTAGAAATTTCAAATTAAAAATAAATAGTGACGACATTATTTTATGGACCAATTTATAATGCCTGTTATATCAGTTCAATGAATCAGTTTTGTATCGATAAGTTTTAATTACGATCCTGGCATAGTTCATGTTTATTTCCAGTACAGACCTGACTTTTTAAGATTAGAACATGGCCGTCAGCTTTTTACTTTGAATCAAAAAAGTCAAAGGTTCCGCCGAGAGTTGGACTACTGTATAGTTCTTTGTACTGTGGTGATAGTAACCTCCATGGACGCTATAAAGCAATCTAAAATGGCTGCTGGTTGTAAGCAAACCGTCATTTATCAAGGGATTCAAGCATTTATGGTGAAATTTAAACGTATTTAAAGAACTTTACATTTCATGTTTTGGATTGAATGTGTGTTTCAGGAAGTAACCTTGTCGATTGATTTCCGTATGTGTGTATGTGTGCATTGAAAGCAAACATAATGAATGCAAGAAGTGACTTCTATTATAAATTAGAAGATGAGCAGCATAACAAGTATGGATTTAGTCAGCTATTTGGTATTAACTACAAGCTTTTATACGAAAGAGCAGAATATCTACTTTATAAGTGTCATGAGTAAAACCACCATTTTTGTGCAGTGCTCAATATGCGTTGAGTGGTGAGCACCTTGATAGTTTACACAGAATGTACTACTATCTAACGGCATTATTATAAATAAAAAAATTATCACTTAGAATGTAACACTTATTAAATTTTTGTTTAAATAAATTATACTTGTCATTGATTTCATTATTTTTTATAAGCTCGTGAAATTTATGAAACATTAGTATTTAGGTATGTATCTCAAAACCTAGATTCAAAATAATTCCAATAATATGATGGATTGAATAAATATATATAATTTTGGGAGAAATGACAGAAATCATACAGAGTCATGAACTATTTTTATTGAAATTACCTTTTAGCCGGCTTATAACGTAGTAAAAATTGGTCGTTAGGTATATAACTCTTGCAGCAGAATTTTGTGACCGCTTCATCTTGTATTGCATCTGAGTTTCCTCATCGCACAAAAATGTCTTAGTTAAATTATTTATCAAACTTATCCCGTAGGCAATGAGTTTCGAGTATTACCTGCTGGTATCGAAGACCCGAACGTAAGTCGACGGATTTACAGTTCGCATCTAGACATCAGTTCTCGAACCACATTCATTCGTATAAAGTGCAATTATTACATCAGGAACCAACCGATTATGAGGCAAGGATGAACTTTTGCCAGTTGCTGACAAATAAATTTGAAAAGGAACCTGATATTTATAAGTTTGTTTTATGAACGGATGAATCGACATTCCATAATAATGGGGTAGTAAATGGCCACATTTTTTATTACTAGTCCGTCATGAATCTACACCTTTTCTCAGAAACAAACCTATAAGTTAGGTGGTCTTTAAATGTATGGGGATGTAATATTGGCACCCAAATAATTATTGAATTGTTGGAGGATATCCCCAATTAATCCGACAAAATCTGTGGCGCAACTGGATGGAGCATCTGCCTATTTCAGCATCATTGTGCGAAAATTTTTGAATCAACATTTTCGGCAACGATGGATTGGAAGACGAGGACCGATTGCTTGGCCGAAAAGATTCCCTAATTCAAACCCTTTAGTTTTTTTCTTGTGGGCTTATGTGAAAAGTGAGGTAAATAAAGTACCGCTGAAGACTCATGACGACATGCAGTTTCGCATAATTCGTTTTTGGACGAATTACAACGAATATGTTAACGCGAGTGCAACGTTCATTTTGTGAATGAATTCTTCTTTATTTGCAGAACGCAGGTGGTCATTTTGAACAGTTGCTGTAAACAATTTAATTGTTATTTTTATGTATTGTTTTAATTTTTAGATTTTAATATTATTTTAATGTTATGTTTATTGTTATTGTTTAGTTTCGGAAAGAAGTGTTAAAAGTATTTCACAATTCCCGTTGTCAGAAATCTTCCTAATACTCTCCAAAACCTTTCTCAAGAATGTCTTCTGCCCGAATTTTTTTCTTGATTAAGTCCTGAAGCCAATAAAATAAATAAAAACCTAATCTACCATTGATTCATTAGTTTTCACATGTTTCAACGCCAAACTACCACGCCATATTGAAAAATTGAAATATTTCCAAAACTATCAAAAATAAGTTCCAATACGTATGATAAAATCGAAAGAGAATCAAAATTCACATCTATCATTGTAATTTATTTAGTACCATGCTATTTGAAAGAATCGAGTTATCTATGATTTCTAAAATCAAAAATTAAATTCAGAGCAACCCTATGTCCTAGAACTTTCAAATCAATAAGGGAACGATTCCAACTTAATTAATTGCAAAAAACTGCAGTTTAAAATCTCTCATACTTTTCATGTTATTGCCATTTTTCTGGGATACTGCAACTGTAATTTTTTTCAGAAAACTGAAAATATCTTCGAAACCTTCAGACTTATGCACAACAAATTCTTAACAAACTAACCTTTATTTTTAACAAGGAATTTAAAAATGTAAAAACTACAGGGTGTTCCATTTAAAATAATGAAGTGATGGCCAGTTTTCGGTATAACCGGAAGTCAGCCATCTTTGAAAATAATTTCAAAATGTAGTCGACTTAGCCGTGAAAAATTTTGATTAAAACAATTTTGCTCTATCTCTAATAGATCAGCCACGATCCACCAATTACCACCAGCTGCCACCAACCTGTATATGCCGTGTCACCTAGCAACCACGATAGTATAGAAAAGTATTTAGTTGTTATTAGGTTAGTAGTTAGTTAATTAATATATAATTATTACTATCTAGCTTTACCTATCCAATGAACCCATCCCTTGGATCATAGATAAGAGAAGCTGCATTTATACTGAGGCAACTCTGGGCTGAAATTACGTTCCTTGATACAGCGCCATAACCTTAGTGTCTGCAGGACGAACTACAAATGGAATGGCGGGAATGTACCCATATTCAAATTTTCTATATTTAAATTTGATTTTAGGATTTATGGTTTTGAAAAGAATATTCGAATATTTATATTTTCGAATTAGTATCAAATGTTCACAGTAGCAACTAATTGAAGGAATAAATAGAAGAATATCCCTCTGAAACCCTATTGCCAAGTCTAGGCTAATGATATTTAAATGAAATCAAATGACAATCAGGGGAATGGATATCTGCAGCCAATCAAATTCGTAGCTGTTACAAGCAGCGATTTCGTGTTTGCATGCGGAAGCTTCATTGACATTGAAGTTATAATAGCCTGTCTTGGGTTACTACTCAGGGACCTAAGAACCAGGAAAGCTACTTTTAAAAATTACAACAAAACATCAGATTCAACATTTTAAAATGATAGGGGGACGGAAGTCTGATTATCTATACCAGAAGACTGGAAACAGGAGAGTAAACTTCCTATGCTTCTCTACGTAGCCACATGAGATTACTGAATTAGCATATCAGAGGCGTGGCCTCCTGTACGACGAATATCTTGACAATTACCTTAAATATTTGTTCTCTTTATTTATCTACGTTATCATGATCTGCTGTTGTTTTAAAGCGAGAGCCGATTATTGCGCACGGCATGGTGCGCAAAGACGCATTTACAAAATAAATGCGTCTGAAATTTTACACGATTTTTAGGGCGAGTTTAATTTCCTGCTTCCAGTCTTCTTGGTCACCAACTGGCTTTTTAATAAAGGATAGCAAAACCGGTGATAGAATTGCTGAAAAATAAAACATTAACATTATTTACAGTTCAGTTCACTTTACCTGAATAATTTTTATATATATTCATCAGATCGTACATATTTCAATACCATTAGGTAGAACAGCAAATCTTCATTTGTTTAAATAGTAGTGAACAGAGTTTGTAAGAAATCTTCAAAATTACAAAGTGTTTTGATAAATACATGCACAGATATAAAACATTTGTAATTTGAAACAGGAAGTCGTTATTTATGCAAGTATAGTAATTGAGATTTTAGTATACTTACCATCTTTTAACAGCTTCTTCGGTTGTAAATTCAGCAATATAGCCTGCATTTCATCCTCTTAATCATCAGGCTTGAAATGTTTACTGCAAAGCCTTTTTTCAATCGGATTCCTTTTATCCTTTCTTGCACATTTTCGAATCCATTCTTTTTGAATTTTACAGTAATTCGGAAATCCAAGGAACATAAGATCTTTCTCGTTTTCTTTAGCTTTTGCAGGTAGCCACACTGCACACAGTTCCTTCTGGCATATTTAACACCTATAACCAATTAATTACATTATAAAGTATCATAGTTCACGGGGACTTTCCGATAACTGTGGCGCCAAGATTTGACGATGTACTCTGAAAGAACACCCCAAAATAAGACAAAAAAAATTTTAGAGTTTTCGTCTCCTTTTGGAGATATTGGCCCTTTTTGGTCCCAACAAGCTAGAGGGTTATTAGAGCAAAAGGTATGTTTGATAATGTTTATGTGGAGAGACACGCGTTTAGAAATTGATAAATATTTGTACTTACCAGTAAAATCAGTGTTATACCATCTCAATACCATAAATTGCCACTTTTCAACGTATAAACTACAAACACATTTCACTTTCACTACTAGGTTAGCCGCCATACTGTAATTATTGAAATTTGAAAAACGAAATAATATTGGAAATACGATTCCAGGCGATTACAAATACAGTGTTGCCATTTACTTCATTTTTGAAGCTCATAGAATTATTAATTTATTCTATGACAGTAGAATGAGTTGTAGACAATAGAAAAATGTATCGCTATATGAAACATAATTTAAATGAAAGTTATTCAAACAATGAATCTAAGGAATAAAATTAAACACATATTTAGTATTTTTGGAAAAAAATTTAAGATTAGGTTTAGGTTAGGTCAAGTTAAGTTTATTTTTAATTTTCAATTGTTTAAAAAGATTTTGGGTAAGATTAGGTTTACGTTATGTCAAGTTAGGTGTATGTTCAATTTTTTATTGTCTACAACTTGTTCTACTGTCATGGAATAAATTAATAATTCTATGAGCTTCCAAAATGAAGTAAATGGCAACACTGTATTTGTAATCGCGTGGAATCGTATTTCCAATATTGTTTCGTTTTTCAAATTTCAATAATTACAGTATGGCGGCTAACCTAATACTGAAAGTGAAATGTGTTTGTAATTTATACGTTGAAAAATAGCAATTTATGGTATTGAGATGGTATAACAGTGATTTTACTGGTAAGTACAAATATTTATCAACTTCTAAACGCGTGTCTCTCCACCCAAACATTATCAAACATAACTTTTGCTCAAATATCCCTGTAGCTTATTGGGACCAAAAACGGCCAATATCTCCAAAAGGAGACGAAAACTCGAAAAAGAGAGTGACAGAGATTTAAGTTTATTTCTGTATATTAAGAAGATATTAAGACGAACAAAAACTATTGTTTATAAGCCTAAAATATCTATTAGTATAAAACTTACCTTATTACAACGTGTAAAATATAAAACAAGCTCACAAAATAAATGTCTTCTAGAAAGCTTTCAGCTTCCAAGTCCATGCAAATAATCACAGCGAAGCGAATCACAACAAATGTAAAAAGTTTTTATAAGAAAATAAATAAATAAAACACCTCAAACTTGAAAATTAAACCAGGAAAGCTCAAAAGAACTCCTAACCACCATGTAAAGAAATAAGAATGACGGCAGTGTTCGTTTTTACTGATTTTTCTGATATTTTCTTAATATTTCACTTGATATTTTTCAATTTGACACAAGGATAAATGAACCAACGCCGTCAGTTTCTTTGTTCTCTCCCAGGTGTGTTTTTCTTGTTTTCTTTTATTAAAGAAGAAAGACAATACAAAATGTCACCAACATAAATGTAAACAAAACAAAATATCAAAAACAAAAATCATCCAACTGAGTTTAAAATTGACATAATTCAACACTCCTCCCTAAACGAAGGACGGATGATTTTAATTATTATTAGAAAAACAAACATATTAATACAATGACATATAAAAGTAGAAAAGTAAAAACAATTGTTAGAACACATAGCAGATTATTTTATCCTACAATTAAGGAAATAGGAACAATAATAGCACAATACAAAATTACCTTACAATAGGCAAATCAGGTATGATCTCAAAAGTACTTAATACAATATCTCTTGGTCATGATATCACTGAGATTGTTTACAGATGGCACATTATTTTAAATCAAACATCAGCTTTAGTTTCAACTTTTCAAATTGTTGAGGTTGCATTGGTTTTGTCAGAATATCAGCTTGATTTTCTTGAGTCGGACAATACTGGGCAATGAACCATCCATTCTTCATTTCATCTCGGATAAAGTGATATTTGACATCGATGTAGATGCTCTTGCGTGTCAGCTGTCCGGATTTTATCATCTTGATGCAGCTCTTATTGTCAATGTTAAGCTTGACATTTATTTTTCTTTCCAGTAGCTCTTCTATGACATTTTTGACATGTTTCATTTCTCGGCAACATTGAGCTGCTGCTATGTACTCGGCTTCTGTTACTGATTGAGCTACCATCTTCTGCTTTCTAGAGCACCATGCCACTGGCCCATTTGCAAATTTAATGACGTAGCCAGTTGTGCTTTTCCTATCAATTCTGTCTCCAGCATAGTCAGAGTCGCAAAATACTTCCAGTGTATCAGGATAATTTGGACTATTGGAGAACAGTATCCCAGTTTCTTGTGTTCCATTCAGGTAACGGAAAGTTCTCTTGATGTTGACCAAGTCTTGCTGAGTCGGTTGCTTCACAAAACGACTTTCATAATTCACAGCATAGCTTATATCTGGTCTAGTTTTGCATGATAAATATAGCAAACTTCCCACTGCATTCTGATAAGGAAAATCTTCCTGCTGTATTTTCTTGATCTTGTCAGGATTTTCTTGATGTGAAATGGGAGTACACTTTGGTTGACAACCTTCCATTTCATACATGCTGATTATTTTCTTGACATAACTTGACTGATTTATTAGTATGCCTTCCTCAATTTTCTTGATCTCCATTCCTAAATATGTCTTTGGTGTTTCATCAACAGTAATCTCAAATTCCTTCTTCAGTTCTTCAATAATCTTGATCATTTGTTTCTTGTCTTTGGCAACAATTATTCCGTCGTCCACATGAATAGCAACATAAAGTTTCTTCTTTGGATCCATGAACACACACTGATCAGTCTTCAGTTGTTTCAAACCACATCTGTTTAGAAAATCAGTTAACTTCTTATACCACTGCTGTGGAGCCTGTTTAAGACCATACAAGGCTTTCTTCAGTTTACATATTTTTCCAGGATGATTATATCCTTGAGGCAAGCGCATATAAATTTCTTCATTCAGGTGTCCATAGAGAAATGCAGACTTAACATCAAAAGTCATGATTTCCAAGCTTTCATTGGCAGCTATAGCAAGCAATATTCTCAGTGAAGTTTACTGTACAACAGAACTGAAAATGTCTCCAAAATCTAGCGTTCCTTCTTTCTGTTGACAACCTCGGGCAACTAATCTGGCTCTGTACCTGCCATCATCCTTCACTCGAAAAATCCAGCGACTAGTGATAATTTCTTTGTTTGAGCTTTCACTCACATCAACTAGATCCCATGCTCCATTTTTAGCCAGGCTGTCTTTCTCTTCATGAATTGCTTTATTCCATTGTTGTTTATTTGGACTTTCCATACACTCTTCATAAGTCAAAATAGGATTTTCAGTGAGTAATGCATGATCTTCAAACTCATCTTCCAGTACATAATCTTCATACTTCTTTGGCATTTGTCTTTGTCTTCTTGGTCTTTGGTTTGGGATTTCTTCTCTTTCGTTATTTTCTTCATTGTCTTCTCTTTCATTATTTTCTTCATTGAATATTGGTTCTTCACGTTCATCTTCATGATTTTCTTGGTTGTTTTCTTCATTGTTGTCTTCATTTCTGTTGTCATCTTGATATTCTTCTTCAAATTGTTGCAGACTTTCAATTTCAATCGACACTCCTTGATAATCATCATTTTCTTCAGATTTGTTTGTAAATTTTATGTCTCTTGATACATACACTTTCCTTGTCTCAGGGTTCCAAACCCTATATCCATTTGGGGCATATCCAACAAATATTCCTTTTGCACTCCTGTCTTCAAGTTTCTTCAGGTATCCCAAATTCTTTGTGTAAACCACTTGACCAAATTCTCTCAGGTTGGACAGGTTTGGTTTCTTTCCATACCATTTTTCAGCTGGTGTAGTATCCACTGTAGTGGTTGGGCTCCTATTAAAAAGGTAAGTTGCAGTTAACACAGCAAATCCCCACATTTTGCTTTCCAACTTGGCATGCAACAACATTGCACGTACTCTGTTGAAGAGAGTTAAGTTTACTCTTTCTGCTTTTCCATTCAGCTCTGGTGAGTGTGGTATTGTATAATCCAGTTGTATTCCTCTTGATCTGCACCATAATTTGAAATCATTGCTTGAGTACTCTCCTCCGTTGTCCAGTCTCAGTTTTGAAGTTTTCAGATTGAAATATGCCTCAGCTTCATTAACATAGTCTTTGATGTATTCTTCAGCTTCATTCTTTGTACGCAGTAAATACACCTTCAGAAAATGTGTATAGTCATCAAGACATGTCATAACATATTCTTCACCATCTGGTGTTGCAGGAGATATTTTTCCACAAATGTCTGTGTGTACTATCTCCAGAGGTCTTGTTGCTCTTGCTCTTTCAGTGTTGAATGGCTTTCTTATCAATTTTCCTCTGATACAAGGTTCACACATTTCTTCATTACATTTTTCAATTTCATCTCCCACTCCATCACACAGTTTTGGAATTTTCTTCAAGTCTTGGAAATTTAGATGTCCAAGTTTATTGTGCCATTCAATTGCTTTTTGTTTTTGAGTTATCATGGCCTCTTCATCAGTACCAAGATCAACAGTGTACAAACCATTTCTTTGCTTTTCACCAACTAGCACAACATCGTCTTCATTATACATTACTTTTCCATGAACAAATTTCACACTTTTGTCATCAAATATTGCTATGCCACCTTTTTCTGTAACCACATTCACAGACAGAAGATTTCTTGACAAATCTGGAGCATATGACACATTTGTTAAAGTAACCGTGTCACTTTGAATATTTCCAACAGATTTGGTCACAAAACTTCATCCTTTCTTTGCACATCCCACGCTCACTTCTTCTTTCTTCAGGTTAGACAACAAATCTTCAACATGTGTGAGATGGCTTGTTGAGCCGCTGTCAACAACAAACGTAGTATCCATCTCATCTTCTCTTTCAGTCTTGTATGTTTCTACGAGATAACTGACATTGTTATTTTGTCTTCTGTTATTTTCATGTTCCCTCCTGTATTTGCACTTCTCTTCGGGGTGGTTGTTTTTTTTGCAGTATTTGCACGTTGAAAAAGTCTTGCCATTCCAACAAAAATCTTCAGTATGTCCACTTTTGTTACATTTGTTGCAATGCCTGAACTGGCCACCTGTTGATTGATTCTTCTGCTCTTGTTGTGTCTTTGGTTTCTGCTCACCTTGCTTGTTGTGATTGTTTGGGTTTGATCTGCATTCATACATTTTATGGCCCATTTTTCCACAGTGGTTGCATGTACCTCTGAATTTATATGCTTTGAAGGCAACCTTTGCTTCATTATTATTTCCTTTCATTTTCTCCTCTTCTTTAAGGAGTCTTGACCGAAGATTGTGTATTGTTCTCTCTTCTTTTGGTGTCGAATCCCATGCTACACCAAAATGTTTATATTGTTCTGGCAGAGTCACTAAAATTTTTGTCATCAGCATTTCTTCTTCTATGGGATGTCCTGCCTGAGTAAGTTTGAAACTAAGTGTTTCCAGTCGAGCAATATTTCCAAGCACATCTTTAGTCTTGTCATAATGCAAACCCAAAAATTCAGCCAACAGTTGGTTCCTTGCTTGTTCAGTATCCCTTTTATACACCTTTGTGATTGATGCAAACATCTCACAAGCTGTCTTGGAAGTCAAAACATGGGCTTTTACACTTGAGTCGATGGTTCTTAACATGATATGTTTTGCTAGTGCATCTTGAGTTTTCCACTGTGCTATTGCTTTTTCTTCTCCAGGCATTCTGATTTCACAACTCACAATTCCTTTAAGGTTTTTTGCTTCAAATAGAATTCCAATTTCGAATTCCCACAAGGCAAATGTCTGGGCGTCGGTGAGTTTGGTCACGGAGTCAATCTCTTCTTTGTGCGACATGATGGAATCTTGAGCCGCACTCGCCGCACTGTTTTCACTGTCTTTCAATCACTTTCACTGTCTTTACACTGTCTTTTTCTTTGTTAGCCTCACTGGGCCCATAACCTGTTCGTTTTTACTGATTTTTCTGATATTTTCTTAATATTTCACTTGATATTTTTCAATTTGACACAAGGATAAATGAACCAACGCCGTCAGTTTCTTTGTTCTCTCCCAGGTGTGTTTTTCTTGTTTTGTTTTATTAAAGAAGAAAGACAATACAAAATGTCACCAACATAAGTGTTACCAACACAAAATATCAAAAACACAAATCATCCAACTGAGTTTAAAATTGACATAATTCAACAGGCAGGCGGCACCCCCGAAGACGCGTCATCCCCTCTCACAAAAAAGTTACCACCTAACTAAGAAGCTCTGTAGACAGGAGATTCAACTGTCTATACAGAACCATGTGACGCTCTGAGTCCGCAAACGACGGCAGGGTCATGGCCTATTAAAATCGGGTCTGCGCGCTACTTTAGTGCGCACGTGTCATTTGCCTTTGATGTATTTTTAAATTCAAATTCATGTCAAGAAAATTCTTATTGTTTGACGTTTTGGTGTTTATTAGTTTTCAGCTTTATATTATGGTTCACGTTTGTTGCACTGAATAATGTTCTTGCAAGTCGGAGAAATATAACAGTAGAACTAATGGCATTTTGTTTAAGAAAATCTTCTTCATATCAGTATTCTTGTTTATTGTGATGAATAGTTAATAGTTACCTGCAGAATTTTCAAAAATATCTTACGTGGTTTGATGCTGCGGTCATCATTTCAAATAGGTCAAAAAAGGTAGAGCAGCTATGAAAAAAATATTTATTTGAGATCTGCATATCGAGGACAGATGCTTTGATCCAAATAATTCTATAACAATATTGAGAGATGGTGTCGAAGAGAAAGATATTAAGTGCAAATTGAGCGGGAACGACAATACGAGCTTAGAACCTGTTATGAAATGCACAATTAATACATTTGGATCGTTTTTTAAATTCGGAATCCCATAACCACAAGAAACACTACTTAAATGTTACTACCAATTCAATACCCTAAACAACGATATTACTTTTATGAGAATAGATAATTAAAGCAGATCTTATCACTATAACAATTTTAGTCTTATGCGTTATGCTATCCAAACGATTTTCATACCTATATTATAATACGAGGAGGTCATTTGCTATCTGTTCATATTTCGCATAATCGCCGCTGTACCACATTTCAAGTGACTCCATAGACAAAAAAGTCGCCCACTTTTTAATGATAATTTAAATTTTTTTCTGGTGCCCGTTTTATATTGCAGTTCAGCTTGTCTTGTTTCATGTACACTCAAGTATCAAGTTTCAAATATAGCATGCTTTACAATCAATCATCAATAGACAATGAGGAATGTAATTTTCTAAAAGCTTATGTTGATCTACACGCATTTTAAAAGCTCAATTATCTATCCTTATTTGAATTTCACTACATAGAGAGAGGAGACAGAGAACATAGATAAAATATATAGATACGGAGACAAAGAAGACACATGGAGGTGCGCACTTTCGTTATGCGCAGACCCGATTCTTAGGCCACGACCCTGCCGTCCTTTGACTAGGAAAGTGGGAGGACCGATAATGCCAGCAAGCTAGTGTTGCCGACTGTCATCATTAGTATAATTCCAGTGGCGGAACATACAATATTTATCTATGTTGCTCTTATAATTTTTTTTAAGTGTATTGATGAACACACCGTAAGATAGAATAATAATAACACGTAATAACAACGTTTTATTTGAGAAAAAAATACATAGAAAATACTAAAAACTTTCGAGAAATTAATCAATAATCTTGCCTTATAACAGCTTACTAAGATGTATTGTACAAAATAAAAAAACAGCAGTTTTAGGATGTTTATTGCCCTTTAAACAAAATTAATTTATTATAAAAATTTCTGATTGCATCTGTTTGCTCAGACAATGTTTTTGTCATAAAATGGATACGTATGTTTAAATACTTTTGTGCTACAGCTTTAATGAGAAAGTAAATATGATTACATTCATTACACAAAACATGGTCTTTTAAACATTTAAAAATGTCTGTGAAAACAAAGGATGACACAATCTTACTGGTTAAAAGTAAATATATATTTGAATTGCGAATATTCCCCTTATTCTCTTCAATACGTAAATATTGTTCAGACATTTTACATATGTTTATAACGTCTTGTGAAGGATAAGTCAAACCACCTCGAGACTTTTGAAAAATCAATGAATTTAAAAAATCCTCCTTCTCTCCAACTAATGCACTCACACAGTCTTCACATTTTAATGTTTTCAACAAAGAGCGAACTACAAAACCGGCAATATATACAATTATTTGATACGAACAGTCTGTCAGTACAGCAGAATTCATGATATAATTGTGGTCGTGGAACACATTTATTTCGTGGACCTGCTCTGAGACCGTACTTACTCTCTGAATTGAATTATTTATATGTTCTTCGGGTGGTGTACCTATTTGTGTTGTACTGGAGCACACAAGAATGGGAATTTGTTCAAGTGGGATGCAATTTCCAACTCCATCTTCCCGCAATTCTGCACGTATCAAATGTCTTTTATAAGCAGACATGAATTGTCTACAGGAAGGGTTATTATTCCAGCCACCTCTAGATCGAATCGATGAAAAGAATAATTCTATGTGATCTTGGCTGATCTTATATAATGGGAGATACAGAATGAAGCCATTCCTTTCAACAACTTCCTCATATAGTCGAAGAGCACTGTTCAAGCACACAATGAAACCAACAAACCCTGTCTTACGGCGAGAATTAATTATTAATTCGTTGTTTCCAAATTTAAGTTTAGATAGGTAATCGATGGTCCCTTTTATAAAGGTTCGCCTTGATACAATATTTGTGTGTATAAGTGGCTTTTTAAAATCAGGAGCCAACAAAGTTCTACTATTCAAAACATCAAATGCACGATTTATAATTCTGATAAAATAGACGGTGCCACCAGAACCTTTAAAACATTCAAGTTGAAGGACCTGCTCACAATATTCCAAAGCATCTGCCACTGAATCGCTCAACAGTTGCACTGCCAAACGCACCTTCATTATCTGCTTGAAAAAATTTATATGTGCAGATCGCAATTTATTGCCCAAGTGCATGCCTTCTGCCCTTTGAATTTGTTCAAGTTCAGGGAGAAATTTCCAATAAATGTGTCTACCATCTCCATCCAATATAAATCTTTTCTCAGCAAAAGTATTACGTACCAATTTCAACATGTGGCATGGGTCATAGATGATGTGTATTTTATTACCATCAATGTTAAAGTCAGTCCGCAGATTCTCCATTGTTGTTTGAGAGACAAACATATTTGACATTGATATATTTGATTGGGCTCCGTCAAATGTTAAAGAAACAACTTTTATGCCTGTTTCAGTTACAAGACCAATGCATTTTGTGACTAATTCTTTTTTCTGTGCTGCATTCAATCCTGCTGTACAGAAATATCCGACAGGAATCTTCCATCTACCATTTATGCACGATATCAGCATTACAAAAACTTCTTTGGCTAATTCATTACTATCATCGTCTAGTTCCATACCAAAGTTTACATACCCATGATACTTCTTCCCATCCCACTCCAGTAATCTCCGTACTGCCATTTCATCAATAATCAGCGCACACAGCACTGGTCTCTCGGATTCTGTCGCTTTTAGCTTCAATGTCTGTAAAGCCTCGGTTGTGAAGCCTGGTTCCGCATTAATGCTTTGAAACCACTTGTTTATAGTTGACGAATGCGGTAAACATGTGGAAAATTGCTGGCGAACATATTCGTAACCTTTCGGTGAAAAAAAATCAAAGTTACAGCAAATTTTCTAATGGAAGGTCCATATTTTGTCCGTGATCCCTGTTTCCGTTTAAGTATTTCCATAGTAATATCATTCATGTTATTAAATAGAATAGAATTTTCTGCTGACAAAAATTTTTTCATTTCCAAGCTTTTTATGATTTGCTTCAACGACACTACCTTTTTCCTGTACCGCTTAAGACTTTGTGACAGTACTTTAATTTTTTTTGACTTCTCCCGACTAGCATGCTGCACTTTAAATAACTTTCTTCGTAGTCTTGCTTTTCTTAGTGAATCTTCTTGAATAGTGGATGGCCCAGGATCGGCTCTCGCTGATGGTCTTGCTTCGGGTGAAACTGCTCGAGGTCTTTTCGGAGCCTGTAGAATTAGAAATAAACACTATCATTCATTGTACACTAAATTTAAATAGGTATAAAGCTATTAGAAAAGTATCTTTTAATTAAACAGATAAAACACCAACAAAAAATCATGTCTTATGTTTTTTTTCCTGTCTAATCAAACAGACTATTTATCAAGACAACAGTAATATCATTGCCGTTTAAAACAAAAGTGGCGAGAACAAATATGTAATAAAAATGGTGGGATCATATAACAAAATGTGAAAACTTAGCATTATCAGAGTGACTTACAGGTCTGATTACAAAATAAATACTCACTTGCTTTGGTTGTAAATATGGTGGAAAACTTTTAAAAATAGTTGGGACGGCTTCAGCCAACAAACGTATTGTTGAATTCGTCCGATATAGGAACTTTGATTCAAAATGTTCGGAACATAACCGATCATTCGGTAAAGGGATCCAGTTCATCAATCTCATACTTTTTGCCCACAAATCTCTTCTTGTTTGGTCTATCGGGAACCTACAATTTCAAATAAAAACATTAAGGGACTTCATAATGAATCTTAATGGGAGACTAGTTAATTCTTCAATTTGTTTAACCCATATCTCGATGACGGAATAAAAAGAGTGCATTTTTCTAGAACTTTTGCAACATTAGTCACCTTATCTTTCGTTTTTTTTTTTTAAGTAAGTTTAAATTATATGACCAACCAAAAAAAATATGGAATTTTCAATCTAGGATTAAAATTAATAGGAGATTAAATTTGATTATGAAATCGGCCCTAATACCGCAGAAAACAAAATAGCATAATTATCAAACGCGAACGTACATCCGGCATTCACTAGCACCCATATGATACCGAATTACCACGTAACCCTTACCCATTTCAAAGTAGGATTTTTATCAAATACTATTTATTGTATATTTATATTTGTAAATGTATCTAAAAAAAGATTTATACACGGACTACGCCACTGGCGCCACAGTAAAACTACTTGCACTTAATATAAAATTCATGAATGAAAAGTTCCACCAACGACAACAAAAACTATTAAACAATTAGGTCAAGGTCCCAAAATTACATACCCGAAGGAACACTACGAATTGCGTTACCAATATTTGTACAACTTTGATTATATCGGAATACAAAACACCTTACATAGTTTTACCTACCTGTGAAAAGTAACATTTTTATCGTTTCTTTCGGAACGATTGCTACAGCGGAAAGCTGAACAACCAACCATTGTCCTTCACTTCTTTTTCGCTACACTATCAGTCAGAAAAACTCACAAAAACGCACAAAACACAATGGAGACGCTCGCAGTGTTTGTCACCAATAAAATGGCGGTCAGTCGCTTTTGGCAACACATGCGGACAACGCGTAGCATAGCGCATTATCGGTCCCCCCACTTCCATAGTCAAAGCTGCCGTCGGTCACAGCGTCACCCCCTCCTCAGGTGTTATATCTCCTGTTTAAATAGCTTCGTACACCTAACCTAATCCATCTATAAACGTTGAGCGTGCCTATGGTATGTATGTGTCCTATGGTATATGCATCTGCATGTGTCCATGCGTATGTAGCGAATTGTTAACCTGAGTTTTCTGTGCTGAGGTCCTATGATCTATGATTTTTTAGTATAAAATCTAGTTCATGTCGGCGCGCAATTCGTTGCCTTGCAATGGCCGTGTAGGATGCACAGTCGTTTCTGTACAGTGTGTTAAGCTTACATAATACATTTCTCCAATAAATTATTTATTTACCGTAATTGCATCTCCTCTAATACTGTCTTCTTGTTCTCTATATACAACAATTATCGCCAACCATTGGAGGATTGACAGTACATGTACGAGATATTAAAAAGTACTGTTTATCTCTTTTTAATTACACATTAATGATATTGCAAAAATATGTTTTGTTTCTAAAGGAATGTTATTATTATTATTTATCGAGGGAATTCACGATTTTACTTTTAACTTGCTTAATTTCTAAATTACCCTTTTCTTTGTAATAGTATTATGTATTTTCATTTGCATGTTCTGCTTTAATTGATTAAATTTCAAAACAGTATATAGCTACTATAATAATAGTGTAGAAAATTTGTTTTGTTTTTTTGCAATGGAATTTCACTATTATTTTCAGAGGCAATAAACGATAATGTTTGGTACTATATTTAATTGTCCTGTATGGGCAGGTTACACAGTATTGTATTATTCTTCACTTAGGTACCTACATTTTTACTTTAATTGCACAATTTTTATACTAAATTATAATTTCCACTGCCATTTTGAGTTTACTTTGTACAATTTATTAACATAACTTAGGCGTATGTCGACATTAGTATAATATTTTAACTGAAGCTTGCGACCAACCACAATAGTACAGTTGTAATCAGTTGTAACAACCACTCTTTTTTTTCTTCTTTTTGGCCTATAATCAATTCACACGATCTTTACAAAATTGTTTACCTAATCTTCGTGGTCTAATATACTCACACGACCTTGATATTGTTGCCTTGTCTGAAACATGTTTACAGCCTGCCATATCGTCAGATTTATATTGCATTCAGGGATATAAACTGGTGCGTCAAGATAGGAAGGGAAGGGTTGGTGGTGTGGCAATTTATAAAAAAAATTGTTACTCCTCTGTGATTGTGAACACCAGTCTTGA
The DNA here is from genome assembly GCA_958507055.1 of Crioceris asparagi. Lineage (NCBI taxonomy): Eukaryota > Metazoa > Arthropoda > Insecta > Coleoptera > Chrysomelidae > Crioceris > Crioceris asparagi. Next base: position 46,950,707 of record OY293829.1, read on the forward strand.
TATAGAACAGACAGATATGTTTGTATAATACTATTGGTAAAACAAGGATCACGGTTTGTTGTGTATATAGACCCCCGACTCTCCCCGTTGGCACCTTTATTGACAGTCTAGAAAATACAGTTAGTGAATGCTTGCTTATGTCAAACACGGTATTTCTGCTGGGGGATACTAATATCGACAGACAATACTAAATATTTAATAAAATTAAAGAACTCAGCAAAAAGCAAATACAAAAAAACAGGTCTGGCGATTGACTGCGAACAGTTTAAAGAGCTAAGGAACTTTGTGAATACCGTAGTACGTACTGAAAAAAGAGCCTATTATAAACAAAATTTTAATGAAAAATACTCTAAATTATTATGGCGCAACTTAAAAAATAATATACTGATCCAAGATAGCACGAACTTACCCGATAATCTGAGTAATGTAGATGTTCTGAATTCATATTTTGTCAATTCTGCTTCTGCACCTGTCTCAGATCCTCAAGATACAATTAATTATTACAACAACAATACAAAAGTTGATTTTTTAGAATTATTTGATTTCAGATTAATCGATCTTAATGATGTTATACGACATATAAATAAGATAAATCAAATTCTGCGGGTTGGGATGGTTTAATAGATTTTATTCGCAAGTGCTGTCCATTTATAATCCAATACCTTGTTTATATCTACAATTCCTGTCTTATAAGTAGCTACTTTCCCACCTCATGGAAACATTCTATTGTACAGCCGCTACCAAAAAATAAATCACCAACAGAATTGAAACATGTGCGACCAATCAGTCTCCTTTCAGTTCTTTCCAAGATCTTTGAAAAAATCTTATTTGAACAAATTCTTGCACATTTGGAAATATATAACTTGCTCCCAAATAATCAGTCAGGATTTAGATCTGGTCACAGCTGCACAACTGCACTTCTTAAAGTAACGCATGACATTCTTACTGCTTCTGATAGGGGTATGTTAACTATCCTAATATTGCTGGACTATACCATAGCTTTTGATACCTTGAATCATAATATCTTGTATTCTGTTTTGCACTATATAGGTTTCAGCAATACTGCAGTAGAAATTATTACCAGCTACTTGAATGATCGAACACAGACAGTTAGATATCTTGATAGACTATAACAACCATTGAACGTCGATGTTGGTGTTCCACAGGGATCTATTTTGGGACCATTACTTTTTTAATCTACACTAGTTCATTTGCTTCCAGGTTAAACTATTGTAATTCACATTTTTATGCGGATGACACACAGATTTATCTAAGTTTCCATCCCGGCAAAATTAATGAGGCAATTAAGTTAATTAACGATGACCTAAGTGTTGTCCATGATATTTCTAATAGCCATGCACTGTGTATTAACCCCTCAAAATCTAAAGCAATATTATTGGGCAATAAACAGTTATGTGAATTATGTAAGAGTACTAGCATCGTTTATCATACCTGTTGTAAAAGAGGTACTTTTAGATATCGCAGTCACTTATCTAAATGTATTCAATCTGCTTATTACTCCTTAGAAATTCTTTATCCATTTAGAAGATACCTTTCTATTCCAGTAAAGAAAATGTTGTGCGACTCATTAGTATTGTCTAAATTTAGCTACGGTGATCCTGTATTCTTTGTGTCCCTAGACGTTGACTGCCTTCGAAATATCCAGAAAGTGCAAAATTCCTGCTTAAGATTAATCCATGAACTTAGAAAATATGATCATATTAGTGGAAAGTTAAGAGAGTCGGGCTGGCTAAATATGCATAACCGATTTGTTTTTGCTTCATTATCCTTGTATCACTCTATACTACATACGTCCTGTCCGTCATATCTGCTGAACAAAATTACATTTCGGACTGATGTTCACAATCGTAATCTCAGGTATAAGGGATTGATTTCACCACCAACTCACAGATTAATATTATTTGAACGAGGTTTCTCTTTTTGTGTGTACAAATACTATAACAATCTTTCTTGTGAACATAAAACTCACAATATAAGGAAATTCTGGAAATATCTCAATTTAATTCTCTTGGAGCAACTATAACAATAATGGCGATGACTATGCAAGCGGGTTCGAAAACTGTTTTTTCGCGTTCGGTTGATTCAGCAGATGAAGTATCTACTTATTTTGGTTGGTTGTTGGCAGTATGTCATGATAGCAAACATTCCTAATTTTATAAGCTTTATATGTATATATGTTAGCGGTATCTAACTCTACAGTGGTCTGTAGAGACCGATTTGCTGACGTTGCTAAGTCAGGACAGGGGAGCGGAGGAAGTGCGAGAGGCGCACTTCGAGACTCGACACTCTCATCACGCCATCATTAGCGGAGAGACCTACTGCGTCTCATATTATGAATATAGACCAGTTGTGTAATCGACAAAGTATTTGTGAATCTAGACTTTTATTAAGGGTAACTACCCCTACGTTTACATCAGAAGTGGGATTGTTCCGTGTCCACCCCATAGATAATACGAACTATTTAAGAAAAACAGTGTCCGCCCAAAATGGAGGCTGAAAATAATGCAAACGGTGCCTTGCCGGATGTTGCATCAAATTCGGTTATAGACGGTACGTCACCAAGTGTCGAGCGTTGTGAACTTCCAAGTGCTTTTGTCAAGCGTCAAGCCTAATTCTGAAATTCCAAAAGGTAAACAGTGGCAAGAAAATTTAATCGCTGCCCAACAACAACAAATTGCTGAGCTAGCGAAACAAACAAAGATGGCGATGATGTCATCGTCACCTTCTCAGCTAACGACAACGCCCATCCTTCCCGTAGTAGATGGAACAAGTGTGCAAGCGTCAGCATCAATGCATGGCTACACAACATTCAAATTAACCAGCTACGATCCAGAAAACAGCGCTTACGCAATCCACGAGTGGTTAGAAGATGCTACGAAATTAAAAGACAAATTATGCGTCAGCGATAATTTAATAATCGCTAAAGCGGGCGGGGCTTTGAAAAATAGAGGACATCGATACTGTTGTGACTGGCGACCAATCCGCCGAACTTGGGAACATTCTAGTGCCGACCTCATTACGGCTTTTCCTGACAAAGAAGAAACATCAGGGACTCGAGCATTTAAAGCTGCCACGCTGCGAAGCCGTGATTGTGATTCTCTTTGTGATTATGGGAATCAGAAGCTTCGAAGTATATACAGGTTTTACGAAAAATTGCCTTGTGATAAGGTGCTTAGTATGATCGAATATGGCTTAGACCACGCCGAAGCACGTGCATCGCTGCATATACAACTGCCGCAATCTGCTCGCGAATTCATGACCATACTCAGTGATTTTGATGCAAGACGTAATGCAAAACGGCCCCTAGATGTAGAAGAGACGCTCAAAAAAAAAACCAATTAGGGGACAACGAGTGTTAAACCATGAAACTTGAAAGAAAATATTCAAAGGATTATGTTTCAATTGTGGTCGTCAAGAGCACCAAAGTAACAGTTGTCGTAATAAACAAGAAACTTCAAATGAAGTTCAAAAGGACATTCCAGGTTCTTCCAAAATCCCAGCTTGTAACCACTGCAAGAAAATCGGCCATATCGAAAGTGATTGCTGGTATAAAAATGGGAGACCCAAAAAGACTTTTTTAATTAAAAAATGACGCCATCTGAACACAACACCAATGGTGACATTATTGTGTAAAAACAATGCTCCTTCTTTTGTATATCTGGTTGATAGTGGTGCAGACGAATCAATTATCAAACATTCTGTAGCAAAAACATTAAGCGCGATAATCAAAACAGACGATAAGTGCCGTGCTTTCTCGGGATTTGGGGCACAATGACAATAAACTTAAAAGACACCACTCCAGTGGCGTATCGTCCTCGTAGATTGGCTTACCAAGAAAGAGTGCAAGTTAAAAAGATAATTGATGACCTTTTAAATGCAGGAATAATTCGTGAAAGTCGATCAGAATACGCAAGCACCTATTCCGACCGATGTTAAGAGTGTACGACAGTTTATGGGACTTGCCAGTTACTTTCGCCGATTCGTTAAAGGATTCTCAGAGATAGCTGCACCAATAACAGCTCTGTTACGAAAGGACTGTGTTTTTAGTTGATCTCCTGAGTGCGAATAAGCAAGACAATTAATATTAAATAAATTGACCGAGTCGCCGGTATTACGAGTCTATGATCCGAATTTACCTTGTGAGTTGCATACAGATGCAAGTTCAGTTGGACTAGGAGCTGCTCTGTTGCAAAATGAAAATGGTATAGTTCGCCCTGTTACGTTATTAAGTCGTCGTACAACTGATTATGAGACACGATATCATTCGTATGACTTAGAAACATTAGCTATTGTTGAATCTGTTGAACATTTTAGAGTTTATTTGTATGGTGTACATTTTACCATATACACCGACTGTAATGCAGTGCGTGTTACTGCTCTAAAGAAAGACTTACATCCTCGTGTCGCTCGTTGGTGGGTCAAATTACAGGATTATGACTTTTTGATCGAATATCGACCTGGAAATAAAATGGTTCACGTGGACTATTTAAGCAGAAATCCAATAGACAATGAAAATATTTTAAGAGTGTGTGCACTTATGACAATAGCTGCGGATAAAATATCAAATGTGAACACTCTGCGAGAATTCCAGACAAATGACGCTTTTGTTCTGAAAAATTTAATGACCCAAATTTTAATGTGGATTATACTGTCATAAACAATATTGTTGTAACAAACACGAAGACCCCAAAGTGTTTTGTGCCAGTTGCTGTCCGATTGTTAGAGATGCGGCTTTAACACGATGAATCATCGCACATCGGATGGTACAAGTGTATTTCCAAAATGAGAGAAGACTTATTTTGGCCGAAAATGGGACAGTGTCTAAAAAAGTACATTAGAAACTACATATATGGCATATTGATCACGCTGGCCCTTTGGTTAAATCAAATGGAGCCACCCAAATTTTGGTTGTAATTGACGCATTTTCAGAACTCTGCCGTTTAATGCCAATACCAAAAAAACATCAGAATATTCTATCCGTGCACTAATTTCCATCTTTGATGAACTGGGAACCCCGAAATAAATAATTGCTGACAGAGCAGCTGCATTTACCTCGATCAAGTTTCGAAATTTTTCGAGTGCACGAAATGTAGAACTTCACCACATTGCTACCGGAGTTCCGAGAGGCAACGGTCAAGTCAAACGCCTTATGCAGACAATATTCAATTTATTGCGAGCAACCCTGACAGCCGAAAAAGAAAATAAATGGACCATCGTACTTCCTGCTATAGAAGATAATATAAACTCCACTATTCATTCAATAACGGGTCATACACCCAAAGTATTACATCATGGTACAAATCCGAGATTGTTGGCTACTCAACATTTTTTAGCTGACGCACCGCCGAGTGATAACTTTGTTGATCCAGACAAGGCAGTTGCCAAGGCTCAAGAACGTTTGAAAAATAGTGCCAATAAGCAGGCTCAGCACTTTAATGCTTCGCGCTGTCAAGCGAGCTTGTTTACAGTTGGAGACCTTGTGGCTGTGGAAGATTCTCAGCTGGCTGGTGGCGGAAAGCTGAAGCCAAAATACAAAGGACTATTTACTGTCCGTGCGGTTCTGCCCAATGAAAGATATGTGCTTCATAAGCAAGGACTGCGGACCACTGTTGCAACTCATGAAATACGTCCATGGCCTTCTATCCAATAACAAAATAAAGTGAGTAACGATTCTTACAATTTTATGATCGATATTACTGTATATTGACAGTAAAGAAATTTTAATTTGGCAAACAACTAAAACTTGGTTTGAGCTCGACTACTAGTTCAGTGAAGTAATAATTATAAAAATAATAGTGATTCTATTTTAAAGTCAAATAGTGGCAATCCTACTATGCGCATTAAAAAAAGAGAAATCTGAAATAATTCTTAACAAACAAAGAGAATCTGCATGAAGTACTAAAATGTATTTTGTAATAACAGGCACACTATGTAATGAAAATATTTTAGAATGTCTAAAATATTGAATATTATGGTAATAATGGCAATCCCATAAGCAATAATAATAATAAAAAAAAACTGTTCCTGCTTTCTAAATTTCAGCAGAAATGGAGGGAGGACGCTCCTTTCACAGGATGGCCGTGTTAGCGGTATCTAACTTACACCACTGTATATGTATATATATATAATGACAACAGCCGCCTATGTTCTAATGAGAAAGGACATAGCACCCCACTCTATTTTTTCTCTATGACTTGAACAAGCTTGAAACGGATTATTGTTTAAGTCAGCATTTAATTAAAATAGGGCCAAGTCTGATCAATTTTTTTTCTGAATAAATATTTTTTTTAATTTATTGAAAATTGGTTCGAAAGGAATTGCTTATTTTTATATTAGATAAATTGAAATAGGTTATAGAATGTTTCTTAAATTTTCACACAGAATGGTAATGGTTACTCATATTTTATTAATATCTTGGCATTTCATTTGAGTTAAGAAATGTTTGTCTTCAATTCCGGAGTAACTTAAAAGATGTACCTACTTGGCGCAAAGTTTCACTGACATCCAGAAATCACGGTTTTATTGGTATATTATTCTACTACTTATTCTTCTAGAAAAGTAAATAAATAATACACTGTAAAACTAAGTATTGTCTAACTTAATAACCAGCAAAACAACATTTTGTTACTTTGAGAGTGAAATCCATTGCTTGAAGTTATCCACATTATCTAGTAGCACATTTGCATTTTCGAATCAAACCACTTCTTCCACTTTCACTGTTACTTTGTTCATGAAAGCTAAATCCTTCAATATCTTTTACAACAGTTATATGGAAGAACGCAGTATTTATCCCAGAGAACCAGCGAACTAACCATTGCCTCTAGTGAGTTTGCGTTTGCTTCATCTGCTTCACGAGAAGGTAGCTGGGCTATTCGTACATTTGACGAGCCTCACTTGAAGACCGTCGTCTGGTACTGCCTTTAAGGCTTCCATAATGGAGCGCTGGATAATTTTCAGCCTCTCCACTTCCATCTGTTTTCTAGGATAGCCTTCCTCCACTATGGCTATCCTTTCGGACGAGGCCGTATCACTGAAAGATGATTTACCCTCTATTCTGGGCCTTTTTGTTTTACTTGTGGAGGAGTTCTCCCTCGCTATCTGGGGCGCTCAACTGCCTTCTCAGTTGCCTGTGCTGGGCATTTTTCCAGCTCTTTTTGGCCTTGGCAGCGTCCTTTGGCAGGTTATTTCTTGTGAAGTTTTCTTTGATCACAGCCTTTTTGGCTTTAGTGTAATCAAGGCCTTTTTCAGTAGAGCCTGCACCCTATTTCTGGATGTCCCCGATAGTTTGAGGCTATGCTTTTGGTGGCCTCCTTTTCTTGTCGCCTCAGCAGATGTACTAGCTTCAACGGCTGAAGACTTCTATTGTACATCATAATTGAAAAAAATCCTTCTAGTGGGTCCTGGTTTAAATCATAAGTCAGGAAATACTTAAAGTTGAAATCTTCTTTCATATCAGTGAAGAGTAGTTTCAGTGATGTAATACTTTAAAATTCCTTTCTGCAAAGATGATAACTTTTGTTTTCTTAAAATAGATATTGCTTTCGTCATTTTATTTAAAACAACATTTTGTTCATATATTTATTGCATATATAACGCAAACATATTTATTGTTCATTTGTATGATAGCTTCTTGAGTATGCCTAATGTCTATATGGACATAGCTGGCATAGAGTGAATAGGATCTATCTGTATTAATAATTCCGTCAAGGGGTACGGAGGACTCGATTGAAATTTTACCTGAATAATAAAACATGAAAAAAATCATGATTTCGATATATTTAACATATATCCGCAAAATTCGGATTGTCGAGTATTTTGTTAAATTTTAATGGTTTTAACAGCTCAGTCAATGTCAATAGACTTTGAAGTAAATAATAATAATAATAATAATAATAATAATAATATTTATATTAATACTAATAATAATAATAATAATAATAAAGGTCTTTATTTTTAATCACAAATAATAGTTTACAATACCTAATGCAATGGTGGGGCGAAATTCAGATTGACCACAATTGAAATAATAGTCATATGTTCTACCATTTAACCCCCGCAATCAATTGTTTTACTATATACACTATACACACACACACACACACACACACACACACATATATATATATATATATATATATATATATATACATATACATATACAGTGGTGTAAGTTAGATACCGCTAACACGGCCATCCTGTGAAAGGAGCGTCCTCCCTCCATTTCTGCTGAAATTTAGAAAGCATAAACAGTTTTTTTTTATTATTATTATTGCTTATGGGATTGCCATTATTACCATAATATTCAATATTTTAGACATTCTAAAATATTTTCATTACATAGTGTGCCTGTTATTACAAAATACATTTTAGTACTTCATGCAGATTCTCTTTGTTTGTTAAGAATTATTTCAGATTTCTCTTTTTTTAATGCGCATAGTAGGATTGCCACTATTTGACTTTAAAATAGAATCACTATTATTTTTATAATTATTACTTCACACGCAGTCCTTGCTTATGAAGCACATATCTCTCATTGGGCAGAACCGCACGGACAGTAAATAGTCCTTTGTATTTTGGCTTCAGCTTTCCGCCACCAGCCAGCTGAGAATCTTCCACAGCCACAAGGTCTCCAACTGTAAACAAGCTCGCTTGACAGCGCGAAGCATTAAAGTGCTGAGCCTGCTTATTGGCTCTATTTTTCAACCGTTCTTGAGCCTTGGCAACTGCCTTGTCTGGATCAACAAAGTTATCACTCGGCGGTGCGTCAGCTAAAAAATGTTGAGTAGCCAACAATCTCGGATTTGTACCATGATGTAATACTTTGGGTGTATGACCCGTTATTGAATGAATAGTGGAGTTTATATTATCTTCTATAGCAGGAAGTACGATGGTCCATTTATTTTCTTTTTCGGCTGTCAGGGTTGCTCGCAATAAATTGAATATTGTCTGCATAAGGCGTTTGACTTGACCGTTGCCTCTCGGAACTCCGGTAGCAATGTGGTGAAGTTCTACATTTCGTGCACTCGAAAAATTTCGAAACTTGATCGAGGTAAATGCAGCTGCTCTGTCAGCAATTATTTATTTCGGGGTTCCCAGTTCATCAAAGATGGAAATTAGTGCACGGATAGAATATTCTGATGTTTTTTTGGTATTGGCATTAAACGGCAGAGTTCTGAAAATGCGTCAATTACAACCAAAATTTGGGTGGCTCCATTTGATTTAACCAAAGGGCCAGCGTGATCAATATGCCATGTATGTAGTTTTTAATGTACTTTTTTAGACACTGTCCCATTTTCGGCCAAAATAAGCCGCATCTCTAACAATCGGACAGCAACTGGCACAAAACACTTTGGGGTCTTCGTGTTTGTTACAACAATATTGTTTATGACAGTATAATCCACATTAAAATTTGGGTCATTAAATTTTTCAGAATAAAAGCGTCATTTGTCTGGAATTCTCGCAGAGTGTTCACATTTGATATTTTATCCGCAGCTATTGTCATAAGTGCACACACTCTTAAAATATTTTCATTGTCTATTGGATTTCTGCTTAAATAGTCCACGTGAACCATTTTATTTCCAGGTCGATACTCGATCAAAAAGTCATAATCCTGTAATTTGACCCACCAACGAGCGACACGAGGATGTAAGTCTTTCTTTAGAGCAGTAGCACGCACTGCATTACAGTCGGTGTATATGGTAAAATGTACACCATACAAATAAACTCTAAAATGTTCAACAGCTTCAACAATAGCTAATGTTTCTAAGTCATACGAATGATATTGTGTCTCATAATCAGTTGTACGACGACTTAATAACGTAACAGGGCGAACTATACCATTTTCATTTTGCAACAGAGCAGCTCCTAGTCCAACTGAACTTGCATCTGTATGCAACTCACAAGGTAAATTCGGATCATAGAGTCGTAATACCGGCGACTCGGTCAATTTATTTAATATTAATTGTCTTGCTTATTCGCACTCAGGAGATCAACTAAAAACACAGTCCTTTCGTAACAGAGCTGTTATTGGTGCAGCTATCTCTGAGAATCCTTTAACGAATCGGCGAAAGTAACTGGCAAGTCCCATAAACTGTCGTACACTCTTAACATCGGTCGGAATAGGTGCTTGCGTATTCTGATCGACTTTCACGAATTATTCCTGCATTTAAAAGGTCATCAATTATCTTTTTAACTTGCACTCTTTCTTGGTAAGCCAATCTACGAGGACGATACGCCACTGGAGTGGTGTCTTTTAAGTTTATTGTCATTGTGCCCCAAATCCCGAGAAAGCACGGCACTTATCGTCTGTTTTGATTATCGCGCTTAATGTTTTTGCTACAGAATGTTTGATAATTGATTCGTCTGCACCACTATCAACCAGATATACAAAAGAAGGAGCATTGTTTTTACACAATAATGTCACCATTGGTGTTGTGTTCAGATGGCGTCATTTTTTAATTAAAAAAGTCTTTTTGGGTCTCCCATTTTTATACCAGCAATCACTTTCGATATGGCCGATTTTCTTGCAGTGGTTACAAGCTGGGATTTTGGAAGAACCTGGAATGTCCTTTTGAACTTCATTTGAAGTTTCTTGTTTATTACGACAACTGTTACTTTGGTGCTCTTGACGACCACAATTGAAACATAATCCTTTGAATATTTTCTTTCAAGTTTCATGGTTTAACACTCGTTGTCCCCTAATTGGTATTTTCTTTTGAGCGTCTCTTCTACATCTAGGGGCCGTTTTGCATTACGTCTTGCATCAAAATCACTGAGTATGGTCATGAATTCGCGAGCAGATTGCGGCAGTATTACAAAGCGCTTCCAATTGGCAAGTTTAAAGTAAAAATGATTCTTCTGAGAAAGGCGTACTATACCTTGAATGGATATCTTATGGATAAATCAATTTAATGTATACTATACTAATTAGTTTATTTACTTTTAAATTTTATGTATATTTTCTGCACTTCCAGATTATATTTAAATAATTACTGACCTGTTCTATATCATCTTTGGACCATCCAATGGGAACTAATAAAGATTTTTTTTCACTCTTTATGTGGTTGGTAGCGGTTTCTACCGCACGCTGTTGCATCAAGTTATAAACCTACGTTACTAGGGAGTTAGTGTTCTACGGACTATTGCCGTTCTTCCCAATACTATAGCTTTCTGCATTAAGGTACAGATGAGGCGAGATATATTTAGCTCTTCAAGGTGTTTCATTACTCTTGCGTGCACTATACCATTTGCAGAGATTATAAATGGCTTGATCTCCACCTTTTCCAGATTCCACAAATCTCTTATTTCGTCGGCTAGTGGGCGATATAGCATTATCTTGCCCGTATACGATTCTCCCAGATTTTCATCCATTGGTACCGAGGAATCGATAATGATCGCAGATTTGTTGTTTTTCCTATTATGATCATATCCGGTTTATTGTGTAAGACTTCACGGTCTGTTCTTATCATAGTATCCCAATAGACTTTATACTGTTCATTCTCCACTATACTTAACGGTTGATATTTATACCCTGGTGTTATTTCTGTTCTTAAATTCAATCTTTGGGTCACAGCGAGATGTAGTTCCTTTCCCATATTGTTATGTCTGATCAGGTAAGCGGTGGGGGCTAGTTGTGTGCATGCTGATATTAGGTGCTGAATCGTCTCCAACTCCTTGTTACAGAGTCTACAGCGGGTATTCTGAATGTCCATTTTAATGATGTATTTCTGGTGGCATCGAGTTGCCACCACTTGGTCGTGGGTTGCATGGAGTGCGCCTTCGGTTTCCGCAAATAAGTACCTCTTCATAAGGTAAGTATTCGATGTCCTAAGATCTGCATCTTCCTGGTGCGGTGAGTTGTAGTATCTGCCATGTAACATTTTCGCTTGCCAGGTCTCTCTCATTTTTCTAATGCAGTCATTTTTTCCTTTAGCTTTCCCGTCGGCGAGGTTCACTGCAGAGTACCCACCATCAACTGTCACTAGGCATTGGAAAAGAGGTGAGTTCTCGTTTTTGAAATATATTCTTAGTTTTTGTGTTTCATCAACTAGCATGCTCTCGAGGTTGGTCATTCCGCGGCCACCTTCTTTCCTAGTTATGTCTAATCGTTCCATCGCAGACTTTGGATGGTGTATCCTAAGTTTAGTGAGCGTTGCGAGCACTTATCTGTCTGGTTGTTGTATTTCTGTCTGTGTCCAATCTAATATGCCAAATGAGTACGCCAACCCAGGCACTGCCCATCCATTGATTGCCTGTATTTTGTTTTTGGAGTTGAGCGGCGTTTTCAAAATTGTACTAAGTCGCCGGAAAAATTCGGATGTTATTCTATCTTGGTTCAATTTCTTGTCGATGCTTAATCCTTGCTGAAAGCTGTCCTCTGGGCCTAAGGATGGGGTTGTTGTAATGTTATCCATCACGCCTTAACAAGCTCTAGGGAGCTTAGCAGTTGTTGTGAGTTTTTAAGATCTTCCATGTAAAATGCATGTGATATTTTGATTTTTTTGTCAATCGTGTATGAGTTTCCACTCTTTTTTAGCATGTTGCTTAGAGGGTTAAGTGCTAGACAAAACCACATTGGGCTTAAGCTGTTACTGTAGTGTTCATTTGAACTTGTAAAATTATATTTTTAGAAAATAAGTATCAGATTCTATTTCTGGGAAACATGCTCTATATGAAAGGATGGGAAATGAAGATCTCTATAATACAACCTTCGACATATCGATTATATTGATTATTGTTTCTACTTATCAATATTAGTCCTGTTTATTCCGCCTCCGCGCAATGGATGGCGCTGTTTTAAACTCTTCAAAAAGGAGTGAATAGAAGAGAAGAGAGGTTCTGCCGAGGCGAGCGAGAGTGGCGGTCAAGGAGGAAAAAAAGGGGGAGACGACCAGGAAGGGCTCGAAAGTGAAATGAGTTTCGATTAAAAGAAAAAAAAGGTGAAAGATGTGTGCTGATTAGTTTAAAGCATTTTTTTAACTACATTTCCGAGTGGGAAAAGGCTGTCGAACTCCAATCGTGTTTGTTCCACCCGGGTTGGACCATAACCTTCATTTCTTGCATTTCCTCCACGTGGTCCTGCAGTGCAGAATCCCAGATTTCGACCACCTAATCCTCCGATTATTGTCGAAGGGCGTCCATACATACTTGATAGTCTTGGAGTACTTCCACATACATCGATTTTGGCATCGCACGGGGCTATTCATCTTCATTACTACCTGGGGCTTCGCTTCAGCGACGAGAACGCCAGGATAAGTGTTTCCTTTTTTTCCTTTGTTTTTATAAACTATAAAAGTGTAAACTTTACAAAGACGAAATATGTTTCACATTGAGTACTATTTTAGCATGGCACATATATATTTTTTATAGCATTTAAACATTCCTCTTATTCATTATTATATATTTTTCATAGTATTTAAACATTTCTCTTATGCATAATTATATTTATATATTAATTAAGAGCAGCATTTCTTTCCTAAATCGGAATAATGAGATTATCATAAACTTCCAGCATTCACGTGAGCTCACCGCAAATGCGCAGTTCTTTGAAATTTTGTAGTTGTTTAATTATAATATTTACCGGTTCAGTTTGCAGATGTACCTAGTACATATACATTTATATATATAGATTTTTGACATTGTCTTTGTTTCTTATTAGAAATTTATTATTACTGTTTAATTCATGTGTGTTGATAAGGTGCAATGCACCATGTTTATTTAGAATAATATTTTTTTATATAGTCTTAGAATTATCACTTTGGTTAAACATATTTTTGATTATTTTATTTTCGTATGGGTATTCTAATTTTGTTTGAGTAATATAATTTATTGATTAATTTTTGTTTATTGTCTTGGTTCTTGACTTACAAGACCTTTTTCAATTATTTTTTTAAGTCAAGTGGCGCCCAAATTTTTTTGTTTTAATATATTAATGAACTCGCTATCATCAAACCCTCAGCGCTTGACCCCCCCTCCAGGTTCTACCGACTACAACACTAACGGCGCGGTGTATCTCTATTCGGCTGAGGAAGAAATAGAGGTCACATATGGCGCCCAACGTGGGGCTCGAGTTATTTGTCTATTTATTATCTTTCTGAAAGCAATTTTTCTTTTTGTTTGAGTCTTATTTTCGAACCTCAAAATTTTCTTATTTTTATGGACATTGATAATTATAGGTTTGGAGCATAATTTATTTGTTGATATTTACTGTGAACATATTTCGTTATAAATTTAAATTATTTTTTGGAATTTCATACACCTGCATTCTGACTACCATTTTTTACTTATTTTTGCAAAAAAAAAAAAAATATTCAAGATGTCGGAAATTTTTAAGCCAGTTCATTTACTTTTGGAAGAGTTAAATTATGAATTAGCAATTAGAGGAGTGAATTCAAAGAGGAATCAAGATGATAGGCGCAAAATGTTAAAAAATCTGCTTGAAAAAGAAAAATTAAATCCAGGTTGTTTAATTGATATGGACAATTACGAATCTGACTTCAATACTGAGAAAACTGCCATAGATAGCACATTATCATCTATTAAATTCGTTATTAGTGAATTTGAAGGCAATTCAAATGATTCGACATTTAAACGAGTGAAGTCTAGGTTGGCCCATGTTTCTGGTCGTATTAAACGTCTAAAGGTCCCTCCCGAGTTAAAAGAAGAGGTTATAAACTATAAAAATGAATCTTTTGCCGAATGTATTCTTTTAGAAACAGATTTAATAGATAAAGCCCAACCTGAAGTTAGCACTCCTGTTATGGATTTCAGCGGTATTCAACCAGTTATACAAATACCTCCTCCAGTTGTTACATATACTTCTAGACAAATTCCGATTTCTGATTGGGGTTTAACTTTTAATGGTGATTCTCAAGAAATATATACTTTTATCGACAAGATCTCTGAATATTCTTTGGCCAGAGGTCTTGATAAGGCTGAATTATTCAAGTCAGCTGCCGAGTTGTTCACAGGGAATGCATTTTTGTGGTTCTTGCAGGTTAAATCAGCTTTGAGTGATTGGGATGGCTTAGTAGCAAAACTGAAGGCTGATTTTCTTCCACCTTGTGAGGAGGATGATATTTGGGAATCGATCAAATCACGAAAGCAGGGCAGGGGCGAATCCATTGTAGTGTACTCCGCTGTGATGGAGAATTTATTTAAGCGACTTCCTCGTACGCCTCATGAAACAACTAAGGTTAAAAACCTTCGCAAGAATATTCTTCCAGAGTATATTTCCCATTTGGCTCTTTCCGAAATTAATTCTGTAGCTGAATTAGTATCTTTGTGTAAGAGGTTAGAAGAGGCAAATTATATGAAAAATAAGAATTTTTCAAAGGCTAGAGTAAAAGAAATATCTTGTTCTTGCCAACACACGGAGGTTTCTGAAATTCAATCCAACATCCCAGCTTGCACCCCTAATAAATTTTCGAATAACTCTAATTCATTTTTGAAGAATAATTTCCAGAGAAATAATTTCACTCAAAGTAATAAAGCAGGAAATAGAAACATACCAGTTAATCCTCAAGCAAGTAACTTCCACAACAGAAACACTAGTCATGGAAATCCCTTGGAAATAGCAAATAATTCCTCAACTACCAAGGAAAAGGCGGCAAAAACTAACTCTAAAAATTTAATTTGTTGGAATTGCAGGTTTCCAAACCATACTTTTCGTAATTGTGCTCTGAAAAGGACTACTTTTTGTTTTAAATGTGGTAATCAAGGTGTTACTACTAAATTTTGTAAAATCTGTGCGGGAAACTAGTAAGGAGAAGTCGTTCTTCCGACCGATGCTCTTCTCCAAATTTTAAGGCCCATAAATATAAAATGTCAAGTAAGAGTATAGATCGAAATTCTTCTTCATGGCAGGAATGGTTAAAGGAAGTTAAAAATTTTTGTTCCATTAGAAATATGAATTTAGTTCCCAGGCCCAAGGAGGCAGAGGTAGCTCCAGTTTTTGTGAAAGTTAAGGATGATAATAGACCTTTCATCTCTGTTAAATTATTAGATCAGGAAATCACTGTCCTGTTTGATTCAGGATCTACGGTTAGTTTATTAGGTGGACTTGGAGTTAGTTATGTGAAAGGTTTAGGTTGGGAGGTGACCCCAAATAACTCTCACATGAAGCACATCACTACGGCAGACGGGTCTAAAAACAATATTGTTGGATTTGTTGATTTACCTATTTGTATAGGAGATGTATGCAGATTGGTTAGAGTTTTAGTAGTCCCTTCTGTGAAACAATCATTCATTTTTGGAAGCGATTTTGCTAAACAATTTGGTGTTGTCATAAATTTCAATGATAATTTTTGGAATGTACACAGCACTACTTGTGATACTTTTCTGAAAGCTGAAAGCTCAGTAGTAAATGGTGCACTTCAAAGTGAACTTGTCACATTAGATAGTCTGAGTCCGACAGAGAGACAGGCTGCGGAAAAAATTATTAATTCCTTTGTTAAAATTGATGGGGACAAACGATTAGGTTGCACCGATAAAATATCAATGTCTATTGATACAGGGAATGCTCGGCCGGTGCGGCAAAGACAGTATTCCATGTCACCATATATGCAAAAAATGTTGTTTGATGAACTGGATAAAATGTTGGAATTAGGAGTTGTTGAGGAATCTAAAAGTGCTTGGTGTTCTCCGGTATTACTCGTTAATAAATCTAACGGAGAAAAACGTTTGTGTTTTGATGGCAGGAAAGTAAATGAGTTGACGAAACACGACAGTTATCCGCTACCTCGCGTTGATAAGATATTGTCTAATCTACGTGATGCTAAATATATTTCTTCTGTAGATCTTTCTAAAGCTTTCTGGCAAATTCCATTAGATGAAACTTCTAGAGAGAAAACTGCATTCGCCATTCCCGGGCGAGGGCTATTTCATTTCAAAGTCGTTCCATTTGGATTACGTAATTCAGCTCAAACTTTATGTAGGCTTGTAGACACCATCTTTGGGCCTAAGTACGAGAATATCTATACGTACCTAGATGATATACTCATAACATCTTCTACATTTCATGAGCATTTGAGACTACTAGGCGTCGTCCGCGATAAATTGGCCGAGGCAAATTTAACACTCAACTTGAAGAAATGTAAATTTTTTAAACCATCACTTAAATATTTGGGTTTTGTAGTAGATGGAAATGGAATTCGGACCGATCCGGAGAAGGTTTCCGCTATGGTGAATTACCCTAGGCCTAAAACTACCACCGAGGTGAAACGATTTATAGGACTTTGTTCGTGGTATAGACGATTCGTCAAAGATTTTTCAAGTTTAGTTTCTCCTATTAATGCTCTCATTGTTAGACGTAAAAAGGGACAATCGATATCCTGGTCTCAAACTGCTGAAGAATCATTCATTAAAATTAAGGAAGCTTTGATTTCCGCACCTATTCTGTGTAGTCCAGATTTCTCGAAACCCTTTACTATTCAATGTGATGCTAGCGATATCGGCGTTGGCGGTGTTTTGACCCAAGAACTTGATGGACATGAAAAAGTCATAGCTTATGCTAGTCGCTCCCTCACTAAAACTGAGAGAAATTGGACCGTCACGCAAAGAGAATTGATGGCTGTAATATTTTGCATCGAAAAATTTAGATCTTATGCAGAGGGCACTCGTTTTACCATAATCACTGATCACTATTCACTTTTGTGGTTGAATAATATGAAAAATCCCACTGGAAAACTTGCCAGATGGGCAGTCAAACTTAGGCAATACAATTTTGATTTACAACATCGAAAAGGTTGCGCGAATGTTGTGCCAAACGCTTTGTCAAGGATTCCCCAAGATCCGCTAGAAGTTATACTTATCGATTTTGACCCGAATAATTCTGATTCTTGGTATGAGTCTTTGAAATCTAAAATTCTCGAGAGCCCAGATCAATATCCGTTTTGGAAAGTAGAGGATGGAAAAATTTATAAATATATCCCTTCTCATTTACCTATTACCTCAAATTATTCTGAATGGAAACTGGTAGTTCCAAAGCCTGAAAGGCGCAAATTAATATCGTCATTACATGATCCTCCAACTAGCGGACATTTCGGTTTTCACAAAACTTTAGGTCGTTTGCGTGAATTATATTATTGGCCAAAAATGAGACATGATATTTTAAAGTACATAAATTCTTGTCGAGTTTGCGGCGCGCAGAAGTTACCGTTAACTACCCGGGTTGGTAAGATGGGAGCGGAAAAATCCGTAGATTTTCCATGGCAAGTAGTCGCAGCTGATCTTATGGGTCCGTTTCCACGTTCAAGCAAGGGCAACTCGTATCTACTAATTATTGCTGATTGGTTTAGTAAATACACTGTTGTACAACCCCTGCGACAAGCCACAGCTCAAAGCATTGTTAAGTTTGTAGAGAATAATATATTTTTGGTTTTCGGAGTACCCCAATATTTTATGGTAGATAATGGCAGTCAGTTTGCAGGCTCTCTTTTTAAGAAATTATGTAGTAAATATGAAGTACAGAAAATTTGGTTCAATGCAAGGTACCATCCCCAAGTCAATTTTGTTGAAAGGATAAATAAAACCATTGGTACGGCTATTCGTTCTTTTGTAGACAAACATAAAGATTGGGATGCACAGTTACCGAAGATAGCTTATGCGATTAATAGTGCTCGTCACGAGGTTACGGGATACACCCCTAATTTTTTAAATTTTGCTAGGCATGTACCTTTATCTGGTAAATATTACGGCGAGATTCAGACTACCTCTGATTTAGAAGTTCGACCAGGCGATCGAAATTCTTATGCTTCTGGTTTGACTGCACTGGAGGAAATATTTGTAGAGGTTCGTCAAAATTTACATAAGTCTTATGAGAAAAACTCAAGGATTTATAATTTGAGAAGGCGCGATCTTGAATTCAATGTAAACGATAAGGTTTATCGGCGTAACAAAGCTCAGTCCAACGCAGTGGAAAATTTCTCAGCAAAACTTGCTCCTAGGTATTTACCGGAACCGCGCACTGTAGTTAGGAAAGTTTCAAAATTAATTTACGTTTTGAAGAATCCAGATGGTTCACCAGGCGGCACTTGGCATATAAAGGATTTGAAGCCTTATCTAGGTTCAAACTCTAATGTATCAGTTGGATGAAGAAATACATCCTTAATACGTTATTATATTATGCTTTTATTGTCGTTTTTTTTTTGACAATTCCAATTTGCAGTTGTTAATTATGGTTATTCTATGCAGGGCTGAAACTTTGACTGCCCTGAATAATTAAGTATTGGTGATATAGATTTTCAATAGCGAATGTTTTCCTTTGTATTTAGTTCTACCTTGCACAAAAATTTGACATTTACCGAATTTGGCCATTTTTACGAGTAGAGAAAATAACCCGATTTTGACATACCGATTTAGAGTTCTTTTCAAGACGTTTAGTACGCGCAGTTACCACTTGTGCAAGTGTAATGATTTTTGTATTCATAAAAGAGAGAAAAAAAAAAGTTATGGTCGAAGTTTAGTCCTTATATAATTTTTTTTTTTTTTTTTTGGAGAGAGGTGGTGTAGTGTTCATTTGAACTTGTAAAATTATATTTTTAGAAAATAAGTATCAGATTCTATTTCTGGGAAACATGCTCTATATGAAAGGATGGGAAATGAAGATCTCTATAATACAACCTTCGACATATCGATTATATTGATTATTGTTTCTACTTATCAATATTAGTCCTGTTTATTCCGCCTCCGCGCAATGGATGGCGCTGTTTTAAACTCTTCAAAAAGGAGTGAATAGAAGAGAAGAGAGGTTCTGCCGAGGCGAGCGAGAGTGGCGGTCAAGGAGGAAAAAAAGGGGGAGACGACCAGGAAGGGCTCGAAAGTGAAATGAGTTTCGATTAAAAGAAAAAAAAGGTGAAAGATGTGTGCTGATTAGTTTAAAGCATTTTTTTAACTACATTTCCGAGTGGGAAAAGGCTGTCGAACTCCAATCGTGTTTGTTCCACCCGGGTTGGACCATAACCTTCATTTCTTGCATTTCCTCCACGTGGTCCTGCAGTGCAGAATCCCAGATTTCGACCACCTAATCCTCCGATTATTGTCGAAGGGCGTCCATACATACTTGATAGTCTTGGAGTACTTCCACATACATCGATTTTGGCATCGCACGGGGCTATTCATCTTCATTACTACCTGGGGCTTCGCTTCAGCGACGAGAACGCCAGGATAAGTGTTTCCTTTTTTTCCTTTGTTTTTATAAACTATAAAAGTGTAAACTTTACAAAGACGAAATATGTTTCACATTGAGTACTATTTTAGCATGGCACATATATATTTTTTATAGCATTTAAACATTCCTCTTATTCATTATTATATATTTTTCATAGTATTTAAACATTTCTCTTATGCATAATTATATTTATATATTAATTAAGAGCAGCATTTCTTTCCTAAATCGGAATAATGAGATTATCATAAACTTCCAGCATTCACGTGAGCTCACCGCAAATGCGCAGTTCTTTGAAATTTTGTAGTTGTTTAATTATAATATTTACCGGTTCAGTTTGCAGATGTACCTAGTACATATACATTTATACAGGGTGTAACTGAATAAGTGTAAAACATTTAAGGAGGTGATTCCTCATCGAAAAAAAGATAGGATCTTTCATATAAAGAAACTTCATTGGAGCATCCCTTGTTAAGATACAGCCCCTTAAAGGGGGTACATAAAATTTGTATAACAATTTTTTTCACAAGCACTGAAAAAGTTACAATATTGAAATTAACCTGACGTTTTGTACTACCAAAAAGACACTTAGCCAGTAATTTATTTGGTTTACCCCATGGTTGTAAGGGGTGAAAAACGCAACCCCTAAAATTTATTTCCAATGTAACTTTTTGTCTTATTATTTGTTTATCATTTAAAAATTTATTTCCGATAGCCTGTTTCATTCTAAACAAAAAATGTCTCTTGGGTTTTTTGCCCAAAATAAACCAGTAAGCAGCAAAACATTTATTTTACGAACAACTACAGAGATACATCGTCATAAATGCGAAAATACGAAACTAATCTATCTAGTAGGTCGCTATTAGCGATAGTGACAATTAAATTGGTATGATGCTGTCAGTTTGGGAATTTTCGAAATTGAATTAATACTAATTGTGTGTTGTTGTTCTGTTCTTACTTTGTTACTTTAATAATTCACTTGTTAATAAAATGGCATACACAAATGAGGAAATGGCTGATATGCATTACGTTTACGGTCTGTCGCAGGGGAATGGGTTAGAAGCTTCTAGAAGATATGCTGAAATGTATCCTCAACGGCAGCATCCTTCACATAGAATATTTGCTCGACTTCATCAACGATTACGAGAATATGGTTCATTCGACAAAAGAACGCAGGATTGTGGTCGCCATCGAGAAATACGAACACCACAGCTTGAGGAAGCAGTACTTAATTTGATTGAAGAACAACCTACTACCAGTACTAGAAAGATTGCTTTCCAGCTAAATGTTGATCATATGACGGTATTTCGAATTTTAAAGGAACAACTCTTATACCCTTACCATCTGCAACGAGTACAGGCACTGTTACCGCGAGACTTTCCGAACCGTCTTGAATTTTGCAATTGGATGCTGGAAATGATTAGAAGAAATTGTGACTTTCTGAAGACGATAGAATTCACAGACGAATGTAGTTTTTCTCGGGACAAGATTATTAATTTTCATAATTACCACATATGGGCTGATGAAAACCCTCACGCTATTGTCGAAACTAGCCATCAAGAACAGTTTTCTCTTAACGTGTGGCTCGGAGTTATTGGGGATGATTTAATTGGGCCTCAATTTCTACCTCCTCGATTAAATGGTGAGGCATACGTTCAATTTTTAAGAGAAGTGCATCCAGTACTGCTGGAGGAAGTTCCTTTGGGCGTCAGAAGGGATATGTTTTTTATGCATGATGGGGCTCCCGCCCATTTTAGTCAAGTAGCACGTCAGCATTTAACTGAAACATATGCAAATCAGTGGATAGGTCGAGGAGGACCACATAAATGGCCCGCTCGATCCCCGGATCTCAATCCTCTCGATTTCTCTATTTGGGGCCATTCACAGCATTTGGTATATCGTACTCCTGTTCGCGATGTAGAGGACTTAAGAAACCGCATCATCGATGCGTGCAGGGTAATCAGAGAGACTCCAGGAATATTTGAGCGAATACGTGGCTCAATGCGCCGACGTCTAGACGCATGCGTAATGTTTGAAGGTAGACATATTGAACATTCACTATGATTTCTACATGTTGTGTGTTGTTATTAATAACTTAGTTTTGTTTATTACCCTTTAATCCTTTAATGCAGGTACTAACTACAAAATAACAATAAATCCAGTTCGCATTTATGACGATGTATCTCTGTAGTTGTTCGTAAAATAAATGTTTTGCTGCTTACTGGTTTATTTTGGGCAAAAAACCCAAGAGACATTTTTTGTTTAGAATGAAACAGGCTATCGGAAATAAATTTTTAAATGGTAAACAAATAATAAGACAAAAAGTTACATTGGAAATAAATTTTAGGGGTTGCGTTTTTCACCCCTTACAACCATGGGGTAAACCAAATAAATTACTGGCTAAGTGTCTTTTTGGTAGTACAAAACGTCAGGTTAATTTCAATATTGTAACTTTTTCAGTGCTTGTGAAAAAAATTGTTATACAAATTTTATGTACCCCCTTTAAGGGGCTGTATCTTAACAAGGGATGCTCCAATGAAGTTTCTTTATATGAAAGATCCTATCTTTTTTTCGATGAGGAATCACCTCCTTAAATGTTTTACACTTATTCAGTTACACCCTGTATATATAGATTTTTGACATTGTCTTTGTTTCTTATTAGAAATTTATTATTACTGTTTAATTCATGTGTGTTGATAAGGTGCAATGCACCATGTTTATTTAGAATAATATTTTTTTATATAGTCTTAGAATTATCACTTTGGTTAAACATATTTTTGATTATTTTATTTTCGTATGGGTATTCTAATTTTGTTTGAGTAATATAATTTATTGATTAATTTTTGTTTATTGTCTTGGTTCTTGACTTACAAGACCTTTTTCAATTATTTTTTTAAGTCAAGTGGCGCCCAAATTTTTTTGTTTTAATATATTAATGAACTCGCTATCATCAAACCCTCAGCGCTTGACCCCCCCTCCAGGTTCTACCGACTACAACACTAACGGCGCGGTGTATCTCTATTCGGCTGAGGAAGAAATAGAGGTCACATTACCCTGGAAGATGCCTCTTTTGATTCCAATGTCATCTGTTCTGTAGGTTTAAATATTAAGGGTCGTTCGCCATGTTGCCATCACATGTCTTAGTAGTGCAGAAAGTTGGGGATGGATCTTATACACCTGTAATATTTTCAGTAGCCAGGGGTGAGGAACTGAATCGAAGGCTTTCCTATAATCGATCCATGCCATGGATAGTTTTCTTTTCTTTAATTTTGCATGTATGTAATAATGTTATCAATTATAAGAAGTTCCTTACAGCCACGTGCTCTTTGTTTACATCCATTCTGTTCCCGTGCAGGAATATTGTTTGCATTTATGTGATGTGTGATCTTTGAACATATGATGGAAGTTAAGATTTTATAAATAGAGGGTAAACAAGTTAAAGGTCGATAATTTTTAGGATCTTTCTTGTCTCCGTTTTTGGGAAGCATGTGGGTAACGGCTATTTTTGGTGGATTCCGGTGAGTATTTTCCACCAGTAGCTGTGAATATGATCGACACCTGGAGCCATCCAGCTTGCGGGTTGCAGCGGTGATATCTAATTTCCGTATTTCAAGCTGCGTCATCTGTCCAGTAGCTACATGTGATTCGACTGCTTGCACGATCCAAAATGCCGTGTCATTGTGCGTGACATTTTGTTCCCATATGTTCTTCCAGAATCTTTGCATGTCTTCTTTTTCAGGTGTTACTTGTGTAGTTTCCGCTGTGTTTTGTTGTAGTTGTCTGTAGAATGCTTTTTGGTCCCTTGCAAACAGTTTATTTTCTTGATATCGAAGGCTTCTTTGTCGGTATCTTCTGATCCTGTTTCCTAAAGCTTTTATCTTTTGTTTCAGGTCATCAAGATATTTCAAAAGATTTTTCGGCAATGATGGGCGTCCTGGGTTGATTTTTGCATGTCTAGCATAGCTCTTCGCCTTTTTTCGAACCTTCTGACTGCTTTCATAGTTAAGGTGAGTATGTAGAATACCTACCTACTTCTTTACGTATGGTGTTTATTTTGCCTTCTATACGTGGCACCCACGACGGGGTGTTTTTCGTGGGCATTTTCTTCTCAAACTTTTTGTTTTTTGGTTTGGGACCATATGTAGAGCAGACAGCATAAGCAGCACATACACTGCATGGCAAATATCAGGTAATGACTCTGAAGGGATGCTTTCGTTAAGAGTACTATTGATTTTCTCGACCATGGTTAGGATTTCCTGATTTATTGTTAATTTTGGTAGTGCTGGTCTATATTGTATGGGAATACCTCGCATTTTAAGGTCAGTTTCCTTTAGTAAATCTTAAATTTCAGTGAAGTCTTCGACTAGTTCTGATATTTGTTCTTGTCGGTGCTCTTCAATGGCTTGTACATGCGGAGCCATGCTCATTCGGTGGAAGGATCGTCTGATAGATTGTCTTCGCCAATCAGATTTTAGTTCATCAAGTTCCACTTCGCTAATAGCTTTACGACTTAAAATTGATCCTATTTGATCAGCTAGTCGTTGTGCTACGAGTGTCAGCTGTGAGTGTTCTACATTCCATACGTTTTCTAGTCTATCTCGGTATCCGGTTGTGTCCGTTTCCCCCTTTGTCACTTAGAAGTATGCGTGCATTAGCTCAATATTGAGTGCTCCAGACCAGCGCATACGCCTACCCTCAGTCCTATGGTTTACCCTTAGGATGTGTTGAGCGGGACTTGCCATTTCCAGCGTGCCCAAGCTTTCCAGCGAGGGTTGTTCCTCTGGGGTTGCATGCCTTGTGGTTCCAATTCGCTGGGTGGTGCCACTTGCTTCACCATTTTTTTTCTTTTAGCATTCCAAGGTTGTGGCATATTTCTTGGTGAACTATAGCTGCAACCTGGTTGTGGCGATGTAGATAATCATTTTGTGATAAGATTATTTTTATTATTATTATTATTATTATTATTATTATTATTATTATTATTGTTATTATTATTATTATTATTATTATTATTATTATTATTATTATTATTATTATTATTATTATTATTATTATTATTATTATTATTATTATTATTATTATTATTATTATTATTATTATTATTATTATTATTATTATTATTATTATTATTTAAACTATCTCAGCATAGTGCTGGTAAAATCGCCTATTCCCAGATACAAATATCAAAAGGAACAGGTGTGTTTTATTGTAGTCAGAAAAGACATTTTCTAACAGTGCGGCACGTGTTTAAAATAACTGCCTTCTGCATCTCGATGTAAATGCCTTTGCGAAGTCCCAACTTTGCAATACTATCGTGAAGAGATTTAGGAATTAGGCCTGTTGATGAGACTATAATTGGTAGAATCTCTACCTTATGCACGTGCCACATCTGCTTTATCTCAATGGCCAAGTCCATATATTTACTTTGCTTCTTCCGGTACTTTTCCAACACGTTGGCTATGGAGACATCTACATTATTATTATTATTATTATTATTATTATTATTATTATTATTATTATTATTTTGTTGGGTATCTCTGCTGTAGCAGGTAAGTATATTTTAGGTACGGCCTCCTAGAAGGCAAGTATCTGAAATTATTCTATTTTTTTTTCTTTTAGATTTGGACGTTCAAGGCCTTCCGAGCTAAGTGACATGTTCCCAGAATCGCTAGTTTTTGGAGTGTGACAAAAATCTTCTGTGGTAAGTGTATTTGCTCAATATACTTTTCAAGTTTCATCGGTATTTCCCCTGTTGGCCCTATAATTAGCGGAATTACTATGACCTTCCTCTGTTGCCATATAGTTTTCAATTCTGCCGCTAAAGGAAGGTATTTACGAATTTTCTCTTCTTGCTTCTCTTTAATGTTATGTGGGGCAGGTACTGCTACGTCAATCAAGTAGGTAGTTTTTTCTTTCTTGTCCTTTAGCACGATATCTGGTCTGTTGTTATCCACAGGGTGGTCTGTGTGTATAGTTTTATTCCAATAGATTTTGATATCTTCGTTCTCCCTAACGGCTTCTGGCTTGTATTTATAGTAAGGGATGTTTTCTGTAAGCATGTTGGCGTTTTTGCATATTTCTTGATGTATTATTTTCGCAATGTTGTCATGTCTTTTAACATACTCTGTGGGTGCTAGTACAGAACAGCTTGATATGATATGTTCTATTGTCTTGAATTTTAATAATTTAACAAGTTTTGCATTTTATAAATTTTATATTATATTATTTTGTTGTTTTTTATAATTCACATTTCATTTTACACCATCATATTCATACATATTCTAAAAATCCAGATAGAATTATAAAATATAAAATTTGTACCTGGCTATAATCAACTTTGCTCAATTTAGTGAAAATATTTACAAAATGGTGACACTTCCGGTTAGACCAGAAATTGCACTAACTTTGTTTTTTCAGATAGAAACCCCTGTTTTTTATTAGATAATTGAAATCCGCATATTTAATTAAGTATGAAAAGCCCTAGTTGTTATAACATATCTGTCATAGTTTTGAAAGTATGTCATTTTTACTGCAAAAAGTTGTCATGACAGATGTATATTTAAAAAATCATATATCTCTTATTGTAAACGGGAAAAGCAAAAAGTAGTTTTTGATCGGTACCCGAAGTTGGAATTTCCTTCAGTATGACCATCATTCTGAAAAATGTCTTGTTCAATACTCCAAAAAAATATTAAAGACGTCAATGACAAAAGTTAAAACACTCAACTTTTCTTAATAGCACATACCTATTTTTCTATCTTTATCAGAAAGAAAATTGAATTTTAGGGAAATGTTTATTACACTATCTTATGTTTTTTCAAATAATAAAAAAGATATTCGGGATTTTTTAAATTTTTTGTTTTTTCTACGAATGACTAAGTGACATTGAACGTAAAATAATCGCTGTTAATGATACCACGTTTTAGCTGTCACATTGATAGTTTTGAAAGTTGAAGTACAGAAGGTCTGTTACAAAAATCCAAATCAATCGGTATCCAAACGGTGTAATTTTCTATCTATTTTCTATTTACGAAAGGTGTGATAGAATAATGCTTTTAACTCTTTTCATTGAGGACAATTTTCAGAATGATGGGCATACTGAAGGAAATTCTTACTTCGGCCTACTAATCATCTTTTTGCTTTTCAGGTTGACAATAAGAGAGATATGAATTTTCAAATAAACAACTGTCATGAGAACTTTTTGCATTTGACATACATAAAAAACTATGACAGATAAGTTATAACAACTAGGGCTTTTCATACTTAATTAAATGTTCGGAATTTAAATATCTAATAAAAAATAGGGGCTTACATTTGAAAAAACAAAGTTACTACAATTTACAATGTAATCGGAAATGCAACTATTTTGTAAATATTTTCACAAAATTGAGCAACGCTGATTATATTTATATTTAAAATTTTCATAATTTAATCTCGATTTTTAAGTGAAACTCTTCTAATGGGCACTTTAGAAAATTCAGATTTAGATTTGCTCCATTTCCCCTGGTTCCATATTCATTAACTGCAAAGTCGTTGCAATGTGCTTTCTAAATTTCATCGATGTCAATAAAGTTGTTTTTTAAGCTCCACAATTTTTCGCCAATTGTCTTATGATATTTGTTTCTGCCATCCATCTATTTTCAGACCCTGCATTAGCAAACAGATAATGGTTGGATTTAGGCACTAAAGAAGTAGTTTCTCTGATTTTCAAGATACAATCTATGTATATTTGTGTGCGTTTTGAAAATAGGATCGGAACTAGCTTAGAGCATTTTCCACCAGTGAAAACCCGCTTAAACCGTTTAGCTATTATTTTAACTGAAGTTAATGATTCTGCGAAAGCATTCTGATTATTACTGGAGTCTTCTTTTTATATGTTTTAATTTCCATATACTGAACATCGCCGACTCTTATACGATTGAATATAACTGTGTGAGCTAGTACGCATTCGGTTAGAACTTTATAGGTATGTGGATTTTCAGTGTCAGATTTTAGAAAGTTATATGCTTTTTCAGATTGTTCTTGCAGATATGTTTGCATTTTAAGTATATCTTCTGAGAGGGTAACACTGTGGGCTTCTCCCACTGCTTTTCTTTCAGGCTTTTCAATGCTATACTCGAAAGTTCGTTACACCAGTGTCCCTCTATAAGCTTTTTTAAATCTTTTATTTCTGATTTTCTTTCATCTCTGTTATCCCATGTCAACTTAGGAATATTTATTTTTTCAACAACAAGTTTATATGCTACATCACATATAGTTCTCAAATTTGTACCCATATGTAAAGCTAAGGAAGGTGCATTAAAATTTTTTTCCTCTTCGCTATACCCACTTATGATCTTAGCTGCCATTATTAACGATTTAAACATTTCTGGTTTAAGAACATCAAACATTCCACGAACGTCACTATTTATCGATTTTACTGCCAACAACATTCTCGCCATTTCTCTCATTTTATTGGAAATAACTGTCGCTATTTGATGTCTCTTGTGTTTTGCTAAGAGAGTTTCACCATATAAGCATATTAGTGGATCAGTTTTTGTTGCAGCACTTATGTCTTCTGCACGCATTATGTCAAAAACTTCTTCTTTATGCGAGATGATCTAAAATATTCGTGATTTTTGGACAACATTGTAGCCATAAACGTTTGAGACTTTGATGTACATTTCTTTCCTGTATTTGCGACGTCGAGTGGTCTATTTTTATAACGTCTCACATGCTTAAAGAGAACCTTTTCGTCGTAATATCCTAGGCAATAGGTACGTACTGTTTTATCATTCTTAGAAGATCTGACAGAATGCATTATGTCTTTTTCAATATAGAGATGAAAATATCCCTGTTTTCTAAGTGATGCCACCATCGCTAGGCGCTCTTTACTTTTTGGTTTCAAGCTCTGAATTTTTCGCACTTTTTCATTATTTGCTTGATGCCTAAATAAATGTTTTATAAAATGTGTCACAACATCTTGATAACATAAAGGGCAAATTGTTGGTCTCTCTCTTGCTGATCGCTTTTTTAAGTATTGTTATTTAGCAACCTAAAATGAAAATTTTTATACAACAAACTGTTTATAACAGACAGACAAAGCAACTATTTCTTATCAATTAAAAAGTGTATGTTAAACATAAATTTCTAACTTATTCCTAAAAAAATGTACCTGTCAATACTTCTCAATAGAACTTGCGAATATCTCAGTTAATATTAATTTTACATACAAAAGTATTGTGCGTTATAATAAATTGCTATTTATTTCTAATTAAGATGCTCTCCTGAAATTTCTCCATTAGTTATATATAGATTGTTCTAATTTAGAGTTTTTTTAATTTATATATTCTTAGGAGCCATAATAGAATGGCAGAGCGGGTAAAATGCATTTATTATAAAAATTATAAAGAAATATTAATTTTGTATTTAATCACTACAAGTTAGGCATTAAGTCAAGAACATACACGAATAAAAAGTATCAAGAATTAAACACGATCTTGAGAATAAGATCTCGTTTCATAACGCATCCACTGCGCTAAGCTCATTTTTTTGCCATGGCACTACTTTGGTTACGCGGGTTAGTGACACTGCTCGGGAAATCCCCGATTTCTGTCATTCATGGCGCCAGCTAGCGATGGTCGCAGAGTTTTATTTATTTTTAAGTAAGAAAGTCTCCACTATAAAGACACCTAATTTGATTTTCTTGAAATTTTGTTAGTTTTATTTTCCAAGGGCCTGAAATGGTATAGTTAAGCCATTGATTTGAAAACTATTCTCAATAACACACTCTTTATTTCTTTCAGCTTACAAGGTTTATAAACCTCTCAAATGATTAACTTTACATGCTTTTTTATTTAAAAAAAATTAAATTAAATAAGACAATTTAATTATGCGGGGGAATCATATAAAGCTGTTTTTCGTAAATTGAGAAAATATCACAAGTTTCAATAAAATTTGTATAAGAAATGTTCAAGGCGAACTTACTGTATATGATGAAAATTGATTTTCACTCAAATTATATTTGGTATTTGGTCTTGGAGCATCTAATACAAACTGTTGACCTGTGCCGCCAGTGTTGGCGTCATTTCTCATTTGGTCTTTATTTTTCTTAGTTATCTGTAAATGTATTAACAACTTTTGTATTTTTTTCTAAACAAACTCAAAGAAATTACGTGAGTAGCTTGCTAATATTAAAATGATGGTTTGTTATTTCACAAACTGTTAATGTAATTTTAAAATTCAAATTTCTGAAGTAACTTCAAAGAAAAGAAAATTATCTATTGTCCTATTCAAAAAGAAGATTCTCACCTCGTTTTCATCAAAAGTTATCTTACATTCAGATCCATCCGACTCAGATTCAGAAGAAGACAAAGTAGATGTATCAGATGGAATGTACTGAGAAAAGTTTTCGGAGTTATTCTGTTCAGAGTCAGAACTTTTAAAATCTGATTCAGCGTCTATAATGCTGGATGGAATTACATCAGTAGTTACCATATTATCCGTTTCAGAAAATAATTGTGTATGTTCATTTATTGTATTGTTATCAAAGAAATTATCATTAAAAATTTTTGCACACACCAAGGCAGATGATCCAGAAAAATATAGTTCTTCTACTGAATCAAAAGAAGTATTATTTTCCGGAAAATTAATTATTTGTTCATTTTCCAGTTGCGAAGTTAAATTTTTATTTGGTTCAACTGATTTAAGAGTTAAATTATCTATGGCCAATTGATCTTTGATAAACTTTGTCAATAAAGTTGGATCCACTGGTTAGAGAGGAGTTAAATCATCTGAAGATTGGTAAAATACTTCTTTTTGTGAAGTTTTCTGACCGAAGACCAGATAGCATTGTTAAAAGAAGGCAGAGTTTCACAGTATGGGAATGAACCCATCATCAAAAGCCTTGAGTTTAGGTTTGCACTATCAGTTCACGGTTGAGAATACCTTCGCTCCATGGGGTATTAGTTTTGATGACTCAGATCAATCGAAAGAGGTGTGCTGTGTAAAGCTAACCTATTAACCCTTCAAAGTCTCCTCTCCCTCAAAAACTGCTCCAAACAGTTGCAGGTTTTTAAGAAATTTTATATGGCAAAATTGAAAAAATTTAAAAAAATCAGTACTACAATAACAGAATTAATGTTATTTTGTATTTTTTATTACACAATTTAATAAGTTGGTGCTAGTTTTCTATTAAATACCTACCTCACTTTATTATTATAATTAACTTGGTAAAGTTATACACGTATACAAAATATTTTTCACAATTAACAAATAATAAATTAACAAATACAGTTAACTCTTTTATTGATTATACCTAGTAGTGCAATAAAATCAACATCAGATATAATTCGTTAATCAAAACGAATGAAATTTTTTATTTATAAAATGTAGTAAACAATTCCAAATACCTTCCGAATATTAAACAAACAACTTGCAACATCTACTAAAAATATACTGACAATTAGCAATGAAATTGATTCAGAAAAAAAAGAAAATACAATCATTATGTATAAATATCATAAATAAAAAGTTGTCTATTACATCAAGAAACTATACATATTATAATACTGCGAGTAGAAAAAGGTAGGTGGTAGGCAATATAACATTTTCGATCCGATCAGTCATCATATTTCAAGTACAACAGAATAGTTAAATCCATTAAGCCATCATTTCGATTCTTCCTTCATTGATTCAATATCATCTCACAATGCAGATATCATCCCATGTTTTTCTGGATCGTACTTCTTGATAGATTCTCCTTTTTACCTTCACCTTAAACATGCAGTATAAAACCAGTTAATTAAATAGATGAATGACGTAGGTACTCATGAAATGGCACCTGCTTCGTTTCGGGATTTGGCTCATTTTGAATGTCGTACTTTGAATTACCTCAAAAGCTAAATTGTTCGATCCGCTGGCTTCATCATTACTTCTATTTGCATTTGTCTGCTTGCCAAGCTGTTCGACATCCTGCTGCTGTAAAGAAAATAGTACCCTGATAAAGCAAACATTATATAGGTAGCAGATACATATTTTCCTTAATGTGCTTTTGAAAGTCCTCCTAAAAAATATTCATAATGAACGCAAATATAAAAAGCCAATAAAATGACGAAATACCTTATAAATTGATTTCCGAAGAAGAGGGTTAATCATTCATGGTGGGTTTGGAATATCAAAGAGAGTAGGAACCGCGTTCGGTTTTAATTTAATTTGCTAGATGATGTTCGAATTCTGAATTTTTCAAATGTCTCTTGAAACAATGTCAACGAAAACGAATTGAAATTTTGTGAATTTGAAAAAATAAAAAAAATGTATATACCTCTAGAAGTTGCATTGCACACGTCTCATATTGTGGACCCAAATGTTTTTTTGATGAGGGTCTCTTGGAAACCGATACATTTTAAATCCACTTTCGGTTCTATTCTTACAATTCACTGCAGAACAGCAACCCATTTTGTTACAGATCATTAATCCAACTAGTATAATGGAAAAAATCAAATCGTGAGTTAAAAGATAGAGAATACCTACTTCGCTGAAAGAATTTTAGAATTGACGAAAGCCTCTGTGTATACTCAAAACACAAACGCAGCTTTCGCGCGGCGAGAAACCAAATAAAATGAATGTTCTGATATATATTGAACACTACTCGACAGTCCGAAATGCTTTTTTGTAATAAATATAACAATGAACCAACTAAATATGATAAACACTTTTTTGTTTACATATCTTTACGTTCATAACCTATACCACTGATGTGACAGCCAGGACACAAGATGGCGGGGCGATAATACACATCTGTACAGTGCTCTAGTCTGACGGTGCCGTGCCATCGCGATCTGTTGGCCGTTTCTCGTACTGCGGTCTCCATGTCCGTGTGGAGAAGTTGCTTGATGGTGTCGATCCAGCGGCAAGGTGGCCGGCCTCTTCTTTGTTTGCCTTCTGGTTTACCTTGCACGAATAATTTTCCCATATTTTCATTCCTCGTGATGTGCCCGAAGAACTTCAATATGCGAGAGTATACCATGGTTGACTGGCGAAGTTTAGGTTTAATCTCATCGAGGATTGAGGTATTTGTTCGTCGTGCAGTCCAAGGTATTCTCAACATCCTCCTCCAACACCACATTTCGAATGCATCTACTCGACGACGGTCATCTGGGCGCAATGTCCATGTCTCAGCTGCATACCCAAACACAGAGAAAACGAGCGCCTGGACAAGATTGATTTTGGTATGGCGAGTTGTGTTCTTGTTCTTCCATATTGAAGCAAGCTGGGTCACGGCCGTCCTTCCGAGCAGGATTCGTCGACGTATTTCAGCTTCGCAACATCCCATGTTGTTAATGCTTGCGCCTAGATATATGAAGTGGTCAACGACATCGTATTTGCCGACTGATAGCGTGTATGGCCAGTTGTCGTTCTCGCGGTCAACAATCATTATTTTGGTCTTTTGGTATCGCAAGGCCATACTCCAAGCTAGCAAGCTCTAGCCTTTCTGTTATTTCTCCTAGTTCATCTTCGCTACATGCTAGCAGAAGTGTGTCATCCGCAATTCTGAGATTTGAGATTTTTGTACCTACTATTGTGATGTCGCCTTCCCAGTCCTCCAGCATAGTGCGCATAATACTTTCACTGTAGAGATTGAACAACAGTGGTAAGAGAATGTAACCTTGCCTGACACCTTTCTTGATACTGCATTTGGAGGACAGATTTCTATCAATTCTGACTACAGCTGTGCTATTTTCGTATAATCGCCTAATCAGATGGACAAGATGCACAGGTACTCCCATATCTACCAAGGTTGGCCACAACTTGTGCCATTGGACCTTGTCGAAGGCTTTGACGTAATCGACAACGCAGATATACATAGGTATATAGTATTCCCTGGCCTTTTCTGTCAGTTGTCGCAAGTTTAAAATTTGTTCTCTTGCGCCGCGGCCTTTTATAAATCCGGCTTGTTCCGGAGCAATTTGCCTGGTGGTGAAGGATTGCAACCTAGATTGAATATGTAGCATAATTTTACTTGCATGGGATATTAGTGCAATCAGTCGATAGTTATCGCGTTTTGATGCTGCCCCTTTTTGGTATCGGGACGATAATCGAGGTTGTCCAATCCTTAGGCCATTTTCCCGTTGTCCATATTTGCTGGCAGATCTTATGGATTATTTTTACTCCTTCATCACTCAGGGTTTTTATGATTTCGCCAGTGATCATGTCAATTCCAGGTGACTTATTCCTTGCAAATCTCTTGATGGCCGCTAGTACTTCATGTAGGAGTATGCCCGGCTCTTTCTTACAGTTGGTAAAGTCCGGAATTTTGTCATGTTCCTCGCTGTAGAGGTCTTAGCAATAATTCCTCCAGATTTTGCTGATTTCATCTATGTCTAGGCTTATGATGTTATTGCAGTCGCATATCGGTCAGGCACGGGGTTTGAATTTACGCGTTATATATTTGATTTTCGTAAACGCATCTTTCGACTGTGTGGTTTTAGCATGTTGTGCATAGATTTCGCTACAAATAGTGTTGAGATAATCGTTTTGTCTCTTCTGCAGTTCGTATGAATGAGTTTCGAAAGTTGATTATAATTGTCAAGATATTCTTGATTGCTAAGACCCCTGCTCTTCAGCTCCCTTCTGGTCTTATGGCGAGTGTTTTGTTGGATATCCAGTGTTGTTTTTTTGCGGGGTTTGGTCGTAGGTTGACTATTGTGTTTTTGGTATCACACCACATTGGGTTTGGATCTGTATACAAGTATTTTAGCTGCAATATTGCGTTCTAGCGCCGTTATGAATGAGGCTTCGTCCGTGATTACTGGCAGCTTTGATTTTTTTTGTTGTTCTCTTGCATACTTGGAGTTTTATACGGAAACTGCATACTAGCAGCTGATGATCGGACCCGCAGTCTGCACCCAGGAGTGTCTTTACGGATAGGATAGACGTACGCCAGCGACTTTTTATTAATATGTAGCTTATTTGATTTCTGGTCTTCTTATCTGGCGATGTCCAGTTGAATAGGCGACGTACATGTTGCTTGTACACTGTGTTCATGATGCTATAGTTATTGTTTAAATGTGGGGAAATAAGGAACCTTTTTCTCACAAATCCTTCTTATTAGCTACCGGTTTCGGAATTAAATTAAAATTCCATCATCAGGCGGCCAGGCTGAAGGCGATATGCAATGATTTTATTATGTTAGTAGAATGGAAAAATGTGTATTAAAACAATCAAAAACACAGATAAGCATGCAAAGTGCAAAAAAGCAAAAAAAGTGTTGACCAAAGTGACCAAGAGAAGATCATGAAAAATATTTTCAGATTTCTAAGATGGTCACAAGGGGGCGTAACTGCCATTGATATCCACCTAGTAAATGTACCAAAAATATATATGGATTTTAAAGCTAAGCTTTATTCGAGTAATTTTCGATCAACACTTTTTGATGTATCTATTAAAATAAGTAGTGGGGGTGATTCAATGTTATTTTAAATAAACAGCTGTAACTCCTTAACGACTGAACGGATTTCAGCAAGCTTGATCTTGGAAAAAGAGTTTATTGCTCCATCAAATTCATCTTACTCGTAATATGTCTAATTCTTAGTAATGCCGCTAGAGCGCATTTTTCGATATCAAAAAATCAAATGCAATAATATGACTTTTTTCTCATAAATATGTAGTGAAATGATACTAATATAAGCTAGTGAAAACCGCATCTCGATATCTTATTCCTAGCCAAAAATATCGAAGAAAGATTTTTCGTTAAAATATAATTTTCGAGAGATGCTAGAGAGAGTATTTATTCTTATTTATTTGTATTTTTTCAAGATTCAGTAATTTTTAATAATAAACGTAGGTATGCTTATTTCAAACAATTTATCAAAAACGTGTAGGGGCATAGGAAGAAAGGATGATTTTGAAATAAAACTAAGGCCTCCTTAAATGCTCGAACTGTCTTCATCACGTGCAGAAATTGAACAAAAACTTTAAATCGGAAACTAGGATTATTTTATATTTTTAGTTCATGACTTGGTCTAAAATGTCTGTTTTCAGCATTTCATGACTAAATAAGTTATAATATTTCCAATCCACACATAAAAGTGCAGAAATTGAACAAAAACTTGAAATCGGAAAATAAGATTATTTCTAATTTTTAGCTCATAACTTGGTCCAAAATATCTGTTTTCAACATTTTATAACTAAATAAGTGCAGAAATTGAACAAAAAATTTAAATCGGAAAATAAGATTATTTCATATTTTTAGCTCATAACTTGGTCTAAAAAGTCTGTTTTCAGCATTTTATGACTAAATAAGTTATATGTCCAATCTACACATAAAAGTGCAGAAATTAAACAAAAACTTTAAATCGGAAAATAAGATTATTTCATATTTCTAGCTCATAAGTTGGTCTAATATGTCTGTCTTCATAATTTTTTGACTAAATAATTTATAATATGTCCAATCCACACATAAATGTGCAGAAATTGAACAAAAACTTTAAATCGGAAAATAGGATTATTTCTAATTTTTAGCTCATAACTTGGTCTAAAATGTCTGTTTTC
Source organism: Crioceris asparagi (assembly GCA_958507055.1). NCBI lineage: Eukaryota > Metazoa > Arthropoda > Insecta > Coleoptera > Chrysomelidae > Crioceris > Crioceris asparagi. The sequence goes on from OY293829.1 coordinate 46,987,422, forward strand.
AGCATTTTATGACTAAATAAGTTATAATATGTCCAATCCACACATAAAAGTGCAGAAATTGAACAAAATCTTTAAATCGGAAAATAAGATTATTTCTAATTTTTAGCTCATAACTTGGTCTAAAATATCTGTTTTCGGCATTTTATGACTAAATAAGTTATAATATGTCCAATCCACACATACTTGGGCAGATCATGAACAAAAACTTTAAATCGGAAAATAAGATTATTTCTAATTTTTAGCCTAAAATATCTGTTTTCGGCATTTTATGACTAAATAAGTTATAATATGTCCAATCCACACATAAATGTGCAGACCATGAACAAAAACTTTAAATCGGAAAATAAGATTATTTAAAATTTTTAGCTCATAACTTGGTCTAAAATGTCTGTTTTCAGCATATTATGCCTAAATAAGTTATAATATATCCAATCCATACATAAAAGTGCAGAAATTGAGCAAAAACTTTAAATCGGAAAATACGATTATTTCATATTTTTAGCTCATAACTTGGTCTAAAATGTCTGTTTTCAGCATTTTATGACTAAATAAGTTATAATATATCCAATCCAAAACTAAAATTGCAGAAATTGAACAAATACTTTAAATCGGAAAATAAGATTATTTCATATTTTTAGCTCATAACTTGGTCTAAAATGTCTGCCTTCATCATTCTATGACTAAATAATTTATATGTCCAATCCACATAAATGTGTAGAAATTGAACAAAAACTTTAAATCGGAAAATAGGATTATTTCATATTTTTAGCTCATAACTTGGTCTAAAATGTCTGTTTTCAGCATTTCATGACTAAATAAGTTATAATATGTCCAATCCACACATAAAAGTGCAGAAATTGAACAAAAACTTGAAATCGGAAAATAAGATTATTTCTAATTTTTATCTCATAACTTGGTCCAAGATATCTGTTTTCAGCATTTTATAACTAAATAAGTGCAGAAATTGCACAAAAATTTTAAATCGGAAAATAAGATTATTTCATATTTTCAGCTCATAACTTGGTCTTATATGTCTGTCTTCATCATTTTATGACTAAATAATTTATAATATGTCCAATCCACACATAAATGTACAGAAGTTCAACAAAAACTTTAAATAGGAAAATAGGATTATTTCTTATTTTTAGCTCATAACTAATAAAAAACAGGGATTTCCATTTGAAAAAATAAAGTTAGTACAATTTTTGATGTAACCGGAAGTGACACCAATTTATAAATATTTTCACTAAACTGTGATAACGCAAAACCTCCCCGAATGGGGAGAAGGGGGCAAATTTTCCCGAAAATGAGAATCCCAGATGGCAGAATTGATGATACCAAAATATACGGAAACGTTTAAATTGAACATTTTTGCAAAAAAACTGCGGTTTTCGAATTTGTGCGATGTTAAAATTTGAAACCTATGTGTAATTTCGCTATGTGGAAGAGGCAATTTCATTCAAAGACTGAAAATCTGAGAATGGAAAATTTATGACAAGATTATTTGTAGCAACATTTATATTGAACTTTTTTTCCATAGAGTTACGGCTTAGAGTTAAAAGAGTGGTAAAGTTTATAATATGCGTATTCCGCAACGATTTTCTTAGATTTCTGAATAATAGCAAATAGAAGCAAAGCATACTTGGATAATGGTGAACGTTTATGATTTTCGTGACAAATGTAACACTCAAAAGTATCAAATAATATTAATTCTATTCGTGCTGGTACTTGTGAAGTGGGTGCCAAAAGTTTTCAATCTAACTGCATCTGCACAACTTCAAAAGAATAGAATTAATATTATTTTGTACTTTACTGATAACATCGGTCCAATTTTTTTTTATTTATTTTAAAAGTATCAGAGCACCAACTAATAAAGTCGGAGCAATTTTGTAAAAAAATATTCATTTCACAGTTCTATCTCTAACATCGGTCATGGAAATCGTTGAACGTTCGCTAATACCAAAGAAGATAGTACTTATCCTATTATCTTTGTATATTCTTTGCTTGTACCTGCTTGATATTATGCAGAGATCTCAAAACATCGTGGCGGAAATACTCATATTTCAGACTTCACCACTGCTGTAACTCGAAAATCGTTTGATCATTTGATAAATGTCCAATTTAAATGTTGCTACAAATAAACTCTTCCTTAATTTGGCCATCCCCTATTTTTCTCCACATAGCGGAAATATATATATTACAGACTTTGTCATTGCCTTAACTCGAAAACCGTAACTCTTGTGAAAAAAGGTTCAATTTAAACGTTTCCGGATATTGTCTTATCTATAATTCTGCTGTCTCGGATTTTTGATTTTGAAAAATTATCTCCTCAACCCCGTTCGGAGAAGGTTTTTGAAATGAAGGAAGATTCGGATTCTAATTTTTCTAGATATGGAACCATTTCTCAATTCTCCTTTTTCAAATAAATCAAAAATTATCAAAATCGGAGTAGGTTTACTATACACAGTGCGCACACAAACTAAAAAAACAGGCAGTCGAATTGTTATACGTTTGGGTCAATAAAGTGAGTTTCAATGATTTTGAAGATTTCTCCAGCTCAGGGTCTGAATTTATACCTCCAGATTATTTAAGTAAACCTTCGGATAAGGATGAAAGATTTTTACTGAAAGTTGAAAGAACTTATTCAAAAAGTGATAAACTTACATCAGAAAATAATGTAAACTAAACTATGATATGAAAATATTGTTTAACAAAAACTAAATACCTTTGTATACAATTGCTTTAGAAACATTTTATCATTTACTATCTGTTCCCACTTCCTGGGTAAACACTTTCTAGATTGTGTTATGAAAACATAAACATGCGTATTGTCGATACTTAGTACGCTACTAAATTAAGTGCGGAGGTCTAACCTTAAATTAGGTTTATGACTCTTATGTCAGTCTTATGAGAGGATATTGTTTTGTTTTTTATTTTAATACGGTACTAGCTAGAACCAAAATAAGATTGGATTATGAATACGTCAGTAAGTCATTAGAAATCTTCAGCATGGAACCTATGAGATCTACTCGCACGTAGAACAAGTCCGAACACCAATCCAGATGAATCCACAGATATGCACCAAGAGAGAACAGCATGATAATTTTTCCTACATATATCTTAAGAATTTTCTGGTAGGAACCCTCCACCTTTAAATTCCAGTCGCACTGACAGACTCTCACAAAACAGTCCAGTGACATACTACACACAAATATATACCGAAAAATCCACGAAAATTCAGCTATAGAGCTCAGAGATACTTCTTTGGGAATTACAGATATGGAATCCGCGCAAATATAAAAAAATCTTTTTTTTTTGGATTGGTAAGTAGTTTTCTAGATTTTTGTGGTCATACGAAAAGTCGTTACTCGTATGTTATATTAGTATAGATTATTTTGTATCTAATCTAGGTACCTACCTTTTTGTATATAAAGTCAAGTTTTGTATTTAGTTATAATTATCTTAGCAAACCGTAAATAACTCTAAAATACTATATAGTATTAGTATTAGTGAATGTTCAACAATATTTGTGATTAATGTTACACTCAAAAGTGTGAAATAAATATTTTTGTAAAACGTTGGACCGATGTTATTGTGGTGCTCTGAAAAATACAAAATAATATTAATTATATTGGTGCTGGTACTTGTGAAATCGGTGCCAAAAGTTATCAATCTAATTACAACTGCACAACTTCAAAAGTAACAGCACCAATAGAATTAATATTATTTTGTATTTTTATGTGCACCAACTAATAACGTCGGTCCATTTTTTGTAAAAATATTTATTGCAGTGACTTTTCAAATATTTGTTTTATGATTGTTGGGAAAATTTTCCTAATATTATGGCTAAATGATTAAATGATTATCTGCAGTAAATTATATTTTGTAGGTATGTATTTTTTTCACAGCCGGTCAAATATTCTAGTCTCTTGCTCGAACATTACCATCATTAAAATTATTTTACTTTATTAAATATTCAGTTGACATAATACCTTGTGTAGCGTTTATTAATAATCAACTATATAATAACTCGCAAATATGTGTACAGAACAGAATCTAATTATAGTAATTATGATGCTTTGTTCGGCACTCTTGATCTTCATAGACGACGCTAGCAGCAGAGCAAAGTGCCTACCAAGTGTGCCTACTACCATGGAGTGATAGGTTAAGTTGACCTACTACAATTCTCCACATCTCCCCTCCTAAAGATCAAGTCGACGGGGAGCCCTAACTTCTCTCTGGCTGCGACGCAAGACTTGAGGTGACGATGACTTATTAGGCGGGGCCCTTGAATTCGGCTAAATTTTTATTGGAAGGGTCACCTCTGGATCCTGAACTTCTTGCTGGACTTCTATGTGTGCTTCTTGTTGGTTAAATTCCGTATCGGTTGTGAAGTTAGGAGGAAGCGGATGTAAAAACTTTCGATTTCTTCTATAGACACCAGCCGGACTTCGAACCATGTACGAACGTGGCGATAAGTGCTGCTCTTCAACAGTGCCTCTTTGTCTGAGATCAGATATCCAAACTTTTTGACCAATCGGAAGTTCAGACAATTCAGTGATGTTCTTTCTATCGTCGAAATTCCGTTTTTGCTTTTCTATTCTCCTCTTCTCTCCCTCAAAAATCGTATTTCGATCAGGCAGGCAAGGATTTAGTTGTTTTGAATCGACTAGCACAAATCCTCGTAGTTTTCGACCCATTAATAACTCGGCAGGACTAACACCAGATTGAAGCGGAGTTATTCGTAAAGCTAAAAGCATTTTATATGGATCTGGACTCTTCTTAAAGTGATTTTTGAAGTTTTTTACTTGGCTTTCGATGAATCCGTTACTTTGAGGATATCGATGACTTGACGTTACTATTTGGAATCCATATTCTGTTGCAAATGTCTTGTAACTGGACCCAACTGTTTGCGAATATTGAGTACCATTATCACTTCGAACTATCTCTGGAATCCCATGTCGTGCGCATATCGATTTTAAATGAAGAATTACGCAGTCCGATGTTAACTTTTCCAATTTAGCAACTTCAATATATCTCGAAAAATAATCGGCGACGATCAAGTACCATGATCCTTGTAGTTTTAACAAATCGGTTCCTACAATTTACCAAGGTCTTTCTTGGTATTCTGATGGCATTAAAGGTTCTGTTGGATCTGGTTCGTTTTGGATGCAAACTACACAGTTTCTTATTAGTTTTTCCATTTGAACAGACAGCCCCGGCCACCAAACTGATTGCCTGGCCATTGATCTGCACTTATTGATGTCTCTTCTCAGACGCTGTGGAATGAATATTCTAGTCTTTCATTAGAATCTCTTCTTGTAACGTGATTACATTCCAATATGGAATAGCTTCTTGTGAAATTTTGTGACGTTCTGGCCAACCTAATAATTTCAGCCAACCTCTTATTTATCAGTTGATGGAAACTGTTTAATTACTAGCTGAACAAACGCTGTAACTTCTTCGGCTAATTCTTGACAACCTACAGTTTTGAGCGGACCTCACGATAGCGTATCTGCTATGACTAACTCTTTGCCAGGACGGTAGACAATATCAAAATCGTATCTCATCAGTCTCATACGAATTCTCTGTAATCTCGGAGTCAGACTATCTAGTTCTTTCTTTCCCAGAAGTGAAACCAGAGGTTTATAATCAGTTTCAACTGTGATTCTTTTCCCAATGATGAATTTCGAAAATTTCTCGCAGCCAACCACGATCGCTAAAGCCTCCTTTTCGATTTGAGCGTACCTGCGTTCAGTTGATGATAAGGTTCTCGATGTGTATGCAACCGGCTTGATTTCTCCATTTGACTGTTTCTGCATTAACACTCCTCCCAAACCAAAGGATGATGCATCTACAGAGAGTATCCCGTTTTTTGATACGTCGTACAATGACAATATCGGTGGGCTCACCAAAATCTGCTTAAGATGTGTATAAGCATTCTTTTGTGAGTCACTCCAACACCATTCCACGTCTTCTCGTAACAATTCGTACAACGGCTGGGCAATTGTTGACATATTTGGGACGAATTTAAAAAAAAAATACCATTCCAAGGAATTTTTTCAACTCACTTTTGTTTTCCGGCTCAGGAAATTCATTTATGGCTTCTATCTTTTCTTTATCTGGAGCTACTCCTTTATCCGACACGATGTGACCCAAAATGATTATCGAATTTATACGAAACTGACATTTTGCTTTGTTCAACGTCCAACAAGCGGTTTGGATTGTCCCCAACACAGTATCTAGACGTTTGTCATGCTCTTCGAGTGTCTTTCAGTAATTGGCTGATCTGTATACAGAAAACCTCTGGAGCAGATGAAAGACCAAAGGGAAGTCTCTTAAATCGGTACCTTCCAAACGGCGTTATGAACGTTGTCAATTCCATCGATTCTTCATCCAAAAGTATTTGCCAGAAGCCATTATTCGCATCAATTTCGCTAAAAACTCGAGCTCCGTCTAACTGGCCCATGGTTGATTCTTCATCTGGAATTGGATACACTTCTCTTTGAATATTCTTGTTTAACTGTGTCAGATCAACACATAGACGAATAGTGTTATTTTTCTTAGGAACTATGACTACTGGCGCACACCAGTCTGATGGTTCATTTACTGGTTCGATGACTTCTCTCCTGCAGAGAGACTGAAGCTCTTTCTTTAATGCTTCTCTTAAAGGTAACGCTACTCGCCTCGGAACGTAAACTGCATACGGAGTTGCATTTAGTTTCAGCCGTATTTTATACTTCTGACGAGTGTTTCCTAATCCACGAAACAGTTTGTCGAACTTTTGAAAGGGATCGAACTTCAAATAGGCGCTTAACTAGGCCTAACTTCTCTGAAGCGTGACAACTCAATAGTGTTTGTTTCGCTGATGATACCACATAAAACTTCTCTTGAACAGTTTTATTCTTCTCCCATACTTTCGTTGACACAACTCCAGCCACATCAAGTCTGTCGCCTTCTGGACCCAAGATTAACTCAGTTGCTCTTTGTAAGTTATTTTCTGTAAACAAACGTTTGTAGACGTTCTCTGGCATGACACTCACATCGGCCCCCGTATCAACTTTAGCAGTTATTTCTTTGCTCGAAATAATAACTTTCGTTTGCCAAAGACTACCATTTGCTTGCTTATGAACTTCACCTACGAACCTCTCATCTTCAGTCACGACTTCGTTCGCATTTATTGACTTCTTCTGACTCATGCAAACTCGTGCATAATGACCTTTTGTGTGACACTTGTTACACAGAGCAAATCGAGCTGGACACTTTTGTTTGTCATGACTTTCTGGACGTCCACACCATCGACTCTTCAACGTGTTTTTGCCTACTGTTTTTGTAGCTGCTGATTTTCTCGATTTGAACTTGATGGCATCTACTGATGAACTAGCATTTCTAAACGTTTCTTGCTGCTTCCGTACAGATTCCAATTGACGTGCACTTGTAACAGCTTTTTCTAGGGCTAAAATAGCATTCAGTTGTAACTTCTCCGATAGGGCTCTATCGGCTATTCCAACTACAACTTGGTCACGAATCGCTTGATCCACAAACTCTGGTGGAAAATCGCAATTCTGAGCTCTGGCATGCAAATCGGTCACGAAATCCTCTACACTCTCTCCCTCTTCCTGTCTTCGCGTGTGGAAACAGTATCGCTCATAAATTATGTTTCGTGAGGGTATGTAGTGATTTCTGAACCTCTTTAAAACAGTTTTGAAGCTGGCTGCATCTTCGGCGTTTAGTTTTAACGATGCAAGTACCTGTTCTGCCTTTGGTCCCATTAAGTAAATTAAAGAATTGATTTGGTCTTCATCGGACTTCTTGTTCAAGCCGCTAGCACTTCGAAATCTCTCGAATCGCAATTCCCAAGCTTCCCAGTCGCCTGCTTTAAACGAAAATTGGACCGGAGCTGGAATCTGATACAAAGCCGGTACTGTCGCTTGACTTTCCATCTTTTTCTTTACTTTTCTCCCAAGACCGCTGCCACCATGTAGCGTTTATTAATGATCAACTATATAATAACTCGCAAATATGTGTACAGAACAGAATCTAATTATAATAATTATGATGCTTTGTTCGGCACTCTTGATCTTCATAGACGACGCTAACAGCAGAGCAAAGTGCCTACCTAGTGTGCCTACTACCATGGAGTGATAGGTTGACCTACTACAATTCTCTACACATTGTTAGAGATACGAAAAATTGATATTGGATAGTTGTAAATGACTTTTTATTGATTATTAATGGTCCTCTTATTATAATTTGCAATTGCATTTCAATTTCATACACACGAACTACAAAGAATGGTAGGCAGTCCTAAGATTTTAAGAAGATTTTAGATCTCCAAAAATAGTTATTTTAGGTATAGAGATTATCTAAAAAAAATGTAACTAAAATGTGTTTCATTTAAAGATATTGAGAAAATATTGCTTTTGAGTTTTGACATTCCCTCACACAATTGATAGGTTTCTTAATATACAGGCTGATTTTGTTAACGTGCCCATTAGAAGAATTTTACTTATAAATTGAGATAGAAATATGAATTGTTTCTGACGTACATCCATTTTACTGCAAAAAGTTCTCATGACAGCATAGAATTAATACTCCAAGAAGGCTAGACAACAAATCCATGTATTAGAAAGAAATGATAGGGTTTAGAGACTATTGCGCATGTGTCAAAGAATGATTATAAGACGACATGTCAAACAGTACCTACAGGGGTCAATAAAAAAGTTTTGTTTTCACACTGAAATATTATTTTTTATTTTTTTAAATTATAAAACATTTCCATTGTGTTAAATAATCGTTATATGCTCCAACATAATAAAAAAATCGCCACTTTTGTATATTTACCTGGTAGATAAATATTACTAAATATATATGCATATATATGTATATATTATTTATATACATAAATCAGGGACCTTTACTGGATCGTTTTACTACCGATACCGAGTTTTACGGGGTTTAAGCCAGTTCATTAAAAAATAAATTCTTTTATTATTGGTTTAGAAAATAAAGATATTTCCAATATATTTAATTTCAATATCAGCTAATATTTTCTCAAGTCAATTTAGATAGAGTTGAACTAAAGTACATGAAATTGATAAGAAATTTTCAATCAAATAATAACTACTTTTGTCCTGATGAGGATAATAACTCTATAAAATAAAATATTAAAAAATCCCGACGGCCTGTAACCAGCAGAAAGGTAAATTTCGCAAAATTTTAACATCCATAGATTATTTCTTTATTAATATTAAGTAAATTTCTTTAAAATTGTACCTATTGCGATCGTTCACACTCTTAAATTTCGAAAAAAATTAACAGCATGTTGTTTTTATATATTATATATATATATATTTAAGAGATTGTTTTTTGTACCAAATTATTTGAACTTCATACTTCCAAAACTGCGACCTCAATCGTGTTAACAAATTTCATATAGGTATATATCTATATATATATATATATATATATATATATATATATATATATATATATATATATATATATATATATATACATATATAAACAAAAAGTTTTTTTAGACTTACTTATAGACATAATAACATGCTGTTTAATTTTTTTGGAAATTCAAAAGTGAGAACGATCACAACAGGTACATTTCTATAAGAAATTTACACCAAAAAGAGTAGGTAATTATTTTTCGTCGTGTTTGGTGCTTGTCCATGGTATATTATATATTATATGAAACAAAACGTCTAATCGATGGCATCTTTTTTTATTTTACCACAGGAAACAATTTATATCACAACACCGGTATATCAAAGGCGTCCAACAACAAGACCGGCATGGCATTGTTGCCTAGTCTAAGGTAAAAATTACAAAATACTTTAGTATAGGTAGGTAGGTACTCTTAATTTTAAAAAAATATTGTTTTTTTATATTCATTTGAAGCATGATAAATTTTAAGTTTTTGATATTATATAAATCAAAAAATATTAGAGTGTAATGCCCATAGAATTCAATTTTCTACCTAATGATGATTGGAGAATGGGTATGTATTATTAAGAAAAGTTGAGTTTTTTCAACTTTTGTCATTGGGCTACCGTTCAAAAACAACTTTTTGCTTTTCCGGTTGACAATAAGAGAGATATTTTTAAATAGATATCTGTCATGAGAACTTTTTGCAGTAAAATTGATATACGTCAAAAACTATGACAGATAACTTATAACAACTGGGGTTTTCCCAACAATCATAAAGCAAATATTAGAAAAATCAATGCAAAATATTTTTTTCAAAGAAATGGACCGACGTTATTAGTTGCTGCACTGAAAAATACAAAATAATATTAATTCTATTGGTGCAGTTACTTTTGAAGTTTTGCAGTTGCAATTAGATTGATAACTTTTGGCACCAACTTCACAAGTACCAGCACCAATAGAATTAATATTATTTTGTATATTTCAGTACACCAACTAATAACGTTGGTCCATTTATTTCACACATGTGCGTGTAACATTAGTCACGAAAATCGTTCAACGTTCACTAATACCTATGAAGATGGTACTGATCCTTTTATCCACGTATGTTCTTTTCTTGTAGTTGTTATTTTTAAGATCTCATAACATCGCTGCGGAAATACGCGTAATTATTTTAAATGATACCATTTTACCACCGCTGTTACTCGAAAACAGTAATTCTTAGGAAAAATGTTATAAATGTTGCTACAAATAATTTGGTCTTTCATGAAGTACCCACAGATTTTCAATTTTTGAAAGAAATTGCCCTCTCCAAATAGCAAAAATCCACATACCTATGTGAGAATTTAACTGCCTCCATCTAGAAAACCGTAACTCTTAAAAAAAATTTCAATTTAAACGTTTCCGTATATTGTTCTATCTTTAATTATACCAGCTCAGGTGAAGGAAGTCTTTTAACGTTTTGACATTCCTCTTGAAATCCATTTGGACCAAGGAAGAAACTTCGAGTCAGCCCTGTTCCAAGATGTGTGCAGATTAATAGGTGCGAACAAGACCAGAACGACCCCTTTGCATCCTCAATCGGACGGAATGGTAGAGAGGATGAACCGAACCATGGGCAAGCACCTCTCTAAAGTTGTCTCAAAACATCAGCGAGATTGGGATCAGTACATCCATTTGTTCCTGATGGCCTATCGGACGGCTGTGAATGAAACATCTGGTCAGACTCCTACTAGTTTATTGTTGGGGCGCGAGTTACGCTTACCCTGTGACCTGGAACTTGGCCGCAGACCTACAGAGGAAAGTGTCGCAGGAGAAGGATACGTCGACCAATTGAGAGCCAGAATAGATATAAAGTCCATGAGTTAGCCAGACAGAACATCCAGATTGCCAGTGATCGAATGAAGCACCACTACAATATTCGATCAGCTGATGGAGTCTTCAACGTGGGGGCCTTGTTTGGCTGTATAATCTCCAACGACATCGATGCCTTTGTCCCAAACTCCAAAGGCAATGGGAAGGTCCATATGAAATTATGAAGAGGATAAATGACGTCATCTATCGTATCCGAAAGTTACCAAGGGGAAAACCTAGAGTGGTGCACATAAACCGACTCGCACCATACGCTGGATCGAACAACCAGGAGAAAGCACGAGTGGCTCTTCAAGAAAAGAACGTTGAGGAGCGAAATGTCAGTTTCAACGACTTCATGTCCAACTACGCGGATCGGAAGAAGGTCAGACTCGGTTTGACAGTCGAGGTTCAACAAGACCTTTTTAAACTACCAGCCGACGTTTCTATTGCCCATTGTGTAGCGGAGGATCTACGAATGGGCCAAGGAATTGCTCTGGTGTTTAAAAGGAAGTTCGGAAGACTGTATGAATTGTCAGCCCAACGACCAAGAGTAGGAAAAGTTCTGCGACTAGCAGATGATAATTGGAATATCTTCTATTTGGTTACGAAGAAGATGTCTAGAGGAAAACCCACATCTGGCATGCACTGAAGAGCCTAAGGAATGAAGTCCGATCCGAAAATAGGCTGCGGGATGGACGGGCTAGATTGGAAGATTGTAAGGAGCATGATCGAATACATCTTCCAGGACGCTGGTGTGCAAATTACCGTGTGTTGCTTCAATCCAAAAGGAGTGTACTCGGGAAAGACGAAAGACTGTTACTTCTTCAACAAGGGTGTTTGCCTGGCAGGAACCAAGGGCAGATTCCGCCATGGAACGGAAATCCAGCAAGGTACTACCAAAGATGATTCTGATCGGGACGATCAGATGCTAAGGAGGGGGCAGTGTAACTTGAAGACCTACCCGAATAATGAACTACACACAGAATGCACATTCCAAAAAACACGGGAGACATCAGAGGCAACGAGAATAAGTCCTGGTCTACTCTCGAAGCCATATACTGAGAAATAACCTCCAGAAACAACGAAAACAACACTGGAATCATCTAGAGCTTTTTAGGTTAGATATATAATGCCGATGGCAATGACAGGATAGTCAGTTAGTCATAGATCACAGTCGATCATAGATAGTAGAAAGTCGTATATAGTCAGAGAAATGAGTGTGAATATAAATGTGTATATAGTCGTGTAGTTATTAGTGAGAATAAATAAATAGAAATAAATCGAACCCAGTTTTAATATAAATCCCTGTTAAAATATGATCCATTCCTGAATAAAATGAAACCTTACACTTCTGTAATATATATTTTTACTGTGCGTTGAAATATCTCACAAATTTTTCACGTTTGTTAAAAAACTAATGTTGGATTTGACTTAGGCCATGGTCGTAATAGGCCAAAGTGTCCTGCATATTGAAGTTTTTTTTTAATTCTTATTATTCATATTCGCTTCTGGCCTAGTATCTAGTAACGAAGGCTGTGAGTATTTATGGTTTACTGTTAACCCTTAATCTTTATTTGTACATGCTCTGATTTTCTGTGTTGGCTTTATTACTGTTATCTATAAAGTAAATCCAAGAATCATTATTTTGGCAATAGGCAACTACACTCATTCGAGTGTCACAAAGACCTGTGCAACCAGACCCTGAATTATCAAATCGCCTTCGAGAAGTGTGTCACTTCTCCTACTGGAGTTGCAAAATCTAAAGGAACTTGACTTAACGAATAAAAAATTAAGCAATTTTTAATGCCCCTTGCTTAGGTACCTGCAAGGCCAAAAATACAAAGTGATAAAATAACGCAATCGCCATCCATTTTCGACATGTTTCATTGCCCAAAAATAAATATATACCCTTAGGGGTTATCTTATAAAGACACGAAACCCTCAAAACTTTTTTATTTAAAAATCTATAACTAGGAAACATGTACTTTGGAACTGAAACTTCAATCCCACCTGTGGCTATATATCGCGAATATTTCGGTTTTAATCCAGAATCGAAGAACGAAGAATATCAAAATCAAATTTTATTATTTTAGATCCAAAATACCTATACATACATGATGAAAAATAAATAATACAGTGAAACTAAACAAAATTTCAATATGAAAACAAATATTAAGCATAGACTTGCTGTAATAAATTTAGAACATACTAAAAATGTTTTGTATACCAATCGTTTATGAACCTTTGCGACATATCTCTTATTGTTTGAGACACAATAGCTAATTTGTTATTAGTTAGTGAATTATTTATCACCCATTAGCTAACACGTTTTGACCTTACAACTAACTCTCTTTTCAACCCCTGACGCTAACGAAGAGTTTGATTTTTTATCAACAAGCGAATCAGGTTACCGATATTTTATTACCAGTAATATTTTGACTTAACTAGTATTAATAATGTTGTAGTCTATCATCCGGACAAGATTTGTCATTTTCGAAGGTAAGTGAGTTCAAGGTCTGTGATACATTAGTTATACCTACACTCACAGAAAGTCATATAGTAATGTTCGTAGAATTTTAGGCTTTTCAAATAGCTACAGCTACATATATTCATCGAAATATTCCCACAGATTAGGCTAAGTTTGTGATAAATTGAGGAAAATTACCACTCTTCGGAGATGAAGAGTCCAAGAAGTGTTAATAAACCCAATCACGGTACGATTGATAGTTTCAGACCGATTGTAATGTGATGAATCGGACGTGTTGATCGAAGATGATCATGGAAATCACAATAAAATGTACCTATGCGATCTTGAAACCGCTAATAATCAATCGCAAGATCCTATGAAAAACCAAAGTAAACTGCAATGGGAATAGACGTGTCTTCAAAAAATACATAAATTTATTAACATATTTTCTGGAACTTTTCATTTACATTCCTAATCCTTTGGTTGATTTGGTCGGAAAAGATAAAATAAGGTATGTTTTCAATAAAAAATTTACTATTAAAATGGATCCAATAATATCTAGTTAACTAAATAAATATTTATGGTATCCTAGAAATTTTGTGTTTGCCTTTTCACTACATCAGTATAGGCAATTGATAAAATCACCTAATTTCTTCAGGGAAATGAACCTGTAGATTTATCATTCTAACATCTGCCGTGAATTGATAATCTTTCTTAGAGATTTGATCACCATTTTTATATCTCTGCGACACATGATACAAAGAAATTTGTACATAGCCTGCAAAAACACATGCGAAATATATGTAAGTATATTGTAACGGGAACAGCAATAATTGTGTTCGCTTTATATACATACACTACATTTATTTACACACTATTTACATATATTTATATCAACAACTACGTTAGATGTGCACTAATTTATGTCCCAAGCGATCCTCATAATTTATATGCACGCCTAACTAATCGAGAATAATCTCGAATTCACCAAACACTTCTTTTTTTGATCAAAGAACACTTTCTAGAACAACAACCATTATCGTGACGCTTAACAACAAACGCCACATCTACTATCAGCGTGGCTTCATGGCTTCATCTTTTTCAGTCTATACTTATGCTGACGTTGCAATATATTGAAAATTCACAAGCGATAACCGTCGTCTTAGTATACATAAACCTGCTGAATTTACGTCCCATACATAAATGCTGTTAATTTCGAAATCAATTTTTACCCGAAAGTAGATATACTTACAAATTATTTATTATTATTTCAGAAAAGATTTCTGATTGAGTAAAAAATAAAGTATGTTAGGTCTATTTTCAAGACAAGTGGGCTAATCAGTGTCAGATATTTAACAATAACAATCTAATAATCTAATAACTTTTGAGCTACAAACAGATCCACAAACTCTGGTGGAAAATCGCAATTCTGAGCTCTGGCATGCAAATCGGTCACGAAATCCTCTACACTCTCTCCCTCTTCCTGTCTTCGCGTGTGGAAACAGTATCGCTCATAAATTATGTTTCGTGAGGGTATGTAGTGATTTCTGAACCTCTTTAAAACAGTTTTGAAGCTGGCTGCATCTTCGGCGTTTAGTTTTAACGATGCAAGTACCTGTTCTGCCTGTGGTCCCATTAAGTAAATTAAAGAATTGATTTGGTCTTCATCGGACTTCTTGTTCAAGCCGCTAGCACTTCGAAATCTCTCGAATCGCAATTCCCAAGCTTCCCAGTCGCCTGCTTTAAACGAAAATTGGACCGGAGCTGGAATCTGATACAAAGCCGGTACTGTCGCTTGACTTTCCATCTTTTTCTTTACTTTTCTCCCAAGACCGCTGCCACCATGTAGCGTTTATTAATGATCAACTATATAATAACTCGCAAATATGTGTACAGAACAGAATCTAATTATAATAATTATGATGCTTTGTTCGGCACTCTTGATCTTCATAGACGACGCTAACAGCAGAGCAAAGTGCCTACCTAGTGTGCCTACTACCATGGAGTGATAGGTTGACCTACTACAATTCTCTACACATTGTTAGAGATACGAAAAATTGATATTGGATAGTTGTAAATGACTTTTTATTGATTATTAATGGTCCTCTTATGATAATTTGCAATTGCATTTCAATTTCATTCACACGAACTACAAAGAATGGTAGGCAGTCCTAAGATTTTAAGAAGATTTTAGATCTCCAAAAATAGTTATTTTAGGTATAGAGATTATCTAAAAAAAATGTAACTAAAATGTGTTTCATTTAAAGATATTGAGAAAATATTGCTTTTGAGTTTTGACATTCCCTCACACAATTGATAGGTTTCTTAATATACAGGCTGATTTTGTTAACGTGCCCATTAGAAGAATTTTACTTATAAATTGAGATAGAAATATGAATTGTTTCTGACGTACATCCATTTTACTGCAAAATGTTCTCATGACAGCATAGAATTAATACTCCAAGAAGGCTAGACAACAAATCCATGTATTAGAAAGAAATGATAGGGTTTAGAGACTATTGCGCATGTGTCAAAGAATGATTATAAGACGACATGTCAAACAGTACCTACAGGGGTCAATAAAAAAGTTTTGTTTTCACACTGAAATATTATTTTTTATTTTTTTAAATTATAAAACATTTCCATTGTGTTAAATAATCGTTATATGCTCCAACATAATAAAAAAATCGCCACTTTTGTATATTTACCTGGTAGATAAATATTACTAAATATATATGCATATATATGTATATATTATTTATATACATAAATCAGGGACCTTTACTGGATCGTTTTACTACCGATACCGAGTTTTACGGGGTTTAAGCCAGTTCATTAAAAAATAAATTCTTTTATTATTGGTTTAGAAAATAAAGATATTTCCAATATATTTAATTTCAATATCAGCTAATATTTTCTCAAGTCAATTTAGATAGAGTTGAACTAAAGTACATGAAATTGATAAGAAATTTTCAATCAAATAATAACTACTTTTGTCCTGATGAGGATAATAACTCTATAAAATAAAATATTAAAAAATCCCGACGGCCTGTAACCAGCAGAAAGGTAAATTTCGCAAAATTTTAACATCCATAGATTATTTCTTTATTAATATTAAGTAAATTTCTTTAAAATTGTACCTATTGCGATCGTTCACACTCTTAAATTTCGAAAAAAATTAACAGCATGTTGTTTTTATATATTATATATAGATATTTAAGAGATTGTTTTTTGTACCAAATTATTTGAACTTCATACTTCCAAAACTGCGACCTCAATCGTGTTAACAAATTTCATATAGGTATATATATATATATATATATATATATATATATATATATACATATATAAACAAAAAGTTTTTTTAGACTTACTTATAGACATAATAACATGCTGTTTAATTTTTTTGGAAATTCAAAAGTGAGAACGATCACAACAGGTACATTTCTATAAGAAATTTACACCAAAAAGAGTAGGTAATTATTTTTCGTCGTGTTTGGTGCTTGTCCATGGTATATTATATATTATATGAAACAAAACGTCTAATCGATGGCATCTTTTTTTATTTTACCACAGGAAACAATTTATATCACAACACCGGTATATCAAAGGCGTCCAACAACAAGACCGGCATGGCATTGTTGCCTAGTCTAAGGTAAAAATTACAAAATACTTTAGTATAGGTAGGTAGGTACTCTTAATTTTAAAAAAATATTGTTTTTTTATATTCATTTGAAGCATGATAAATTTTAAGTCTTTGATATTATATAAATCAAAAAATATTAGAGTGTAATGCCCATAGAATTCAATTTTCTACCTAATGATGATTGGAGAATGGGTATGTATTATTAAGAAAAGTTGAGTTTTTTCAACTTTTGTCATTGGGCTACCGTTCAAAAACAACTTTTTGCTTTTCCGGTTGACAATAAGAGAGATATTTTTAAATAGATATCTGTCATGAGAACTTTTTGCAGTAAAATTGATATACGTCAAAAACTATGACAGATAACTTATAACAACTGGGGTTTTCCCAACAATCATAAAGCAAATATTAGAAAAATCAATGCAAAATATTTTTTTCAAAGAAATGGACCGACGTTATTAGTTGCTGCACTGAAAAATACAAAATAATATTAATTCTATTGGTGCAGTTACTTTTGAAGTTTTGCAGTTGCAATTAGATTGATAACTTTTGGCACCAACTTCACAAGTACCAGCACCAATAGAATTAATATTATTTTGTATATTTCAGTACACCAACTAATAACGTTGGTCCATTTATTTCACACATGTGCGTGTAACATTAGTCACGAAAATCGTTCAACGTTCACTAATACCTATGAAGATGGTACTGATCCTTTTATCCACGTATGTTCTTTTCTTGTAGTTGTTATTTTTAAGATCTCATAACATCGCTGCGGAAATACGCGTAATTATTTTAAATGATACCATTTTACCACCGCTGTTACTCGAAAACAGTAATTCTTAGGAAAAATGTTATAAATGTTGCTACAAATAATTTGGTCTTTCATGAAGTACCCACAGATTTTCAATTTTTGAAAGAAATTGCCCTCTCCAAATAGCAAAAATCCACATACCTATGTGAGAATTTAACTGCCTCCATCTAGAAAACCGTAACTCTTAAAAAAAATTTCAATTTAAACGTTTCCGTATATTGTTCTATCTTTAATTATACCAGCTCAGGTGAAGGAAGTCTTTTAACGTTTTGACATTCCTCTTGAAATCCATTTGGACCAAGGAAGAAACTTCGAGTCAGCCCTGTTCCAAGATGTGTGCAGATTAATAGGTGCGAACAAGACCAGAACGACCCCTTTGCATCCTCAATCGGACGGAATGGTAGAGAGGATGAACCGAACCATGGGCAAGCACCTCTCTAAAGTTGTCTCAGAACATCAGCGAGATTGGGATCAGTACATCCATTTGTTCCTGATGGCCTATCGGACGGCTGTGAATGAAACATCTGGTCAGACTCCTACTAGTTTATTGTTGGGGCGCGAGTTACGCTTACCCTGTGACCTGGAACTTGGCCGCAGACCTACAGAGGAAAGTGTCGCAGGAGAAGGATACGTCGACCAATTGAGAGCCAGAATAGATATAAAGTCCATGAGTTAGCCAGACAGAACATCCAGATTGCCAGTGATCGAATGAAGCACCACTACAATATTCGATCAGCTGATGGAGTCTTCAACGTGGGGGCCTTGTTTGGCTGTATAATCTCCAACGACATCGATGCCTTTGTCCCAAACTCCAAAGGCAATGGGAAGGTCCATATGAAATTATGAAGAGGATAAATGACGTCATCTATCGTATCCGAAAGTTACCAAGGGGAAAACCTAGAGTGGTGCACATAAACCGACTCGCACCATACGCTGGATCGAACAACCAGGAGAAAGCACGAGTGGCTCTTCAAGAAAAGAACGTTGAGGAGCGAAATGTCAGTTTCAACGAGTTCATGTCCAACTACGCGGATCGGAAGAAGGTCAGACTCGGTTTGACAGTCGAGGTTCAACAAGACCTTTTTAAACTACCAGCCGACGTTTCTATTGCCCATTGTGTAGCGGAGGATCTACGAATGGGCCAAGGAATTGCTCTGGTGTTTAAAAGGAAGTTCGGAAGACTGTATGAATTGTCAGCCCAACGACCAAGAGTAGGAAAAGTTCTGCGACTAGCAGATGATATTTGGAATATCTTCTATTTGGTTACGAAGAAGATGTCTAGAGGAAAACCCACATCTGGCATGCACTGAAGAGCCTAAGGAATGAAGTCCGATCCGAAAATAGGCTGCGGGATGGACGGGCTAGATTGGAAGATTGTAAGGAGCATGATCGAATACATCTTCCAGGACGCTGGTGTGCAAATTACCGTGTGTTGCTTCAATCCAAAAGGAGTGTACTCGGGAAAGACGAAAGACTGTTACTTCTTCAACAAGGGTGTTTGCCTGGCAGGAACCAAGGGCAGATTCCGCCATGGAACGGAAATCCAGCAAGGTACTACCAAAGATGATTCTGATCGGGACGATCAGATGCTAAGGAGGGGGCAGTGTAACTTGAAGACCTACCCGAATAATGAACTACACACAGAATGCACATTCCAAAAAACACGGGAGACATCAGAGGCAACGAGAATAAGTCCTGGTCTACTCTCGAAGCCATATACTGAGAAATAACCTCCAGAAACAACGAAAACAACACTGGAATCATCTAGAGCTTTTTAGGTTAGATATATAATGCCGATGGCAATGACAGGATAGTCAGTTAGTCATAGATCACAGTCGATCATAGATAGTAGAAAGTCGTATATAGTCAGAGAAATGAGTGTGAATATAAATGTGTATATAGTCGTGTATTTATTAGTGAGAATAAATAAATAGAAATAAATCGAACCCAGTTTTAATATAAATCCCTGTTAAAATATGATCCATTCCTGAATAAAATGAAACCTTACACTTCAGTAATATATATTTTTACTGTGCGTTGAAATATCTCACAAATTTTTCACGTTTGTTAAAAAACTAATGTTGGATTTGACTTAGGCCATGGTCGTAATAGGCCAAAGTGTCCTGCATATTGAAGTTTTTTTTTAATTCTTATTATTCATATTCGCTTCTGGCCTAGTATCTAGTAACGAAGGCTGTGAGTATTTATGGTTTACTGTTAACCCTTAATCTTTATTTGTACATGCTCTGATTTTCTGTGTTGGCTTTATTACTGTTATCTATAAAGTAAATCCAAGAATCATTATTTTGGCAATAGGCAACTACACTCATTCGAGTGTCACAAAGACCTGTGCAAGCAGACCCTGAATTATCAAATCGCTTTCGAGAAGTGTGTCACTTCTCCTACTGGAGTTGCAAAATCTAAAGGAACTTGACTTAACGAATAAAAAATTAAGCAATTTTTAATGCCCCTTGCTTAGGTACCTGCAAGGCCAAAAATACAAAGTGATAAAATAACGCAATCGCCATCCATTTTCGACATGTTTCATTGCCCAAAAATAAATATATACCCTTAGGGGTTATCTTATAAAGACACGAAACCCTCAAAACTTTTTTATTTAAAAATCTATAACTAGGAAACATGTACTTTGGAACTGAAACTTCAATCCCACCTGTGGCTATATATCGCGAATATTTCGGTTTTAATCCAGAATCGAAGAACGAAGAATATCAAAATCAAATTTTATTATTTTAGATCCAAAATACCTATACATACATGATGAAAAATAAATAATACAGTGAAACTAAACAAAATTTCAATATGAAAACAAATATTAAGCATAGACTTGCTGTAATAAATTTAGAACATACTAAAAATGTTTTGTATACCAATCGTTTATGAACCTTTGCGACATATCTCTTATTGTTTGAGACACAATAGCTAATTTGTTATTAGTTAGTGAATTATTTATCACCCATTAGCTAACACGTTTTGACCTTACAACTAACTCTCTTTTCAACCCCTGACGCTAACGAAGAGGTTGATTTTTTATCAACAAGCGAATCAGGTTACCGATATTTTATTACCAGTAATATTTTGACTTAACTAGTATTAATAATGTTGTAGTCTATCATCCGGACAAGATTTGTCATTTTCGAAGGTAAGTGAGTTCAAGGTCTGTGATACATTAGTTATACCTACACTCACAGAAAGTCATATAGTAATGTTCGTAGAATTTTAGGCTTTTCAAATAGCTACAGCTACATATATTCATCGAAATATTCCCACAGATTAGGCTAAGTTTGTGATAAATTGAGGAAAATTACCACTCTTCGGAGATGAAGAGTCCAAGAAGTGTTAATAAACCCAATCACGGTACGACTGATAGTTTCAGACCGATTGTAATGTGATGAATCGGACGTGTTGATCGAAGATGATCATGGAAATCACAATAAAATGTACCTATGCGATCTTGAAACCGCTAATAATCAATCGCAAGATCCTATGAAAAACCAAAGTAAACTGCAATGGGAATAGACGTGTCTTAAAAAAATACATAAATTTATTAACATATTTTCTGGAACTTTTCATTTACATTCCTAATCCTTTGGTTGATTTGGTCGGAAAAGATAAAATAAGGTATGTTTTCAATAAAAAATTTACTATTAAAATGGATCCAATAATATCTAGTTAACTAAATAAATATTTATGGTATCCTAGAAATTTTGTGTTTGCCTTTTCACTACATCAGTATAGGCAATTGATAAAATCACCTAATTTCTTCAGGGAAATGAACCTGTAGATTTATCATTCTAACATCTGCCGTGAATTGATAATCTTTCTTAGAGATTTGATCACCATTTTTATATCTCTGCGACACATGATACAAAGAAATTTGTACATAGCCTGCAAAAACACATGCGAAATATATGTAAGTATATTGTAACGGGAACAGCAATAATTGTGTTCGCTTTATATACATACACTACATTTATTTACACACTATTTACATATATTTATATCAACAACTACGTTAGATGTGCACTAATTTATGTCCCAAGCGATCCTCATAATTTATATGCACGCCTAACTAATCGAGAATAATCTCGAATTCACCAAACACTTCTTTTTTTGATCAAAGAACACTTTCTAGAACAACAACCATTATCGTGACGCTTAACAACAAACGCCACATCTACTATCAGCGTGGCTTCATGGCTTCATCTTTTTCAGTCTATACTTATGCTGACGTTGCAATATATTGAAAATTCACAAGCGATAACCGTCGTCTTAGTATACATAAACCTGCTGAATTTACGTCCCATACATAAATGCTGTTAATTTCGAAATCAATTTTTACCCGAAAGTAGATATACTTACAAATTATTTATTATTATTTCAGAAAAGATTTCTGATTGAGTAAAAAATAAAGTATGTTAGGTCTATTTTCAAGACAAGTGGGCTAATCAGTGTCAGATATTTAACAATAACAATCTAATAATCTAATAACTTTTGAGCTACAAACAGTAGAAGCATCACAATCACAAACGCTCACAATCAAATGGTAGCAACATAAATTTATAAATATAAATTTCCCACAATTATGTTACACTCTCTGGGTAACTAGGATAGGCGATGTGCATTAAGCTTACTAGCGCCGCCAAACGGGTAATAGAAATAGCGTTGCATGTTTGAAACTAGTCCAGACTACAGTGACTTCATTAGAGTCACTGTAGTCCAGACTCGGTTTGAGACGTGCTCAGTTGGAAATGGTTGCATTTCCAGAACTACAACATATTTTCAGGCAAGCAATGAGATCCAGAATTAAGACGACAAAATCGTAGGTAAGAAAAGAAAAACATACATGGAAACTGTTTCAAACCGCACATGCGTATTATAAGCATATTGCAGTTATCAAACAATCCAAAACTGCTGCTCGAACACCCCTGATGTCGGCCTCTAAGAATGCTCGTGTCAAAAATTTTCCATTGCACATAGCCTACACCCCACAATAAAGCGTATACCCATAATTAGTTGCATCACATTGCTTTGTGGATTTACTATTTAAAAAAGGTATAGTTAGCGGAAAAATCCTGGTTTTTCTCTCTTTTCATTATACTGGTGGTTTGTTAAGGATAAATAATTAACGTCGAAAATGAAAAAAAATCAACACGATATTAACTACTTTAATTCTTTGAACTGCTTCAAAACAAATTTACAGATATCTTGAAAATTAGAATGTATAGTTTTTTTAGATCTTGTGAAATTATATATAAAATAATAAACGAAAATTAAAAAGATACAATTTCTTTAATCTTTGAGAATTTTGAAAAAATACTCCAACTCCAAATTGGTATCTTCTGGCAAGTCAGTACAATGAATGGCATTCTTGTACTTATCATTGCCATATCGGGCTCTTAGAGTATTCGGTCTAATTTGCCTAGCAATCTCCGAATCAGATGGACCAACAAACTTTCTAAACTCCTCATGAACTCTCATATCACCATTTTTTCCTGCAATTTCCAGTGCTACGCACGGCCCATCGAGAAAACTTAGCAGCAACGCATTGTAATCGCTGATGACACCTTTGTACACTTCCAGAAACTCATCGGCATTGGCATTGCTAAGGTAAAACATTTGGGCGGCTGTAATTTTGAAGTGGGACTCTGTTATAGAGGTGATGATATCACCTAATTTGCCTTCAGTGATGGCGTGAGGCTTGATGACACAGCACGTGGTGTTTGATAGCTGCACAGTTGTTTCTGGAATGCAGTTCTTGCCATTGGGAAAAAGAAACTTGGATTCTCTGCCGACGTCTTCGAGTGTTTCTGAGCCATGGAACCCACTAGTGGCGGGGCTATCCAATCCGTACAAGGCACGCAGGCTATTGGGGGCGCTTTTCCTGGCCTCTATCGGATCTAAGGGACCGATGGTCTCCTTCCATCTGTTTACAGCGTTCTCACCCACCAGCTCTATAGCTACTATGGGACCTGAAACAGTGTGCTCCAATATGAACGGTAATGCACTGTCTCCTTTGCGCTCCACGTAAAATTCCAACGCCTGCTTCCGGCTAAGAACACACATTCTAAGGCGAGATATTTTAAAATCATGGTCCTGAATATACTTGATGATCTCGCCCAGTTTATCAATTACACAAGGTTTCAATAAAGCGACTGTTCGCTCTTTTGCTTTACCCACAAAATTTCTCGTTCTCGAATCTGCATAGTCAGTTATTTTGATTTGACGACCATAAACTCTAATTGTGTTCCCGACAAACATGTCTTGCAAGTCTAGTTGATCCAGTCTAGTTCGTTTGAGGTACATTCTGTTAAGATCTGTATCGAAAATATCCAAAGTATTATCGCTGGGGTAGTAATTGAGGACAAATTTTTTCTGGTAGCAAGAGTCGTAGTCGAACCATTCTGCCAGGAATGACAGCTTATCCTTATAGTCGAACGTTGCTTTACGAGCCATTAGCAATCTGGAACAAAAATAGATAATAATTATGTCATAATTTATTCAGGCTTATGTCAATGTCACGTTACATGAGACTTATTGTTTGACAACAAGTTGATAGATAGATGGAGAAGTTACAAATAAGGATGAGAGTACAAAATATGTAAAGAATGACTCAAAATAAGCACACTATTTAGTTTTCCAATAAAATACATATATTTATAGAAATACATATCCTTCAAGAAGATATAAAGATACAGACTTATATTCGCATATGGATTTTTGCAAGGAAATTTAATCGTAGTATAGATGGCAAGATCTTTGTTTCATTTTCTAAAGTGTGTCTTCTTAAAATTGAACACCAAATTTTGGCAAGCCATACCATTAACATGGCACTGGCAATTTTTAATGATAGATCCAATAAATATTTTTTTGTCTACAAAGACATACTTAATCCACTTATCCACTTTAACTCAAGTTTTTATAAATAATGAATCATATCAAGACTTTTGTCGATAGATTCGGGATAGTTTCCGCAAAATGGCTTATTTCTGAATAGAAACAGGAATTCAACAACGCACTGGTTTACAAGTATGGTATATTGCTACGAGTTTTCGGATCGCCCTTCGAACATTGAGGAAACAACAAAACATAATATGGGAATCCCAGATTTTGAAAATGGTACCAAGAGATGATCAGCTACAGAAGACTCTTAATACCAAGTTCAAAATTTTTATGATTCTTACATTATACATTGTTATTTTATTCTTTTTAGTGCATAAACTAATGAAGTAGGTCCTATCTTTTTTTGAGTTATCTATTTCACAATTTTGAGTGATCATGGCAATTACTCACACAACTCCTGGATTTTGTACTTAGATAATAGTTTCATCACATAAGAAAATGCAAATAAATATCAAGAAAAATTATATTCACAGATCGTCGTGAATATTCCTTTCCCTTAATCAATTATCTCAATAATTCAAATGAAAAAAATACTCTTAATAATTCTGTTTCCTATAAGACAAGTATGTTTTATCTACTATTGTTACTAAAAAAAATGAAAAAAAGTGATGGTGGAAAATAATAATGTAGTTGGAATCGAACCTATGACCCTGCATATATGAAGCGGACACCTATAACACATTCATAGAGGTTATAGGTCGTATGGGAATGAATTATTTCCTTGAATATAAAGCAATACATTTTTCTCAATTGTATAATTGTCCTGTCAGAAAAGCGATTATTATTGAGAAGGCAATTATTTCCGATTTTTAGCTTCTATTTCTGATATAAAAATTTATTTTAAAAATATTTAAAATTATAAGCAGCTGTTTCTGGAATGAGTAAAATACTTTTTCGACCTTCTCATAGCACTGACTGGAGTGTAGAGGGGAGGAGCACCATCTCTGTGTTGAAAAAATGGCCCCGAAAAAGCATTAAATTAAGAGGGCGCTGGTGTACCAGAGTACCATTTTTCAAAGAGAGCGCCGAAAGTTGTGAGACTAGACAGTAACATTGAAAAAGAAAAGTTACTAGCTAAACGCGCCATTTTCAAGATTGATAATACAGACACAGTATATATAAAAAAACACACAATACACACTCTATATGTACGGCACAAACATTTACCATTATTATTAATCACTTTTCACTTTTAAGACCTTTTCACAATCAAGATCAGAAAATAACCAAATACTAATGTCAAGTGTCAAGATAAAATTTCAGGTTAAGTTTAAGAACAGATACAAAAATATTGGTATCATGTTTTAAGATTGAAGCGACAGGGTGGACAATTAAAAGTCAGTAGTCAACATTTGTTGTGTTTGTTTATGTGTTCCTTCATTTTGTTTTATTCGTTTGGTTTGCCGTTGTGAAGTTTGTTTAGAGTGCTATTGACATTATTTGTGAAAGTTTATTGTGTGGGTAGTTTTTATTTGGACAAGATAAGCTAGTTATTCTCAATAAGTGTCATACTTAGGCAATATAAAAATATAAAAATCCATCTTTTCGAAACTCTTTCATCCAAGTTCTTCTCCCTGGTATTCAATTGAAAATAACTTGTTTCAGGTTTCACGTCTAGCTACAATGGTTAGATTGAGCATTGTTGAGTATATGCGATATCTAGGAGGCACGGAGTCTTCAAGATGTGGTCATGAAGGGGAAGAAGTTGTGAATGCTGGACATGTCATCACTTTAGGAAGAATGAATTCATCAGATATGAAAAATGTCAAGTTATGTGCATTATGCCTACAGACAAGTGCTTTGAATTCTGCTCCACATCATATCAATGGAATGTTGCATATTGAAGGAAGAGGGAACGTGAAAGTGATTGATATGAATTGTTCCTGTAAAGCTGGCAATAGCGGAAAATGCAAGCATATTTCTGCTGTTTTGATAAAATGTACAAGGTAAGTTGGTTGTTCTATGTTGTATGAGGCTGATCAATGAGTAGTGTGTAAGGTTTTACCTCAAATTTACCGGGATGAGACAATCTGTCTTGCCTACTGATGGAAGTACATAATATTGACTTCCCAATTTTTGTTTCAGGGAGAATATCGATGAATTCGAAGTCAAGTCACAGACTGATCTCAAATGTGTATGGTCAACTCAAAAAAATGTGACACAAGAAAAATATAAAGCTGTTTCGATCAATGAAATGCCATGCTTAAAAATTAAAATCGTGGAGCCAGAATTGAAATTGATTAAAAAGCAATGGCCGAGTTTTTCATGAGGAAGATACCTGATTCTGATATTTGGATCTCATTCCTCAGTATATTTTCATTGAAGAAATTATTTTCAGTGTTGGTCGCAGATATCTAATAAGTGTCCCATCAAAAATCAAAGCAAATGAGAAAGATCTTTTGACAAGTATCTTAAACCATGCCTGTCAGTCAACAATAATGATGGAGTTGGCATCAATACAAACTACCAACCGGAATGATTGTTGTGAAATCCTGTTTAATAGGATATTTAAAAGGGAATTCTCAGAAAAGTCAATCTTTCAATTGCAACACTCAAATGAATGGAAAGAACAAAGGAAGTACAGGGTGACAGGATCACGAATATATGAGTTGTTCACTTATTCAAAGATGGATTGGGAACGTAAATCCCTACAATATTTTTTCCCAAAAACATTCACTAACAAATATGTTAAGCATGGCCTCAAATATGAGAGTAATGCTAGAGATACTTTCATTGAGAACACTGGATTTATTGTAACTGAATGTGGAATGGTGATTTCATTCATTAATGAATGGCTAGGATTTTCGCCCGATGGCATAATTATGGATGAAATGAAGCCTGCTGCTTTACTGGAGATAAAATGTCTTTATGAAGGTAATATATTTGGCATAAGAGAAAAAATATTCTTGAGAATCAAAACAAATACTAAAATTCAAGTTATCTCACATAAATTTGAATGTATTCAGTATTGATTGTAGTTCTTAAAACATGAATAATGATAATGAATGTCATATAACAAATCAAACCAGTTTCTTGAGAAAGATCACATTGATGTTGGTTTTTCTCTGACATTCACTAGATCTTACACTTACATACTTGTTTCAGGTGCTACATCTACCATAATGGAAGCAATTTCCAAATTTGCATTCCTTCAAGAGTTAAATGGAGATTTTTTTCTGAAGGAAAAACATAAGTATTATGGACAGATTCAGCTTGGAATGGCATTATTAAATGTAGACAAATGTTATTTAGCTTTATATGCATCATTTGATAATAGTATGTACATTATTGAAGTCAGTTATGATTACCATTTTACAAAAAAAATGCTAACGAAAGTGAAGATGATTTTTTTCGAAAACATGATACGTAATTTGTGTAAAAGCGAATCCTTATTGGAAATAGGATAGATTTGGGGGCACTCCTGTCATATGAAAAAGGTCTTTGCACAACAACGTAAATGTCTTCGTATTATTTGTGGATTGGGCTACAGAGATGATTGTCGTCAGTCCTTTATATCTCTAAATATTCTCACTTTACCATGTTTATATGTGATGAACTGTCTGTTATACATCAAACAAAACATTCACTTTTACAAAACCCATTTGGACCTGCACAGTTATCCAACAAGAAATAATGGAGATCTGGTTCTATATTTTAGTCGTCTTGAGAGAACCAGAAATGGCACTAAGTATCATGTAATGAAATTTTTCAACGTTTTACCATCAAATATTAAAAATCTCGGCTTCACCCAATTCAAGATAGAGAGAAGTATTAAAGCCTTTCTATTGAAAAGCGCTTTCTACTCATACGAGGAGTACTTGGCATCAAATTTTAATATGTAAACTTTGTAATGTATATGATATATATATATATATATATATATATATATATATATATATATATATATATGCATTCGTACATATGTGCGTACGTATGTGTATATCTGTTTATATGTATGTACATCTATAGAACTGACCTTTAAAAATGTGTTTTGTACATATGCTATTATCAATAAATTACTAATTAATGTTTGAAATATAAATATATAGAGTACATTTTATTTTTTCCCTTTCCCATTATTTTACTCAATTATTATTAAAGCGCACAGATTGCCATAAACAAATCAGAATGGTAAATAAAAGATTATTGGAATTATATAAAAAAATATATTTTCTAAAAAAATATCTGTATTTTAAAGTACCTTATCTACAATACCTACTATTTATAATTTCATATAAATTTGTCAAAATAGTGGGGAAAATTAGCTTAAGAACTTGTCTGCTAAAATTGGGCTAGACAGATTCATTACAGCACAGGCAATACAGAAAATATGATGGATCATGGGAATCAATGACCATTGTAGTTTTACATTTAAAATTTTAAATACTTTGATGCGTTGATTTGCTCTCTCAACATGTACACGAGCAGCAGCAATTTTCGAATTAAGTAAAGCCTCTTCAGTACTTAGTTGTTTTTTGTCTCTTAGAAAAGGTGGTCTTATCAACTTTATTTTGAATGTTTCACATGTATCATAAATCCTTTGTCTACCATAATTGCATCAACTGATCTTGTCAATTTTGTGATTAAATTACTTTGCTCAAAAATCAACTTATCGGATGCACGACCTCCATATGGTTTACTTATGAAAGTAATTAATCCCCCAGGTGAAACACCGGTCATAAACTTAACTGTTTCCTGTGACTTATACTGTGAGTAAAATTTTATTCGGCAGCATAAGCATTTTGGTCTCTGAATATGTATTTCTGTACAATCCAATATAATTCGAACATCCTGAAAACATTCGAAATGTCTCGGCATATTTTTTTTTTATTTCTATTGAATCAGGAAACCGTATGCATTATTTTAATACCCAACCTAAAACTGGCAACATATCGAATATATAAGTTCTGCAAAGTTCATGAGAAATAGAGAAAAGAATCGATAGAGTAATATATGACATATCACACTTGAGTTTGGTAAATACCAAAACAATTCTATCTTTTATGCTCAAACGATGAGATCTGATATCATTATACACCATTTGCACAGCTTCAACTATTGTATCTAATATTTTAAAACTACTAATTCCAGTAAAACTTTTGAGAGCAGAGTCAGTTATCAAAAGATCACATAATGTGAACACTTTCGGCATATTCACTTGAGCTTGAAAATCCCTGAATTGTTTCGGACCAGTATAATTCGGCTGGGAATGAAGTATTTGCAGTAAGCCTTCAGCAGCATCAATATCTTCCTGGCTATGGGTTGGTTCCTCATTTTCATCACAATCAATTGGAATTTCTTGTTGATTGAAGACTTTCTCCTTCATAGCTATTCGTTTTTCCAGCCGTTTTGCTGTACTTGAAGATCCAAGTGAAATATTTGAAATGGTAGCTTCTGGGACGGCACAGCTGTCTTCTTCAACATCCTTTTTTTGAATTATTTTCAGCCGAAAAAACAAAAGCTTATTTAGTGTGTCAACTTAAATTTGAAGAACCTTCTCACCTTTACTAAAGTAATCACTATCAGTGATGTGAAGAGAACACACTCTCATATATTTGGTAATTGGCTTTCCAATTTTTAACTTCGAAATCCAGGCCTTCTGATGGTCAACTAGAGACGTGGTGCCAATTTGGTTTTCAGTTTTCACCTTTCGTTGCCCGGGTTTAGGAAACAAATGAAATGAGAGTTCGGGATGTTTTTTCTCCCAGGAATTACAAAGAGGCACTGAACAATACCGACTCATAATCAAAATTTCAAAATATATCACGAATATTTTTCACTTAGGAGGGTTCACAGATGAAGGATAGGTTAGGAAGTTTGCTCTGCAACTAAATTGGCGGTTATAAACACTTATAAACGACAAACGATGCTTTCTCATACTTAAACAAAGCAAACTACTGACTATTTATAGTTCAGATTTTCCACCGTAGGGGGCGTATCGCTTATCTTGCATTGCCTATTTTACACCTTCTACTACACTGGCGCCACTCCACACTCCATAGCCCTGACTAAACCCTTAGATTTACCGAGCAGTTTGCAAGTGCAAATGTTTGAAGAAATCGCATGTGCGAGAATATTTAACAAAGAATGTTTCCGTTATTAAAAAAATAATTTTAGCGATTGAAGTGAAGCGCCTTATGAAACCCTGAAAATTTTAATATGAGACCATCTTTCCATATTTCTCTTTCAATTAAAAAATCATACAAATTCAATAATAAGCGATGATTTCCCATAGAAGACGCATATTACTTTATAATTTCCATAATACAATAGAAATCCAGATTCGAAAAAAAAACACCAACGATAGACTATTTATATACTCTTAATTGATGGTTGAAAATTATCAAGGATAATTTGATATGGGAAAACAAACGGAACTAGGTAAGGCTTTTAAATATTCTCTTCAGAGCGGATATATTTTACTTGAGATTCGACCAAATACTTGCATACATTTTCCATTTTAAGTATCTATATGTTTTCAAGTGGTTAAATGCATAATAGGTGTAGTTACTTCGGAAATTGAGATGGGATAATGGTTACAATTAAAATAGAATAAAAGTTGAGCAAGTACCTAACTGAATATGATGGTTATTGTTGTGAAAGATAACAAGGGTAATTTTAAAGAAGCTTTATGGTCTGGAATATCACAACTGGATAGAGAACTTTGCATAATAGCTTGTGCATTTAACTAGAAAAGACAAATACATGGATACCTATATCTATATCCAACAAAGGGATATATGTACAAATTCAAATATTGACAGTAATTTTATGTTTATTTAAAACGCGTATCCAAGATGGTTTTGCTGGCTTGGTAGGTAGCTTGGAATATACTGCTATCAGATAATTTTCATCTTGAATATTTTTAATCAACATCATCATCAAGATGCAAACTCGAAGGTATACAGATTCCACTCACGGCTCTATATCAAACATACATTTAGGCGATTGTTAATACTATGACCAAGTGCTTGATTTATAATGAATTGCACCAGGTGTTCGATTAAAAGAGGTAATCTACTGCATTTCCGAAACCATTTATCGTAATATAGAGAAAAAAAAGACAAAGTGGTTGTTAATTATGTACCTATCCTTCACAATAAGAAAACCAGATTTTTGATCCTGTTCACAGTGCCAAAGATGACTTTTTTCATACATATAGGAACGAAAAATAGCCGCCGTTTCGTCCGACTAGATGGTTCTCTTCAATAAATTATGCTACAATTTACACTTCCATAATCTATTATTCATTAAGATGGTAGAAACATCTGATTATATTATCTTTATTTGTATTTATTAAATATAGATTATGATTATTTAGACATTATAAGTTAAATTTTTGGGTCGACAATCCAGTTTCCAATTTACCTGCTCTTGCTGTTGAAGCTTCTTCCCTTTCAATATTTCTGGTAGGTATTCTAGATCAAGGTAATGCACCCACTAATTTATTTAGTTGAGCACTTCAACAGACGATGAATTAAGAAAAATTAAAAGTATCTATGTATCTAAATAATTCAAAATCAACAATCTTATGATCACTAATTTAGAGTATAGTTAATTTTTATACCAACGGCAACGATTCGTGATTCGAATGAAACTTAAGATCAACTGTCATATGGCGTAGAGTTTACAACTTTCTACGGTAGATGGCAATACATCAATTAAAAACAGAGAACACACGTATAGAAGAACTGCAATTCTTATGGCAGAAAATCCATTCAACACGAATTTGAAAAAAATATATTTTTAAATTTCTGTTGATACAGATCGTTTGTGAAGCGTTTGTTTTCTTTTGTGACTCAATATTTAATAAGTTATTAGATTGTTAAATAATTAACACCGATTAGCCAACACGTCTTGGAAATAGATCTTACATTCTCGATTTTTTTCTCAATTTATCAGAAATCGTTTCTGAAACACAAATATAATAATGGAATCGTTTGTGACTCTCTACTCTCTATTGTTTTAGAAAAATCTAAATTGATTAAAAAACTTTTTAAGTTTAGGCAACTTACTATACATCACTGTTAAATGGACATTGAGGGTGCGGTCAAGAACACACTTCGTTCACTGGCACAAAAAAATTGGTGGTCTAAAATTCACTAACGCAAGTTTTGTTTGCTATTAGATGCGATACTGCGCATGCGTTAACTTTACTGCAAATACTAAATTTGCTTTTCCCGTGGAGGTGGTGTAAACAAGTGCATTGAGAGTAGAAGCAGAGAACACTACCTCCAAAGTAGTTTTATGTATAGATGATCCAATAAATTTGCATCAAATGCTGCCAACGACTAAATTTAATAAAAAACCGCTTGCTGTGTTTACTTCACTTTTATTGCTGCACTTGCTTACAGCGTATTCTCGACCGCACCCTGAATATTTATAAGTTGTGTATGGAAAGTCACAATACAAAATAACATTAATTCTATTGGTGCTGATACTTGAAGTTGGTGCCAAAAGTCTTATAGCTAACTACAGTTGCATAACTTCAAAAGTACCAGCACCAATAGAATTAATATTATTTTGTATTGTGACGTTCCATACACAAATTTTATTTATTTACTAGTTGATCCGACAGACGTTGTCCTGTCTTAACAAAAGCAAAAACAATATCTTTTCTAAATTTTCACCCATGACAACAATAGCAAGTTCATCAATTGTTGCCGTTTTATAGCGACTTGCGTGTTGTCCTGCAGGCTTCTTATCGGCTTTGCAGACAATTTTGTGATAATCAGGTGACATGCGGTTTAATGCAGTCTTGAATAATACATCCAATTCGTTGTCTGATGGAAAAATATTTGAAGATGATCCGCACTTGGTCTGTTCACCGATTTATTGTGTGCATAACGTTGATCGACTTGTTTTGCTGAATCGCCCATGAAATAAATTTGCAAAAATTGATTCACCATGTGATTTTCAAGAAACTTTGTCAGCACTGCCATTTCCCCATCAACTTTTGACTGACTGCTTTTGGTTATTCACGTAGCTACAAACCTACTGTACGCTACTTACTCTAATTGATATATGATTTCAATTGAAAATTACCAACGTATTCAGGAACGTGGTGGTAAAAGTTTATTGTTTTATAATAAAGTTACTTCATTTGAAAACAATTATTGTATTCCTGTAAAAATGTATAGAATCTGTCCCATTTCCGTAAACCAATGAATGCAGAGGTTCTGGCGTCAATTTGACTTTACCACTCCCGCAACACAATCCAGGGGCTTCATTCTTCCAATATTAGGTGTGATTGATTTTAACTTACCGAGATGAATAAACACTTCTCCAAACAACTGACAGTTGTCAAACAACTGTATGTACTGTATGTAAAATTAATATTGTCTTTAAGTTTTCATAAGTGTTCTTAAATTTTCTAATGTTCCGCTAAAACTTTCTTAATTTTTTAGTTCATAAGAACCTTCTTCTGATAATAATGAACACAACAAAAAAAGAATTAGCGAAATCGGCTCAACTGCTCTTGAGATTTGCGCTTAGCAACACATTCAGCGATTCATTTTTATATTATAGAAGATGATTTAACACTCATGTATAGTTAGTTGCCTGAACATACAAATTTTGAAATTAATTTAGATTTTATAGGTCTATTTTCAAGATGTGTTGGCTAATCGGTGTTAACTATTTAACAATCTAATAACTCATCATTAAATATTGAGTCACAAAAAACGCGTTACAAACGCTCACAAACGATTCACAAAAGATCTGTATCAACAGAAATTCAAAAATATAAATTTTTGTGCTGCCTAATAGGTTTATGGTAAAAAACCAATAAAATTAATCGGATTCAAGCCTATTTCTGTCTAACAAGAGATGGCAGGGCGATCTGATATCTGTGTGGTTGGTTTCTAACAGATACTAGTTGGCAAGCCTGCAGAGATTTCTACGAGGACAGGTAATAAATGCTTGATGCTCTCGATGTTCGGGTGAACGAACATACTATATACTTGTTTGATAATTATTTGAGGAATAAAGTGTTTAAAAGTGTTCGTTCCATTATTTGAGATAAAATGGGGAAGCCAACGGCATAACCCTACATTGAAGCCACCGGCATAACCCTACATTCAAGACACCGGCCTAACTCTACATATCAAACTATTACATCTGTTGTTATATCCATGGTACAAGTCTATTTGTACCATGGTTATATAGTTAATACGGGGAGGGATAAAATAATAATAGCAGTTTTATTCCCTCTTAACTTTGGCGCCATGGTTTTATTGGTTTGTTGCAGGCAGTTGACGCTTCAGTTATGTCTGATATATTGGCCGTGTCCACAGCAGTAGCTAGCAGATTAGCGGAGCAAATTAGCGTTATATCTGACAGCTAGCAAGAAACTTATTAACCCATATTCACCAGATACAATTTCAAAATTACCTACCTTATAATATGATTTGTGAACATGTTATGTCACCGTCATGTTGCATACGGTTCCCCTATTCGTATATTGAATTGAAATCAAATATTCTGCCTTTTTCTTATTACATTTTTGAATTTCAATAGGTGTTCTTGACAGCTAGCTTAGTGCTAACCAAAGTTGTCTCCAAGACAACTAGCTGTCGCTATCTAGCCAGGGTGGTAATTATGGATAGTGCAGGATAGTGGTCGTGATGGGATATAGAATCGAAATGACTTATCGATATCAATATTGGAATATATATCTGATCAACATGTAGACACATCGATATTATATAAATAAGTTGTAAAGTTTTGTTAGACATTTCTTCAGAGAATCGGGTTGAAATTTCAACTTGACAGAATATGATATTAGGTATTTATTGTTGTAGAAATGTAGGTAAGTACATTACCTATATACTAACACGATCACAACGTATAAATAAATAAAAATCAAAATGAAACAAATAGACACTATAAATAAAGAATGAGGTATACCTAAACATAAATGGCATTGTCGAAATTGGGGGTGTCCATTTAAAAAAATTGTCGATGACGTCATATCTCATAAATATGGGTCATGTTAACCGTGCCTACTATTTTTATGTATATATTTTTTACGTATATATCCTGTAATATGAAAAGTATCTAATTTTTGACCGATTTCGGAAAAAGAGGAGGTATTCTATTTGGTTGTGTTTTTTTAATGTATGGCATAGTAAACGTGCCCCGATTTTGATGAATTTTTAATTATTTGAAAGAGGAGAGTTGAGAAATGGTTCCCTTTAGAAAATCTCCTTCCCTCGAAAACCGCCCCCCAAGGGGGGTGGAGGAGACAATCTGAGTTGGCAGTATTATAGATGAGACCATATCCGGAAACGTTTTATTGTCAAAAGAGTTTTCGGTTTTCGAGTTACAGCAATAGTGAAGATTGAAATATGTGTATTTCCGCTATGTGGAAGGGGAAATTTTTTCCAAAATTGTAAATATGAGACAGCCAAATTAAAGAAGAGATTATATGTAGCAACATTCGAATTGGATTTTTTTCACAGAAGTTAGTCTTCGAGTTATAGCAGTGGTAAAATTTGAAATTCGTGTATTTCCATCGCGATGTTTTGAGATCTCAGAATAATAACAAGTATAAGCAAAGAATATACAAGAGAAATAGGATAAGTACTATCTTCTTTGGTAATAGTGAAGGTTCAACGATTTTCATGACTAATATTAAACTCAAAAGTGTGAAATAAATATTTTTCACCAAAACTGAACCGAGTATATTAGTTGACGCACTAAAAAGCACACAAAATAATATTAATTTCATTACTTTTGGTACTTTTGAAGTTGGTGGCAAGTGGCTTCTTATCAAATTACAATGGCACAACTTCAAAAGTACCAGTACCAATAGAATTAATATTAAATTGTATTTTTCAATTCACTAACTAATAAAGTCTGTCCAATTTTTGGTAAATAGTTATTTATTATGCAAGGGAAAAAAGTAAGCATTAGATTTTAGCTCGAGGTTGTGTTTTAGACCGACGCGAAGTGGAGGGAGACAGAAACAGTAGGTACTTCTTTAAACCGCTGAATCTCCTAGACGCTTTATCCAAATTAAACGAGTCTAGTCTTGTTTGAAAGATAATTTGAAGTGTTCGCAAAATCACACCTTTACCCCTAGAAGTCGCTGATTAGCCAATATTTAATTTTTATCTTTTTTTGTAAAAAAATAAATGACACGATAAGTTTTTTATTATCGGTCTTAAAAGCCATATAAATAGCAACATTTTGGCGAAAACCGCGGGATATCATTCCTTGTTTTTGAATTATTGTAAAATGTAATCTCAAGGAATCAAAATAATTATAAACTGACTAGAAAGAAAATAAACAAGAAAGTTTTTCTTTTTTGTTGGAAGATAACAAGTCCTAAATACCAGCACTTAATTGTAATCATTAGGTACTTGCTGTTAAGAGCTGTGGCGTGCGGTGTAATCTTAAGTAAAGAGAAGCCCACATTCACACACACTCACTTAATTGTCCAACATTTTCAATGTTATCCACGACAGCCGAAGTTGACGGTATTTTCATGTCCATGTCCGTATTATTAAAATTATTAATTTAATTTAAAAAATAATTTTATTTGTTATTTTATGTTGTTATTAATCCAATTATATTGCTTAAATAGATACTCATATCTATCTAATATCACCTTCTGAAGAGCGTTTTACTCTAAATACCCACTTTGTATCCAGAGGTTCTTTTCCACTAGGTAAGTCAACTGTTTTCCACGTATTGTTTTTGTTCAAGGCATCAAACTCACTTTTGATCGCTTGTTTCCAATTACTGGCTTCTTTACACGTAGTTGCTTCTTCATATGTTCTTGGTACATAGAATTCAAAAAAATGTATTTCATAATCATCAAATCTTCACGGAAATCTTGTTTCTCTTTGAGGCCTGCCCAAATTTGGGCAATTTGGCACTTCGTCGATTTGAACGTCAACATCAGCTGTTTCCTGAACTGTTCTGACATCGTCGTCTTCTTCTTCTGAATAGGTGCGTTCAACATCAATATTTATCACTTTTTCACATTCGCGATTTGGTCGGTTTACATTTTCATTAAATATCACGTTTCTCGATATGGTTATTTTCTTTGTTTCAGGATCATATAACCTATAATTCTCCGAATTCTTCTCATATCCAACTAGAATTTTTTTATTGACTTTTTGCCTCTAATTTTGTTCTTCTTTGATCAGGTATAAAAACGTAAGCTTCACAGCCGAAAGTCCTGATATGGCCTAAAGCTGGCTTTCTATTATACCAGAGTTCATAGGGTGTCGAACCAGGAGATTGCTTTGTTGGAATTCTGTTTAATATGTAATCTGCCGTGTTTACAGCTTCTGCCCGCAGTATTTTCGAAACTCCAGCACCAGAAATCATTGACCTAGCACTCTCAATTATTGTGCGATTGTCACGTTCGACTCTGGAATTCTGTTCGGGTTTATAATAGGCAGTTGTCTCCATTTCTGTGCCTTGACTCTCTAAATACTTTTTGAATTCTACGTTGCAATATTCTTTTCCATTATCCACATGGAGAACCCTTATTGGCCTGTCAAACTTATTCTTTATTATCTTGCTAAACACTTTATAACAGTCTAGAACGTCCGATTTGTTCTTTATAAAGTAAGCCACACGATAACCTGAATAATCATCCTTGAATAAAAGTAAATATCTCGAACCTTATACGGACGGTACGGACATCGGAGCACATAAGTTACTAAAAATGCGTTCACCATTTTGACATGTACAGTCTTTTTGATTGGCAACCTATGTTGTTTTCCGTAGGTACAGACTGCACAGAAAAAGTTTTCCATCTCACTACAATCTACTCCTGTGACTAAACCTTTAGACACAATTTCTTGGATTTATTCTACATTTAGATGACCCAGTCTCTCATGCCAGACCCTTAAACTACTGCTGCTAACCATGTTTGTCATGCACACCACTGTACGGAACAACATTTTAGAGAGATTGTTTTGCTCCTTTACAGCACATCCACCCAAATAGTCATTTCTAAACATTTTTGCATTGTTTTCTTCTTTGACTATTTTTATTCCTTTGTTTGTAACATGACTTATAGAAAATAAATTCCTTTTAAGTTCAGGTATGTACAATACATCATTAATCGTTCCATCAATCCATTGACCATCTATTAATCTTTGTATTTTCACCGTACCTCTGCCTTTAACTTTTAAAACTTGATTATTTCCCAAAGTTACACTTCTACTTTCATTTTCTTCAAAGAATGAAAAATATTCTTTTCTATACGTCATGTGCGACGATGCGCCGCTGTCCATGATCCAGAAGTCATCATTATCTACCACCTGGTGCTCTTCTTCAACGTTAGAGACCATCGCTGTGACCTGGTGCTGTTCCTCAACATTGAAGGCTTCAGCATTCCATTTGTCACTTTCAGACTTGTTACTTCAAGGACCTGGTGCACTTCCAGTCTATTTAGTTTCCTTGCAGAACCTGGCATATTGGCCCTTTTTTCTACAACGAAAACAAGACACTTTTGACATATCTTTACTCTTCTCCGTCTTTTTACTATGACTCTCTTCTTGTCTTGTCTCTTATTCTCCCTCAGCTCAGCTTCTTCATAGGATGTTAAGGCCGCTTATTCGTCTAGAAGTCTCGCCGTCAAAATAGCTATAGTTTGCCTTGCCACATCTACAGAAAGCCACGCTTGCCTCACGTTTCTATACTTTTGAGGAATAGACCCCAATTTTTTTGTCATAATAGCCACGTCACTGATTTCTTCTCCTGCGTCTTCGATTTGTTTTGCAAGATTTTCTACTTTCGAAATGTGTTGAGCAATGCTGTCGTTCAAACACATTTTGTAACTGTGAAATCTTTCATGCACCAACATTTTGTTCAACTTGGATTTCTGTTAATAAATTGTGTCCATTTTATCCATTATTTCTTTGGATATTGTGCAATTTTCAATCAAACAAATTTGATTTAAATCCATCGAGGAGGTCAGGGCAAACATTGCTAGAGCCTCCTTTCTTCGCCATGTTGCTTGTTCCTCTTGAAGTATATCTTGGGGCAACGGAACCGATCCATCTGCATATCCAACGACACCTTTCGGACCTAGGGCACATTGTGCTTGAAATAACCATTGCTTACAATTCGAACCATTAAATTTTGAACCATTTCCAGATTCAATTATTTCTTTGACCGACATTTTGTAGACACACTACAACTGATGCTTCACAATTTTTTGCTCAAATTTACTTTCTACAGTGTAATTACCACGTTACTGAGCCCATAACCTATTGAGGTGTTTCGTTTCTTGTAATAAAACACACAAAAGTAAATTGATTAACTGTATT
The DNA here is from genome assembly GCA_958507055.1 of Crioceris asparagi. NCBI lineage: Eukaryota > Metazoa > Arthropoda > Insecta > Coleoptera > Chrysomelidae > Crioceris > Crioceris asparagi. The sequence continues at coordinate 47,027,855 of OY293829.1, forward strand.
AAACATTTAATGTTGACAAAGAATAAAGTATATTGAGATAGACCGACCGCAAAAGTATGCTGTTTTTCTATATATCGGCCGGTAAAGCAGTTTTCAATGTTATTGATATATTCAAAAATTCCCGCCCTAATACTTTTGTCCAAGAAATACTTCTGGTGCCATTGTGGAACTACCCCATAGGCCGATGCCACTTGCCCTTGATATAATATCAAAAGCTGTTCCTTGACTAAGATTAAGATTAAATTTTTAAAGAGATATGCGAAAGAACTAAGTTTAGATACCACTGAAGAGCAGTGTTGATGATTCCACGCTAAGCCATGGTTTAACTTTACGTCCAAGAATTTCACTGATTCCGAAGACTTAATAATATCGCCACCTACTTGGATGGTAATGTCATTGCTGCCTTTTTGAGTATGGTGAAATTTCATGATGGATGTTTCCAAATTATTCAAAAAAGTGAGTTCTCATTGCACCATGTTGATAAATTAAATAAGGCGGAATTACACTTATCTCCAGAATTGACATGTTGTCATCGCTCACAAGTAAAGTATTATCATCTGCATAGATCGTTAATTTACATTGAGAGCTATCAAAAACACTTTCTATGTCATTGTAACAGTCTGCTGTGGTCTACGCAGTTAAATGCCCATGTGAGATCGCAGAATATTCCGATCGGTCTTTCCCCACGCTCTAAGCATGATACTACTCTTTCCCAGAAGATGTACAGGGCAGTCGATGTTGAAAAGATGTACAGGGCAGTCGATGTTGAAATAATTGATCTAAAGCCATGTTGGTTCTTAGAGAGGATGTTGTGTTTATTTAGGAAGTCGATTAAGCGGATCTGATAGCAATGCTCAAATATCTTACTGAAGCCCGAAGAGAGTGCCACCGGTCTATAATTTGCCATTATCACGAATATCCTTCTTTTTGTGGATAGGTATGAGACGATGATTTCAATGCCGAAGGAAACGGGTCTTCTTTAAAAGAGAGACTGATTTGAATCGAAAACGGTCTACTTATATATGGTGCCATAATTTTTATGAGACCGTATGGAATTCCATCAGGCCCAGCTGACTTTTTATTTTTTAACTTACTTCTAATAATATCGAGTATATCGGTCTCGGAAAAAGAATGCAGATATAGACTAAGGGCTTGGAGAAATGAATGTTTCTTGATCCATTAACTGGTTGAATACTAGTAAGTTCTTCTTGAAAGAACTTATTGAAAACATTAGTAATTTCTTTAGGATTAGTAATGTATTCAACATTTTGCTCAATTATAATATCATTATTTGATTTGATTTTTCCTGTAATCTCACGATTAATGTCCCAGGCTGTTTTATTGGGGTTGCTTGAAGAATTGATAATATTCTGATAATATTTTTTTTCATTCAGGGATATTACGATTAAGTAGCTAAAGGAATGTTTATAATTTTTTTTTCTTCAGTGCACGGTAACTGACTAAGCAATAAGTAACTGATATCTTTAAAAAGGCAGTGATAACGAGTAATGATATTGTCTCCCGGTTTTCGCCGAAATGTATCTATTTATATGGACCAATAATATAAAAATGTATCGTGCCATTTATTTTTTTACAAAAAAGGTAAAAGCTAAGTATTGGCTAAACAGCGCCCTCTAGAAGTAAAGGTGTGAACTTGCGAACACATCCGACATTATTTTTCAAACAAGACTAAATTCCTTAAATTTGGATAACGCTTCTAGGAGATTCAGCGGTTTAAGAAAGTAATGTTTTCCCACCTCCCCCCACCCTTATAATCAAAAATACGGAAAAAGTATAAAGATCAAAATTAAACAGAATTTCATGAAACTTCCATTTCCAGAACTAAAACAATACGTTAATGTATCGATTTCTTGAGAAAAAAAATATTTTGATTTATACTGCCGTAATTACGCCACCTAGCGGCCAATTTAGAAACGTGAAAATATTTTAGCTGCATTTTTTTAGCCAATTTACATGAGATTTTTTAAATATTTGAATCGTAGCGATGAGTACAACTGCTTTCTCCCCTTTTCTTGATTTCCATAACAAGTTACTGTTTATCTACCATAATAAAAAATTAATCGTGTAAACTGTAAACAAAGGTTAGGTGTTCCATGCCAGTGCGTAATTCCAGTGACGTCCGACATTGTCGTTCCATGTTGAAGAGATAATTTGATCTTTCTTGAATCAGATAATAGAATTAATCATTATTCGATCACACTTGGATAAGTGTTAAGCTTAACAGGCGGCGAGATGCCTCCGTGAACTTAGAACCCGACTTGAAAATAAAATTAATTAAAAAGTATAATCGTAAACTAGAAAAAACGACGTAGACGTTTGTAGTGAAATTTAATTGTTTGTAGTTTTTCAAGAAACCTTGAAAATCGAAAAGAATTATTTACTCCTACAATTTTTTATGTTTTATGTATTTTTTCCGGGAAAGTATTAACAATCGTTTGTAGTTTTTTGTAGTGATAATAGTTTTAAAAAACTAAAAAAGACGTAAATGTTAGTAATTTATTTGTTTGTATATTTTCAAAAAACTTCGAAAATGGAAAAAATAATTCACTTCTACAATTTTTGATGTTCTTATGGCATTTTTACGGGAATGTTATAACAATCGTTTGTAGTTTTTTGTAGTGATAGTAGTTTCTCCGTAAAAAAATTTCAACATTATTAATCGTTTTAAAAAATTTGCGTCAAATAAATTTAATAAAATTTTTGTTCTTTCAGAAACTACAAACGACGTAGATGTTTTTAATGAAATTTATTTGTTTGTAGTTTAAAAAAAAAACTTGAAAATCGAAAAAAAAATATTTACTCCTACAATTTTTGATGTGTTTATGTAATTTTTCCAGGAATGTGTTAACAATTGTTTGCAGATTTTTGAAGTGATAATAGTTTTATTTGTAAATTTTTTTCAACATTATTAATCGCTTAAACAAATTTACGTCAAATAAATTTAATAAAACTTTTGTTCTTTCAGAAACTGCAAACGACGTAAATGTTAGTAGAGACATTTATTTGTTTGTAGATTTTCAAAAAAATTGGAAAATGGAAAAAAATAACTTACTCCTACAATTTTTTATGTTTTTATGGCATTTTTGCGGGAATGTGTTACCAATTGTTTGTATAGACTTCCGAAGAAATCTAAGAGCACATATATTATTTTATGTAAGTGAAAATGGCGATAGTTATTAAAGAACTGTAAGAAATGTAAGAAATTTTGTGATGCTCAATGATGTTAATAGAATGTGAAATCCAAATATGTTATTACTAAAAAGTAAACTAAAAATAATTGAAAAACAAATAAATTCCACTACAAACATAATGTTACTACAAAAAACTACAAACGATTGTTAACACATTCCCGGAAAAATACCATAAAAACATCAAAAATTGTAGGAATATTTTTGTTTGCAAACATATTTCCTGCAAACATATCTGAATAAAATTTTGAGTGTTTTTTTATTTTTTTACAAATATTGTCACAAAATTAAGGAACAAATAGGTATCTGACATACTTTTATGGTACATATCTTTCCTAAAATAGAATAAACCTCTGACTGAGTAGAGATCAAATCCCATAACTGTCTTATTTTCGTAATTGCTAATCAATATTGGTAGGTAACTAAGCACTGAGACATAGGCGCAATCAAGGGGGTATTATTTCGGTTAAGTAAAGAAAATAAAACATAATTTTGATTGGAATTATGCCCCTAATAGGGAGTGACCTTGAAAGTGTCAAAAAATTTTCGTCTGCGGCGCTTTTTTTCGGGTAATATATATTTGCCTCACCACTCATTTCAACCATAAGCCGCCACTGATTAAGATATTTGTATACCTACACGTATTTAAAAATAACATGATTATTGAAAATTAAAGTCCGTGACAGCTAACCGATTTCCAAAATAAATCCATATCCCCAAAAAACATTCCCAATGTAAAACTTTTGGAGGTGAGAGCTATATTCAGCAAAATTCAACAAAAAAAAACTCAAATCTTTCGCATATGCTCAGTTAGAGCTGAACCACACCGATACAATTTTTGGTATGTTGTTTTCTATAAGAATTTTGTTTGAATGGTATATTTTCATCAAGTGATTCTATCGCTTCTCACCGCCCCCAAAATTCTTTCAATGAAATTACAACTTGACGTATTGTAACGTTTAACCCTGTGCTAAACGTTGTGGGGTGAGTTCACTTGCGTAAGACTCAAAATTCGCAGATTGCTTCCAATGATTTATTTTCAAACACTCAGTACACGAACTTCTATTATGGTACAACTGTCACCACTTGTCACCTTGACAATCTATACTGTCACTGTCTTCACCGACAGAACTACTATTAACCTCTTCCACAGACTGACTGTTATCAACTGATTTTATAAGACTTACTGCCTTCATAAGACTGACTGACTCTGTCCCGTGATCGACACGGCTTTATATACCTGAATCATGACATGACATTCATCGAGGATGTTCTATGATTATCTAGATGCACATAATTAATGTTTTAGATCCTTGTCAAACTGACAATAGTATGACAAATTGTACCTCACATATAGTTTCTGGAAGGATCCAGAATAAATCTACTGTAATTCTAGAACTACATAATGCAATATAAATGCAACAACTATAGCAAACAAGGTAGTAGAATGAATAGCTAATAAACAAATATTAACCGTAAGTAAATGAATAGCTATCCACGTTACACTGCCCCCTTCTTAGCTTTGATCGTCCCGATCAAACATCATTCCAATAAATTCTACAATCTCATCTGGGGGAGCTCCTTGGATCCTCTTGTCCCAGTTCTCATTCTCACTTTTCGAGAAAGACATATAACTCGGTGTTCCTGATCCTCCTCGGTGATCATAGAAATGTTTCACCGGACTATGATAACCTCCAGGTGAACATACTCGAACAGGTTATCTGCTTCTATACAAGCCAACACGATCATTGGCGGCCACACAACCTTCACCACTACGTGATCTTGAACCACGATCACGCAATCTAGGTATATGGCAAGGAGACGTCAATTCACTACAGTACATCTCAATATCTTTAATATTGTTTGAACTACTGCGATTGCGCCTACTATTTCGGTCATTGCATCGCCTCATGCGCTTCCTTCTATTGCGGTCGAAGCACCTTGCACCTTCTACCTCCTGCGCCTCTTTGTGGACTACTGAAACCTGAATTGCTTTCCCCACGAACACTAGTGCCTACACATTGTCTGGTACTTCTTCGACATCTGGATATACTGCGCCTTTTAACAAGACTCTTTCTTCTACTGCTTGATCTCTCTCTAGAGATACTGCTCTCCTTCGAACTAGGTATGACATCTTCCCTCTTAACACCAGGCTCCATATCTGAGCTGTCTTTGTTAGAGCAATAATGATATTTCTGTTGGGCGCAATTTTCTTTCTTCCAGATTTCGAAATTTTCTTGTACATAACCAGGTTGAAGTGGACAGTTCTTCTTCATGTGCCCTTCTTGTCCACAATTCCAACACAACCTCGGAGTACTGAAATTTTCTGACTCATTGCTAGATTGAAAGTGTGAACAATTCCTTTTGATATGTCCTCCTTGTCCACAGTTCCAACACACCCTCTGAGTACTATGTCCAGTTGATTGACCATCCAGTTTTCGTAACATTCCAATAATTTGCTTAATGATTTTACTTTTTCTGTATTTCTCTTCTTGGATGAGGCTAACGCGTCGAATCTGTCCCTGATGGAGATGAGATCTGGATGCCTGTTTAGCAGCTTCATACTCAAGTGCACGTGCAAGGACATCCTCAATTCTTGTAAGGCCACTCAACCGTAAGGCCTGCTGAATCTCAAAATCTCTTAGACCATCAATGAATGTCTGCACTGTTAGCCTGTCAATAAAGTCTCTCGGCGCTGTAGGGTATGCCAGTCGAAAGAGCCGGACATCAGTTTTATACTGCTGCAATTTTTCGTCATAACTTTGTTGCCTGTACTTTAACTGTGCTTGGTAAACTTGTTGTAGATGTTGGTCACCATATCGCCTTTCAAGTTGATCTACTAAAATCTCATACGAATGTTCGCTGCCAGTTAAGGTATTTAAGATTTCCAATGCATCACCACGGAGAGCCAAGATCAATGCGGTAGCCTTCTCTTCATCTGACCAACCACAAGCCAAAGCAGCAGCATCAAATTGCTTTTTATATGTTGACCAAGACTGTTTACCATCGAATTTTGGGGCTTCAATTTTTACTGGATTAACTACACCATTTTGAATTTCATTGGAAGATCTTCTCAGAGACACTTCAGATTTCGTTTGCAACATCTTTTCTTCTATTAATTGAAATTTTTGATCAAAACTTTCTCGAACTTTTTCTAATTTTTGTTTAACTTCTTCTTGAACTTTCTCTAATTGTTGGTCAACTTTCTCTAATTTCTGATCAACTTCCTGTTTATCTTCTTGTCGCACTCTTACTTGTTCTTCTAAGATTTGTCTTATTCTTGTTTCTTGTTCTTCTTTTTCCAGCTTTCTAATTCTTTCTTGTTCCTCTTTATCTTGTTGCCTGATCCTTTCTTGTTCTTCTTTATCTTGTTGCCTAATTCTTTCTTGTTCTTTTCTACTTCTTTCTTGATTTTCTAGAATTTGACTTATTTTTGTTTGGTCTTCCTGTCTAATTCTTTCTTGTTCTTGTCTACTTCTTTCTTGATTTTCTAGGATTTGACTTATTTTTGTTTGGTCTTCCTTCCTAATTCTTTCTTGATTTTCTAGAAATTGATTCAATTTTGTTTGGTCTTCCTGTCTAATTCTTTCTCGTTCTTCTTTTTCTTGTTGTCTAATTCTTTCTTGTTCTTCTCTTTGATTTTCTAAGTACTTTTTTAATTCTGCAAAATTTGCCATTTCGTGGTAATCTTTCGATCTGGTATTCACCACATATTCTCAGCAAAATGCGATGATCCCACTTCTGACACCAATTGTAACGTTTAACCCTGTGCTAAACGTTGTGGGGTGAGTTCGCTTGCGTAAGACTCAAAATTCGCAGATTGCTTCCAATGATTTATTTTCAAACACTCAGTACACGAACTTCTATTATGGTACAACTGTCACCACTTGTCACCTTGACAATCTATACTGTCACTGTCTTCACCGACAGAACTACTATTAACCTCTGATTCCACAGACTGACTGTTATCAACTGACTTTATAAGACTCACTGCCTTCATAAGACTGAATAGCTATCCACGTTACAGTATTATATTCATAATTAATATTTTTCAAAAATTTCACTTGTTACTGTAGACCATGGGCAAGAGAAGGAAGTTGAAAAGATTTACAATTGATGATGACGATCAAAATGCGTTAATATTGCGAATCATAAATGCAGGCTGGTGAGGAAATGGAAATGCTCGAGTCCAGATTTACTGTAAATGTGGGTTATGAATATAATACGTCAGGTTGTAATTTCATGGAAGGAATTTTGGGGGTGGTGAGAAGCGATAGAATCACTTGATGAAAATGTACCATTCAAACGAAATTCTTATACAAAACAACATACCAAAAATTGAATCAGTGTGGTTCAGCTCTAACTGAGCATATGCGAAAGATTTGAGTTTTTTTGTTGAATTTTTCTGAATATAGCTCTCACCTCCAAAAGTTTTACATTGGGAATGTTTTTTGGGGATTAGTTTTACTAATATTTCTAGAAAATAATATGTATCTACGACTGTTACCTATGTTAAAGCTATTTTTATTTTGTACATGGCTATTTTTTAGGATTTTTTCTATCCTCTAAGCATTACAAAACGATTATTGTAATGATGATTTTAAATTCAAATAAATGACATTATGTGAGTACTAAATGATGGTAATATTTCGAGCTGCTATGCAAATGGCGGTAAATTTTGTATAGCTGCCAAATTATTTTGGTTTGCGTCCGATAAAAACAGCCCACGAAGTAGATATGCTTCAACAATTTCTTAAGGTACTCATACATGATCGAACCACCTCATGAATATGAGTCTGTATATATATATATATATATATATATATAGAAGAAGAAGAAGGTGGAAATACGGCAGTAATTTATTAGAATAACGTGAATCAACTTGAGTTGGGGATTTCTGCCGAAGTTGGAATGGGACTTAAAAAGAACACTATGCTGTCCGAGCTTTCGAATTTTTTTTTATTTTCTATATCATGGCTGAATAAAGAAAAACACATATTAGTTTGGAGTGAAAAACAAACTAAGATATTGAACTTACATGGCATGTGAGGATTGAAATATTAAATTGGCATACCTACCACTAAGAGTGACACAAATTCCTTCATTATAACACTAAACACACTTGCAAAAACATTTTAAAATTGAATAAAAACAAATGTACAATATAAAATTCAAAGAGGAGTTACATAGTGCGTGTTACTTAAAAATCACCATTTTACAGATTAGGATATCAGTGCGAAGAAGACAGAAGAAAAGATTTTTTTATTAAGAATATCAAACAATTTATTCCCTTATTAGGTAAAATTATCTGTTTAAATGATGGGTGGGAGTTGGAACTAACTCAGAACATATAAAAGGTATACTAAACCACCATGTCAATTGATGTTCTGCCATCACAGATCTCGAAACAACATACTGTTATAATTTCACAATGTATGTAAGCTTCAATACACATCTAACCTATGTAGGATTGTTTATGTTGTTAGTGCAAAACTTTGAAATCACATAGGAATAAATAGAACTAAGACCACGTATATCGGTACATACATTCATAGATTTAGGATCCTTAGTAATTTCAATCATCTCTTGTATTTTTCTTTTAGATGTATTGGGCTCATTAATCAAGATTGAAACACCTTCAAATTGAGAGTATGTCTTTTTTCCTTTGCATGTCTTGCTGGAGTGCATTTTTTGGTTTGGGAATTTCTGTGATCACTTTTGTGAGCAACGATTCTGTTCTTTAGTAACCTTTGTGTTTCACCGATGTATACAAGATCACAATCACGACAAGGAATAGAATACAGCACATTTCATCTTTTTTCGGTAGGTATTTTATTTTTAATATTCGAAAAGTGTTGTCCTAGTAACTTCACATTTCTTTTGGCTAATTTACAGTTACAAATGACATCTTTGATGATGTTGGATAGTTTTGGAGTGAGGTCCTTTATCCAAGGAATCAAGAAATAACAAACAGGTCCTTCTTGTTGTAATCCACGAGTAGGAGAAGACCCTGAATGATTGGTAAGGGACGGACTACTATATAAAAGTTTACGTAACAGATTTTTAAGGTAAGAATTGTTTAATAGAATTTTATATAGTTTGTTTATGTTTTCGTTGAATAGAGATGAATGACAAATTTGTCTGATCCTATTTTTCATTCCTAAAACTAAGTTCACTTTGATTCTTTCATCATGATAGGAAAGATAATTCAAATATCTTCCACTATTGGTGGGTTTTTGATACCAATCAAGTATGATTGTTTGATTTGGAGTGCGGATACTTCTGGTTTCGAGGAAGGGTACCGAGTTGTTTTGTTCTCTTTCAATTGTGAACTTGAGATTATAATCATAGGCGTTAAAAATTTGTAAGACCATATCATAAGAATCAATAGAAACAGAACAAATTATATCATCAACGTACCTTTTTATGAAAGGAAGGTGAAATGGTAATCTGGACAAGCAATCATCTAATAAATCGTCCATCACAAAGGCTGATAATATCGGTGAAATGGTGGAACCCATTGGTGTACCAAAAACTTGTAAGTAATTCTCCCCTTGGAAGGTAAACAATCATACATGATTGGTATCAAAAACCCACCAATAGTGGAAGATATTTGAATTATCTTTCCTATCATGATGAAAGAATCAAAGTGAACTTAGTTTTAGGAATGAAAAATAGGATCAGACAAATTTGTCATTCATCTCTATTCAACGAAAACATAAACAAACTATATAAAATTCTATTAAACAATTCTTACCCTAAAAATCTGTTACGTAAACTTTTGTATAGTAGTCCGTCCCTTACCAATCATTCAGGGTCTTCTCCTAATCGTGGATTACAACAAGAAGGACCTGTTTGTTATTTCTCGATTCCTTGGATAAAGGACCTCACTCCAAAACTATCCAACATCATCAAAGATGTCATTAGTAACTGTAAATTAGCCAAAAGAAATGTGAACTTACTAGGACAACACTTTTCGAATATTAAAGATAAAATACCTACCGAAAAAAGACGAAATGTGGTTTATTCTATTCCTTGTCGTGATTGTGATCTTGTATACATCGGTGAAACACAAAGGTTACTAAAGAACAGAATCGTTGCTCACAAAAGTGATCACGGAAATGCCCAAACCAAAAAATGCACTCTAGCAAGACATGCAAAGGAAAAAAGACATACTCCCAATTTTGAAGGTGTTTCAATCTTGATTAATGGGCCCAATACATCTAAAAGAAAAATACAAGAAATGATTGAAATTACTAAAGATCCTGAATCTATGAATGCATGTACCGATATACGTGGTCTTAGTTCTATTTATTCCTATGTAATTTCAAAGTTTTGCACTAACAACATAAACAATCGTACATAGGTTAGATGTGTATTGAAGCTTACATACATTGTGAAATTATAACAGTATGTTGTTTTGAGATCTTTGATGGCAGAACATCAATTGACATGGTTTAGTATACCTTTTATATGTTCTGAGTTAGTTCCAACTCCCACCCATCATTTAAACAGATAATTTTACCTAATAAGGGAATAAATTGTTTGATATTCTTAATAAAAAATTATTTTCTTCTGTCTTCTTCGCACTGATATCCTAATCTGTGAAATGGTGATTTTTAAGTAACACGCACTATGTAACTCCTCTTTGAATTTTATATAATTCTTTATAATGTTGTAAATTTCAATTGTACATTTGTTTTTATTCAATTTTAAAATGTTTTTGTAAGTGTGTTTAGTGTTATAATGAAGGAATTTCTGTCACTCTTAGTGGTAGGTATGCTAATTTAATATTTCAATGCTCACATGCCATGTAAGTTCAATATCTTAGTTAGTTTTTCACTCCAAACTAATATGTATTTTATTTTATTCAGCCTTGATAAAGAAAATAAAAAAATTTCGAAAGCTTGGATAGCATAAAGATTGTTCTTTTTAAGCCCCATTAAAACTTCGGCAGAAATCCCCAATTCAAGTTGATTCACGTTATTATATATATATTATATATATATATATATATATTATATATATATATATATATATATATATATATATATATATATGTATGTCTTCTTCTCTAATATCTTGAGTGGGTCTATAAGTTACTAAAGATGTTTAATCTTAGTTCAAAAAGTTTATTTCTAGTTAAAATGTATTGCGATCGGTAGATCGGTAAATATTGCTTTTATCGTTCACATAGCTCATAATTTACAGATCTCAAAATAAATATGAATGTGAAACATACCAGAACTCAGCTTTATCACCAATCGCCATTCCCGAAATAGATAGTGTAGACCTCGAGGGTCACACCCATTAAAAAATTTAAGTATCGCCAATCGAATTCTTATACCAAAACTCTGATGTATCACCAGTCAACTTCTCGACCTCCAAAACCCATATTGAAATTTGTATCACAATCTGCGGATCTAGTGTGGACATCAAGGGTCACACCCATTAAACACGCAAGTAGCGCCAATCAATTTCTCGGCTCTCAAAACCCCTTTTTGCTAATTTTTATCTAAATCTGCCAAACCAAGAAAAAGTTTATGGACTTCGAAGGTGACACCCTCGCGTTGTGTCAGGAAATCCACTTATATAGATAATGTCAGAGAAAAAAATGTATATGTATATATAAACGGTGTCTTAGCGAGAACGTTCATTAGAAGTTTATTGGGTTATGGTCAAAATAATAAATTTAAAATTGAGATTTCTGGTGCTTCCGGTTATACCGGAAGTCGGCATCTACTTTGTTATTTTAAATAGAACACCCTGTATATCTTTATATTTTATGATATATCTATTCTCAATCTTCATAAATATCTTTAGTTTTTTCAATTTGATCCAGCCGTTTTGGAGTTATTCAATTTTTTATAAAAAAAAATTAAATTTATTCAAACAATCATAGAACACTAGATTTTTCGGATACCAATTTAGGATTCAAACTATGTGTAAACAACATGTTGGAGTATGTTTTGTGCTCAGAAATGGTTGTCTACATTGTAGGGTTACTTTACTATGGCACGTTAACTTTTCGACATTTTGAAGAACCATAATTTGATTTTTTTAAATGGCACCCCATATTTTATTGCTTAGTCGTCTTTGGCATTTAATTTTACATATTTTATACCCCATATGTCCTATACCTAAGATTGATAGTTTTTCTTAAATGCCCACATATCTAGTCGATTCTTACCTAGTGTGTCATGGAAAATAAATAAGCATTCTCAATAAATAATTTTCCAAGTCAAACGACAAATTAATTATGCTATTAGGAGTTAAAATGTATAACAATAATGAAAACAATGTCTATATCAGTCAAGAAATTCTTAATTTATTTTTGTGCGACGAAATTCTCAGTAGAACGTGTTAACGAGAGCTATCCACATTTACCTCCAATGACCAGAGGTAAATTTATAAGAATTGAAGCAAATTTGTGTGTTTTGGAAAAAATATTCATGTAATAAATATACAAAAAAGTTTAATTGATAATAAGAGGTAGAACTGAATACCTTGGCCTATTTCGAGGCGAATCCCTATGCCTCAATTTGAGCTGCCGAAAAAGATCTGGGAATCAGTACATCTTGAATATAAGAATTAGAAGAAGCATCCCTACGACAGAGTTAACTTATCTAAGATGCTATATCTTCAAAGCTAAGAAGACGAGAATTGAAAAAGAAATATCTGAACGAACGAATCTTGAACTTTCGCGTGACGGACTTTTCAACAAACCCAATTATATTTGGGCCTCAGTGTTCGAAGACAGGTGGATAAGGCGCTTAGGATCATGAAACTCGCCTGCAAGATCTCCATAAATGACTTGGACTTCCACCTTTGGGAAGCATCAAGGATCTGGTCTACCAGACGCCAGTGAATACGAGGGAAGAATTATAAGCACGCTTGCGAGCGGTATTCGACTGGCTCACTACTCAAGAAATACGAAGAGCAACACGAGGGTGTTTCTTCATGCGTAACATTGTGCTTCAATGCAAATGACCACTATTACGGAAATGTATTATAACCTATTTATAGTTTTTAATTTTTACATAGAAAGTCCGACAACTCTTTCAGTAGAACGTGTAGAATGTTTAACGAGATCAGTTATCCACATTTACCTCCGATGACCAAAGGTAAATTTAGAAGAATTTAAGAAAGTTTTTTACGTTTTGGAATAATTAATCATGTATTAAATGGAAAATAGTGTATTTCTTGATTTGTATAGACATTGTTTTTATCATTGTTATCCATTTTAATTCTTAATAGTCGTCTGACTTATTTTTTGAGAGTGCTTATTTATTTTCCGTGGCATACTAGGTAATTATCGATGAGAAATGGGCGCATTAAAAAAACCTTTCTTTTAAATTTCGAAAACTGAACGTGCCATAGTAAAGTAACCCTACAATGTAGAAAACCTAGTGCTCTATGATTGTTTGAATTGCTACCGCAATTTTTTTTAGAAAAAAATCAATAACCCCGAAACGGCTTTAGCAAATTGAAAAAAATAAAAGTTTTTATGAAGACTGAGAATAGGTTAATCTAAATATATAAAAATATACAGGGTATTCTATTTAAAATAACAAAGTAGATGCCGACTTCCGGTATAACCGGAAGCACCAGAAATTTAAAAATATTTTAGTTGAAGAGAACATAATCGATTATATATAACTCTCAATTTTCAAGTTTTTATTTTGACCAGAATCCAATAAATTTCTAATGAGCGGTCTCGCTGAAACACCCTGAATATATACACTGTGTCCAATCAAAACTAGTTCAATTTTCTCCTCTAGTTAACTAGTTAACAGAGCCGCCATTTCTTGTATTTTATAAAACGAATTAGTGATTTGACGTTTGCAGTCAGTGCATCCTAGATTAAATGTTTATCGGTAGACTTAAATTATCAAAGCTAATACGCAGAAGTTAATAAAAATTATAAAATGCGTTTTTTCGTGGCGGATGTATAATATTGGATATCTGATAATAGTTTTCAATCATGATCAACTCTTTTTAGTAAAAACTTTCGATATTTTCAAAAATAAAGGTACTTTACTCTTAAACAAAATTCATATTTTCCACAAAAAAATTTGATATTTGATGGTTGCAGACCAGCCTGCATGTGGCATTGATAAATTCGCTATCAAATAGTATTGCCTGTGGCGTGCCATAAGAATTGTTTCTTGGGTAAAAGAAATAATAACCCACAAAATCGTAGTTTCTTCTAATTTTGGCAAAGCGGAGAAGATCTCGAACTGCAATTCAGTTCAATACAGGGTGATCCAGGGATGCGTGCAAGCTCCATAACGCCAATGCGCATCTTCTTAATCAAAGTTGAGCTCAGCATCGATGTTGCATTGCCCACTACGATTTTTTGAATATAGCGAATAAGTAATTGCAATTACTCGTATTTTTCAAATGCAGCACTCTGTATATTATAAAGCCATTGTATAGATTTTTTAAGGGCTTTCTGCCAATATATAGTTTGGGGGTCTAATCTTTAAAATTTACGAGATTTGTTGCAAAATAAGAAATTTTTATGGTTTGTTCTAAAAAAAAGAAATCGAGTGAGCCCCTTTCGTAAAATTTGACAGATTCATATACTAAATAATTACAGACGTCAGAGTATAAAAAAATAATTTCTTTCAACTGGAATTATTGAATATGATATACTGTAGGCGAAGCTGACAGAAATGTTTTGTTAGAAAGCAGAATCAAACGACAAAAATTTCCAGAAGCAAGTACTCCACGGGCGTTTTCATTCAAAAAGGTTAGAGATCGGTTTGAACTCACTGGTAGCTTGTTTAATACGAAAAAGGAAAATATAGGTGGTCGGATCACCGAGCAAGATGTGCTGCAAGAAAATCCTCAGTTAAGAACTAGGGAAATAGAGCGGAAACATATATTTCACGAAATAGTGTGAACAGAATAATATTAAAACATAAGATGAGCTGTGACATAAGTTTCAACCATAACATTTGAACCTACATCAGGAATTGTAAATAAGCGATTTTGCAAATAGAGTTGCATTTTGTATCCAAATGTATGGTATTATTGACGAGGAAGTTAAAATTTTGCATAAAATAAGAGGTCAGCAACAAACATAATAAATATGCAGATTATATTATAGGACCCTACTTTTTCGATAATGTGCTAAATGGTAAAAGATATTTACAATTTCTTCGCGAACATCTTCCCAGAATGTTAGAAGAAGAGGATCAGAATACCAGAAGGACGTTGTGGTTCCAACACGATGGTGCTTCAGTGCATTACAATAGAATAATGCGAGAGTCTTATTTGAATCGTTGGATAGAAAGAGGAGGTACTATCCCTTGGCCCGCACGATCTCCTGACCTAACTTCTATAGATTTCTTCTTTTGTGGGTACGTGAAGGAAAGGGTTTTTCATCTTCTAACAACTAGTGAATACATGAAAAACAGGATCTCGGAAGCTTTCTGTTCAATTGATGGAGCAATGATTGCAAGAGTTCGGGAGTCGTTCACTAGAAGACTAGCAGCTTGTGTGGTATATGATGGTGATCTATTTGAACATTTATAAGAAGCCTTTTTTCAAATTTTTACACTCACCCTTCCTTGATATTGTGGAGATTTGTTTCCCTTGGAATTTACTCATTAAACTTAATTTTTTCACATTATTATTTTCAAAATATATTGGCGTAAAGTTTTAGGACAGCGGCCTACTCGATTCCTCTTTTTTAAGAACAATTTATCAACATTTCTTATTTTGCAACAAATCTCGCAAACTTTCCAGATTAGATCCCACAAACTATATATTGTCAGAAAGCCCTTAAAAAATGTCACACAATGGCTTAATAATATATATTGTATTTGAAAAATTCGAGTTATTGCAATTAGTTATTGGCTATTTAAAAAAAATAGTGGTCAACGCAACATTGATGCTGAGTTCAACTTTGATTGACGATGCGCAATAGCTTTGGGAATCTAATAAAAACAGTTTGTTAAGTTATCTTGAATGGTACTAATGATATGATTTTTATTGTAGGTCGATGCACGACGCCATTCTGACACATAAATTGACATGTCAAAAACTATTGCAGATAAGTCTATGATATCTAATGAATGCATTATGTTGACAATGCTTAGGGAAATTTAAAAATGTAACAAAAATATGGGGCTGCCATTTAAAGAAAGACAAATAATTGTGTATCTTACTTTGGAACATCCTGTATATTAATAAAAATATTTTTAAAATGTGCATCATCTGTCGACCTACCGTTTAAGCAATAATCAAGTCGATAGCTTAAATAGAACAAAAGTTATGGAGCTTGCACGCACCCCTGGGTCACTCTGTATATATAAAGGATGTTTCGATAGTGCGATCTCGGTTGATATCTTGATAACGGCTACTGATAAAAAAAATCAAATATAAAAATTGTGCACCACCATCAGCTGCATAAACTAAAATTATTTTCATTTATACAGGGTGTCTCAAAAAAAATTAATGAATGAAAGTTATGTTTTTTTTCTTATAGAACAACCTGTATATTTTTGCATATGTGGATTCTGCTGGTAATTCTAGACATAGTTTATGTACAAAGTCCTATACCTAAATCTGATAGTTTTTCTGTTATCCGCCATTTTGAAGAAGATATTTGATTTTTTTCAGATGTCATGTCCCATTTGCTTTTTGATACAGGATTATGATTTTTGGCAAGAACATAACTGAAACTATGACTTAACTTTTGGCGTCAACAAAAATTGTCTGCGTTGTACAGGGTATCCCAAATAAATGCCAGAAATAAAAAAAATCAAAAAATCATATCTTGATTTTTTTAATGGAACGTCTATCTTTTTTTTATTTTATACTATTTGTGACTCAAAATGCTTTCTTTTGGTATAAATATGTCCTATACCTATTTGTCATAGTTTTCGAGATTTTTACATTTTTCTTTTTATTATTTGGTTTTCAATGGAATTTGCCTTGGATTGTGTTTTATTATTGACTTTTTGAATTAATACACAGTAGAAGATGTAAAATAAAAATAAAATAAATATTCAGTCCATCACATGTACGTTATTTTATTATTGAAAAACTTTTAAGAAATGAAACTTCACTTTTTTATGTATAATAAACATCTGGATAAATACTTGACACAAAGAGCAATACTTCTAAAAACAAATTAAGGAACCAGTGGAATGGCCACCATTTCTTTCAATATATACTCGCAGCCGATTCTCACAGGAACTGTTGACTGAATATTGACTGTACACAGGAACTGCAGCGTTGCGGCATTAATACTTGCACAAGCATCTCTTATTCTGACTTTCATGTTCTCTATAGTAGAAGGTGGCGTCTGGTAAACTTGCTCTTTTAGGAAAACCCACTAGAAAAGAATATAATTTTGTGAGGTCTGGAGATCTTGCTGGCCATGATATAGGACCTCCTCTACCGATGCATTTATTTTCATAATTAGCGTCTTAAAATTCCTTCACATGCCTGCTAAAATGTGCCTTTTCGCCGTCTAGCTGTAACCACATCCGCCTCACGACATTTAAAGATAATTCGTCAATCAACTTTTGAAAACGACTTTTTAGAAAATCTTCAAAAGTATCTCCATTAACTGTTTCTTCAAAAAAGAATGGTCCAATGATGCGGTTTCCGATTATACCAGCCCACACGTTAAGTGACCATCTATGCTGGTTATCTAAGGGATAATAAAAATAACTCGTAAGGTGTTCAGGGCTATAATAATGGAAGTTATGTCCTTTAACGTAGTTTTGTGGAAAGTTGATTCATCAGAGAATAAAATATAGTTGAAAAAGTCATCATTTTCTCCATATTCTTCTAATGCCCACATACAAAATTCAAGTCTTCGTTCAAAATCATTTTGTTCCAGTTCTTGAACCAATTGAATATGGTACGGATGAAATTTATATTTCTTGCTTATTTTATTTACAATGGATTTAGCAACACCTATCTTTTTTTCTATCTGTCTAGCTGAAATACTGGAATTTTTCAATTACAGCTTGAAGGACAATATATTAATTTTCTTCATTCATGGTCCTTTTTTGCCTTTCCAATTTTTGTTTGTAATCGACGCATCCAGTTCTTTAAAATCGTTCTTTAAGTCGAGTCCATGGCAAATTCCATTAAAAACCAAATAATAAAAACAAAAATTAAAAAATCTCGAAAACTATGAGAGAAAGGTATAGGACATATCACCAAAAGGAAGCATTTTGAGTCACCAATAGTATAAAATAAAAAAAGAGAGACGTTCCATTTAAAAAAATTGAGATATGATATATGACACTTATCTGGACACCCTGTACAACGCAGACAACTTTTGTTGAGCGCAAAGTTAAGCCATAGTTTCAGTGATAATCCTGCCAAAAATCATAATCCTGCATCTAAAAGCAAATGAGACATGAAATTTGAAAAAATTCATATACAGTGCGTTCTTAAAGTATGGAAACGCTTCAATAACTTCTAAAATATTAACATATCGATAAAAAGCTCTGATAGGTCGATTCTTGATTTAGATTTTCTACTTTTTTATGCAAACAGCATTCTATCCCCTTCCAAATTATGACGTTATCACTATTGTTTTTAAATGGGAAGGCCATAATTTTATATTATAAACGGCAAACTGGCAATTTTCTGAGTTTAAAAATACCAAATACATGGGTATTAACATAAAAATGTATGAAATACAGGGTGCTAAGAAATTAATGTATTTTCATTTGCTGCTTTCAATTTTCAATAATAACAATAATATTAATATGCAGTGGTAACCAAGAACTTATTAATTGTTGCTAAGGACTTCGATTCAAACGCATACTTGTTTTTATGCATAATTTGTATAAAATTGAAAGCAGCAAATAAAAATATATTAATTTTAGCACCCTGTATTTATTTTTGTGTTTGTGTTAATACCCATGTATTGGATATTTTTGAACACAGAAAATTGCCAGTTTTCCGTTTATAATATAAAATTATGGTATTTCCTTTGCAGAGGTGTTTCATGAAGCAAACGAGGGTTCTCCTCCGCCCAGTACCTGAAATTCTGTTTGTTTACAAAACCGGAGAGGTGAAACTGTGCCTCATCACTCATCCACAAATTGTTAATTTGGTCATCATTTTCTTCCAACCTGGCAAGCATAACCTCACAAAATCTGAGACGCTGTTGATAATCACCCGGGTGAAGAGATTGAACAACCTGTATTTTATACGGGTGATATCGAAGATCTTGATGGAGTATCCTTCTCACTGATCTGTCACTTATTCGAAGGCGTGTGGCGTGACGGACGGCCGATCGACGTGGACTTCTTAACATTGCTTGTCGAACACGTTCGATATTTTTCAGGGGTTCGAATCGTTCTGGCACTACCACCTCTTTTTTTAGACTTCGATCCAGTTTGCTCGGAGTTGTTTACCCACATCTTAATCGCATGGTTTGACAGAACAGGTTGGTTACGCGGTATGTTAAAATGCCGTCTAAAATCTCGACGCGTTTGCACGAAACTCTCGCCATTTTGATAATAAGCCTTAATTGCGTAACTGCGATGCTCACCCGTCCAACGCTCCATTGTAGACTAAATGGCAAGCCACTCGGGCCCCGACAGGCCTGTGACTGTCTTCCCTAAAAAAAATACAAGGAAAGATAATTTGCTAAATATTAACCCGATGACTCCACCTATAGTGCGGCTGTCCCGTAATTCGGATACGGCTGATGGTCGTTATTTGTTGGCTAGGAGGGACTCTTCCTTATTAAAAGCTCTTCGACTATTTCTAGCCTATCTCCATGACCAACCATCCAGTGTATGTTTTGAAGGCCACACCACCACCAGCATCAAATTAACTCTAGCTTCAGAGGGACTTCCTAGTGACGTGGACACCTTGCGTAAGTTGTATTATCGCTACCACAACGCATATGGTATTGGCTCAGCCGCAGTGGAAGCTGATCTTGCTGCCTTCAGGTCTTTCTTTTCATCCGAGATACCTCAACAGCTTCAGAAAATTAGGGAGAGTCATGGCAAATATTTTTCTACTGGCTCTCCTAAAAGGAATCAAAATTTTTAACTAAATTGACGCGAACAGAGGATCAAGCAGCCTCTGTAAAATTGGACGATGGCAAGCTTAGTGTTCTTCTTATTAATATTCAGTCCAGGCACAAAACAGATGAATTATTTCTCTTATTAGAAGAACTTAATTTTCCAGAAATAATTGCCATAACTGAGCATTGGTTAAATGTTGATGAGCCAGTGTTTATCAAAAATTACGCTACAGTAACTAGATTTAATAGAAGTAATTTATCTCATGGAGGTACTATGATAATGTCTACAAATAGCGACTTTTCGGCTGTAACTGAATTCGATAATCTATTGTCTGAAAAAGTATTTGAATTTTCCATTGTCTGTCATAATGCTTATGATCTTTATATTGTTTGTATTTACAGAACACCTGACGCTGACTTGCATATATTCAGTCAAAAATTACTGAGCTTGCTTGAATCCCTGCCTTTAAAAGGCAAGTTAATTTTATGTGGAGACCTTAATATTGACTTTTCCAATGTTTGTGCTGCTCAAGAATCTTTTCAGTCCATTTTTGACTCTTTTGGCATAATCATGCATGTTGACTCACCAACCAGAATAACTAAAAATCTTTCGATCCAAAATTCGTTGACTGTACTGTCCTTAATTCAGGTTTCTCGGATCATGAAGCAATACTAACAAAATTTTCGGTTAAATCTAATTGCAAAAATGCTTCGCGCAAATTATGCCGTATTTTTTCTGATAAAAATTTTCGTAATTTCAAGCACCTATGTCTAACAACAGACTGATTTGTCCTCTCTGACGATGTCAATATCGAATTTCCGAGATTCATAAAAACTTTATCTAACTTGGCATTCAAATCCTTTCCTCTTAGGCCTCTAAAAATCAAACAACATAAACCCTGGTCTACTAAAGGCTTACGTATATCTGCAAAGAACATGCGCTCACTATCCTACCTAAAAAAATCATCGGACAGTGTCTTCTACCATGATTACGTAAAACGTTACAGAAAAATCTATCATAAGACTATAAAAGCTGCCAAGGACATTTATTATAATAGGAGGTTGGCCAATTCCGGTAATGTTGCTAAAGAAATGTGGTCTATTGTGAATGACTTGAGAAATAAGACCTCTTCATCTAACACAATCTCTATTTCACCGGAGAACCTAAATAATTACTTTGTAGATGTAGCAAAAAATTTAAAGAATACCATAACTCCTTCCGATGACCCCCTCTCATTTCTCCCTAAGGCTAATATGAATTTACACAGTTTCTTCTTTACGCCCGTAGTATTAGCAGAGCTTAACAGTACAATTAATGACATTAAAAACAAATCCTCATCTGGGGCTGATGGGCTTACTCTGAAAATGTGCTCGAACCTGCCGGAATGCACATTGAATCATTTTATTACTTTAATTAATAAATCATTCCAAAATGGAGTTTTCAAAACTGTTTTAAAACGGCAATAATTGTTCCTTTGCATAAAGGAGGAGATAAGGATCAAGCTTCGAACTATCTCCCAATTGCACTCCTACCCACATTATCAAAGATCATCGAAAGATTGGTTAAAAACATGCTTCTATCTTTTCTCTTTAAATATAATATACTCTCTACCCATCAATTTGGATTTTTAAGTAACAAATGCACAAATGATGCCATGTTTTCCCTCTTAAATAATGTATACTCAAACCTGATCAACCATCACTCTATAGCAACAATTTTCTGTGATTTCTCTAAGGCCTTTGATTGCGTAGATCATAATATATTAACTAATAAATTGGAGTACTACGGTTTCAGAGGAGTATCTCTCGAATGGTTTAAGTCGTATCTCAACAGCAGGAGTCAGATCGTGAGGGTTGACACGTCGATGTCTTCTTGAAAGCCAATTGAATATGGAGTGCATCAAGGTTCAGTACTGGGCCCTATTTTGTTTCTGCTTTTTATCAACGACATGGCTAGTCTGAACATTAGCGGTGAAATCTGCCTCTTTGCGGATGATACTAGTTTCAACTGGAGCAACCCGGATATTACGACACTTCACAGGACTGTATCTAGAGACTTAGTCACGATTAAATCTTGGTGCGATTCAAATCTCCTATGCCTCAATGTTTCTAAAACAAAAGTTTTGTCATATAAAAGTACATTGCAATCTTTTGTACTTAATAACACCACTATTGAGGCCGTTGAATCTGCGAAATTCTTGGGGCTTATTGTAGACAACCGTTTAAAATGGGACACGGCCATCGATGCTTTATCGAAAAGGTTAAGTTCTGCCTGCTTTGCGCTGAGATCAGTTTCCAAGGAGCTCAACTTGTCTACTTCTAGAACAGTCTATTATGCCATTTTTGAGTCGCACCTCCGATACGCCCTTCCATTCTGGGGTACGTGTTGTGCGACTCTATTTGAACGTATCGTTAAACTGCAGAAGAGAGCTGTTCGGTATTCACTGAGACTTAGCAGCAGGACTCACTGCCAGGATTACTTTAAAAATTTAAAATAATAACTCTTCCGTCCCTATTCATATTTTAATCTGTATCCTTAATCCGCAAGCACGTATCTTCTATTCCAGAGAGGCCATCTCACAACTATCCGCTTAGAAACACGGAGTATGATCTTTATCTGCCAACCCCTCGCTCAGAGTTGGTTAAGAGCTCTATACTGTACAATGCAAAAAAATGCACAATCATCTACCATTTGAAATCAAATCCATAAGATCTTTTCCTGAATTTCGAAAGGTTTTGAAATCATACTTACTGGAGAGACCCTTTTATGCAGTAAGCGACTTAAAAATTGTTAATACTTAATATTCAGCTTTACACCCACTGGTTTAGTGAATATTATTTGATGTTTGATATCCTAAGGGTCTTTTGTACTGTAAAATCATCTGTCACACGAAATTAAATCTATAACGGCTTTACCCAGATTTTGCCAAACTTTCAATTAAATACCTACTACCTAGGATAATGCCTTTTATGCAGTTAACGACTTTTTTCACTAAGGCACGTTTCTGCTCAGCTCACGCACTGGTTTATTGTTTGTACAAAATTTGTTTTTGTTTTGTGATTTAGTTAGTGTTTACCTTCTGACTGAATTTACAGCTGTATATTAACATACTTTCTAACCGAATATATAGCTGTAGGTTGCATTCTGATACTTATTATCTTATATTTTTACATTTTTATATATATATATATATATATATATATGCGAAGATTTGAGATTTTTTTCTTGAGTTTTGCAGAATATAGCTCTCACCTACAAAAGTTATACATTGGGAATCTTTTTTGGGGATATTATATAATATGAAGAATAATACAAATGTCAACATCCGCTGGCTATGGCCCGTAATTTTTTTAATTAATCATGTACCTGCTAGAAAAATAACATGTTGCCGTGATATCTGACCTAATACTATGATACAAATTATATCAAACTAAACAAAAAAAATGGTTATCTAAATTCGACACCATATGGGGATTCTTGAATAATATATGAATACTTATGAATAATCTCTATGTAATTGTGCCTTAGATATTCAAGGAAAACGTGCCAAAGGATTCGACTAGTGCTATTCAATGTTTATTTTCTGTAATATTTTTACCTGATATATCCAATACACAAATCCCTAAATTTATTTGAGATACTAATTCATTATCTCATTCATTGTTCAGAACAGAACATTTTGTTAATATCTTTGAGAAGTCCTTATATCAGTTATCTTTGTAAAGATATATTATATAGGGTTTTAATTTTTAATTTAATTTAGATAGATAGATGAAGTCCAAGCTGGGCAGTGATGCGGAACACATGGTATCCTGCTTATGTGACTAGCCTTTTTCCGATGGTGTGAAAGCAGTGATGGTCGGAGCCGGTTCTATGGATTCTGGGGAGAGCCAATCAAACTGCAATATAGCAACTAAAAAGATGACAAATCTAGTGATAAAACCGAATTCAAAGAAAAAAGATAATCATCAGAGAGTATATGTACAGATTTTCCTGATGACAAAAATAAGAAAATTGAACATCAACAGGAAATACTTTATAACGAAAACCAACAACTCACTCTACAAATACAGCTAGCTAACACCGATACTCAACTAAATCATCTCAGTTGTGAGAGCTGCAATAATATAGTAGGCAGAAAAAACATTAAACATCTAAAGTTATAAGAGGGCTTTAAAGCACTCAAGGCAATGTCAGAAACAGACTGGAATGAGGGAGTTTTCTTTAAAAAGAAGACCGAAGAAGAACTTTTGTGGACAGCTCCTGTAGAATGGGATATTATTTTACCCTGTAATAGGAACATAGAATAGAGCAATAAAACCGAAATTCTATATGGATTTTCTATCCCATACATAGGATCGATACCTTTTTCAAACTCAGAAAGAAATTGAAACCCAAATGATCCAACAAAGAGTTCAAACTGGCATTCCTAAAACGCAAAGGTTTTGTAGGACAAATGGGCATGCACACACTGTTCCTATTCGCGGACACGCACAGAATGCAGACCTCAACCAAAAGTTTATAAAGAACAACAAGAAAATGAATAATAAACGATTCAAAATCAAAAAAGACAAAATTACTCGACGGATAAAAGGGAGCCCACACGAGATAACATTCTTGTTCAAAGAAAGGCACTCCTGAAAATCAGCTAGAAATCTTGCAGAAATGTGGGTCGAAGGAGAGTAGCCTACTTTTGTACATCAGAACTAGGGTTCAATACTGGATCCTACAATCTCTAGTGATCACATCCAGACGTACATCATTAAATGGAAAGTATGAGACACTGAATCCGATATTTCATCTTATCTATGTTAAAGAGAGATTTTGCTGGAGGGAATACTAGAGTGATGTTTCACAAGGATCCGTACTTGAACTCACCTTTTAGAATATACTCTACGAAAAACTTCTAGCGATGGAGATGCCAGAGGGAGTAGTGCTGGTTGGTTTCGCTGATGACATTATATAGATGGACACTGAAAAAAAAACAAAATCTTTCTAACGAACCTGGCAAACAGGGCTTTGCAGCGAGCTGCCAACTGGATAGAAAGCAGAAAACTATATATGGCCCCTAAAATTATTGAAAATGCTGTGTTAACCAAGAGAAGAAAAATAAGACCAATTAGCTTTCACTAACTTGCGACCACGATCCAGGTTGGTAAGGCATGAAATAGAAGATAACTGTATAAATATTTTCCCTGAATGTGATATGGTTTTGTATAGCTTCATGAGCTTTGAGTTTTATGGAAGTTCTATAAAAACCTACCTGTGTCTGGGATTTTAACCTCGACATTTATGATCTGGCATATTTGCACTACTTGGGATATTTGTTCTTTTATTCGCCTGTGATATTTTTACTCGTTTGCAGCTGTGATATATTGGTATCCATAAAGTTCAATTTATGATAAAACTATCCTCGCTTCGAAGTAATGCGAAAGCGATGGCAGTGCGAAGGATGTAAGTGAGATGATAGTGATTAGTGGGTAGGAATCCGGTACAAAGATTATACTTTTTTTTTCCTCCATAAATAGAGTAACTGTAGCGTATGGCCCTAATTGCTGGGAAGTCCTAGGATGTTCCGACGTCAAGTGCATATAAACTCCCGTTCGATTTAGTTAGTAACGATGTTCACCAACCCAGTGTTACCGGCGGCTTTACGTGACCTGCGAAAAACTTGTTGTTCAGTATTTTTTTTTTGTTGCGATCAAAAATTTGACAGTTAGTTTTTTAGCAAAAAAAAGCTTGTTCATAGAGGAAATTTATTCGAATTATTCACGGTTTAGTTGTAACAAAACATGAAGGAATATGAAAAGAACATATTTACTCCAATTCTAAACCAATAAACTGGAATATTTCAGGTTACGAAATAGTCATATCATTTTTTAAATTACCTCAATTACATCAAAAATTAATCTACAGATAAGAGGATACCTTGACTTTATTTAAATTGTTCCTTACAGTTGTATGCTTTGAATAAACTCTATATAGATCGAGCTTTTTTTTGCTGAAACAAGAACTGTGGAGCTTTCGATCAACTTATCAAAAATATATTAATTCAGAGCGTGTTCTATTTAAAGAAACAATATTTCCTATCTCTTTGAATCTGTCATCAATATTTTAAGTTCCTGTAATAGTAAAAACAGATTTCTTCGAAGATTACAATAGAGCTTCTCAAAGCTCAAAGCAAATTTCTTATGAAACACATTGCAATGAATGGAGCTATGTTCGAAACAAAAAATATAAAACCAAATTTAATAATTACTCGGAAACCGTTATAAATATGTATAGGAATGTACTGTACATTAGAAAGAAAATAATCAGACAGTCATAATAGAGTATTTTTATCTTGATTAAAAAAGGACGTGAGAGTGTTTCATGCCATTATCGATAAATCAAACAATATGCCGAATTAGGAAGAAAAATGCTACCTTGGCAGTTAGATAGGTTAACTAGGTTAAATAACAGATGTTTGTAAAAAATACTAGAGATAAAAAAACTAATATAATATCATTGGCGTAGTTACGCTACTAAATGAAACAGGAAGTAGAATAAATATTTTTTACAAATAAGAAGATACGAAATAATATTAATGTGCTGGTACTTTTGAGGTGGTATGGGTATAGGTATACAGAAAACTTTTGGCACTAATTACAAAAACCAGTTTCAATACAATGAATGTTTTTTTTTTCAATGCGCAAACTAATGTAGTCGGTCCTAATTTTTTTTAAAAAGAAATTTATTTCACAGCTATGAGTGTCAACAGAAAATAGATTAAATATAAGACTTTCAATAAATTTGTACAATGATTTAGCATTTTTTTAATACGCCCCATTTTGAAACTTTGAAACCGTTAAAGTTCTTGAAGAACGTTCCATTTAAACGTTCCGGAAATGCCATCGCAAATTTTCGATTCTCAAAAAAAAGCCAAAAATGGAATTTTGCGCAAAACAGAAACCTTTCTTTCAGCACCTGAAGGAATGAATCCTCCACATGATCTCGTGTAAGGACGAGAATACTTAAAATTGTTTCACTGATACTAAATGTAAGAGATAACGTTTTTCAAAGAATTGATAGTTAAAAAAACGATACAAAAAATGATTATTCAGAATCTCTGATTAACATATGCCAAAAGCCTAGGCCATAGAGACCTTCTCGCATGCGAAACTAGACTTCAAATTCCTCTTATATTTCGCTCATCAGGAAGCAGACATTGCCACATGTACTGCTCTTGAAACATTAAAGTGTGAAAATAGAAAGTATAAATGTGTAAGTAAAACGAAAGTGCAATTCAAAGTGTAACCAATCTCTTTGTGACTTTTATGAACTTTAATGGATTATTTTATTTGATAGCCAAACATTATTATGTACATCGATCACGTATTTTGGGCTAGCATTCTTTCTAAAACTATTGAGAATATATTGAGCTTTAGGAACTAAGTAACTTCAAGTAGAGCTACAAAACCATGGAGCTATAGTTCTTATAGACTTCTCCAAAGCCGAAATCTAAACCTTAGGTATCACATCAAAAAGAAGTCAAGCCTCAATTTAGTTCATTATAATACTATTATTAATCAAAACTAAAACTATTTTTCCACAAATCTTATGAAAACTCTGTTGGTCAGCAAAGCTTTTGTTAGTAAAAGCTTCATAGCTTGCAATCCAATACCATCAGCGCTGCCGATAACTTCTCTATGTAGACCCTATTGATAACGATGTAGCGAAAAATCAGGGCATTGACATCTTGTGCTTGGTGCTTACAATAAGGATGTACAATCAAAGTTATGATAAGGAAAATGTACTTTTGAAAGATTTGATAGAACAAGTTGCAGGAATCCAATCCTTTAACCCTAGATTTATTTTTATATTCTGACCAAGAGGTCAGCAAATGAAGCTATAAAAGGTGTTTCAAACTCGATCGACTATTAGACGTTTATAGAGATCTACAACACATACGAATTTCAAATGTAGCGCTAGTCAACTGAAATCTTACGATCTATTGGATCAAAATATTTTGAACATTGCAATCTTGACAAATTCTGATACAAACTTATTATTATTTCAAATGGCATACCCTATATTCAATTTCATTTTTTGTTAATAATGTCCTATACTCATATTGGACTATTCTCAAGATATTAATTATTGAAGTGTATTTGCGAAAACAGACAAATTAAAAAACCATTTGTAAATCTTTTCTTATGGTATGAGTATGAAATTTATGAAAATCTTAAGAAGTGTCTGCGGGATTGGTTATAAAAAGAAGTCAAAAGTCAATTAGCTTAAATATAGATAGAGTAAAATATTCCTGATTTTTTATGTATGTATGTCCTGTGCCTATCTCTTACCATACATTGATTATTTGCATTTTTTTGTAAAACAGTTCGAATTTGCCAAGACAGGTACCATTTCTAATCAAAAACAAAAATGATATCGTGAAATATTCTAGCCTTTTTCAAAATTTTAAATTAATGGTCTTCTATTATTTATAATTATATGATGCCTGAAACAGCCCGAATGAGTATGAAAACAAAACGAACATATCATAAAATCATGAAAATCACATGTTATTTGTAAGAATATATCTTTTTTCTTCTTCTAATGATGTCTTTGTTTAAATGATTACCTACTATTTACCCTCAGACAGTCGTCAATTGGCCACATAACATGCAAAGTTGTAATTTGTATTTCTTCAGTCCTTGAAATGTCAGTCTCACTCGAGAGATCCCAAGTCAACTTTATTTGTGCCCGTAATTTTGTATTTTAGTCCAGAGATCAAATAGTAAGGGAGTGAGATTTGAGGACCACAGTTGCTGATTCCAACGACCAATTCTGTCGATACAAATGATCTATATACATTGAAATTTTCGATTTTTAAAGAATTTTGATTCTTATATAGGCTTATAATTTTGTAGGGATGCATTTAATGTTTTGTAAGACTCCATACCCAATATTTCATTACTCTCATCTCCGATCAATGTTGTGTTTGTTGTCTTTGAGAATGGAAACTCCCAAAGTCGAGAAAGACAAAATTGATTCTAAGCATTCATTCTTGCTAGATAGTCTAATGAAGTCTTTTTTATCCCCCATTCAAAATTTTATTGTCATTGCTGATGACATGAGAACTTATTCCCATCTCACTCTAGCCGAGACATCGTGAGAAATTGTTCTCACTCGCATTAGCCCTACTTCGAATGACTTTTTTGAATCGCTCGATACAAAAGTTATAAAAGAACTATACCTATGCTTAACGATGATGTATATTTATATTATAATGAAAAGAGTTCAGGTTACCTAAAATGCTATTTATTTATATATAATTCACCTAAAATTCAAAGTAAAATTTGAAGTTTCAAACTGGTAGGCTGTTATAGCGACAATTAGACTTGCGTTGCTAAGGAACCCTTTAGAGTAATCAAATATCTGTCAATTTTATAAAAAGTGATACTTTGTCACCTCTCAAGAGAGATAAAATATCAAACTTTTTTCTCGCCCAGAAAAAAAAATACAATGCGTCGACTAAAACTACGCGGATGTCATTATGATTTATGGAAATCGAAAGACTAGAAATAATAAATATGTTACTGTGAATGCGAATATTAAGATGCACCAGTTTCGATAGTGTGAGTTCAAAATTGTTTTATTAATCATTTTGAATGAGACATAAACCGGTGGATGTGCATACATAGATTTGAAAATCACTTGAGTGTTTACACATTCTAGTAGCTTAAAAAGACACCTAGAAATAAAAAAGACATATACAGAATTTAAAAGAAAAAAAGAGCTCTTAAATTGTATGAGTCAACCTAATTCATTTATTGTGCAATGAGTACTCTGCCAAATTATCAGAATGTTACTTTATATCAGAAAAGAAACACTGAATGAAAGGCCATTTTTTCTTCTCTAAGATATGGAAATACTATGAGGTTGTTGGTATGTTCCTCATATCGGTGAAGATGGCACGGATTACAGAAAAATCGCTACGCTACGCTACTATAGTCCATGCAGTATCAACCTCTGGTCTGAGGACTAAACAACTCGGAAACCGTTAGTTTTTTGAGAAATGTCCAACATAAATATGGCTGCATATAGTCTCTTCCTTTGGTTTTGGGTTTCGGTTTGTTCAGAATATGAGAACATGACAAAACCCTTGTCATTTCCACTTTTTTGAAAAAAATTGCATTTCTTAGTACTCCTCTTTCAAATAAAAAAAACATCAAATCACAGCACGATCACTATGCAAAACTAGCGAACACAAAAAATGTCAAGAGTCGATTTCGCACATGAAGGGTTCCGTGCCATTATAAAAGATTCAACACTATGTACTTTCTCCGAAAATGTTAATTCTCTACCTATTATCACAGAATATATATGGTTACATATTCTGTGCTATTACTGTTCCTTAGATATAGCCGGCTCTCAGAAGAACGGACAGAGGGATTTGGTATTTGTTGCTATAGTGATAATAGAAATACAGATTGTGTGGAAATTTTAACATTCTATCACTTTTTATAAGATTCAGCCCGCTGAGAGACGAAGGTACGCAGGGACGAACCTAGTTTTTTATTCTAGTGGCAACAAAAATACATTCTGTAAATATTTCAGCTCAAAACCTATTGTTTATGAGATACAGCCCGCTGACAAACGGATGGACGGACTGATAGTAGAGGATCAGTAATAGGATCCCGTTTTCACCACTTTCCTACGGAACCCTTCCAATTGTAACTATACATCATCCGCCTGGGAAGTAGGTCATAAAATAGTCATACGAATTGTATTCGAGAAATGATAAAATCATTATCTATTAAGAATAATATAAAAATCATTAATCGCAACAATAAACCCTTCACATGAAGATTTCTATCTTCTTCTATATATATACACTCTACAAGAATCAATTAATAAAACTTGAAGGGTGAGTGGATAATAATTGACCTTTTGTTCACCGCAGAATCCAGTATACCACCACAAAGACACCCTCCTTTAGCCCCTCTACCTCTTTTTGGAAGCCGCTACCGTGTGCTGCTGTATAATCCCATTTTCTCAATCAGCTCTCTCTGACATCCAATTAATTTATCACAACTTTATTATTATCGGCGCTTATATCTGGATGATTTTATCATCATCATCCCATCCAACAACTGATGGGGAAACTCGCATACTTTCATTATGTATATGAGTTATGGACCCTTCTTGCTGCTTTCTCCTTCTTGGAGTCGTCCACTTGAGAATTCCCTTTTATCATCAAAGTTGGAGATTAGTAATAAAGACCACTAAAAACATATGTCCAGCTAGTATAAATACCTACTGAATTATGCACTCCAGAGAAAAAACAGACAATAATTTTCCATAACATTCGAAACATTAGACAAAAGTACTTATTTATAAAAGATGAAATTAGGTAGGTAATTAAATTATTAGAATGTATGCCCTTACTATTCGCACTAATTATACTGCAGATTCTCAATAAATTTTACACGAAAATATTAACCAGCGTTCGAAGTCCCACCATAATTTATTGAATTTAAGTTTAAACATTATTGATGTCCATCTATCAAAGTATTCCTCTATAATTAATAGATATAATTTTTTCCTTATAAATAAAATGCAGTGGTCTAAAGTCGATCCCGGGACGCGTAAATCCATTGCCTTGTACACGGTAGAACCATAGGATCGCGTTGTATCAGTTAGGAGAATGGTGCAGATAATTGCGCGTAACATAAGGACAAATTGCTGTGCAGTACAACGTCCACGATTCGAGTTTTCACACATTCAGTGATCACGAGAGAGTTTCACTCTTGGCGTTAGAGCTAAAGTGTGGCAGTTGTTTATTTCATTGGAAGTGTACGGAAAGTTTCTGAAATAATTGTATTTCACTGATTTTTGCAATCTGACCATTTATTGTAATATTCTATATATACTGTAATGTATATAATAATAAATAAATTTTAACAAATGATATCTTGCAAGTGTTTTCTGTTAGTTATTTCTATGAAGATATGTTACAAAATGGCTGAAAAATCCGTAACTGATATTCTGGAGAATTTATGTGTAGGCTTGCATATTAAAACGATTAAAAAGGAAAGTAATGAACATTTTACAATCGATTTGCAATGTAAACTAGTGAACGGAGAAAATTCTGAGGAACAGTCTAACAACTGGGTATCAAAATTTTCTGATCTGACTTATACCAACTGGATATGTAAGAGACGCTTTGCAAATCCTTCACCTTACATATTTCGGAAAATATTTTCATGTCAGCATGCAGATATTAACAAGGCAGTTAAGCGACGAAGGGAAGATAACAGAAACAAGAAATGTGGCGCGACCATTGATTTTAAATTGAAAAAATCTATCGTGACATAATCAGAAACGATTGCTTGTTAAAGGAGGGAAGAAATGCAGTTATACTTATCAATAATTTTTGCCATTCTCGTAAAGTCCACGTTGCTTATGCGTATGGCTATTTACAAATGAACAATAACACCATAGAGACGTTTAATTAATATTTTAAATTAGGAATGACTCCTTCAGCATCTAAAGCATATGATGAGATAAAAATACTTGAAAGCGAGGAACACAATATTCTATCTCTGCTAGCCAATGCGCAAATCAATCCGACGCAAAGTAAAACTACGACAAATGGCGGAAATTAGAATATGGAGATCCCGAAGAAACCAGTATTCTACAAATATTGAGTTCAAAAACGGGAGAGTTCGAGAAAGCTGGCGTTGAAGGAGTTTTACGAGAAAATCCTCTTTTAATAGTTATTGTTACCCCAATTATGCAATGAACAATAGATGAAGAATTTTCTGACGAAATTGTATGTATTGTATTCTAATACACCGGAAGAAACTGACGAAAATTTATATCTTTTGATGGCAAGTGAGGAAATAGTTAAAAATAATTTGGAAAAAGAACATTTTACAAAACTATGGGAAAGAAGATTGGTCTATTACCTACATATAGAAGCAATTTACCAACAAGAGGGTGTAATACTGAAGCATCTAGTCGTATGTTCAAAGATGTTATTTTACAACGCTGCATGGTTTTTAATAGTTGTGCACTAGTTGATTTCATTGTAACTACATTTGAACACTACTATAATAGGAGATTACCAGAATTTGCAAACTCACTACGAACTAAACATCAAATAGATTACAAAATTTTATTTTTTTTGTAGGAGAGCAAAAGACATCGACAGATTGTTAAAAATTGGCGATCATATATATCATGTAGTATCGGCAACAGAAAAGTTTTTGCTTTATACTGTTAATATAAATATCGCATTTTATGGTTGCCCTCAAGGTAAAATTGAAGCATTTTGTAAGCACCTATGCGCTTTAGAGCAGCAGTGTGGATTCCTTTTTATAAATTCTCCATCTTTATTTTACAAAGACAATGTGAAATTAGCTAAAATAGCAATGGGGGCAGATGCTCCAATAGAATTTTTCAGGAACATAGAAAGTGATGTACCCTCGGAGAAAATATTGAACGACTTAGAGGAAGTCCCTGAAGAAACTGTCACATACCATAAGAAAGATGAGATTCCTGTTCAAAATTTGGTAGATGATAATCATGCTAACCACAAAAAAGTTTCGTGATCAACTCAACAGGCTTAGTAATATTTTGGACGAAAATAGTTCATAGAGGCCGTTACTATTTTAATCAAATTAAATTAATTGTTAAAATATGTTTACACTTCAACTCAAGCGTTGAATTTTGCATCAAATGCATTTTTTCGAGTTCTACTAACATCCATAGCTAGACGAAAGGATAATATTCAAGCAGGTTGACCGACGATTATGGAACAGAAATCTATGCACGTGCGACCAACAAAGAGAATGCATAATTTATTCATGAATATTTTGGAAAATAAACGAAATGTAAAGAATCATTAGAAAGTAAGCAGTTTAAATATACAGTAGGTATATCCGAAAATTCGGGAATAATGCATTCTCTGTTGAAAAATAGGTTATTGCCACGACTACTCCAACACGTCTGTAATGTTTTTTTTATTGCGCCTCCTTTGGAAAATATTTTTTTTAGTGCCACTTATTAAAAACTTTTCAGATATATAAGAGAATGATAGTTCGAGCAGTCAAAAACAAAATCAACGTGTACGGGCATTTTTTGCAAAAATCGAGGCAAAAATTGATTCCATTAAAATAAAAAATTCACCTTCAATAATATTGCAACGGAATAAAATGTCTATTTATATGTACATTATTTCCAAAAACAGTTTTTTAATTAAAAACCTACTTTAGAATTGTATATTTTAATTTGTATTATTAAATTTGCATTTATTATATTTCCTTTTATTTTTATTTCACTTTCTAATACGTTAACTTCATAAATAGTGTAAAAGAAAAATTCTTATTAGGGGTTCAATGCAAACTGGCGTATTGAAATGCACTGGGATATGTCTTAAATAATGCAAGGGTATTGTTAGCCAATGTCGATACTGGTACAACCGCGCTTAACGCAGATATGGTTGTACTGTGCAGGAATATGGATTTACGCTCCCGGGTCAGCTACATGAAAGGCAAGTACGTTACGACTACACCACCACAGCGTTTAGTTTTATGAACATAGACATAGATAAATAAAAATGGCTTGTCAACGTTAATTTACTTTTTTTTTTTATTTATTTTTCCAATTACCTTTACATACAATAAAAGACCTACAGGAGGCATAAATGCCCGTACATAGGATGGTCCAGAAAAAAAATAATTAAAGAAATAAAATTAAATTAATTATCCTATAACAAATTCCCCTTAAAGTAATAATGTTTAATAATATATATCATATCATCATATCATATATACCAACTAAAATTATAAAATAGAGAAAAAAAAGAACAAAAAATAATTCTATGATTTTCCAGTTTTAACTAATCAATGATAATATCTTTAATTTTCTCTTTTATCTTTCTTTTGAACACATTTCTATTTACACTTAAAGTTTTCAAGTCATTTGGTAGATCATTAAAATACCTTTTAGCATAATATTCGAAACTTCTTTGCCCAATGGTTAAAGAATGTAGTGGTAATGCAAGACTTCTAAATCTGGTGTTAACTGGTTTATTTATAAATTCACTTTTTAAATCATTATATTGATTAATAATAGCTTTAACAACAAAAACTTGCCTAATATTTAAAGGTTTATCCGGATCATCTTCAGTTATAACAATAATTTTGAAAATACGTTTCTGCAGTCTATCCAATGGATCAAAACATGCATCATAAAGACCACCCCATCCTATAACAGCACATGAAGCCACACTATGAAACAATCCGTAATATATTTGTAACAATTGACTTTTGTTTAACAGATGCCTAAGTCTGAAAAAGAGGTAAACTAAATATTTGCTTTTTTTTACTATGTTGGCTACATGAATGTCCCATTTCATATTACAGTCATTAGTTATTCCTAGATATTTAGTGCAAGTAACTCTTTTTAATTTTTGACCATTTATATAAATTCCAAGGTCTTTAGGGAAAGAGTCACTATAATTACCAAACGTAATGAAAGCAGACTTGTTTGTGTTAAGCACCAAGTTATTATTATAAAGCCAAGAATAAATGAAATCTAATGTTGTTGTCATTTCTTTAGCAAGTTCAGGCCATGTAAAATTTTTCATTGCAAGTGCCGTGTCATCCGCATATGCAACTAATTCGTTTCGTAAGACAAGCAAATCATTAATATAAAGTATACACAGCAAGGGCCCCAGAATATAGCCTTTTGGCACACCAATATTGGTTTTTATAGGCAGACTTTTGATTCCGTTAACCTTAACAACTTGTATTCTGTCATGCAAATAGCTCCTAAATAGGGATAAACATACTCCTCTTACTCCCATTTTTTGTAACTTGTCTAGAAGAATTTCATGATCTATTGTATCAAATGCTTTGGAGTAGTCCAAAAAAGCGACAACCGTTGGTTTGCTAAGACTTAAATTTTCATATATAAATTTACTTAATAGAGCAATAGCATCTTCAGTGCCTTTTTTCTTAAGGAAGCCAAACTGTTTGGTACTAATCAAATTGTACTTAATTGAAAACTTATATAATCTCGCAAAAATATTTTTTTCAAAAACATTAGCAAGATTAGATATTAAAGTAATTGATCGATAGTTAGACACCATTCTTTTTGAGCCATCTTTGTAAATTGGACAAATGTCAGCAGTTTTAAATTGAAGTGTAAGTATTGGAGTAATGTATGGAGCAGCTAATCTTATAGAAAAGGCATGAATATCATCATACCCTCCGACTTTATTTTTTAGATCATGAATATTTTTGAAGACCTCTTGATTATTTGCTGGTGCAAGAAATAAAGTATTCTGATTTACTGGCAATTCAGGTATAATATGTTGCTGAATGGGTGCAGAAGCACTGGTACAAAGACTAGACGCAACAGTACTAAAATATTCATTGAAATAATTAGCTTTAGACCAATCACAATCACTTAAATTATTTTCAATCAAAATTTCCTTAATTTGCCTGTTTTTTGTAGTTTGATTCAGTTTACTATACTATGCACAAAATTCCACATTCTTTTTGAATCAGCATTTTGTAATTGCCTTCGCTCGTGTTTATATTTAGCTGCTCTAAGTAACGATTTCAGTATTTTTTCGTAATTGACGAACTGCTGTTTTTTAAGCAAATTGCCTTGATCCTTCTTCCATGTTTTATATAGTTTATTTTTAATATTTACAGAATTAACAAGAGCAGGTGTAATCCAGGATTTGATCTGTTTTTGTATTTTTGGTTTAGATTTCAAAGAGAGTTTGTTGATATTTTGAATTTTTGTAATCAATAAATCTAATGCCTCTTCATTATTTTGAATATTATAGATCTGATGCCAATCTTCATCCTCACATAGCTCCAAAAAACGTTTTTTCTTTATTTCGAGTTTCACCGTTTGTTTATATTCAATATTATTTCCATATATCGATACCATCACAGGGTAATGATCTGTGATAGAGTCAATCAGTTTGCCCGCAGTTGATTTATATAAACCTTTCATAAAAATGTGATCAATGCAAGTTCCCTCCTTATTTTTTTGAGGAGGGCGAGTACAAGTATTTATCATTGATTGATAACCATTTTGTAATAGCAAATAAAAGTATTCTTCAGTTTTACAGTCAAATTTTAAAAGATCTAAATTGACATCACCTAAAATAATGTGATTGTCGACAGATTTATTGCTTATGATAAAATCTTTATGATCTTTAATAAAACTATCAGCTTGATAATCATGACAACGATAGATTCCAGATATCCTTAAACTGCTTTTATTAGGTAATTCAATTAAACAACTAGTAATTTTTAATTCGTTGAATTGTTCATTAATAACTTGATACTGAACGCTGTTTTTAACATAAACAATTACGCCATCTGCTCTATTTATTCTGCTATTATTTTCAAAATATGTATAACCAGTGATATTTATAAAATTTATATCATCCATTAGCCAAGCTTCTGAGCATATCTGGTGTGTGCTTAAAAGAACCAATCATAGCTTCAAGTTTTAATATATTCTTTCTTATACTTCTAATATTTACATGCAAAATCATAAGTTCAGATTTACAAAAAATAGGATTAGTGTTGATTTCCGTGATTTCCGTAAATAATAATTCGTCACTGAGTTTATAATCAGCTATCTCCATAGAAAATATAAAAAAATACTATATATAAGATTATGATCTAGTTGTTTGGCCCACTAACTTTGATTTGAAAGGTGAATCAGGCTTCCATGGGTAATCAGTATCGTTAACAAATTGTTCCCATCTGACCTTAAAACTTTCGCAATTTTGAATATCATCATCAGAATGCTCAGTGGATCTTTTTTGACTAAGTATTTATTTGCGGAAATGCAGTTAATACATTTGGTGACATCTGCGTTACATACATCAGCCTTGTGATCCCCTGAGCATTTATAGCATGCTTTTTTTCTTTTAAAAATATTTATATACTTTTTCCACGAATGATTATATCCACAACAGTTTTTACATCGTTTTATATTAAAATTATCATACACTTTACAGTTTTCAAAACCAATAAAAACTGATTTTACCTTCATTATTATAGAATATGCCATACAGCTAACTTCTGCTACAGCAGCGTAGCAGTTGTTTCTCTGTTTATATTTATGCACAATATTCACACTATTTGCTGGTGGGATCCGAATAATTTTCTCTTTGAGTATTATTATATAGATACTATTGCTACTTACTTCAAAAGTATCACAGTACAAATAAAATACCAATTATTTTGTATTTTTCAGTGTCAACAGCATTACACAAAATTTTAAATAAATATATACAATGATTTATAAATTTCCAATATAAAGATGTCCTACTTCATTAATTCTGCTACTTGAAATTTTGATATTTTTGAAAAATAACACCTTTTACTACTTTTGGTGAATACACTAAGGCTTATTTCTTGTTTAATGATGATGGCTAGCTCTAAAAATATGGCTAATAATTTAATTCATAATAATGAGAAGCCCAACTTAACAAGTTTAGCATTCTTTATCAATATGATAACATTAAACCCTTTAAAAACATTTACAAGTTTATTAGTGACCTCATCTACACAATGTAGAGATCTATAGATAATCTAATATATAATTTTCATTAGAAACATTTGAAATAAAGGGAGCTTCCTTATAGCGAACGCGCTAAATCCACTCAATAAATTCGTTATACGGAAATTTCGTTGCACAGATTATATTTGTTTCTATTGTAAAATAACAAAATGTGCAACGTTTATTATTTGGCGGAGATAAGCTACTTTCTTAAGCCCTAAAGCTGCTTTTTAATGAATGCCTTATTAACTTGGAACTAATGATCACCTCCAAGTTCTAAAGAGCCTGACTGAAAAGTCGGTCGTACATATATATGTTTTTGGTTTATGAGAAAGCTTTTGATACAATAAACCAGCATAAAATTTTGAAGGCACTACACAGCTGCCGAACAGACCACCGCTATAAGATGCTCATAAAATATATATATATATATATATATATATATATATATATATATATAACAACGCTACAGCATCTCTTGCACTCCAAGAAAACAAAAAACAATTTCCGATAAAAACAGGCGTAAGACAGGGCGATACCATCTCACCCAAACTGTTCACTACTTTGTTAGAATATATGTGTAAAGTTAATAAACTTCAAAATGTGTCACTACATTATGGACCACCCGTTATTTTGACGTCCACTATCTCGAGTTATTCCATGGTTCATTATTTGTGGGACATATTCTAAAAGTAGGTTGTGTGCACCTGTGTTTTATTCCGCGTTTGTTGCTTACTGATATTTTCGAGGGTGATTTGAATTATTTTGACTATTTTTCGCTGGCTACATTTATTGACATTCCTAAGTGAAAATTACTATTATCATTGATTCTCTAAGTACAGGGAATTCATCTCAAGATACTAATGAAACTGAGGCCTTCTGACTATAGGAGACCCCAAACTGCCCTCCCTAGAAAACATAAAACTAGAAGAATACCTCATAGCAGTTGGACCATAAACTGGCCCGAAAAATATTATTTTTTCGTCAAGGATATCAAATCAGTATTGTAGATATTTTTATGAATAACCATAATGGAACTATTAGAATAAATGGGGGGAGGTCATCAAAGGTCATAGACTTATCAGCCCTAATGAGAGAATACTTATGTCAATCGTATGCCCCACGATCCCTTATAACGTACTCGGTCAAGAACTGGTGAAATATAGGCTTAAAATTATGTCACCAATATCCTTCCTTAAAATAGGTACAAACCACCCTGACTATAAACATATCCTTAGTTTCTGCCGACAGGTATACATATCCCCCTCTAAGAAAATTCAGTTCCCGAATCTATTGTGATATCTCATGAAAATACATCCTACCGCATTTTTCTTTCATTAGACGCATGCTTCATGTGCTGATAGTATTGAATGAGTGCAAAGAAAATTTCAGTTTCAAAGAAGATGGGGTTTACCCTGAATGCTATATTTCTTTCGATAGTCTTCTCAACCGGTTTCAGTGTGAATCTTTGCAACACAGACGCACTAAATCGGAGTTATTTTCCTATTTAAAGCACTGAACAACATAATAGATTGTTCATGTATTGTTGAATCTATTTCATTACAAGTACCTCGTCTGGCTAGCAGGAGCAATCGTACGTTTGTACAACCCTTCTCTAGAACTAACATGCATCACTCGCCTCTATACCGACTTTGTGATCTGTATAATAAAAATCAAAATCGGTTCGATATTTTCAACTGCAACGTAGCTTTTGTGAAAAACATTCAGAATTTAGTAATAAGTTAAATGATGTTTCTTTTCTCTTTTCTTTTTTTTGCACATAACTTAGGTTTATCCCCATTCTGTAAATGGTGTTTTTGTTAATTGGTTTAAAATAAAATAAATAAATAAATAAATAAATAAAAAAAATTTGCAAAAAATCAGATCACTTTGAGGCTAACTGTTCAACAAAAAATAATAGAACTCCTTACATCCCAGAAGTACTTTTGCAGAATGAATCAACAGAATATGCCAATCTACAACCGAATTCTCAAACAGAAGAAAATAATTTAGCAAAGAAGAGCGCAAAAATTTCATCTGAACATCACACATCCAATCGACCTATTTCTGAAATAACCACTCCACCACAAACTCCGGAAACCGAAACATTCTAGAAACCTGATTTCAGAATATTGAGAAAACAGTCAAAAATGCAAAAATGGATGAGGAAAGTTCAGTTGAGAAAGCCATGGAACCTACTAACGAAATGTTCGAGAAATCCACAAAGAAATTTGTTCCAGATTATGTACAAATCAAAAACTTTTATGGTTCTTCTGACCCGCTCAGTATAAATAACATTTTCACGAGTGATATATAAGGTTTATTAGAAATGCTGGTGAAGATATATTCTTACTTCACTGAAAGAAGAATAAAATCTAGATGCACAAATATCAAAAAGTAGATTGCAAAACAGCTTTTACTAGAGTCGATATCCGACATCGAAAGCGATACATCCCAAGAAACTTAATTAATTATGTCTATTCTCCAGTGGAACGTTAACGGGTATTAATTATACCCGGCTAGATATGCACAAAATTTTATCAGAATATAATCATTCCATCTACTGCCTACAAGAGACTAACTTCCGGGACACAAAAACACACACATTGAGACAGTTCAACAGTTATCATAAGAATAGATCAGCAGGCTTAAGAGCCAGTGGAGGAGTCTCCATTTATGTAAAAAATATTTACGATTCACACATAATCAATAGTTACTTCGCCAAATCTCCTTTTTGGTTTAGATCGCCCTGTATATGATGATCCGCACGAGACTTGATAAACGATAGTAAGTATATATACAGAAATTATTGGGTGAGGCGTGAGGGGAAAGCTGTTCAAATGCTCTAATTAGATAAAACTGCAGCATATACAAAAATATAGGCTTTGGATCATCCCTGAATTTGTACAACAGATTTCATTTGAAGTACAAACGATTTTTTTATCTTATAATAATAAAGTTATTAGCAAAAGTAATTTTGCTTTCCGAACTTTATTAAAAATATATCTTTTGAGGACATACTCGATCAGAGAACACTGCCTTTCGATTGTGTTTTGTTTGAACAGAGAACACTTCCAAAGTGTATGGAGCAGATAGAACATACAATTTTTCTGTGTTGTATGTTCTCTTTGGTAAAGACGAAAATTAATTGGATATGACAAAATGACAAATGACAAGTGACATCATCGAAATTCGAAATTGAATAATTCTACGGCTGGATTCTACAATATTTATCAATCTGTTTTCTATAACAGAAATTCTGCATAGCATTTAATAGCGTAACGTAATTATATTGTGAAGATATGTAAACTAAGTATGTAACCACCAAAACCGACATTTCTGGATGTCGGTGAAACATTGCGACAAGTACATATTTTGGAATTAAAGACAAAAAATTTTGATCAATCAATAAAATGAAATGCCAAGATATTCATAAATTATGAGTAACCATTCTATGTGATAATTTAAGGAAAATTCTATAACCAATTTCAATGTAGGTATCTAAAATAACTATTTTCATAAAATAAAAAATAACTAATAATTCGTTTTGAACCAATTTTCAATAAATCTAAAAAAATATTTATTCAGAAAAAATATTGATCAGATTTGGTCCAATTTTTACTCTCCTACCGCTACCATAGTATCTTATGTAAGGAAATTATTGTATTCAAAAATTGAAGAAACAGTACCATCGATGACGACGAAGACGAGGAAGACACTATCAATATACCTATCACCGAAGAAGAACTTACTGAAGCGCTAACAAACGTGAAAAACTTTAGCCCAGGATCAGATGATATACCAATTAGATTCTTAAAAAAAATTACCCCAAAATGTAAAAAAATTATTACTACAGATTTTTAATGTGATATGGCTAGAAGACGCTTTCCCATGGCCAGAAGTCGCAATTGTTACCATCTTGAAACCAAATAAAGTAAAATCCAAACCAGAGTCTTACCGTCCCATTTCAATGACATGTGGAATGTGTAAAATAATAAACAAAATAATAAATAATATACTGATGTGGACCCTGGAACAGAAAAACAGATTCGCTCCATAACAAAGCGGATTCAGAAAGAATCGTTCAACATTGGACAATCTTGTAGACCTAGAATCAGAAATCCACAAAGCACTAACTATTAGGGAGGAGTGTATCGCAATATACTTCGATACCAGTAGAGCCTATGATACTGCCTGGCGCCATATTATTTTAGATACTCTGAGTAGGTTGGAAATCAGAGGAATTAAATCTGAGGGCTATTACAAAATTTTTGCAAGAAAGAAGATTCCAAGCAAAAGTGGATGATAAGTATTCCGATCCTAAAATTCAAGAAAATGGTACTCCACCAAGGATCCACTTTGAGTGTTACACTTTTTTTAGTAGCCATTAATGACATCCTCAAAAATTTTGAATCTACAGTAAGAGCGAGACTTTACACAGACGAGTTAGCCATATACTCCAAAGGAAGAAATCCAAAGCTAATTCAAAAACATATTCAAACAACACTCAATGTAATAGAAAAATGGTCCAATAAAACAGGCTTCAGGTTTTCTACAACTAAAAGAAAATGCCTTCGATTCTCTACAAAAGAAACAGACGATCCCCCGGTTTTTGTTTCAAAACAATGTTTTGGAGTATGCGGAATCTTATGAATTGCTGGGAATGATATTCGACCAAAAACTAAACTGTGTTACATAGATTATCTTAAGATGACATACCAAAAAAGTTTGAATTTAATGAGAGTGAT
Source organism: Crioceris asparagi (assembly GCA_958507055.1). Taxonomy (NCBI): domain Eukaryota; kingdom Metazoa; phylum Arthropoda; class Insecta; order Coleoptera; family Chrysomelidae; genus Crioceris; species Crioceris asparagi. Next base: position 47,071,421 of record OY293829.1, read on the forward strand.
AGCTGCTAAAAATCTGGGGACCGATTACTTCATGCTGATGAGAGTATATAAATCCTATGGACGTATTATATATGACTCAGCTAAACAGAATACTCTGAAGGAACTAGACGTCATTCATAACCGCTATACGTATAGCTTTAGTATATTTACGAATGTAGGCTCATGGACCAGCAATCCTGTATACCATCATGTATTTGCGAGCCGTTTCAAAGATATATACAAAGAAAGAAAAAGAACTGATTTACCATTTTACGAAAGAATAAATAGATATCTATTATCAGTAAACATTACAATACCTCAATGTTACGACCCCAATTTACAAACCTTCCCCCCTGGTTCATCAATATTCCTATCACTGACATAAGTTTAAACCATCCAGACAAAAATAAGACGAACCCCTAATCAGGAGGATATGATAGCCCGTCCAAAAATATGAAGTAAACTTTATATAAACTTACCCTCTAAAATGTACCATTTTTGAGATACAGGGTGTTGAAATTGAAAAAAAATCGTTTTTTGTAAATACAGTAAAACCTGAGTAAGACGGATCCTGTCTAACACGGAAACCTGTCCACGGCTTTATATACCTGAATCAGGGCATGACATTCATCGAGAATTTTCTATGATTATCTAGACGCACATAATACAGTGTGTTTCTTAATACAAAACATTAACCTGGCCAGGCTCAAATTATGTCATTAGTCAATGTCATATTCCTATATTGAGTCCATATATCTGTCAATTTTCGAAGGCCATTTTAACCCTGGCCAGGCTAATCATCATCACCATCACCATCATCATCATTATCACCATCACCATCACCATCACCATCACCATCACCATCACCATCACCATCACCATCACCATCACCATCACCATCACCATCACCATCACCATCACCATCACCATCACCATCACCATCACCATCACCATCACCATCACCATCACCATCACCATCACCATCACCATGGGTATGCCAGTCTAACGAGTCGGGCAACATCAATTTCATTTTGCTGCAATGTTTCATCATACGTTTGTTGCCTATAATTTAACTGTGCTTGGTAAACTTGTTGTAGATGTTGGTCACCGTATCGCCTTTCAAGTCGATCCACTAAACACTCATAGGAAAGTTCGCCTTCAATTAGGGTATTTAAGATTTCCAAGGCATCACCCCGTAGAGCCAAGATCAATGCAGTGGCTTTCCCTTCATTTGACCAACCACTAGCTAAAGCAGCGGCATCAAATTGCTTTTTATACGTAGACCAAGACTATTTACCATCGAATTTTGGGGCTTCAATTTTAACTGGATTTACTACACCATTTTGAGTTTTAATGGACGATCTTCTCAAGTGCACTTCTGGCTTCATTTGTGACATCTTCTCTTTCATAAAATTAAATTTTTGATCGAAACTTTCTTGAACTTTCTCTAATTTCCGTTCAACTTCTTGAACTCTTTCCTATTTCTGGTCAACTTCTTGTTTATCTTCTTGTCTCACTCTTGCTTGTTCTTCTAAGAATTGTTGTATTTTTGTTTGTTCTTCTACAATTTGTCTTATTTTACTTGGTTTTTTGTTCTTCTTTATCTTGTTGTCTAATTTTTTGTTGTTCTTGTCTATGTCTCTATTGTTCTTGTCTGCTTCTTTATTGATTTTCTAGAATTTGACTTATTTTTGTTTGGTCTTCCTGTCTAATTCTTTCTCGTTCTTCTTTTTCTTATTGTCTAATTCTTAATTGTTCTTCTTTCTGATTTTCCAGGTACTTATTATTACATACATTATTTCTGCAAAATTTGCCATTTCGTCGTAATATTTCGATCTGGTATTCACCATATATTCTCAGCAAAATGCGATAATCCCCCTTCTGACACCAATTGTAACGTTTAACCCTATGCTAAACATTGTGGGGTAAGTTCACTTCCGCAATACTCAAAAGTTCGCAGATTGCTTCCAATGGTTTATTTCGAACACTCTGTACACGACCTTCTGTTATAGTACAACTGTGACAACTTGTCACCTTGACAATCTAAACTTTCACTGTCTTTGCCGACTGAACTACTATTAACATCTGATTCCACAGACTGACTCAATAAACTGACTGTTGTCAACTCACTTTATAAGACTGAATGTGTCCCGTGATCGCCACGGCGTTATATACCTGAATCATGGCATGACATTCATCAAGAATGTTCTATGATTATCTAGACGCATAATAATGTTCTAAAGACTTGTCAAACTGACAATATTGTGACAAACTGTACCTCACATATAGTTTCTGGAAGGATCGAGAATAAATCTACTAATTCTAGAACTACTTAATGAAATATACAAGCAACAACTATTGTAAACATGGTAGTAGAATAAATAGCTTATAAAACGAATAACAACCTTAAGTACATGACTACTTATCCACGTTATAGTACCTATTTAAACTGGAGCTAAGATTATTTTAATGATAATCAGGCGTATTTATAATCAACTCTTAAGTTCGATATTACTTTAATTTGTGTTTTAGTTATGCTAACGTTAATATCATGCGTGACAGTTTTAGCTAGTGCTGAGCTAATTTCGAAAGTGAATAAGGCTGTTTATGTTAAGGGAAAGCCCGTTATTACCAAGGGGTACTTTTGTGTCGGTACATACTTACGGTTGTCATTATAAAATAGGTAGGTACGAATATAAATCTATGCATAATAAAAAAAATGTTTGAGTTTATCCATGATAGCGAAAGCATTTTAAAATGGAAAACCGGAAAACGAAAGCGTTGTCGCTAAATAATAAAATTTATTTGATTAAGTGCATGGAACAAAAAAACTTACTCCAAAACAACTGAAAATTATATTTATGTTCCGAAAAACCCAAGTGTTTGAAATTTAAAAAAATATTCAGAAAATTAAAGAGGAATGGACGATATTCAGAGAAAGCACACATATATATAAATATTTTAGTTTTATCAGATTTTTTTATCTGCCCTGTGTAAAACAGAATCCTGCTTAAGCCGGAAAATTTCTTCACGACCTTGCGAAACCGCCTTATACAGGTTTCGCTGTATCTCCGGTTACCGTTATCGTAGAGAAAACGGCTTTTGTAAGCATTCTCCACTAATAATAAGCTAAGTTTTGAGTCAGAAAAAAATGTTTGTTAATTCATAATTGGTGAAGATTTTGAAGGAGTACTGATTGTTTTTTCTCCAATTTCTACGCCAATGAAAAATGTATGATTTTGAGACATTCATTTGAACCGCCAATGGTTTCTACACAAAAAAGGTACTGTTGGTCGTAAGTTCTTTCAAAATCAACTTTTATGTTGAAAAGGCACGGTCAATTTTAGCTATTGTAACTTGTTCTAACGTTTATTATAAATTTAAATAAAAAATTGTAATTAAAAAGAATCCCGACGGCTTATAGACACCGGAAAAGTAAATTTCTCAAAATTCATTGAATTGAAATTTGAAAAACCTTTTTATTGGTATACCTACATATCGTTACAAGCAAATTGTCCATTTTTATCCGCAAGTGTCATAGCCTTGCCGTTAGAGTGTTAGAGGTTGTTGTTTTGGCTGTTGAATATAAAGCAGATAGGGTTCGCGTTCCGCTTCAAGGCAAATTATTTTCCCCTATTTTTTATCAATATTTATACTATATATTTTATAAATTAGAATCCATATTAAGATCTCCAGAAAATGTACAATTACATCAAATTTATATTGTGTGTTCATGTTTTACCAATATTTCTTATTTTTTCTTTATACATTTTTATTTTTTTCTGTGCATTTTATGAAAAATTGCTTCGAACAAAAGTTGTAGGTACTTACTGATTATATCTATAACCCATAAAATTATTTTAGATGATATTTACGCAACGGTCCTTTTTTGATATTTTTTTTAAATGTTTGAACGATCGCCATTTTGAAACTACTTACACGATAATGCCCAATAACGAACTTGGCCGAGATATTTAAGAAATTGATTTTTGTAGTAAGTTTGAAGTTGATACCTCCAAAACTGCGATCTCTATCATGTTAACAAAATTGGTGATATCCCATATATATATGAACTTTTCAAACAAAAGTTTTTTCTGGACTTACTTAGACATATGACAACATGCCGTTGAATTTTTTCGAAATTCAAAAGTGTGAACGATCACAATAGGTATATATATACATTTCTATAAGAAATTTCCCTAAAAGTTACCATGTTTTTTCAACATAAAAGTTTATTTTTCTCGAAAATGGTCGACTTTCGAGCTTCGAGGTTCAAATGGGTATCTCAAAATCATAATTTTTTTTAACAAAATTTTTTTCTGACGATAAACGGTTCCGGAGACATTCACAAAAAACTATTTTTTTTCAATTTCAACACTCTATTTTTTGAAAATGGTGCATTTTAGAGGGTAAGTTATTATAAACTTTTTTCGTATTTTTTGGACGTGCTATCACATCCTCAAGTCTTGCGCATACATTATGAAACACCATGATATACCGATGCCTCCAAAACACCATATGGAGTCGCAGCAGCGTTATTAAAAATAATTTCAAGGAGGGAAACTGCCAACAATGTGTACTATTTACACCGGAGAACTATTTGCTATACAAAAAGCATCATAATATTGCAACGAAGTAAACTTGGACAAATGCCTAATCATATCGGACTCACTAGGAGCTATCATCGGCTTGAATCAAGAATATCCTCAGCATCCAATTCTACAACTCATAAAGAGAGAACTGCAAACAATGCATCACTTCATGTCATATGGATACCATCACATGTAGAAATAGCTGGCAACGAGGCAGTTAACAACTTAGCACGACCAGCATCTTCCAACCAGGACCTACCAGTCACCAATGTAACGACGTGAAGCAAACGCGGCAAAAAGTAACATATATATGACAACAGTGGAATAACTCCTCTCATGCAAAACTGAAAGAAATCAAGTCGTCAATGCTACCAAGCAAACTCAAATCGGAAAACCGTAGACAAGAGGTCATACTCATACGCTTAAGAATGAGGAACAATTAGTCGCTAATAATCTTGTGGATTGAAGAGACGTTAAACTTTAAATAAATAAATATAAATAAAAAATTCTAAAAGTAGAACATAAAAAGCATATTGTATATGTCACACTCAAAGACTGAATTATTTGGCCACTGGCTGATTTTTCGAGCCAAAACACGAAGTGGACATATCAAAATATCCACGTCGCGTTTGGTGGTACATTCTACAAAAATGTACCTCTAAAGCACAATCTAAAGCCAGGTCCAGTGTGCAAATGATAATATCAGTACTTGAAGCATTACATGATGATTAAAATGCTCTGTTCTGACTGACTGGAATCAAAATAGAGAGAAGTGGAGGTATCGATACAAAGCGTCAGCGATGGGCAGACTTACAGTATTTCAGCAGGATTCATATTCCTGTACATAAAATGGTGATTTACTATCCCTAGCGACGGTTCTTTTAGATTTGGTAAAGTTCAAGTTTATATGGCGAAGAAGTACATCTATCTAAAATTAAGTAATCGTATCTATACAAATACATTAAATAAAATAAAGTGAATTTACGTTGATCAGACGTTTATATTTATCGATATTGTAACAAACTTGAATCGACGCCATTATCGAGGCGTGTGCAATTCGTCTGAGGGCAGAGCACCTTGGCCAGAATGGATGTTGGTGGGCAAAGGTGGTATGAGTGTAAGCCATATCTACTGCTATTGGTCAACGATATACGCCAAGGTCAAGATTATATCCAGAAGCATCTAGTGAGTTCGCGCAAGAGGTGGCGAAGAAGTACATCTATCTAAAATTAAGTAATCGTATCTATACAAATACATTAAATAAAATAAAGTGAATTTACGTTGATCAGACGTTTATATTTATCGATATTGTAACAAACTTGAATCGACGCCATTATCGAGGCGTGTGCAATTCGTCTGAGGGCAGAGCACCTTGGCCAGAATGGATGTTGGTGGGCAAAGGTGGTATGAGTGTAAGCCATATCTACTGCTATTGGTCAACGATATATGCCAAGGTCAAGATTATATCCAGAAGCATCTAGTGAGTTCGCGCAAGAGGTGGAAAGTTCTCGTGACGTTGGAAGATGTCTGTTGATGATTTGAGATGGAAGGGCTTGCCTATATATTGGAGAGGATTTGATGCGGAGTGCGGAGTCAGTCCGAAGTCTGGGGCAGTCGCCTAGTGCAATCGAGTCAGTCCGGAGCAGTCAGCCTGGTACGGTGAACACGAGGGACACCGGACTATGGTGGAGACAGGGAGTATGGTTCAGTCCGGCAGTTTGGTGGGTCCTTAGTAGGGGGCCATAAATAAATAACACTCTATTGTAAATAGTAAACATAAACTGTGCATAGTTGTGAATAGTGTAGAGTAAGTTATATAATAGTGTGTAAATAAATAAACTTGAATATAAATAATTCCGTCATGTTTCATATGCCTGTTAAAATATATAGGATCATGAAAATAAATGCTCTGGTAGTGTAGTGGTAACGCACTTGCTTTTTGTACAGCTGACCCTGTTTTGATTATTCGCTACCGCATTTTTATTTGAAAAATAAAAATAAAAAAGAAACATTATAAAGAGGAATACCCATTGACTTAAGAGCCTCGGGGACTTTCCGATAACTGTGGCGCCCAGAATAAGACGAAAATCAAGAATACCAATTTTCAAGTTTTCATCTCCTTTTGGAGATATTTGCCCCTTCTTTTCCCAACAAGCTTGCGAGATGTTGAAGCTAAAGTGATGTTGGATTGGGAAAAAACGCGTTTAGAGGTACATAAAAATTCGTAATTACACTGTAAACACATTTCAATTATTGGTCAGCCGCCATATTGTATTACTGAAATAATCTTATGGAAACATGTTTCCATACGATTATACCCTGTTGCCAATTACTTCATTTTAGAAGAAGAATTATCATTTAGTATTCTTGCTTTAGTAGAATACGTTGAAGACAATAGAAAGAAGTATCTTTATATGAAATATAATTCAAATGAAATTTATTCCAATAAGGAAACTAAGGAATAAAATTAAATACAGATTTAGTATTTTGTGGTTGGATAGGTTTGTGTTTTCGTGACAGGTTTGTTTCCTTAATATTTGCTAAATAATTACATTTTAACGGTGTATTATTTGTTACATAATTTCAAAACAATAATATGACATATGACAATAACAGCGGCTAGAAAAGAGTCAAGGAGTGCAAGGTGAAATTTACATGTTTATAGTGATTAATGTGTATTTTTCAAGAAAAAACTTCGTTGGGAAAGTTTCTACAGTGTGATTTCTGGTATGTGTGACTTCTTTTACACCTCTATATGCGTATTTTTCCTCATCAAATACCTCTTATGCTTCAAGCAAGCTTGTTGGAACAAAAAGAGGACAATATCTCCAAAAGGAGACGAAAATAAGAAAATTGGTATTCTTGATTTTCGTCTTATTTTGGGGTGTTTTAACAGAAAACACTCTAAATCTTGTCGCCTGGGTTATCGGAAACGTACCAGAGCCTCAATAGTGTTCAAACTTAAATTTAATGATTTACGAGCGAAGTTAGATCGCTGGAAAATCTTTTTTAAGATTCAAGCTTGAGTGCAGGGTTTCTGGGCTTCCAATATCAAAAATATAGAATATATTTTTCCATCAAAGAATTTAATGTGCAATGTATTTTAAAGAATTTAAACCAATTTAAACAAATTGTTATTTCAGCAGAGCAAAAATTTATGTACTTACGTTATTTATGATCTATATTTTAACCAGTATTTATGTGCTTTTATATTATGATGGTTTGGTATTGACAAGTATTGTCAAAATTAACTAAGAAACTTATTCCATAGAGTAATAATAAATATAGAGAGGCTACTCTATGATATAAAAATTGTAGCTGTTTATCGCCATCTGTCCCTGATTTTTGAACTAACAATGAAATATGGTGGCGGCAAATTTGAAATATTTCCTTTTTTTTCTTGAAAATTAGGTATTTATATTATTCCTTAAATCCTATTTTCAATCAATTTCAAGGAATTCTTAAGAAAACTACATTTTATTGATAAGCTTTTATAAGAAATCCAGAAACTAATTGATAATAGCTTAATTAATTTGTCGTTTGACTAAATTATTTATTGAAAATGCTTATTTATTATCCATGGCGCATTATACCGACAAGATATGTGCGCATTTAAAAAAAAAACTAAATTATCTCCTAAACTATCAATCTCTGGTATAGGACATGTGGGATATAAAACTTGTAAAATTAAACGCCGAAGACGACTAAGCAATAAAATATGGGGATTCTATTTAAAAAAATCAAGTTATGGTTCTTAAAAATTTTGAAAAGTTAACGTGCCATAGTTAAGTAGCCCTTCTATATAGAATTTTATTATCGATAAATTCAAACACCTGAAATTTTGAATAGATGAAAAAAATAATTAATTCTCTTACAAAATTTTGGAAGAAATGAGACAAATACCTGCCAATAATAGATTAAAAATTTTAACATTATTAAGTTTCAGGATACTTCTTTTCCATCTATATTTGTCTTATGTTATGGTTCTTAAAAATTTTGAAAAGTTAACGTGCCATAGTTAAGTAGCCCTTCTATATAGGCAACCATTTTTGACCGCAAAACATATTCCAATAGGTTGTTAAAACATAGTTTGAATCCTAAATTGATATCCGAAAGTGTAGTGTTCTCTAAATGTCTGCTACCGTATTTTTTTAAAGGAAAAATTGAATAACTCCAAAACGGCTTAATCAAATTGAAAAAAGTAAAGGTATTTATGAAGCTTAAGAATAGGTGAATCTAAATATATAAAAATATACAGGGTATCTCGTTCAAAATAACAAAGTAGATGCCGACTTCTATATATATAAGTAAATGTCAACACATAATGTTGAGAATCAGTATCAGCGTGTTCCGTAATGTAAACTAGCATGTTGGCCAGTTTTAATTTTGTCAATAGTCAACGTTATAGTCATTTCTATCATTAGAGCATTGTTCAACATACTGGTTTATATTAAGGAACACATCGCATATATCACCCCATATCTTACAAATGTCATTTCCATTTGTTTTAAGACCTTTCACTACGCGTGAAGTTGGAATAGTTTTAAAAAAAAGTGCAATCACGCCACGGGTGCAGCGTATTGAAGTATATCTAAAGCTGAATTAATTTGCAATTTACGTTCACGATTTTTAGGCAAATATTTTTTTCTCGCTGCCGGTAATGTAAATAATTCATACATGCTTAGATACAAAACATGAAAATGGCAAATATCATTCGTGTATTATTTTTCCTAGACGACGGGATGTTAATACTGTCATTTACATTCCTAGGAAAATAATTATCATTTACATTACCGGTCGCGGGAAAAATGTAATACGGAATGTATCGAGTGTTAACATCCACGGCAAAAGAGAAGCCTCGGCCAAATTTTCGTCTCGGCTCGTACTCACTTTCCTTGAATGTTAACGTGTCTTTACTTGTCCTTGTTACTTAAATAACTAATATCAGTGAATGAATAAAACTAAGTATGTATGGGTTATAGCAGTTTAGCAGTATCCCTGTCCTTTAGGTCTTTTAATAAATCGAACATTTTTTTTTCAACTAGATCTATTCGATACATGATATTATTTTTCCTACAAATTGGATATAAGATGCTATTCCATTGCCTCAGATTTAAATTTTCTACAAATGTGATTTGAATAGTTATCAGTGGCACTACAGGTGTCATTTAGTATGCCGGAAATTTCAGATGTTGCCAGAACTGGGAATTACAATTTGAATCATCTAACTACCTGACTAGTTGGTTATTACACCTGCTGTCACATTCCCCTTTCAAAATATTTGACAATTAAAAATATTACGAACGTGTATTATGATTACTTTGATAATAAAAAGAAACATCAAAATCGGACAACAAATATAACCTAAAAACATGACAAGCGGTGATAGATTTCAATTCAAGGACGAGTCAATTACACAACTTTGTAAAACTGTTGAATTCATGCTGATAAATTTTAAATCAAACTTTGTATACATTAGAGGAGGTAGCTATCGCGAGATAGTCAGATGAATTTCATATTTCATATAAGAGCGTCTCTGCGAGCGACTCAGTATTTTAAAAATTTTAAGGATAATATCTTTTCCATCTGTGTAAGGCGGACCAAATTGCTGGTCAAGATGATCATAAGTATAACCATAAGAGCATCTTTTATAGATATACCAAGGGTTCTATTGAAATATGTGATTATTGTGATTATTATCTGTCAAAATCATTTGCATGTGTAAGAGGTGTTCCAAATAGCTTCAGTATGGGATATTCCCGTAACTATAAGAGAGAGGAAATACGGAAATGGTATATTCAATCAATCAATTTTTATGACAAACTTTATGACTATATATTTTTTCTCTTTTAATGTTCACGGACTTTGCGATTGTAAAATTTTTCGCAAATATGAAAGTATTACGTCTATGTGGCTATTGTAGGTAAATCTGACCTACAAAAACATTCTGAAGGCAAGTATCTTGCTGAGTTCAGTAGCTTAACCAACATTTTTATTTAGGGTACAGTTACCAAATTAATAACTAAATATTCCAATAATTTTTGCTCACCCTGTAGAAATAAATTATTAAAAATTTATGTCGCTGAATGGAAAATTACAATAACTTTCAAGCGAGGTGAGAAATAAACCCTGCTTCTATCTAAAGAGATCATCGATTACTTCATTACAACACTGCTGACATCCCCACTTTCACAAGTATATTTTTCCAGAGCTATTTGAAAATAAATATTCGACAATTTTTTGAACAATAAATTTATTCTATAAATTTGCTGTTTATACAAACATAAGTATATTTTAAGTAAACATAGGTAAATTTTAGTTATAAATAAAGTGTTAGTATGTTGGATGGGTGATATTTGTCAGTAGCTTCATTTGTTGGGGCAATTAGCAGTATAGCCTGTATTCGTTTGGCTGTAGTGATAGGCTAGTAGCAGCAGTAAGAATGGGCCGCCGATGCTGTCCCCTCCTCCACACATCTTTGCTAAGAGGAAAAGTTGGCGGCGACGGGTGGTAGAGGAACATGGTGTGGAGAGTGCAGAGGCGGCAATTGTTGCGCCGGTGCTCTGCTGCTACAGGTGCCCTCCGCTATAAAGCCCACCAACGGCCCATCGCTGGTGTTGTCTTCTTCTTCAAGCGCGTGTGAAGTGTGTCCGTACAATATATTAGGTCCTTCCTTTATAGCCTCCCCCAACTAACACAGTGGTGTTCCAGCCTTTGCAGAACCGCCACCGATAAGGACAAAGCCTGTTGGATACTAAACCAGCCGCGTAATTCAAGCACTCGAAGTGAGTAACTGTTTACTTTAATTTATTGAAGAATACAAGATCAAATATATTTCTTTTAGCCAATTATTCGCTTCCATACAGTGTGCCCAAAATAAGGTCAGGCTTGGAATAACATTAGTATTTTGATAACGGTAACAGATAAGAGTCGGTGTTCGTATCGTGTTCTCGAAATGTATCTTTTAATTTGCGAGATTTCAAAGAAAGACTGGTCTTTGCAACTTTGAATTTTATTTTCTTCTGAAAAGAGTCTATACTTTAAAAAATATTCTACAAACGGTATTTTCCTAGAAAGCAGTGTTTTCTAGAAACCATCATCTACTATTTTTTCCGTATTAAGAATTGTGCGATTTTGTAAATGTTTATGAAAATATCTTCAATGTACATTTATGGAAGTTAGAATTTTATTATCGATAAATTCAAACACCTGAAATTTTGAATAGATGAAAAAAATAATTAATTCTCTTACAAAATTTTGGAAGAAATGAGACAAATACCTGCCAATAATAGATTAAAAATTTTAACATTATTAAGTTTCAGGATACTTCTTTTCCATCTATATTTGTCTTATGTTAGGCATCCAGTTTTGTTCAACTTTCTACCTATGGCTTCTCTGGCTGTTTAGATCTAGTCGACATTGTCCAATTTAATTTTTTTCTTGTATGTTAATTCCTAATTCTTACCTACACGGCAGTTATAGTTTATAAGGGATTAATCTCGATTTCAGCAAATATTATTTATTTCCATACCCGGTATCTTCTCTTAATTCCTCTTATTCCAGTTTAATTTCTGTTATTACAATCTTATTTCGGTAATGAAGTTTCACCGCCATAAGCTATTGCTGGCGCAACCAGCCTCTGATATACCTGTCATTATATTTCATTCTTTTTATCCATAGAATAAACCAAGATTCTGAGGTGCTGAAAATCTATTTCCAATGTTTTCAGTATTTTAGTTTGATTTTTCCCGACTTTTTCATATAGTAGGTCTGACATGCATCTTTTGCTTTCTAAAGACAGAATCTCAATTTAACTTTTCTGAATTTTCCTTATTGATCTTCTTCAAGAAGAGTTTTAGTGATCCTTGTCCATATAATCGATAAACAAGAGATTCTATATTTTATATCTCCAAGACTATGGACAATAGTGGAAGGCTTAATACATATCCCTGCTTGAGTTCGATTTTAGTTTCAATGCATTCTTTTGTTTATATTTCTATACACATTTTCCACCATTTCAATCAAATTCGTTTTTATTTCGTTCCCTTTGTCTCAAACCCTATTTATTATTATTATTATTATTTTTTTCTCATCAAACGCCTTTTCCTGGTAAGTAGTAAATAAAGTATGAGTGCATTTATTTCCCTTTTCTAGTAAACTTAGTTTCAGAGTAAATATAAGATGCCATGTACTTCCTTTCCTAAATTCCTGTTGCGATTCTAATATCGTTGGTTCGAATTACTGTTATAATCTCTAAAATTTAGTGAAAACTTTTCTTTGTATTATGTATGATTCTTAGTGTGATCCGTTTATAATTTGAGTATAGTTTTGGGCCTTCTTTCTTGAATATTGTCAAGATATGTGCGGTTCAATCAATGGGTATTTTATTTTGAAATAAAATAATATTTAGGATTGCAAAAACTCATAATTTGGAATATTTTAATTAGGAATGATGAAGTTTATGTAAATAATTTTCCGGTTACATAATAAGTATTCTCTAGAAATATTTTTGAGTCATAATAATTTGAATATATGACACGAACTTTATCTTACAAACGTAGTCTGTATCGGATATCTATACTATTCCGGAAGCCTTTTAAGAGTTAGAAAAAATAAATGAAGAGTATATCTCGGAGACAATTTGAATGGGAATTTCCGATCGCGCCTGAAAACTACTGCTAGTGCTGGATGTCTAAATTGATACTTGTAGAATAGTGAAGAAATACATTCGATAATTATTCTTTCTCAGCTTTCATAGTGTTTCTCAGTTTCTTAAGTAACTGATACGTGAATTTATCTTTTATTGGGGTTTTATTGAAGGACTTTTTGGAACTGAGAGAGATTTTGTATTAAAAAACATTGTATTTTCTCAACAATTTTATCCCGACAAAAATTTAACATACCGGATGTTTCACTAATAATATCGCAGAAATACAGTAAAATATACAGTCTACCATAAATAATCAAAAACTTGGTGCATTCTAAAGAAAAATTTCTGATAACAGTATACACATCTGAAACATCTTAGTCACTTTCTGAAGTATTCTATAGAAATTGAAAATTTCCCATGATTTGTTATGCTCTACTCTACTTAGTAAACTAAATCCTTGAAATTTGCATTTGAGAAAATAAAAAAGCTACAATCAACAAAAATTTATGTTAAAAACATGTTTCAAGCAACTTCTTACATACGGTGTTTTATATAATATATAGAAATTCATACATAATTCTGTTGATTTTTTATATTAGGTATAATTAAACAGGTAAAAACAGCGGGAACTCGTCATCGAAATTTTTACATAGACATATAAAGAAAGACTAATCTATAATTTTTAGAATCCCCTCGACACGACAATTTTGAAGAAATAAGTCAGACTAGTTAAGACTAATACTGTTAATGTTAAATAGTTAAAGTGGTTAATATTTATGGACAACAGTTCTTAAGAGCAGGTAAAATACAAAACAAACCGTAGATGGATTTCTTCGATATGGACATGGTATGAAACAGATATAGAATTCTATGCAAAATAAAATAAAAATAGGTGTTTTGTTCCCCAAAATATAAACTGCTGAATTCAAAAGGAAATTAAATATTTCTCACTGTAAGTAAACTTATACTCGGGTCAGGTAGCAAACAAAATTCTTACAAACAAATATACTATTAAAATGTAAATCTGAATTTCAAAGAAATACTCTGCAAAATAACAAGCAATAAATTTCTGAATATCCATGATTGGTTACGTATAATTAGGAATAATAAGTTCACAGATTGCTCAAACTATCCACATTTTATCCAAATACTGTGGATAGTTTAAGCACTAGCCAAAAACACTGGATAATTTGCGTATTTTTGTGGTTTGTACTTTGTTGATAAATCTGGTACAGATTGTAAGCTAGCTGGATTGTAGACAAACCAAGCAATATACACAGCTATTTTAGATGAAATGTAATTTTCCATTAAAATAGCCAGACATTTGGATATTTTCTATACAATACAGCTAGTGTGTAAACTAGCCAAGTAAAGACTTTAACCATCAAATATACATCAATGTTCTACAAAAGTATTCAAGATTACATGCATATGTAGTTTATACATATATTAATAAATGCAAAATACACCAAATATTATAATAATTCCTTAACGACCAAAATTTTATTCTCCGAAGGAGATCGCTATCGAGAGGTTTGCAGATAATACTTGGGTAAAGTAATCTAAAAGTGTTTATCAAGGCACTGGGGGTAGAGACTGAGATATATCATAAACTCCCTAAAATACAGAAACTATGAGTTGCATCTGAGTATCTCGGCATCTAAAGTTCATTAATCAACAAAAGAATCATGAAAACCTGCAATTATATCAAAATTTGGATACTCTATAGGTACTTAAATTATTAAATTCAATGGGATATATAGGCTATGAGCAAGGGGATGGAGTCAGTGACAGTTAAAATTTGAAAAAGACTAGTACGGGATCATTCCTCATCGAACCTCATATAGATCAGTATTTTTTGCAATAAATTGGACCGACTTTATTAGTTGTTGCACTGAGAAATACAAAATAATATTAATTCTATTGGTGCCGGTACTTTTGGAGTTGATGCTTACAACAACAAACTACAACGGCACAACATCAAAATTACCATTACCAATAGAATTAATATTATTTTGGATTTTTCAGTGCAACTAATAAAGTCGGTCCAATTTTTGGTAAAAAATATTTATTTCACATTTTTTAGTGTAACATTAGTCATGAAAATTGATGATCGTTCACTAATACCCAAGAAGATATAGGCTTAGCTTATACTTGTTATTTATTATTCAGAGATCTGAAAACATGGCGGCGCAAATATACATATTTCAGACTCTACTGCTGTAACTCGAAAACCTCAACTCAACTTAAATGTTGCTACATATAATCTTTTCTTTAATTTGGCCGTCTCATATTTTCAATTTTCGAAAAAAATTGGTCTTCCACATAACGGAAATACGCATATCACATATTTCAAACTTTACCATTGAGAAACTCGGAAACCGTAACTCTTTTAAAAAATGTTCAATTTAAACGCTTCCTGGTCCCGTCTTTAAGACTGCCTTGTAAGATTTTCGATTTTTGAGAAAAATGCCCCATCCACCCCCTTCGGGGCGATTTTTGGAAGGAAGGAGATTTCGAGTTTGGATTTTTCTAAATACGGGACTATTTCTCAACTCTCCTCTTTCAAATGAAACAAAAATCATCTAAATTGGAGAACGTTTACTATACAAAAATCGCGAACAGCCATAAAAAAGCAAACATACAACCGAATTTTAAACTTTCTCCTTTTCTGAAGTCCGTCAATTAAAAAGTAATATTGATAAGAGAAAACGCGAAAGCATATATAAAGAAGAAAACATACAATGGAATTACTACTGTATGGTGCTGATCAACATCAAACATCCTTGTCCACCACATGTATCTTTCCTCTAGATATATCTTCAATATCAGTACTTCAAAAAGCAAGGGAGGAGAATCGGGTTAATGAAATCAATTCATGACCCAGTAAATAGACGAAGGGAAAGGTTTACTAATAAATAGACAACCCAATTAAAGACAAAGTATCTCTCCACTCTTTGACGAGTAGGCCTTCATAAAATGTCAGTTTTAAATATTTCAGTAGGAAAAGAATTTACGTGAGTATGTTCTTTCATTTTATTCTTATAATAGGTAATTGAAAACAAAGCTATTTTATTTTCAAGTTTAGTATTTTCTTAGCTAGCAGAAATAGTCACGCGTTACGTTTCCTCGATGCGATGTTCTCTCGTCAGTTCTTTCTTTCTCTTACTCTTTCCATTATATACGAGTGTGTGTGTGTGTATGTGCGAAAATTTAGATTCGAATAGACAAGCGTTCATACAAGCATCATGCGCAGACAATCTTAATATTAAATGTCCAAATTAAAATTAAAACACTATAATAAATAATGCCCACACTGTGTCTTTAGCAAATGTCAATATTAACTAAAGTATAAGTGTCTACTTAAATAATAAGGATGGCTTACATAAATCCTAATGACTAATACGTATTATTATCTACTATTAATTAATATACAGTACGGGGCTGGATAACTATCAATTTGAGGAAATTAGATTAGATTTAGGTTTATTAATTTGTAATGTACCAAATAGGTAATTAAATTTGAATCCAATTTTTTTCGACATGTATGATTTTGAAATAACCATTAAATGTGTAATTATTATCATTGCGATGTAGCGCTTAGTTTGAATTAGTTCTATGCTATATGATGAGCTCTTGTGTTCAATAATACGGGTTTGACCTACGTAAACTTTCGAGCAATCATCGCAAGTGAACCTTCATAAACACCTGATTTACATATATCTGGAGTTTTAAGGGATCCGTGAGAGATGACGAAAGGATCGCTCATAGACTCGCTCTTCCACGCGCGATTTCCCCCAGAAGAAGTCCTGAAAAAAATTGGTATAGTTTGATATGAACATTGCAGTTAAAATAAAATGATTTCTCTAACAAATATAGTTGGAAAGTCTTCAAGTTCACAAATTCCATTATGTCATTAGCACAAAAACAATAGTTACCAAAGAACAATATCATACTCGATACAGGCGCAAGGGCAGTTTGGCACAATGATAAACTTAACGACCACTATTCTAGGGTCGTGAGCTCAACTTTTTTCTCATTTTTATATCATATAAAATACCTGAAATCATGGCGTATGTGGCTCTGGTGCAGATTTGAAAAAGTGGGAAATTTCAAATATTATATTTTAAAGAGTATTCTAATCAATTTAATACCCGTATTTTCGTAAAATGATCTCAAAACAATTTCTGCGTTCGCGTATAGAATAAATCTTCGAAATCAACGAAACGATTTATTTGAGTTACAAAATATACAAATAACAACAACAATATATTATTTGATGCCAACTACAAATTCTTTAAATTATAAATAATGTATACGTTAACTAAAAAATATTCGTCTCAAGTAAATTAAAACTTCAATGTTTGGTTCGCTCGAATATCGCTTATACCCTGTCCATCGATTTTAAAACAACCCTTCATTATTTCAAGATAATCGAACGGATATTACTATCAAGCTGCAAATATCTGGAAACGAATCTTCATTATTTGCTGTAGAATAAAAATTATAATCAAGAATTCCTTTGTAAAATCGACAATTTTAATCTTTTCAAGAATTAATCTATTTGAACAAAAATTTGGCACTCTAGCCTAGGAAGGAGGTACGTCCCATACAAAGCTTTGTTCATTTACAATAAACAATTCAATTAAGAGTGTCTCTATTCATTATTAGTCCTATTTCAGAATTCAGAATCTTTCTGTTATGGAGCATGCTTCATAATATGCATAGAACAGACATTTAAGAAAGAATAACTTAGGTACAAAAATAGGAAATAATTCTATATTACAATTTTTTTTTATTTTTTGCACTTTTAGGTGTGGATTGGACATATTATACCTTATTTAGACATAAAATGCTGAAAACATACATTTAAGAAATAAAGTAAATTTGTTACCAACTCCTGTCTCGAAGGGTTGATGAAATTGAAGTTGCCATAAATCAAATTACAAATTTTAAGAAAATGTCTTAAAGGAATTAGCAACGTGACCAATTTTTTTGTTATCACAGATTTTCAAATTTCTTCACAACATTACGAATTGTTTGTTCACTTGACCAAATATGGGGACCACAATTTGCCTTTATAGAGCTTTGGTTCTGAGAGTAAAGTTGAATAATTTCGTAACGTAATTATGGTGGTGTGCTACTACTTGCATAAATTCTACGAATGTTTGTACAATCTCTTCACTTATGTTATTTTCCATGTCCCCTTCCTGAGCTGCGTTCCCTGTCTCACAAGTGAATATTCCTTGTTTCCAAGTTTTCGTCTCATGTATGTACGTATCTTCCCTTCTAATCTGCGTAAACAGTACATAGAACTTTTGTACTTAGCGGAAAAAATAATTTCATACAAACAATGCCGTCTTCCGGTCTGTAAGAAGATTATCTCGGGAACGGATTTTGTTGCTTACTTTTTTGACCAATTTCAAAAAAAGAGGAGGCATACAATTCGGTTGTATGTTTGCTTTTTGCGCGTTTTGTATAGTTAACGTACTCCGATTTAGAGGATTTTTGTTTCATTTGAAAGAAGAGACTTGAGAAATGGTCCCTTATTTAGGAACACTAAATCCTAAATCTCCTTCCCTCCAAAAACCGCTCCCGAACGGGGTGCAGGGGGGCAACTTTTCTCAAAAATCGAAAATCTGAGAAAGCAAAATTAAAGGCGAGATCATATCCGGAAACGTTTTTATTGAACATTTTTTTTCAAAAGAGTTAGGAAAAATAATACACGACTGATATTATTCACATTACCGGTAACGATTATGTAAATAATCAGTTCTAAGCTTTACCGAAAGTTTCAGGTCTCTATCCGATTGTGAAGATAGTTTAAAATAGATTGCAAAATGAGTACAAACAAGAGACTAAAAATGACTGTACATGGCATTCGAGAATATTCAAAATCGAACCCATTACAAATCTTCCTGCGGTAAGTTAAAGATCATCTCCAAGTACGTGAAGTTATAAAAAGAGATTCTTGAAATAAATCTAAAGATTTATATATCTATACATCTATCCAGATATAATTAAATTGTAACTGGCCGAGTCTGTGCATTATAGATATTTAAGAAAAACTAATATGGGTCTTTGTTGGAGCAACAGAAGCCAAAACAACAGTCTTTCTGTACGTTTGTACACTCATCACGCAAAAGCTACAACATGGAATTGAATGCAATTTTCACCGATGTATTGCTAGAATTCTAACTTAAAATAAAGGTTTTATTTTGCCGCGTCTGTATGTTTGTACATGCATAATGCAAAAACAACCGCATGGAGTTGAATGCAGTTTTCCACGCGCAGGTAGTCGCGGACCGAACCTATTTTTTATAAAACTAGTACAGTACCCGACATGCATAAGTAGGTGGATAAACATTTATAAAACAGACACTCTATCATGTATAGAATAAACAAATTTCTTAATTCGCATTTTTCAGCCGTTCAGAAATTATCAAATTCGGTGAAAGTTTTATTATTAACGTAAACCCACGTTTCGACACATTCGGATCACTATATGTAGAGCAGAATTTAACTAAGAAACTCCACTTCCGCAGAACGCTTATAGTGACAGAGGGAATATAATTATATCCTTTTATAGATGAAAGTGCATATTACAAAGCGCAAATAAAAAAGTACGGCTTCAAAAATAATTGAAAGTAAGCGAATTATCAATAAATTTGTGTAAGTCAACGATAAGGAAATCTACCAGAAGACATTGCATATAAAGCAATGGTACAAGGTTTAAAATATATCAATATTCTACGTTTGCTTAATACAAAAACAATAATGACATTCAGAAATTTAAACTTTTTGGAAGATTTATGCCTTTGGGTCCCATCCAGGTAACGTTTGAAACCTATTTGCCTTAATTTGCCTGGGAATACCGGAGATGACCTACAAAGCATTTTAAAATAACTGAATTTTAAACTGAATTAAAAAAGTAGAAAGTATACAATTCGATTGCATGTTTGCTATTGTTATCCGATTTAGACGATTTTTGTTTTATTCGAAAGAAGAGAGTTAAGGAATGGTCCCATATCTAGAGTAACTCAAATCCAAAATCTAATACTCTAAAAAACCGCCCCCGAAGGAGTGGAGGAGGCAATCGGAGACAGCAGCATTAAAGATGAGACCATATCCAGAAATGTTTATATTGAACATTTTTTCAAAAGGGTTACGGTTTTCGAGTTACAGCAGTAAAGTCTGAAATATGCATATCTGCCCAGCGATGTTTTGAGATCTCTGAATAATAACAAGTACAAGCTAATAGGATAAGTACTATCATAATTAAAGTTTAGTTATACTACGGTACTATCGTCTTTGGTATTACTGAACGTTCATCAATTTTCATGACTAATGTTATACTCAAAAGTGTGAAATAAATATTCTTTAAAAAGAATTGGACTGACTTCATTAGTTGGTGCACTGAAAAATCCAAAATAATATTAATTTTCTATTGGTGCTGGTACTTTTAGAGCTTGCAACACAAATAACTATCGGTCTTTGAGCGTTCCATGTATATTGGCAGGTCAAAATAGATAACTGTCGAAAAGACTTGAATAACCCCAAGGCACCTTATTCTTTATATGCCGAGCGGCATAACACCATTATTGTTATTGCCGTAAAGAAACGTTTAGTTAATAACCCAGCTTTTTGAGTTAAACAAATTACCTATACATGTAGGAGCTTGAAAGGAAAAATACCATATTACAAAATTTGTTTGGCAGTTGCTTTAAAATGCTTTGTAGATCATCTCCGGTAGAAGCAATTTAGGGAGAATATATTTTAAACGTTACATGGATAAGAGCCGGAAGCATAAAACAAAAATTAGGTTTCTCAATGTCTTTTATCATATATGACGGGCGGAGGAAAGAAAAACTAACAAACGTTTTGTTTTCCGTTAAATAAACTACTTCAAATGCATTCCTTGATAGTTCAAATTTAACTGATGGTCAAAGTAAACACCACTGTTCTTTGTTATAGTTGTGCGAAATAGTAATATTATTTAATAGAATATTCATGTATAAAATAGGTGATTTTTTCCTATTGTAACTGATAAGTTTGCATTTTGAAGTATTTAAATTGAGTTTATTTTGGTCAGACCAAATTTATATGATATATGATATGATTATCACACTGAAAGTCAATGAAGGTCTTAGAGCATATGGATTTGTCATGAGAAAGTGCAGAATATTTTCAAATATAACAGCACATGTTATTTTGTTTACAACATTTGTTAGGTCTAAGTTGGAATATGGTTCTGTCATCTGGAGTCCTAGATATAATAGAGTAATGATTCAAATACGCTTTTTGAAGTTTCTGTCTTGTAAATGTTTATCCAGAAAAATGTACCTCTTGAAGGAATTTAACTGCAAGGTTAAATATGGAGAGTCTAGATTTTAGAAGGAAACGAGCTAGTATAATCCTTTTATACAGACTACTGCATAATCAAATAGATGCCGTGGATATCATTTCTCAAATAAACTTTTGTGTTTCTTACTCAAGGACTAGAACAAAGATATTTTAATGTGACAGAACCAGCCAGAGATATTGAAGATATTCTGATGATATTATCTTGTGGTGCATGTGTGTGGATGGATCTGAGTCGGTGTTCAGACGGGTTCGACATGCGAGTAAGAGGGTTCCTTACTCAAGTGTCTATCAGGGGTGACCCAAACGTGTCTTGAAGTATCCGTAAGTTAGATAAAATAGTCCTAGCGTGACCCCCGACAAATGTCGGATTTGGTGTCCCAACATTGTAATTTTGTAATGTAATTTAGAATAAAATATTTATCGCCTATATTTTTAAGTTAATCCTTTCATTCAAACTACCACACAACTCCCTGGGCGAAGCCAGGTACCCCAGCTAGTCTCTTATAAGCGTGAATATTATGGCAATACCCTAATGACAAACTAGCTTGTAATTCATTGAGAAAAAAAGAAATTTTTATGAAAACATTTCAAAATATTTTGTTTGAGTCTGCTAACTGATTCTTTTAGCCTGTCTTATTGGATTGTTTTAATTTTCGTAGTACGTATTGGCCTTCTTATATATATTTTGCATTTGAAAATTTAAAAGCAATAAGTCTAATCTTCGTCAGTGCTCCCAACAAATTTTTAAGAAAATTTATTGAAGTCTATCGTAGTTTTCCTTGCTTGTGGCAAAAATTAAATGTGCCGAGTATAGTGATCGGAATAAGAAGTCACAGGCATATGAAATAATGATTGATAAATACAAGGAATTGATGAAGCTGCAAACAAGGAGACAGTTACTAAAAAAAATAACTCTTTAGGGACCGTTTACAAAAAAGAACGCAACAAAATAAAGAAATCCACTAAAAGTGGTGCTGGTGAAGATTAGTGACGAGTAACAGATTTTAACAAATGGTTGTAAGTTTCTATGTCCATCATCAGGTAATTACGTCAATCATCTGGATCAAGTTCACGTGATAATCTTACATGAGAAAATTTATGTTTATGTTTTTAACAACCATTCCTTCGACCATCTTAATCTTCGAATTTTTTGTTTATTTCTGCTATTTATTGCAATGCAAATAGCAGAGAGCGACCAAAGAAGCGCTCCTTCCATAATCGAAAACGTCGCAAAACTAAAATTTGACCGACTAGTTGCAAACGTGTGGACGCGCTATCTTTTGTACTTTTTGTCGAACGATTTGCATGTACGTTTTATTGTTTTTTAAGACGTTGTATCTGGACCGCCCATAATATTTTGCAAAAATGAATTATATTTCTTTAATTTTTCTACTAAACAGACACTTACGTACCTAAGAAATTATTTATAATAAGTTTTATAAGATTTCACCATTGCTTAAATAACGAGCTGGCAGACAGACAGTTTTCATTTTTGTACTAAAAAGGATTTAAATTAGAACTTCAGTTGTGCTGATTTAATGAATATTGTCGTTCTTTTCACAATTAATCATATTGTCTTTATGTCCGCAATAAAACTACCAGGTGTATTCCCATTATGTACACAATCCACAAGCAAATACACTACAGGATCGGACCTTATATATTTAATTCCGTATATAAAATAGGTAGGTAATTTAATTAAAATTAAGATTATGGAGGTATTTAGGAAACAAGAATACATTGTATGTTTATATAATATATTTAATGAAATGAATACATGTTAACTATTTCGTAGAAGAAAATATATTTACATATTATTATACTACTACTATATTATGATCCGACCCTGACCGAAAGTTTATTGCATGTTTATGGCCGACCTCTGGCAAAACGTCTCAGGTTAAAAAAAACGTAATCAACCATTTATTCTGAAAAGAACTATACATACTCTGTGACTAGCAGTAAGTTACGCCTTTTACGTGGATATTGTGGAACACAATCGTTAATTGACTATGTGGTTAACGTGTTTGTGTGAGTAATCGTCCTCATATTGCCCCTATTAATTATCATTTCTAATTTACAATTTGATTGCTTATTTGCTCTGAGGAAATCCACCATTGAGATATTTTGGATTCGGTAGGTATTTGGTTTTGTGAGACTTTGCAATTAATGACGAACTTTCGAAAGAAAACAACTTTCGGAAAAGTATGCGTATTTTCAAAGTTATACACCCTAAGCACATCGCACATTTTAATAAGCACCTGTTTAATTATAATAATATAAGCTTCGGGTTTCAATACATTTGAAGGTACTCCTGTCTAGTAAGGCCTACTTTTTACCAGATGCTTTTAAAATCCCAGGAATTTGTATCCAATTATCTACATAATGGGGGTTGGGATATAGCAATAAGAAGTGTTTATAAGGACAATACTTAAAAAATTCAAAAGGATATTCGATAGGCTTTAATAGGATCGGCGATCAACCAACCGGACAAAATTAAATGGTGAGTTGTATTAAAAGATAAACAAACAAAAACTATCACCACTATAATAAATTAATTTTAGATAAGAGAAAAATCTATAATCTCTATTGCCTACTAAGAATATAATGTTGTTTTAATAAAACCAAAGTCGTTGAGTAACATTTACTATGTATACAACATAAAGCGGGCCTTCTATGTACCACATTGATACAAAAATGTCGATAAAATAAGAACGGGAGGTCTAATAATTGAACCAGTATAAACAAATGAATCAGCACTTTAAGCATAAAACAAATATTCAAACAAGTCAAATAACAATTTTATAATCGGCACGCTGCTGTGAAATGTTACTGACAAACAGGTGAGAAATCAGATTAACGAATACCTTAGTCCCTAGTCAAAAGTTTGACTGGATTTTAAAGAAATACCAGAAATTTTCTATTAAAGTGGCTTGAGTGAACAATTCACTCAGTGCAAATAGTTTTAGTGTGTTACATGAAGAACTTGAAATGTTAGAAATTTACATGTAGAAAGAAATGCTATATTGAATTGTAATTATTTACATGTACCATATAAATTCATACTAATCTATTGATACGAGCAATTCGGACGTATCAAAACTCGTCCCCAGGAATAAGATGAAGTAAATAGTTAATCTCTTACCTGAAAAAGTATCCCTAAACTAGTCCCCAAGAAGAGTAGGTTCTCAAAAATAGATCCTTGAATTTTCCCCCGACGTTATCGCATTATGAATCACCAGTATAGCTACTTATTAAAATCTATAGATTAACTCTTTTCATAAAATATTTTTTCATATATTTATAACAAATGAAAAACTCAGTAAGTACCACAAAACACATCTTATTTAAGAATCGATATACATTATTTATTTAAGAATCTGTAAAGTAACAGAAATGTCTACGTGTGTTTTATAAAAGTACCTACATTCAACTTTTAATAAAATAAGCTATACATTTTACTAAATCAAATCTTGAAATAGATCCATATTTATACTCATCGATTTTCCTAGCAACTCAGTGCTTACTTCTACTGGATCGCGTATTCTTGAAAATTCACCACATTTTAAGAATTTGTGTTTAGTAAATTTTACTGAGACTACAATAAGCACATAACTTCCACGATCACTCATACTGACAAAGCTTTTCATATTTTCTCACACCTAAACAAAATGCAATTTCATACAATTTCAGAATGAAATAACGATCTAATATGAATGAAAACTAATTTATACACTTTTGGTAGAATTTGTATTTAATTTAGGTACTACCTGCTTGAAGACGTATTCAGGGCCAGCCATCAATTCTTGTATGCATATATATATATATATAAAATGAATTGTAAATTCTTGACTGTCTAATTAATGATGAATTTTTAATGATTGGGGTTGCAACCCCAATCATTAAAAATTCATTATATATATATATATATATATATATATATATATATATGTATATATATATATGTATATATATATATATATATATATATATATATATATATATATATATATATATATATATATAATATATAATATAATTTTTTTCTCGAAAACGGCTCTAACGATTTGGATCAAATTTGGTAATAAAGTTATACTTTTAAGATTATCTGTATACCTGTATTATTTCGAGGTCCATAAAAAATTTAATGAATGATTCGGCCGATTTGGATAAAAAATTGCAAAAAGAGATTTTAAGAGCTGAGAAATCGATTGGGGAAACTTTCATTTTTTTATTGGGTGTGACCCTCGAGGTCCAAACTAACTATTGCGGGAATGGCTCCGCAAATTGCGATGAAAATTTCAGGATGGAGTTTAGGGGTCGACAAGGCGTTTGATGATACAGCTGAGTTCTGGAATGTTTCACATTCATATTTATTTTGAAATATGTAAATTATTTGTCAACTAAGATTAAACTTCCTTTGTAACTCTTATAATCCCATTCTACATGCTGTGCTACGCGAACAAAGCTCGGTCGCACAGATATTATTTCTAAAACTTACTTATCATAGACCTTTTTAAAAATTCTACACGATCGATGGGTTCGTTATTCTTGATAATGTATTTGTAGGTACTTACGATAATAATAAGAATTATATCCACTAACATTACTTATTCCTTTGCTAGTTGCTGTTTGATATTATATACGCTTATAATTATCACACAATTGTACGATTCACTAATACAATACTAAGTGGCCAAAACTCTTCAAATATGTTTGTAAGTGATTCTTACATAGAACCTAATTATTTTTATAACAACAAGAAGTGTATTTGAGAAATTCTATATTTTAGCATACACTCCCAAAACAAGTCTTTACAACGAAATCGACAAAAAAATCTACTTTTCCTTCAATTGATTATTCATGATTTGCGATGGCTACAGTCGAATTCCACTGCCAAACCCTAAAATGATATAGATTTAGTCTTAAACACATTATCTATTGAACAATATTAATTAATCTGAAGAGAAGATTCCTAATAGATCAACAATGGGATATGTCTAATAATAAATATATACTTTCTACCGATCCTATTAAGATGCCTTTTCAATACATATCAATATTGTCTAGTTATTTTTCCAAATGAACTTACCCGAAATGTATTTAAAAATTAAAAAAAGATTGAAATTGCACTCTCTTGTGTTAAAATTAGCCAAATCACTTTTGAACAACAAAGCAAAGGCACAGACAAAAGTATTAAATTAGCTATTCTTGCAGCTTATCCAGACAAACTGTCAATTTAAAGAGTGCGTTCCAACAGATCTTTATTTATTCGAGAAATAAGGTTAAGACCTTATTAAAATAAGGCAACCCCTTAATACTGCATGACGTAAAAAGTATTTCCAATAATTTCCTATTATGTACGATTTTGGTTTATAGACTTCAATGTGATTCAATATAAATAATTGATTTAAAATAAATATGGGTTAATCGTACTTTACGATGTTTCTGAAGCAAAACAGTTTTTGATGAAAATAAAACATCCGTAATTACAATGCACAAGAAAGAAACGTCAGAATCGTATTTAGAAATTTTATTTGCTTCGCAGGGTACAAAAAAATATATTGTGAATGATTTGCTAGAATCATTCTGGAGCTACCTGTACAACTAAAGACAATACCTATATAAATAAGCTTTGTTTATCAAAAATAATTAAGTTGAATTATAGGTACCCAAAATAAACTGTTGCAATAAAATTATTTTAACATTTTTTACTTTAAAAACGTTATGTCACTGATGTGATGCCATTCTTGTAAACGAGTTCCAGCACATAATATACTTATAACCTCAACAGAACCAAGAACCAATAAACATAAATATAAACACTTCCCGCGTCAGCGCGACACGTTAACTCGACTGTCAAACTGACAACTGTTATCGCTTACACATATCACGCTCGAACCCCGACGAATAGAACACCAAAATATCACGAACAGAACAACCATTTTTGATTGTGGACTGACACCAACTGACGCATCGCCATGTATTAGTACCTACATCTAGGTATGTAGATAGAAGTCGATTCTCGAATCTCGACCCTCCTAAAATGTAGGTACAGAATACACATCGTTTTATAGTCGTCATAAAGTAAAATGTGCAATGTGAGATCATGTCTTTGTTCGAACCAAAACGAAATTAATTGCCATGTCATTTAAAAGAATCTACCATCTGTAAATCGTAATAATGAACGTATAAATAAAATTCATAATTAATTCTAGGTAGATTTTTTTAAATGTCTATAAAAACGTCACTAGGATGTCCCTAATCGGTGAC
This sequence comes from Crioceris asparagi, assembly GCA_958507055.1. Classification (NCBI taxonomy): domain Eukaryota; kingdom Metazoa; phylum Arthropoda; class Insecta; order Coleoptera; family Chrysomelidae; genus Crioceris; species Crioceris asparagi. The sequence goes on from OY293829.1 coordinate 47,099,279, forward strand.
GTAGATGCCGAGTTTGTTTAAACAGACTAAACTTACCTATATCAATCCAGAATGTAACAAAACCAAGGATCCTCCGCCATTAATACCGCAAATTAGTAATCATAGCAAATTCGAATTAAAGGTAGTTAGGGTCAAAGTACAATTTTCATGTAAACACATGGTTAATCTCAATGTATAATATAATCTTCATGTATACAAATGTTTACACATCTTTGGGGCGTTCCTATTCACCATCTCTTAATAGGTAGGTAGTCTTACTACCTAAATAATCTCAACTCAAACTTGATCATTTTGCCTTAGACTTTTGATTGCAGAGGGAGGTAAGGCGCAATCAACTTTGGTAGTTAGAGTAAATGGGTGAATATTTAGATCGAATGTGAGCTCTTTTCAATTAGTTTTAATTCTCCACCAGAAATCTCATATAAGTATATGGCCTAATTTACGTAGAGCGTAACCTGCAGTTGCATTCGAGACTTGAAATTGAGTTTGCTGACACAATCAATCAAGTTCGTTCTACCTAAAATGTTTTTAGTCCTACATCTATAAAGGGTGTGCCAAAGCTCGGTAACTTTCTTATTTCAAATAGATATCTGTATTTTGTTCAACATGGTTTGATTGGCCTTTTGACATTAATCAACACAATTTTTTGACATATTATGTCAAGTTTTCTGAGAAAAATACCGCCATAGCAGTTTACGAAAAAGTTTGAATCTCGAAAACTTTTCCAAATTGGAGATCTAAATGTGAGAAACTGTTAGGTGAAAGTCTAAGCCAACTTTTGATAATTCACTGATGGTCCCATTTTGTACCATATGGGTGCAGGCGACTTTCAAATGCTGCACTAAAAAAGCAGACAGTCGAAATGTATTCCTCCTCCGTTTCGGTTAGTCGAACCTAAAATTGTCGAAAACCCTTTTTTGATTTGCTTCTATACTATGATTTTGACACCATCCAGAAGAAAATTGAATATCTAGATGAGTTTCTTAAGCATTCTCTATACCTAAATTCAACTTAAATCGAGTTATTCCATAAAACTAATTTCTTATCCTGTCAAGAGATTCTTATCTTTTCCAAGTTGTAATGTAAACAAAAAAAATTGTAATATTTCAATATCAAAAATATGGATTCTTTCTTAGTTGCACATGACAAATTATTATTAACGAACAAGAACAATGTTGACAGAGCTATCTCGTCAATATTTAATATAATCACATTTTTGTTCAAACCTTGGTTCGAAGATTATTACTCTAGAACAAATAGATTACGTAGAGCTCTATAAGGGAACAAGTGAACAGAGGGCCATGAAAGAAATAAGCAGGGGCGTTCAATGGTTTGTAGTAGCTGCGAAAAGTACCTAGGTGTATAATGTAAAGTTGCTTCCGCCTCATGGGTACGCCGCATCACTTACCATGGTACTCCAGATTTCGTTGTGATCAAGACTGCCAAAAGTCTATTTAACCTTAACCACTATTAAAATTTCAACCGTACAAGGTGGTCAAATTTCGATGCTTTTATATGCTAACTTGGTAATTATATATATTAAAAAAACAATAGCACAATCTCGAACTTATCTTTTAATATAAACAAAACTAAAATTATCTATGGTCTTTTCTTTTCGAGCTATAACTTAAAATTAAATTTTCTGCGAAAATCAAAAATTTATTTTCACATTCTTCAGCCACTTTTTAAAGTAGATCCTAATGGTGTAGCTGGCTTTTAATTAGCTCCTTAAATTTATTTATTTTTTATTTATTTATTTAAGCTTACTAAAACCCTACTGGGTTTATACAGCTTCACATTAATTACTAAATAATATCTACAAGTATACTTACTGTACCTACTCACTAAATAAATATTTTAATCTACATATATGACAATCTTTTTAACAATGATTGAGAACATTTTGGAGAACTAGCAGATTGGTCTACCTACATCTTTATACGATCAACCCACATTTTTGCAGAAAGTTACAAATTTCTATTATTGTTCTTGTATTTAATTCAGCAAGGAGTGGGACGATGTTGAATGGTGGGAACAGTTTTTGTTTTTGCATATTTTGCATTACAGTTTTTCTTTTGTCATTATAGAGTGGACATTGCCACAATAGATGATTTAAGTCTTCGCATTCAGAACCACAACTGCATTGGCTGTCTTCTATGATACCTATTCGCGCTAACGAAGCTTTTAGAATGTGAAGATTGCTTCTGCATCGATTAATTGTGACTGTTATTATTCTTGGTAGCTTTTTGTTCCAAAACCATATATTTTTATGTAGAGTGATGTAATGAATAAAATATTGTTTTCCTTTTTCTAACGTGCGATTTGATTCTCTATTATTTGAAAACGATTCATGTTTATATATTACTTGGAAATCGGTGAATGGAATCTGTATGTTTTTGATTCGTATTTGCTGTGACGCTTCTCTAGCTAGCCAAACTGCAGTCTTATTCCCTTCTATTCCTTTATGATGGGAGGGGATCCAGTAAAACTCTATACTGTTGTTTTTATTAATATTATTGAAATGTACAAACGTTTCCTTCGTATATATGGATTAGTCTTTAGTAAATACTATAATTTTGATTAGGTTCACTTACTGCAAAATCCAATGCTATATTTATGGCGACAATTTCTGCAGTGAATATGGAAGCTTCTCTTAATAAGCTTCTAGTAGAAGAGATTGCAAGTGAGGAGCAACCTACCGAGAGAGTACTTTTGGACTTACTACCATCTGTAAAGATATTGATTGTGTTTTTTTCTGTATGACTGTTGACATAACTGTATCGGGATTTTTTGAAGATTTTAATATCTTTCCTATTTCAACATTAATTGAAATTGGTGACGTTTTTATCTCGTGTTTTGTTTTAAATATGTGGAATTTATTAATGGCGTATAACTTATCACCTGAGATAGAAATAGTTTCTTCAATACATTTTTGTATTATTCGTTTCTTTTTTCGTTTACTTTTTTTAGTTATTTGATAGTTATCTATGCTCTTGTTTGTTATTGCGCTTTTATTTGTTTTAGTGAAGAAGGACTTGTCTGAAAATATGGACCGTTCAATAATTGTGGGCAGTTTGGATTCCTCTAAAATTATGTTTGTAGGAGTGCTTTTCCTGTAACCAAGTGCATTACGTAGTACTCCAATTCGAGTTTTTTCAAGATTGCTTATGCGCTTTTTTTGGAGTGGAAAGTAAACAAATAATCCGTAGTTAATTTGTGACCGGACGTAACTTTTATAGATTGTAGTAAGTGTCTCTGGCTTGGCTCCCCACCATGTTCTTCGCAGAAATTTTATCATGTTTAGTGATTTATAACATTTATTTTGAATATGATTTAAGTGTGATTGAGAAAGGACGTTTGATAATCAACTAATAATCCTAGAAATCGTACATGTTCCTTTGACATTATTACTAAATTTTCTATTTGTATCTCTGTTTTACCTGGATTGATTTTCTTTTTATTGAAATAATGTCGTTTCTTGAGACCAAAGATCCAGCCCTAATGTTTTTAGACTATTCTTGATACCGATTAAGGATCTTTCGATTATTCGATTATTTCATGTTATAATATAAAGTTACTGTATAAAAGCATTAAATGTAATTTTTCAAGTCCTATGAATGCAAACAGAATGTAGCTTATGAGGGCGTAAAATGGTTTGTATTGCAGAATATGAAAATCCCAATTCAAAAGATACGGTTTGATGATATGCTTGAAAACAAACTAACAACTTCTTAATAAAAATGGTCCCTAGTTTCCATGGCAACTTGAAATAGTAAAGAATATCTCGGCAAGATATGACATTTCTTGATTTTTATTGAATCCTCGATAAATATCGAGTTTAAAAATCACCAGTTTAACTTTCTTTTTGATGGTTTCAAAAGATAAAGAAAATGCAATTTGAAAAAAAATGTTTTCAACACTATATGAATGAAACATTTGAAATCCGCCTGCTCTTATAACATCATAAGTTAGTTTGGACTTTCAACCAACTGCTCCCCAAAGTCGGCATTCCAATTTTGAAGAGTTTGCGACCTATACACTTTTTCGTAATCTTCTATGGCGGTATTTTTTTCAGAAAAATTGACATATGTCAAAATGTGTAAGGGATAGGTTATTATAAGTTGGGTTAATTCAGAATAAGAAAGCCAATCAAACTTTGTGTGGGAGAACGTATAGGTTTCTATTTGAAATAAGAACGTTCATATCAACTTTTGCCTGGATATCTATGAGACAAAGTATTTATATTTAAGGTAGAACTGGCATTGCTAATTAAGACAGCACACCAATTTCAAGGAAAACTTTAAAACAGACAAATGATTTTGTCAAAAATTCAAATATACCACAGCAGTTCACCTTTCTTCAATGAAAAATGCCCCTAATATATTTCTGCCTATTATTTCACCGCAAACATTGACTGACATTGATTATGGTGATCTACTTTAGGTGTAAAGTGTGGATTTTCTTGAGCATACATATGCATGTTTTTTCGTTGATACTTGCACAGTTTTTAAACGTAAATATATGTATATACCTATTTATATACACAGTGTGTCCATAAAGTAACGCATAAATTCATTATTGCCTAAATAAAAAATAATATAAGAAATTCCCGAAACCCATCGATTTTTGATTTTTGTTCACTGTTTTTACAAATTACAATCTAATCTACAGGGTGAACCAACATTTAAAATGTTACACCCCATTTTTTAAATTTCCGGATTTCCCTTGATGAGCTGATTCCAAAAATGTATAAGACGTTGCTTAAAATTTCAGCTCTAAAGTTTTTTTGACATAACACTGAGTTCATTAATCCTATTTGTTTTTCCTCTATTTATCATGTCTTTGACTCTTTCATCATTCCGTCCAGTTGTTGTTAATTTCCGCCTGGATATACAAATGGTTTTTAATTATTTCTCCTTCTACATCGAAGTTCTCGGGTGATTCTTCTTCTCCTATTAATATTCCGTGTTTTCTGTATTCAGTTGTAAGACACCATCAAAAATCTTACCTGATTTAAATTATTATCCCTATAGTGTTTTCCCAATAGCAAATATGTATGCGTAAGTCACTTACTTATCCGTTATCTACGTGCTGTCACAGTTTTTTCAATATTAATATTTCTAGAATGAAAAAGCGTCCACTAAAAGGAGCTCATATTATATCTCATGGTGACAAAATATTTCCCGGTTGGATCAACTTTTTTAAATGAGACTGTAGTTATTTCCTTCATGAAGTAAATTAAGTTACTGTGTACCGTCCCCATTGGGCCGTTCGTGTACGGAGAGTTTTAAAAGTTCAACTTTTTAATTTCTAAGCTATATTTGCTCTAGGTACCGAGAGTGTGAAACAATGAAAACAAAAGAGACAACATTTAACTTAAAACAGACTAGCACAATCAGAGTGACAAGTAGGTTTCAAAAGATACCTAATTTCAAATCTGAATCTATACTGTGTACAGATAAGCAATAAAAGTCTTCTTCTTTCAGTTATTTGAATTTGAATATTTAAAATTATTAACATAAAAGAGGCATCTCATATTAAATAGCTAGTTTTCATTTTACTGTGGTTTACTTAAATTGCTTTTCGAAATTCAACGAGTCTTTTCCCCTAGATAGAAAAGAAGGGAAAGTTTTTGTCGGCTAATAGGATCTCTGAAGATATTGTTTCCAGATATATAATATGTATTTATATCAAAGATTTAAAAAAAAATGCGAAGGTTTCGAAATAATGCCACTGGAAATTTCAGTAATTATTGCCTTTATAATATCATGCAACATAACAATTTATATTGTATAGAAGTGTCAAGAAAACTTAGCATTATGACAAGACCACTTCTGTATACCCAGTTTCCAATGGGCTTGCATTAGAATCCGCAAATCTGACGTTGTTTATTTACTCCCCGATTGTATTTATGTCTTCTATATTAATTTATAGGGTTTGTTATACTTCAAAGAGCTTATTACTGTGAATGTTGTCAAATGCCTTTAAAAAAACATTGCAACTGACGGGACTCATAATGCATCGGTGAGTCTCTAACAAAAGTGACTTGCAATAAATGTTCTGTAAGTAAACTTTCTCGACTAGATCTGGTTTGATATCCCGAGAGACTTCAATGTTTCAGCTGGTAATTGATATTGTCCTATCGCTTAACCACTTTTTCTTATTTCTTACGGAGCACATCACAGTTGAGAAGTCGATACTAGACCTACTTGAACCCAACGGGGTGACGCTTTCAACGCCACCTATGAGTTAGAAATTTAATCTGAACCCGACCTCTGTTATCGAATTCCATCGCTGGTAGATTTTCGGAATTTTACTCTACACAATACTGCAAACTTTTAACCCATTTCGCTTTAATTTCATTCGGACATCACAGTTGAATCAAGTGTACCTATGATCATCGATTTGACTCGGGGATGTGTCGAAGAAGTAAAAGCACCCTGAGAAGTAGTTGTTCTTTGGTAGTCAAATATTGATAGTAGTATCACTTATCTATCAACTATGTTTATATAAATATATAATATTTCTGAATATGAATTCAAATTGATATATAATCAAGATGATTATATAACATGAGACGTTTTCTGGTAAAAAATGGATGTGTATCATTTGCGTACGTCTCATTTGCGTACACCGTTAAAGTAAGTGTCACTTGTGTACACGTTATATATCTGGTAGCAGGAGGGTCGAGGCGGCATCTTTTCTACCTGCTCAGATGTGTCAGATGCGTACAATCTAAGAAGGTCCTATCTGATTTATTCATAATCCCCCAATAAGACTTTTTCTACTTTTAATTTGTTAATATTCTTATATTATCTGTTCAACCATATAATCATTTTCAAATTAGAATTCTGTTTTCGTTAAGATAGTGCAATTAGAAAAAACCAGAAGGAATAACCATGTATAACTTAGGTGCTCATACGTGTGCACCAGATGATGCAAGATTAGTTGTTGACCGAGCGATTTTTCGGGCGGAAAAACGAACGCGCGAAGATCAAATGTCAGTGGCAGATATTTACAAGCAAGAATTCGACGATATCTCACGCAAAGTATACGAGTTCGTGACAAAAGTACCGCTTTTCCAAAATGTGAAAACACCCTCTATAGGCATAGAGCAACAGCACTAGGTATGCAAGAAGAACCAGTTACGCGAGACGAGATTGAATTGGACAACAGGATTTTGTTGATGAAGGATTGCAAAAGTTTTTTACTAGCGAATGATGGCCAGGCGGACAGAGTCTTGGTGTTTTGTGGAAGGTACATTCAGGAGTTGTTCGAGCCAGTTTTCCCAGATTTAGACAATTCCCGCTGATTTAGAAAGAAATCACGAAGAAACCAACATCGCTCCAGTTTTATATGCCCTTCTGTCTGACAAGAAAAAAACCACCTATCTACGGCTATTTAGGCTTATTCGTAATATCGTCCCAAATTGGAATCCAGCAAAAGTGACTATTGATTTTGAGGCTGCAGCAATATCAGCATTGAAAGAAACATTTCCGAGCATCATGATTCACGGCTGCTATTTTCATTTCACGCAGTTCATGTGGAAGAAAATGCAATATATCGGACTAACTACAAGCTTGCATTTCTACAACCTGAAAATAAAGAAAAGGAAGAAAACCATGTAGGAGTGGTTGCAATGCAAGTGAAGATGAAAAAGTGCGACAATTCTTAGATTATTTTGTGGATCAATGGCTAAAGAACGATCTAATACCAATATTAGTAATCAATCATTCAACCAATCAGATATCCTCTGCTTCTTCTTCTCCTTCCTTTTTCTTTTATTATTACGTCTGTTGAATTCCTTGTTTTTCTTTTTAATATTTTAATCCTTCGAACGGTCGAAGGGCTGTACGCAACTGAGGCCCGGCAGGTATAAACGAAAGCGATTCTCCCTCCCAGTCCCCTCTCCCTCACAGTCTGTACGCAAGTGAAACTGTACGCAAATGAGACTGTACGCAACCAACGACACCAAAAAAAATAGATTACGCTAGGACGTCTAACTGCGCTGACAATAAATACTGCGAGGGCAAACACCCCTTCCACCATTGAATAATGCCAACAACTGTTAAGGCAATATCTACAATTTTACACTGTCACATTGTGCTACCTGAGCTGTGCAGAGAGAGATGAGAGGAAGAGTTTTTGGAGAGAAGTTGTAATTGATACTTGAATAATTAGCGATCAGATACATAAATAATTTTATTATGATATGAGTTTTGTAAATTCATTATACCTATTTCTTGGTTCAGTACCTACCTATAACTAAGGTAAAAAACAGTTTTTTCGTCATTGTGCAATAGTAAATTACGGTTAACACTTTCTGAGTAAATGAATAGGCCTATATCACGTTCTGGGTATTTTCTATTTACGCAAAGACCGAAATGGAAGACAATGATCGAAAAGTAATTACTCAGTACGCGACCTAGCTATTCTGATTTGTCCACGTCTTAGTTAAAAGTTCTTCGGTATTTGAACGTAATTATATAAGAGCTAACCAGGGAAACAGGTTTGCAATTTACAGAGTAATAGATTCCCTCTTATCACAGTTTCGTACCATCATTATTAATAGATTAGCCTATCAGCTGTTCAGAAGTGGGCGTGGGAGACGTACGATGGGAAAGGGATTGCAAAATTACCTGAAAGTCAGCTATTGTTAGAGACCTTTGTGTAGTATAGCTAATTAAAAAAATAAAAAGTCATCTCATGTACCTGAATTTTAGAAGACCAATATCTCTATAACTTAAATAGTGATTCCCAAAGAAGTAAAAAGAATACCCAGCAAAGCCGTTTTCTTTTCAATAACTTCGGTAGGTATTTATGTAATCATTAAATTAACTTCGTCTTCAGCTGCAACGGACCGCTGCGAAAAAGTACGAAATTCAAAAACACAATCAACTCCTTGCAGATAAATAGTTAGAACATATACCTATATAACATTATCCTGATTCCTTGATAAACGTACGGAACTTTTATATGGGGGCTCACCCAAGAAGATAAAGTCGTAAAAGTACATTATTATTTAAATCGCTTGTTTATCTACAAATAAATCCGCCAAACCACATTTTATGAACGGTAACCTATCGCATCAATATCGAATATTTTGTTTAAAAAACCGCACTAAATAATCTTCTAAAATATGGGCCCATTTGTCCAGCCTCCTCTTTCAAATGAACCAAAAACCATCAAAATCAGAGTATGATTAGATACTATATAAAACGGGCGAACGAACCAAATAAAGAAGCAGACAGTCGAATTTTATACCTCCTCCTTTCGGGGTTCGTCGTTCAAAAAATAAACCAGCATTCAAATACCAGATATGCAGAACGACTTATATATTAGGAAAAACACGCTAAAATTTTCCATACTTTCAATACAATGTCCACTAGATAACTTAGTAAGAATAAGGTTCCAGATTAATAATTTAATTAATTTAATTTGGATATTATTAGAACAAAACAAGAAACACTTAAAAAAATTTATTATTTTACAGCAGATACACTCAAACGAAGGTCATTTAAGCTATCTGCTATAAGCTCATTAGAAAAAAGTTATCACCTTCCAGTAGTCATTTTTTGCATCTCTCGTATCGATATTATCTACCTTCATAATAATAAAAAAATAGATAGAAATATTATAATAGGTTTGTAGTTATTTTTTACTATCTTTAACTAGGATGTAATAGCTTAGCAACATAATCATAATCTTCTATCTGTTTGATATATTCTTTAAATGTATTTTGATTTAATTTGATTTGATAGTATCTACCTAATTCTATGATGATGACATTCAGTCCGATTGATTAATATTTTTCGGAAGCTAGAGCAACACTATCTCCATGTGATTTATCCTATCAAGTAGAGTTATTTTTATATTTTTCGATAAAACATTTCAAAATAAACCTGCGTATCATAAATATCGAGATATGTGAGTTTCCTTTTGTAATGGATATAAATAAATAAAGGCGATCTCTACTACTCACAAAGAATTTGGTGAAAACACCTTTTCTGATGAATTTCTACAATAGTGTTAAATACCTGCTCTCGAAATAAACACCCGCAGAAACTATTTGAATGACGAAAATGTTTTTAGAAACATCTTCCAGCAATATGAAAACAAAGGAATGGATATAACACTAGCCAAGAAAAAAGAGCCTTAGGACGAAAATATAAAAAAGCGAAGACACGAATATGGAACAGACTTTAGGGCCAGGGAAGAACAAGTTTAGAACATATTTAACTTTCAACCAAGAAAATAAATAAAAAGCTACAGTTTCAAAGGATAATAGTACAACGCGTAAAAAAATCAGCACATGCACCAACTGAAGAAAAGGATGAAGCTACTCAAGATGCATTCTACAATATCTAAGAATCCTTGACACAAACCCCAAACAAAATATGCGATTCATATGCGGTGACTTTAATGGTGAGATAGGCAAATAACCTAACACCGCCTTCAAATTATTATCCATAACGGCAAATTACTTAGGTATAGAAGATCTTATGTTCAACTATTTTCCACATAAACGCACTGAAAAATACAAAATAATATTAACTGTTGGTGCTGTTACTTTTGAAGTTGTGCAGTTGCAGTTAGATTAATAACTTTTGGCACCAACTTCACAAGTACCAGCACCAATACAATTATTATTTTGTAATTTTCAGTGCACCAACTAATAACGTCGGTCCATTTTTTTGTAAGAAATCTTTATTTCACACTTTTGAACTTTTGAGTGTAACGTTAGTAACGAGAATCGTTGAACGTACAATAATACCAAAGAAGATAGTACTTATCCTATTAACCACATATATTCTTTGCGTGTACTTGTTATTATTTAGGGATATCGAAACATCGCGGCGGAAATACGCATAAGTATTTTAGGTTTCACCATTTTACCACCGCTGTAACTCGAAAACCGTATCTCTAAGGTAAAAAAGTTTATCATAAAAGTTGCTACAAATAATCTATCAATTTTCTAAAGAAATTGTCCCCTCCACATGGCGAAAATACAAATATTTGAGATTTTAACATATATAAAGTATATCGAAAACTGCAACTATTTTTAAAAAATGTTAAACGTTTCTGGATATTGTCCTATCTTTAATTCTGTCGTCTCAGATTTTCGAGAAAAATTGCCCCCTTCGGAGGTATTTTTTGAAGGAAGAAAATTTCGGATTTGAGTTTGTACTAATATGGGACCATTTCTCAAGTCTCCTCTTTCGAATGAATCAAAAATCATCAAAATCGGAGAACTTTTACTATATACAGCGCGGACACAAAAAAGCAGACAGTCGAATTGTATACCTCCTCCATTTGGGTTCGTCGGTCAAAAGTAGCAACTTTTCGTCTAATTTTTATTCAAAGTTATGCTAAAATTCACCCATTTCTGCAAACATTTATTTTTTGTGCTGTTTAGATTTTGCAAAATTATAATTCTTTTTCCTTTATTAGCAGTTGCATTACCATCAATAGTAGAGCAACTTATAACAACCACAACAGAACTAATAAACATAGACACTCTCTAAACACTAAGCTTCCGCTTCTGTGCCATACGTCAACGGTTGGACGACTGTCAACTGTTTTCGCCTTCACAAATCAGGCTCAAACGAAACCCCGATGAATAGAACACCAAAAGGTTACGATACAGAATAACCATTTTTATCGTACCCATAGTCAAAATAGGATAAATTGAAATATTGCATCTACAGAGGAGTCCCTCCATAAAGATTGCATATAAAACAGAACATTATAGGCGAATACCAAGCTGTATATAGGGCATACAGATCAACAATAGACTAAGTGCTTGTTAAATAATGGGAATACAATAGATTACTAGACCACATCTTTCAGTATTTCCGAAAGAGACGTCTAGTCTAAAATGCGATGGTAAAGTTATCGATTCCGAAAAAGTTTATGATGTTTGGCTGGAAAGAGGAGTATCAAGGAGTAAGAAATACTCAAGGGAACAAAACAGGTGAGAAGGGACTAAATAGAATGGTACGGAACGTGACAGTTGATCTGATGATTTTGAAAAATTGCAGGGCTGCTAATTATGACGTTCCGACAAAATTAAAGGCAGAATCTAATCTGCAAACACCTACATATACCAAATCAATAATCGTATAAATTCGAAATGGAATGGCCAGAACAAAGAAGAAAAAACCAACACACATCGAACAAAACATCTTAAAAAAATTTTGGGACTCAATAATTACAATTCGGCCACTGTATAAGAACCAATGCAAAAGTTTAAGAAAATTGCAATGGTACCTACTGATATTGTTCAAGATATCAAATCTCTGTTGCATAGAATTCATTAGACTCGTTCAAAGACGTCTCGTACCAGTCACTTTTAGAAATACTGAAATATTAAATACCACAGATTTGGAGGCTCTTGATCACGATGAAAATGACTTGAGAACATAAGGTATCTGCAAGACGGCACCACTCGCTTTAGAGCTTAGAAAATTCTCTATTTGTTGCAAATTGTCAGCGTAATAGATTCTGATGATTTGCTGTAGTATAGAAAACCTGGCCAAAGGAATGATAGAATTACAGTTACATTTTTCCCACTATATCACTGAGCTCACTTGCTTCTGACCCTTTGGTGCCATTTTTTTGTTGAATTCTGAACCGGGGAAATATCCTTTCGTTGAAAATGAATATTGGACTTTCAGAAAACTAAAGTTTTTCCATAACAGCAGGCAGATTGTTATAAAAGCGATCAATCTCTGGTTTATTAATTCGATTCTGACTGGTACCTTCGGGTTTTCTATGACTAATTTCCGTGTGTCGTTTTAAAAATAATTCTAGCCAATCTTTACCAGCTCGCTTTCTTTGTGAAACCGGTTAGGAATTTTATTTGCTACAGCAAAATCGTAAACTAAGTGCAGTAGTTCCAAGGGTGTAATTCCATAAAACATATTCGCCAATTTAACAACCTGATGGCGGTTTCTTGTTCTGGATTAAGAACAGGCTTTCTTCCTAACCCCGTTTGTTTGTTGTCGTTGGCGTTTAGTTTGTCACGTAGAGTGGATTATGGAATACTCCCCAGATTGCACTGCAACGATGGCAGCTCTCATCTCCTCCTCTGTCCATTTAATCTTTTCGGTTTTTGGAACACATATTCGCGGTATTTTGGAATCTGAAAAAAAATAATGTCTCAACAACACGAATATTTCCCCAGAGGCAATAACGCGCAGCGCGTCATTACCCCGACGGAGCTGCGCGGGATTCCCCCAATGTGCATAATCAGAATTAACCTAAAATAGGCCATGAATAACCGGGAATAATTCATTGATTGCGTGCAGAATCTAAGGAGAGAAATATCCTTACAAAAGTTGTTTTGCAAATAAATAAATATATTCACTTACTACTCTTTGAAGATCGCTTAAACCAATACTGCCAATTCATCGTACATGCGGGTGGATGTCCGCAGCGCGAGTACGAGAGGGCGCCTTATGTTCAAATCTCAGGATAATTTAGGGCTCTTCAAAAACAATAGTGCGCTGTAGTCCTCTGCCTTTCCCTTCGTATGTGCGGTGTACGTATTGATTTTTGAAAAAATTCTGTAAATATATCAGGTTAATGAAAAAATTCAGAGTAAAAATGAATAAAGTACTTACCCATAATGACAAATTCAGCTCACACCAGTTTGCGCATGCCAACTTTGTCTCTTCTTAACAAGATGTTGTCAAGGTATAGCTTTTCAACGAGTGAATTGAAGTATTTATACTATACTATATATACTATACATATTTCGCGCACCACTCTTTCACATCACATCATTTGCAACCATATTTCTTTCCGCACGCTTATCTTTACAAAAGCTCTCTTGGCTTCTAGTGTTATATTTTTTATCATCGTAGATTCATCTAATTCTACATTATCCGATCATCAGGATATTGAAAGCTACATACAATATGCTTATCTTTACGAAGGACCTACCCACTTCTAACGCTATCTCTTTTTTCATCGTAGATTCATATCTTTTTAAATATTACGCGTGCCGTTACATTACAATCAACATCCATTTTTACGTCATAGCTCCGTCTCTTTGCTGTTTTCAAACCATATTTTTTCATGCCGTAATTTTTCTCCATTTTTCGGCACGCTCATCCAATAGGCCTTGAAAAGATCTTTATGATGATACTAAACATGAGGGGGGTTCTAGAAGAACTAACCTTCCAGCAGCCAGGGTATCTTCAGATGACCTGTGGCCATCAGCAGTTTGACTAAGTATTTATATCTACTTAGAAGGTATTTTAGAAGAGTCGGGTACCTTTAGGATAAAAAATTCACTCTTATTGATGTACTGAGAAGTGTGCTTCGAGGGGCACACTCATTCTGCTTGTTCTGTTATAAATTTCTAATAGCTCATGGGATTTTACTGAACTTATATATTTTCAGGAATATGTGGCAACATTTTGTGAAGACATTCAATCAACCCCCTGTATATATTCAATTTTCAATGAAGGTTATTATATTATTCAGTTTCCATTGATGCATGTTTTACATTATTTCCCTTTGCCATTGCAGATTAATTCAGACACAATGTTATTTTTGTATGTATTGTGTTCAGATTCAATGAATATATATGGTAATTTATTGTTGGAGATCTAAACTAACCATTTATAATTATTGTCCGATTACAATGGCAGAGGTTAGATCAAAATAAAATAAATATTTTATGTATACCTATAATAATATGTCACTCTCCTTTGAACTTTCATTAGAAATGTTTCATATACTTATACAGGGTGTTGCTTATCGAAATGCAAATACTTAAGGGTGTGATTCCTAAAGATAAAATGATGATATAACTTGCTTCAGAATCAGGATCCAGAAATGTTCCTGTTACAACATACTGGGTGTTAAAATTATGCAATATTTTTAAGGAAAATAAAATTACTCAAAATTCTATAACTTTTAAGGAAAAGCTGTAATAGGTAAGATCCATTGTTTTAGTCATGAATATATTTTACAAAAAAAGTCTTCTATCCACCTGTAATTGAATCACTTTAAAATTACCAAAGTTAACAAAATTATTGTTATTTTTCATTCAGAACAACTAATGAAAGTTTATCCCATTTTTTGTAAAAAATATTTATTTCACTGTTTCGATCATTTCATTAGTTATAAAATTAGTTGGTTGTTGAATTATATTCCACGATTTCACTATTTCAGCAATCTTGCACATTCATTGCGATTTAATTCGAAAACCGTTGAAGTTTTTGAAAAATGTCCAATGGACGTTGCCAAATTTTATCTGTTCTTTAATAATGTCGTCTATTATCGATAAACATTGTCAGCTCCACCTCCTCTTGGGCGAAGTTTTTTGTGGAAGGACTTATTGGATTTCTTTTGAACGGACCATCTTTTTGTAAATAAACATCTGTAACTTGAAAGCGACTGGGTGGATTTTAGCAACTCGGTGTGTTGATAAGGGCTTTTTTAGGCAAACAAATCTTCTTCACTCGTTGTGATTATAATTTGGTATATTGCCACTATAGGACAGAAATTTGGAATCTGTCCATATAAGTTTTTTAACATAATAGAATAAAAAATGCGAAAATTGATTGAGAAAATTCAATAGATTTTGAAAAGTTTTCCAATTTACCCCACAATTTTTGATAAAAATTCTTAAATATAATAATATAAGATACGGATGTCCCATTGGAGAGGAGGAGTATACAAAACAATGGCCAATATTGACCATGGTTCGTTCTGCTTCGAATTGAAGCTGGCCAATGGCTGGCCAGCAATAATGCAATAAAATTACAAAAGAATAATAATAACAGGATATTTCGCACGCCCTTTATATAAACTACTCTGTCATATATTAAAAATGCTCCATCTAAGTTTCTACTTAGTTTTAGTTTACTCGTTCAATTGTTCATATATAATAAATCCATAAATACATAAACCATCTAAACCTCTTTGAGATATAAGATCTTATAAGCTGCTTGGAATTTTGAAAGATAGAATATAGAAGTTTGTTGATTGTATTCCAGTCTCTAAAGGCCCTATTAATTTTAATGTACCTCAAAGATTTGGAAGTTGGTAGTATAATTGCGAGGGGAATTGGTCGTCGGACACAGCTGCAATTATGTATTGGGTTATAGAATAATAAATATATATGGTTTACTACTAGATAGAGACAGTGATGAGGATGGCATTTGATTCAGTGATTGTGTTTAGTACGGTTACACAGGGTATTCCCAAGGAGGTACTTTTTTAAATAAATAAATTTCAAAACAATGACCTACATTTTTCCATTATTCATGATTATTATTAAATTATTCAATGAATTAATACAATGTTATTCTATAGTTTTGATCAGTTTGAAAATTTTCCAAGTTAAGTTAATAGTGGAGTAATATTTGAATGTTTAATATTTTTGATCAACTCCAATCTTATCACTCAGTTCGTAGGTAGGTCCAAGCGTTATCAAAAATACCAACCCATTTTTGCATGATCTCCCTCTATCGATGATCTATCTACTTATCTAAATGACCATCCATACTAAGTTTCTTGAAGATATTGTTTTACGAATACATGTATTATGTAGATAATAAAGTTTGGTAGAAAATAGCAATTACCTTTTTTCTACGTGAGTAGAAGTATAATTTCGAACGCAGGCTTTCAGTGTCATGAATGCGGTGTGTTAAGTCCGTATCGCGCTCATCGTTGTAGAATAGGATGTACTTGATTGCTCTTATTTGTATTTGCCATGTCATACAGTTATTCGCATTCGCGAACAAAGACTATCAATCTATCAATTTTTTCCCCATCCATATTTAATTTTGTACTACAAGTTCTCCAGATCGCAGCTTACATTTGGCGCGTTGTGATCCTCATCATTCAATAACACGCAAATAATTGTGAGCGTTATTTGGGAGCGCAGCGCCTCTTCGCTCGTTGCCGCTTAGGTGAGAATCGGCCTAGTATAAATATCGTTTATTCCTGATAGGACATTTGTGTTGGTGAGCGAAATCTGGGGAAACCTCTGGGGCAGTACGAATATGTTTTGATTGGTTAATAAGTTATTCTACTTATATTTTGATCTGATACCAAATAAAATATTTCCTAGTATTCATTGGAGCAAAATAATTGAAATTTTTTTTGTTTCAATAGTTATAATATTTATAACAGCAAATTATGATTTTATGAAATTTAAAATTTGCGAAAATTACAAAATGAGCTTTAATCTTATGAACCTTTCATAAAAATACTGTAAAAATGGTTCCCAATAAAATTTGTGAATTTTATTAGCAAATACGATTTTTTCAAAGTCTTAGGTACCTACACGTTTTTTTCTATTGATATTTTGGCTTGAAAGCATTTATTTTATAATGTATTTTTTAACTAACATCTATTAAAATATCTATCTCCGGTAAACATTTTCAAAATATTATCTTTATAATACAAATGTTTTGAAAAATCTAATGAATATTTTTTTTTCTATGAAAAACAGGACCGACTTCTTTGGTGCACAAAGAATAGAACATAGTACTGATAGAAGTGTTAGATACTGATGATTTGTGTGCAGGTAAATTTGGAAAGACTTCTTATTAAAAAATATTTATTTCACATTTTTGAGTTCTTCACAACTAATTAAAATTCTGGAAAGTTTACTTGGATACAAAATATAGCGGCAACAACCTTGAATTTTCCTGGAGTTATTCGGAAAAGTCTAAATTTTTAGTAAAATATCCAATTTAAATATTGCTGCTATCTTAAATTTTCTAAAAAAATCTTCGAATGGGGGAAGTTGCGGGTGAATGGCATATGGGTTTTCGGAAAAATTGATATTACAACCATTTGCCATCAGTAGGTATAATTTCTTGGACATTTTCTAGGCTTTTCAAAGTGAATCAAATCTTATTTTATTCGTCTAGCTTTTTGATGTCGATTTCAAGAAAAAAAAATTCTGCGATGACGCTGTCAGATATGCTTCCCGCCTAATAGGATCTAATAGGTGGGTATCTAGTAATTTTCGTATTCTAACAATAACGAACCAAACGTACAAGAAATGCACGAAAGAACTAAAGAAGCTTTTTTGTGAAGAAAAGTTTATCCTATAGGTACATATTATTTGATGCGTTATCGTGATCCCAGGTTCCACCAGTTTCTCTTTGACGTTTAGCAAGTTTAACCCTGGACGTAGAAAATGGTATTCTGGCTACATACATTTTTTTTTCTCTTAGTTTCTGTAACTGGTAAAAATATGATGAGAAAAAACTTAAAGAGAATGTGGGCGAAGCTTTTCTTCTCGCGTCATAATAAGGTACCCTGTCGCGAATTGTGGACATAATTTACTTGAAAATATTCACTAAAATGTCGGTGAACAATTTATTAAGTAAATACTTCTTGAGTACCTAGAAAATATACTTAATTCAAAAACCTGTACCTGGTGAGTATCGCTTAGCTATCAATAATGGTTTTAACTAGCCATATGATTGTCGGTGTATTAGTTATAAAAACTGAAAAAACACATATCTCTGGAAGGCTCTTTGTTTCTTCAAATGTACAACCCAATATTTATTCAATAATGGTCTAGAGATCATATCTCTAGTTTTATTATTAGGACGACAAATCTAATCCTATCACCATTTGACAAAAAAATCATTTTCATATTTTGTATATATAGAAAAACTACGAAATTTCTAGATCTAAGGTATACTGTTCATTATATTTAAAAGGTACATGTACCTATGTGTATTACAGAGTGCTTTATGAACAGAATGCATCAATGATAATTTAATCAGATTACACATAAAAGTTACTGATGCTTTTATTACAAATCATGAACCGGTAGCAGTTTTCTTAGATTTTCAGCAAGCCTACGATTCCGTATGGTGATATTATATCCTTCAGACTTGGGTAGGATGGAAAATCGATGGAAATATATTACTATTTATGTAATAGTTCCGTCAGGGTGAGAGTAGATGGTGTCTTATTTGAGAAGTATGAAAAGGAAAACGGTGTTCCAGCAGGTTCATTCATCAGCACAACGCTCTTTCTGATAACATTCAACAAGATATCGTCCCTTACTTGTCAATCAGTACAATGCTCCCTATATACAGACGATGTAGTATTATTCAAAGGAGGAAGTCGCATTGAAACATCACAAAAACTGCAAGAGACGATTACAAAACTGAAAGAGTGATCAGGTTAAGTAGGTTTTAAGTTCAGTCATTCAAAAAAAAATTATGAAATTTTCAAGACGTAGACCAAATTATATTTTTGAAAATAATCAGTTAAAAGTGGTAGAGCAACATTCCTTTCTAGTTCTCACATTTGACAGAAAGTTAACATGGAGACCTCACATAAGAAAACTCAAAGCAGAAGGCTATAGAAGACTCAAAATGTTGAATATAATGGCTTATCATCACTTTGGCCCTCATGAAGTTATTCTCATGAAAGTATATCGAGCTCTGGTGAGATCCAAGCTTGACTATGGATCAATCATTTCATATGCTTTTGCAAACAAATCTGACCTTCGATCGCACAACGTTATCCAAACAGCAGCTCTGAGGTGGGCTTTAGGTGCTTTTCGCACAAGTCCAGTATGGTTTAGACATCAGCAATTACAGCTTTTCTTCGCAAGTAGACTTTCAGCTAATAGAACCAATATTATTTAAGTTTTCGATCAGAATCATTCACAACATTATAAAAGAAAATTCCAATCCCCCAAGTCATTGGCTGTAATGTGGACGAAGTAGAACTGGAGAACACAACACAGAAAATTCACCGTCTGGATGAAAACATTACCAAATTTTGAACTGTCTGTAGGAAAAGTTAATAAAAGAGATGTGACTCCAGGCACTATCAAAACAATACTCAAAACACCAATTTATTTACGCTGATGCGACCAAAGATATTAGTAAAGTTGTTTGTGCAGTTGTTTTGGAAGGCACCGAGTGGCACTATCACGTACAACAAGCATATTCTTTTCCGAACTGGCTGCACCGATTCCCTTTCAGCAGAACAAGCAACAGCTATACGTTTTACCTCTAACACTCAAGTCTGAAATATACGCGAGGTCTTGAACAGAGTCCACTTCTCTGGAAGACAAGTCAACCTTTTTTGGATACCACCACACTGTGGTATCAGAGGCAACCAATGGGCTGATGCCGCAGCGAAAGTTGCAGCAGAGAGTACCAACTGTTGACGAGAAGAACTGATTCTTCAGGAGCTCCCACCCCCACCATAGAAAATCAGGTTGACAGACATATGTTGAAGAATTATGTGCTTATTTTTTGCTCTAATCGTGAATTTTATGCTCCAATATGGAAAACCGACAACAAAGTAAAGTTAAGCTAGCACCCCCACCATAATAACGACGAAAAAATTGAAAAACAAATATTCTATAATTATGTGCTAATTTTGTGGTCAAAGATTCTGTGAATGGATTTTGAAAATATTCATTAAATTATTAAGGACTTATTAACTAAAAAAATTATTACAAACACTAAGTAAAGCTACATACTTAGTTTTCGCAGACAAACATATTACACACCCCATGACACTTTCATCACAGCCATTTCCATTTTCCAATGACTACGATCTTACGTCAAATCGTATATTCCTATCTGAAGATCAGCTTAAATTTTTCATTTGTAAAAGCACGGTGACAGTGCTTCTGCTTGTCCTGAAAAGAGTGAACAACTAACGGTACATCATGAAAAATTACATAAAATATTGAACAGAATGAAGAAAACATAAGCATCTCAATTGCAAAACAAACGCTGCTTAAAACATAGTTATCCCATTCGCTCTCAAAAACAAAATAGCTCTGCATTTCCAGTCCCTCTACCGAAACTGAATCTATGGATAATTACTTCCCGAAACCAAATAAATTTAAAAAACATGAAAAACTGACCCTTGATAACCATTTTCAAACAGAGTATTAGGTAAAGCCAGCAAAATCTCTTGTCCAAAAAGAATCTTCACTATTTGTTTTGAATTTCTATCAGTTGAATGATATCTTAGAAAATCCATTTGGATCTTCAGATAATCTAAGTAAAGCATTAAATTATTTATAAAGGAGATATTGTAACTGTTAGAATTCTTGGATCGTATGTAATTAAAGATTAACTCCTGAACATAACATTTATTCTAATATTAAAACTATGAAAAGCAATTAAACTCTGATAGACATCTTACCTCACACTCTCTCATTGTCTCTTATCTACTATCTATATTTAGATACGTCATCTTCTTCTTCATTTTCCCGAAACACGGAACACCCAATACTATGTCACTTCATGACCACAAAACTCTAATCTTAGACTATACAAATTTACTTACAATATTCAACACACCTCTTTAAATTTGTATTTAGATAATTGCAGATGTTCAGTTCTTTCCTTTTACACAATTGATAATTCATTTCTGAATTTCTCAAACTTAATACAACCTAAAGGTTTTGTTGAAATATCTGCAACATTATCTTCTGATTTAATCTTATAATCTATAACTTTGTTTACATAATTTTCATGAACAAAGTGATAATGAGTTTCAATGTACTTGGAATGTTTCGTGAAATTTCCATTTTTTGCGATACTGACGGTGCCAGAATTGTCTTCATAAATCTTGATTGGTTCAACAATTTCAAGTTTCAAATCCGACAGAATATCCTTCACAATTTTTATTTCACTTACACAATAAAATAAAGCTACATATTCAGCCGCTGTTGACGACTTTGATACACTACTTTGTTTTTTTGACTTCCAGAATACAATATTATCATAAAATTTGATTACATATCTAGTTGTTGATTTTCTGTCTAAAACATCTCCGGCCCAGTCAGCATCTACATAACATTTAATAATATCATTCGATACATTCCTTTTATATGTTAATTTTGAATTTTTTGTTAATACTAAATATTTTATAATTCTTAATGCATATTTGTAATGGGTCTTATTGTAACAGTTTTGAAATCTACTAAGATAGTTTACGCTAAAACTTATATCTGGCCTTGTGCCTGTACTAATATACAATAATGCTCCTATTAAATTTTGATATTTTAAATCTGTATCTATTTCTGTTACTGGTAACAATTTTAAATCCTGTTCCATCGGTACAGCTTATTATTTTCTATCCCATATTTTCTTTCTAAAGACGTTATGTAGTCCGATTGGTCTAAGGTCATTTTTCCATTTGTATGACCATGTGATATATTTATACCAAGATATTTATGTATATAACCTAAATCCTTCATTTCAAATCTCTTCATTAATGAAACTTTGATATCGTTCAGTTTTTCTAAGTTTTTACAACAAACTAGTAAATCGTCCACAAATAGAATTAAATAAACATTCTCCCCATTTTTAGTTAATATATACAAACAGTTATCACTTTCACTTCGTTTAAAATTTAAATACCGTAAGTATTTGTCAAAACACTCATACCATGTTCTTGGACTTTCTCTCAATCCATATAGGGCCTTTTCCAATTTTAATACTCTATAAGTTTTATCATCAAATCCTTGTGGCTGTTTTACATATACTTCAGATTTAAGTTTACCGTTCAAAAATGCAGTTTCTACGTTCATTTGAATTATTTTTGTATTATTATTACAACAATAAGAAAGTAAAAATTTTATAGTTTGCATTCTAGAAACAGGTGAATATATATTTTCAATGAAATCATTTTGTTGATATCCTTTGACTACCAACCTTGCCTTATAAACATCATTACTTTTAATAGTATATACCCATGTCAAATCAAGAATATTTTTCGATTTTGGTTTTCCAACAATAGTCCATGTCTCATTTTTCAGTAAACAATTCATTTCCTTTTCCATTGCTTCATTCCTATTTTCAGCATTATCACTTGCTATTGCCTCATTATAATTAATAGGAATGTCAGCATTAACACAATTAACATAAACAATATGGCTGTAAATAAAGTTTTCATCATTTAACCTAGCAGGTTTCTTTTTTCTCTCGAACTGATCGCCTAAGTTCAGAATTTTGATTTTCATCACATTCAATATTTTCATTCTCATCTTTATTTAATCTAATTTCATTCATATTTTCATTATTTTTACCTTTATTTTCCTCCTCAAATCCGATACAATTTGTTCCTTCTTCAATTATGTCTACATGTCTTGCCACAACTATTTTATTATTTATTAATACTCTATAACCAGTATTTTCGTAACCCAATAAAATTCCCAAATTTGCTTTTTTGTCCCACTTTGAATTTCTTTCTTCTTCAGGTATTCTTACATAAACTTTACTTCCATATACTTTCAAATGTTTTATACTTGGTTTTTCACCAAACATTATCTCATAAGGAGTCTTATTTTTACTTACTGTATTTGTCAATATTATATTTTTTAAATAAGCTGCTGTTTTCACAATTTCTGGCCAATACTGTTTTGATACTTTTGCTTCTGCCAATAAGCATCTTGACATATCCATAATATCTCTATTATACTTTTCCGCTGTACCATTTAACTCATGAACATATGGTGGACATGGTTCTATCTCTATACCCTTTTCCCTTATGAACTTTGATATTTCGTTATTTATGTATTCCCTGCCGTTATCACATCTTAGAGAGAGAGAGAGAGAGAGAGAGAAATGCTTTATTGTCGAAAAAATATAAATTTTGTAGACAAAGCAAAATAAAAATATCAAAATCAAACAATACAAAAACAAAACAAAGTCAAAACTAAAAATTAAATTAAAATTAAATAAATTTATATTTATTTATTTATTTATTTATTAACCAGTATTATACATACAATTAAAACTGCATTATAATATTAACCTACAGAAGTATATGATAATACTTGTTCGTAGGACTGGTACCAAAAAAAATGAAAAAGACGCCTATCCAAGGCGATCAAAATAAAATAATATTCAAGATAAGAGAAGGGTAATATAAATAAATATAGAATAAAGAATAATAGTAATAGTAAAGAGAACATTTGACCTTTTTTTTAACAAAATTTATATTATTACTTAACTTAATGTAAAATAGTCATCCAATGTTAACAAAACATAACAAGCAATATGTAAACATATAAATAAATATAGAATAAAGAATAATAGTAATAGTAAAGAGAACATTTGACCTTTTTTTTAACAAAATTTATATTATTACTTAACTTAATGTAAAATAGTCATCCAATGTTAACAAAACATAACAAGCAATATGTAAACATATTTTATCCTCCTTTTATGGTATTCCCTGCAATCCATTTCTTTAATAATCTTTTCCTGGCATTATTTTTTTTCAATATTTTGAGATCATTTGGAAGGTTGTTGTATAGTCTTATGGCTCTTATATAACTATTTTTTATATAATATTAAACAAAAATATAAAAATATAAAGATATAAAAATATAAGATAATAAGTATCAGAATGTAACCTACAGCTGTATATTCGGTTAGAAAGTAAGTTAATATACTCTCTTAGTTTCTTTATTTTCTTCCCAGTCTTATTTTCAATTAAATTAACATATTTTACAAAACACTTCAACTTTTGTATTTATTATGTAAACTTGAGCTACCTTACTAAAATCGTCAATAAATGTTAAAAAGTATTTTTCACCATTCAAACCCTGCGTAGAATGAGGACCATTTAAATCTCTATGTACAATTTCTAAAATATCTTTTGCTCTAGTTCGATGATTCTCAAATGGTAAATTCTTCATCTTATTTTCCAAACATATTCCACATTTAAAATATTCATTTGATAATCCTTCTAATATTTTTTCTCATACATTGTTTTCAAATAATTAAAGTTTACATGCCCTAACGTTCTATGTAATTTTTCTTTATCTGTCATATTATTTTTCACAATTTGATTTACTTCCGGTGTTACAATTGAATTTTTCATACGCATTAAATCATTTTCCTTAACCGCAATTGCAATAAGATTACCATCTGTATCATAATTTTTTGACATATTGCCCTTCGATACAATTTTATTCTTATTTAATACTTTGCAAAAACTGATCAAATTTTTGTCCATTTCTTCAATTCCAGTACAGAAACTACTTGCATTTTCTCTATCTTCTTGCCTTCGTTGCCAACCACTTCCATTATGATGACTTCCTCTACCTCTGCCTCTAGTGATTGAATACTGCCATTTTTGTCTATGACCACCTGCTTGCTGTGCTCCTCCTCTGGGTTTCCATGCCTTGGAATTTGTCCACTTTGTACTGGTACACTGTGCCTTATAATGTCCATATTTTCCACAGTTGAAACAGTTTTGATCTTGTTTCCTCTCCATTTTAAAAACACTTGCATTTTTCCCAGTTTCTTCCTTCTCTTTCAGTTCATTCATTTTAATTTTGTTCTTAACATATTCTACTGTTTATTCTTCCTCTTTTAAAACATCAACCAGATCACCACTGTAACTCAAGGAACTCGGTAGCATTTTGATCATATAACTTAATTTTTCAATAAGTGGGCATTACTAACAAAAGATTTTTCACTCATCAGAATATAGTCAATTTTATCAACCTCATGCAGAGCGAAACTTGGAATGATATTCAAAATGAAAGGGGAGCGAATGATAAGAATGAATGTTTCTCTAGAATTCTTTATTATTACTTTGAACAAGCCTTTCCAAAACGTAATTCTCAAATCAAAAATAGAACTACTCAGATTAAGAACTACTCTTCCTACATAAAATATTTGTATGTCTGGTATAAACAAACAAATAGCCGGGATATATACGAAGTTTACAAGACTGAAAAGAGAAATTATAGAAATTTCTTATCAAATTATAAAAGGAGCCTTACTGACAGGAAACTAACAATTTCTAAAAATAAAATAAAGACTGCTTGGAGTATATTCAACTCAGAGTCAAACAAAAAGAAATCTAATTTAGATCTCTCTCTAAAAACTGATCACAACGAAGTAATTGGAGATCCCACAAAACTTGCAAAAATACTAAGTGCCAAGTTTACGATGCCCTCGCAGCAATATTCTGGGGATACATCAGATCGCGGGTCTTGCAACCAAACCATTTTTTTAACACCAGTCGATGACCGCGAAATCTTTAACATTATTTTAGGTCTCCCAAATAAATTTTCTACAGGTATTGATGAGATTCCAGTATACGTTCTTAAGTTTGCAGCAAACCTGATCAGCAGACCGTTAGCAGATATAATTAATTATAGCTTTACAATTGGTATCTTTCCATACAATTTAAAGCAGACAAAACTTGTACCCATCTACAAGAAAGGAGACCGACAGAACATCAAAAATTACAGACCAATCGCGTTGTTGCCATATGTGTCGAAAGTCTTTGAAAGAGCAATTCATAAAAGAATCACCAACTTTTTAAATCTCAGTAATACTCTTGCTGATCAGCAATACGGTTTCAGACCAACAAGATCAACGGAAATGGCAATTTACAAAGCCATATCATACATTACTACAAAAATTGACAACAATGAGAACGTGGTGGGGCTGTTCTTTGATCTTTCAAAGGCCTTCGATACTATAAACCATAAAATATTGATTCAAAAACTTGATGGATGTGGAATCAGGGGGACCTGTCTCTCGCTGCTGAAGTCCTACCTAACAGGTCGGTGGCAGACTGTCAGTGTCACAAGGTCGGGAAAACAATACTTCTCAGAAGCTGTTGAGATTAAACAAGGAATTCCTCAGGGCTCAATTCTTGGTCCACTGCTGTTCCTGCTATATGTAAACAATCCCCTGGACTTGTATGTCAGTACGCCGATGATACGTCTGTGGTACTGGCTCATGCTGCTCTAGGTGGTGTCTCCAGGGGGTGTTCAACTATCGCGGAAAAAATGTTACAGTGGTGCCTTGCAAACTATTTGACATTAAACTCTGAAAAAACTGGTCTTTTATCCTTTAGCAAGATAGTAAATAAGTGTGAATCTGTATGTGTGAAGTTAAATGGAAAATCCATCCCAGTATAAGAAAATATATAGGTCTTGTGGGTCTACCTAGACTCCTGCTTGACCTGGGAGCACCAGATAAACACTCTGGAATCTAAACTTAACAGCATGTGTGCACTAATTAGGAGACTTCGCAGAATCCTAAGCGTTGATACCATTCGACTGTTTTACTTTGCAAGTTTACAATCTTTGTGGTGCTATAAGAATCTTCAGAGCCCAGAACCGTATTGTGCGCTGCATATTTGGGTTGCATCCCAGAGTGTCATGCAGATCCTACTTCTCAAAGCTTGGGGTGCTCACTGTTCCATCACTATATTTTCTATCACATGTAACATTTGTGAAAAAACAGCCAGAATTATTTGCAACAAACCTTGATTGTTATGCTGAGAACATGTCTGTGGTTACCAGGGGCAGAACACGCCTTAGCATTCCCGCACATGCCTCCACCTTCTTTGTAAAAGGGCCTTACTGCAGGGCGATACAAGCCTATGAAAAATTAGCAAATTCTCTAAAACAAATTTAGAATGTAAACAAATTCAAAACAGAAGTATCTCATTTAATGCAACAGGAATGTATATATAACTTTAATTTTAATACCTAGCATGTAGAATTTTTGTATTGACGTTGCTGTGCCATCATGTGATCTTGTTAGCAATAAAGGTTATTATTATTATTATTATTATTATTATCATCAAATGATGTTTCTTTATCTTGAACAAACGTTAGGTAGTTGGACGTTTGAAATTCCACTATATATTATATTGATTGCCTTTAAATCTTCCTCGTTCCATTCATCTTGCTTATCTTGCGTAGTAATTTTCCTTACCACTACTTTTTCCCACTTTTTCATTATCATTGTTATTCTTCTTTCCCAGCACTCATAATCTTGTCCATCAAATACAGGAATTTTTATCTCGTCCGCCATTTTCTTTTCTTTTCACTTTACTTTTGACCTTTAATCATTAACCACGGACTGCTACCTTGTTAGAATTCGTGGATCGTAGGTAATTAAAGATTAACTCCCTGAACATAACATTTATTCTAATATTAAAACTATGAAAAGCAATTAAACTCTGATAGACATCTTAGCTCACACTCTCTCATTGTCTCTTATCTACTATCTATATTTAGATACGTCATCTTCTTCTTCTTCTTCCCGAAACACGGAACACACAACAATATGTCACTTCATGACCACAAAACCACATTACTCTAATCTTAGACTATACAAATTTACTTACAATATTCAACAGTAACGTGGATAGGTAGTCATGTACTTATGGTTGTTATTCGTTTATTAGTTATTTATTCTACTACCTTGTTTACAATAGTTGTTGCTTGTATATTTCATTATGTAGTTCCTGAATTATAGTGGATTTATTTTCGATCCTTCCAGATACTATATGTGAGGTACAGTTGTCACATTATTATCAGTTTGACAAGCCTCTAGAACATTATTATGTGTGTATAGATAATCATAGAATATTCTCGATGAATGTCATGTAAAGATTTAGATATATAAAACCGTGTCGATCACGGGTCAAAGTCATTCTTATAAAGTCAGTAGATAACAATCAGTCTGTGGAATCAGATGTCAATAGTAGTTCAGTCGGTAAAGACAGTGACAGTTTAGCTTGTCAGGGTGACAAGTGGTGACAGTTGTACTACAACAGATGGTCGTGTACAGAGTGTTTGAGAATAAACCATTGGAAACAATCTGCGAACTTTTGAGTCTTACGCAAGTTAACTCACGCCACAACGTTTAGCACAGGGTTAAACGTTACAATATTCATGCTTTCATTGGAATGCTAATAAAAATATATCCTTCACTAACAGAATGTATCGAAGAAAATCCTGAAACAACTAAACTTAGTGACCAACTCCAAGATATCGAGATCAAATAATAAGAAAGATCAACTCCAACCTTGAAAGGGACTCCTCACAGAACACAACCTACTTAAATAATGATCAATCCATTTGAATTTCCGCACTAAGATTCAACAATGTAGATGCTTGACATATATTCTCTTTTGTACTGCAAAGGAACATCAATGGCTACTATAATAAACTTCCAATACTTGAATTTCCGATATCAGAGCAAAAAACAGACATTATTTTCCCTCCAGAAACAAATTTCAGATTTTCAGGATTTCAGAAAATCGCAGCCCTAAGATTTTTTTGCAAAAACAGAAAGAACCATCAAAGAGCAAGTCGCGATGTTGCCATTTTTCATAAGAGAATCAATCTTCTCCAATAATTTATTGATTATTACCGTTCCAAAATGTTTTCCTAGATATCTTACCTCCCTACCTAAAAATCTCAGTGATCTACCTATGAAAACAACCAATACTGATCAAAATCAACCTTCAATCCCTAATAGAGAATCATAGAATCAAGACTTCTAAAACTTCAGAGGGAACTGGGCTCGTAGTAGGCCCTGATAATTACCTTCAGTTCCGATTACATTCGTCCGCTATCATTCTTGTTGGAGAACTCTCTTTTTATATAAATATCTTCCGATTGTAACCATTGCCAACATGCTTAGACAAATAATAAGAACAGATTAAGAGAACATGTTTATCGGCTATTGCTTCAAAAACTGTTCATCCGATGCGATGAAATTTGCTCGAGAGCGATAGGAATGAGTTTGCCGGGACATACCAGATTTGTTTTTTTTGCTATATTCCTTATGTCTAAATCTAAAAAATGCAACTGATAACCTTTGTAACTAGAAGGTTGATAATTTGAAACGATATTGTCACGACATTTCTGTGTATGCGATGGCGTTAATCACCACAATCTATAGGATAAATCGAAAACCGCAGGCGACGGCAGTTATAGTAGTGGGGTGGTGCGCCAGAAATCAACAACCTGTTGCCACGCTATGTTATTGTAGTCGTGGGTGCAAACCGGGGACAATATACGTCACGTAACCAATTTCCAGAGATTTTGTCTATTTCCTCATCTGCACCTCACTCCCCAAATCAACTACTGTCAGAAATTACAATCGCTGGAAACTGTTCTGGGAAACAGGGACAGGATATATAAAAAAATGGAGCTGACCATTTTTTATTGATCGCATGACATACTTTGTCGTGAAAAAGTCAATTTCTAGCAGAAACGAGATAATATCATAATCGTTGATCGATCGATCTGTTCCATCTCTTGTCGTTTTACAGTATTGAAGAGAATAACTGCATTGAATGTGGGAGAATGCGTTTTGAAAATTAATTTGTGTGGTTGTACACGAGGTGTTCTATTTGTGAAAACAAGTTGCAATTCTAATGTTCTCTTTTTCATTTAATTTTATTCAAGAGAAGTTTCATGGTTCCCTTTCCACAATATAACATGTCCCTCCCGCAAAAAAATCCATTTCCAACAATGTTTTTTACCGGCATTTTTCTAAAAGTTTGACCATTTGGCACTCTAAGAGTGTGCAAAATTATTGCCGAGGTAGTTTCAAAACACTGACTATAAGTAAACGTTCAACAATTTCGGTAACCAATAAACCACTCATAAAAAAGTTAAATAAACATTTTTCCTCTACAAGACCGATTTTATTAATCTGAAAAAATTAAATAATATTAATTTTATTGGTACTGTTATTGAAGTTAGTTCTATCTTCTTATATCTGTTCAAAATTACCATTTAATATTATTTTGAATTTCCAGTATACTATCTAATAAAGTGAGTCCTAATTATTGTAGTTGAACAGTAGAAATATTGAATGATCCAACAAAAAGCTTTCTCAGTATACCTATGTGTTATGTTACATTTTATAATATCTGAAAATAAACAGTTTATATCTTCTTAAAATTCATATTCATTTCTTTAATGTTCTAGAATCTTCACTCTATCAAGAATTACTGAAAGAAAGTCTCCTCTTAATTCTTAAATTTTATAAAATTACAACAACTGATATGCTTAGATATTAATATATTCTAATATATCTAATTATTTACTCTCAAAATAATAAACAAAAGATGATCAACTCCGGATCACCTGGGGTACCTAGTTTTATTTAATCTAGCTCCCTATGTGATTCTAATTACAGAATCCACCATAGCTGTAGGCAAATAACAAATTATCAAATTTCTATAGGTACAGTCTTCTCTCCTGCTCTCCATATCTCCCTGTTGATATCTTCCATACGGGTATAGCTCAGTCTACCGAAAGATCAAGGAATATGCCTCGAGCTCCGTTTATTTAATTTAGCTTCAATTTACGTGATTTTTTCTTATCCTTAGAATGTACACGATACAGCTGTTTTGTGGGTGGAGAAAGAACAGATACTTCCTTGTCAGTCATAAAAAAGTTTTTATCTGTAATTTTTTTCGTTTTCACATGTCTAAGAAATTAATGTCGCAGAATAATTTAATATTTACTCTTAGTGTCATTATCTTTGATAATCAGCCAATTTCGTAAACAAATCTAAGCTCGGCACTAGTTTATTTTGACACTAGAACTGTTACGTATATTATCCCTACAATAGTTACTAACAAACTAAACTAGTATCAACTATTATATTGTCGTTACTAGTATCGAAGATTTGTTTGTGAATACGGCTGAATGTGTTTATATTATTAGAGTAAGTAGGTAGTTACTTCTAGGATTCATTCAAGGTTCGTAGAAAGAAGCGAATTAAAAAAATATTCGAGTCAATTCTCATCCCTGTGGACAAATTTATTAAAACTAATGTCTGTTCCTTGGCATGAACAAAATTTTATATTTTTTGTTGATATAACTCAATCAATAGCTACTTTTGTTGTTCAAAAGATAGGTATCTGATGGATCCAGCAATATCTACTTATCAGTAGGGATGCGATCGCCACATATTTTTTTAGGATCATAAAAGGTGACATCAATCTGGCAAATATAAGTACTGTTATTATCA
Source organism: Crioceris asparagi (assembly GCA_958507055.1). Taxonomy (NCBI): domain Eukaryota; kingdom Metazoa; phylum Arthropoda; class Insecta; order Coleoptera; family Chrysomelidae; genus Crioceris; species Crioceris asparagi. Next base: position 47,131,078 of record OY293829.1, read on the forward strand.
TTCTAATAAAATAATACCAATAGAAAGACTTTGTACGCCTCATACACCTAGTTTACCAGCTTTCTACAACTTAGTAAATTCTAATTTGGCTTTTTCCTCTTAATTATTTAGCCATCAACGCCGTTTTCTATTGATATTGAGGGTATTTTTTTATTCCATTTTATTCTCTGTATTTTCTGTTTCTCTCCATAATTTCCTTAGCTGTCAGCTGAAACAATCCATGTGATTTGAACCTCATCGTACTCCTCCTTTTGTATTTCAACATTATGTTAAAAAATGTCTTGTAGGTAAAGAAATATGAGACTACATCACATCAATTGTCCTTGTTCAAACCGTGCAAATCTTAACCTGTTAACATTTGTTACTTTTAGTTCCAAGGTCACTTGTATTAATTAATTTATCAGAAAATATACCTGTAGGCATAATTAGAAAATAATAGTACCACATTATTATCAATAAAATAGAGCTCAATTAAGGATGAACATTTATTATAATTTATTATTGAGTAAATTTTTAAGTCTTGATTCAAAAAATACTTCATTGTAGGAAAAGTTCGTTTTCCTCTCAATCCGGGCTCTTCGAGACGATAGCCGACTAACATTTGACGAGTACCATGATCGCTGTAATGTACCTATGCAACTTCTTTACAAATATTCGATTTGTATCGATAGTTTTGACATGCCTTACGAATGGTGAATAGCAAAATTACATGCCTTCGGACACAAACCATTTGTATATCAAGGATCCAATTTTAATAGGAAATCTTTTCAAATGCTTGCAGAACAAGAGGGCTGATCGAATTTTGATTTGATTAATTGTATCTAGGAATTTCTTACCAACCTGTAACATTGAGTTATTGTTGTGCGGAAATGCGACTATTATGTTGTAGGTACTTGCGAGATTGAGTATGTTGTTAATTTTAATGTTCAAGTGTCACACGTTAATGAAGCTTTATAACTTGAGGGATGCAGCTAATAATTCAAACTTTAAATGAGACGGAGAAGCGAGTTTTAAGTAGTAGACAACAAATCTAAAGTTGGTTAGAACCTGGGGTTTGTGTCATTGTTAAAACAAAATTTGAATATTGTATATCTAAGTCCCTTTATGTACCTACTAGGAATTTAATTTGTTACCAAGATTAGAGATAATGTCAAAGTACTGTTTGTTCTTGTAAAACTTTCGTTTACTGGGAGCAATTTTCTTATACAAATTAAGGGAAATATCATTTCCGGAAATATGGTTTGCAAAGAAGAATTCTATAAACTATATAATGACCCCAATTACACTAGAAATAGGTATCATTATGGGTTCTACAAATAGGATAAAAATTATGGATCTGGGGTGTTTGAGAAATATCTATTAAAAAAACATCCTTCATTTTCTATTTTGTATTTCCATACTCTCGGATATTTCTAACCAAATAAGATAAAAATCCATAATTAGATCATTCCCGAAAAGGTTTTATGAATAAATACATCCCAAGCCTTTGTCTGCAAAATAACAAGACAGTTGTCAGTGCTAAATAATTATTGTCGGCGATAAGATGTTTATGTATTTTTATATACAAGGCACAAGGACGGTTAATAATTCTATTCAACGTATTTATGAACCAGGCTTTTAAACCAAGTAGATCAACACGACATCAACATCTGACAATTTCATCATTGCCATTCTCGTCACGCCGTTCATTGACCGACGAACCCCGAACGGAGGAGGTACATTTTTTCCTTAGAGTTACAGTTTTCGAGTTAAATCGGTGTTAAAATGGTAACATAAAATTCTTAAGCGTATTTCCGTAGCGATGCTTTGAGATCTCAATAAAAACAACTACAAGCAAAGAATATACGTGGGTAATAGTATAAGTACATTGCTATTAGTGAACGTTCAACAATTTTCGTGACTAATGTTAAATTCAAAAGTGTGAAATACATATTAAAAAAAATGGACCGACGTTATTAGTCTGTGCACTGGAAAGTATAAAATAATATTAATTCTGTTGGTGCTGGTACTTGTGAAGTTGGTGCCAAAAGTTATCAATCTATCTGCAACTGCACAACTTCAAAAGTAACACCACCAATAGAATTAATATTATTTTATACTTTTCAGTGCACCAACGAATAACGTCGGTCCAATTTTTTGTAAAAAATATTTATTATTCAATTCGAGAGCATGAAGTAGAGAGACAAGAGACGGCGTAGTCAACAAGTTGCATATAAGAGGTGTTTGATGCTGGCAATAGTTTCTTTTATGCGAGTTCAGATGGTTGCGTAAGTTTACTTGCGCAAAGATTACATTTTCGTAAGATATACGTGAGTATCCTCACACGATTTTGACAGAGAGTTGCATCTCCTGTCTTAAGAAAACTTTGTAATAATTAGTGTTATCCGATGGCTCTTGATAATATTTTTTTATATTTAACAGATGTGGCATACTGATGCAAATACCCTTTAAATTTTTGGGCGACTTTTGTTACTATGAACAATAACTAGCAGGATTAGGTACATTTGTACCAACTATTGAAAATGAGTCAAATGACATTATACGTATACAGACAAGTAAATCTCCTTTTTAGAATTTTAGCTAATAATTTTACATAATTTCAAAATTGTTTATTAAAGTGGCCCTTTACCACAAAGAAATGACACTTTACTGCTTAGTAATTTCATTGGTTATAAAGCATAGTTTAACAGAAAATGGTTTATTTAAATATCATTTTATTAATAAGGACTTATCGTCTGGTTTCCATAGTCAACAATTTGATTTTAAGAATTAGAATCTTGTGTCATTTTGACGTTTTAAAAAGGTATTCTGATATATCCATATTTTCCTTTATTTATCTAGTACTTTTTAGCATGGAATATGTAGACCATAACTGGATGCCTCGAGAGCTTTAGCCTGAAATAATGAAATCCATTGTATGAAAAATAATTAAATATGAATAAACTTGAAGACGATTTTCGAGTGGCATTTAAAACGTCTTCAGAATGATTTTCAAGATTTTTCTCAGTAGCAAATCATTTCTATAATTATGTAGGTAACTGAAAATTGAAATGAAACTCTTGTTACTGATGTAATGCAAATAAAGAAAACCGCGTCATGTTACTAGGCTCTTGAGATCTTAAACAGGTAACTCATATTTTCATTTCTAATTTGGTAATGATTTTATATCCATGATTTGTCACTTATAATGTCACAAAATGCCAAAAATAGTATTGACCAGCTGAGATAAAGCCCACATACAGACGGAAGAACGGATTAAGTATTTGATGTTATACTGAGAATAGACATGCTCATTCCGTGAACATGTCAGCTCTCTACCTATTGCGGTTCATAGGACAGAGCTTGTCGTCACACGGACGGAAAACGGACAGCGGAGTCTTAATAACAAAAGCCTTTGGAAGAGTTCAGTTCTTTTCATTGATGAAGAAACATCAAAATGCAACTGCTCTGCAAAATTTTGAGATATGATCGTTTGTGTTTCAAACGGATACTTTAATAATGTTAACATTGAAGAAGAAAAAAATATTTACTATTTAATGAAAAAAGTCGGAACTATTGCAAAAAATAGCACTTTCATATGAAAAGTGGGCGATTTTATATAATGTTTAAGAAACACCTACCAAACACTTGAAAATAAATCATAAGAGTTACACTTCAACAGGGGAGTTGACCATTGTTTTTTGGGGAGAAAAATAAAATATTCTAAGCTTAAACAACTTGTTTATTGACTTATTTAGCACATGCTGAAATTGCTACTAAGCCAGACATACAATGTTAAACTTATAACACTCCTCTGTTTGCGTGGGGAGTTAAGAAAGCAATATAGCCTTTCTCTTTTTTGGGTGGTCAAAAATGGCTGATATATTTTACATAATAATTTGGTGAAATGAATATTGAACAATCCATGGATAGAAAAATATTCAAAATTTTAACGAGAATCAATATGATCTGGCTCAAGTACACACAAGTCTATGTCCACATCTTACACAAACTCATTAATTTGATGTGATGAGGGTTTCTTGATGGGGTATAAATAAATGAATAAAATTAATTGGAAATAAGGTCCCCTCAATGTATCTATCGGCTTATTTAATACTTAAGACCAAAAAAATATGTTTTCTAATTTTAAACAATTCATGGAGTAACTATACCTACAGTGATACTCAGAAGTAATGTCTGAATTCAGCAGTGTGTTTTTGGGAGAAAAGTTTGGATCCGCAGATTTGAAGATTTCATGATGATAAATTCATGTATATAGGTTACATTAAAAATAAGATACGATCATCAACTTCAAAAGAAAATATCTATTTTTTATTTAATTTGAATAATGATGAATAATGAATATTACACCAAATTTTAAGTGTTTCATTTGCATGTACTCGCATAGACAAGAAGTAGTTAATGTTTTATGTATTGTATGTTTTATGTTTTATTAATAAGATGTAAGTTGTAAGTGCTTTACTTCTACAAGGTGGCCACATTATACCTCGGTGAAAAATGTTCTCGGCGTAAACGGAATCGAACCGGAATTTAATGCTTGGCAGTACAACGCGATAACTACCTCACCACGGTCACCACTAAATAACATTTGTTACGTCTAATATTTTTCACATAATTGGTGTTAGGTTAGGTTGTTTACCTATATCTAGTGAATATAAACAAATGAGGTACTGCGCCTTGTAATGCCCATTTTTGCAGTACTGAAATTAATAAAAAATAATAATTTATGAAAAAAACCTTATAACAATATTACATATTTATTGCATGAGAATGCAAATCAACATATAAGATCAAATTTCTTTGAGAAAACAATTGTTTTTAAAAATCTCTAAAGTGGACCTTTTTAAGAACATGAACTTATCATGGCCCAACAATAATCACGTAGCTTATAAACGCCAATAAAATAAAGCAAGGAAAACTTTATCTACGTACAAAACAGATATTTATAAATAAAATCAATAAAGAACACTCTTGATACATTATTCTATCAGTTTTGGTAAGAACAAGATTTACTTTAGATATTGATAAAATATTTTTCACTACAATTTTGGCGAGCCTTATTAGGAGTATAGAAAACGTAAGCCATTTGCAACGTCACTAACCAACTGTCAAGCACTGAAAAGATGGCGGCTCCCTTCCTTGAATATGATGTTGCAGTTTTGTCTAAGGTACTAACCGAAAATAAAAATAATGAGGTACAACCTACTCATGACAAAGCAAAAAACTGGGTCTGCGTCGGACCAGACGGTGGAAGTTATACTTCTTTGGCTATTCGCACACACACACACACATACATACAGACAGGATATATAAATGAAATATAAGACATTTTTCTCTGTTATTCAATATATATTTCTCTTCAATATATTTTATTATGAATGACTTCATTATTATACAAAAACCTATATATTATTATCATTACCAGTAATTTCTTCTCAATCTTGTAATCACACACAGACAGACAGGCAGCTGAAAATCAACCCCATAGGAGGTATTACCCTTACGTATTTATGTACCAAGTTTGGTGTCGATCAGTCAAGTATTTTTCGAGATATGATGTTGATTGACAGACAGACAACTGAAAATCAATCTCATATGAGGTATTATCATTACGTATTTGTGTGCCAAGTTTGGTGTCGATCGGTTAAGTATTTTCCGAGATGTGTTGACAGACACACAGACAGACAGACAGCTGAAAATCAATCCCATAGGAGGTATTACCCTCCTATGGGATTAATGGATTTTAATCTTTTAAGTATTTTCTGAGTTATAGTGTTGATTGACAGATAGACAGGATGATCAAAACAATACCTACCTCAAAAAAATAATAAGGAAATTTAATATATAATTTCATTGTTAAACAATTCTCTAAAAGCCATAACGTGCAAAAATGTATTCAAAAACATATAATTGACGATTTTTCTCACTTTTAGCGTGACGCGGTTTCTCGACCAACACACCATCCCAACGAGCCCAAAGAAGTATAACTTCAAAAATAATTAATAAAAACCATCAAGTTTGAATAAAAGTACAAAAACAAAATAGATGCCAACAATCCAAATCGTTTGAAGACTTACAAGCGGAAGTACCAAAACGCCCAATATCCAGTATTGCTTCAAACAAGACGCAGCCATTACCTTATCGCAGTTATAACACTTAAAACTAACGTGATGATAATATACACGTTGTCCCTCCGGGAACTGCATCATCAGATAATATATGGAAATCTAGAAATTGTGTGGCAATTCCGGTTATACTAGAAGTAGATGCCAACATTCTTATTTCAAACAGAATACCCGATGTATGTTTGTTTCACGAATGTTGGCGTCTGCCTTGAAAACACAAGAAACGGATCAATTCAACTGAATACGCGAATAATATAATAATATAAATTATTTATTATCAACAATAATGCAGAAACACAATATAAAAAAACCCGACGGCCTGTAGACAGCGGAAAGGTAAATTTCTCAAAATTCATTGAATTGAAATTTGAGCAACCTTTTCATTGGTATACTTACATCTCATTATATGCAAATTGCCCATTTTTAACAGCATATATCATAGCCTTGTGGTTAGAGGTTTTTGTTTTTGCTGTTGAATATAAAGCAAATTTCTTAATAGGTATACATATGTTCTTGATTCTTGGTCTATGGATCATAATTCATCAGACAAGATTTTCATAAATGAGGAAGTCAACCTCAAGAATTTGTTTTATTTTTAGCATTAGATGATTACATTGTCATATCATCATAATATATTTTTTACACTTAGAAAGATCCTTTTATTTTTCCTGCAACCTATACATCAAAATCTAGTACCTACCCCAATTTTTATTAGGTTTCACTTTGTTATCTTCGGATAGTAGAGGGCGGAAGAGGGGAAAATTAGAAACATTCCACCTCATTGTATTTACCACAACTTAAATCATGTTTAAATGAAATAGACTTTGAAATTAGACTCAACAATACATATTTCCAAGTGCCACAAGGGAGTGTGCTAGGCCCATTATCGACGTTCTACACACATCTGATTTACCGTTAATTGCGAACACGATAATAGGAAAGTTTGCTGATGACTTAGCAAGTCATAAAGATGCTGTATTAGCTACCACCTACACAAAAGAATATCTAGATCGACTTCAGGAATGGGAGTGCAAATGGTGAACCAAGGTAAATGACAATAAGTCTGTTCATTCAAAATTTGCTCTTCGTAGGGATACTTGTCCAACAGTGAACCATAACAGCGTTAATGTACCTTCCACAAATGAATGTAGTTAATACCTGGGACTACAACACTGACAAACTGATTTGGAAACAACAAATTTTGAAGAAATCTAATCGATACAAAAGTAAAGGAATTATACTGGTTATTAGGAAGAAAATCAAAATTATCAATAGAAAATAAATTGCATATATATAAAAAAAATATCGGGCTTCTTTGGACATATGGCATGGAATTGTGGGGATGTGTGAACAAATCCAACAAATTATTCAAAGATGAAAAGAAGAAAATAATCAAATAGCAAATGCCCCATGTTATGTTTCTAATATCTACCACATGATAATTATTTGCTTATTCAAACAGTCGAAAAGATCATATGTGAAAAGGAAGCCAAACAGTATGAAAGAATAGGAAATCACATCAAATCACAAAGAAAACATAGACATATTGTAATACTTATTTAAGTTTAGAAACACGTATATTATTATAAGTAAATCACAGAGACCATATCATTGGACGTTGATCTTATCATATCAATGATAGTTTGTTAGCTTGTCTAGCACTTATTAACAAATTAACTTATAGAATGTTTCTGTATATTTCTGATTGCTAATTTAAATGATTACATACAGGTGCCAACATTCACCATACAATTATAAGCAGTTCCAAAACAATATTCTCTTACTATGAAACAAAATATATAGTTAGATGAAGATAATGGTGATTTTATATAAAGTTATTGCTACAAACTGCATTACACAAAAGAACAAACGTTTATCAGTTTATCCGTTCTAAATATTTTACGACAAACATAAATTTTACGATCTTTTGTAACATAATAGTCAACTCACCTTATTTATCACGGAATAACTGGATAACATCGAGTGTTACAACTTTGATCTGCAACAATAAAAAGGAAAATATTAAGGAGATTTCGTTGTTAATAATTTAAAATAAAAAAAATGTGGCAAGTACGAGTAGAACCCATACTCTAAGGGCCTGTTGTTCGAAACAGTGGCTAATCATGTGCTAAGTTTAACCCGTGCTTAGCTCGCATGGAGGCTGAAATTTTTTTAGCGTTGTTCGAAGCAGGATTAACGGTGGCTAACCTTAGCGGCGGCTAAGCCATTTGTCATTTCGTTGCAAACTTCACGCTACGTGAGCGGTTCGTCATATGTCAAAATTGTATTGATTAATAGGTTAAACTAGTTGTGATCGTTGTTTGTTTTGGTAGTGAATAATGAAATCTAAATATTTTCTGTGAAATATATTTTGAGAAAATGGAAACAGAAAGGGAGAATTTTACTCTTGTGGACCGAGCTACACTCCTGCGGCTTATTGAAAGGTAAGTTAATTATTTTCAAGTGTATTTTACAATGAATATAAAAAGGTATTGAAATGATAAGATGCTTAAATAATATTATTATTTATTATACCCATAAGAAACATTACAATGGAATATACAATTATTATTTTTAATAGAAAGATATACAATTTTGTAATTACAACTCAAAATATACAGAAAAAAATATTAACAATATGTGCATATATTTACTACAATATGTATGTCTTGCAGTTTATAAGCTACACATAAAACAACTAGCAATTATTGTATATAATTTCAAGACTAATATTCTATATTATTAATTTTCAGGAGCTATTGATGTGCCAACACCCCTGTTGTTATTATAAAGCCATGTCCCGTTTCTTTTGAACCAGAATGCCAACTCCCAGAACCTCGAACCACCATCCAGAAAATGACCTGTGCAGAAAAAAAATATTAGTGTGGAACAATATAAAAGAAAATATTATTAGGAAAGCATAGAAAAATAAAAATTCTTTAGAAAAACTTTGAACTGAATTCATTCATTCTGTAATACTAAGCTTTTGCTCAGCTGACATTCATATTTTGTCATTTTGATTTCTAATTACAAAATTGGATGTTTCATACTAAAGTATTTCAATTTTTGGAAAAATAGTTTCCAATGTGAAAGGCTATAGCTTTTAACTTCAATTTGAATATTGTCAGAAATACATATCTGCTTGTTTTCATCTTTTCGAGCAGTAAAATTCTGGTACTGGGAACTTACATTAGAACCTACATATATAAGCATAAATACAATGATCAGGCTGGTAAAGCAGTTGATTAAAATTATGTTGATAATTATTGCAGTATTGTCTTACATCGTTCGACGATTGCAAATATAATGATATAACCGTTTTTTATATTGGTCGAAGGATGAGGTAGGATTGCCATTTCTAGCTGACGGACCCTTGAGTCATTTGGGGCGCCATCTTCATCTTTAAAAATTGAGACACGGCTCCACTCGGCCAGATACCTCGCTTCCAGGCTTCGCGAAAGTTTTCTATCGTGATCTTCTTACTAACCAATACACATATTTAACAGTAAACATATTCGCATCAATGATTCTAATACGCGAGTTGAGTACAACACAACACGACAAACTACTCCACACTCCACAAATTATAAAGGTTAGGTTAGGACTCACTACTCTACTGCTTGCGACTGCGCGACTGCCGTTTCGCCCGTATCCCCCGCCTACCGTCGATGATACTAACATCATTTTCTCCGTCGCGTCTCTGTGACTATGGTATACGGTATACATATAACTAATATTTGATATAAAAGCTGTGAAATGTGAATTATGTGGTAACTGTAAAAGAACGTATGCGGAGCAAGGGTTGTCTCTGGCCGAGCGGAGAAATGTTCCCACATTATTTTCTTCATTACGTGCAGATGTAGACTAATTATTGTACCGAGAACCGAGATCTCGTAATAGATTTTTATTTGTATAAAGAAGCTATATATTGAGAAACTCTGCCTTTGTAAGTCATAGCAATTATGTGTATGCATAATATATTAACAGCAAATACCAGCCTTACGGAACTTGAGTCAATGTAAATACTTACTATAAAATTACAGAATTTTGCATTATAAAAAAGGTAATAACAAACTTACCTTATGTCGAACAGTGTAAATTGCATCCAAACACAAATTTTGTTGCACTTATTCACTCATAACTTCGATCGAAGGTTTAAACGAAATTGTTGCCGGCTGTCAAATACCTACTTAAATCAACCCCCTGCCTGGTTTAAAAAGCAGGCGGCTAATCACGGGCTAATACCAGGCTAATGCGGCGTTTGGCGTTCGAACAACGCAAAAATGCCGTATACGTAGGTTAAACAGGTCACCGGCTAAGACCGCGCTAAACTTTTGAAAAGTCTGCTTCGAACAACGCTTTAGCTCACGTCAAAGATTAGCGTGTGTTTAGCACGGGCTTAGCCGATGTCATTTATTTTCGAACAACAGGCCCCAAGAGTTCCTAGAATTTATATTTCTGTAAAAGTAAAGTATCCTTCTCTAATAAAGCCTGGAACTACAATTGGCAACTCCGCAGAAACCGAGCAGAAACTGAAGTAGTAGCATACTGGTAGGTAATAAGTAGTCTTCCTGGCTTTTACGAAATAGGTACAAACCATCAGCAAAAATTCTAATCTTTGCCATCAGCCTGACCAGTGTTAAAATGGCGATCGAAAATTAACAGATATATGGAAATTGACTGATGACATAATTTAGGCCTGGTCAGGCTAATGATTTGTATTTAGGAACAGGCTGTTATTGTCTTATCGCTATCATTCCCAACCCAACTCAAAACAGATTCGAAGTAAATAAGGTTATTATTCTAATTTGTAGTTTTTAAGATTGTGATACATTAAAATGGATTCTCTGCTCGGTCAAAATATATCCAGAATGATAAGAATAAATCATGAAATATTATCTTTATACTGCACAATAAAAACGAATATTCGAAATACCAGGTGCAGAGATAAGGCCACATTAATTCACTAACAAAAAATAAAATGTGATAAAGTATTTATTTTCATTTGGGCCGCCGCCCCGATTGAATATGTTTTAATATGTTTAGTCTCCAACGCAAACAGAGAGGTGTTATAAGGTTGAGGACTGTATCCGTGAGGATGTCTGTGATATCGTAGCTCCCAAATGGATGAACCGATTTTACTTTCGTTTTTTTTTCGTTGGAAAGTTTACATGATCGAGAGTGTTCATAGCTAGTTTTTCTTAGATTAAATTTATCGCGTGTATCTTTTCAGAATTGCTGAAAAACGTGTTTTGATCAAGACTGTGCCACGAAAAACTGCTACAACGTTTTTGATGAAACTTGCAAAAAGTGTTTTTCCATTAGTCCTTTACCATCTGCTATAAAGCATAGGTATCTCTAAGAAAAGCACGGTGAAAAAAAATAACGGCCACACGAACTGATCAGATAATTTAAATATTCCACGGGATTTGTTTGACAGCGTAATAGGAAAACCATTTTTTTGACCGACTTCAAAAAAAGGAGAAGGTATACAATTCGGTTGTAAGATTGCTTTTTTTATTTTTTTATGGCTGTTCGCGCGTTTTGCATAGTAAACGTACTCCGATTTAGACGATTTTTGTTTCATTTGAAAGAGGAGAGTTTAGAAATGGTCCCATATTGAGAAGATGGAGGGGGCAATTTTTCTCGAAAATTGAAAATCCGACACGACAGAATTAACGAAATTTCCATATCCGGAAATGTTTAAACTGGACATTTTTAAAAATAATCAAACGTTTCCGCGCTATACAGTCTGAAATATGTGATATGCGTATTTCCGCTAGTACAAGCTAAACCTACCTATAACTTTTTGGGTATTAGTGAACGTTCAACAATTTTCATGACTAATGTTACACTCAAAAATGTGAAATAAATATTTTTTACAAAAAATTGGACCGACTTTATCAGTTGTTGCACTGAAAAATACAAAATAATATTAATTCTATTGGTGCTGGTTCTTTTGGAGTTGGTGCCTACAACAACAAATTACAACGGCACAACTTCAAAATTACCAGCACCAATAGAATTAATATTATTTTGTATTTTTCAGTGCAACAACTGATAAAGTTAGTACATTTTTTGTAAAAAATATTTATTTAAAGTAGAATTAAAATTTAACTTACACTCAGGCACACAACAATTTCTTAAACTTCGATATTGATTCTTCACACACCTCTGATATTCGCAAAACTATAGAATTATGAGTTGTCAAATACTTTGTTAGGTAGCGCTTAACTGCGAACTACTGGCCTGGCCGACTTTGACAATCGACGCGCGTGGCGAGTGATTTGGACGAGTGACCATTGATGCGGGCTCGCGGTCGAATTGCTGGCTGTCGCAGTGCATTCTTCTCCTCTCGCAAGGTAACGGTAAACCAGCGAGAGTAGAGTAGAAGCCGCCAACACTCGAGTAGGGTAGTATAGCTTTGAATACTAGATAGCAACTCCTTGGACTAAATAACAAACGATTTTTTTATTACTGAATGATTGGCTTACGCTATCAATATTTTTAAACTGATTTTAGTTTTTTAAATCAAATACACTGGCTTTCAATAAAACCGATCCATCAAAAATTGACTATACTTAAAACTGCTCATTTTTTTTGCTGAGTTTATAAAACAAGAGGCTACAGTTTGATACCAATTGACATTCCCTATACATTTGGTGTATCCCACTGTTGCAAAATTCATGAAGTCGTACTTTCTCAAATTAATGTCTGAATCAAAATTCTAACCATGTTCTTGTTATAAAAGTAATGAGCTATAGTTAAAAACAATAAGCAAATCAACTTCAAAATTACCAGCACCTACCAATAGAATTATTATTATTTTGTATGTATTTTTCAGTGCACTTTACTAATAAAGTTGCTCCAATTTTTTGTAATAAATATTCATGATGACTAAAGTTACAATCAAAAGTGTGCAATAAATTCTTTTTACAAAAAAAATTGATCGATTTTATTAGTTGTTGCACTGAAAAATACAAATTAATGTTAATTCTATTGGTACTCGTAATTTTGAAGTTGTGCTTTTGAGCAATAGAATTAATATTATTTCTTATTTTTCAGTGCAACAACCAATAAAGAAAGTCCAATTTTTTCAAATTCTACTTACAATATCCAAGCAGGTATACCAAATATAAACAATCTTACCAGATCTGGATTAGTCACTTCCAAATTAAAGTGAATTTGAATATCTAATCAATAGGTAATCAACTATAGATGTTATAGTTGTAAAAGAATAAATTCTGAAAATTAGAGTTATCCAGTCAAAAACAGCATAGGGCTCATACGTATTCATACAGAAACGGTTACCATAGGTCTTTTTGGTAAGTTAAAACAGATGTTACATCCATTTAACAGCTTTTTCACGCTGCTGTGAGCAGACCGAACGTTTTGAATCACACGGTAAGCCATAGGTAAGCTATGAAGCATGAAATTGAAAGTATATGTAAAGAATGAGGGTTTAAATTGAAATACATACATAGAATCACAATTAAATGTAAGTGTAAATGTGCTAGTTGTATTCTGATAAATATATTTAATTACTCGCTGCATATAAATAATTAATTATTTTAATAAATCCTAGAATTGCTGTTGGAAATGTATTATTATAGAATATATGGAATCCGAGCTTCGCTCGGGTATAACAGGATTTAAGATGGGTCTTTAAGAGTTACTAAGGATATTTAAACTTATAAAAAATGTGAATATTTCTGGTTAAAAGGTATTAAGATTGGTAAATACTGCTTTTATTAAATTATAGATTTCGAAATAAATATGAATGTGTAATATGAATGATAAATATACCAAAACTCTTGAAATAGCTAGTGTGGACCTCGGGGGTCACACCGATTAGATATGAAAGTATCGTCAATCGATTTCTCAACTCCGAAAACCCCTTTTTGCTATTTTTTCCCAGAATCTGCTAACCCTTCCTTGAAATAGCTGATGTGTATCTTAAGGGTCGCAATATATTAGATATGTACAAATTTTCATTGAAAATTTCCGATTAAATTATTACAAACTCATATTAACATCTTTAATTAAAAAAATGGGTTTTGTTAAAAAAAACTTAAAAGTGATCAGAATTCGAACCGAAAAACTCTAGATTAATACTCCGAAGCTTAACCATAGGACTATTTTTTTCCTATGATATTATCGTGTTCATATTCATATCTGACATAAAATCTGTAAAACTCCTCAAATGGGAATATTAATTGCTGAGAACGATTTTTCTTGTAAATGTGAATACAACCAATCGATTCAATACACTCTAAAACCCATACATATGAATTTTCATCGAAATCGGTAGACCAGATTCCGATGTAAAATTTGCATATATATATATATATATAATGATGAATTTTTATATATATATATATATATATATATATATATATATATATATACAGGGTGGGGCACCGTATACGACACGGTCTCTCAAGGGGAATCCATACAATATAATGTTTTTATGATAAACGAAATAGATGCAGAATTTTTCTGGCCACAATCTAAAATTATTTTTATACATAGAGGGTGATTCAAAAAAAAGATACATATCAAAGTTATGTTTTCTTAAATTGAATGTCCTATATTTTTTATTATTTTCGGATATAAGAGTCAAAATAAAAGTGAGTTTCTTCAGTATTCCCTATACCTATCTCTTTCCATTTTGAAAATATCCAAAGATTTGTTGAAATGTAAGGTATGAACTATTTTTCTATAATTTCCAAAGTTGCTCATTTTGAACTTGAGCTATACCTTCTATCATATTGATGAAGGTCAAGGTTATAGCCTGTATCATATTTTAATGTCAAAAATCATACAGGGTGTTGGAAAAATATGGTTGTAAAATTTCAATATAAGATATTGAAAAACTTCGTTATCTTAAATGGAACACCCTCTATATTATTACATATTTTAATGCAGAATTGAATCCTCTTTCGAATTGTATAAGGGTTCCCTATAACTAAACTCAACGAATTTCTTCAATTTCGCACTTCTCTAATAATTCTGTCTTATATTCCCAATGCCATTATGATTGGGATGACGTTTTAAAATAATCATTATTATAGTTAAATTCCATTATTATTATTACAGTACTAATTGATTCACGATTATTATCCAATCTCCTAGAATTTCAAAACTCATATGAAATAATTAACTGACGGGTAATGATACTATACTATTCTATTGCTGTCGGTTTTACCCTTAAAAGACAACTACTCCATTAATATTTTTTTTTTGGAATATCAGCGTTTTACATTTACATAGATACTGTGAAACGTAAAGAAATACCTATAAGTATTTATTGATAACGTATTATTATGAAAGCCCAAGGAAAAATGTGGTAAGTCCACTCACACTTCTTTTCTACCTCTCTCAAACAAATACTGACGAATATGAGAAACATACAGACAGACAGACCAATAGCAAAACATATGTTTGTTGGACTCAAAAAGCCCTGGAACGTAGAAACAGAGTACCGAAAATTTTACACGAATACAATACTTCCCTTACACAGCTACTAGGCGTAGCGGTATAAAAGTATTAAGAACAAGACATTTATTGAATGATATAAAAATAATAACAGTATAAAAATATAATAAAATAAGAAACACTAGAGTAAATGTTCAAAATGTCGTCCATTTTCTTGAATACATAATTGAACTCTCTCTTCAAAAGATCTTTTAACTTTCCTCAACATCTGTGGTGTCACGGATCGAAAAGCGGCTCTTATTCTCTCTTTCATATTTTCAGCTGTTGTGGGCTGGGTGTCATATACAATGTTTTTATGTTTTTAATGTATCCCCATAAAAAAAAGTCCACACATGTTAGATCTGGAGATCTTGGTGGCCAATTTTGCGAGCCGCTTCTTCCTATCCATCTGTTTGGGAAACGCCTATCAAGAAATTCTCTAACATTCCTTTGAAAATGGGCTGGAGCACCATCCAACTGCAGCCACATCTGCTGTCTGATATTCAAATGCACATTTTCTAAAAGTTCGGGTAGTTTATCACGTAAGAATCTTAGAAATTTTTGTCCATTTAAAATGCCATCAAAAAAGTAAGGACCTATTAATTGGGACCCTAGAACACCCCCCCATACATTAACTGACCATCTATGTTGGTAATTAGTATTTCGAAAAATTCGAGGATTCTCATCACTATAATAATGGAAATTATGTCTGTTCACCAGGCCGTTATTATGGAAAGTGGATTCATCAGAAAACAGAATTGAATCTAGAAAGAGTTCATTATCGCCTAATCTGTCTAGAGTCCAAACACAAAATTCAAGTCTGTGATTAAAATCCATTTCATAAAGTTCTTGGTGTATCTGAATATGGTAAGGATGAAACCGATATTTTTTCAATATTCTTGAAATGCTTCTCCTACTAATACCTGTTTCTCTTTCTATTTTGCGTTGACTGGTATGAGGGTGTTCTATAACAGATCCTATGACCACAAACTCATTTTCTTCATCATCTACAATAGGTTTTAGCGTAGTTTTTTGTTTGTAGGATACAGTACCAGAATTCCGAAATTCTCTCAGTAACCGTTCAAACACAGCTCTATTTGGATGTGATACGGTTGGATATCTTTCAGCATATACTCTTGAAGCCAATAGGCAATTTTCATGACACTCACCAATTATTAGAAGCATATTTATTCTCTCTTCGATAGGATAAGTCTTCATTTTGCTTTATTTGAATAGTACACTGATTTAAATTGTATTTATAAATTAAACGCTTCAAAACTGTCAGTTATAAAACATTTCCATGGTAACAGCCTCAAAGCTGTCCAGATTAATTGGGTAATGTTCCTACTGTGATAAAGAAGCAAAATTCAAGAAATGCCTTGAGTTTAGTTATAGGGAACCCTTATACAATTCGAAAGAGGATTCAATTCTGCATTAAAATATGTAATAATATAGAGGGTGTTCCATTTAAGATAACGAAGTTTTTCAATATCTTATATTGAAATTTTACAACCATATTTTTCCAACACCCTGTATGATTTTTGATATTGAAATATGATACAGGCTATAACCTTGACCTTTATCAATATGATAAAACCTTTAGCTCAAGTTCAAAATGAGCAACTTTGGAAATTATAGAAAAATAGTTCATACCTTACATTTCAACAAATCTTTGGATATTTTCAAAATGGAAAGAGATAGGTATAGGGAATACTGAAGAAACTCACTTTTATTTTGACTCTTATATCCGAAAATAATAAAAAATATAGGACATTCAATTTAAAAAAACATAACTTTGATATGTATCTTTTTTTTGAATCACCCTGTATGTATAAAAATAATTTTAGATTGTGGCCAGAAAAATTCTGCATCTATTTCGTTTATCACAAAAACATTATATTGTATGGATTCCCCTTGAGAGACCGTGTCGTATACGGTGCCCCACCCTGTATATATATATATATATATATATATATATATATATATATATATATAAGCATTGCTCGTTTAATACAATCAGATTAGATATATGAACTGAAATTGACAGCAGTGTATATACCTATTTCTAATAAAAAGAAGCCACTCAATTTCGTAGCTACATAGATATTGTAAATTCCACTGAAATTTCTTTATGGAAAATCTATAATCTCTGTGAAAGGGTACAAGAGCTATCACTGTAACAGTTGAAAGATTTTTTCAAAAGGTCAAAGGATAAAACTGATTAATTCACTCCAAAGAGTTGCACTTTTTCTATGCAGACAAAAGATGAGATAACATTCACTTGCTCTCAAAACCAGTCAAGATTTACGTCAATTTAATTTCCACGAACAATGCGTTGCGTCCAAACATGCGGAATAGCTCGTAGAATTCTGTTTCACCTTTTGTCTCTCATTCTTTTTTCATAAGTTCCACAAAATTGCCACCGACAGCGATCCAGCGTATATATAAATAAATATATATTATAGATGTCAACATCGATAAGAAAGAGACCTTAAATGCTTTATTATGGTAAAACGGAATGGCGAGAACATTTATTTGAGACCGTTAAAGCCGAAGGCGTTGGAAAATGTAGTTATGTAGAAGGATATTATGACAGCCTCCCAAATCGAATGGTGAAAGTTGTTGTTAAGTGGAGGGGTTATTTTATGAAATAAAGAGATTTGGAGATAATTATGTCATGTTCAATTAACTTTAAGGCCGCAAAGCATCTGAGAATATCTTGTACCTATAGACTGTTTTTTATATCGAGCTCTTTCATTTGATATCTCACATACCTATATATATTTTTTATTTTATAATTTGATCCAAAAAATCAAAGCGTATCAGAACTCATTTATTCAAACTGTCCCTGTTGCGGTCATCTTACTCTGTATAAGTATCAAGCTTTCCCAGTTTTGTAAACTCGGAGAAAATATGTTGTGGCAGACAGACAGATAGATAGACATGTAGACACCAGTTATCTTATAAAGGTATAAATTTTCCATCGAATATACGTGGCCCTCAAAACTTTCTCTATTTATTCAGATATTATTGAATAAAAAAATGATCTGTCTGCAGATGCAATTGAAACATCATTTTCAGTTCGACATTAAGAATGTGGAAGGTACTAATGGATTCGTCAACTGAAATACCTCAAACTATAATACTATTACAAGTTATTCTTCACCTTAATACGGCAGACTCAAAACCTGTTGATTTTCGACCGCTTGGTACACAATGGCAAAGAAACTATCAATTCAGCGACAGCCTATTTATTCCAATGCATTTACGAAAATTCTCTAGAGGTGACCTAAAACTTTGACACTAGTTTTTTTTTAGACTTTTGGGTATTCATGAACCAACCTTTTCGACGCCAACTTAAAGAAGGAGTTTTTGGCACGTCTGTTTCATTCTGTACATTTAAGGTCAGTTTATATAGTAAATAAAATAAAATAAGAAACAAATTAAGATAAAATAAGAAAGTTGAATATGCTTATTTCCATGGGAGCGTTTATACACGAAATAAGCTAAATTAAGAAATAAGAATAAGAACTAAAGATGGCCAACTTTCATTTTTATTTCTTATTTTATTTTATTTTGTTTGGAAACTGATAATGCGCATGATCAACCACCAGAGAACACTTGCATACAACACAAAAGTTTTTGTCAATAAAGCTGTGATTTTATTGGTTCATTCTTATTTCTTATTTTATTTTATTTACTGTATAAACTCACCTTTAACTGTATGGTTCCGAGCTAGTTGAATACGTTAGTAGAGTTTTCCTTCAAATAAGCATAAGTCAAAGTAAATGCTAGCATGCAGAAAAATCGACTACAATAGAGTACATGTTGAATTTTGTATTTTTTATAGTAATTCATTCTATTCAATATCGTTAACTCTCGCGAAACGTTTGATGATCTTGTAAGTCGTTTCGTCTGGAGCATGATCTTGGGGAATATCGATAAATAAATTCTCCTCACATCAGAAACATTTTGTGTGATTCAACTTACAACTGATTCGCTACAGTAGACTATCCGGCTATTATGATGATATTTGGGATAACCTGTGGAGTTTTCAGAAAACCCCGTGCTTTTTACGACATTTCTTGTGAAACTCGGGGAGTGGAAGTTTCTGAGCATTCTCTCATGGTGCTTGTCATCTCAGTTGATGCTCGCTAGTTCCAATGATTCACAAGAAACAAAAAATTCGCTTCTTACTTTTCTACCGCTATCCCCAGAAGCTACCAATAATTTTACATGATTGAAATACTTTTCTTACACGAGTAAGTGGCCACACCAGATTTTTTTTCTTCAAACAAACGTCATGAGGAGTTTTTGATACTTGAGGAGGAGTTTGACAATACATATGTATATATTCAAAGTTATGTGCGACATGGACATTGTGACTTGGGACGTCGATTATTCGGCAAAACAACAATTAATCAATTTTATATCACAATACGTGTAATTAAGACATCTTCTAAAACCATTGCATTAATAAATTGCTCGGGAAAACTATAAGAAAATTATTTGCAAGAAAACACCCAAAGAAGTATCAAAAATACAAAATTCAACTTTCACCACTGGTATGTATTTTTCTCTGCTTCCTAGCGTTTATTTTGACATGCATATATTTAAAGAAAAAATTCTAACGAGTCCAATCCAAGTTCTGATGCGGATCATTACGCAGAAAATATTTTTTCAAGAAGGCAGCGAAGAAGTTGGTTTCGGGAATACACAAAATCAGATTTAAGGTGTCCAAACAACCCCTATTGAATAATAGAAAAATATAATGTCAAAAACATTTGGGACGATCAGTGAATACAGAGGAGTTATTTAAAATGAGATATTAGCACACAGAATTACAGCTATTTACCTATGCTTGAGTAATGTATCAATATTTTTTATTACAGAAAACTGGAATAGAGAATTTAGAAATGCATTTCCAAAAATATTTTTTACAAAAAATTGGACCGACGTTATTAGTTGGTGCACTGAAAAGTATAAAATAATATTAATTCTATTGGTGCTGTTACTTTTGAAGTTGTGCAGTTGCCGGTAGATTGATAACTTTTGGCACCAACTTCATAAGTACCACCACCAATAGAATTAATATTATTTTATATTTTTCAGTGCTCCAACTTTCGGAGGGAAGGAGATGTCGGATTCCCGTTTTTATGAATATGGAACCATTTCTCAAGGCTCCTCTTTCAAATGAATCAAAAATCATCAAAATCGGACTACGATTACTATATGAAATGCGCGCACAAACCAAAAAAAAAGCACACAGTCGAATTGTATACCTCCTCCGTTTGGGGTTCGTCGGTCAAAAATAGTGTAATTTTAGCTTAAAGGCTTTTGTAAAAAAGTACAAAAAAACTGTTTGCAACAATGGGTGTATTTTAGCATAACTTTCAATAAAAGTGAAGCGGAAAGTACTATTTTTAATAATTTCTCTATGAAAAAATCTTGTTAGGGCTTACAACTATTGGTTGAAAATATCATTTTGGAAGTGTGTTTTCTATACCAAGTAGAATCATTTTCGTAGTCAATTAACATTAACATTAACATCCTCAAAATGTTTGCTGAAATATGACTGAAAAAAAAGCTTGCAAAAGTAAAATAAGTTATTAATTGACTTGTGTATTGGGATGTCAATAATGCTAATTTAATTTTTGCATTGTTCCAATATTGGATGAATTTTATTTGCAAAAATACTTGCCTTAGGGCGAAAAATCGATAATATTCTTCCAAAATCTGAAAATGTTTGTTATAAAGTAAATATTCATAAAATAAAATTTATACATTAACTAACATTACAAAAGTTACGTTGGCAGCATTGAAGCAGAGTAAATCCTACCCATCAAATCAATTAACAACTTGTTTAAACCTCAATTTTCTAAATTTTCTATTCTAACGCATATTTCAGGAATAGGTTCCCGGATATATTATAGCAACATTTTTCCCCGTTTTCATAAACAAATTATTGAAAATAATACTAAAGCCGCTAAACTACCAAAAAATAATGTACCTATTTCTTTAAATTTGAACCTATATTCTTCACCAGCTTAATCCGTTGTTTTGATCAATCCACTTGAAATAGTATCAATACAAGTTACAATGTTATAAGGAAAGTCTTATTTATAAAAATCCCTTAAGATCTTTCTTAAATGCTCAGTAATTACCATGCTCACAAAACTACTATAACTTTCTTTATTGACCGACGAACCCCAAACGGAGTAGGTATACAATTCGACTGTGTGCGTTTCTTCTTTTTTGGTTTGTACGCGCCTTTCATAGTAATCGTACTCCGATTTTGATGATTTTTGATTCATTTGGAAGAGGAGTCTTGAGAAATGGTCCCATATTCACAAAAACAGGAATCCGACATCGCCTTCCCTCCGAAAACCGCCCCCGAAGGGGGTGGTGAGGGCAAATTTTCTCGAAAATTGAAAATCTGAGTTGGTATAATTAAAGATAAGACAATATCCGGAAACGTTTAAATTGAACATTTTTTCAAAAGAGTAACGGTTTTCGAGATAGACGCATGTTAATTTCTCAAATGTGCAATGTGTAGAAGGCGATTTCTGTCGAAAATTGAAAATCTGTGGGCAGTACATGGAGGACATAATTATTTGTAGCAACATTTATAATGAACATTTTTCCCTTAGAGTTACGGTTTTCGAGTAAAATCGGTGTTAAAATGGTAACAACTATAATATATATATTTCCGCAGCGATGTTCTGAGATCTCAATAATAACAACAAGCAAGGAATATACGTGGGTAATAGGATAAGTACTATCTTCATTGGTATTAGTGAACGTTTAACGATTTTCGTGACTAAAAAGTGTGAAATAAATATTTTTACAAAAAATTGGACCGACGTTATTAGTTGGTGCACTGAAAAGTATAAAATAATATTAATTCTATTGGTGCTGGTACTTGTGAAGTTGGTGCCAAAAGTTATCAATCTACCTGCAACTGCACAACTTCAAAAATAACAGCACCAAAAGAATTAATATTATTTTATGCTTTTCAGTGCACCAACTAATAACGTCGGTCCAATTTTTTGTAAAAAATATTTATTCATTAAACGCTTAATAGAGCTCTCATAACAAATAACATTATTGCCATAACTAACTAACAAAAATGAAACTTCATTATTCCGATCATGATATAAAAACAGAGATGCTAATCTTGAAACCAGAATTTGTAAAGTTTGTGCATTCGAGCTCAAGATGGCCATCTTGTTATGAATTCGAAGGATTATTATTTTATGGATGAGTTCTGAAAAAAACGAGTGGTAGCACGATTTCACCAGAGGATGTTTACTTTACTATCACTATTATTATTCACTGGAATTTGGCTGGTGTGGTAGGAAAGTCGTGTGAGTGGACACACCAGATTTTTCAATATTACATTCCTAACATCCACTCACTTTATTTTAATACAGCTATTCTTTGTATTATTTCCAATCAAAATTTCCTCATACTTTACATAGATATTTAATTGAAATGACATAATATAAATAATGAAAATTATTCCATTTTATTCATCATTATTCATAAAATTAATTTCAAACAAAGAAATTTATCATTGAAATACATAACAACAGCAAACGCTCTTATAATACACGTCTCTTCCGGTTTGTGCGTAGGCATAACTTTTTTTGATTTTATGTTTATCCGAATTCTATCCAAAAATGTTAAAGATGCAACTTCAAATATAGCCTCTTGGATGAGCCGTCAATCAAAAATAACGCGACTGAACGTTTAAAATACATTTTTTTGAGTGTCTCGTTATAACAAGCTTATAAACCTCCAATATGTTTTATGAATAAGATTAATTTTATAATTGATAACTTTACAGGAGTAAATCCTTGGAATTAATTACCTACTTATTATTTAATTACCTATTAATTATCAACCGGTTTCAGGCATTCAACTTGAATCAAACGTTGCAAAGATGATACCACCACAGTAGACTGGAATGAAGAGTTTTGATTAAATATACCAAATTCAGTTGAAATGAGACATCACTTGTCGCTTTTAAGATCATAATAGTAGATCATACCACGAGTCAATAATGATAGCTATTATTGCGAATAGTATACTCTACTTTATTTACGACTAATATATAATTTCTGGAGGTCTAATAACAGATTCTTCTTCTTCACCCAAAAGCTCAATACAAATACACAAACTAGATACCTATGCGTTTAACGCTGACACTTTTGAGTTTGCTTTTATTGTCTCCATGGTATTATTTATTATGAGAAATTCTGATTCTTCATTATTCCCTAAGGAAATAATATATTATACTGATATTGTAAGTAAAAGTCCTTGGTCTCAAAGTGGAGTAGAATATAAGTTGGAAAATAGGAAACTCCAAGTCATATCCACATTTTTTTATTGTATTTAAAATTAAGTTGTGATACATGTTTTGGTGTTGTACAATACCATTATCCATCACATAAAGGTTATGAAATAATATTTTTTTATCATTTTAATCCATTTACCAGAAAATCATTGATTAATAAAGTGAAAAATTTAAATTAAAGTTTGTCCAAAATACCCCAAAATATCCAAATTAAATAATTGAAAATGAAAAAAGGCATTTCATTTTCACCAACGACAACAAGATGTAGTCATAAGTGTGACGATTAACAAAGTTTTAATTTATTTTTAGTTTTTAAGAATTTTATTGTATTTTCTATTATTTAATTATTTAATTTGGGTATTTTTTGGGATATTTTGGACAAACTTTAATTTAAAATTTTCACTTTATCAATCAATGAATTTCTGGTATATGGACTAAAATTATAAAAAACATTATTTCATAACCTTTATGTGATTGATAATGGTGTTGTACAGGGTGGCCAGATAAGAATGCAAAGTGCTGTGTCTCGGGAGCTATTCGTCATAGAGACCTGCGGTAAAAAAATGTTGACTAAAGTGCCAAGAAAAGATCATGGAAAATATTTTCAGGTTTTCAAGAAGGTCACTAGGGGGCGTCAACACCATCTTAAACTTGTAAAGTGATTTTTCATTGAAATCCACATAGTAAAAGTACCACAAAAATATATGCTTTTTAAAGCTAAGCTTTATTTGAGTAATTTTTGCTTAAAAATAATTGACCTATCTATTCAAATAAAGTGGTGGAGGGTGATTCAATGTTCTTTTAAATAAACAGCTGTAACTCTTTAACGACTGAGCGGATTTTAGCAAGCTTAGTCTTGCTGGAAAAAGCATTGATTGTTCCATCAAACCCATCTTACTCGTAATATGTCTAATTCTTACTGATGGCGCTAGAGCGCATTTTTCGATATAATTACATAAAATTGAAAAATTCTCAAAAAAATCAAATGCAATAACATGTTTTTTTTCTCATAAAAGTGTAGTGGAATGATACTCAAATAGACTAGTGAAAACCGCATCTCGATATCTTATTCCTAGCCAAAAATATCGAAGAATGAAAATTTTGTTATAATCAAATTTTCGAGAGACGCTATTAAACCGGTATTTACTCTTATTTATTTGTCTTTTTTCAAGATTCAATCATAAAATTTCATAATTTTATAATTTTTAATAATAAATGACAGGCTACAAGTGTCCTCTTCATGTCGTCTCTGGTTGTTGGGGATTTGGTAAACAATATCTTGTAGCCGAACGCATAGATAGAAGTTCAAACTTTAGAAAAAGAAAACACGGTGCAAGAACAAGGGAAGACAATAATGCTACTGTTTTAGCATACACGCAATTGAATCCCCCTGTTAGTACGACAGCAATGTCTCTCGTATTGGGTATATCACGTACTACTATTTTAAACAACATAGGTAAGTTTTATTTCATAAGAATACTATTTTACAGGTTTCACAATGTGTTTGTTATTTCAAACTCTTAGACTTCACCCATATCATATGGTTTTACAGCAAGCCTTAAATGACTTCAACCGACGAATAGATCATTGTAATTGGATGTTGGGCATGATTAGGGAAAATATGAATTTTTTATCCGAAATAATTTGGACGGATGAATCCACTTTTAGAAGTGATGAAAACGTCAATTTGCATAATATGCACTATTGGTCGGACAACAATCCTCACTGGATGCGCTATGTCCAACATCAGGGCTACTGGAATCTCAATGTGTGGTGTAGCATCCTAGGCGAAACAATTATAGGTCCCTATTTCATTGATCAACCACTAAACGGTACCGTGTTTGTTGATTTTCTGGCAAACCAATTGCCTATTTTATTAGAAGATATGCCTTTGCAATTACATCAAAATATGTTTTTGCTACTAGACGGTTTCCCAGCACAGAGATGGATTGGACGAGGAAGTCTATTTCCTTGGTTACCCTGATCTCCAGATCTCTCCTGTTTGGACTTCTATCAATGGGGTCGGTTAAAAGATATTGTTTACCAACTTCCACCAACAATGAGAGACGTCATGAAGATACGAATACAAGAGGCCATTCGTAGCCTCTCAAGAGCGGAAATTGAAGCTGCTGTAGTCTACGCATGAGAGACTCCAACAATGCATTGAGTGTGATGGAATACAGTTCGAGCATTTAAGGAGGCCTTAGTTTTATTTCAAAATCATCCTTTCTTTTTATGCCCCTACTCGTTTTTGATAAATTGTTTGAAATAAGCATACCTACGTTTATTATTAAAAATTATTAAATTATGAAATACTGAATCTTAAAAAAAGAAAAATAAATTAGAATAAATACCGGTTTAATAGGGTCTCCCGAAAATTTTATTATAAAAAAAATCTTTCTTCGATATTTTTGGCTAGGAATAAGATATCGAGATGCGGTTTTCACTAGTCTATTTGAGTATCATTTCACTATATTTTTATGAGAAAAAAGACATATTATTGCATTTGATTTTTTGAGAATTTTTCAATTTTATGTAATTATATCGAAAAACGCGCTCTAGCGGCATCACTAAGACATATTACGAGTAAGATGAATTTGATGGAGCAATGAACTATTTTTCCAACAAGACCAAGCGTGGTAGAATCCGATCAGTCGTTAAGGAGTTACAGCTGTTTATTTAAAAACATTGAATCACCACCACCACTTTATTTTAGTAGATACGTCAAAAAGTGTTAATCGAAAATTACTCGAATAAAGCTTAGCTTTAAGATCCATACATTTTTTTTTGGTATATTTATCGGGTGGATTTCAATGAAAATCACTTTACAAGTTTAACATGGCGGTTACGCCCCCTGGTGACCATCTTGGAAATCTGAAAATATTTTCCATGATCTTCTCCTGGTCACTTTAGGCAACACTTTTTGTACCGCAGGTCTCTATGATGAATAGCTCCCGAGATACGGCACTTTGCATTCTTATCTGGCCACCCACCGAAACATTTCTCACAACTTAATTTAAAATACAACAAAAAAATGTGAAGATGACTTGGAGTCCTCTTTTTCAACATATATTATACTGCTAAAACCACAAGTATAATACTTACATTATATATTAGTCGTAAGTAAACATTCGAATAAGGAGTACCTACCTACTTGAGAAGCATAATTCAAATGAATTGATATAATAGGTAATGTCAAATGTTGAAAAAGATTTCTTCACTCTTAAAAAAATTATTTTCTCAAAAACTATCTTGTGATGATTGAATAAAATGCTATTTTTTTACTTGTCCATATTTTTTTAATTCCTATATCTTATTCTAATGAGTACTATAACGTTTTTTTCTGTTGCTTTGTACAGAGGTAAAGTTTCAGAAATATTTTTTTGTTGAAGAGAGATTTAATTTCATATTTTTTACGGAATGCTAAGATTGTCGTAGAGCGAACCTATGACGGAAGAAATAAATTCAAACTAGGCCAAATAACAACATGTATTTTCAATGTATACTCACAATTCAGTTTTGCAATCGTGAAAAATACCAAATATCCATATAAATGCAAAACAATTTCAACCTATTCTATTTTCTGGTAACTATATACATATCTAGGGCAGGGTTCTTCAAATTCCCATCGGCAAAGAGTCTATTTTCAACCGGTGTCGCCGTCTCCGTGCCTATTCACAAATCAAGAGACAGACCAAAAATAAAAAGAGGCCAGTGGAAGAGGAATTGAATGTGGTATTTTCGTCCCATTTGATATTATGATAGATTTCAGACTGTAAGGAAAATGAGCATTGACCATCTAGCTCACTATTGATAGATGCTTTTGTCCAAGAAAATTAGACTCATAAAGCTAGATTAGAATTTTGAATTTCCCTGGAGAAAATGGATTGGCCATCTGTAAGTTATCTTTTCAAGTCTTTAACCGGCTATAGAAAGTTAAAGGTGTTAAATAGTTGTTTATTTTTTAAATATTATCAGGTATCCTGATTATATTTTGATGTTTCATATGAAAGAAGATTGCTGGAGAAAGGGTGTAGATGATTCCTCGGGTACCTATGGTAACATAAACGAGATTTGTTCCTGGTTTTAAATTTCATCTTCGGCTTTTGTAAAATCAAATACTAATTATTGTTACTAATAAACTGCAACTTTCATGAGTGTGCCTCTACTACACTACGATGAGTTCACAGAAATTACTTATTTTATAGACGGACAAAAAGACCCAGGATCTATTTATTTATTCATTGTTGAATTAATTATTAAGTTCAACAAATTGTCCAGTTTTGTTAGACTGAAAACTTTTGGCACCAACTTCAAAAGTACCAGAACTCAGAACCAATAGGATTAATATTATTTTGTATTTTTCAGTGCACTAACTAGTAAAGTTAAAAAATATTTATTTCACAATTTTGAGTGTATTATTAGTCATCAAAATCATTCAATAATAATAAAGAAGATACGCTGCTTATACTTATTCAGAGATTTCAAAACATTGCGTAAATACACATATTTCAAACTTTCCCAGTGCTCTAACTCGAAAACTGTAATTTTTTTGAAAGATGTCCAATTTAAATGTTGCTACATATATAATCTCTTTTTTAATTTGGGCGTCCCATATTTTAAATTTTCACAAAATATTTCCTCCAGATAACCGAAATACACATATCACATACTTTATTTTCAA
The DNA here is from genome assembly GCA_958507055.1 of Crioceris asparagi. Taxonomy (NCBI): domain Eukaryota; kingdom Metazoa; phylum Arthropoda; class Insecta; order Coleoptera; family Chrysomelidae; genus Crioceris; species Crioceris asparagi. The sequence continues at coordinate 47,159,723 of OY293829.1, forward strand.
TTTTCGAAAAAAAATGTCCCCGCCACATAGCGGAGACACACATATGTCAGACTTTAACACAGCTGTAACTCGGAAGCCTATGATTTTTTTGAAATTTAAACGTTGCTGGATATGATCTCTCAAATTTGCGATTTTAGAACAAAAAATCGGCCTTTACCCCCTTTGGGAAACGGCATGTTGAATGTCGATTTTAGGTAAATTTCTTATAGAAATGTACCTATTGCGATCGTTCACACTTTTGAATTTCGAAAAAAATTCAACGGCATGTTGTTATATGTCTATAAGTTAGTCCAGAAAAACATTTGGTTCAAAAGTTTATATATATATATATATATATATATGAATAATAATTTCACGCCTAGCTGGTAAATTGAACCTACATTTCGTAGGGTGCCGCAATAAGAACGAGGTTTGTCGTCTACATATTGCGTTTGTGTGCATTTTTTCCACTATACTGCTCAATCAGATTGATTACCAAACATAGCATCAGTCTCCCAGATATATATCATGATTTCGAGGTTGTTGCCTCTCATCAGTATATCGTAGGGTGAAGAGCCATATTTGATAATCAATCCTTATTTGGAACTCATACTTGTATCAATCTTCGGTATAGAACTGTCGGTGGAGACAAGTATGAGCGATATATTAAGCAAGTATAATGGTGGATAATAACAATCGGCAAAGGTTAATAATTAATTAAATAAATGAGGAGCTATCCGTACCAGATGACCATATTAGAATATGAATAATAATTTCACGCCTAGCTGGTAAATTGAACCTACATTTCGTAGGTATAGGTAGATATACCGAAGATTGATACAAGTATGAGTTCCAAATAAGGATTGATTATCAAATATGGCTCTTCACCCTACGATATACTGATGAGAGGCAACAACCTCGAAATCATGATATATATCTGGGAGACTGATGCTATGTTTGGTAATCAATCTGATTGAGCAGTATAGTGGAAAAAATGCACACAAACGCAATATGTAGACGACAAACCTCGTTCTTATTGCGGCACCCTACGAAATGTAGGTTCAATTTACCAGCTAGGCGTGAAATTATTATTCATATTCTAATATGGTCATCTGGTACGGATAGCTCCTCATTTATTTAATTAATATATATATATATATATATATATATGGGATATTACGAAATTTGTTAACACGATAGAGGTCGCAGTTTTGAAGGTATCAAGTTCAAATTTGCTACAAAAATCAATCTCTCAAATATCTCGGTCGAGTTCGTTATTGGACAATATCGGGTGAGTAGTTTCAAAATGGCGACCATTCAAACATTTTAAAAAAATATCAAAAAGGAGCCGTAGTGTAAATATCATCAAAAATAATTTTAGGTTATAGATATAATCAGTACCTACAACTTTTGTTCGAAGCAATTTTTCATAAAATACACAGGTAAAAAAATAAAAATTAATAAAGAAAAATAACAAATATTGATAAAACATGAACACTCAATATAAATTTGATGTAATTGTACATTTTCTGGAGATCTTAATATAGACCCTGATTAATATATATAGTATATTTATTGAAAAGAAATAGGCGAAAAAAAAATTCAGCCTTGAAGTGGAACTCGAACCCTGTCTGCTTTATATTCAATAGCCAAAACAAAAACCTCTAACCGCAAGGCTATGATGACATATACGACAATTTTATGTAATAATATGTATGTATACCAATGAAAAGATCGTTAAAATTTGACTTCAATGAATTTTGAAAAATTTACCTTTCCGCTGACTACAGGCCATCGGGATTTTTTTTAATGGGACTAACTCTCAATAGTCCTCTATCAAATGAAAAAAGAATCATGAAAATGGGAGCACGTTTACTACATATAAGGCTCAAAAATCCATAAAAAAATCCCGATAGCCTGTAGCCAGCGGAAAGGTAAATTTCTCAAAATTCATTGAATTGAAATTTGAACAACCTTTTCATTGGTATATCTATATGTCATTACATAAATATTATTTACCCGATATGGCCCAATAACGAACTCGGCCGAGATATTTAAGAGATTAATTTTTGTAGCAAATTTGAACTTGATACCTCCAAAACTGCGACCTCTATCGTGTTAACAAATTTCGTAATATCCCATATATATATATATATATATATATATTAACTTTTGAACCAAATGTTTTTTTGGACTAACTTATAAACATAACAACATGCCGTTGAAATTTTTTCGAAATTCAAAAGTGCGAACGATCGCAATAGGTACAATTCTATAAGAAATTTACCTAAGAAGAAAACATGCAATTAGTCGAATGTAGGCCAATGTAGGCCATGTACGACTAGCGCGCAGGGTATTAAAAATAATCCCCTTTTCATACCACAAGCGCGCGGGGTCGGTATACGACTAGCGCGCGACCTACCTTCGGTATACCCTCCATATACCTGCACCCGCTACCTTGTTGTAGTGAATCCAGTTGTAAATGAGAAGTGTATAAGAAATTTATTCGATTCCATATTTATAATGTCTCAAAATATTATAAAAAACATTAAAATTAATTAAAAATTCCGTCTCATAAGTATCAATAATCCGCCGATTTTGCTGCTGTACCATATATACCTTTACCTATGCTTATATCATAAACCAAAGAGTCCTATGCTAATATCACAGAACATATAGCCATCGTGCTAATATCATATACCAATATTCTTTGGTTCAAACTAGAAAAAAAAAACAAAAAAGGCAGAAATCCTCTTTTTTCAATTATTTGATAAATAAGATAGTATATTTTTGTTGTATGTATTGTTTTATTTACATACTGTCTTATTCATAAATATCCCTCAAAATAGGTTTTCAATGCACATTACCTACAATACTCATAAACCTACTATAACTTTCTGTAGTCATAAACGCTAAATAAGAAAATAACTTAAATTAGGTATGGTATTACCGTCATATTATAAATTCTAAGACAAACCAATAGAATCTGAGAGATCAGGCCATACAAAAATGTCAAAAATAACCCAAAATTTACATTTTGTTTCTTTAGCAACGTTTTCGCGACATGTTCCAGCTTCTATATTTCAGAACTTCTATAAAAAAGTATCGGGACTCAAAATATAACCTCTTGATGAGTCAATAAAAAATCACGGCCATTTTTACCCTATTAGATGCCTATAAGGAGTTTATAGTAGGTTCGAACCATCTATAAGTTATATATAAGAGTATTTTAACGCTAAGGAACGTTTATAAAAACAGTTTTTAGAGTGTCACGTTATAACAGGTTAATAAATATTTTTTTATGTCGGACAGTATTTTATATTTAGTAAGTGTGTTTTGAAGCAGTGAGATCTGGGTCACCGTGTATAGAAAATGGAAACTATCAAAAACTTGATAAGTTGCAACAAAACTAGACTATTATTAAATTCTTTTGGCATTGGATAACCCTCAGTTGTTGATTTTAATAAATATTGAGTGACGAATTCCTTAAGATTTTCTTATAGAATTGGCCACCTCTTGAAAAGTTCTCAGTAGAACCTAGTGAAATCTTATATTACTGGAATGGGGAAGATGAACGCAATTACAAATTACAATTCAAGACAATATATCGGGTATTCCATTTAAAAAACATAACTTTGGTCTGCGTTGAATTCGTACAACACCCTATATATTATGAATTAATTCTGAAATGTGAAGCTTGACTATATCTATAAACTCTATTCAAAATTTATCTCGAGAGCAAATAAATAAATTGCAAAATGATTGCTTATCTAAGCTGTCAGCGGAAGTCTATATTTGACGTTAAACATTCATACCAAAAATTTGAGACTTGCGTTAATATATTTAGTATTACAAAGTGAACAATTTTACTTTTATTTATATAAGGACGGACGGAAGCATATTCTTGCAGCAAGCTTGAACAAAAGGTGGAAGTATTAGCCGTTAGAGCTTGATGACTTTGAGTATAAGTTTAAGAAAATAATTAATTTAATTACTCTCGTAAATAAAGTAATTGTACAGGAAACAGTCGGTTTGATGCCTCTATAATTGTATTTAATTTTATTCAAATTACCTACTTTGAATTTGCACAATAGAGGTTTTGTCTATTTTACTACAAAATTACTATTCTTTCACCAATGAATACGGAACAGTCAAAAACCGAGATTTTCCAAAAATTTCAAGCCGTGCGTTAAAGTGTCAGCTAAAGGCCATGTGCTCCTGTCTCCCGAAATGACCACCCCAAGCGCTTTGAATCTTATTCCCATACATTGCCGCCTCCATGCCCGGAACGAATACGTAACAGCCAAGACAGCAAAATAGACAAAAGGCATTTACCTACAACAAACATCGTCATGGATGTAATAAGAGTATGGTTATGTAAATTTAAGATATAAAGCATGGAAAACTCTATTTGATTTATATTTAGGTATGTGTATATATATCTACCCGGGAAAAAAGTACTTTGTCACTGGTCAACAGTGATAAAATGTCAACTTTTTTCCCGTCACGGAAAATAGTTATTTTTGTATTAAGTGCGTAAAATGAGAGTTTTTTTAATGGCACAAAATTCTCTCGAATGTGCAATGAAAACACGAATTTTATACACGAAATACAAACAACATTTTTTGTACAATTGTCAAAAAAACTTGACATTCCTGCATACATCTTCGGAAATTTATGTTGGAAGTAATTGTACAAAATTTAATATCAATTATTATTCCAATAAATGAAATTGTTCTATGATGAATAATCAATTATTAATTGACTGTTTAAAATAAATCCTTCAAAAAGTTATATTTCATATTTATTATGTGAATTATTCTCGCAGTGAAAAAAAGTAAACATTCACGCATCAATAGAGATGCAGAAATGTCAAGTTTTTTGACAGTTGTACAAAAAACCAACCATATTTATAATTCTAGTACATATATAATTTATTTATTGAAAAACAGTAAATACTGGAAGTACCTAGTTATTTAGCTTATTGAAATTATATCAAGTAATTTTGAAATGTAAGTACCTCGAAATTTTGATTCATTAAAACATTAGATTCTTGAAATTATCACTGTTTTATGTAGGTATGTAGGTAAGTATATTAATAAATGTTTTGGTTTCTATTTTTTCAAGACAACCCACGAGCAATTAAAAATACTTTATAGAGATACTTTTTATAAACTAAAAAAAACATATACACCAAAGTTGAGTCATAACCTCTCGTGATTAGTTACCAGACAACAATATCATTAATACTATTCACTTGGGAATCTGCCTAAACAGAAATAACGAGCCTCTCCGATCTGCCCTAAGTTGTTTTACGCCGTAATACCACTAATATAAGATTATGATCATATAGCAATATATATGCATGATGCCAAGAATAATGAAGATTAAAATGTCTGAAGGCCTTCCTAGGCATGCATATACTGTAAAATCCTCAATATTATTTATCAAATAAAATTAGAAAACGAGATAATGGCGAATGCGCCTCGTCATATTCTAGCCCTAAAGTAATTTTCTATAAAAAAATACTGCTACTGGCTATCTGTTCTATCAAATTGAATTCAATTGGATCTCCAATTTAAAACAGTGAGGGGACATGTACCTACATCAATAGCAAATTCGATAATATCGCACAAATTCGTCAATTTTTATTCTTTGATAAACATCTACATACAGGGTGACCCTGAAATCAGATATTTAGATTTAGATACGTCGAAGAACTTTTAGCAAAAAATTCATTTTTCTATTATTCTGAGTTCTTGAAAACTTCCATGTTTTCTTAAAAAACACTGAAGGTTACTGGTACCTCCGTTTACCATCTTCTTTTCGTAAGTCGGTAAAAAATACTATTGATGATTTCAAAATATAAATACGCCTGTGTTAATCAAGTCAAATCAAATCAAATGCTTCCTAGAAATTTAACATGCTTTGAAGATTTAAAATCAGAGTCATTGAAAGAAAAATGTACATACAATGGTGGTTTATAAATAGTGTGATATTCAATACAAAGTATTTCCTTAAAGTATTCTTAAGATTTGTTATTACACTATTCCTAGAAAACCAATTATCAAATTCCATGAAGCGATAAGCATATTTGTACAAGTGTCATCTGCACACACTGGCACCTTTGCTTGAGTAATGTAATTTGGGAGATCATTTATAAATATAAAAAATAAAGGACCAAGGACGCTGCCTTGAGGTGTTCCTAAGGAAAGGTCGAACTCATTTGACATGACATCTTCAATTTTAACATAAAACTTTCTGTTTTCCAGAAAACAGATAAATCACCTATTAAGACAACCACTGCTTAGGTGGTCCAACAGTAAAAAGTTTTATCGACAGGGTCGAAACCTCTAGTTAGATCGATAGTATAGACACGACACAGTTTCCAACCCGCTACGAAAGCCATGCTGGCAGTTTGTAATTTTCGAAAAGGTGTTTTAAAAAAGCAAAAACCCTATTTGAAATTACTTTTTAATAATTTTTGAGAAAACACTTAATAAAGATATTGGTCGGTAATTTCCGATATTCGTCGGATCGTCTCTTTTATGTAATAGTATGAGGGTAGGGGAGACCGGGGTCAATTGTAACTATTTTAACATTTTTGCTTTTGGAGTTGACTCTAACTATACTTAAAGCAAGTACATAGCCGAAACGTTCCTTTAAAAGATAGCCTATGTAGTTTCACACAAAAAATAATCTGAAACATAATTTTAAAAAATGGTACAGAATGTTTTTGTTACAATTGACCCAGACCACGGGGTCAATAGTAACATACGGAGGGGCAATTGTAACACTGTAGATTTAGAGGCAGATATTGAAAGAACACGTGATGAAATCATATTTATTGAAAGTTTTTATGAAAATAACAAAAATATAAGAGGAACAAGACATTTTCGTAAATATAACAAAACACAAAATAAACAATATTCTCAATAACATTAAAAAATAATATAACATATAAGACAGTCCTCTTCTTCGCAGTTCAGGCAGAGAAAGTAGAGACTGTCCATGTTTTGGAGAGTATTACTGGCGCAAAGCTCATGAGCCCAGTTCTTACAATCGTGGCAATGGATCCAAACTTCCCCTTTTTTGTTTTTCAAATACGGTTGAAGAAAATATGGGCAGACGCAGTCATCTTCATCAGATGAAGAAGATTCAACATCCAGCTGCTTCCTCCGTTTTATGGCGTTAATATTTCTTTTTACTACTTTTGTTTCTTCTTCCTCTCTTTCTCTTGCTTTTTGTTGCATAACTCCAACACTTCGTTTTTTCAGGTGTATTTGTTAAGAGTGCTGTTTTTCCTCATTTCCTACTTTTTCTCTTCGGATCTTTGTTAAAAGTAGCCTTTGGTACCTAATGGACGTAAAGCTTCTAATAAATCTTCCGTGAAGCTGTTGAAAACTGGTTCAGATTCTTTAGATGTTGAAGGAACTGGTTGTAGTTCTTTGACGAAGCTGTTTTCATCAACCACAGAGTTTTGAATTGCAGGTTCTTTGCAAGTCGATGGCTCTGGTTTTTGGATGTTTCCTCCTTTAGTTGCAGTAACATCTTGAGTCGACATTTCCAGGTTATTTTCCGCACATTGAGGGGCATCGTTTTCAGGAAAAGGTCTGTCTGTAACCGATACAGGAGCAAATTCGTATTCTTGAAAAATATGTCTGTTGAACGGATATATGCCGGTAACCTCGAATCCCTTGGTTATATTTGCTGGTGTCAAAGCAAGTGAGAAAGCTTGGGATACGATACCTGGGAGATCATAGGTAAATAGTCATCGTCTGGCCAGCATGTTTTTTCATCCAGGCATCCATGAATGAGTTGATGTAGGTTTTAAGTGGTCCATAGACAGTCCGGTCCAAGGGTTGCTGTTTATGGAACGTATGGGGAGGATCTGAAAGAAGTATGATCTCATTTTCGGAATGGATAAGTGGGATTCATGGTTTACTATTAAAAAGAACTTTCCCTTGATGCACTTGTTTAAGGTTACGTGGTAAATTTTCAAATCCCTGGCTACACTTCTTTGGCTACAATTTTCATTTAAGACTAATGCCGCAGCACGTTTCATGATATCTGTCGAAGGACTTCTATTCGATACTCTTACACATGTACGGGGCATTTTCAATATTTTGGAAGACAAAATAAAGCATCTTGAGTAATTATTTTGTGATATTAAAAATATGGCCGGGGTCAAATGTAACATGTTACATTCGACCCCTGTCTTATTGTTACAATTGTCCCCAACGCATGTTTTTAAACAACTAATACACATTTTATCTTTTGCATGCATTATAACCTCACATTATTTATACGCAACTGAAACAACATTATATGCAATGACATGAAGTTGTTAGATCAATTCTATGTAGCCTCACTTTTATAGAAATTGAAAATATTAAACTCAGTGTAGAATTACTCACCGATGCAGTAATTAGATTTATGCCAATAAAAAGCCGGTGCCCGCTGCAATGACCTTATAACTACTGTTGAGTGTGTGGCGCGTCATTCTTAAGCTTCTAATATGGTAGCGCGAGTTTCAACCAGTATGGAAAAAAAGATATTTCGTTTGTTACAATTGCCCCGTGTTACAACTGACCCCGGTCTCCCCTACTGATCTAGCTAGTTGAAAATAAACCTGGAATAACTGAAATACATTGTACATATCTAATATCTATATTATATTATTTTGTTTGCCTTTTACTTCATTTATTAACGACCAGGCAGCTATATTTTTTATTAGATTTTTTAATCAAATCATTGGACTGTCTTTTCTCTTATAATTTGTTTATTGACTTCCTTCTTCAATCTTTTATATTCCATATTTATATTATTCTCAAAAATTATTTTTCGTAACCAGTCCAAATCACGTAAATGGCCTCGTTGACACCTTAACTCAGCAGAGATATAAATTTTATGTAGTTTCCTAAGTTTGTCTATATTTTTTCAAAGCTCTTATTAAACCACTAAAGAAAGTCTTCCATAAAATTATTGACAATTACATTCACATCCAGTTATGTGCTGAGTTCATGAAAATGGCTTAATAACTTATAGTTTGAAATCATGATATATTCGATATCGGTATTTTGATATCAATGCTCGGTAATCATTAAAAAATAGTAATTATGTTCACTGATAATGATTCCTAAAATAATAATTTTTAGGCACTGTATATTCAAATTTAAAGCACAAGGAACTCCACTATCACAGATATTTAAGTCATGATCTCTGCTAATTAAACCACTGATTTATTCGAGGCTATTAGGGGATTTTTTTAGAAACCTAGAACGCTGCACTGCACTTTCAGGCCAAATGTTCGGATTGTAAACTTCTTTGGAGCTAGAGAGTGGAAAACTGACTTTAAACGAAGCAGAGAAATTGTCCTTTCTTGTCAACTTTTCACAAACATTAAACTTTATTATAGGTGCAGATTTCTTAAGAGATCAAAGCTTATCTAAACCAATCGATTAAATCCAGAAGCTTCTAAATACGCGAATATATCTGAAATATAGTGTATTCAAATGAGCAATATGATTACGTCCTCAGCTAGGGACTTCAGTGATTTATTTATTGACCTTCCAAAATCATTGGACATACAGAGATTATTTTGAAATTTATCGTTTAAGTATGTGGATGAATCTGGGTTGGGTTGACTGGCTCTACGTGCTTACCACATTCTACCAAAGTGTTTGCCAAGGAAGTGCCGGGTAAAACAGCTAGTATTAAATAAATCTGATAAGACTCATAAGACATCAAGAAATCAAAACAAAAAATTAAATAATTATTTGAAATATGTACAATACATTTCATTACAATTTTTTTTATAGGTACTACTTATACCCAGCCCAGAAAAAAATATTTAAATTGAAAATATATTCTAATTTCATCGTACTAATATTATAATGTTTGTTTGTTCCAGATGCATGCGCATAGGATTATAGTACTGCTGGTTTACTTTGCGACTGCTTTTTTAGCTATCGCAGTAGCCAAAAGCTATTCTTCAGGCAAACGTGTACACAGTAAGTTACTTAATTCTTTTTTTAATTAAACTATTAAAATCGAATAGGTAACTTTTTCGTACAATCCACAGACCCGTCCGGATTTGTAACGATGATGCGATATGGAAGATCCAGCAACACAAATGGTAACAACAGGGATGCAAATAAAGTCTACGTTGCACCTAGAGGAGATTCGTTCTTCCTTGGTCCTCGGTAAGTCGAATCAAGATGATATAGCACAATATGATTTTTATTACATTATATTATTATCCGCTCAGTATATTAAAGGATAAGTTGAACTGAGGATGTCTTACAATAATTATCAAATTCATATTAAGAATTATACACATGAACGTAGATACTTTTTAGTTATCCTTAATATATATTAATGTTATTCGAGACATTGAATTATATGTTGATTTGTATAATAACTATGATGGTTGCCATCATTGGAACAACTCATCTCCGAATTTAAAAGTTTAAAGACTAATAGAAAAGTTTTATGTCGTCATCTTAGAAATTCATAGAAAGTAACTTCCACTGAGATATACTTGAAGTAATGTTGAGTAAGAAAACTAATGGAGACATTCATATTGACTTAATACTTCTCAGTTTCTTGGAATCTCCAGATTCGGCAATTCGCAAGTAATAATAAAATTCTTTATACAATTTAATACATTTTTATTCTACCTATTTACTTGGTATATATATTTATATTTCTTTAAAGAGGTTCACATCTTGAAATCCCTTTAAATTATCTACAGGGTACCAACCCTGTTACACATTCTCAAAATATTATCACATTTGTACCCACTTAACTATTATATTATCATAGATTATGTTTATGTATATTATACTAAAAGATGTCACTGACTTCGTCATACAGTTTGCAGCTTTTGTCGTTTGTGTACGTTTATTCTGTCAAATTTATCCATGTGAAGTGTGAACTTAGTTTATAATATATGGTATGAGCTTAGGCTTAGCTGTTTTGTGTGAGCATGTGTATCAACTATTCAGTAGATGGCGCAACCGGGACTTTTCCGTCAAATTATTAGGGCAGTTGATTTTTTACACCTAGTCTAAAAACGAAGCTCTATGTGTTATATGGGCCCCATACCAAGCATAGATAAAACTGACAAGCGTTGGTCACGGTTTCCTAATTTAAGTTTATAGATATGGTTATTAGCATATTATTAGTTTCTCTGTTCTGCGGTCAGAACAAATTCAAAAATGGACAAAAATATACGGATAGGATTTAATTCAGGTAATCACGGCTATACGTGAATTCTGCTCTACGCTTGTTAAGCCAGAAAAGGAATGCAACATTAGGGAATTCTACCAGCGTTGATGAGCTCGTTGAAGTATGGATGGTGTTTATGAGTTAATGATTTTTGAATTTAACTATAGTATACAGTCCTACAAATATTATAAATATGAATTAACTTGCTACTTGGGTGTCCCGACAAAGGTTGTCCAAATGTCTATAAAACTGTTGATGAATGAAATAAAATTTGTATTTGTCGGACAAATAGGGAAACAACAAAAACTACAAAGAAATGTAGTTTTATATAAGACTAGCTCACCCGACAGACGTTATTCTGTCTTAACAAAAGCAAAAACAATATCTTGGTTTTTGTAAATTTTGAATAAAACAACCAATTCGTTGTCTGATGGAAAAACATTTGAAGTTGCTCCACTCTTGGTCTGTTCACCGATTTATTGTGTGCATAACGCTGATCGACTTGTTTTGTTGAATCGCCCATGAAATAAATTTGCAAAAATTGTACCACTATGTGACTTTCAAGATACTTTGTCAACACTGCCATTCCCCCATCAACTTTTGACTGGCTGCTTTTGGTTATTAACCTAGCTACAAACCTACTGTACGCTACTTTAATTGATTTATGATTTCAATTGAAAATTACCAACGTATTCAGGCACGTGGTGGTAAAAGTTTATTGTTTTACAATATAGTTACCTTGAAAGTTAGCATAAAATTGTCTTGAATAACTTTTGTTGCGCCAAATGACTTCATTTGAAAACAGTTATTGTATTCCTGTAGATGAGTTAAAAATGTATAGAATATGTCCCATTTCCGTAAACCAATAAATGCAGAGGCTCTGGTGGCAGTACCAATGGCGTCAATTTGACTTTACCGCTCCCGCAACACAATCCAGGGGCTTCATTTTTAAACTTAGATGCTTTACAATATTGACAGACAACGTCCATTGATCCAATATCAACGATTTGCTGTGAACTTTAATCGATTTCGACGTTATAATTAAATGCAGCTCGTTAAGGGTTAAGAGCAACACTTCTGTGCTGTTGATTTCGATTCCATCGATTCCGTTCAACTTCATTCAGCGTTTCGCGCTGTTCGTCACTTTGAGGTGTTCTTGTACCTATGTCTGATTAAATCAAGTCAATCAAAATAGTTTATTAAAACCTTTCAAAATCTCTATATTAAATTGAACTTTCAATATTAGGTGTGATTGATTTTAATATACCGAGATGAATAAACACTTCTCAAAAACTCACTGTATAAGTGTTCTTAAATTTTCTAATGTTCCGCTCAACTTTCTTATTTTTTTCGTTCATAAGAACCTTCTTCTGATAATAATGAACGCAACAAAAAAAGAATTAGCGAAATCGGTTCAGCTGCTCTCGAGATTGACGCTTAGCAACACATTCAACGATTCATTTTTATATTATAGAAGATTAGGCTGAAATGTGTTCTCACGAATTTTTCCCTTTTTTTAAAAAAACAAATTATCTTCGTTCTGGAAAAATTGTGTAGAAAATAAAGAAAGAATCCACCAAGTATAGTCACGTACAATTAATCTTATTTTCTTGATGTTTTCACAGATGTTTTCTTTGTTATTGTCCCGATTTTTTCCTGAAAACCTTACCAGAGCTACCAGCCATTCTCATGTTAAACGCTAAGCACCAATTGCAATTTCCATATTATTTATTTAGATAGTTTTAATGTAAAAAAGTTAGGATTTAACTCACTTAAGGCAGCCACATTATCTCTGAATACTATCCTGTCGAAAGGATATCTATAATAAAAAAATATTTCAAAGCCAACCCTGAGTTTTACACCATTTTCCGGAATGACGTCTTCGAGGTCAAATATTTCTCTTTCGAGAGAGTAAATGTGCCAACGAGAGTTTCCTTACGGTCTGATATTTATGGATTATTAGTAATTGTTTGCAGTATTCCAAAATCTTACTTGACAATCTGTTTTAATTTATTCTTAAATATTCATTCTAGTTATGGACGATCAGTTTGGAGTCCAAAACCATCCACTGATTATGTCTCTCATACATCTCCTTTGTGTGGCCACGATCAAGATTTGTCCTGTTCATGGACGGGATTGGCGAATTTGTATAAGTGCAAAACGAGGTTAGTACCTATACCTACTTTAAAATGGATATTTGAAATACTATTTGATAAATCCAGAAATCACTCTAGATATTCTTTGTCTATTATTTTCTTAAACACCACCAGAAAAGACTTCCTGGCCTATTTTAACAGCTTATTCTGAAACAAATACATTTTCTTGAAAAACTGATAACTTCATTCGATTCAGCGTTGAAATACGAGTACCTAAATATACCTACATTGTAATTACGAAAATCACATAGTTTGCCTTCTGTGGCTTGCGCTCATTTTATTAAAATCTTAGTGCCATTTTATCGCTACAGAATTTAAGAAAACATGTTTTTGGGCAACTGCGTAGCAACTAATGCGAGCAGGAGGCCAGTTCGGTCGGAAAAACAAAATCGATTTTATTCCCAGGATAATCTCCAGACTGATCAATGTCTGAAAATACTGAAGGGACCCTATAAAAATTTACACGATACAATGCTTTCCTTCCGTAGCTACTTGGGGTAGCGCACAGAAAGTAATAACGAACGACTTAAGCCACAAATGTTTTGGAGTATGGAACAAAATAGAGATAATATGAGAATTCTTCTAGGAAAACAGCTTAAGCAAGTTCTGTCATTTTAGTTATAGCCCTTTTTGAGCTGTAGTCAAATTACTTTTCGGCTATTGCGAGCAAGTTACCTATTGTGAGCCATTAGTAACGGTTTTAAAAAGAAGCAAAGAAAGCAACAACATCGATTCATACATTCGTGAGATTATATTAACACACAGATAGATACATGCAAAAACGCGGAGACTATTAATGGTTTATAATATAGCTGAGAATACATTTTCGGGACTCAAAGTATTCGGATTTGAGTAGGTACCAACTATTAAGAAAAAAATCTCCTCGAAATTATTTTATATGTTATGTTGAACAATCAACACATTCATCATCGTAACCTACTTCGTGAAATATGATATGATTAATGATTTTCAGGATAACTTCAGATAAATAAATTATTCTTCACACTTCAATAAAACCATCTTTATTGTTAACATTAACACATAATACAATCGAATACATTAAATCGACAGAACATAACATTATAACTTCTTTGTCAGATAGGAGCTACGTTCAGCACTACACTTTATCAAGAGGAAGAATGAGAAGGTGTTTGAGCCACTGTGAAACATGGATCGTTCACTAATTAGAAAATATGGCATACTGAGGACAGAATTTCCCCAAACTGAAAGATTAGACGAAAGAGTGAAGGCTTCAGATAGACTGAAGAAAGACTGCGCTATATTTTGTCAGTCCCCTCACAGTGCACTCTCATGCTAAAAATATAGGACACGCATAAATTTTCTAAGCTTTCATAAAAATTCCGGACACATATTGTGCAAAATTTTTGTCAGAGTGAGGGCCCCATCATAAAACTTTATTCAGGGCCCGTACCTGATCTACCGTCTAATCTCCGAAGATAGGAAAGTAAAACCTGTGAAAAAATGCTGTGACCTATATCTAGGTTACAGGAAAAATAAGATGATCTCGTTAATAAAATGTAGCTGGAATAAATTCAAATTCAGAAAACCTGTTTTTCATCGTTACAAAATTGAGCATTAGGTTTAAAAAAAACAGAATCATATAAAGCACAGCACATAATATTATGAAGCTTTATAAATGAAATGCTTGTTCATTAACTGGTTATTAATTAAAATAGAATTTATATCGAGATATGTTTACTGAACCAACGATAAACTCGTCAGCTTTCAATAATAGAGTTCTGAACTCAATTGCACCTCTAGCTTTTTAAAATATTTATTATACAGAGTGGGGCAACATATACAACACGGTCTCTTTAATCAAATAATTGTGCTGGATAATGAATCTCTTTTTGCACAATCTAAAATTATTTTGAAGAATATAGAGCGTTTCAAAAAGAAAATAGGTACATATCAATGTTATGATTTTTTAAATGGAACACCCCTATTTTTTGGTATCTTCGGATTTAGGATTATCTACAATTAAACGGAAGGTATAGTGCGACCAGAAATCTAAGAAGGTTGTAAATCACGGAACAGTTGAGTTATCAGGAGGCAGTCTACGCAGAGTTGTACCTGCCCTAGCCATTACATTTTGCTTTATAGGTAGGTATAATGGGTTAAGATAATTATTAAGAAAAATCGCTTGAATATAATTGAGAATTGTTTATGTATATACAATATAACACCAAAAAAAAAAAAAAACATGCGATTAAGTCAAATGCCAAACTTTTTCATGAGATATCTTACTCCGGACCTGGGAATGTTTCAAGGGACACATACTCTTATTTGTCTATCTATATTTGGAACAATAGGTAATAATAAAGATCGTCGGCTAATATGGATTCACGACCTTCTTAGATTTCTGGTTCTACTATAATTCCTTCAATATTTTCTATACATATCTTCTACCATTTTCGAAATATTTGTTGAAATGTTTGATATGGAGAGAGAAAACAGTTCTCAACTTAATAATTAATTTAAAATTATAGAAATAGGTTTGATTATATAGATGAATGTTGGTCAAAAATTAAACAGGTGGTTGAAAAAACATGGTTGGAGAATATCAATTTTTAAAACTGATAATTTTATTATTTCAAATAGAACACATTGTATAGCATAAACCGGTATATTTTTATGAGAAAATAATTTTCTTCTTCGTGTAAAACGGGTCTTATCATATTTCTTTACGAACCTAAAGGTTAGAGCCATATTTGGACTCCTTAAATAAAAAATAACCAGAAAATTGGGGGGTGGTCCATTTAAAAAATTATAAATTTGAACGCTCTCTGTATAGTTTAATATTATTTAAGGCTGTGCATATCTAGGTTCTTTATTCAGAGAACAAAAATCTCTTTTCTCAAATTTTGAAACAGTCAATAATTCAAAATCACATTATGTCGCAGGGTGAAGAGCCATTATTGATAATCAACCGTACTATGAGCGATAGATTAAGCAAGTATAATCAAAGTCTATCTAATAGACTTTGGTATAATGGTGGATATGAACTATAGGCAAAGGTGTATAGAGTTTGAATACCAATCGAATGGGGTTTCGTCATACCTTGTCTATCTGTTTTTTTTGTTTGTAAATTAGGTGAAATAAAATTTTGACGTCATAAACATATGCCTTCGATGAGATCGGCTGATTGTTATTTTGACGTTTGTTATTGTTCTCTTTGACTTTTAATGTCAAACATTTCTTTTCGGAAGTGATTTAGCCCCTTATCAATTTTGTCAATATTGTCAGTGTCAGTGTTTTGGGGTTTGGTATTAAAATTTAATTCAAACTATTTACGACATGCGTATAATGGCAGATGACGTCAGGAATCGTGACGAAACCCCATTCGATGGGTATTCAAACTGTACACATTTGCTGATTGTTCAAAAACCACGAAATCATGATGTAAGTCTGGGAGACTGATGCTATGTTTAGTACCTAATCAATCTGATTGAGCAGTATAGTGGAAAAAACGCAATATACCTATCGATGGCAAACAATCGTTCTTATAGCGATGTCCTACGAAATGTAGGTTCAATTTACCAGGTAGGCAGTAATTTAAATTCATATTCTAATATGGTTGGCTGGAACGGATAAATCCTCATTTACTTAAATATATATTCGGAAGAACTCTAAGAAAATGAAACTGCGAACTCTCAAAGCTAAACAAACTTATAATTTTACTTGTTGACAACTGGCCATCCCATCCTCCAATTATTGACAGACAAAAAAAATCAAACTTGTTTTCCTACCTCCGAGTACACGTCCATACTGCAACCTAAGGATTAAGGCTTTATACGAAGTCTAAAAGTTTCTCTTTGAAAAGATTTGGAGTTTATATTCATTCAAAAAAATTAAAATAACGACGATACAAAAGTAGCTATATTGAATCTATATCATAGAGTAATAATAAATATAGAGAGGCCACTCTATGATATAAAAATTGTAGCTGTTTATCGCCATCTGTCCCTGAGTTTTTGAACTAACAATGAAATATGGTGACGGCAAATTTGAAAACTACATCTCATTGATAAGTTTAATAAGAAATCCAGAAACTAATTGATAACTTGATCTAAGAAATATTAGAGTATAATCTAATGGCAAAATCAAACAACGAGTTTTTATGACTCTTTATTTATAAGATAATTATACATATAAATAATCTAACATTCTCTATATTCTCATAAATACAAACATGTTATCCTTCTAAACTACAACATAGAAAATATGGACATAATGTTTTTATAAAGATTGTGAATGGAGAATAAAATTGAGAAACTACCATATTCAGACACTGTAATGATCTTTTAATTCATTTTATAATATTTATCCTTATGTTGTCTTTCTACCATGCTTGTTTGACAAAATAATAAAGCTGTTTAAGTAACGAAAAATGTGAACCAGTGTGAATTCGTTACTATATAATTTACAAAAGTATCTATCGTTAGTCGTTAATTTGGAATCATCGTGAGGAATAAGTGCAAATCGAATATGAACGGAAATTCTCAGCACAATGTAGTAGTTACTTTACTTGCATATTTATGACGGGATGTATTTGTAACATTAGTGACTATATTTGAACAATCAAACTAAATGTCAGAAACAAATTTTTAAAATATTATAATAGACAAAATTAAATAAACAAACCTGTTCATACTTTCAAACCAAAATATCTATTATTGTAATAAAACATACTGAAATAATCGTGAAGCTTCCAGTATCTGATTATTATTTGACCAGATTTGAAAAACGAAATATATAATATGATGATTATACTTGTTTTCATGGAACTAAAATCCTTAAAAAGTGCTCAGTGAGTTGCTATTTTATTAATCACAGATCAATTCATAATCTAATATTATTTAATATTATAGTGCCACCGTATATTTTACGGGAAAAGAAAAATTTCTAAAATTGGTACACTCTTATGTTATCTAAATTTTGTCTGTGTTATTTAGATGTTGTTGAACAATTTTTCAAAAAGATATTTTAATCCATTTATATCCATTTTCATAATATTTTCTGAAAAGATATTTTCAAGCTGTGATCGGCAAGAAACTGAAAATCTTGGTGGTAGATTGCTTCGTGAAAGGCAATTTTTAGAGTAATTACACACATTCTAAGCGTTCTCACGTATGTGGAAAACCCAGCTCTTTTAAGGAATATTCAATAATTCAATAACTATACTAATAAACAATAAGTTGAGTTATGATCAATATCAATTAATAACTAACCAAATAATTCGACAGGTTCCGTATTGGTTGATGGAACTAGTGAGCCAGCATGCTCTCGCTCAAACATGCTTTTTAATAGATTTTCGGAGGCAGGAGAGGTCAGTTGACAATTATTGGTAGGCTCGCAGAAGCTTAGAAAAGCTCTCTGGTCTTGAACGAGCAGAAAAGGTTCTGAAAGAAATTGAATTATATAAGGAGATTCTCACACAATTAATCATCATCAATGTTCTGAAAGAAAACTTTTTAGACTCTATTCACATTAAATAGTTGCTCACCTTTAAAAATTTCATGAAATTTATATCTTCCTGTGATCTCCTCTAGAAATTTGGAGGAACTGTCTCTCTCCAATCCTCAGCAATCTGTAATTTCAGTGATACAAAATGAGAAACATATATTACCAAAAATTTATATGAAGAACTTACAGAGCAAGTGTAATGTTGGCAAGGCCATGTTATTGCAAGGTTTCTAGTAAAGCATCTTCTTTGGAAATGTTTACGCAAACATTGGTACTTATATGGAATTTTTGACATCTAGGTCCTCTGAATCTCCTGATTTTCGTGGAAACCCATTCCATTCGAGGATGTTCACTTTTACAACGAGGCACTCAATGCTCACGAAGCATTTCAATGTTAATATCACTTATTTCACATATCTAACACACATAAACACAATTCAAAATAATATGGCGTGATTAACAATAAATAAACTTCATACAATCTTAGACAAGAGAAGAAGCATACTATATAAAATTGATAGGTTTAAAAAATATAGCCATCTCTTGTTTAATTTGTGATATACTTATGCAGATTCCTAAAATAATCTATCTTGTTTCCAAAACTCAGGGACAGGTGGCAACAAATACTGCTAGTTCATCCTCTTCCTATTAGAGTGCACATCCCCTGATCTATATTAATGATATCTAAAGCATGGAGTTCTCTATGGAAGGAAACTGTTGTCAATTATTGTTTTCGTGCATCTGATCTAATGAATGATGTATAGCCAGGAAACTCATATGAAAATGACTGCTCTGCTGATGAATATACACGGGTGGATGACGCATTCCAAGTTTTAAGTTTATTTAAGTTTATCATCCACAGTATCAACAATTCTTTCGGGTAGATTCTATCGCACATTCTGCATGATGGTGTCAAAACATTCTGCGGAAGTGGAGTAAAATACTTGGTCACATTGTGTTGCACAAATAATATTTGCAAACAATATGGACACTTTTGTTGCAGTTGTTGTTTCAATTTCCATCCTTATCCTATTTGCAACAGACGCTTGAAATCAAGAAGGAAATATACATGTATATATCTCACGTTTGTGTAGTATGAGAAATTGAGTTAACTGGACCATTTGGAAAACTGCAAAGTGGTATTGTATTTACACACAACTACACCCGAAGTTTCCTATATACCTCTGTTGGTCCAAAGTTATGATAAACAAAATATAATTTCTAAAATGAAGCCTGAATTTGATTAAGAATTACTTACTTCAAATTTAATTTACACTCACTGAAACATATCTTCATTATATTTGGTATACCTATTTAGGAAACACGTTCTTTGTATCATTATAATAATATTTTATAATTTGAATGAAATTTGTCTACAGTACAAATTAGAGGAGACTTTATTTGCTAATATTTACGGCATCCACATAAGTGTACCATAGAGAATTAGATGGCTAAACATATGTAAAAATCTTCGATAAGGAAAGAAAGAGGATGCCGTGCTCTCCATCTAAGCCTTTGTTCGAAAGTGTGATCATCTTAAAGATGGCAGCCATTTTATTTGCATCAAGGCATCGGTTGTGATTATGTGTTATGTCTTGTGTTTTGAAAGAATATTGATAATAAATTACAGTAAAAGACAAGATTCATCCTACTATTATGTGCTCCTAATCTAGAAATGTAAATAAATATTTCTTAAAAAAAATTGGACCAACGTTATTAGTTGGTGCACTGAAAAATACAAAATAATATGAATTCCATTGGTGCTGGAACTTTTGAAGTTGAAAGGCTGCAGTTAGATTGAAAACTTTTGGCACCAACTTCACAAGTACCAGCACCAATAGAATAAATATTATTTTGGATTTTTCAGTGCACCAACTAATAACATCGGTCCAGTTTTTTGTAAGAAATATTAGTCACGAAAATCGTTGAATATTCACTAATACCAATGAAGATAGTAAATACTTATCCTGTTATCCACGTATATTCTTTGCTTGTAGTTGTTAATAATGATATCGGAAATACGCATAGGTATAGTAAGTCTAAGGAAAAAATGTTCATTGTAAATGTTGCTGAAAATAATTAGGTCTTTAATGTAGTACCCAGAGATTTTTAATTTTCGAATGAAATCGCCCTCTCCAAAAATATACAAATTTTAAAATTTAACATGCCTCTAACTCGAAAACCGTAACTCTTTTGAAAAAATGTTCAATTTAAACGTTTCCGGAAATTATCCTAAATTTAATTATATCACCTAAGATTTTCCATTTAGGAAAGGAGATTTCGGATTAGCGTTTTTATGAATATAGGACCATTTCTAAAGCTTCCTATTTCAAATTAATCAAAAATCATCAAAATCAGAGTACGATAATTATACAAAACAAGCGCACGAACAAAAAAAAAGCAGACAGTCGAATTGTATACCTCCTCCGTTCGGGGTTCGTCGGTCAAAACGGTGGCCATTCTATTTTTTGACCAAGTGGTTACACTCTTCCAAATGTGATGGGTCCTCTTTCTTTCCTAGTCTAAGGTAAAAATTGATCCTAAGTATAACGGTACAAGAAGATTTTAGATTTTTGGTTGTTATCGTATTGTTAAGTATCCTAAATAGGTTTTCAATTGAAAAAAAAAAACGAAAATTTAATAGATGACTTTGCGTGAGTTATAGTCATTGAGATTGTATTAATATCACTACTTGCACAGTGCTGAATTCAAGTTAATTTATTTCTTAAAAAAATATTCATTGATACATATATAGATTCCACCTGTAGGTAGTTGTACACTTTCTTTTGTGTGAAATGAAAGTTCCATCAAGTAGGCGCAAGATCAATTGAGAAAATAATTCACAATCTATTCGGCAGATTATGCATAAAGTTATTTACCTTCCACACTAGAAAAAATTGCATAGTTCAGAAGACTCAGCTTCTTTACTCATTTTGAGCTTTTTTCACGAAATTCAGTGCTCGATAACTGAAGTTTCAAGGTAGATGATACAAAAATCATAATTACATCAAAACGAAGTATTTTATGTATAAAATAAAAAGGGCACCAGGTCTAACTAATCCATGACTCCAAAGTTAACACAATTTGATTTATTTTGTTAATGTTCTTTGAATACCTCCTCCTCATCCGTTTCTAGAGCCCGGTGTAGACCTCGGCCTCCTCCACAATTTGCCTCCAGCAATGTCTGTCCATAGCAAGAGAGCACCATCCTGTGATCCGCATTGTTTGTAGATCGTCTGTGACCATAGACATCTGAACACCTAGACCACGCATAGCCTCTTTCAGAGCGATCCAACATCTCAAGACCATTATTCTTCTTGTTGGTTGTCTATCTTAACTTGGGCTTTAGAGTTCTTCAACGTTACCATTATTAGGCTAATCAGTTTTTTGGGAACTTCCAGGCCTTCTAGTGCTTCTTTTAACTTGTTTCTTTTGCAATTGTCAGAAGCTTGTTTGAAATCTACGAACAGTATATGGAGATCTATATTGTCTTTATTGAATTCTTTCATGATCTGACGTATGACAAAGATCACTTGTTCCTCTGTCTCTCCTAAAGCCATACTGGTATTCGCCAAACTTTCCTTCAGCTATTTCCTTTAGATGGTTGTTCAGTATGGAGATGAAGACCTTATACGCAGTGTTTAGTAGCATGATACCACGGAAGTTGATGCAGTCGGTTTTGTCACCTTTCTTGTGGATCGGACACAGCAAACCTACAGTCCAGAAAAATATTCATTTATTTATATAGACTTCGCTTTAAGTAGTTCACTTTCTTTCGTGTGAAATTAAAAATCAATTCAGAAAATATTCACAATATAACTCATTCGGCAGAGTCTGCATAAAGTTTTTACCTTACCGCACTAGAAAAAAATGCATGGTTCTGACGAATCACCTTCTTTACTCATTTTGAGCTCTTTTTCCACGAAACTCAGTGTTCGATAACTAAACTTCAAGATAGATGTTACAAAAATCATAGTTACATCAAAACGAAGTATTCTATGTACAAAATAAGATGGAGGCAGGTCTAATTAATCCATGATTCCAAAATAAACTAAATTTGATCTATTTTGTTGATGTTCTCTGTATAAGTCAAATATATTATTCATATTTTCACTTTCCCTACCGCTACCCTAAGTAGCATAGTAAGAAAAGTCTTCCAATCCTGTAAAATTTAAAGTATCCGGTTTTCAACAGATATTTCAAATTATCATTCAATTATACCATCAGGGAGCCAATTCTCGAGTGTATGGGAATGGTTTCCTATAAGAAAACTACATAATATTCCCATAGGAAGCTCAAAATGCCATTCTTGAGTTTCCTATAGGAAATTGTTCCTACACAAACCGTGGGAATCTTTTCCCATGGTTGTATAGCATGGGAAAATAATGACAAGTGTTGGAAATATTTATATAAATTATGAGGCTGTTCAAAAATATGTTTTGGTTTGAAATGAATTTGTTGCAATTAGCTCTTTTTGGAAACCATGAAAATGCAGAGGCTATGATAAATCAGACAGGCAGGCAATTTTTTGAAAGGCATCATCCATTTGAGGTGTTATCCGATACATTATTTATAAAAATGTTTCGAATTTCTAAAAAATTAACAATGTTTCTAATAAATTTATTGGACCCATATTTAGAAGAACCAAGTAGACAGTCGGCAGTCTCTAAAGAAACTAAGGTGAATAAATACCAACTTTGTAGAAATGTTTTACACGGAAATTACCAACTCTCTATAACGAATAATTTTTAAGTAAAAGTTATTTTAAAACTCATTATTAACCGAACAGATTCTTTGGAAAATTAGGAGCTGAACCGATCAAAAACCTAGTTCAAAATATGTTGAACACTGGTTGTATTTGTAATTCAGTTTTCTTTATTATATTTTAGGTTCTTGTAGCACTGATTTTTTTTGCTAGTGGAAGTTATATTGTTTGCGATTCTTTCACTGTAAAGGTTGAACTTAATTTTCCTTTCTGTAAATCCTCATGTTTCTCTATAAACTCAATAGGAACCTTTTTTGGGCTTCTATTTATATATTTCCGATATTTCCGACACGTTTGGCCATTATTTACATATGAAATTGACAGACTGATTCACAAGATAGTCACGACACTAACTTCACGCGACTTACCGATAGTTGCATCTACAAAATACTGAACGTTGATTGGCTGAAATAAAATGTGCATCCGAAACAATGCGCGACAAACCTGGAAATAATATTCCTATAGGAAAACAGTTCCTAAATGTTCAAGAATGGCTTTTCCTACAAAACGACTTTTCCTATAGGAATCTAACTATAGAAAATGGGAAATATTTCCCATACACTCGAGAATCAGGTACCAGGTGAATTAGCATACCGATATTCTATTACCAGTAACCTTAGATATAGTATAACTCTAACATTCTAGGAAAATTTAAAAAAAAATCGATTTTTGAAGGTCATTTACTTTTGGTTACTCACACAAGTAATCCATGAATCTTGAGTTGATGCTTAAATCAAATCTCACAGAATAAGGTACAAAAATCCAAGATCTGGCAAATATAAGAAATTCAGCGCAATCTACAAAAAAGCTTTGGATTGCTGCAGTATTGCAGATTTCAGTTGATAATATTTACGAAACTAATATTGGTAACACTTTAACTGATTCAAAAATAGATTCATCATCAGTCAGTTCATCTGCTCACAGAATAGAAGTGTAGAGGTATATACGTTTAAGTTGGAAGGTACTTTTCAGACTATTAGGACTTGAATAATATTGTGAATAATATTGTGACAAATAGAAAAATTGAAATAAAACGACAAAGGATAGACTAGTATCAAATAGATGGGCTGACTGCGCTAATTTTGTATATTTTTTGAGTAAATGATTTTGAATATCCTCAAAGCATGGCCCTCCCCTACAGATCTAGAAATAAGCCGACATTCGAGTTGTACTGGTATTGATGATGGAACTTAATTTATAACGCCATCACTGTGTTAGGGTTGTTGATGGCAAAAATATGTTCGAAATCCCATAATTACGTTTTATATACGGGCTTAAGCCGTATACATATTACGCGGTACTTTCAAAGTACCAAGTGGACCAATAAGCCGGTTATATCTCAAGAAATATCCATTGCACAACTTTGAGAAAAAATCTCCTTGGCAAAAACGGCCGAAAGAAATATCTAAAAATAACTTTGGAGTCTCTAGCTTTACCGCTAAGGGGCGTAATCCTTGAAGAATATTTGAAAAACTATTGTTCTCTAAAATGTGCTCAATTATAGCAGGTCGTGAATAAGTACACTATAAAGCAACTGAGAACGCAGTCTGGCCGGGTACAGGCAATGTATTTTTAATGGGTTACCGTTCTGTAATGCTTTCTTATATAATTTTGAAATTCATTGTTTACCATTATTAATCAGTGAACATAGATATGTTGAAATAAAATTTCAAACGAAGCGGAAAAAATTGCCTGAGACAAGACGATAGAATAAGGCCTAATTTCTGAAAAAGTTTCTTTGAATACTTTTCTTCTATTTTGTCAAATTAAGGTTGAGAGAGAGTGGGTGATATTTAAGAAGATTTTTTTACATACCTATTTGATTTTGTTTAACCTATTCCAATGAAGATTTTCAAGGAAGAGAATAGATGAACTTATTACATACATAAATATAGAAATATCTGTTTTTTTAATCGGATGTAAAATGGTACACAAATTATTTATCGAGTAGATCAAAGATTGTGAGAATTGGGGAGAGAGTATCTGATAAAGTTATAATTTGCAAGAGAATACCCCAAGGCTCGATATTAGGACCAATTCTATTTACTCTTTATATAGCAATAAATGTACTCGGTATCGATCCACTCATATGACCCAATCAGGCTAATTTTATGTTAAATGTGAACTTAAATAGTCCAAAAAGTTGTTTCAGTGGACATAGATTATGCAAGAATCCTAAAAAACTGCCGTTATCACATTCACATCTAGTAACTCTACCTTTGATCTTAACAACGTAAATTTGTATTTGGTTGGAGAACTTTTGTGCCAGAAATCACAAGTAGGTAACTTGGTTGCAATGTTTGATAAAATTCTAACTTTTAGAGATCATGTAACTAATATAGTACCTACAGTATAGCTTTAGGCAAAGTTTACCGCAAAATACTAAAGTTAGATTGACTAATGCTTTAACCTTGAGTAAAATAGAATATGATGATATCTTGTATGGACCCTGCCTATCTCAAGCAGAATCATACAGACTCCAGAAAATTCAAGATTCCTGTGCACGTTTTGCACTCGGTATTCCCCGTAGAGATAGAATTTTCACTGAAACAAGAAGAACAGCAGAGACGGATGTTACATCTAAAATGCCTAGCTCATTCTGTTCTGAAAAGAAATGAAGTATCCTTTTTACTTAAATAATAAGATTTTCCGGTGTACTGAGCATCATAAGTAAACCTTCGATTCGCTGTTTACACTTTGCGTATACCCTGATGAAAACGAACGAATTCCGATTAGTTTCGAAGTTATCGAAATGAAAACGAAAATCTTCTATTTCAAAATATTGCTCTTACTTTTTTATTTACAAATTTATAAAAAAAAATGTTTTAACAGTTTTTCCTCAACATTTTGTGTTCTTTCGAACTGTTTTCTTATTCCATATTGGATTTTTCCATAATTGAATTAAGTTTTTTATTTTCTGATTAATTTGATATGTAACATGCGGCATGAGAAAAATGGCTGGTATTTAGAAAGAGTAAACGAATAAAAAGAACCCCAACTAAGGCGAATAGAAACATGGATGATAAACTAGACATACTAAAAGAATTGTGAAAAGTGAAGTTGGAAATGGAGCATGTTAAAGAAATAAAATAAAGCGAAATTAAACAAATGAGAGAAGAACTTACAGAGAAGAAGTCCATCAGTTGAGAGAAGAAAACTGTACTTTACGGAAAAAATGTGAAAAAAAATAAAGAAATAAAACAGGAATTGGTATATCTGAAAAATACTGTGTATATGATAGAGAAATATGATAAAGAGAACAATGTGATATTAACAGGAGTAGGATGTGGCTACAAATAATGGTATTCTGTTGAAGGGCGCAATGGGAAATCTGTTCAGGAAGCACTTGCGAATTGGAAACAAAACTTGCATAATAGCAATTGTGTAGGTACTGAGCAAGATAAAAATTAATAATGCAAAATTTAAATGAACTAAGACAATTAAATAGTGATCAAATCTTCATAGATGATGATCTTATAAGGACCGAGTTGCAAATGTGGAGGAATATAAGAAAAAATGCAGAGCAAGAAAAGGCAAAGGGAAGAGAAATCAAAATAGTATTCAAAAAGATCATAACAGATGGACAGGAATGGAGATTGAACAAGTTTCTAGGAAAATTGGAAGCAACATACTAAAAGCGTCAAAGAAAGGAAGAATTATGATGAACAACAAGGAAAAGATGAAAACGTATAAAGAGACTAAGACCTGACAAAAAAAGGGGAGTAAACGTAAATATATGGAGCAGAAAATAGGAACATGGAATGTGCGTGGCACATGTGAGGAAGGGGCGTTAAGAAATTTGGCGGACGTAAAGGGAATGTATCAGTTAGATGTACTCGCTCTTCAGGAAACTAAACAACTACATAACAGGATTATAAATATTCAAAATGCACCTTATCTGATAGCCGATCTCCGATAGAATATGCTACTTAAGGCTTCGAGAAAATATCGTAAGATAGGTATCATCAATGGGCATGCTCCATCAGCAGATAATACCTTAGAGAAAAAAGATGAGTTTTATGGAAAAATACAGGAACTTATAGAATGAGTCCCAAGATATGATATAAAAATTGTATTGGGATATTTCAATGCCAAAATTTTAAGGGAACAAATTTATAGAGATACTAGCAATACCAGGCGCGTTGCTGCCGTAGCAGTAATAATTGTAGAGATATATGAAATTAAAAAATAAATAGTTATGTCGGTTATTGGCCATGTGCAGTCCAACAGAAATAATGAATAAATAAAATGAATTTCAGAGTAATCACTTTAATTATTAATTTATTATCACAATTTTAAATCACGATTATATACTCTCAAAAATCACTTCCTGCTTTTTTACACTTCTGTAATAATATAATATTTTTATTGTAATGCTTTATGGTAAATGATATTTTTTTACTTGCTTGATTATTTTAAATAATTTACTTTTATCACCTATATTTCCACAGTGTTAGATGGAGTAGGTTCAATATTTGTCCCTGTCCCTACCAGAAGTGCTGCCCTCTCGTAGCAAAAGGCCACACTCTTCTCAGGAAAAAGGCTCGTTGTTACAGATAAAATAGGTGTTCTTTGGATAATGGTTCTTAACGTGTATGACATATCTGACACCACACTAAGAAAGCGTATGGGAAAATTGGTGTTTTCACTATTTTCCACACAAAAATTATCCGAATTGTTCGAGCCGTTCTCGAGTTTTGGGCATGGCAACGCATTTGGCGATTCATTTTTATTTATATAGATAGATAACAGGGGTAAAAAGTCTACATAGAGAAACTAATGAAAAAGGTAGGAAATTAATAAATTGGCAGCAGAATACCAAATAAACATAGCGAGCATATATTTCGATCATAAGGATATTCAGAAAGTGACGTGGGTCTCGCCAGATGGTAAAATCGAAAAATCAGATAGACCATGTGCTGACAGAAAGACAACATCTTAGGAGTATAAAGAGTTGCAGAAGTTATAGAGGAGCGGACACTAACAGTGATCCTATGGTGTCCAGTGGTCATAGCTGATCTAAAACAAGAAATATCAAAACAAAAAAATAAGAAGAGAGAGGCAAACATATGACATACAAAAACTAGAAGATCATGGCACTAAAAAAGCTTGAAACAGAAATAGCAAGACGACTGCAAAACCATAATGCAGGGGAACAGACAATAGATGAGGAGTGGGACAGGATAGAACTAACAATGATGGGAGGCATCAGACCTCTGTTTAGGAAAAATAAAACATACAAGGAGAGAAGAATGGTATGATACAGATGGTAAAGAGGCATTATTAGATAGAAATAAGGCAAAAATGACAGAAGAAACCGTACAAAATTATAAAGAGAAAAGAAAAATAGATAAGCGAAGTTGAAGACAAAAAAAAATAATTATTCTTAAGAAACAACTGACGGCAATGGAGGATCACCATGTTAATAACGATAGAACGAACGAATACGAAAAGAATACTCAAACAGTAGTAGGCGAACCGACGAAGATAGAGGATGATGAAACTATAATAGAAGTCAAAAATAATAAGAGCGCAGGCAAAAACGGAATACCAGCAGAGATTTTGAAGCAAGGAGGAGAGCTCAAAAAAAAATATTCTATTTGATACGTAAAACTTGGAGAGAAGAAACGATGTCAAAACGTTCTATTGAAGCTATTATATCCCCTATATTTAAGAAGGGGGGCAAGTCTGTATGCGAAAATCAGAAAGGTTTTGCAATAAAAGACGTAACATAAAATTTTGGCTAAAATTATACGAAAAAGATTGAGAAAATATGGAGAAATTATAGAAAGTACAAGGGTGGTTTAGGGCCGACGGATCAACAATAGACCAAGTGTTCACCTTAAAGATGTTCCAGAAAAATACCCATGAACAGAACCTAAGTCTGCATATGCTTTTCATTTACTTCAAGCAAGCCTTTGACTCAATTTCACGTACAAAGATATATGAGGCGCTGAAATGGTTAGAAGAACCAGATAAACTAATTAAGTCACACAATAGAATTGTACTTGATAGAAGTTTCTCAAATGAGTTTGAAGTAAAAAGTGGATTAAGACAAGGTAATCCTCTTTCAACGGGCCTGTTTAATCTTGTGTTGGAGGCTATAGTTAGAAGAAGTGATATCCAAAGATCTGGAATAATTTACCATCATAGAGAGCAATATATAGCTTATGCAGACGGTTTAGTTTTGTTGGCAAGAACTAGTATATGGTTAGAAAAAGGTTAGTAGAAGAAGCTGAAAAATATGGACTCAAAATCAACGAAATAAAAACAAAATATATGATAATGCTGTCAAACGTTACAAACGATATCATCAGTTTTAAAGCTGTCCATAAGGATTGTATGTTTGAAGAAGTGGAGGAGTTTGAATATAGGGGAGATAAAAACGAATAAAGGCCAGGAAGATAAAGAAATAGATAAGAGGATAATGAAAGGGAACAGAGCTGTTGGATACGTTACCAGAATATTAAGAGCGAAAAACCTTTCAAGAGCAGCTAAAATCGTGTGTATGAAAATATCATAAAACCTGTTGTACTCTATACATTAGAAACATGGACAATGACTATGCAATCAAAAAAATTGCATATTTGAGAGAGGGAAGTCCTTAGAAAAATTCATGGAGGAATAAAAATAGAAGGAGATATTTGGCGAAGACGCACAATCAAGGAAATAGATGACTTGTATTGAAAACCTACAATGGAGAAGTTTCATGATGTTGGTCATATTATATTCAAGAGAATTATATTTAAATATAGAACAAAACTAATCAATCAGTGAAAAAATTTTTGAAATCCATCTATAAATGACTTAGAAATAGATTATTGAAGTATACGTATTTTGTACGGAACATTTCGCCTACCAAGATCGCCGTACCACGGAATTGCGCCAGGCTCTTGCTCCGTTTGTGTTTATTTAAGTAAAGTCGTTCATTTCTTTTTTATTTTATTTATGAGTGCAGTTTTTAGTTCACTAGAATGGAAGAAGTCTACGTCAAAGGACAAAGTGATAATTTGCCTTATATTGATATTTACATAGTGAAGGACTTTTTTCTTCAAATTCGTGTTATATTCATACTGAAATAAAAGGAGTTAAACTTTTTAAGTAAGCATATACTTTCAATTTCATTTACTTACTTACAACTATATTTTCTATAGAAAAAAGGTTTCATAAACATATCATCATGTTTATAATACATTCGTCTATTACCCGCCGTGTGCGGGCAAGATATCAAATAATATATTGATATAAAAGTCTATCTAAGATCCTTAGATAGAAAGGTGGAAAGTGTAGTCAATCAAATCAAATCACGCTTCATTAGTTTGCACCACTTTGAAGTTATACTTCTTGGGCTCGTTGGATGGGGTATTGGTCAAGAAACCGCGTCACGCTAAAAGTGAGAAAAATCGTCGATTATACGTTTTCGTATACTTTTTTGTACGTTCTGGCTTTTAGAGAAATTTCTAATAATTAAATTATATATTAAATTTCCTTATATCGAATTTTTTTTAAGTAGTTATTGTTTTTCATCCTGTCTGTCTGTATGTCAACACTATAACTCGGAGAATACTTGACCGATTAACACCAAACTTGGTACACAAATACGTAAGGGTAATACCTCCTATAAGATTGATTTTCAGCTGTCTAACTGTCTATCTGTCTGTCAATCAACACTATATCTCGAAATATACTTGACCGATCGACACCAACCTTGGTACAAAAATACGTAAGGGTAATACCTCCTATGGGATTGATTTTCAGCTGCCTGTCTGTCCGTGTGTAATTATAAGTTTGTTTTCGGTAATTTTCCTTTCTATGCTTGCATAAATAGTTTATCATACTTTAAAGGCGCATTAAAATGTTATTAGAATTGTGTAAGAATAGCCAAAGAAGTATAACTTCCACCGTCTGGTCCGACACAGAACCAGTTTTTATCCTTGTTATTATATTATTTGATAAACGAAAACAAAATTTATTGGGATTTTTAACTGCCTTGCTTTGTTACATGGGAACAATACCATATTTCTAGGATTTTTTAAAGATTTAGCCATCGTGTAATAACCAAAATACGACTTGAACGGCACAAGTGACTACACAATTAATAAATCTGTACATACTCAGAGAATACGGGCCGCATCTTTTAGGTCAAAAAAGTTGACTTTTAGAAGTTGCTGTGGTAGCTGTATATTTAGATCTAAGCCAAGCAAAGCATCCATTTTTCAATAAACTATAAGAGCAATTATTTAGCACTTAATTAGCTACAAGCACGAAATAAGATTTTCCCAAAAAAGTTGATTTTTAAAGCAAAGCAGCCATTTCTCTAAAAACTATAAGAGCAATTGATTTCGGAAGACAGCACTTAATTAGCACTTAATTAGCTTTACAAGCACTAAAAAATAAGTTCTCAAAAATTAATTTTCAAAGGTTGCTGTGCTAGCTTTAGATCTGAAGTTAGCAAGGCAGCTAATTAAAAAAACTATGAGAGCAATTACTAATTTCGGAATTCATCAATTAATTATCACATAATTAGCCCTACAAGCACTAAAAAAGAAGTTCTCAAAAAGTTGATTTTCAAGGGTTTCTGTGCTAGCTTTAGTGTAAAGCTAGCAAAGCAGCCATTTTCCAAAAAAAAAATACAAGAGCAATTAATTTCAGAATACAGCACTTAATTAGCTCTACAAGCACCTAATATGTATTTTGGATTCTGCTCACCTCGCTCTGCTAGCTTTAGGGACGTTGTTGAACTTTGTGCACTCTACGAGTAATATATTTCACGGAGCAAGTTGTTCGTTGTTCCAAATTTTATGCAGATAGGAGGGTCATGACGGGCAAGAAGATGACTATAAATGATTCTGCTATGACTGATTCTGAGCCTTGATAGTATTACCAGCGATCTTCTATCGTTATGATTCTTGTATTGTTCTGTTTCAATATATTTGATTGTATTGTATGTTGTATGTATCTTGGGCGCGGAATATTGAATTTATATTTATCGAATATATAAAACAGGAAATTATCTGCATTATCAGAAGATCTATTTTTTGCGTTCTCTCAATAATGCAGTTAACATGTTATGAAAACGGAACAGAATCCGACACGAGAATCCTCCGCTGTCGAAGAATTAATTTCACAAAATTGGCAAATATTTGCGGACACACTGTTCGATAATACAGCATGAGAGAAAACTGGCGCTTTATTAAATTATTACTTCTAATAACGGACACGAAAGTCTTTGGAAAAGAAATTATGGTGGAAAATAGCAGCGCGACTACAACACCTTTTTCAATATATTCAGGTGTAAAGTTCATTATTATATGATATATTAATTGTCTATTTTTTCAAAGGAGGAGGGACACCATTCAGTTGTAGTTTTGCCTTTTTCCAACCCTCAACGCAAACAGAGGGGTGTTCTAAACAGATGAAACAATTTTGATTTTGTTTTTTTTTGTTTGAAAGGTGACGAACGAGAGTGTTTTAACTAGCTTTTTTGATTGTTATTTGAGACAACATAGCTCCCAGACAGATAAAACAAATTTGATTTAGTTTATTTGTTTGAAAACTGACTTGATCGAGACTGCTCCTAACTAGTTTTTCTTTAAATTTAATGTATGCATCTATCTGTCTGTTTGAGGTAATGTAGCTCCCAAAATAACTTACCGAATTTGATTTTTACATTTCTAGTTAAAATGTGACAGGATTGAGTTTTTTTCTCAGCTAGTTTTCTTTCGATTAAGCTGAACGTGTATATTTGTTTAAGGCAACGTCTCTCCCAAACGAATGAATCAATATTGATTTAGTTTTCAAGAGGTTTTCTTTTACGCTGTTTTTTATAATTAGGTAAATTTCTTATAGAAATGTACGTATTGCGATCATTCACACTTTTGAATTTCGAAAAAAAAATTCAACGGCATATTGTATATGTCTATAAGTTAGTCCAAAAAAACATTTGGTTCAAAAGTTTATATATATATATGGGATATTACGAAATTTTTTAACACGATAGAGGTCGCAGTTTTGAAGGTATCAAGTTCAAATTTGCTTCAAAAACAATCTCTCAAATATCTCGTCGAGTTCGTTATTGGGCAATATCGGGTAAGTAGTTTCAAAATGGCGACCGTTCAAACATTTAAAAAAATTATCAAAAAGAGCCGTAGGGTAAATATCATCGAAAATAATTTTAGGTTATAAATATAATCAGTACCTACAACTTTTCTTCAATACACAAAATACACAGGTAAAGAAATAAAAATTAATAAAGAAAAATAACAAATATTGATAAAACATGAACACTCAATATAAATTTGATGTAATTGTACATTTTCTGGAGATATTAATATAGACCATGATTAAAAAAATATATAGTATATTTATTGAAAAGAAATAAGCGGAACTCGAACCCTGTCTGCTTTATATTCAACAGCCAAAACAAAAACCTCTAACCGCAAGGCTATGACACATACGACAATTTTATGTAATAACATGTAGGTATACCAATGAAAAGGTTGTTCAAATTTCAATTCAATGAATTTTGAAAAATTTACCTTTCCGCTGACTACAGGCCATCGGGTTTTTTTTAATTTAATCTTATCTTTAGAGTCACTCTGATGTCTATCTATGTGACCGTCTATTATTTTCGGAGGATATATTGAAGAAATCTACCCTTATATCCGAAACTACTAGTTCTGAAATTTTCAATAAAATATGGAATATTATCTGTCAAACTTTACTCAAAATCCGAAGTGAAAATCCCAAGTACGAAACCCTCTCTCCGCAAGCCCTACTTGACCTCATTGGATCTCCCGGAAATTACGTTGAGAGAGCTGGAATTAAATCGTCCTGCAAAAACCGCAAATACCTTTCACCTGTTAAATTTTCTTTAAAAAAGGTCCTATAGCAGTGCCTCCTACAATACCAGCCCATACGTTGTTTTCTTCATTATTCTGAGTATGGCCTTCTCGCATCCAGTTCGAATTACGTCCGACCAATAACTAGACTCGTCCGAAAACACAATATTTTTCACTAAATTTTGTTCCGCAAAACACATAACTTGTAAACGCTCACCAGATTCCAGACGTCACTCATAATCGTCTTCAAAAAGTTCTTGAAGCACTTGCAATTTATATGGGTGGTATTTGGTAATATTTTAAGCACAGTCGTCTCACCAATTCTGCGTTCTGATGATAGTTCTTTAGATGTCACATGAGGCCCATTTTAGAGAGAGAGAGAGAGAAATGCTTTATTGTCGAATAAAATATAAATTTTGTAGACAAAGCAAAATAACAATATCAAAATCAAACAATACACAAACAAAACAAAGTCAAAACTAGAAATTAAATTAAAATTAAATAAATGTATATAATATAAAACCAAAATATAAAAATATAAAGATGTAAAAATATAAGATAATAAGAATAAGAATGTAACCTTCAGCTGTATATTCAGTCAGAAGGTAAACACTAACTAAATCACGAAAAAACAAAAACAAATTTTGTACAAACAATAAACCAGTGCGTGAGCTGAGCAGAAACGTGCCTTAGTGAAAAAAGTCGTTAACTGCATAAAAGGCATTATCTAGGTAGTAGGTATTTAATTGAAAGTTTGTCAAAATCTGGGAAAAGCCGTTATAGATTTAATTTCGTGTGACAGATGATTTTACATTACAAAAGACCCTTAGGATATCAAACATCAAATAATATTGACTAAACCAGTGTGTGCAAGAAGCTTAATATTAAGTATTACACTTGTACTTGTACACTTAGTAAAATATCCAATTGCTTTTCTTCAGAAACTGATGGCCTACCAGTCTTTGGAGCATCTCCTACATTACCAATTTGATGGATTTTTTTCTCAATCGTTCTCACTGTTTATTGCGAAATTGGTGGCCGGTCAGGATATTTTTGATTAAATAATTCTCATACTTGCGTTCGGTTTCTTTTCCCATAATTAATCATGATCATAACTTCTATCCCCTGCGTCTCAGTAAGTCTCATCTTGATAATAAGATTTTCAATATGAACACCAAGGGGTAAACCACTTCAACATTTTTGTACACCATATTTCTTTTTGGTTGTAATGTTTCCTTATAATTCCTCCATACTTCCTTGTACTTTTTACGATGTAGTTTGTTTTGGGCCAAAAAAAAGAGTCCAAATTTTGGCGTAAAAATTGATATTTGTATTCTTCGTCGTTCATTTTCTCCACGATTTCGCCAATGTACCAACTTTCTTCATAATACACCGCATAATAATTATTATATGTCTGAAATCATAATTTCTTTAGGATTCCATAAACACAATTTTGTAAAAAATACTATTTTGTACCTGTAAATTTTCTTTGTTCTGGTTATTATTATCCTCTTCCATTTCAGTATTTGTCGAGTCATTTAACGTCATGCTGACTTCGTCGTCTTCAGATGTTGAAATTTCTTCGTTCCTTTTCCTTTTTAAAGCAGTTTTCTTCTTTGTTTCCTTCGATCCTATGAACCTCCTCAAACGGTCCGTGTTGACTCTACCCTTGTCTTCTTCTAAAAGCCAGAAAAAGGTAGACTTTTTACGGCTGTTTTTCCTTGGTCTAAATCAATTTTTACGTAAAAGCTATCCTCGTTAACCTCTTTCACTATATCAGAGTAATCTGTGAGATTTGATCCATCTACTCTAGAATCAGCCTCAAGTACAAAAGTGTCCAAATTAGGGTTTCCGTTATCAAAAGTCGATGAAATCAAATCGTCCTCCTCTTCATTCTCCACACTTTCCCTTACTTTTACCAAAAAATCATTCCAACAATCTGGTTCTATTTCAACACCTAACTCTTTTAGATCCTTACAGACATCATCTAATGACTCGCCAACAATTTTACCGATGTACTCTGTAGTAAACTTTTCAAAGTTAATTACGTTATCGTCACCAGTAACAAAAGTTCTCTCTCTTGGAAAAAACATAATGTTTCTTAGTTCCACAATAATGTTGTTGACAAC
Source organism: Crioceris asparagi (assembly GCA_958507055.1). Taxonomy (NCBI): domain Eukaryota; kingdom Metazoa; phylum Arthropoda; class Insecta; order Coleoptera; family Chrysomelidae; genus Crioceris; species Crioceris asparagi. Next base: position 47,196,312 of record OY293829.1, read on the forward strand.
TTTTATTCTTCCAATTCTGTCTATAATATCCTTGATACTAAAATTTTTGATTTTCCACCATTCTTCTCTGCTCTTTTATCTAGCCCTAAATTCATGAACTACGCAGCATGCTACACAGTAACCATTTAGTTTTCGTTTTTACTCGTTTATATTCGCAGTTATGTTCGGGCTTTGTCCCTCCCTTAAAATTCCTTATAATTCCTCAATACCTGGTAATACCTCGTACTTCCTCACATTGCTCCTATACTACCTCGAAATTATTTAAAAATCGAGAAACACATTCAACAAAAATGAAATAACATTTAACAAAAGACAATAAAGTGTTTTTACTGTCAAAAAGTCATAGCCCACTTATGATGTAATAGTAAAATTTGGAATGTCTTGTTGGCTCATGGCCTGCTTTGATTTAAATGTATTGTTGCTCGAGTTCATAATACTGGCGAATTATTTTTTTTAACACGTTGTAATTCAAAAACAGTTGAATTTAGGTATAGGACATATTACATGGAAAATCCTTAGAATTCTATCAAGAATCGTAAAATGTAAAAAAAATCAGGGATGTACTACTTAAACAAAAACAAGTTGCTACCTGTCCAGCTTTTTTGCTAACACTCTGTTTAATAATTTTATTTTCGAGAAAATGCTCGACAAAAAGTAAAATCTACGTGTTCGAGGATTTAAAAAAATGCTTAGATGGGTAATTATTGAATTTATTCCTAACTTTACAGCCGCACTGTTTAGTTTAGATTCAAAAAGCGATTATTGCAACCTACCCAAAAAAGTAATGATAAAAAAATGATTTTTGCAAACCAATTCAACTATCACTTAAGTACCTAACCTAAAAATATAGTTTATTACTTTGTGTTACCACATCTAGCTCTTGCAACAGTCTGCATTAGTCGATTCATTTGTCAGTAAGTTTACGAAAAGCTTCTTGAGGAAAGCTTTCTCGTAAGAAATATATTTTATATATATATTGTTTATTTCGTTCTAAATAATGAACCAATATTCCTAAAGACATGAACTGAACTGAAAAATAAAATATAGAAAAGAGATTGTTCTTAACAGAAAATGGTATTTCGTCCAAAAATTACTCCACAGGTTGTTTAAAAATTAGAGTTAGGTATATATCAACGTTTCAGTTCCTCCTGTCTAATAACTAAAACGATAGCATTTAACAAAATACTGTATATGCAAGGCAAAATTAATAAATTTATTTACCATTTGCTAAGAATATTTTGAAAATTGGACCAAAAAGCAAAAAAAAACGGCGGCTCGTAGCCAGCGGATAGTTCACGGTAATTTTTTTCTCACTTCTAGGAGAAAATGCTTCAAACAAAAGTTGTGAGTACAGATTGTTTCTATAATTAAAAAAAATATTTTTGATGAAATTTAGTCAATTGCTACTTTTCCGACTCAACGAGATATTTGTAAGATCAAATTGTTATATAATCGTGATAAATTTGTAGCGTCAGCCGTATCTTCTTACAACGCCGACAACAACCACTGCGAGGTCAAACACCCCTTCTGACGTTGAATTACGTCATATATATATTCAATTTTATTTTTTTCGATAACCGTAGAGTTTAGATTTGGAACATTGTTCATGAAAAATACTTACAATTCGAAGCAAGATTCCAAAATGATATAAAAAATAGGTGTCTTCATTTGAAAAAAATGAAGTTCATAGTCCAAACTTATTTTTGGACTACCCTGTATGTATGAATTTACCATTAAAAAGCATTATAAAATAAAAATCGGTCAGGAGGAGTTCAGTGTTCTCCCACACCGGCAGGCCAATTACCATGTAATCGGCACGTATATGTAATTCTTCAAGGAGAAGTTTTTTACTATCAACTTTGTTATAGCTCGCCACGAGATGGCAATGCAGAGCACTAGCTTCTGTACCGTTACCCAATCATCATAAAAAATACTATATATGCTTATCTGTTAGAGCATTGATAATATTCTAATGTTATCCATTTTTATGTAGTTAAAAGGCGCCACAGCGCATCAACTTCTACATCGTTTCACCGATCACCATGAAAATTTATATGCATAGGAGTTTGAGTTTTGGGATTCCTTATTTGGAAATATTTTCACACTATCCTCTTTGTTTGTATGTCGCAGCTAGAAAAATGGTATACATAAACGTTTGAGATAGGACAGGTTCCACTAGTAAATACTAAATGTCAGTTATATGCTGAAGATTGATAAAAGTGTAAGTTTCAAATAAGGATTGACTATCAAACATGGCTCTCCGCCTTACGACATTCTGATGAGAGGCAATAACCTTGAAATCATATGTCTGGGAGAAACTAGATTCCAATCGTAGCGATTTCGAGGAAGTTAGCTCTCATCAGCCTCACAAAAATGGAAGCTATGTCCGACGAAGCAAAAGCAAATTGGAGATTGAATGTCATTAGCTTTATTTAGGTTTAAAAATAACTTGGTACAGAACAATAAAATAAAAATATAGAAATAGGTCCTGTAGTACCTAAACAAAGCTATTGTTAGCGGTTTATCGAAACTCTCTTGTTTGAAAATGTATCTGAACGCACCAAGTATGGTAGATTCATTTGAACGTACTTAATAGTAAATTTATCCCGACTACTAGTCTTTATATACTCTGATCAATTTATTAAGGTTATAATACATCAATATTTTTTTACGAATATTAAACAATATAAAAATTAATACAAGAATTATTTCAATAACGGATAATTAGTTAATGATCAAATTAGGAGACTTTGAGTTATTATGTTATGTTACTGACAAACCAAATTAACATACAGCAGTACTCATAAATAAATCTTAGCTCGGTTCTAGTTTAGTTTGACACTAGAACAACCATGTATGATTTTATCGTATCATATTAAGCAACACAGTAAACTAGTATCGAACTAGGATTTGTTTTTAATATGGCTGGTACTTTAATTTAATATAGGTACATATGTTGTAAAAAGAGAGAACATTCAGTATGTGTCTAAAGAGCTGAAGAGAAGCTGGCAGTTGTTATTCGTTCTAGTTTTTAATAAGAAAAAATCTGTAAGAGACATGTTCACCATGTTACACTTGAACAATATTTAAATATTAGATACGTTTATAAAATTAACCACATACGCGTTTTCATTATAAATATCTGAATATAAATTTTATCAATGTTACTATCAATAACTCCGGTACTGTATATCCATACAGTGTTTCGAGTTGCGAATGAAATTATCTGGAGGATTAAGAAAAATGGAAAAATTTTATTGAACGTTACACGATTGCATCATCGAAAAAAAAAATATGTAGGCCTGTAGAAAAATTACATTACAATGAGAAAGCGATAAATCAGATGTCAAAACTAAATGAATATATATCAAAAGTAAGTTCGGCAGGGTAATACGGAGGGTGAACAAAAAACATCCAAAAAGTAGCTCACTCAATAATGGTGGAATTGATGAGAACGTCTCGAAGGTACCAAGGGAATAATGGAATTATTTGAACTCTAAAGAACAGTTGAAAATTATTATATTCTTCACACATTATCAGAATAAAAATCTTACCAAGTGTACAATAAAATAGTTAAAATCAGTACGATGTATTAGATGCTGTATCCAATTTTAATTTAAGGTTTCTAATATTTTCAAGTATTAGTCATTCAGCAACAAAATTCCGCAAATAACTCAGCAACACTTCTTCCAGACCTATTAGCGAATACAAGAATGCATTTTTATGATGCATCGTAAAGTATCGTGATTTAGAACGAAGCGGGTGCAGAAGCAAGGCTGACATGAACGACAGGTTAAAATGGTAATCGTCAATTGATTATTGTTTTAGATTGATAAAAGGGTAATCAAGTATTGGTATCGATTTATGTAGTTTTCTAAATTATAGTTTGAATACCTATCGAATGGGTTTCGTCATACCTTGTCTATCTCGTATAACGTCATAAACATATGTCTTCAATCAGATCGGCTGATTGTTATTTTGTCGTTTGTTCTTGTTCTCTTTGACGTTTGATGTCAAACATTTCTTTCTGAAAGTGATTTAGCCCCTTTACAAATATGTCAGTGTCAGTGTTTTGGGGTTAGGAATTAAAATTTAATTTAAATTATTTACATGTTTAAAATGGCAGATGACGTTAGGAATTGTGATGAAACCCCACTCGATGGGTATTCAAACTATATATCTTGGAAACATACATAAAAGATTTTGGAAAATTGAATAGGACGTATAAAGTGCGATAGAGTTCATTTTGAAGACGTAGACCAAATATTGTTTAGTTGGTTTCAAGAATGATGGTAACTGACTTGAAAACACGAGAAACGGATCAAGTTAACCAAGGAGAGTAAATCATTGGCGTGACGATTTGGAGATAGGATATGGTATTTAAATTTTTCATACTTTTAAGGAAATCCATATAACTAAGGAGGAAGAAATGTCTTAAAATAAATACCACTTTGAGTTTGTGACGCCTATGGAATAAAGATTGCGTTGCTTCCGGTATGGTATTGAAGGGGATAAGCTTGAAATACTGATGTCGTAGCTTAGATCGACAAACGTAGTAGAGAATTTCATGATAAAAAGATGCGATGAGAAGTATAGCGTGATGTATTACAGGTAAACGCCTTTTTCTTATGACGACAGTCAATTTTTTTCGCAGCATGTTTCTAAAATAAGTTTGTTTTAATTTAAATTCATAAGGCAATAAGCTTGTGAAAAAATAGTAAACTCATTTATAAAGGTACCAAAGAGGTTCCCCAGCATAATGTTATTGTCTATCTTTTGTGATATACTTAATAAGTCAACGCATCATTATCTACAAAACAATGTGATTGTGACAGAACTAAACATGAGTTTTTGGGTTCAAACTTTACGAAAACAAGGTACTTTACCCATAAATGAAATTTTCTGGAAATAATTCCGGCAGTGCAATGTAGGTAGGATCGCAGTAAATGGCATTACATGACCTAACAATCAGCATTAAACCTTACAGTACCTGCCGAGATAAAAAAAATGAGTTTAGAGATTATATCTATTTTCCAACGATAAAATTTCTTGAATAGGCCACGTAGATTCTTCAAAAAACTTTCATAGTGTACTTTTTAGGGGGTACATAATTGTGGTTTTTGGGAGTGAATGTATAAAAGTACAATTGAGAAACAAAAGTTTCATACTTTTTGTGAAATGCAATACAACAGTTTTTGTTTTTGGATAAACAAAGAGATACATTACATATAGTGCATTGGATTCTTGAGCGACTTTCGCATTTAACCAGATTCTTCATTTATTCGTTGTTTGACCAGTGTTCAAAACCGTCAAAGCCTTTGTCCACACAAGGTAGAGTTGCAGGTACTTTTTTTTCCTTTTATTTTCGTAATTGAAATTCTCGTCCTCTGGAAGTTCTGCTACCTCGATTTCCTCTAAAACTCGCTTTTTGTACTCACAACTAAATAGTCCCCAAGACTAAGCCTGAACTCTAAAAGATCCATAGTTTCTTTGCTTCGGAAGGTTTTGACTTCCTCAATCGCTTTGCTACTCCATCCAGCTATTAACTATTGCCAAATCAAATAAATGTAATATCACTTTGACCGTCCACTTACGGGTTCGGAAAAAGGAACGATAGTATTCCATCATTCGGTCGCACACATCTACACCTCCCATGTTCTCGTTGTATGATTTAACCACAACTGGGCACGATACGACCGTGCGTTTTTTTCCAATTTATTCCATCTCTGTACCTCAGTTTCAGGATCTCTTGCAAAAGCTGTGGATATCATCAACAAAGATTTATTGAGGGACCCTGTTTTTTAGTGGAGTTGTATTGCCCTGATATATTTCAAAATCCAATACTAATCCATCCGACGTAGTGACAACAAAATTCTTAAATCCCACTGGTCTTGGCCTGTTCTTTACAAATTGTCGAACTGAACATCTACCTAGGAATGGAATCGTCTGTTCATCGATAGAAAAAGCTGTTTTCTCTTTTCTTTCAATGGCTCTACAGCGATTTCGGATAAGATCAATTACAGGCTGTATTTTTCAAAATTTGTTCTTCATTCTTTCATCTTCTGAAAGGCGGAAATTGTCCAGTAATGTGCAGTGGACTAAAGAAAGTCATCATCAAAGTATTTAGCAAAATATCGAATTTTCTCATTGATTGGGGTGACATTCTCTTTTAGAGGTGACTCTTTGCTTGTGAAATTTCCATGCTTCCATTGTAACTTTTGGAAATAAATCAGTAGTAGATACTCTTCACAGTCCGAAGAATTATCGATCTCTTCCGGTCTCTGGGTAGGTGTTTTTTCAGCAAAATCCTCCTCTTCTTCTCAATCGGAACTCAAATCTGACCCCAGCTAATAGTTGAAATAATGCCTTCTGATCCTCTGCTAAACGGTCCATATTAATTATTTTATTTCTTCTTCCTGTAATATTTTTTTAATTTAATTACAGGAATTATAATCGTACGTTGACTTCCGTGGCTCACATTTGTGACATACGATACAAAATCGTTTTCAGATGCGATAAATTGAAAGATAATTGCATCTTACGCATACAGTACACTTATTTATTCTCTATTTCAGCGATTTAAATATAAAAACCTTGGAATTTCCGCATAATTTACAGATAAATAATAACTTACCTGCGGGAGCCATTGTCAAAAAGAAATGTGCACTTTCAAGGTTTGTAAGACTACAGTTGTTGTTGTTCCAGCGAAAACAAATATTTGCGGGTGGATAGTCTTTTAATGCGTGCTTAACAATCATGTCATACGGTTGTCAACCCAGTAAAATCATATTTTGATATTTATAACATGAGAAAGTAAGGAAGGCGCAATTGTGTTATCTGTGGTTTGGAGTGTATCTTAAACAGTAGGTCTCCATACCAATGGCAATACCTGCTCCAAGGCAGTGTAGAGGCGGCTCATGACAAGTGGTCGCACAAAAAGATGCTGATAATAATGATTGATTTTAAAAAAAATTAACATATCGTCATATCAAGCTCAAAAATACATTCAAGTTAACCAATGTGAAATTATAATCGAAAGGTTTCTATCTTATTCTACTTTGATCAATTCTCTAGAAAGCGCTTTAATTTCATCAATCTATACGTTACTTTTGTTCTCAACCTATACCATAACTATATGCAAATTCATTCAAAATGTACATTGAAAAACAAAATTATCCATTTTTCTTCATTTTTTTACCTTCTACGAGCATAACTCTAAAATATATTCTTCTGTTACAGAGAGGACGTCCTGATGTCATCTAATTGAACCTGAAAAATATATACCACTAGCAACAACAAGGCTGCATCAAATATGTGAATAGATAAGATACCTTTTCTCATCCTTCAATTTTTTCTTCACAAATATGGTGTGTATGACTAGGTCCCATTCCAAAAAGGCTGGGGGAACAGGACCTGTCACACTATAGATAAAATAATAATAAAAAAATAATAATTATTTATATATAATAGTGTCTTGCTGTATATTGGTGTGCAATAAATAGAATATTTATGTTCAGGAATGTTTCTCTTATTATGAAATCCACAACAATCTATCAACAAATGCAAAGTGGATACACACGTTACAGTGAGTTAGTATTTTTGTTGTATTCAAAGTAGCCAAGTGGCAGAATTAGAATAATCTACAAATTATTAGGAACCGGATCGAAATTTCTCGGATTCAGATAGAACATTAAAAAAGAAGATTACAAGTTCCCATAAATATTTGCCCTAGCGGCCCTCCCCGCGGAGATAGTAGGGGACCTCTTGAATTACTGCCCTTAAAACATAATTACATTGCTTAGTTTACCAGGGGCGGACTAGGTTGTACATTTTAATGCTGACATTTTTAACAACCTGTATGATAAGTAGTTAAAAAAAATTGGATATCCTGATCATTAAGCTGAAGAAAAGGTACTCTTGTTCATTGTCAAGAAAATGAACCGTTTTCGAGAAAAAATATAGTAAAAGAACCATGATTTCTAAATTTACTATGGTACCTAAGAAATATTAATTATATTAATAGATATCTTGCATTGACGTGTGCATTTTAAATCTTAACATCTTTCATATTGTTTACCTCGATATTAATTTATTGAATTTTGAATATCTTGATAAATTTAATTCGATAATGAGATACACATTTAGTGAGTATGCAGATATGCATCTTATGTACGATCTTGCATCTTGTAATGCTTTATGCAAGTAGAATCCAGTTCGCAAACCGGCTGTTAGATCAACAACAAACCAACTAAAACTTCATTAACACTATTCTTTTTACCGATGAAGCAGGGTTTAACAAAAATAGAATTGTCAATTCACATAACTCGCATGTATGGACCGATGAAAACCCTCATGGCACTGTTGTTCATCATTATCAACATCAGTTCCAATCAAGTAATGTTTGGGCAGGAATAATTGGCAATTTTTTGATTGGATCTTTCGTATTGCCGCCATGATTGAATGGTGAACTTGGGAGATAACAGGATCCTGGTGGCTGAGCCAGCTCCGGGACTCGCTTCAGGAGGCCGGAAATCCGGCAACATTCGTCTTTGGCCCTGAGTTCCACTAGACGGACGGTTAAGACTAACCCACTTTGATCAATCGGCTGTGCTGTCCTGTCAGAGGGCCGGCTGAGTGAGTCCTTAGGGAGCATAGATCGCGGGCGGGGGAGTGGGGCGCTGGTACTGCTCGCCACCTCTCCTACTGTCCGTGCGGGACTGGTACCAGTGGCTATATTTCTTGGGTAGCCCTGGCCATGATACAGCTCCCCAGTGCGGGTTCCGTGTCAGATGGGGAGCCCGCGCAATGAATAAAACGAAGATCCATGGACACAAAAAACTTTGGAGCAGCAAGGTGGGGCTGCGGGCGATCTGGCCAGGCGCGGCCACTGAGGGCACGAGCTGGGGAAAAGCCCTGCCGGCTCAAAGCGGTGCGGCGACCGGCAAGCGCCAACGCTCGCCCGGTAACACGTTCTCACCTGGGACTCGTCCTGGAAAGAAGGCGAAGGCCGGGGAGCAAACACGCGCCAAGCAGGCACCGAGAAAGGTTGCCTCGACGGCGCCGTCCTTCAGGGAGGTAGTGGTCAGCCATCTCAGGCTGGCCATTATCGACTGGTCAAATCAAAGCTGCCCCCTCACCGAGGAAAAGGCAACCCTTATCAAGGAGGAGCTCAGCCACATTGTGGCTAACGCGCTGGACACGGCGCAGGAAGCACCCACTTTCAAGCGCTGTGGCTTCGCAGCGGAAGCGCTGAGGATCACCTGCACCAACGAAGTTGCATGCGACTTCCTGGTAAAGGCGGTCGAAGCCATGAAACCTCTGTGCCTCTTCCACGAGGCCGACAAGGAAGAGCCTCAGGGCAAACTCCTTGTTTTCGGACTCTTGAGAAAAGAGAGAGACGCCTTAGCCAAAAAAGCAGGCAAATTATTTTACCAGCTTGATCATCTTACAGGTGACCAATTTGAAAGAGGTAGATCAGACTGCCTCGGCTTAGGCAGCGCCCACGCAAATGAATGCACCGAAGTCAGGTGAGATCGTCGACCCACCAGCCTGATGGCCAAAACCACCGGTTTGGCCATAGTTCAGGCAAATTTGCACCGCTCCCGGGGGCAACTGTTCTCCTACGTCGTCACCTGGAGGCTGAGCAGATAGCAATAGCTCTTATCCAAGAACTCTGGAGCACAGACACCGAGTATGTGGATGGAGTGACAGCTCCTCCCAAAGGGAAACCTTTGTTGGAGCAATCAATGAAAGACCAAGAACATGTGTTTCCCTCTCAGCTCATATAGAAGCCATCCTACTGATAGGGCTCTCAGGACGCGACCTCACGGCTGTCCCAAGGTAAAAGAAGAGGTGATTGTAGCCTCATCCTATCTGCCAATAGACGCCACAGAGCCACCCCTCGGTAAAGAGCTGGCGAAGCTGGTCGACTTCTGCGAGCAGAGGAGAAAACCCTACTTATAGTAGGGTGTGACGCAAATGCCCACCATTATGCTTGGGGCAGCGAAGACTGCAACAGTAGAGGTAGGGCATTACTAGAATACCTGTTAGGGACAAATTCGGAAATCCTCAACCAAGGAAACGAACCCACGTTCGTAACCTCGCGGTGTCAGACGGTGATTGTTATCTCAGTCGCGACACAAGAGATCTCCAAATCAATCGTTGAATGCAGGATCAGCTCCGAAGCCACCCTCTCTGACCACAAATGGATAAGAATTAAACTCTTAGCGGTCAAGACATCAACAGAGCCGTACCGGAATCACAAGAAAACAGATAGGGAAGCGTACCTAACGCACCTGGAGTCTTCCATGGGCAATGATGGGACGGCCACTCAGATAACGTCTGTAAAGGACCTAGACAAGCGAGTCAACGCACTCACTGGGCGGATTATGAGTGCCTATGAGCACACCTCGCCCCTGAGAAGAGGACAGCTCAGACCTGGCTCCGCCACATGGTGGAGCATGAGTCTTGAGATCAAAAGGACCTGCGGAGACTCTTCAACAGAGCCAAGTCATCCCGAAATACGTCCGACTGGGAGGTCTACAAACTATACCAAAGGTCGTATAAGAAGGAAATTTGCTCAAAACAACGGGAATCATGCAGCAGCTTCTGTAAAGAGACAGAAAGTACACCTGCAGCATCCCGACTACTTAAGGTGATCTCCAAAGATCCTAGACAAGTGGGTTGTGTCAGAAAGGAGGACGGTACCTATACTGACACTGCTATAGACACAGCAAAAACACTTCTTTCAACTCATTTTCCAGGGTCGATATTACTTGGGAACGTTACAAAACTTCCTCACAGTTCGAGACGTCCCTCTGCGGAGGACTGGCAACTGAAGGAGGAAGTCGTAAATCATACGGGCCATCAAGGCATTCTCTTTATATGTCATCAGGCACGGACGGGATTTTCCCGGGTCTCCTTCAGTGGGGGCTGGGAACTGTACTGGACGAACTGGTGGTTATCCTCAGGGCATTTGCACATGTACCCCAGAAATGGAGAATAGCTAGGGTAGTCTTCCTACCGAAACCAGGCAAAGTGACTACTCATCTGCCAAATGATACAGTCCAATTTGCCTTAACTCGTTTTTACTGAAAACATTGGAGAGGCTTTGCGACGGCTGGATCAAGGGTAACGTCTTAACCCAAAGACCGTTACACCCCAACCAATTCGCCTACACACCAGGGAAATCTACGGAGGGCCCTGTACAATGGCGAACACTCTCTGTATAGATATCGAAGGCAAGTTCGATCGAACTACCTTCGAAACAGTCAACAAAGCTCTTCGGGACAGAACCATACCGCCAGCTTTGCGCAGGTGAATAGGAAATATACTCGAGAGCAGAATAGTTAAAATTAGTGTTGCAGGCGCAACTGTCTCGGGAATTGTAACGAAGGTCTGTCCTCAGGGAGGGGTACTCCCCCTTGCTATGGAATATAGTAGTACACGACCTTCTAATAATAATAATAATAATAATAATAATAATAATAATAATAGAAATAATAATAATAATAATAATAATAATAATAATAATAATAATAATAATAATAATAATAATAATACTAATAATAATAATAATAATAATAATAATAACAGGAATCAATACAGTGCAACTTAATTGCAAATCAAATTAAATTGAACTTTTAATCAATATAATAATTTCAAATATAACCTGGGCTTAGAGTGCTATTTAGGAAAATATCTTGAAGCTCTTTTTAGAAAACCTCCAAAGCATTAGTATTTTTTGTGACTGACAAGTTTAAAGAAATGTTAATATAGTTTGTTGTGAAATATTGTTTTCACAAGCTAAATGCTATAGCAAGTTGAGTAAGGAAAAATAACTTTTGAATTAAGTATTTTTGAAAATTGCTTGTTTACATTGTTCTAGTTGCCTGGATGTATTTATTCTTTTCTTATTTTCCAACAGAAATCAGCCCAATTAAGAAATTCGCAAAATTTATTAAATTCAAAGTATCAAAGAATAGGATCGGTGATTATATAGAGATATAATAGACATAGAGAGATTTCTCAGTAACCGTTTTTTCTAGAACATGATAAAAAGGGTTTAATTTCCAAATTCAAGGGAAAGAGGCTACAAAATGTATTAACCGAAACAAATGTTGCATTCCAAGTGGCGCCTAGAGGGCGTTATGTATCACTCAGTATTCAGCATTATTTTTGTGCTCTTTTTCAAATTTTAAATAGAATGTTTAAGTCTAACCACCTTACAAAATGGTGAATGAAATATCATAATAACAATTCTAAACCAGAAACTGATATCATTGTCTATTCCAAAAAAAAATATTTAGATATTGCATTTTCGAGTAGATAGCTCGTTCCTTAGTCAGCAAAATTGTTTAAACATTTATAAGTTACCTACAGTATTTTACCTGTAAATGAAAATATATTTCCCCATCACTGAAAAGCAGGTGGTACTAAAAAATTACTCGAATAAAAGTTGCAGATCATGGTCACTAGTTTTTAAAAACTTTGATAAAATTACGTAAAAAACGCAATCATATTTTGTAATTGATAAATTATGCCATCTAGCGGCGAAGTACAATCTTGAATAATATATTTTAATGATTTTTATTTTGTTATGAGAATTATTTTCCCCAAGTCCTAGGACAAGCGGTTTCTGAGATAAATCCGGTTCCACCCTTCATGAATCTCACTGTATATTTCTATTAAAAAATCCGAGTGTAAATTTATCTAGTCAATAAAACAAAGAAATGTTCGTCTATGTTGCTGTAGAATATTTGAGTACGTAGAGAGCGTTGGCTAGAAGCCCTGGATTAAAAAATGTGACATGCCTAATTGGTCCTGTGTAATGGAACAAAGAGGCTAAAAGTATTACGCTTGACTTACAGAGGAATATGGATTTTTAATTTTTGCAATATATCGAGAATGAACACTCAATTAGACAGAAAATTTTACGGTAGTGAAAGGTCTCTTATTTGATGATCAACTGAGGCTGAGGGCAATTCCAAGATGGAGACTATCTGCTCATCAATTTGAAATATGATATTAATTTTCAATGCTGCGTGTTTCAAAAACTGAAGGTGTTGCAGACTTTCTTTGTGATTAAAACAAAAAGGTACAGAGGAAGCATATAATGGCACAATATTCGTTTGATTGCAGACGATAGATGGGTAATTAAATTTATTCAAATTTAAAAAGGTACTTTATTCCGTTTGTGTTCTCCAGGATTTCCTGATTGATTATATAGTTATTAACATAAATTTTAAAATGTCTGATGCAATTCCAATCAACTAATATCAATCCACTATACACATATATATACACTATACACTAAGTTATTGGGATCGAGCTACAGTCAGTTACACATACAGATCAGCAATCACAAAGAAAAACACCAGATTCCCAAAAAAAAGCTGAAACTGAGTGTGAAATTTAATAGAAGGGGGTAAGAGGTGCTAAATAGGATCCATATAGGAATACGGAAGGGTTTGATAGAAATGGATATTTGCAATCGTCACAATTTGTTTTCATCAATAGAGGTAGCTCCAAAAACACTTTAAAAGAGGGAATTCTAAAGCAAGTAGGTATATTAGTAATGATCTGTTCACCTAGATGTCATTTTTAGAATTATGTGGAAAGCTCTACATGAGCATAATTCTATTAAGTAAGTATTGCGGTCTTTCACACTTTTAAATATCGAAAAAAAGCATGCCATCCTGTAATACTAATGTCAATAATTAAGTAAAACAAATTTTAAAGTATCAAGTTCAAATTTTCTGAATGGCGGTCATACAATATTTATAAAAGATCATACAAAATATCAGTTGGCTACTATTATTTACTATACTCATTGATATGATCTGTAGCTACTACTTTTGCTTGAAGCGTTTTTTGAAAAGAGCTATAGAATAAAAAAACCGATGACTCGTAGCCAGCGAATAGGTAAATTTCGCGATATTCAATTCTCATTATTTTTTCAATCACTTTTATGGAGAAATATTTCATACAATAGTTGTACGGGCACATCATATCTATAAGTAAGAAATATTTTTGATGAAATTCAATCAACAGTACTTTCTTAAACCGATTGAACATTTATAGTGCTGTAATGCAATATTGTGACAATGTGAAATTGTAGGTATTGCCCCAACAGTTGTTGACGTTATTCAATGACGGAAGGTGTGTTTGCCCTCGAAATAGTTGTTGTCGACAGTTAGACATCGACGTCCTCAAATAGGAAGTAGGTGCTTTTGATACTTAATTTGAAAATACTTTTTATTCTCTATTCAAAACTGCTATGGTTTTAAATTGCATTCACGTCTCAAGGTACATGAATTATTAGACCACTTAGACGTTAGATAAACATATCACCGTAAGAAATATTGCAATTTAAAATAAGCGTTACCATTACTGTAGTAAAGTGCGGAGTCAAGTGCCAACCCGGTGCGTCTCCATGTCGCGCGTAGGAGGAGATGCGGAGGAGGTCTACAGGGAAATAGGGGCGCTCGTTGTGCCAAAAAACTCAACTGTTAGCCCTCAATAAACTACCTTGCAGTGTACCAACTTCATCTGTCCCGGCTGTAGGATCGTGACTACGGGATTGCACTCAGGTAAACGATGCCAGGTGAGTTCCCGAGCTAACCTGGGGACCACCTCGTTATACCAACGCTACCTGGTTGTCTGTGGTCATGTCTCGCGGTCCAGTGGAGCGGAGGGGTCTTGGATTGACCACCTGGACCAAGAGGAAAGAACCTCATCAAAAATTCTAAATCTAATGGGGGAAACCAGGCTGAGGGATGCAGGGCTAGTTAAAAGACTTAGTATTGGCATATAAAGTCAGTGCCGAAGCTGAGCTCTAGCGAGGGACCCGAGTTGGTGACATTTTGCGGGGATAATACCCCTAAGCCCTTCACCATAACGGCGTTTTTCCCAAGGAGCCTTAACCTCACGATTGGGACTGATCACCAATCGGAGGGAGGAAGCTCTAAAAGCAGGAGGATACGCAATGAACTTTCGTTTCGGACACATCCCAGTCTAGGTTAGGAAAGAGAAGGAACCCTTCAGAGGTTTCTAAAGATGTGGAGATGCGCTCTACATCTTATGAATCTAGGGCTTCCGCCAGCTTTGTTGAGGCGCCCGGGCTGGCGGAGAGTTCTTCTGTGCCCCTGAGGCCTGGGCAGAGGTTGAGGGCCTGACTCGAGACCAAGAGACCTGCTCGAATTCCGAAGAGGATACTATCCGCATGGAATTCAAGGAGGAGTAGGAGAGAGAAGGAAGGGGGACACACAGAGACTGCACAACCCAGCTTTTCCATCCCATACAAATAGCCTTCACTTTCACAAAGGTAGCGCGAACCTGCATCACAGGAAAGGAGCTTCAGCAGTGATTGCAAGATATTTGCAAAATTACAATTGGATATTATACTGATTCAGGAACCCTGATTGACAAAGTAGGCCAAATAGAAGGTTTGGCATGTAATGACTCAAAATTGATTTATGACCAAAGGCAGGTATCTCCACGTGCCTGTGTGTTCATAAGAAACAATATTAAATATACTTGAGTTTCAGAGTACATGACTGGATTTGGTCCCAATTATGGTACATCTCAAAGTTGGGGGCATCGACCAAGATATTGTCATTGCATCCGCTTATTTTGTTGGAGACGGCCCAACAACACCACCAGTGGTAGTGAAGAAGCTAGTGTAATACTGCAACAGCAGACAACTGCCAGTCATAATAGGCTTTGACGCCAATGCACATAACGTCATATCTGGAAGCACTAGCACGAAGCACTTGCTAGCTAATTACCTTGAGACCCTTAACGTGGGGACTTTCACGGAAGCAAGAGCGGAGGTTCTGAAAGTAACAATTGCCATCGTTGCTACCAAAAAAATGTAACTGCCAGGAAGGTGATGGACAAACCGTTAATTTCTGACTCAGTATAATAAAGAGATCAGAAAGGCTAGAAAGCTTCATTTTCAAGCCTTTTGAGAAAAATCACATCCACTTCAACAGCAGCCAGACTGCAAAAGGTTATGGAAAAAGGGGGAATCAACCCCACAATGTCGCTCAAGAAGCCAGACGGGTCATAAAATGAGGGAGAAAGGGAAAAATCGATTTTCTCGAAACACACAGCAATCTAAAACAAGAATCCTTGCAAGGAAGGCTGGGATATTACTGTGAAAATATTTACAAGGCAACGGTTGAACTGGGCAATAAACACCTTTCAAACGAATAAATCACCATGAGTAGATAGACTTTTCCCACACAACACATGTGTCGGTCAAAGAGGAACTCATAAGGCGAGGCGTTAATAAAACCATTATCAAATGGAATGTATGAGATGTTGAAGACGAGAGTAGCTGAGAAACAGGTGGGTAATCAAGACACCTCTAGTAAAGTTACTCGCGAAACACCTCAATATATCCCGTTCTATGGAGCCTAGTAGTAGATGAGCTATACACAGGCTTACGTAGCTTGGCTTCGAATGTAAAAGCCACGCTGACGACATAGTCCTAGTAGTTAAAGGAAAATTCGAGAGTACCTTATGCGATTTAATGCAAGAGGGACTCAGAATTATGGATCAATGGTGCTTGTCAGTAGGGCTACATATTAAAGAATAATTCTTTTTGCTGCAGCTTTCTCTATGATTTTCGAAAAATGCTCAGAAGAGCGATGGGTCTATAGTTTTCAACATTACTTCGATCGTTTCTCTTATATATCAATATCACGGAAGCTAATTTGAGAATAGATGTGAATTTACCTTGTAAGATCGATGCATTGACAATTGAACATAAAACGGGTGCAATGCTGGAACTACATGCTTTGATTACTGAAACAGGAATTTCATCAGGATCAGTGGACCTCTTATTAGGAGTTGATTGATTATACCAATGATTTCATTATGATCGACAGGGACAAAGAAAAATGAATTAGGCGTAGACCATCCTGTGGTGCAATTGATAGATATTTCTGAACCGAAGTGGTCAGTGATTTGTTCCTTGATTACAGATGACAAATAGTTGCCGAAAGTAGCGGCCATATCTTCTGGTTGCGTCAGTATTCCACCGTTGTAATAAATTTCTCTGATTTTAATCCAACTTTGCTTATCCTTGATAGAGTTAACAATGTTCCACACTGTTTTAGTTTTATTACTAGATTTTCCATCTACCTCTTTTATTAGACCATTGAGCTATACATTGTGATAGTCAGGCTGCGATTAAGGCACTGAGCTCTCATATCATCGACTCTAGGATGGTATGGGAGTGCCAAGGAAAACTCAACGAAATATGCAAGAAAAACAAGGTATGTTTAGTCTGGATTCCCGGCCCTTCATACACACTTGCCAGGAAAGGAGCACGAATTCTTTTCATTGGCCCAGAATCTTTTTGTGGTACAGGTAAATGTACCTACAAGAAACAGTTTCAGAAGAAGAAGAAAACCGAAAGAGAAACACTCTAGCAGAATCTCCCAAGTTGGATCATTCCAAAAAGTTTCTTGAAAGTTTTAATACTGCAAGATCTAAGAACTATCTGGATCTTAGCAAGAATATGCTACACCTTATCACTAGATTCCTTACTGGGTATTGTCGCCTCAGAAAGCACCTAACGAGAATGGGTCTAGCAGAGAACGACGATTGCAGATTCCATGGGGAGGACGAGGAAACTCCTGATCACCTGGTGACAGTATGCCTCGCCATCGCTAGCCAACACAAAAATGCTTTGTACAAAAACATGCAGAAATAAACACTGGAACTGGACGGTGAGCTGTAGACTACGTATTGGCGAGAACAGCTCTTATGGGGGGCACAGTATACCTCAAGGTCGCAGTGCAATGGAAACCCCTTTAATCTACTATATAGGGTTATATTTCAACTAGCCCATTAGAAAATTTTCACTTAGAAATTGAGATACAAATATGAAAATTTGAACCTGGCTATAACCAATGTTGCCCAATTTAGTGAAAATATTTACAAAAAAGTGGCACCTTCGGTTGCACCGGAAATTGTACTAACTTTGTGTTTTTCAAATGGAAACCTCTGTTTTTTATTATATATTTGAATTTCGCAAATTTAATCAAGTATAAAAAGCACTAGTTGTTATAACTTATTTGTCATAGTTTTTGATGTATGTCATTTTCAGTGCAAAAAATTCTCATGACAGATGTCAATTTAAAAATTTATATATCTATTTGTTTTTTATTAAACATATCCGCATCAGCCAAACGGCTATTAGCGGTAGAACATTTTATATTAGTGATAATTTGTTATATTTTAAACAAGATATTTGATTTCCGGAGAAATGTTATTATATTGTCTGTAGTACAGGAACTGAAAATTTCGCCAAAATCTCTGGGAATTCCATTATTTAGTCTATTACGAATCGAGGACACTCCACTAATATGTGCTTTATGGTTAATGGCACTTCACATGCGAAACATTCCGGCTGAGGTTCCTTTTTGAGTAGGTGTTCGTGTGTGAGGTGAGTGTGTCCTAGTCGGAGGTTGTTGTGATGGTCCATGGTTGAAAAACTGGTTTGATCTCTTTCAGTTTTGAGATTTTGGTTTGCCAGTATTGGGTCCATATGTCAGTTATTTTAGAACGGAAAAAATGTTTCAAGTCCACTGCGAATGTTCTCATATAGGGAATGAGTGCTGGGTTTATCAGCTAGTTCGTTTCCTCTTATTCCAGTGTGAGAGGGAAACCATATAAAAGTTACTGATTGGTTTTTGCTGAGTAGATTTAGTTCTTCTTTGATCAGTTTTCCTAATGGATGATGGGTGTTAGGAGAAGAAGATGAGATTTGTTTTATTGTTTTATGTCATTTTTGTCAACATGTCAATTGTCAATAAATGTACTTGAAATGGTTTAGTTCGAAGTTAGTAGTTTTGATGTAATGTAACAGATATAACAGAATAGAAAGACAGAGAAATATTAGAAGGTGTTTTATTCGCTCGCTTTCCTATATTTATCAGGGCAATCCCCACAATCCAGGCCCCAATTCTTCATCTGGCGACCGTGACAGGACTCATTGTGAGATCAAAAAGGATATTTTTCTTCAACAATGGAGTCTCTAATTACGAAGAGAGGGCACATGCGAGCTGGCGTAACCAAAACTATATTTAGTTTAAAAGAAGCTTTGGAAAGCAAAAATAAAACCCAAATACTCAGTAAATACAATATTTTCGAAGATAAAGTTACAAGATTGTTTGATCTCGATAACGAAGTAAGTGAAAGCATTTATGGCCAAGAAAAATTGGAGAACGACAAATTAGAGAATGAATATCAGACTGTGGAGACCTGCAGAGAGCAGATTATAGAATGTCGTACTCTTTTCGATTTATTCAACAGCCAAGAAACTCTAACAGCGGTACGGAAATTCTAGACAATAGCTTGACCAAAAAACGCTATAAATTGCCGGAAATTAAACTAGTTAAATTCAGCGGAAATGTCAAAAATGGTTGCCTTTCTGGGGCCAATTTAGAAGAATCGACGAAGACCCAGGAATGGAGGAAGTAGACAAATTCCAATACTTAGTCCAAAGCATGACGGAACATAGTAAAGCTCATGAAGTAGTATCGACATTTCCACTAACTAGAAGAAATTATAAGTTAGCCTTAGATGAATTGAAGATGAGGTTTGCCAAGGACGAATACCTAATCGATGCGTACATGAGGGATATTATTGGTCTGATATAAAATAATGAAAGAGGTAGACCACTCGCAGATTTGGTTAATAAACTGGAATCCAGGCCCCAATTCTTCATCTGAAAGCCTTGGAAGTACTTGGTGTGGCTTCTAACAATTATACTTATTTGTTATTTCCTCTGGTAGAATCATCAATTCCCTCAGAAGTCTTGAGAGCATGGGAAAGGAACGTGTCGGGCAGCCAAAGTACAAGAGATTTAGATAATCTGATGGAGTTCTTAAGATCTGAGGTTATCAGTGAAGAAAGAATAGCTTTAGCAAAGGTGGGATTTGTATCTGGAGCAAAGGCTTCGATGGAGAGCAAGGAAGAAATTTACAAGGCAGCATCCCTAGTTGTGACCGATGGGAAGAAACTGATATGCATTTTCTGTGACAGGGACAACCATCTCAGTCAAAACTGCAACACTGCACATAAGTTGAGTATTGATAAACGTATAGAAATTATTAAAAGGAAAAATTGTTGTCTAGCTTGCTTGAAACCAGGGCATCGAGTTAAAAATTGTAAGGTATTTATTCAGTGGTTGATTTGTGCTAATAGGCATTTAGCGTTAGTTTGTCCTACTCTAAAGAAAAGTAATAAATCTGGTGACAAGCAAGCAAAAACAACTAGTGCTTTGAGTAGTTGCATTAGTTCTCAATCTTTGTTACCGACAATATTTGTAAAAATTTGTGGTCAAGATAAGTTTAAAATTGTCAGATTACTGTTTCATTCAGGTTCTCAGAAGTCATATATTTTAAGAAAAACTGCTAAAGACATGAGGTTGAAACCTGTCAGTAGTGAAGTAGTTTATCATATGTTATTTGGTGGCCAAAAAAAAAAGTATTAAGCATAATGTTTATAAAGTTTCCATTTCAAGTCTAGATGATAAATACTCTTGTACAATGCATTTGATGGATCAGGAAAAAATATGTGATAGCATACCTAGATTAGCGGATAGTGATGTCACAGGAGAATTAGAGGGAAAGAACATTTTCATTAATGATCAGGGTCAGGGTGCTCCTGAAGTTGAAATATTAGTTGGAGCTGATTACTTTGGTCACTTATTAACTGGAAATATAGTGAGTCTTTCTCAAAGTGTAGCAATAGAAACTTGTTTTGGCTGGACGATGTCGGGTACTTCCAGAGGATATAAGAACTCAAATTGTATCACCATGTACTGTTGTAGCATTTCTGAAATATGGAATTAGAATCAATAGGGATACATGATCCGCCTGAAAGTAAAAGTTGTGAACAAGTATATGACGATATAATGAATCATTTTAAAGAAAATATTAAATTGAATGAGGGGAATCGTTACGAAATAAAGTTACCCTGGATGTATGGTCATCCCGAGTTAACATCTAATAAAAGGTCAGCGGTTCAGAGATTAGAGACGATGTCAAAGAAATTAATTAGCAAAGTAATTTTCACTCAATATGATTCTGTGCTGAAACGTGGTTGACGGAGGGTATTATAGAGGTAGTTCAAGATGATGATGACAGAAAGGGATATTTTTTTCCGCATAGACCTGTAATAAAATAGAATGGTTTGACAACTAAAATCAGACCAGTTTTTGACGGGTCGGCCGAGGATATCAATCGGATTAGTATTAATGCTTGCTTAGAAAAAGGTATAAATCTGATAGACCAGATACCTTCCATTTTGTATAACTTTAGATATTTTAAAATTGGTGTTATAGCTGATATACACAAGGCATTTTTGCAGATAAGCGTTCATCCCACGGACAGGGATTTTTTGAAATTTGTGTGGTGAAGGGACACTATTGGCAGTGAGATCATAACCTACCGTCATTGCAGGTTGGTATTTGGTCTCAAGCCTAGTCCGTTCTTATTAGGGGCGACAATAAACCACCATCTTGAAACTGTAAAGGAGGATTTTGACGAAAAGCTCATCGAAATCTTGAAAAATTCGTTTTACGTGGATAATTTAGTTGCTAGTGTAAGCTCGCAAAAGGAATTGAAAACATTTTTTACTGGTTCAAATGCTATTATGAAAAAAGGTAAATTTGAACTAGGCTCGTGGGCTCATACCATTATTAGGAATTTTGATTCGGAATTTAATTAAGGTAATAATCAGGTACAGTCTGTTCTTGGTATGTTATGGGACATACAATCAGATTTATTATATTGTGATATCAAAGATATAACATTGCCTGCAAGCGCAACTCGTACAAAGAGAGTCATATTGTCCATTTCTCAAAAGATATTTGATCCTATTGGTTTAACCAGCCCGGCTACCCTGTTACCAAAAATATTGTTACAGGAAGCATGGTCTTTGAATTTAGATTGGGATGAGGAATTGCCAATGAAAATAAGGAAAGAGTTTGACTCGTGGCTTGAGAAGTTACATTTTTTGGAATACTGTAAAATTCCTAGATATGTGTTCCAATTACCGCCTATCAGTTTTACGCTTCATGCATTTAGCAATGCCAGTAAAAAAGCTTACGCTGGTTGTGTTTTCATACGTGCAATTACAAATACTGGTGTCAAGGTACAGTTACTACAGGCCAAGTCTAGGGTAGCACCTATAAAATCTATTTCGATTCCTAGACTTGAGTTGTTAGCCGCGGTCATTACAGGAAAGTTGGTTCAGAGTATTTTGAAAAATTCTAAATTTTCGGGTCTTCTATTGGACGGATAGCAAGGTAGTATTGGGATGGTTGGCTTGTAATAAAGATTGGAATACGTTTGTTTCGAACAGAGTCAAAGAAATTCTAGAATATTCTTCATTAAAACAATGGAGGTACGTTCCGGGGGAATTGAATATTGCGGATCTACCATCTAGAGGATGCAATGCATTGAGTTTATTGAAATCTAAATGGTGGGAAGGGCCTCCATGGTTAATGAATGAAGAGAATTTATGGCCTAGTGAAAAAGTAAATTTATCAAGAAGTAGAAACATTAAATATGGAGAGAAGAAAAAACTGTTCCATTAGGCATGGAACGGCTGAACCACTAAATATTTTCGCGTACTTTTCTAAATGTTATAAAATTATTAGAATGGTTGCTTGGATATTAAGATTTTATAATAATTGTGCAAATAGAGGAAAGAGGACCGGTCCTTTAAGTTTAGAAGAAATTTCAAACGCTGAGATAGTAATATTGAAGTTAGTACAGGAAGAAAATTTTAAAGGTCACAGAGATCCTGAGTTCAAGAATTTTGAAATTTATAGAGATGAAAATTGCTTATTAAGATTGAAAACGAAATTGTTCTATGGCGAATATGATAATTTGTTTAAATGTCCAATATTGCTTCCATCCAAGCATATTTTTGTTAGAAGATTAGTCGAACAAACTCACCTTAATTTAAGGCATGGCGGAGTGGCCACGTTAGTAACTTTTCTTAGAGAGCAATATTGGATATTAAGGGCACGAAAAACCATAAAAGAAGTCGTTAACTCTTTTATCAAATGTAAAAGGTTTACGGTAAAAAGAGCGGAAACTCCTTTCATTCCATTGCCAAAGGAACGAGTAAATATGGTACAAGCTTTCGCGGTAACGGGAGTAGATACGGCAGGCCCACTGTTTCTAAAGAATAACGACAAGGTGTGGATTATCATTTTTACATGCGCAGTTTACCGCTGTGTACATTTTGAACTCATAACTTGCTCCACTGAATGCTTTTTACTTTCATTAAGACGATTTATCGCCAGGAGAGGTAGGATATCGGTTATGTTTAGTGATAACGGTACCAATTTTATTGGAGCATATAATTTGTTTAAACGTATAAATTGGGAGGAGGGAAAAGAGTATGCTTACGTTAATAAAATTGAGTGGCATTTTAATCCACCCACTGCTGGGGAGGGTTTTGGGAGCGAATGATAAGAACATTAAAAGATTTGTTAAAAAGAAATTTGGGCAGATCATTAGTTACCTATGAGGAACTGTTAAGTATTACACTTGATTGTGAAGCTGTGATTAATTCCAGACCAATTACTTATTTCAATGAGGATCCTAAAGAATTGATACCCATTACTCCAGCAATGTTTTTACATGCTATAGGAGAGTGTGAAGTTGCGGACTTAGATGCTATTGATTCAGCTGCCCTGAATAAAAGAATTAAGTATATCAATACTATAAGACAGAATTTGAGAAATCGATTTAGAAAAGAGTATCTTTCGCAGTTAGCTACACGTCCTCCTAAAAATGTTGGAAATATAAAAGTGGGTGATATAGTTTTAATCGGTAGCGAGGATAAGAAAAGAATTAACTGGCCTATCGGTAGAGTGCTAGAAATTTTTGCAGGAAGAGATGGATCATTTAGAGTCGCGAAAGTTCAGACGAGCCAAGGTATTCTAATAAGACCTTTCCAGAGATTGTATCTTCTTGAAGCACTGGATAGCGAAAGCATTTCTATAAAGGAGAACTACATAAAATCAGTAGAATTATTTGAAAATCAAAGCTTACAACAAAATGTAGATGAAAAACAAGAAAAGGATGAAGTAGTAAAAGTTTCACGATTTGGGAGGAAAATTAAAAGTCCTCAGACATTAGATGTATAACCCTTTTGTAATAAATATTGCTTACTACTTTTTGTTTTAGTCCCGAGGATGTTAGGAGAAGAAGATGAGATTTGTTTTATTGTTTTATGTCATTTTTGTCAATTGTCAATAAATGTACTTGAAATGGTTTAGTTCGAAGTTAGTAGTTTTGATGTAATGTAACAGATATAACCGAATAGAAAGACAGAGAAATATTAGAAGGTGTTTTATTCGCTCGCTTTCCTATATTTATCAGGGCAATCCCCACAATCCAGGCCCCAATTCTTCAATGGGTATACACTTTTGATATTGAGTATAGTGAATTAAGAGTGTCAGTAAAGATTAGAAAGTTTCTTCCAGATGATGTTTTTATGTAACAAAGAGCATTGTAGATTGCATACAGTTCTCCAGTGAGGATTGAAGCAGTTTCGGGTAGTTTGTATTCTTTCGTCACGTTATCTGTCACAAATTCGCAAGCCACACCACTATTTGTCTTGGATGCGTCGATTTGTAGATGTGAAGGATATTGGGATATTATGGTTTGATAGGTTACTTGGATCAGCTGGGTATTTGATTCCTTTTTGTTTAGTGAGAGTAATTGGGTGTTTATGGATGGTGGGGAAATTAGCCATGGTGGAGTCGTGTGAGTACTAGGACGTTGGATTGGGGGTATTTCTTGAAGTTGTATGAGAGCTAGGGAACGTTTGATTCTTTCATAGAAAGGAAGATGTGTTTTTGCGTGCTGACTCATTGGAAAGTACCTGATTTGATGAGTGTTCTGTTCTTGTCGCTTTGCTGCATATGATAGGCTCAATTCTTGCCTCCTCAAGTTTAATGGTAGCTCGCCGAGTTCGCAGAGTAGGCTATCAATGGGAGTTGTTCTATAAGCACCAGAAATAATGCGGAGTGCGTTGTTGTGAATTGGATCCAACGCTTTGAGAGTAGTGGTGGAAACTGATGAATAGGATATGCAGCCGTAATCTAACTTCGAACGGATCAAAACTCTGTATAATGTCAGTAGTGTTTTGCCATCTGCACCCCATTGTTTGTTTGAAACATGACATCTAAGAAGGTTTAGCATCTTTTGGCATGTTACAGATAAGTATTGAATATGGGATTTCCAGATGAGAGATTGATCGAATATCAGTCCTAAGTATTTTATTTTAGTTTTGTAGGTGAAAATATGACCGTTGAGCTTAAAAATTGGTAAGTTTTGGAGTTGCATTGGCCGTTTAGTAAAAACAATACAGTTGTTTTTTTTTTGGGGGGGAGAACTTAAGTCAGCTTCGGGTTGACCAGGAATCCAGGTTTGCTAATTCTTGTTGCAACAAACTGGCCATGCTTTGAAGATTTTTTCCTTTTATGAAAATAATGAGGATATCAGCAAAAAGCTTGAACTGGTTTTTAAAGAGTTTTGAGGATGTCGTTGATTCCTATGAGAAACAAAGTGGGACTTATTACAGAACCTTGCGGGGTACCGTTTTGGTGATGATGAATGGTTCATAGAGTGCCATTGGTTTTTACTTGAAAATTTTTATTTGAAAGGAAATTTCTTATGAAATTGGAAATGCATGTTGTGTCCAAATTTTGTTGCAAAATTCAAATAAAAAGTCAAGATATTCTTCTGGCAGATGTTTAAGAAAAGAGGCAGGTATATCATCGGTTCCAGCGGATGTATCTTTTAATGTGGCAAGGGCTTCAAATAGTTCGGTTTTAGAGATTATTGTATTGATGGGATCATTATTTGGAATTATTTGTAATGGATTCTTTTCTTCTTTTATATGATAAGAATTTCGGGTCATAATTGTGATTTGATGATATTCTGCTGAAGCTTATGGACAGTTCTTCCGCAATGTCAGATGGGTTGGTAATTGACTTTCTCTGTACTTCTAGTTCTTGAATGCCGCGATGGGTGTTTGTACCAGTAATTCTCTTAATTATCCTTCAAACTTTGCTGACTGGAGTATTTGTGTTAATACTTTGTACATATTTATACCAAGAATCCTTCTTAGCTTTGGTGGTTACTTGCTTAGCAATCGCTCTTTTTTCTTCAAATCAATTAGATTGTCTCTGGTGCTGTTGCGCTTGAAAGTATTTAGGGCTTTTTTCTCTGTTTTATTACTCGATCGCAATCAGGATTCCACCATGGTACTATCTTGTCCTTGTCGATATATTTTGTTTTAACTATGTGACTGAGTGTATTAAGACTTCGTTGAATTGTGACAAGATGTTATCAATGAAGTCGTTCATGGATATAGTCAATATTTTTGTTTAATAAGTTCTTGAAAGAGGTCCTAGTTGGCTGCGTTCAGTTTCCATTTTGGTTTAGGTAAGAAAGGAGTTTTGGTGCATCTATTGTTGGTTATTATAATTGGGAAATGGTCGCTTTCATACAGATCTTTAGTAACTGCCCTTGTATAGTCAATTAAGATAGAAGGACTGCAAAGGGAGAGATCAATGTGTGTTGGACGCATTATTCAAAAGTGCAAGATTGGCAGTGTTGCTTATAGCTGCAATTTTTCGTACATTAGGTGTAGTTTTTTGTGATCCCCAAATAATATTATGTCCATTGAAATCTTCTAAAATCATTCTAGGTGAACGAATCTGATTAATTAAGTTTTGGAGATCACTTTCATCTAGGTCATAGTTTGGAGGAATATATATATTACAAAGATATTTTTTTTTTGTGGTGCCAATTTCTACGGCAACGGCTTCTAATGTTGTCTTGAGAGCATTTATCTAATTTTACAGAAAAATAGTATAGTTTAGAAAGTGGATGAGTCACTTTCAGTATCGGATGGTTCCTGTAGCAATTTGTTTCAGTAGTCTTGTTTTCAGCTTGGTACATCTAGCTTTGATTTTTTTTTCTGATAGTTGGGGACGAATTTCTTCAATCATTGTAATAATTTTTAGGGGTTCATTGGTGTAATCCTTGACGAGAGCTAATAAGTTTTTAGATCCAAAGGAATTTTCTATAAAATTTTCGAGCTGTTGACTGTTGAGAGGATATTGTGGAAAATGCTTATCTATAAATTATTTTACGTTATTAGGGAATCTATAGCTGTGATCCAGTTGGTTCTTTTCAGATTTGTACAGGTTTTGTTGTTGTCCTCTGGTGTGGGTGTTAGTATATCTGAGACGTTCCGTTTGTGTGACATAGTATCTGTTGGGGTAGTTTGAAAAAGATCTAGATGGATGTCATCAGCAGGGAGTTCTTTCTCGTGGATGGATGTTTGTGGTTTGTTGGCTTGATCGATTGTTTCTTGTGAGATAACTTGTGATGAATGTGAAGTATGAATAATTGCATGTGTGATATTTTTGTTGAGATAACTCTCAGGTATTTGTTGTGGTGCTTGTGGGATGAGTTGAGATTGTTGGAGATTCAGAGATGGGGAAGGAAGATTGGGTATTCATGGGCTTTGCGCATTGTGATGCATTATGTCCGGCTTGGTTGCATTTGAAACAGGTATGATTTTCTCTTGAAATGAATATTCTGTATGATGTTTCATCGTAGTCCAAGTCAATATGTTCTGGTATTTGTATATTTTCGGGTGGAGAAATATATATTTGCCTTCTGAAACTGAGGATGTGACTGTATGCCGGATCAGTGGCCCCTATCTTTAGAGATGACATAGGAGACATAAGTTTGAATCCCATATTGTGGAGAGTATCTGTGAGGATTTTATGTGGAATAGTAGGACTCAAATTTCAAAGAAGAAGTCTTTCTGATGGAGTGATTAATCGACGTGCTGGGATTATTGTGCCATTGATTGTAATTGCACCGTGGTTATCCAAATATGTATCTACTAGTTCCTTCTTGGTTAGGTATACACAAATCCGATTATTTGATATGCGTGAGCAGAAGGTTATATTTTTAGGGTGAACAATGGGCCCAAGTTTCAGTAGGTAATCTGGGATTTTGAGTCCATCTATGGAGGTGAAAACAATGGCTTTATCTTTGCTTTGCAGTTGGTTTGATGTTTGTGTGAGAGCAGATGAGTATGGTTTTGAATTAGAGGTATTGTTTATGTCATGATTAGCAACATTCGTGACTTCTATTTCAGTAGGAGTTAGACAGGTGGATTGTTCCATATTTTTGGCCAGAATTAATAACTTTTTAAAAACGTTTATTCTAACATTCAAGATTACATCAATAGGACAAGATTATATCTGAGATTATTATATGCATTACATGGTTTTATATTAAAATAAATGAAAGATCAGCATTAAGTTGTAATATGATCCAGTGAGACGTTGTGGAGCCGTGGTCTGGCTACATGACTCCTCCCCTCTAGGTTTGAAGTACGTCCTCGTGGTTCGACTTCAGGATTGATCTAGGCAGATTTCGTTCTTCTAACGGAATTTCGATGACAGTAGCTGGCTTTGGTCGTCTTCATTTCAGGATTTTTATTTTTCTTCTTATTAGGAAGATGATGGCACCAATTAATATCATAAAGCTAAGGGTGACTCCAAAATGTCCTCGGTGGAACTCAATGGGAAGTAGTTGGGCTCTTGGTATTGTGGTATCATCTTAGTCGGGTCATCTAGATGTAGTGGTTTGACATTTAGCTTATGTTTGACTTTTAAGGGTTCTTGGTGATTAGGCCATTCTTGTGAAAAAGTTCTATTTGAACCTGTCCATTTATGTTTCTGGAATGAATATGTGCAGTCGCTATTTCCCAAGACAGCATTAAATTTTGTGATTTTTACAGATTTAAAAGATTTCGAATAATCCTCATTGACGTCTTCGGTTTGTTTTCTGCAGATGATTGTATTTCCGTTAGTTAGTTGTTGACAGTGGCAAAGTTGCATTTTGATGCACAGGGCTACACAGGTCTTCATGTGGTACTTTTTGGCAGTACCAGAGTGAAAATGTCTTTATGCAGTCTTCGCTGGTCCATTTGGTTGAGCCTTTTGAGTTGAGGGCAAATTTATGGGGTGGTAGGAGGATATTGTTACGAGTACTAGGAATAGGAATTATTTTGGACAAATGATAAAATTCATTGGCTAATATAGGTATTTTCAAAGTACAAATGAGTGTTTTTGAAGTGAACATAAGATTAACTTTAGTGATTTCTAATAAAGTTGGGATATCTGGAGCGATTTCAGTGTGAGAGTGAGTTGAGTGTAAATAATTGAAAATTTCTTTTAGTTCCTGTTGGTTTATCAATGCGACATTTAGTATGCCTTGATTGCTGAATAAAATAGTTCTCAAAAGTGTCTGAATGTAATTTCTTAAATTTCTGATCTGTTCTAGCTCTATGTGAATAATTGTTTCACTATTCAACCTATCCTCTAAGTCTGATAAGTCTTTATAAACATTTTCTGAATGTGTTTGTATTTTCTGCAAATCCTTTTGCCATCTTTCTGTTATTTGACCTGCTAACGTATGTAGCTTGGAAATTTCAGTCATTAATTTCTCTTCGTTAGAGTTAATTTTCATAAAATTATTTTGAATGTCAATTAGATCGTTTTGATCTAGATTTCCTGATATGTATCTTATAGCTGAGCCTAAACCATCGAATA
Organism: Crioceris asparagi; assembly: GCA_958507055.1. Taxonomy (NCBI): domain Eukaryota; kingdom Metazoa; phylum Arthropoda; class Insecta; order Coleoptera; family Chrysomelidae; genus Crioceris; species Crioceris asparagi. The sequence continues at coordinate 47,226,004 of OY293829.1, forward strand.
GACTTCTTTTTTTATTTTTGTCGGGGCGAGAATATATTCTCAGTTTGTTAATATCTTCTGATAGAAGATCAATGTCTCGTTTGTAAGTATTTGCTAAGTTAAGTTTATCAGGGTTAATTTGGTTGATTATATGTATTTAATTTAATGATAATTTAGCATATGCAGTCTCGATACTCTCAATACTTATTGTAAAATAAACCTTATGATAGTTAACCTTATATTTAGCTAAGCCTGTTGTTTAATATGTATCCAGGAGGGTCAATTGGTGTCAGCTGAAGTACCTGGTTGATGGTTGTCAGTGTCATTGTCAATCTGAAAAGAGTTAGTATTTTTGATCATGTGTTTACTGATTCTCTTTCCTTTTTGTGATACAAGATTTTGTTCAAGTAAAATTTTCTTCTATCTAGGTTTTATTTTATTTCTAGGTTCTGTATTTAAATAAACATTATCAGTTTTTGAGATTTTTCCTGTAACCTTTGAATTTACTTTCTCTAAATTGTTTGATTGCTTATTGAATTGTTTTTGATAAAGGTCGTTATAGAAAGGGATGATTTCTTGTTTCCTATGCTCATTATAGTCTTGAAATAGTTGTTTTTCTGGGTTAATTTCATGTAGATTAATATTTTCGTAGGGACCATAAAGAAATGAAAACGGTGTAAAATTAGTTACGGAGTGAACGGATTGGTTGTAACTTAAAATTGCTGTGGTGAATCATTCCGTTGTACTTTCTTTGGATTTTTTTCTGAGAATACGTAGTTTCTCTATTAAAGTGGAATGTGCTGTTTCGATTGGTGAATTCCCAGTATGAGCTTGAGAAGTAGTATAGTGAATACGAATTTGGAATATGGACATGAATTCTTTGAAGGTTTCGCTGGAGAATTCTTTGGCATTGTCGCAAGTTATCTGTGAAGGATAATTATGATGAGAAAAGTAATGGCGTAATTTGTTCAAAATTGTTATGGAATTTGCGTCGTGAAGTTCATATGCTTGAAGGTATCTGGTAAATAAATCTATAATTGTTAAGTATCGCTTGTTTTCTACAAAAACTTTGTCTATGTGGAGTATTCCAAAAGGTCTTTTGGCTATGAGTGGTCCTGAAAATGGGAATTTCCGAGGATTCCGGTCGTATTTGGAAGTTAAACATAATTCACATTTATTAATATGATTTGTGACAAGATCTTGAATTTTTGGAAAATAGTATTGAGACTGAAGGTGTTTTGTAATTTCTGTTATTCCATTGTGAGTATGTGAGTGATAATCTGAAATTATTCGTATCTGTTCATCTTTATTTACCTAGTATAGTTTCGTCAATTCCTCTTCTGACTGTTAAAGTGTATATATTCTTTCCAAAAGGTTTTGTAAATTCAATATCGTTTTTGTCACCGTATTTCAATAAAATGTCTAGTTTCCCCTGAATTGTTACTCTTTTCGTCATCGTCTGGTTGCGTACTTGATTGATTTGAGAAAGGGTTAGCGTTCAAAATATTGTCTGCTTCACTATTTGCTATCGATAAATTGGATTCTGAGCTGAACGTTGGTAATACCGACAGAAGGTCGATATCTTTATTTTGATCACCTTTAATTAAGTCTAAATTCTTCTTTGCGGTATTCATAGGGGGCACAACTATAATGTCACTAATAATGTTCACTTCAGGTTCGGATTTCATAAGAGCAATTTTTTTTCTATTGCGTCTGTTGGAGATGATTTCATCTATAGCATTTATCTCGATTCTTGAGAGAGCATCAGCTACGTAGTTCTCTTTACCTTTCTTATATTTAATTTCAAAATTAAATTCTTCAAGTTTTAGTTTTCATCGAATAAGCCGTTGATTTGGTTCTTTCAATGAATGTAACCAAACTAAAGGTTTATCGTCAGTTTCTTTAAGGAATTTTCTACCAAATAGATAGGGACGGAAATGTTTACAGCTGTCGATAATAGCAAGCAGTTCTTTTTCAATAGTACCATAATTCTTTTCGGCTGAATTCAATGTTCTTGAGTAGAATGCGATTGGGTGAGAGTTTTGAGAGATAACGCTTCCTATGGCAACATTACTAGCATCTGTAGTTAGAGTGAATATTTTTGAAAAATCGGGGTATGCAAGAACATCATCAATATATTCTTGATCTTTAAGATTTATTTTAGTACCTTTCTTAAGATATTTATTGATCGGATGGGAAGTTTTGGCAAAATCTTTTATAAACTTTCGGTAATATGAAATCATACCAAGAAATGATCTTATTTGTTTCTCAGATTTCGGAAGGGAAAACGATTGAATTGCTTCAATTTTATTTGGGTTAGGTTTAATTCCATCTAGAGTGATGATATGTCCTAGAAATGCTACCTCCTTTCTCAGGAATTCGGATTTATCTAACTGAATTTTTAAATTATAATTTTGAAGCTATTTGTTTTACATGTAATATATGTTGTTGAAGTGATCTAGAGAATATAACGATATCGTCCATATATACGAAACAGAACTTATATATGAATGGTCGTAGAATGTTATCCATATCCCTCTGGAATGTTGCTGGGGCGTTCTTTAGGCCAAATGGCAAAAGTAAACACATCTGTCAAGATTGTCAAGAATTTCGTCGATTCTGGGTAAAGGATATTTATCTTCGATAATTTTTTCGTTTAATTTTCGATAGTCTATGACCATACGGAATTTCCTTTTTCCACTGGAGTCTAATTTTTTGGGGACAATCCAAACAGGGTAACTATAAGGAGAGATTCTGGGTTTTATAATTTTATTATCTAGAAGTTTTTGGATCTGATTTTGTATCTCTTCTTTAAGATGGTATGGATATCTATATGACTTTTGATAAACAGGCTCTTCATCAGCAGTTCTAATGTTATGTTTGACATAATGAGTGAAAGAAAGATCAGAGTTTCCGTTATAGAAGATGTTTTTGTATGCTTTGCAAGTTGAGGTTTTTCTCCTCGGGGTTCAGATGTTCTGTTCGAATAAGTTTAGTAATGTCTACATCATTATAAATGTCATAATTTGGACTAGATTGTTTGAATGTTGATAGGGGTTGGACTGGAATTGGTTCATGAAAGTTTATGGCAATTTTTGAGAATTGTAGATCTTGTTCAATTGGAATTTGTACGTATCCGTCTGAAGCTGAAGTGATGCACTCAGGGATAGAAATATTGTTTAAAGAAATTTCTGGTAAAACTACAGGGCCGTTGTCAAGTGTTACAGGAATTTACAATATAGGCTTATCAAGTTGTTCTGTGTATGGTTCGAATAAACCAGGATTTATCTCAAAATGAAATAGTATTTTAATATTTGCAATTTTTATTGATGATATATGATTCTTATAATCTATAAGAGCTTTAAGAATATCAAAATCTTGGCTACCAATAAGAGCATCGAATCTTTCGTGCCATGGGACTATAAACATGTCGAAAATATGTTCTATTCCAAAATCGTTTAATAGAGGATATTGACAACTCAATGAACCATTATAAGTGGTTTTAATTGATTTCACAGAAAATTTTGACTTGTAAATGTAATTGGAGAATAGTCTAAAGGCTGGTTCTGGATTGATTATCGAATTAGTTTCTCCTGGGTCAATTAATATCTTAAGATCTAATCCGGGAAGGTAAATGAAAGGTAGTTTTGGTGATGAGTTTATATTGTTGATATCTATTCCGAGGCTATTAATTAAAAATTTTCGGTTTCCTCATTTTCTTCGATATTTAAATTTTGGAACTGATCGTCTGTATTATCTATGTATGTCTGTTCGTTATATGTGTATTTGTCTTGATAAGTACCGTAATCTTGATTTTCATCTTCGTTATAGTCTTGTTCGACGTTGAATATTTCTTCTACCATTACTCTAGGGGGGGCGGTTTGTTTAAAATGGTTCTGTGGTCTGTTTTGGGACCTAAAAGTATGAGCTGTGGATATGCTCATCGGTGTGGGTTTGTAATTGTCATGTGGTTTCTGTTGTCTTTTAAAAACTTGTGAGTTAGAAGGGAATTGTTTGGGTGGGATGGGTTGATTTTCATTTGGAAATTTTGGAAGTATTTGTGGTCTAAATGGCTGATATTGAAAGGACTGATTTGGCATTTGAGGTTGGAATTGTTGGGGTTGAAATGGTTGACTAGGCGTATGTGGCCTGAATTGTTGATATTGAACGGGAAAATTTCGAGATCTGAATTGTTGGAAGTGGAGGGGTTGTTTATTCTGATAATTTTACCATTGAGATTTCTGGGGTGGGCGTATTTTTGTTGACTTCTGAGCTCTAAGGAAGTTTGCAAATTCTATCTGGGACCTTTCGTTATCTAGTTTCTTACACTCAATCAGGGCATGTTCAAGGCTTGGAATTGAAATGTGAAGAAGATGATTTCGGTAGGGTTCTAATAGACCTGCTTTAAATATTGCAAGGGCTTGTTCAGTGTACATATTTTCTTTGGACTTACGAACACTTTCATCATTCGTATTGATTGCTAAATGTTCCTTAAGAATTTGTAATTTGGAAATAATTTCTTCATATAATTCTGAAAAGGTTTGTGGATAGATTTGAATCGAGATATTAAGATCGTGAGCTAGTAGCTCTTCGGACCTACGATCTCCGAATCGTTCAGTAAGGGCTTTCTTCAGGCTAAGCCAAGTTTCAAAGGATTGGTTAATAAAGACATCTCTAGTTGGACCAGAAAGTTTGGCTTTAATTTGTTCTAAGACTAGAGTGTTGAATAGATGATTGTCTTTTGTTTCTAGAAGCATTATATATTTCTCGAACTGCCTAATAAAATATGCGAGGTCTTTCGAACCACCGGAATATTTGGGCAGGAGGTTGTTTGCCATTGTTATCTCAAGTTGGGTACTAGGGATAGGATTAGCTATGGTGTTTATTGTTTCGTCCGATTGAGGAATATCTAAATATTCGAGTAATTTAAGTAAACTGTCTGTACTAATAGGTGATCTAGATCGACTACGATTATTGCTCATAAATATATTCAACTAACAAAAAAAATATAAAAAAATACGAGAAATTAATCACTTCAATTTCTAAAAAATATGATCTATGCAAAAACTAAATTGCAGAGAATGTTTGGTACATGCAAAAAAAATCGACTACTGGTATTTATATTAAGTAAATCAATAAAATCAATCTTATTTTATAAAGAATATATTCACTGAAGGAACTATATTTCTTTACTAAATTCCACAGATGAGAATTAGCCAATTAATTAAATTAAAGGAGAATGACTTACAGGATAATGCACAAAAGGATCATTTTTAAGGTTCTTCCTTGTCTCTGGATTCACTGAAGGAACTGGAGCCTGTTTGACGACCTGGATTCCACTGAAGGGATCTGATGTGGGCCGGAGATATTTCATCTTTGATGCACCTCGTAGTTGAACACAGTCACTAATGTCTTATCAAAAATTGTTCGAGATATCGTCTTAATTTCTTGATAGAAAACAGTAAAACGTCTACCGCACTGAAGGGGTAATTAATCGATTCACCGACGATATCCTGTTCGCAGCGCCAGTTAAGTTTTAATGACCGAAAAATAACTTTTCAAAAACGTTTATTCTAACATACAAGATTACATCAATAGGACAAGATTATATCTGAGATTATTATATGCATTACATGGTTTTATATTAAAATAAATGGAAGATCAGCATCAAGTTGTAATATGATCCAGTGAGACGTTGTGGAGCCGTGGTCTGGCTACATGACTCGCGATAAGAAATTTTGAAAAATCTCGAATATCTTTTTTATTATTTTAAAAAACATAAGAGTGTGTAATAAACATTCCCCTAGAATTCAATTTTATACCTGATGACAATAGAAAAATAGGTATATGCTATTAAGAAAAGTTGAGTTTTCTAACTTTTGCCATTGACGTATTTAATTGTATTTTGGAGTGTTAAACAAGAAACTTTTGAGAATGATGGGCATACTGAAGGAAATTCCAACTTCGGGCTACCGATCACAAATATCTTTATTCTTTTCCGGTTTACGATAAGAGACATGAATGAATAGACATCTGTCATTAGAATTTTTTGTAGTAGAAATGACATACGTCAAAAACAATTACTCTCTCCTGTTTTTGAAGTGGAAGACTGTGACGCGTGCTAACAAACTCATAATCCTTTAAGTATCAGTTAGGTGCTAATTACAAGCGAAAGTTATAACTTAGGTGTTAATAAGTTGTCAAGAATATAAATAGTATTATGGGACCTGGGCACTTCGCCTTATGGATAGACACTTCGCCCAAAATGATAAATCGTCCACTTCGCCCAAAAATTTCGTACTGAAAACAGTTTCCAGAGCCACTTCACCCAATGTAATTAAAAGTCCACAGAGCCCAAAATGGACACTTCGCCCAAAACTCGTTGGTGGATACTTTGCCAGAAATTTCCATTTCGCGCAAAACTCGTTGGTGGACAGTTCGCCCAAAATGTTCACCTCGCCCAAAACTCGTTGGACACTTTGCCCAAACTAACTGAAAGTCCAGAAAGCCCAAAACCCCGAACTCTATTCGGAACCTAGATAATAAGTTTATATGATAGCAAAATTATATTACTTAATACATAATACAGTTCCCAAACAAGACTAATTAAGATCTATAAATTTATATATTGGTTATTTGCAGCCGATACATTACTGAAGATGTTATTAAAAAAAGTAATATAATGAACTTAATAATCCACTAGCTTGAACTTGAAAATTTAAACGAGTATAATATTAACTTACTAAGGTCCCGAACAGAATGAGATCAAAATAAATAAATAATTTGTGCAAAATGACTATTTTGGGCTTTGTGGACTTTCAGTTAGTTTGGGCGCAGTGTCCACCAACGAGTTTTGGGCGATGTGTCTATAATGGGCTTTGTGGACTTTTAATTACATTGGGTGAAGTGGCTTTAGAAACTGTTCGAAATTTTTAGGCAAACTGGTCGATATATCATTTTGAAGTGTCCATAGGGCGAAGTGTCCTAGACCCAGTATTATTACTTGAAATTTCTCGTTCAATATGCTCACTTCTGCAAAAATTAAACTACCGCTAGATTATCAATGTTATACTATCATAAAATACTTTATTATATTAAGGTATCGTATTATGTCATCCCTCAAACGGAAGACTATCCATAAACTTAATGTTGCATATCGAAAATTTATTATTTATTTAGTTAATTAAAGAATCTATTCAGCAATTTACGTAAAATAGAGAATGCTTGATTGAATCCCTGCTCTGGTAGAAAACACAAAGCTGGAATTTTCAAAGTTTCGAAGCTTTTACATTTTTTGTAGGATCATAAATTATTTATTAGTATGGATGTGAATTCGCTCAACTGTTCAGTTTACTGTCTACACAACAATGTAGTTGACAAAACTAATCGTATTAGCAACATAATTTATACTGAAATAGAATTAAAATTACATTATTAAAATTATCAGCGATGTTATTTCATCCTGCTTTCCAGCCAATTAATATTGTATCAATAAACACATTTCATTACCTAGTCATTGTCACAGAACCACTCAATATAAATATACCTATAAACACAGTCTATTGCAAGTAGGATTACCTAATAACATAGATTCAATGCTGCTTTTCTATTACTTAAAATTACTCATAAACTCACTTATAATCCAGTTAAAATGTGTTTTTATGAGGAAAGTTTTGATTTCTATTAATTCACATAGTTTTTTGAGGTACCGAAAATTGTAAATCGGTAAATCTGAGCTCTTCCACCAAAATTTCGTGATGCTACATTAAAGAAATGCAGAACAAGGTAACGAGCTTCAATTTCATCAGATTTTGCTTAAAACTCAAAAACCACACTCTTCTAGAAAATAATATTTCTATTCATAAGGACATTATATAATATTATTTTTTTCTCCGATCAACGGTTGGGGCTCAAGGGCAAACTGATATTTAATGTATTTTGTCAGTATTCATAACAACTGTTTGAATAGTTTAAGTAATTTACATCTCAAAATTATGCATTTAAATGTACACAGTGTTAGCCAAAAAATATCCGAGCTCGATATTATGTTAGAAGATGTAAACCCTGACATCCTAATAATAACGGAACATTGGCTAAATAAACAAGAAATTAATTTCTTAAAAATAGATTCCTATGTTTTAATCTCATCATTCTGTCCTGAACGCAGTCGAGCACGAGGTGTTTGTATATTTGCAAAATCATACCATGTAAATACTGCATGTGTTTTCAATGTGGAGAACTTCTCGACTGTGTCTAAAATGTGATTTCACAGATCTCGGCGTTGACTATAATATAGATCTCTTGCAAAAAAAATAATACGATGATTTTATGACAGTATTAATAACTCACAACTTAGCTACCAGTAATCTAAGAATACCCACAAGGGTTAAAAAAAATCCGCTACATTAATAGACAATATATTCACAAATCATAATCATGTCAACTTTGATGTTGGCAATAATAATATTTCTTATCAGACCTATGGAACTGTAAGATTTTCTCTTGAATAAAAAAAAATGCATAAAAAAACAAATTAACTACCGAAACTACAGCTCTATGAACATTGACAATTTTGATAAACTTTCGCAAACTGAAAACTAGTTGGATATCTATGAAAATGCAGATATTGATCTGTCGTTTGAGGAATTTTTCAATTTTTTTTTACTACTTTAAAGAATCTTTTAATGTTAAAACAAAATATACAAGGGAGGGTGGAGTTAGAAAGTCCTGGGTAAACCAATATATAAAAAAATTATCACAATATATGAGACTTCTATTAATTAGACAAACAGGTTAATTTCCCTAATTTGAATCAGTTGTATCTAGAGGTAAAAAGATCATATAATCTCATTATTAAACAGGCAAAGAAATCTCATTAGGTATGATATTTATATACAAAACGTCCCAAATAAAACAAGTGCCGCATGATAAATATTGAATAGTCATGTAAAGCCACCTAATTCTCTCACAAACGTGCCAGAAATAAAAAAACAATGATGGTGTGTTATTGAAAAAAGCACTGGATGCAGCGAACGAATTAAATATGTTCTTTGTAGCGCACAACACTGACGACGATGATTCTCAGCTTCAGTCACAGTATGAGCGTAAATTGAGGATGTTTTTCAGGTGGCCTATGCAGTCCATAACTGTACAGTGTGCGCAAGTGTGTAGGGCCCTTAAGTGTTGTTGTGGCAATAGTATGTTTTTACGCCAGATCAGTGAGGGTGAGATACGAAAAATAGTTTTCTCACTAAAAGCGGAGAGATCACAAGGAATTGATGGTTTCTCTCGCTTTATCCTAAAACAATGCTTCGAAAGCATAAAATCTCCGCTGTTATTTCTCGTGAACAGATCTGTACTGGATATAGTCCAAAAATGCTTACCCGAATGTTCAAAACTAACACCCATATTTAAACAAAAAGGTGAACCAAATCTGTGTAAAAACTTACGGCCTATTGCTGTTCAGCCTCAAATCGGTAAGACTTTCGAACGAGCGTTCTTAAATTTGCTTCTAGAATTTCTGAAAATAGAATAAGTTAATACTGGTGGCATGGTTTCATAAAGAACAAAAGTACAGAAACTGTCATTTACGAAAGCGTAAAATATATTCAGGAAAAGCTAGACCTTATAAATGAAGCATTCGGACTTGAAATGGTGCGATACGAAATTCTATTGCATAAGCTGGAAAGGGTTGCTTTTCGGGGTGTTCCCCTGAAATGGATCGAGTCTTACTTAGCAAATCGCTCACAGGTTACAACATTGAAAGATAATACCACATCTGAGCCCCTAGTAAATTCAGTGGGTGTACCTCACAGTAGTTTCTGGCTCCTACTCCTACATTTTTTCTGATAACGAATAATTATTGTAATAAATATGTAAAATTGGACAGATAAAAGCAGATTAGTACTAAACACAGAAATGTCACATATAAGATTTGGCTTCTTATTTATACAGCTACAGTATAAATGCAGCGTCTCTTATCTATGACAGCTACGACCATATCTGAACGACGGAACACTATTGATGATATACTACGGTGAAATTTACTCCAGAATAAGCTAGGGTATCAAAGAAAAATGTTAGGTATTAGGCAAATTAAATGATTCACTAGTAATCGAGTTGGACATTTGAACTATGTGCAAATCAGGGAGCAAGAATTCATCAACGAACGAAGCAATGAAATGAAAAATATGACGACCGAAAAGGATTATAGTATGGGAAAAATTCGCACCATTGGGCAACAAAATTTTAAAGAGAATATTTTATTATCCGTGAATATCGAGATAAAACTTGTCAAAATCCAGATTGATACGGGGGTCACATTTAAATTGTACAATTAAAAAAAAATACAGTTTCCGAATTACAGCAGTGGTAAATTCTGAAATATGTAATTTTTTAAATATTTTATTAAGTATAAGCAAAGTATTATCTTCTTTGGTGCACGTTGTATGATACTGATGACTAATATTAATTTGTTAATTTTAACTTTGAGTTTTTTCAATATATTACAGAAACGGTTAAAAATGTTCCAGTTAGCAAATCAAAGTATTGAAGAGGTCTGAATTGCACAGTTTTTCTTTTATTCAATCATCTTTCTAACTTTTACCGTTTAAGAAATCGCGAAATTGTCCCTATGAAATTGTCGGAACCCTGTAATGTGAAATCGCTAAATTAACTGAACGTCCAACAAATTTGATAACAAATGAAACACTCCAAAATGTGAAATATTTTTTTACAAAATATAAGGCCGACTTTTATTAGGGCACTGAAAAATACAAAATAATAATATTTCTTTTGCTGCTGGTACTTTTGAAGTTGGTGCCTAAAGTCTTCCATCTCCTTATAACATGACAAGTTCAAAATTACCAGTACCAATAGAATTATTATTATTTTATATTTTTCAGCGCACCAATAAAAGCCGGTCATATTTAAAAAAAATATTTATTTGGTTTCAACTACAGTAAGATTTCATGGATCTCTTTAATGTTCGATAAAGATTATCATGACCTATTAAAACAGGTAATCAGCTGATTCCAGTTAATTCCGATTATGTCCTGTGACGTTTCATTTCAGTATCGCACATCTAAATTATCACCTTGAAATAAATTTAAAACGCAAAAACGGACTATATACCTATACCCACTACAAACAAAATGAAAACGACACCAGATAGAAGATATTAATTTGTTATATATAAACATCCAAGTCTTTGAATATCGCAAAATTGAAGGAAAACTGGTCTGCATAAAGCATAATTTCTTTTGGCAACAACAGTTGAAAGTTAAGAGACCTTTCACACAAAGGAAATTGTGTCGTAATAGAAGCACAAGAACTTTGTGTAAGTTAATTTTTGGATACGGGGGCATAGGAGATGAGTTATATTGATGCTCTGCGTCTTCGAGCCATTCCACCATAAGGGTAGTTATATAGATGGTTAGAAGAGAATCCGGTTCGAGAATTGTGTATTTTAATAGATTTTCGCAAAGTTTATTAGAAATATTCAATTCTAAATGTAGTGTCACAAGAATAACATTGTATTATCAAATCTACAAGAATATTCGGAAATATATAAAGATACTTATTTGTTTTTTTTCTTGACTGATCTAATATACCATACGATATTTATTTTTTGGGTATCCAGTCTTTCAATCAATATTTTTTTTTCAGTTTAGCCAAGATTTCGAAATCATCAATTTATTTATAATAGTCATGGTAATGGCGTAACTACTGTAGGAAGTGTCTATGTTTATTTGATAGAAAAAAAAATATTTAGGTACGTACTAATTTTTATGCGTTTGTACCTAGCTATTTGAACAAGGAACCCATTAATCTTGAAGTTATTGAGGCATATACTGGTTAAAAAGATGATTGATTATATATATATAATTGATTATACAGTAAGGAATATACAATCATATATTAGTATAAACTTACACAGAAAGGACTATTCGGAATATTAGGCTTGCAGTCTATTGAAGGATGGTCAAAGAATTATCTTTATCAAACTTCCAGAAAAAAGATATAATTATAAGAGGAAGATTACGACTTCGTCCGTGAAATAAATCTATAATTTTTCAGAAGAAAAAGTCAGCTGAAGATGCAATATTGAGTCCAAAATGTACGAAGCACTAGACAAAAGGAAACCATCCGTATATATATATATATATATATTCCTGGATCTAGCAAAGGCATTCGATGTGGACCAAAAACAGCTTTTGGAAGCCCTAAATGATATGGGTTGTAGAGGAAACGTTCAAAATCTCCTCGAAAGTTATCTCAAGGATGGCATAAGTCCGTATTGATCATTTTAATAATTGTTGCTATTAAAATCACATTTTTTGTATCATGTACCTTCTCCCTAACCTATATTATTATTCATAACTGAATACCAACTCACACTGCGGACAGCCAATGAGTTAACAGATTTTCATTTTATTTATTTAGCACTTACTAGTTTATAAGCTTAAATTATAAATTTAAATTTATCAAAATAAACTTAGGTATTATACTATATTAAATATACTAGTGTTTGCGCATTGACCGAATTTCATCACTAATTTTCTCATGTACTATAAGAAAGTAAACCACCAGCGTCATAATTTGTTTATTTTAACTACATGTTAATGTTGCAGTCACCTAACTGTGTTAGTGCCAAATTTCAATTTTCTCCGTTTTGTAGATTTCAGGAAAATACAGAATGATCTTATATTGGGTTATTTTCATCGGATGTACGAAACCATAAAAAATAATTGTTTTCAATTTTTGTATTGATAATATTAAAGCTCGTCAATAGCTATAAAACAAAAAGAAAATCGGTTGAAAAAGAGAGAAGAAAAAGGGTCTCAACTATTTTGTCTTTTCCTATTTATATATAGATGACATTCCTATAGTATCTACTAATTAAACTTAAACTTCTTGTAATGAGAAATTTATTTCTTATATACAATAAATAAATAATAATAAAAAAATATAGATGACCTGAGCTACAGTTAATTGGCCATTTCCTTTTCAGTTTGGATTTATGAGAGGATTTGATGTCAGCCCATTGGCAATGTTCAAGAATATCAAAATGGCTTCCTATGAGCAGTCTTCGTTAACAAAAGGTATATTTAAATTTTTTTGCAATGGTCGGAAACGACACATAACATGGGGCATTTGCAATAATTGCAACAAAATCTCGATTATTCCATATGTCTATATGGGATTAATAATTACCTTAAACAGTAAAATTTTATTCTGCAAATACAAAAATGATGATTTTGCCAAACAACTAATTCATCATTCTTAGATTAATTTTTTAATAGATACAAGTTAATTCACGATGAGTGGCCTATTAGAAGAGTATTGAGGAAACTGCTCATATATTAGTACTGAAAATTTGCAGTAGGGGCTGTATCAGAAGTTCCTATATAAATAGAATAATGGCAACTTACAATTAATTCCGGTTATTGCGGAAGTAGTTAGTACTACATTAGTACTGCTCTAAGATAGTTTTTAAATACGGCTGAATATTTTTTATTTAAAATTTTGATTCTACTACTTTTTTAGGGCAACTTATTATATTCATTTTAATAAAAATTTCAAGAGAAACCGGCTTAGCTTATAAAATAAATGAATAGTAAAAAGTAATTTTTAAAAACAATCTTTTTTTTTCAAATGCTCTAAAGAAAAGAAATTAAATGCTAAATTAAATTCAACCCACCAATTTATTACATTATACAAATTATATGCTATAAAAGGCTATCGCGAGATATAGTTGTGTAAAGTTATTTTATGAAATACATAACTACATTTTTCTTAGAATTACTTGTGCCAAGATCAAATTACGTATTGTATTTTTGTTCATTTATACAGGCAAATCTCGCGTTAAGCATTCATATTCCGTTATATAAAAACAGATGTTGATATATCTGTGCTCAGTGGTCTCCCACATCGTTAGACCGATTACCTAGAAAATCGCCACTTTTATGTTTTCATGGAGAAGTTTTCTATGCTATCTAATTCGTTGCTAGCTAGCTAGCTAGATGGCGCTACAGTGCTTCATCTTCAACACCGTTTAACTGATCGCCATGGAAATTGATATACGAAGGTGTTTCAGGAGGACAATGTTAGCCGTGTGTCAATAGTATCATATAAATTACTCAATGTAATAATTTGATGAGTTGGATTTAATTTAAAGTTTTATTACAGAATATTTGAAAACAAGCTTGATTTTAAAAATGTTCCTTTACTATTAATTTACCTACTTTTATTTCGCATTTTTCTCAGCAAACCCTTAACTGATACCCACATTATGAAGGTGCATAAAAAATAACTAGTACGCCCTCTTAGGAAGTCTGCCATATTGGATATAAAATGACGTCAATTAGCTAACCATGCATAGTCATCGGATCTAAACATGTCGTATACAAAATGTCAGCTCAATCGGTTGGGGATAACTATTTTGAAATTCAGTAGAAAGATTTTACGTAAAAAACAACATGCATATCTTGAACGATAAATAAGAGCTTGTAAAAAACAAAAAAGGCTGTATGCTTATGACCGCACAATTAAAGTGAAAACTTCTAGAAAACATATCTTTTCGAGAATAAATCTAATGGTAATTTCGTAAATGAGTTTGAATATAGGATATTCAGAACCAATGAAAACAACCATTTTGGGAATAATTTTATTAGGTATGTGTACTAGTTAGACCAGAATCAATAGAAAGTTCCTTGATATTTGTGAGAAATTATATTAATAACTTCTGCAAGCATGTCTAGAACTACTTTGTGTCAAGTTCTATATGGACATTAGGTAGGTATCTAGTACCAGTTTAGTTGGACCCAATTTTTAAAATACCTTGTACCTACCTTTGACTGAGTTTTTATATACCTTAAAAAAACATCAAGAGAGTTTGAATTTAGCACTCATAGATAGTGGTCGATTGTTTCGGTCTCAGCATCTAAATAATCTTTATATATGTAGCTTCAAAAAATAGAATTCAAAAAATTCAAAATTCATGCTGTCGTTTCATATTCAATTTGAGAAAGTATGATTCTGTTTCAATACGAATTAAAGAACTTGGCTGGCTCAAAATCCAATCGCTTATTGAATTTCGATACGCTGTTTTTGTTCATCGACTTCTTGTTTCTCACAGTCCAATATATTTGAAAAATAAATTGGTTGTAAGGAGATCTATGCACTCCATCAACATAGGTAGAAAAAATTTACTTACGATGCCTCAACATTCTACTTCTATATGTCAGTGCTCTTTCACATTTAGATCAGTGGTATGGTATAATCAAGTTACAGATAAGCTCAAACATCTGCCCATTGGCAAGTTCAAAATTACACTTAGACATGTTCTAGTCGAAAAATAGTTCTACTTGCTTAATTATCTTCTTTTGTATCTTTAGGTTAATTTAGATAAGTTTTAGGTTAATTTGGGTTAAATGTAAGAATAGCACTGTGCTAAATTTCGCCCATTAATAAAGAAATTATTATTATTATTATTATTATTATTATTATAATATAAAGGGTGTTTCAAACGCAATGGCCTATTAGACGTTTATGGAGATCTACGAGACATATAAGAATTTCAAATTTTGGTTGTGGCCATAGTCAAATACGATCTATACGAAGAAAATATTTTCAGCATTGCAGTGTTGTCACATCTACCTGTATCTGATATTAACTTCATTATTTCAAATGACATGGCCTATATTTTATTTTATTTTTTGATAGAATATCCAATTTAAAGGTACTTTTGTTAATAATGTCCTGTACCTATATCAAACCATTCTTAAGATAATAATCATTGAAGTGGTTTTTTCCTCGAAAACATATAAATCTAAAAAAATATTTGTAAATCTGTTCGCAATGGTCCTTGAATAAAATTTACAGAAATCTTATGAAAAAAGGCTACGGTAACTAGAACTATGTACGAACTGCATTAATTTTAATACAGGGTGTCCAAAAACTATATCTTCGAGAGTTGTTATGAAAAGTAACCAAAAGTCTAAGACTAATGCCTTCTCAAATTTAATGAAAGACTGTTAAAAAACAGACTGGAATTCTGGCTCGAACGCAATCATAAACTACCAGTTACACAGCTCGGATTTCGAAGGATATTGCACACAAGAAAGCATTGCAGCACTATTATCTGATATTTATATTGCCTTTTCCAATAACGATTCAATATCAGCATTGTTTGTTGATATCCAAGGAGCATAAGGCAATGTAAGCCTTAAAATTCTTGCCTCCAGAATGATGACTTTGGGTATCCCAAGTTCAATAATTCTGAACATTTATAACTTGTATCATACATATCTTCATCCACACAAGTACAGCTGGAATACCACAATAAACTCATTTTGGACTTCCCCAAGGCAGTATAATCAGTACAATGCTTTATATAATATATACATAAGCATTTGAGAATATTTTTCCAGAATCTATCAAAGTCCTGCAGTTTGCAGATGATATCTGCATTTATATGAAAGGTAGAGACTCAAAGAACTACCAAGAACTAGAAACAGCAATTAGCATATTAAAAACCTGGACATTCGAATCGGGCCTAAGTATTTCTCTCCAGAAAACAAACATTTGTACTTTCACACGAAAAAGATTTATTTCACCTAATACCATCACTATAGCAGGACTCGACATAAGCTACAAAACCAACATGAAATTTCTCGGTATTTATCTGGACATGAAACTGGACTGGAAAAAACATGTGTCATATATGAGTGGCAAGTGCGAGAACGCATTAAATTTTTTGAGAGCGATATGCGGAAGCAAGTGGGGACCCTAATATGAGTCTGATGTTCTATAGATCACTTATTCGCTCATTTTTAGACTACGGAGCTATATTTTATAATGAAGCATCTAAATATATCCTGGATAAAGTTGAAGCTGTAAAAAACAAATCCATTATAATCTGTCTAGAATATCTTAGAAGCACCCCTATTGATATAATGGAAGTAGAAGCTCATGAAACTCCACTCAGTTTGAGACGGAATTTATTAGGAGAAAAACTATTACTGAAACTTTACATGAAAAATAGCCCTGTAATTACATATATAGAAGAGCACAACTTACCAATCCAAAAAAAATCTGGAACCACAAAAACACCGGTGGTAGTCACCAACCATCAGAAGCTATCAAACTTCAGATTTATACGTTTCTAACGAATATGTTCTTACACGGTTAGCTATAATGAATTTGATAATATACAAAAACTCATCATAGAAAAAGCAGGATACAATAATTCAAATTTATTTAATAATATCCTGATGGAACTTCAAACACGAGAAAAACTTCAGTCAGTTATTCACTTACGGATCTGTTTCCAATGGTAACAACCGAAACTCAAAACATATGGACTATTCAAACTCCAGCTAGAAGCTTTCCTCTATACAGCAGAACTAACAGCAATTTCAGAAGCCATCAAATTCTCTCTACAAACGGACTTCGAAAATATTGTTAAATTCAGTGATAGTAAGAGTTCCCACGAAAAATAATTACACCAGAGGCCAAAAAAAATCACATTCTACTTGAGATACTGAAAGATCATTCCAAACAGATAACAAAACAAAAAACTAACTTTAATATGGATAAAAAGGCACTCAGGAATTCGTCTGGATGAGCAAGTAGATATGCTTGCTACAAGAATAAAATTGGAGATCGCAAAAAATTTTTCAAAATAGCCTATTCGTATTTTCACACCATTCTACTAAAAGAACGACACCCAATATAGCAAACTAACAACACAAAAGGAATACGTTATTGGATCATCCAACCGAGAGTAGTAAATAAAACAACCGTGGTTCGCCACCTAAAAGAAAACAAAGGTTTTATTACGACAATAAATAGGCTAAGAAGCCAACACGCTCTTATTCCAACAATAAATTCAAAATAGGTCTCAGGGACGATCCCTTATTTTCCTGCAGAGACTTGAAAAACCTTCAGCATTGTATACTCGAATGTCCCTCAGTTAACCAGCGGACACAAAACTTAATCGATTCTATATCTTCCCTTAAGTTTGACCTACCCTTGAATCTAAACTGTATGTTGGAATCTAGAAGAATATACAGGGTGTCTCAGCGAGACCGTTCATTAGAAGTTTATTGGGTTTTGGTCAAAAATAAAAATTTGAAAATTGACAGTTATGTTCTCTTCAACTAAAACATTATACAACATTATATTTCTGGTACTTCCGGTTATACCGGAAGTCGGCATCTACTTTTAAATGGAACACCCTGTATATTTTTATATATTTGGATTAACCTAGTCTCAATCTTCATAAATACTTTCATTTTTTTCAATTTGATCCAGCCGTTTTGTAGTTATTAAATTTTTTTCCAAAAAAAAATGCGGTTGCATACATTTATTCAAACAATCATAGAACACTAGATTTTTCGGTTATATTCAAACAATATGTTGGAGTATGTTTTGCGGCCAAAAACAGTTGTCTACATTTTAGGGATAATTTACTATGGCACGTTAACTTTTCGAAATTTTAAAGGACCATAACTTGATTTTTTTTAAATGGCACCCCCCCATTGCTTAGTCGTCTTGGGCGTTTAATTTTACATATTTTATACCCCACATGTCCTATACCTGAGATTGATAGTTTAGGAGATAATAATTTTTTTTTAATGCGCACATTTCTGATCGATACTTACTTAATATGGAAAATAAATAAGCATTCTCAATAAATAAGTCAAACTACGAAGTAATTAAGATATTAAGAATTAAAATGGATAAGAATAATAAAAACAATGTCTATACAAATCAAGAAATACACTATTTTCTATTTAATACATGATTAATTATTCCGAAACGTAAAAAAATGCTTAAATTCTTCCAAATTTACATTTGGTCATCGGAGGGTCGGAGGTAAATGTGGATAACTGATCTCGTTAAACATTCTACATGTTCTACTAAAAATTTTGTCGCAGTGCCGTTAACGCGCCGTCATAAATGAAGTAAAAGAAACTCAGACAAGTTAACTCTGTAGTAGGGATCTTGAGGATGAAGGTCTTGCACTAACAAGAACTTATAATAGTGTGATGCTTCTTAAAATTCATTATATTCAAGATGTACTGATTCCCAGATCTTTTTCGGCAGCTCGAAATGAGGCATAGGGATTCGCCTCTTCTTATCAATTAAACTTTTATGTATATTTATTATATGATTAATTTTTTCAAAACACACAAATTTGCTTCAATTCTTATATGTTTACCTCTGATCACTGAAGGTAAACATTCTACACGTTCTACTGAGAATTTCGTCGCACAAAAATAAATTAAGAACTTCGTGATTGGTATAGACATTGTTCTCATTTTTGTTATACATTTTAATTCGCAATACCATAATTAATTTGTCGTTTGACTTGGAAAATTATTTATTGAGAATGCTCATTTATTTTCCATGGCACACTAGGTAAGTATCGACAAGATATGTGCCCATTTAAGAAAAAACTTAATTACCTCCTAAACTATCAATCTCAGGTATAGGACATGTGGGGTATAAAAGATGTAAAATTAAACGCCGAAGACGACTAAGCAATAAAATATGGGGGGTGCTATCAAAAAAAATCAAGTTATGGTTCTTCAAAATGTCGAAAAATTATCGTGCCATAGTAAAGTAACCTTACATTGTAGATAACCGTTTTTGACCGCAAAACATACTCCAACATCTTGTTTACACATAGTTTGAATCCTAAATTGATATCCGAAAAATCTAGTGTTCTATGAATGTTTGAATAAATGTCAGCTGTCGCAATTTTTTTTAGAAAAAATTGAATAACTAGAAAACGGCTGGATCAAATTGAAAAAAATAAAGGTATTTATAAAGAATGAGACTAGGTTAATCCAAATATATATAAATATACAGGGTGTTCTATTTAAAATAACAAAGTAACCATCTGGTATGTCACAACGAAATTTGGAAGGCTTCAATAGCAGATAAAAACCTAGTTTTTCATGAAAAAATCACAGCTAAAAAATTTTTAATGGCGGCTCAGTGCCATCATCAATATTTTTCTAAAATAGGACACCCGCATATTATTCCATTTACGAAATATTAACGTTTGAAAAGTGACATTTTGATCATTTCAGACCCGACCAAAAACACTAATGATATGTTTAATCAAGTTTGGATTGGAATAAAATCGTTGTTACGGTAACATTTTGTTTACTATCAAACTGTCAAGTTTTAGGAGGGGGTCACCTTGAACACTTGATAAAATAAATGTTAGGGCTAATTTTTCACCCACTAACTTGTTTTGATTGTGAATTTACAGAAAACATTTGTAGGCTTCGAGATTTTCCGGTAAGCGGTACTGTTTTTCCCTAATACTCTCTTTACACCTCCAGTCGAAATCGTTAAGATATTTAACTACAAATTAATAACGTTTAGCTAGCAAAATGTTGTACCAAAAGTGACCAAAATCCGTACTTTATTTTAAACCAGAATGACACTTTTCAAACGTTAATATTTCGAAAACAATAAAATTTAGGAGGAAAGTGTAATAGGGAAAACTGTTGAGAATTGTGAGCAGATTTTGAAATTGGAATAATATACGGGGTGTTCTATTTAAAAAAGATATAAAAGTAATTAGTGTTTTTTGTAAATGCTATTTGAATGAAAAAAGAATACAAAAAATAAAAAATATATCTATATGAGCTGGAGAAATTCGAACGGATGATAGGATTTTCAATGCATATTGCCCCGATGTGTTGAAAAGAGTCGACGATCTGAATACTCTACATTGAGAAGCGGCGTATTACATTAGATGTGTAGTTTTTTACATTTTAGTTTATTATTCAGAAGTTGGTCTTTAATTTCGTATAATGCAAATTTTTAGTTTATTTTTTCAGAAATCACCGTTATATGTTATTTATTTTTTCCTTTTATTATTCGTAGAATGTATTTTGTTTTCAGAGTCGTTATGGCAAAAAGGAATCACAACAGTTATTTTCAGAAGAGAAATGATTTGATACATTTATTGCAGAAAATTATTTCTCTCATGCAATGGAACGTCCGTTGAGTAGGTTTTGTGATAAGATACATATACGCACTCCTCGATGGCATTTTCGTACTAACGCGTACAACGTACAACACGTCAACACGAACGGGAAGCGAACCTGCGTCTCGTTGGTCGACTCTTCTGAACACATGGGGGCAATATGCATTGAAAATCTTATCATCCGTTCGTTAGTCCAGCTCTGTATATCAAAATCAATTGCTGTTCGTTAGTCTCGCTAAAACTAAAAACGGCTTGATTGATTTGAATGCTTTTTGTTTTGTTTTGTTCGTTGTAATACAGGGATGGTTTACAACATAAAAAAAATGGGAAAACCCATAAAAACAGTTGAAAAATTTAAAACCCTGTTTGTATTACCTTCAGTAGGTGCTATAGTGGTGGACCTATTGTCTAACAGATGACAGAATAACAATTACTGTCAACCTTATCGTGCAGTTGAGTAAAATTCGTTTTTTTAATGAAATTCTTATTTGTTTTGATAATGATAATAGTCCTATTGGTATATCAGAATCGCGTTCGAGAGTGACCGAAAACGAAAGAGAAGTAGATAGATTAAGAATTCAACGAGTTCGTGAACATCAAACAAAGCAAAAGTGAGCACAACATTGTGTTGTGTTCATCAGAACATGCTTTCAAAAACATTTCACTCTGTATGACCGACGGTAAGTGTTCCAAGCGATACCCGAGAGACCTAACTGCTAATGCCATCTTGCCATCACAGGCAATGACGGGTCCCCATTATATCGTCGGCGATCAAATGCGGACTATGGACGATCTGTAGTTATGAAGGTCAAAGGAAAAGACGTTATTGTGGACAATCGTTGGATTTTGCCAAAGCTTCTGAAGATCCCATCAATGTGGAATAGGAAAGGGAGCGATATGGCTGTTTCGCTATAGAAAATTTAAATGATGAAGTGTCTCCGTATCAGATGGGTCGCTATGTCAGCAACAACGCGATTTGGCGTATCTTTTCATTAGCGATTCACGAAAGACACCCTACAGTAGTCCACTTGGCAGTACATTTAGAAAACGGACAACGAGTGTATTTCAACCAAGAGAACGCGGTGGACCGAGTGGCACGGCCACCGTCTTCTACATTAACCAGCTTCTTCTCGATTTGTCAAATAGATGCTTTCGCTCGCACATTGCTGTATGCTGAAATGCCACGATACAACAAACACATAAAACGCATCATCAAACTCATTTCATCATCGGAAACAAGGAACACCAGTTGAGGGACATCCAAATGTATATGCTTCAGACGTTTTGGGCCGTATCTACACTGTGCATCCAAATAATAACGAACGTTATTATCTTCGGTTGTTGTTGGTGAATGTTCGTGGTCCACTTTGTTTCAACAACTGAGAACACTGAATGGATATACGTCAACGATTTGCGAAGAATAACGAAGATTCTAAATGTATGCAAATTGATCGTTTGAGACGAATGCACGATGGCCCACAAGAGGTCGGTGGAGGGAGGCGCTGGACAGAACCTTGAAATATATTTGTGACAACCAAAACATTTTTGGTAAAGCCATGACTCCGTGTTCTGGTGATTTTGGCCAGACTGTTTCTGTTATTTGCCGATCAACTGTAGCTGATGAACTAAACGGCTGCTTAAAATCATCAAATTTGTGGTGGCATGTGAAGTGACAAACATGCGACTGTTTTTGCAGCAATATGAAAGAGCAGATGTGTTTTCAAAGCAATTGCTAGAACTCGGTAATGGGAAAGTCACATTTGACACATCGACCGAATTGATCACATTACCCCAAGTTTCTTTGAGTTGGTCATACCGAAATAGGAGCTCACACAGCGTGTTTTTACAAACGTATCGCAACAATTCAAAAACCATAATTGCATCAGCAAACGAGCAATATTAGAGGCTAAAAACAAAGATGTCGATGATCTCGACGCAAACAATCAAAACTTAATTCCAGGAAAGTTGTTTTCCTTCAAATCAGTCGACCAAGCTATAGACCAGGATGAGGTATTCAACTATACCACAGAATTTTTTAATTCGCTGGAACTACCTGGACTATTACCTCACAATTTGCGATTAAAAATAGGCTCAGTCATCATTATTTTGCCTAATATTAATCAACCTCGCCTATGCAATGGAACGAGACTGGCTGTGAATTAATTCAATTTTAACGAGAATAAAATACTAACCACAGAGAAACACACATTTAAACGAAAAATATTAGAAATCAATGCAAACTGTAGTTTGCAGAGGTGAGAGCGGTATCTCTCACTTCTGCCTACAGAAGCATTATTTACAGAAAAATGTTGGATTTTCAAGTTCACGTAATGGTTTTTCCAGATTAATTTAAAAATATGGCTTGAAATTAGCGAGATATTATATTTAATACAATCCTACAATGATAAGTAATCATTTGAAAATGTTTTCAACTCGTAAAATGCTGTAATAATTATATTATCAATATATGTAGAACCAAATAGACGGATTTCACAATTTATTATTTTCAAGACTCTACGGTGTTGCCGGTGCTAAAATTTTACCTGTTTTCAAATACCTAACTGATATAGATATCGGATAAATACCTAAGTGAAACTAACAAATTAATTTTGATCATGATTGTAAAATCATTTATTATTTAAAAAGAATGCAAACTACTTATTATAAGTAGTAAATTTTTAACGAATTAATAATATTTGTCAGACGTATACTCCAACTAAATCGAGCGATCAGGAATTAGACGTTTTCGACGTTTTCGTACGCTATTGGTTATTAATTATTATTAATATTTGATACCTAGGTATATTTCTTCTAACATTGCCTACTCTTGCATACATTTTTTTGTCTTTTGCTTTTGGTTCAGATCACACGATATAGCTTTTTTATAATTAGACGCGGTCCGCTGTTGATATATATCTAGGTACATTTCAAGTTATGAAATACAAGGTGGGCAGATTAAGAGTGCGTAGGTATCCGGACGATTACGGGGTATTGTAAAGATTAGGAGAAAATGTCTAGAACTAACCCAATCGTATTTTAAACATTCTACAATATAAAAATCTTTTCAATTATACCGGGTGTTTCTAAATAGTTGGAACTCTACACAACTTTGTTTTTTCTTATGGAATGTTTATAATTTTAATTTATTTTTCAGATCAAAATGGAAAAACAATGTCAGTTTATCAATAATGCATAGGATGAGAGAGTCAGTATGTAGTTATTCGCGATTTCACAATTTTTTTAGTATATCAATTCCGAGAAATTTTCAAAAAAAATCAAATTATATTTCTCATATTCATCTAGGTTGCTATTAAATGTCATCATAGTACATGACATAATGAAAATTTTACAATTAGTGCATTATTAATAATACCTTGAGTATTTCTCAACGTAAGTGATTTGAAATGAATGAAATAACAAATTAAACGAAGTTTAATAAAATTGTTTATTCTTCATGGAAAATGTGTGGAAACAATCGCAACAACGTGCAGATAATTAAATGAAACGTACTCTGATTTATATCCAATGAACAAGAGGAAAACGTTCATAATAAGTTTTCAGAATGCCGACCATTGAGTTCCAAACATTTCAATGTCCGTTTATTTGTAAATATAGTTGTAGCCCTCTTTATTTCACTGGCATCTAGTTTTTCAATGCAGGTGATTGCTCGTTGGCGTAGATCTTGTTTACTGTGTACTGGTGTCATGTATACTTTTGTCTTCAAATGACCCCACAAGAAAAAATCAAGTGGCGTGAGATCGGTTGGTCTCGCAAGCCAATTCCACGGACCCACACGTCGGAACCAGCGATCGTCGCACATTTCAAACAACTCCGTTGTTACTGAACCGGGGCTCCATCCAGCTGAAACCAACTGCTACGATACTCTTCCAGTGACAGATTGTCCAAGTCACAACATTTCCAAATATTTCCCCGAAATTAAACGGTTCATCGTAAATAAGAAAACTTATTCGGTGATCCTTTTTAAGGCAAAATACGTTGAAACTAAACTTCTCCTGAAATCCCATTTTCTTGACAATATTTGGATATTGATCATCCCAGAAATGCTTGTTCCTTCTATTAAAAATTCCTTCTCTGGAATGAATGGATAATCAAATGCATTGAAGAACTAGATGCCAGTGAAATAAGGATGGCTACAACTATATCTACAAATAAACGGACATTGAAATGTTTGGAAGCCAATGGTCGGCATTTTGAAAATTAATTATAAACGTTTTCTAAATTTAAACAAATAATTATTGAAATTATTTTGTGATCGTACAAACTTCCTCTTGTTCAATGGATGTAAATCAAAGTACGTTTCATTTAATTATCTGCACGTTGTTGCGATAGTTTCCACACATTTTCCATGAAGAATGAACAATTTTATTAGAACTTCGTTTGTTATTGTTATTTCATTCATTTCAAATCACTTACGTTGAGAAATATTCAAAGGTATTAATAATAATGCACTAATTGTAAAATTTTCATTGTCATGTACTATGATGACATTTAATAGCAACCTAGATAAGTATGAGAAAAATAATTTGATTGTTTTAGACAATTGCTCTTATCTCGGAATTCTGGCTACTATAAGAACATGATACATCAAATCGAAGTAAGTTTAGGTATCTTTCAGGATATTTCATAATATACAGGTTATTCCATTTAAAAAAACGCATTTTTAAACATTTTTGTATCTAGCAGTAAAATCACACATTTTGAACGACCCTGTATAACGCAGGACAAATTCCTAAGAATTGAAATAACGCAGAAATAAACATTTAATTCGAGCTATGTTTTAGATCAAAAATATGGAGAATAATTAATATCTCCGGAACCGTTAGAGATAGGTGTAGGCAAGTGTGGCAAAAATATTAAGAAAGTGAGGACAAATGCAAAAACGCAGTAATATATAGGGTTTTCTATTTGAAATAACAAAGATGCTGTTACTTTTTGGTATAAGCGGCAACGCTGCATCGATGAAGATATTTTGGATTGATAGATTAAGAGCAATTACTTAAGCGACCAAATTTTCAGAACGGATCTATGTCCCGTTCTCCGTAAACGTCTAAGGTACCATCGACCGTGAGCCACCTTGTATATATATATAAAGAGAACTATAATTCAGTATTACTGAGATAGGTATAATATCAAAAATGAGAATGCTATTCACCTTTATGCTTTTATTTTATCAGATACAGTCATCCACTAGAAGCGGATCACGTGATTTCAAGCTTATTTGCTTTCGTCAGCGCCACACTAGTGGAAGCTGTATCCGAGGAAACTTCTTCTTCTTGTTCTTCTTTTTTCTGTTACTACTGATACCATTCTGGTATCCTTATAGCTCATCTTTTTTTAAAATACTTCAGATATTACTGATATTGATTGCTCTTTTTTTAACGAGCAGTAGGAAAAAGGGTTTGCAATTTTTTTATTTAGCGAGCTGAGTTATAGTCTTGTTTGTAATAAATGGTATTTTATTTTAATATGTCCGTAGGTCTTCTTATTTTGTGTTTGCCATTTATTTGTAAGTTCATTGTGTTTTTCAGATCGTCATGTGGGTGTGTATCTACTCGTTTGCGTATGTCTGTCACAAGTTTGGTAATTAATTCATGTATGGTTTCTATTTTCAAGTCTTCGTGTATGTGTTTGTTAGTCATATACCAAGAGGAACCACTAAGTTTCCTCAGTATCTTGTTTTGAAAAACTTGAATTTTTTTAACGTGTGCTGACTGACCCCAGGCACAGCAAGCATACGTTAGACAGGGCCTAATAATGGTGGTGTAAGTTTTTAATTTATTTTTCAAATTAAGTCTGCTATTGTAGTTGAGCAGCGGGTTCAACCGATTAACTTTAATTTTGGTTTGAAAAATTGTATTATTGATGTGGGTACTAAAATTTAGCCTCTGGTCTAAAATTATGCCCAAATATTTGACTTCTTTGCGCCATTCAACTTCAGAGTTTTTAATTGTTAATTTTGATTTTGAAGTCTTATATTTGTTAGTGAATTTTATTGTCTGTGTTTTTTCCGGGTTGATTGCAATTTTCCATCTATCAAAATAGTTCGATAGTTGGTCATCTGCTTTTTGTGCTTCGGCAATGCTTTATTTGCTGTTTTTGTTCTTTGTGATTATGGCCGTATCGTCAGCGAAAAGGTACAATTCTGCTTTGCGTAATTTTGTTATATCAGCTGTGAATACATTATAAAGATGTGGAGAAAGTACCGCCCCATGTGGTACTCCAGCTTTTTTGGTCTAGATGTTGATAAAATTTTGTTGTAACTAATTTGGAAGAAACGGTCTGATAGGAAAGATTGAATAATTTTGACTAAATGAGTTGGATAATTGAAGTTTAACATTATATATACCAATGCATCATGCCAAACTTTGTCAAATGCCGTCTTAATGTCAAGAAATACTGCAGTCACTATTTGTTTGTTTATTATGTCAGTTGATGTTTTTTCAACGAAGCGGAGGAGTTGTAGATCTGTGGAGTGTCTGTCTTTAAAACCACATTGTTCATGTGGTATAACATTCAGAAGTAAGTCTTGTTCTTTAAGTCTAGTGAGTATTGTCCGTTCTAGTATTTTTCCTAAATTTGAAAGAAGGCTAATCGGTCGATAATTTTGTGGGAAAAGAGGATCTTTTCCCAGTTTTTGTAAAACTATTATATGATCATGTTTCCACCTGATCGGAAAGTATGTCAGCCGGAAGCATGAATTAAATAGCTTTACAAGTCTGTCTACGTATTTGTGTGGTAGTTCCTTTAGTAGTTTGTTCTTAATTTTGTCATGGCCGGGTGCCTTGGAAATACTAAGAGCACTAATAATCTGTTCTATTTCGTCATTTGTTGTGGGTCTGTAGGTATTGTCAGGTATTGTGTTTCTATTAAGTGAGTTTATTTTTTGATTAATGTCATTGTATAATTGTTGGTCATTTACTGTCGTCCTGTTCAATGTGAATTGTTCTTCTATCGTGTCAGCAAAAGCTTCTGCTTTGTCATCATTTTTGTATGCAAGTCCGTTCATTCCATGTATAGGCCTGTTAGTTTGGAAGTTGTCTTTTTAATGCTTTAATAAGTTTGTAATAGCTTCTCTAGTTATATGGGTCATTCAGTGTGTCTAAGTAGTTGTCCCATTGTTCGTTTCTAAATTTTATAATCATTTTTTTAATTTGATTATTCAATTTAGTGGCTTGTTTTTTATGTCGCGGATCTCCTGTATCATTCGCTAAATGTCTTAATGTATTTCGGAAAGCCGTCAATGGATTTTTTTAGTTTTTAATAGTCTGGTGCTGTTATTAAGTGCAGTGTCTATGTCAGTCTCTATTTGATTGATTTCTTGATCAATGTTGTCTGTAGAGTTTAGTTCTTTTTCATTAGAATATGTGTTTTGTAGAATATTGTGGAATAATTACCAGTTCGTTATTTTTGAACTCTTGTTTGTTGGTAATACGGCATCACTTAAAGAGAGATGTACCGGATTATGGTCAGATGTGGTGTCTATGTTTGTGTAGATGTCACAGTATTTGTCTATATTTTTTATTATAAATATGTCAATGATGTCATTGATGCCCTTGGTGCTGTTTAACGTCGGAGTATCAGGTCCTAGTATATGTATTTTATCATGTTTTTGTCCGTATTTATAAAGAGCAGTGCCTTTTTTGTTTTTATGTCTAGAGTTCCATTCTTGGTGCTTGGCGTTAAGATCGCCACCAATAATGGTTCGTACGTCATCTCTTAGTATCTCATCGAGTTCTTGGTCTATTATATTTTTTGTAGGTGGTATGTACATTGAACCTATTCGTATTGTCTGTCCGTCGTGTAATTTTGTCTCTATAGCTATTAGCTCTATGTTCTCTGTTGATTTTCTGGCGCAATGTCATGTTGTATATTACTTTTAATAAGTATTGCTACTCCTCCGCCGCGTCCTGTATTTCTGTCACGTCTGTGTATAGTGTAATTTGGAATTTTAAAATTATTTTGTGCTTTCAAAAAAGTCTCTTGTATCAGTAGTATGTCAGGGTTGTGTTCGTTTATGTAGTTTATTGTTTCCGTTTTTTTGTTTACAATAGAATTTGCATTCCATGTAATAATGTTTATTTTTTTAATAATGGTCTTGTTTGACATTAAATTTGGAAGCCAATTTTTGCGGCAAGTCTTGTCATCAGACCATATAACTGTTTCATTTCAGTTATTAGTTCTAGGTTGTTAGTTTCTGTTTGTTTCGTCTTGTTTGTTTGTATGAGTTCCGTCATGTTAGCGTTGTTGGTCAATTTGGCATATGATACATTGGGGTCTACTTTGTTATAAACTTTTGCCTTAGGGGCATGTTTACAGCCAGTAAAATTAGCTGGATGTGCACCATGACAATGGTAACATTTGGGGGGTAGTTTCGGATCTTTTGAGCACTCATAGCTAAAATGTGTACCTCCGCATTTGACACAGTTTGGGTCTAACGTACAGTTAGATTGCGTATGGCCATAATTTTGACAGCGATAACATTGACTAACACGAACCTTAGCATGCTGACTTTCAACTTTAATGCAAAGTCCGTGCAAATATTTAAATTCGTATATATTTTTTTCATTTTTAGGTAATAATACCAAAACTAAAGGAATCGGTCTTTTATCTTTGCTCATCCTAGCAACTTTGACTGGGCTAAAGCCTAAGTGTTTTAGTTCATAGTCGATATCTTCAGTAGAGATGTAGGTTGGTAGTCCCTTGAGGACTATTCTCAATTCTTTATTTTCAGGCAGATTATGCGAAAATACTTTTTGATCTACTTTGTCAAAATACTTTCGCATATGCCTATAGTCCTCAGATGTGGAAGGGAAAATTACAATACTTTTACCGGAACTTGAAGCTTTTGTATAATTAATTTTGTTATTTTTGAAATAAATAATAGCTTTGTCCCAGAAGGGCACGTCTGTAAGTGTAATTGGAGGAACTTTGAGGTTCTCCCTGGGATTTGTAGTATTTATTGTCGGTATAGTTTGTCTTGGGTTATTGATTGTTTTGGAAATTTGCTGATTGATTGGTTGTGACTTGTCATTATTATTGAGTTCATTATGGTTATTTATCTTGTTAATTACAATATTTGGAGTGTCAGTGGTTGTTTGATGAGCGTTGATCTTACTTTTTTTGTTACGTTTTTTCATTTGGGATCTTGAAATTTTGAAATTTGAATTTGGTTCTGACAGAAGGGGGGGGAAATCAACATCAGCAATATCATCCGCATCGCTGAATGAGCTATAACGGTTACTAACCTCGATCTGATTACTACTGTTTTCATTATCTGACGAGGAATATAGACGTTTTTTGGATTAACTTTTGACTTTTGATTATTTTTTCTTGTTTTGACAGCTACTTCTATAATTTTCTGTAGTTCGTTATCTTCAAGGCTGCTTATTATTTCAATCAGTTTTAGGATCAAGGGATTAACATTTAGGGCAGGATTATTGGTGGTTTCCATATCGTCATCCGTTGTGGGGATTCTCTCTTCCATAGTGCTGGAAGCACTATGCGCAGGGATTAAGTGTCTCTATCACTGTGTTCTAATATAACTATCTATTGATGAAGTGTCTATATCACAATTACATATGCATAAATGCACAACAGCTTGCTATATCTCTTAGAAATCGAATTTTCATTGAGAGGAACAGCTTTTGACGCGAATGTCAGATTGCCGACTCCGAGGAAACAAAAGCAACTGAAAGATGTCATAGGTGCATGACAACAAACACTCAGTGGGACGCAATTCGCGCCACCTAGGTATTGATAGCTAGTTACGTTTAACGTAACGTGGCGCGAATTGAGTCCCACTGAGAGTTTGTTGTCATGCACCTATGACATCTTTCAGTTGCTTTTGTTTCCTCGGATATAGCTTCCACTTATGTGGCGCTGACGAAAGCAAATAAGCTTGAAATCACGTGATTCGCTTCTAGTGGATAACTATATAATATATATATTATAGCGAAGTGATTCACGGATGGAAAAATAGTTTTTTGCATAGTTTTCGATCAGAATCCAATTAAGATTATATGCTTATGAAGATGCCCAATGAGATTTGGGCGAAACGTCAAGCAATTTTTCCAAAATGGAACGAACAACGGATGTATTCCCGAATAATATATATATATATATATATATATATATATATCAATATATATATATATCAATATATATATATATATATATATATATATATATATATATATATATATATATATATATATATATATATATATATATATATATATATTGATTCTGAATTCTTGACTGGTTTATTATTTGATAAGATAGATTTTTGTTGGGGATGCAGTCATTTAATAAATAAAATTCTTTGGATTATGCCAAGCTTTCGAGAATGTTTATTCTCTTCGTCGGGGCAAAATTCGTGAGTTTACATAAAATTAACCACAAACAGGAAAGATTTCATAGTCATCAATCATCAATATACATATATATTTGTATTTACAATTAATATGATTATTGAAAATTAAACTTAGTCCGTGACAGCTAAACGACTTCCAAAAAAATCCATATCCCCAAAAAACATTCCTAATGTAAGACTTTTGGAGGTGAGAGCTATATTCTGCAAAACTCGACAAAAAAAATCTCAAATCTTTCGCATACGCTCAGTAAGAGCTCCACACCCATACAACTTTTTATGTTTCTTTGTATACGAATTTTACTTTAATGGTACATTTTCATCAAGTGATTCTATCGCTTCTCACCACCCCCAAAATTCCTTCCATGACGTTGAAACATAAGTTGTTCAATTTTTTTTTCAACTCATAATAAGTTTTATAGATACTCCACGCCTTTCTAAAGTCTCCTTAATACGGTGTTAGCAATAATTTTTATTAGGTTTAAATATACAGGATGTTTCATAATATATGCGCAGGACTTAAGGATGTGAAAGCTCGTCCAAAAAAATTATAAAAAAAATATTAACTTATCCTCTAGAAAATCGTTTTTGTGAATATATTTGGAACCGTTTATCTTGCAGTAAACAGCTTTTGTAAGCATTTTCCACACTCATAATAAGCTAAGTTTCGAGTCAGAAAATGTTTCTGTTAAGTCATAATTAGTGAAGATTTTGAAAGGAGTAGTGCGTGTTTTTCTCCCCATTTCCTACGACAATGGAAAAATTACAGTTTTGAGATACCCATTTGAACCGCCAATGTTTTCTACAAAAAAAACACTATTGGGCGTGAGCTCTGAATTCGACCGTTTTCGAGAAAAATCAATTTAATGTTTAGAGGTCACGACCAACAGTACCTTTTTGGTGTAGAAATCATTGGCGGTTCAAACAGGCGCCTCAAAACCTTACTTTTTTCATTAGCATAGAAATTATGGAGAAAAACACCCACTACTCCTTCAAAATCTCCACCAATTATGACTTAACAAAAATGTTGTTCTATACCTCGAAAATGACGCATTTTGAAGTGTAATTTAATATAAACTTTTTTCATATTTTTGGTCCTGTGAATATATTTGAAACACCCTGTATATTAAGAAATAGATCGTATTGCACTTTTGTATTTTTGGTGTGTATAAAGATATTGTAGATCACTAACAAAGTTGATTTTTTCTCCCAATAGAACTCCATTTCGCCATTTCATTTGTTGTTTTTGTGATACTTTGTTAATATGTATTGTAAAGACTTTATATGAAATATAGCTATATTCTATTCTATTCTATTCTATTCTATTCTATTCTTTAGAACTTGACCATATAGTTAAATATACACATGTAGTTCGTAAAAACGAATATAAGTTCAAATGCAATATCAATTCTGTTTTATTTCATCTTCTTTTCCAAGACGGAATATAGCGCATTCATTTCAAGTAGTGACAATTTTATCATTTAAAGTGAGCAGGTGAGTGACTGGAAACGCTAGTCCATATTTAGTGGAACTCACTGGCGGTGAGAAGCGATAGAATCACTTGATGAAAATGTACCATTAAAGCAAAATTCGTATACAAAGAAACATAAAAAGTTGTATGGGTGTGGAGCTCTTACTGAGCGAATGCGAAAGATTTGAGATTTTTTTTGTCGAGTTTTGCAGAATATAACTCTCACCTCCAAAAGTCTTACATTGGGAATGTTTTTTGGGGATAATCTATATAAAAAATAATCCAAATGCAATAAATTCAAAAATCGTTATTAAAAATTTGGTGTAATATACAAAAACTAGAAAACTTTATGATATCCACAAAATTTTCTCCCACAACAATTGTTAAATGTCAAAAATTAGAAAATATTTCTCAATATCCTGCACCAAATTTCCGGCAATCACCATTTTACTTTTCGCAACGTGCGCCAAGCTAAACATCTATTCCCTCGTAAGAGAACGAGAAGAGAAAAAACATATAAAAGTAATTATTTAAAAATATATATATATCTATATTTTTACAAAAACTAACATGAAGAAGAGAAACATCAAAGTGAGTAGATGGTAAAAATGACATAAACAAGCTAAACAAATATACAAGGAATACCTAAATTTTAATTTTCTTTTAATAACTGGTCGACCCAATAAAAATTCTTTTCTTTTTCCAATAATATCTGGTTTTGAATTATGCTTTTAGGTAACTCATTTGAGTCTTATATAAAAAAGATATTATTTTTTATGTTTTTCATTACTGCCTATCTTTATTTTAACAATTGAAAAAGACCTCATATGGTCGAAATGTTTTGTTTTTCATATTTTACTTATGATCCTATAAAATAAATGACACTTTTCCCAACAAACAAACCCGAGTAATTTACCAAAACATTGAGCCCGTACTCTATTATTTTTTTCCAAATAATTGAGGAATACAGCTGTGGTGTAGTAAAGAAAAAACTTTTTTAACTAAATCCGAGTTTTCGGAATAATTTATTCCACCTTCAGGGATACTAAAAGTTACATAACGATATAAATATACTAGAATTATTACAATGGGAACAAACAGTACTTACGTTGGTGAGGTTGACTACTGAATACAATTAAAACTATCACAAATATATAAAATCCAAATGTATGAGACAAATACATACATTTAAATAAATAAAATTGTATAAATAAAGTTTTGGGACATAATAAATTGTAGAAATATATATGTCGCAGGCATATAGCAATTTCAGGCAAATGGTCATTTGCCTAGGCATTTGCTAAGCGCCATGACAAATAGCAAAATGGTTTAAAATCTACTATGTGCCTAGGAATTTCACATATGGCGATTTCTGATTAGTCTTTTGTCAAATGCCAACATAAGATTCAAGCGGGAAGTCCATGCCTGTACGGATACAGTCAACACTGTTTTCGATCAGCACCGGAGAAAATCAAAAGTTTCATAGTAGATCGCAAACTTATTCATCATATTATCAGTTAATGTGAAATAGTGAGTGTGTGATGACATCAGTATACTACTGTAAGTCAGTTAATTTAATTAAATATTACATATCAATCAGTAAACAAATCCTCGAGTACCCTGAAAAATCAGTCAAGGTCAAACAAATAATCACGGGACCTGCGTCCGCGGTGGTGCACCAGGACCGTACTCAGGTCGGAAGTACCTTTCCATGAACGAAGAAACTACTATGGAGACTACTGACTACAGTGGTCTCCAAAAAATTAACTCTACTACAAAAACTCCAACGAAATCATACTCATCAGTATTAAATCAATCAACTCCAAATTATCCAAATAAGAAACAAGCCATATTATTCAAATCTGTACCAAACGCGAAAGTCGAGGATTATCTCTCAGCAGTTGCCGAAAAAATCAATCCAAGTCAAATACTAGCAATATCCAGAATCACTAACGAAAGAGTTTGTATCTATTTCACAAATGAACAGACTGTCAACAACTTTCTAGCTATAGATAATGGAAAAATTGTAGTCAACCAACAACTCCTTCAAGCCAGGAAATTAATAACTCCTAATGAAAGACTGATTATTTCTAATGTATGCCCAACCATACCGCATGATATAATCGAAAAAGAACTCAACAACCTCGGAATACAATTGATTTCACCTGTAGATTTCCTCAGGATTGGTACAACAAAAACGGAATTTAAACATATATTAAGCTTCCGAAGACACACATACATTGCCCCATCGAATATCGATAAAGTCCCAAGTTCATTGTTGATCAGTCATGACGACACCAGTTACCGAATCTTCCTCTCAATTGAGAAACAAAGATGCTACATATGCAAACAGGAAGGGCACATATCATCAAAATGTACAAACACAAACTCTATACTTCCACAGACTTCAGTTCCTACCGATTTAACCACAGAAATACCAATACAAGACCCACCACAAGCCAACAACGAACATCCAATACCAGTCACTCAACCAACCCCAATATCTCAACGACCACAACCCCCTCAGCCAACACAACTTCCTCAACCAACACAACCCCCCCAATACGCACAATCATCCCAGCATACAAAAACCTCTCAACCAACTCCAAACATAACAATATACCCTAGAAACACAAATAATGAAACACTTCAACCTGCCATCTCATCGGAAAACGTCGAAAACAAAACCCCTACCAAGACATTAACATTAACACATACTGATATAACACAAAACAACTCCAAAAGAAATGCCTCTGAAATTACTTCACCTCCTACTACATCTACTGATAAGAATTTCGTCACCCCCACAAATCGACCCAAAAGAGTGAAAACAACATCAGAAGAAAATCTCAATACAATCGAAGAACTCTCTAAAAGCACAAAAAAGTTCTTCGAGGAAAACACGAATGACGGCTGTTTAACAAGCGATGAATTCATAGATTTCTTCGAAAATGCTTGTGGTTCGCCTGATCCTCTCAGCGTAGCCCAAATATATACAGACAATATCGAAGATTTACTCAATACACTAACCAAAATATACCCCTACATGAACCCACGATATTTGAAAACACGATGCACAAAATTAAGAAATAAAATAACGAAACAACTTAACAGAGATAATCGAAAAGATATAGACAGTGATTCATCAATCGATGCCATTTAAACCACTTATCTTTTCAATTCTATAATACAATGGAATCTAAACGGGTTCTATACCCGTTTGGAAGAACTAAAACTTCTAATAGCTCAACATCAACCTAGCGCTTTAGTTCTACAAGAAACTCACTTCAAAGGAAATAAGTCATATAGTCTCAAAAACTATACACCCTTCTACAATAATAGAAACCATACTGACCATGCAAGTGGAGGAGTCGCTATTTATGTACACGAATCATATGAAGCTGAGGAAATTCCCATCAGAACTGAGTTAGAAATAATAGCAATCAACATTAAAGGACCTACAAAAGTTAATATATGCAATGTCTACATCCCTCCTGGCCTTGAACCTAGTGCTAATGAAATCATAAACACATTCAATCAAATACCTCATCCCCGTATAATTCTAGGAGATTTTAATGCCCATAATTACATTTGGGGAGCGAAAAAGATAACACCTCTAGGACGCACATTAGAACATATAATCACTGATTTGAGCCTAAATATACTAAATGATGGCCGAGAAACAAGATTCAATACTAGTACTGGTGGAGGCTCGGCCATCGACATATCACTATGCGACCCTGTCCTACAACCGACTTTATCCTGGGATATAATGTCGTACTTACATGGCAGCGATCACTACCCGATCATAATAACAAATACAGAGCAACAAATCCTGAACGACTTACCCAAAAACAAGTGGAATCTGAAAAATGCAAACTGGACTCAATTCTCGGATCTTACAACATGTTCTTTAAACCAGCTGCCATCCATCTGTAATGAGAATGCTGATATAAACCACATACTGCAAAGTTTTGTCAATCTCATCACAGAAGCTGCCCAGGAGTCCATAGGTATATTAAATCTACCAAGAAACAGAATCCCCGTCCCATGGTGGAACACCGAGTGTGAAGATGCTATCAGACAATCTAAAAAAGCGTTTAATAGATTCAAAAAACATAAAACAGTCGAGAATCAATTAGAGTTCAAAAAAATGAGAGCTTATGCCAGATACATTCTGAAAATAAGTAAAAGACAGTCATGGCAGAAATATGTATCAACTTTGAATATCTCTACTCCTACCCCTGAAATATGGAGAATGATAAATAGAATATCCGGCAAAAATACCAACGTTAACATAA
This sequence comes from Crioceris asparagi, assembly GCA_958507055.1. Taxonomy (NCBI): domain Eukaryota; kingdom Metazoa; phylum Arthropoda; class Insecta; order Coleoptera; family Chrysomelidae; genus Crioceris; species Crioceris asparagi. Next base: position 47,263,161 of record OY293829.1, read on the forward strand.
AATACCTTGAAAAGAACAATACCACATATAGTACCCCATATGAAATAGCCAGTATTTTAGCAGAAACGTACCAATACAACTCCAGTCATGAAGCCCTTCCCAGTGAGATATCCCAGAGCAGAAATCAAGTATATCCGCAAGTAAATCTCGAGGCTAATACGAACGCATTCCTCAACTTCAATATAACGATGGACGAACTAGAAGAATCATTAGGCCAAATGAAAAATACCAGCCCAGGCCCAGATAACATTCCTGTTATATTCCTTAAGGCCCTTCCAACAAAAGCTAAGGAATACCTCCTAGGTATTTATAACACCATTTGGACAAGACAAGTATTCCCCTTAGAATGGTATAACTCAATCATTATACCCATATGGAAACAAGGAAAAAGCAAATCCAGTCCAGATTCTTATAGGCCTATCTCTCTAACATGCGCAATGTGTAAGCTATTGGAGAAAATTGTGAGCAATAGATTGACGTGGTTCCTGGAGATGAACAACTTAATTACACCAATTCAAAGTGGTTTCCGGAAAGAACGCTCTACTACAGACAACCTTGTGGACATAGAGTCTGAGATTCATGAATCTTTCGCCATTGGTCAAGTCTGCCTGGCGGTATTTTTCGATATAACCAAAGCATATGATACGATAAGGCGAAATGATGTCATACATTCTCTGAAAAAATGGTCAATCCATGGAAATCTATTACAATTCATTGTGAACTTCCTAAATCAGAGAAATTTCAGAGTCCGTGTAGGCAAAACGTTCTCTGTCTTGAAAACCCAGGAAAATGGAATTCCTCAAGGATCTACTCTGAGTGTAGTATTATTCCTCATAGCCATCAACAACATAGTTGGATCAAGACAAAACCTAGTTAAAGCTAGACTATTTGCGGATGACCTCGTTATACTTACCAGGGGAAAAAACAATTCTACCATACATAAGAATATACAAGAAGCTATCCACGGCTTAGAAAAGTGGTCAAGCTCAACAGGCCTAAGGTTCTCCACTTCCAAGACTAAGGCGATGCTATTCTCCAAGAATCCCACAAGAAATGAGTTACCACCTACGCTACATCTTTATAACTCGCCGATTGATTATGTAGAAAGAATAAAATTTTTGGGCATGACATTTGATCAAAAACTAACGTGGAAGGATCATATTCATTATCTACGCTTAGCCTCGCAAAACGGACTCAATTTAATGAAGACTGTCTCCCATAAAAACTGGGGTGCCGACTGCACCACACTGTTAACCATATATAAAGTCTTAATCCGCTCAAAACTTGAGTACGGAGCAGTGGCATTCAACTCTGCGAAACCATCAGTACTCAAAGAGATTGATACAGTACATAACTCAGCCATAAGAATAGCTCTGGGAGCACATTATTCAAGCCCCATAGATAGCCTCTACAGCGAAGCAGGGGAACTCCCGCCACAACACAGAAGAGAATATCTTAGCCTCACATATGCCTCAAAAATCTTTTCCAACCCCATTATCCCAGTGCATAGAAATACTTTTGCAGACAGATTTAACACAATCTTCAATTCAAGAAAAAGACTCGATACACCTTTCTACATACGAGTTAGCAAATACCTGAGTGATCTTGACATAGCAATGCCTAATATATATATGAAGGACACAACCCCTCCACCACCATGGACAATCCCAAAGCCCAGGTGCGATACAAGCCTCACCTGCCACAAAAAACAGAACACTATTCCAGCATACTTTAAAATACAATTCCTGCATAAGCTGGAAGAATACAGAGATTACAGGCATATCTATACAGATGCATCCAAAGCAGAAACAGGAGTGGGTGCTGCTTTTGTAACAGAGAACCAGAAGTTTTCGTACAAACTCCCTAAAGATACCACCATTTTTTCTGCGGAGGTATTTGCTCTTCTTCAAGCAATAAAATTCACCAACAACGAAAAACTTGATAAATCTTTAATCATTAGCGATTCATTGAGTGCCTTAACAGCCCTCGATCAATTATATCCCCAACACCCTACCCTTATCTCTATAAAATCTGAACTCCTCAATTCGCAACAAAATCATTCCTCTGTCCAATTCCTATGGGTACCATCTCATTGTGGTGTGAGAGGAAACGAGAACGCAGATGTGACTGCAAAAGAAGCGATAACCAACCCAATTACCTCAAGGATAACAACCATAGTTCTCTCAGATCTGAAATCTTTATTCAGGAACAAAATTATGGGCAAATGGCAAAACAAATGGGATGCTTCAAATAATAAGCTTAAATTAATAAAACCATCGGTACAAAAATGGAACAATCTGCCCACTAAGAGAAGAGACCAGGTAGCCATCACAAGATTGCGAATAGGACATACCAGAATAACTCACGACTATCACTTCAAGAGAGAACCCGCCCCTGTATGTAACATGTGTAACGTAACATTAACAGTGCAGCATTTAGTAGTGGAGTGCCCTTTATACAGCCAAGAAAGACAGCAACACAATATCCCCACCACGCTCAAAGAAACTCTAAATGAATCTTGTGATTACGAACAATTAATACATTTTCTTCTCAAAACAAATCTATTAAAATATTTATAATTAGAATCTACTTAGCTATAGTAACTGTTCAATGCTAATAACCCTGCGTGGTTGAAGCATACAAATAATAAAAAAAAAAAAAAAAAAAGATTCAAGCGGATGTTATTGCACTAGACTAATAACAACAAGGATTTAAAGCAAATAATTTTTCGTTATTTAGCTAGTCATTTACTATTTGTCTCGATATACTTCGGTCATTTATCAAATGGCGATTTTAGTAGACAAACTGTACATGAAACAGTTTATTATTATAATTATTATAATTTTTAATGGTATTATTTATCTTATAACGAAAAAATAAAATATACTTATCTAATATGATATATATATATATATATATATATATATATATATATATATATATATATATATATATGTATATATATATGTTATATAAAGTTATAATTGAATTATTTTTTTTAGGTCATATAATAATAACAAAGTATTATTTTTAAATATTATTTCATAATATTATATTACATCCGCAAGACGCAGTATCTCACCATATCGTATTACATCTGCAAGACGCAGTAATATTGCACCATATCATATTACATCTCCAAGACGCAGTTTAAGAAGATAACAAAAGTGATAAGGATATTTACGTGCCAGAGATGCAGACCAGTAGTCAGCAAGTTACCATAAAGACCATTGTTAATTGTTTATCCAGTTCGGCCTCCAAAAAGACATTACTATGTATTTTAATTATAATATTTCTAGAAGCTTCGATTCAACCTTAGGAGAAAAGATCCATTGTATTAATTTACGTTTCATTTTGTATTTCTGATGATTAAACATTTTTGATTGTATAAATACTAGATCTCCAGCTAACAGCATCATTCACAATTCACAATTCACTTGTTCACTTACTTACTTGTGAGTCAATATTCATACAGTCATGTAAATTATTTGTATTTTAATATTTTTTGGTGTTAATAAATAATTGTTTTTTTTTAAAGTTAACTTGGAGCTATGGGATTTAACAAATTGGCGCAGTCAGTAGGATAACTCAACGTGATAAAACAAGGCCTACTTCAACAACAAGTTTCCCCTCATTATCACGGTGGTTTCCAAACCTTCAAGTGAAGAATCAACAGCTCCAAAAGAAGAAGAAGAATTATTACAATTTGAAGAATAGGATAACTTCAACGTTGGTAAAACAAGGCTTACTTCAACAACAAGTTCCCCCTCATTATCAACGGTGGTTTCCAACCTTCAACTGAAGAATAAATAGCTCCTAAAGAAGAAGAAGTATTATTAGAATCTGAAGAAAAGGATACTTCAGCGTTGGTAAAACAAGGCTTACTTCAACAACAAGTATCCCCTCATTATCAACGGTGGTTTCCTAATTTTGAAGAAAAGAACCGAACAAGACAAATGTACATCTTACTGTAAGTGAATTATCACGTATATTAATTTTTAAATTTTTTATACTGTTCGATTTTCTTTTATCATATTTTTTTTATATATTTGATATTTTATATTTAATTAAATCAAAATGGCAAATGAAAGAAATCTAGCTCAAGAGGTTGAGCTTGAACCATATAGAATTTCAGAAATATTTTGTATCGTACCTGAATTTGAAGGTGATCAGATATTTCTCGGATCATTTTTAAATGCATGTGATTGTGCTTATAATATGTCTACCAGAGACCAAAAGGCTCTGTTAGTGATTCACATTAAAAATAAATTAAAGGGAAAAGCGGCTCAACTAATCAGCTCGCGAAATCCTCAGACTTAAGCAGAGATAAGACAACTTTTAAATCTTCATTTTGGTGATTCAAGAGACCTTACTTCTCTTATTCATGATTTACAAAGATTAAAACAATTATCGAATGAATCAGCTCTAACATTTTTCAATAGAGTGCAAGTCTCAAATGCTAAAATGCATGCAAATATACAAAAAACATCAAATTTATCAAATAAACAAAAGGTTGCACAAGAAATTCTTATTGATACTATCGCTCTTAATACTTTATTAACTGGACTTGAACCCCGTCTAGGACAACTTATTCGTGCTAGTCAGCCTGAAAACTTGTTAGAAGCACAAATTCGCATACGAAGAGAATTGCAATTATCATATTTTGAGAACCAAAAATTTAATAAGCCAGCTTCTATTATTGTAAGTAAACCTCAAAATATATTAAATGTTAGAAAACACCAAATACAAAATGTAAAATGCTTTTACTGTGGAAAAAATTGTCATACTTCTAATCAATGTCGTTTCCAACAGCAAAGAGCATCAGCTCCAAGCTATAACCCAAATTTCAATAATAATTTCCAGAGACCAATGAATTTCCAAAATCAATCACAAAATACTGTGCAAAATAGACCGAATGTTCCTATTCAACAAAGACCTTTTATTTCGCAGGGACAATCCCAGATAAGACCATCAGTAATTCAAAAGAATCCAAATTTTCAACAAAGAGCTCATTTAGTCGGCTTCAATGGTGAAAACGATTCATGTTATTATTTCGAAAATAATCAAGATATTTTTGAAAATGAATTCCAAGAAAATTATAGTAACTATTCCGAATCATCAGACTATTCTCCGGATTTTGAAAATTATCCACAAGATTTTGAATCTCCTGAAAACTCAAATTTCCAGGATTTTCCCATTTCTCAAATCAAAGACCATCCCCCAGATTGTCCGACAATAGAGAATTCAATTTCAGAAACAATTACCCAAATCCAAACATTAAAATTCGAAGAGATAAACCCGAATGTAAATTTTCTCGAACAACATTTTCTTTAAATCCATTTTTGACTGTTAATTCCAAAAATCTTTATTATATTGAAGATGCTTCTAAAGAGTTTAAGTTGCTTATTCATACAGGTGCAGGAGTTTCTATTTTTAAAGAAAATACTGTTAAGAAATGTCCTCAAAGATTTACTGAATATGTAACTATTCAAGGGATAACTGATCAAAAAATTTTACTAAAAGAATCTGTACTTATTCCATTTTCTGCAAAAGATCCACATAAAGTTTTTATTTATAATCTTAATATTGATTTTGATGGAATTTTGGGTTCAGATTTCCTAGAACATTATAATTGTATAATTGATTTGAATTCAAAACAATTGATAACTAATTTCAAAACTATACCTTTGTTTAAAGTTACCGAAATATCACACTGGTCTCAAAATAATCAAATTTGTGAACAAGATTCTGAATTCTTACAATTTGAACAAAATACTGAAAATTGTTATAAAAACATATCTGAGAAAAACATTGATATTTTTGACATGCCTCATGATTATTCATTAGCTCATTGCGTGGCGGAAGATATGCAAATGCAAAAAGGCATTGCCGCGGAATTTAAGAAACGATTTGGAAATATAGAAAAATTATTAAGTCAAAATCAAAAACAAGGTGGTTTGGCAGGTTTGAAAATTAAGAATGCAAATACAACTAGATATATTTATTATCTTGTAACAAAAGAAACTTCAACCGGAAAACCCACTTATCAGACTTTATGGTCATCTTTAAAGAAATTGAGAGATCATGTTGGTAAAAACAATGTTCAAAAATTAGCTATGCCAAAAATAGGGTGTGGATTTGACAAGTTAGATTGGACGTATGTTAAAAAAATGATATCTTATCTTTTTAGAAATTTAGGTGTTGAAATTGTTATTTGTTTGCCAAAGATACAAAATCGAATTTTTATTGAGCCAAGAATTGAAAAAATTTTAAAATTGAAATGTAATTTAACAAACACAGATGCACTACTTTTCGGACAAGCAATAGAAAATGTTAGAATTCCAAATGCTTTGGTACATGTAAATGAAGAAGGTGAATTCTTTACTTCAATTATTAATTCGAATGCTATTCCAAAAATTGTTAAATTTTCAAATTTGAATCTAGATCCCATTCCGAATTCCGAATGTTTTTTAAATTTTAATTGCGTTAATGAAAATAAAACTAAATTTAATCAACCTGTTGATAGAAACACTATAATTTTGGATCAGTTGCGTACAGATCATCTCAACGAAGAAGAAAAAGAAATTATCACAAATTTATGTTTAGAATTTTCTGATATTTTTTATTTGGAAGGAGACCAACTTACATTTACTAATGAAATTAAACATTCAATTGAAACTGATAATGCGAGACCTATATTTACTAAATCATATAGATACCCCCAAATTCATAAAGAAGAGGTAAAAACTCAGGTGAACAAAATGTTGGAACAAGGTATTATACGTCATTCTATTTCACCATGGTCATCCCCAGTTTGGGTTTTGCCAAAGAAGCTTGATGCTTCAGGAAAACAAAAATGGCGTGTGGTTGTTGATTATCGTAAATTAAATGAAACTACGGTAGATGATAAATATCCATTACCCAACATTTCTGATCTCCTTGATCAACTAGGAAGATGTCAATATTTTACCACTCTTGACTTAGCTTCAGGTTTCCATCAAATCGAAATTGAACCAAAAGATATCTCCAAAACAGCTTTTTCAGTTGATAACGGTCACTATGAATTCGTTCGAATGCCGTTTGGACTCAAAAATGCCCCGTCCACTTTCCAACGCGTCATGGACAACATTTTACTTGGTATTCAAAATGAAAGATGTCTTGTTTATATGGATGACATAATAATTTATTCTTCTACTATTCATGAACATGTTTCTCGTCTGACTGAAGTTTTCAACAGACTTCGGAAAGCCAACTTGAAAATTCAACCAGATAAATGCGAATTTCTTAGAAAAGAAGTCGCTTATCTTGGACATATCATTACCCAAGATGGTGTTTAAACAAATCCAGCCAAAATAGAATGTCTCAAAAATTTCCCGGAACCTAAAAATCCTAAAGATGTAAAATCTTTCCTTGGTTTAGCAGGATATTATCGTCGCTTTATACCAAATTTTGCCAAAATTTCTAAACCCCTTACAAGACTTTTACAAAAAGATGTTTCTTTTATTTTTAATAATGAATGTAAAAATTCTTTCAATGATCTAAAAGCTGCACTTACTTCAGATCCTATTTTGAGATATCCAAATTTTGAAGAACCATTTATTCTCACAACTGATGCTAGTGCATTTGCCATTGGCGCTGTTCTATCACAAGGTCCCATTGGTAAAGATCTACCAGTAAGTTATGCTTCGAGAACATTATGTAGTGCAGAAACAAGGTATTCGACAATAGAACGAGAACTCCTTGCTATTGTATGGGCAGTAAAACATTTTCGTCCTTATTTATTTGGAAGAAAATTTACGCTAGTCACTGACCATCGTCCATTAACATGGCTTTTTCCATTAAAGATACCGGAAGCAGACTAGCTAGATGGCGACTCAAATTGGAAGAATATGATTACAAAATTGAGTACAAGCCAGGCAAAATTAATAAAAATGCAGATGCGCTTTCAAGAATTAAAATTAATCATTTTAAAGAATGTGCAAATATACAATCTAAAATTACAATTTTGGCAAATAATGAAACTAATGAGGTTATACCATCAACAAGTAAAGACCCTAATGATCCTCTAGAACCACAAAAAAGTGAAACACTTATAGAGGAACAGGATGAATTAATGACAGACGAATTTAATAGATTTGTTGACCTTTATAAAACAAAATCAATAATCGATTATTCAAAAATTGAAACATCGAATGACCAGTTACTGGAAAAGGCTCATAAGAATATTGTCACTTTATTTTGGCAAAATAAACTTGAAGATTTACATTATAAAATTATTGAAGATATTTTTGAAGAAAATTTTGATTTTCAAATGAATTTAGTAAATATTGTTTTTAGTAAAACTGTGAAAGATCGCAAGTATTTTATAATACCTCTTATTTACGATCCAGAGTTTGTAGTTCAACAATTATCTTACACATTATTTAAAGAACAAAGTAAATTTGATCCTTCAAAAAATTTTTATTATATAGAAAATAATCTTGAGTTACCTGTTTTAGAATTATTCTCTTTTATTTTTGCTAATGTTGATTTAAAATTTGTAGTCTGTCAAAATATTGTTAAAACACCTGACCGTGATGAAATACCTATCATATTGGACCAATATCATAAAGGCAAAAGTAATTTACATCGCGGAATAAATGAAACTATACGACGGATAAAATCTAAGTATAACTGGACAGGACTAACAAAAGATGTAGAACAATTTATTAAAAACTGTGAAACTTGTCAAAAAGTAAAAATCTGTCGTAAGAATTTAAGCACTCCTCTAGTAATAACAGAAACACCAAAAACTCCGTTTGAAAGAATTAATATTGATATTTTTGAGTATCCAACAAGAAATTACGCTTTAACGATTCGAGATGAGTTAACTAAATTTACTCAAGCTTATCCTATTTCAAATAAAAAAGCTTCAACAGTTGTAAATACATTATTAATATTCTTTCAACATTTTGGGACACCTTTGAGAATTCATTGCGATTATGGTCGAGAATTTGATAATTCATTAATAAAAGATTTGTGTACGCTTTATGACATAAAGCTCACTTTTTCTAGCGTTGGCCATCCACAATCGAATGGTTCTTTAGAAAGATTTCACGGAACTCTTGTGGAAATGATCCGTGCACATAAGACAGAAAATCCAGACGAACATCCGTTTAATATTTTGCCATATGCGGTTATATTTTATAATAATACTAAAAAAAAAACAACTGGTTTTACCCCATATGAACTGATTTTTGGTCAAACGTCTAGTAGACCACCTGAAACTTTATATAATGAGAAGGCCCTTATTACTAAATATATACGTGATTTGAACAACCGAATGCAACATTATTATAAAATTGCACGAGCAAAAACAGCAAGTCAGAAAGAAAAAGCAAAAATTAGATTTGATAAAAATATTTCAGGAAAGCTTCCAGAGTATAAAATAGGAGCTAAAGTTTATCTTAAAGAATCTTAAATTAAGGATAAGTCAAAGTCAAAATTTGTTTAATGGTCCTTTTGAAATTGTGCAATTATTTGATAATTCTGCAATAGTTTTAAATCCACAAACTAATCAAAAATCAAAAATTAATTTCGATAGACTGAAACCCTACTATGAGTAGTTTCTTTGGTTTCAGATTCTTAGTGCTGATAAATATTATATCAGCTCAATACACACTTAATCCTGTTAATAACACCGTTGGAATCTTTTTCCATGAAGAATGTACTATCAAAATTACGAATGAAACATGGACACTTTTAGTTTACAAAGATCTGGCCTCAATTAAGAAAAGAATGGAAAATAATGATAAAATACTTATAGAAATTTTGGATACTTTAGAAGACCCGTCTCCAAGGTTTATAGCTTTTAAGTCTGAAGTTCAAACACACATAAGTTTATTATCACAAATTTCGAATTCAATAGGTCAAAAATATAAAGAAATTATAGGAGAAACTAAATCATACAACTCCAGGGCAAAGCGAGGTATATTTAATGGAATCGGAACTGTTTGGAAAACTATTACTGGTAATTTAGATGCATCAGATGGAGAATATTATAATGATTGTATTAACAAATTATCTCATGATGAATTTGAGATGGAAAATCTTCTTAAAAAACAAATTTCAGTTACAACTTCTGTTATTAAAAATTTTAATAATACTATACAAAAATTACAAATTGATGAAAAGACTTTTAATGAAGATATAAAAGAAATTCAAAATACTTTGATGGATATTGCTGATGATGTCGCATTTTATGAAGCACAAATAAGGATATTGAATATTTGTGAATCACTAATGGAAAGCTATATTTTCTTAGAAGATTCCCTTAATACAATTTTAAATTCTATCACTTTTGCTCGCATAAGATTATTACATAGCTCAATAATAGTACCTTCAGATTTAATCAATTCTTTACAAGATATAGCAAAATCTCTTATAAGAAATAATTTACCTTTACAACCGTATACGTCAAATATAGCTAATTATTTTAATATTATTGAATTAGAGGCATATCAATCAGAAAGTAAAATAATATTTGTTCTCAAAATTCCTCTCATTGATCCAGAAGCTTCGACTCTATCCAATACCAATATTAGATGATCGAACAAGTATCTATCATATTTTACCAACTACACAAAAATATATTGCGCGGGATGATGATTCATTGCTGTATTTGTCATTGCGAAATCTGGATAATTGCAAGACTCTTGAAAGAAGCATAAAAATCTGTTCTAATCTCCTCCCATATCCAATTGACAACGATGCAATTTGCGAAGCACAACTATTAGAAGATTAACTCAGATGCCCAAGACATGTCAAACATCTCTTCTTTTTGTTAAAGATTATAATGTCTACCAAATTGATTTAAATCTATGGTTAATCACTGTTTCGGACCCTTTGCCAATCACGATTAAATGTGGAAATAAGGAAATTAAATCAGAAATTATTAAAACTAATAGTTTACTGAAATTACAACCTGAGTGTAGTGCCTTTATTGGAAGTACGAGAGTTCAAGCTCAATACCCAATTGACACATACCAAGAAATCAAGTATCGAAGTCATCCAGTCACAATTCCATTTGACTGTTGCAAAGATATTCCTGAAAAATTACAAATTCCTGAACTAGAACCACTTAAGTTGAACAAAATTGATTCCGAAGATTTGAATATTGCACAACACAAACTAAATCAGTATTCAGAAGAATTAGAAAAAATGATGAAACAATCTCCGATCAGTAAATATACACATTGGTTCACCATTTTAACCATTGTAGTAATAATTTTATTGGTAATACTTTATGTGACCTGTAAATGTAGAAGAAATCATCATCGAATTGGAATAGCTTTAACCAACGATTACCCACCATCACCACCAGGACCAGGTTCCAGTATTTCATTCCAGCAAAGTATAAGAAGAATTCTTCCGAAAAGAAGAGCAAGTATCCATGTCGGAGAACCCATAGAAGAGAATATCGAATTAAATCCAAATAAATCATTAACTTAAAAAGTTGTTGCAAACTCCACCAACTTTTCTTAAATGGGGGAGTTGTTATATAAAGTTATAATTGAATTCTTTTTTTTAAGTCATATAATAATAACAAAGTATTATTTTTAAATATTATTTCATAATATTATATTACATCCGCAAGACGCAGTATCTCACCATATCGTATTACATCTGCAAGACGCAGTAATATTGCACCATATCATATTACATCTCCAAGACGCAGTTTAAGAAGATAACAAAAGTGATAAGGATATTTACGTGCCAGAGATGCAGACCAGTAGTCAGCAAGTTACCATAAAGACCATTGTTAATTGTTTATCCAGTTCGGCCTCCAAAAAGACATTACTATGTATTTTAATTATAATATTTCTAGAAGCTTCGATTCAACTTTAGGAGAAAAGATCCATTGTATTAATTTACGTTTCATTTTGTATTTCTGATGATTAAACATTTTTGATTGTATAAATACTAGATCTCCAGCAAACAGCATCATTCACAATTCACAATTCACTTGTTCACTTACTTACTTGTGAGTCAATATTCATACAGTCATGTAAAGTTATTTGTATTTTAATATTTTTTGGTGTTAATAAATAATTGTGTTTTTTTTAAAGTTAACTTGGAGTTATGTGATTTAACATATATATAAAATATTCATTAATGAACTAATAGATTTCTTTAATTATATATATATATATATATATATATATATATATATATATATATATATATATATATAAGTAACAAAAATAAAATTACATACTAAAATGTATAACGTCATAAACAAAAAATTAACATTATTATTTGTTTTGAAAAGTCAAGATTAAATGGCATTTTCTATAGCACAAGTTGCCATTTTTAAAACAAGCACATCTTTTATTACCGCACTGGGTCTTACTTAGCTTACAATGGCATTTACTAAAGCCTTGGCCACTAAATGAAGACTGTTGAGCAACAGCTTCTCGAACCGAAATGGTTTTGGTTGATATGTCGTCCTTATCCAAATTTATGTCTTCAACTGCTTCAATCTCGTTTCTTGAAAACCAATTTTTAATAATTCCACTTTTGGTGCCAAACTGATAAACTCCATGACGTTCATCTATTATAAACGCGCCAATATTGCGATCGTCTAATGGTCCCCGATCTACTTTTGATACCGTAGCTACAACAGGGCTACCTACTGGAAGTTTTTGGAATTAATCTTCGCTGCAAAGTTTAATTTTTTTGCAGCTGTAACTTGACCTTCGTATGAATCCGCCCTTTGCTTTATAACACTTCTCTCATGCACATACAAATAACAGTACTTTACATCCAAATCCTTCATTTTCTTGATCATCATTTTCTGGTATCGCATAAACCAAGTATGTTACTTGGCCATAAAATGAAAATTAATTGCTAATTTTAAAGAACAGACTTACGAAAATATGCCATAACTCTTTGAGAACTGAAACCTTAAATGTAATGACGAAACTATTCATTGAAAACTCCTATCCCAAAAAGTTTGTTAATAAGCTAGTTTTCTCAACACCCAATAGAATAAGGGACAATGACAACATTAATAATGATAACATGATTAATCGTTCATAGAATAGTAGTAATAAGATTTTCCGTTCGCTTCCGTATGAGGAGTTTCTTACTCCAAGAATTGACAACATATTACGACAAGAAGGAAATCTTGTTATTGCTAATAAAGCGATTAAAAAAGTGGATAGCTTATTTAGTAATATGAAAGATAAAACTAATATTAAACAATAAACGAATGTAGTGTATGAGATCAACTGTACTAGATGTCCAAAAAAATATTTGAATGACAACAAGAGACTTACAAGCTAGAATACGCTCCCATCAAAGTGATATAAAAGTAAGGAAAGATGCTTGTACCTTATCCCAACATGTTACAGGAACAGTTCACGAAGCCGACTTTGATAATATTAGCGTTTTGGAAGTAAAGAAAAATATATTTAAGCGAAGTTTTTTAGAAATGGCACATATCCATTGTAAGCCTAATTCTCTCAATAAAAATCTGACATCCAAAACCTTGATATAATATATTTAAATATTTTAAATATAGATAAGACACAATATCAAAATAGGCAACCACCCGATAAACAGAGTTCAAAACAAAATATAGATTCATTTATCAATTTCATTTCCACAACAATTGATAACCTTTTAACTGAGAAAATATTTTATTTGTGATTAGTATAGTTATATATCGTTTATTGTGCTGGTTCATTTTTTGGTGTTTGTGATTACAATTATCTGTCCGAGTGTTTCAAATCAATGAACATCAGTTAGAGAAATCTCACGCATTGTTTTTTTCAGTTTACAGATTATTTACATTATGTAACAATTTGCACCTTATTTTGTAATTTTTGATTGAAGAAGGAATAAACATAATTCCGAAAGCTCTCAAATAAATGTGAAGAGTATTATTTATCCACCCAAATTAGGCTGCATCCCTACTATCCAATAGTTATAATTATCTAATCAACCACGATCACTAATAGGTTTATATATATATATATATATATATATATATATATATATATATTGATTTTGTATTCTTGACTGGATTTATAATAAATAAAAAGATGTTCTTGGGGATGCAGTCATATATTCAATAAAATTCTTTGACTGAAGCCTATCTTTCGAGAATGTTTATTCTCTTCTTCAGGGCAAAAATCGTGAATTTAGAATAAATTAACCAAAAATAGGAATTGATGGATATGAAATCTTTCCTGTTTTTGGTTAATTTATTCTAAATTCACGATTTTTGCCCTGAAGAAGAGAATAAACATTCTCGAAAGCTCGGCTTCAGTCAAAGAATTTTATTGAATATATGACTGCATCCCCAAGAACATCTTTTTATTTATATATATATATATCTATATATATATATATATATATATATATATATATATATATATATATATATATATATATATATATAAGATATATATATATATATATATATATATATATATAAATATACATATAGAATAAAAATACAGTATATATTATTTATGTATTTGTTATTATATATTCCTAATTACATACACTCACATCAAACGAAGTTCTGACCTTTTGGTTTCATACCAGAGCCAAAAATTGAATGAACAACAAATAAAAAATTGTCAAAACCTCCATTTTGTCAAATTGGAGCTACATTTTTTTACAACATGTAAAAGAAAATTGAGTTTTAAAAGGAGTTTCTCAAGCATTCCCTATACCTAAATGAAATTATATTATGGATTTTATCAAGAAATTTAGCATCTTGTCGAGAGATTCTTAGCTTTTTGAAGTTGCCACTGAAGAAAAAAAACAATTGTAATAATTCAACCAAAATTATGCAATCCTATTAAGCTACACTACCAATTATTACTAACAAATAAAAACAATTTTGAGGGAACTCCCCAAATTTCGAAGAGATCGAGGCTATCAAAAGAATCATTCAAATTTCCATCGAATGTAATAAAATAGCGTTCCTCTTGGGATTCATCATTAACATAACACATTTTATATTAAATTCTGGTTGATTTTCAGTTTCGGTCCCAAAAATTTTGAATATTGTAAAAACATTTCTGCAAAACTGACATGATCAGTTCAAATTATGGTTTCAAAATCAATCACTGTTCATGATACTATCATATTACAAATTATATTGGAAGAATTAAAAAATAAACACAAAATTAATTATAAAGAGTATACCAACTATAACAAATTCACCAAAATTATACAAAAAACCCCATGGAACCTAATCTATAATCATACAATGAAATAAAATTAGCAATGGAAAATTGCACTCAAAAAAGTTAGTTAAGAGAAAAAAAACGCCATTTGCACCTTGGCTCACGGATAGTATGTTGAGGATGATAAACAAAAAAAATTATATGTATCATAAATCAAAGATCCAACCTGAAATCAAACTCTAAAAAACGAATATAAATTATATAAAAATAAACTCACGAACAAATTAAAAAAAAAACAAACAAAACTATTATGAGCAGCACCTGAAAAGAAATAAATCAAACACAAAATATTTGTGGGACATGGTACGGGAACTCTGTGGAAGAAAACAAAAGAAATTTAATATTGATACTATCGCGAATGAAAATGGGGATCAACGAACAAACGATGAGGAAAAAGCAAACGAGTTTAATCGTAAATTTGTGAGTTTTGGGAAAATTCTTGCTGACAAAATTGAAAGAGACCCTCACTTTCAGATCAAGTCAAAGATCCTGCCCAACACTATGCTGTTAGCTCCTACAGACGCTAAAGAGATTTTTAATTTGAGCTGAAAAACAATAAATCTCCTGGAACTGACGAAATAAGAGCAGAACTTTTGAAAAAAATATCATGGCACATTTCAACTCCTTTAGCATACATAATTAATAAGAGTATTGAAAAAGGAATATGGTCTGATGCCTTCAAAGGATCTATTGTTGTGCCGGTACTTAAAGATGGGGATAGAACATCCGCTAGTAATTATAGACCAGTTTCTCTCATTAGTCACTTGGCAAAAATATACGAAAAACTTTTGAAAAACAGAATAACCTCATTCATAAATAAATTTAATTTATTGCCTTATAAGCAATTTGGTTTTAGCGAAAAAACCTCAACTGTGGATGCCCTACTAAATTTAACAAATAAAATACAAACATCTTTAGAGAGAGGAAGGCCTAGTCTGTGCCTGTTTATTGATCTGACGCTTTTGACACTGTAAGCCACACGTTATTAATTCAAGCTTTAGAAGACATGGGTATTAGAGGGATGGTATTGAATTTACTTACAAGCTATTTGAGTTCAAGAAACCAAGTTGTTAGAGTGGGGGATAAAATAAGGCAAAAATTAGAAGTTGAATATGGAGTACCACAAGGGACGGTCTTGGGACCAACGCTGTTCAATCTATACCTTAATGATTTATTCAGCCTGCAAATAACTGGAGAAATCAACGAACAAACGATGAGGAAAAAGCAAACGAGTTTAATCGTAAATTTGTGAGTTTTGGGAAAATTCTTGCTGACAAAATTGAAAGAGACCCTCACTTTGAGATCAAGTCAAAGATCCTGCCCAACACTATGCTGTTAGCTCCTAAAGACGCTAAAGAGATTTTTAATTTGAGCTGAAAAACAATAAATCTCCTGGAACTGACGAAATAAGAGCAGAACTTTTGAAAAAAATATCATGCCACATTTCAACTCCTTTAGCATACATAATTAATAAGAGTATTGAAAAGGGAATATGGTCTGATGCCTTCAAAGGATCTATTGTTGTGCCGGTACTTAAAGATGGTGATAGAACATCCGCTAGTAATTATAGACCAGTTTCTCTCATTAGTCACTTGGCAAAAATATACGAAAAACTTTTGAAAAACAGAATAACCTCATTCATAAATAAATTTAATTTATTGCCTTATAAGCAATTTGGTTTTAGGGAAAAAACCTCAACTGTGGATGCCCTACTAAATTTAACAAATAAAATACAAACATCTTTAGAGAGAGGAAGGCCTAGTCTGTGCCTATTTATTGATCTGACGCTTTTGACACTGTAAGCCACACGTAATTAATTCAAGCTTTAGAAGACATGGGTATTAGAGGGATGGTATTGAATTTACTTAAAAGCTATTTGAGTTCAAGAAACCAAGTTGTTAGAGTGGGGGATAAAATAAGGCAAAAATTAGAAGTTGAATATGGAGGGACGGTCTTGGGACCAACGCTGTTCAATCTATACCTTAATGATTTATTCAGCCTGCAAATAACTGGAGAAATAATAGGATTTGCAGACGACACTGCTGTTTTTTATCAAGCTGATACTAAGCTGAATCTAAGAAGGAAAGTAGAGGAAGACCTCAAAATAATAAAAGACTGGTTCGATCACAAACTCCTTACCATGAACCTCAAAAAAACTAAATTTTTACCATTCAGCTGTAATGCTGCTGGTACGACAAATATGCAGGAAATCAACATAAACAGAAATGGTAAGATACACGGCATCCAGTCAGTGGAAGAAATAACATATTTAGGCGTTTACCTAGATCGACATTTACGGTGGTAGATAGACATGTCAGCTACGTGATAAAAAATTACTACATATAATTTTTACCTTCAAACACATGAAAGAGTACCTAACAACTTGAAAACTTTGTATTTTGCACTGTTAGAGAGTCATCTCAGATATGGAATATAGGCATGGGGCGCCGCTGCACGATCATAAATCAATCCACTCGAAATCTTACAAAAAAGATTTCTGAAAATAATTATGTCAAAACCGCGTAAGTATTCTACTGAAGACCTGTACAGTACATCAGAGATTATGGATATTCGTCAGCTATTCTATTTAAACACATCTATAACGTATCACTTCAGTACAGATAAAGCACCCCATCCCAGTCATCAGTATACGACCAGAGGTTGCCAACGACTACCCATTAGTAAAAAAATCACTGTCACAGAGGAGCTACTCCTATATTGGCACTAAAATGTATAACACAATCCCTGGAAGCTTAAAATCAATTACCAACAAAAAAAATTGTACCTGAAAAATTTTTTACTAGAGACTCCCATATCATATTTTATTACGCTGATAGAATCTAATGGTTGATTAAACATAATAAAAATAAACAAATAGATAACTATACCCTGTTTTATAAAATCGAATTGTTTTTATTCTATTGCATTTATTGTATTTAACTGTAGTCTTTGTGATTTATTTATAATATTTTGTTACTTATCATTTATTATATTGTGGTATTTAATTGGATTTTTTTTAATTTATTGCATTTATCGAATATTATGTATTTTATTGTAGTGTTTCACAAGTTCCTATAGTTAATGAATGTTACACTTCTTGCTCTGGCAATGACACTTGGGACAGTCGCTGTGGTCATGCAGAATTATTTTAGGAATAATAGGGAGCAATTTAAAAAATGTTTTCTAATAAAAAATATCTATACAGGAACCTCCTGAAACGTTGGTGACACAAAATGTAGGTTAGTTTCACTTCAACTCTATCTGCTTATGGGTATGAAAATGAGTGACAGCTGTCGAGCCAGCCTAGCCAATAAATCGGGCTTAAGGCGTATATATGTCGGGTCTCAGTAATATCTTGCAGATTTCGCTTTCCGTAAAACGTCTGAACTATTGTTAGATATTAGAAAATCTTTCTTTCTTTCAGTCGGATTGAATAAATGTATGTTGAAGTCCCCTGTTTCACTACACCTGTAAACACCAGTTATATTTATTTTTTGATCACTGATATTTACTGTGACAGTTAAACATATTGTTGACCCACTGGGACTATTTTATTAGTAGCCCTTAAATTAGATTTAACATAAATAGCATCATGATCAGATCTGAATCTTTTAATATATTGCTTAAGTTTATTGTTTCATTAGATCTTTTTTCAGCCACAAGAAAATCTAAATAACAGGTATAATATCTTCTTCATCAGTGAAGCACTCTTCACCAAGACTAATTATTTCTTTAATATTATGTCCTGTTAAAATTGATCTTCCCATCTTGTCTTCGGTTGCTTTTTGATCTTCCTTCCTGTGGTGTTCAATTACTTACTCATGTTATTATTATTGTTGTCTCCTTTCTCAGTATATTTTCTTTTCTCTCATGGTTAATCATAGTTCTAAGTTCCCTATCTTCTGTACCAAGTAGTCCAAATAGCCGATCTATACATTCGCGATTGTGTGCTTTTACTTAAATGACTATTTTAAATCAGTTTTTTATATTTCCAATAGGTACACTTTATTTCCAACTTTTACTCTCTGTGTAACCTCTATGTTTCTTTAATTTTTCATTTCATCAATTTCATTAATGTTCTTTGCTGACAGTCAAGTATTTAGTTTTTTTATGAATTTGCAAACCTTCAATATTCATTTGATTGATCAAATCACACAGCCTCTTATTCATTATGGATTTTCTGGAGTTGAATTGCAATGGATGAAGAGCTATTTGAGCGAAAGAGAACAAGTTGTAAAAATTGGAAATATTATTTCAAATGAATTAAATAATAGCTTAGGTGTTCCAGAGGGCTCCATTTTGGGTCCATTGCTTTTTATTTTATATATTAATGATATTGTGCAATGTTTGAAATTTTGTAATGTAAACATTTTTGCGGACGACACACTAGTATAATTGTTTGTGAAAAATTGGAAGTATCAGCTCAAAAAATGAATGACGATTTAAATAGATTATTTTTAGTATTATGTCAAAAGAAGTTGAAATCAAATGTTGATTAGACAAAAGTGATGATATTATCGAATCGAAATTTTAAGAAAAATTACGTAAATATTTCCATAAATGGATGCCGTTTGACAATTGAGGATGAAATTAAATACCTCGGCATCCATTTGGACAATAAGTTGAAGCTTGACAAAAATACAAACACTTTGTGTAAAAAATTGGGACAAAAAATAAATGTTTTAAGTAGATTAAGAAGTGAATTGAACACCGGGCAAAAGGTACTTTTATATAAATCTATCGTTGAGCCACATTTCACCTACAGTGCATCAGTTCTCTTCTTGATAAGTCAAAATGATATGGAACGATTACAAAAAATACAAAAAAAATGCTTGAGAAATATTTTATGTGTTAATAAACTCACTAATTCAAATGAAATGTTAAATTTACTGAATTGTTTTAGTGTCAAGCTAATAATTAAGTTCAGAACATTAATATTTATAAGAATAATAATTGACAGCATATCCTATTATTTGCACCATGTTTTGCTCTATAGTACCTTTTTCTACAGTCTTAATTGCTCCATGCAATGTTATATTGAACAGTGTATTCAATAATGCATCCCCTTCACTTACACCCCTATCGGATGCAAACTCTTTGTGTAACCTCCCTTCGTTATTATTTTGGTTTTACAGCTGTTTATTGTCCTTAAGGATTTACCCTTGGTAATTTCGTCGTCGTCGTTTGTTTTGAGAATTAGCACGACCAGTCCTAAATACTACTTCTTCGTACCAGGTCTTTTTCATTAGCTCATATATATGTTTATTTCGTTCTTCTTCATTCCTAAATAACTCGATAATAATTCCATCTATTTCTTCATATTCCGGAAATGTTGGTGCAGTTTCTTTCTTCTCCTATTCTTCTGCCTTTTTTCTTCTATAACCCTATCCTCCCTGACCTAGCTTTTATATTATGCTTCCCATTCTGCTATCATATGCGGTGTTTATTTCCTTCTAATATTGTTTTATAGTAACTATCATTTTAAAAAATCAGTTGTATTACACACATGTGGATTTGTATGCCGAAGATTTCCAACGTTGTCAAATCGTAAAATCGGTTGATTCTAATTAGTTTTGTCAACATTGTTCTTGTTCATTAATAATTATTTGTCACGTGTAACTGAATGTTGTTCTTCGTTTGGTTCTACAGCCCTTGGCGAGTTTTGACCACCTCTGTTATTTTACACAATTCACATCTATTCTCGGCTAGTCTTGTCCAGTTTTTTGACCGACTTCCTTTTACATTCTGATATTCTTAAATCTTCCTCAAAGCTGTTTAACCATCTTCTAAGAGACCTTCCTCCAGGATTTCTTTGTATTGGTTTGATAATTTTTGATTCATTTTAAAGAGAAGACTTGAGAAATGGTCCCAGATTCATAAAAACTCCAATCTGAAATCTCCTTCCCTCCAAAAATCGCTCCCGAAGTGGGTAGAGGAGACAATTTCTCTCGAATATCTGAGGCGGGATAATTAAAGATACGTTTAAATTGAACATTTTTTCAAAAGAGTTACGGCTTTCGAGTTATAGCAATGTTAAAATCTGAAATATGTGTATTTCTGCTATGTGTAGGGATCAATTTATTTAAAATATTGAAAATCAGCGAAATTGAAGACCAGATTATTTTTAGCAACATTTATATCGAACATTTTTTCCATAGAGTTATGGTTTTCGGGTTAGAGCAGTGGTAAAATCTGAAATACGCGTATATCCGCTGCGGTGTTTTGAGATCTTTGAATAATAACAAGTACAAGAAAACAATATACGTGGGTAATAGGATAAGTACTATCTTCTTTGGTATTAGTAAACGTTCAACGATTTTCATGACTAATGTTACACTCAAAAGTGTAAAATAAATATTTTTTCAAAAAAATTTACCGACTTTTTTGTTGGTGCATTGAAAAATACAAAATAATATTAATTCTATTGGTGCTGATAGTCGTGAAGTTGGTGCCGAGTCTTCTATTTAACTACAATTGCACAACTTCGAAAATACAAAGTTTGTCACTGCGTTTCGTGATAGTCAAGTTAGCAGAGTTGCATTAGAAGTTGTCTCTCTACGAGGACCAATCTTCTTAGAGTAGAAAACATAGGTAGGTAGCGCTTTTTGTTAATGCTCGGTTTTACTACTCACCAAAGCTTCGTACCGGGGCTATAAATGAAATCGATTCTTAATGAGTAAACTCCAATTATATTCCCTGTGTGAAAGAATTGAAAAAATAAATCCAAGGGACAGAGATAAACAATTCGTCAGCTGTTTCTTTATATAGATATTGCCTTTTTTGAATAGTACTTACAGAAAACTATATTGAATGAATGAAATAGATAAGGAATTTTTGACTTGGTGGTGTTAACTGGTCTCCGAATTTATTGAACTTAACATCAATACATAGAAGAATTCCAAAGTTTTATCTCTTAGGTCTGCGCTATTTGTCAAGATTCCTGAATTTAATTCATGTAATTTTTGGCACCATTTCTCTTATATCGCCCAAATAAAACCAGGTATGTTTTAAAAAATGATAGAAAACATGAAAAAAACAAAAGATGTATTCCATATATATTTTCCGTATATATCACAAAATCATCAGCTCTTATTGAATCTCGTTTTAGATAGAAGATATATATCATATTATAAAACTGCAACGTATTCACGAACTTAAAATGTTCATTTTCCATCGCAATATAATGCATTCAACAATATCGACACAAACCTATAGATAATAAAAGCCCGTCAGGCATTTACCGGAATTTCAGATGAATCTGATACTTTTTGCACCACTTAAATATTTAATTTCACTCTGTCCATCCCACTATACATTTGAAAAGGAAATTTTAATAATAAACCGGAGAATCGTTTTGCTTATTATTTGCTTCCTGGGGCGAATATAGTAGCATTTTTCGATGTATCCATCATGAAAATGATCAAGGAAAATCAATAAATTATTATTATATTATAAAAAAAACCAAATTATGTATTTTTGTACAAAATTCATATATTTATCACTAGAACGTCTGTTTCCACCATCTTAATAAAAATGTAATTTGATTGATAAAACTTCTGACTAGCTGAATCACAACTGATTAAACGTCACTGGACTTTTTCTGAATTATAATTCTATCGCAATTTAGAAAAAAAACACTTTAATTCATTAAACGCTAGGTATATAGGTACCTACCAATGATATTCCATGCAATATAACTATCAAAATTACACTACTTCATCTAACTCTATTGATTTATGGTATTCTATTCGTTTCTGGTTATACGAAAAATAATGGGGGTGTGAATAAAAGTTCAATAATATATTTGAACTCAAAGCTCAGTAAGGATGAAATTTTTTACCTCCTGGACAATATTAACGCAACAACAACAATGTTCCTCATACCTACTTGATGGATTGAACCTGTGATCCGATTTGAATGATTTTTTTGTAGTGTAGATAAAATTGATAGTTTGTTTGTTATATAAAGTTTGTTTTCGTTATACCTATTTCAGGTGAAATAATAGATACTTAGTAGCTTAATCAATATTACGGTTTTATCTTCATCATGTTTTTTATTGAAGAAGTGAGCTATATATTATTTTCCATGATATATCTAATAGGCTTTCGAACAGTCAGAAGACGGTTTAGTGAGAATGGATTGAGTAGCAAAAAAAAAAGAAAGAAAGGAAAAGTTGTGACAAAGTGGGTACCTACTTTTCGTTTTTGCTAGTTTTTCATGAACTTATAAAAAAATAAAACTAGAGAATGGAAAATTCAATTTTCTTGAAAGTCTCAGAAATCAAAAGAGCTACTGGATTTTCTTAAGCACGATGTAGAAGAACATCATTTCTGAGAACTTACTGCCTCAAATTTCTGAATTGGACTAATATATTCAATGAAATCAGTTCACATTATGTCTTAATTTATATAAATAATTCCGGATTTAGTTTGTATTTAACATGTTTGCAATAATATGAGATCGAAAATATTTTACTAAGCAGTCTTTGATAATTTACTAGCTGGGGTACCCGGCTTCGCTCAGGAAGTTGATGTGAGATTGTGTGTTAGCTGGAATAAAAGGATAAACATTAAAATAAAAGAGGTATTTTTTTTATTGAAAAAATAAAATCAAACTACAATACTTCTATCTACAATACTTGTTTATAAACAACATTTCCTACTCGAGAGCAAGCTACGTATAGTTGACCGTGAGTGTTTGATGTTGATGCAGCAATATTTTTGTCTTTGCACTTTGTTTATTGTAAAACAAAATTTATTGGAATGAACCTATGTAATATAATGTTAATGCATGAGTGTATTTTATTTTTATTATTTAATGTTCTTCCCGCCTGTTAGGGGGCTGTCCCCCTTATCAGGCAAGATGTTGCACAGTCGGTTCCTGTTGGTGTATAGGATAACTGAAAAACCGTCACGATGCAACGTTACTTTTGGTACATGGGGCTCTCGTAGTTTCTTTTTTGTTGTTTGCTGTCTCTGGCTATTTGAAATACAGCCATATCACTGCCTTTGTTTACATAATTACAATCCTATTTAATGGATTTCACTGAATTGTAGTACTCTACCTTTATTTGTGCTTGAAACATACTGGAATGTAGTGGGTTATATGGTGATATTCACTGATTATCTATTTCCAGTTCGTCTCTGCCTCGTATTCGTATTTTGGCTGTGCTATCTTTTTGGTTGATTGTCTTCTGTATTTGGGATAGCCATCATCTCTCGTTTGTGTGTCGTCCAAGAATGATTTCAGGTATTTTTTTGTACATTTTCCATTACTCATACATGGGTAATCTTTTATAACTTAGTCTATCTTTTTGTGAAATGCAAATATAGTAATGGATTCGTTTGATAATCTGTATTTCTTGAGGAAAATCAAAATGTATTTCCAAATTGTAGTGTTAAACAACTACCTATATTTACAATATCACTGCCTGTACTCATTCTCATAACAATTGATAAACTTAAACATAAAGAAATTAAAAAAGCTGAAAACTCACAGGAATACTCACAAACAATGATACTATACTACCCACAATTTTAATTTGAAGTTCATAATTACGATTGTGACGGCATCGGTTAGAAAGTAGCTTGCTGTATTTTCATTATGTCCATAAGTTTAAATCGTAAATTTTTATTCATGAATTAAAATTATGTACTTAATTTTAATTCAAGAATAAAAATTCACGATTTATACTTATATACATAACTCTAATATCTCTATTATTTTATTATAAGTATATAATTTGAAGAATTAAGATTATGTAGGTATAATTTTCAATTCAAAAAAAAGTATTGTAAACACAATTTTAATTCAAAAAATATAAATAAGATATGTAAGTTTAACTTTAACAAAAGTTTAAAATAATTGATAGTCCAAATCATTATGATATGAAAATATAACAATAATTTTTAGGAAGTAGTCCATTTCTCCAAGTGAAGTGAAGTTGATAACTGAAGAAATAAAGCTCTAAATCATCTCCACACTTTATTGATAAAAAATAATTAATGAGGGTGAGACACGTTTCTAGTCTATACAGTGTGTCCCAAATTGAGTGGGATATCATGTCTATCTTTTTTATTGTTATTGTTAATGATGCACAGTTTGTTAGGCTGATTCAGATTCTGCTTAGAAATCTAAAAAATTCCGAACAGTTCCGAAGATATTCGGAAAAAAACGAAAAAGTACGTTTGCGAAAAACTCCAATATTTCCATTATCGTGAAAGTTATGGAAAACATTTAAATACGAAAGTTGCTTGATTCATTAAGATACACTCATGACAATTTTCAAAATAAAAATCACTTTCACGGTTTTCGAGATAATGATAAGTAGTAACTTTATTTTTAACTGGGCGCCATCTTGGATTTTATCATAAAAATAAACTCTTTTTGTTTCTTCTTCCAATAATGTGCAACAATCTAGGTTTTCAGATAATAAATTGCTTCTTATTTGAAAATTATTATGTTTCAAGTAGGCCATGAAAACAAATAATGCGTTATGTTGTCATGCCTTCAAACCAAATAATATTTTGAGCTAAGAGTTTTCAGTTAATTATGCATACATTATGTATCATTTGAATTGAAGATATGGTGAATCATTAATAATTGAAGTAAGTTTCAGTGAAAGTAAATTGATCTAAGTGAATTGGCCAGTTTTCCAGTAAATGAGCAATGTGATATATTTTACGTCTACATAAAATGTACGACAGCCAAATATTAAAATATTTAAGAGATTGGATTCAAATATGCAGCAATATGGATGTTTGAGAAAACCTTAGAAAAATGCACCTGAAAGAAATGAAGAACTAGCTCTGGCTTGTACAGCAATGGATCCAAAAGTATCTACTCGGCAGATAGAAGTGCCAGTTAAGAGTGAAAAAGTCTGCAGCGTATAGAATTCTAAGAAAACATAGACTTATTCCCTATAAACTGGATGTTGCTCATACTCTAAAGCCAAATGACTACCAACGTAGAATAACATTTTTCAGATTCGTGATTGATAGAATAGCAGAGAACGACGATTAAATTAATCACATTCTTTGGACTGACGAATCTTATTTCAGCAACTGTGGTGTGTTTAATCGTCACAATGAACACCATTATAGCCAACAAAATACTCATATAATTATACCGAGACGAAACCAGATCCGTTTTGGATTTAATGTTTCTTGCGGCATACTGGGGAATCGTTTAATAGGTCCTACAATATTTGACGGAACTTTAACTGCGGCACGTTACCTATAAATGCTGGAAACGACATTAGAAGGGTTTTTGGACGAAATCCCATTATCACAAAATTTTGAAATATGGTAGCAACAAGATGGTATTCCTGCTCACAATGCCAGGAATGTTATTAATTATTTAAATAATCGTTTTAATAATCGAGTAACAGCTACTAATACACCTATTAGATGGCCACCCAGATCAGCATACAGCATACCTAACACCATTGGACTCCTTTCTATGGGGTACAATCAAAAACAAAGCGTACGGTAGTAATTTTGATTATAATAATATTGAAGAATTAAGGGAATCAGTGGAAGAAGCGCTGAATAGTATTAAACGTCGCACATTGGCTAAAGTAATAAACAGTTTTTTGAAACGATGTCAATTATGTTTGGCAAACGGCCAATATTTTAAGCATTTGATTTAATTATATATTTTTTTAATAAACTATCAATATTAATTTTGTTCAACTCATTGTTAAAATAAGTTGTATTCATAGTCTACTTTAATATAATAATTTTCAAATAAGCAGCAATTTATTACTTACTTGAAACCTAGATTGTAGCACATTATTGGAAGCAGAAAAAAAATTATTTTTATGGTAAAATCCAAGGTTGCGCCCATTTAAAAAATTAAGTTACTACCAATATCTACAAAACCGTAGAAGTGAGTTTAATTTTTAAAATTATTATGAGTTTATCTTAATGAATCAAGCCACTTTTGTATTTAAATGTTTTCCATAACTTTCACTATAATGGAAATATTGGACTTTTTCGCAAACGGAATTTTTCGTTTTTTCCGAATATCTTCGGAACTGTTCGGAATTTTGTAGATTTCTAAGCAGAATCTGAATCAGCCTAATAAACTGTACAACATTGCTCATTTGGGACACATTGTATAGACTCATCTTCAGTCAATAATATGGTTATGGAGATAAAATATTGTTTTCATCACCAAATCAAAGTAGAGTTGTTACAAAATTTAAACTTAAATAACCATTCTAAATAAAATAGAATAAAAATAGAAACTCCTTACTCACTACCCTCACATTGTGAAAAATTAAATAGAGGTATATTTTAATTTGTATGTTATTGGAATCGTTATTATAGCCCTTGTATAATAATAACGTGAAATGAAACAATTATTAATTTAATTCATAAATTTTATTTATTAGATACCTACATATACTTGAACATTCAATGTTTTATACAATACAAGTGTCCTGTTTTTTTAAATACAATCAATAAATAATTATTTATTATTACATATTCCAACGTTTTATACCTATCAAAAACAAAGAAACAGAACATATAAGAAACAACCAGATTCATAATTATGAAAAAAAAAGTAAACATGAGTTACATCTGCCATATTCTAGACTAAGCACCTGTCAAAACTCACCAATGTTCATTGGAATGAGATGCTATAACAAAGCAAAAAAACATTTTTAGAAATGAAAAATTAAGAAAGATAGAGAACTCTTTAAAATCCTACCTAATAAACAATGCCTTCTACATCGTAGAAGAGTTCCTAAACTCCTGATAAATTAATACATGGCTAAGTCTAACTTACCTGTAACATTACGTTTTAAACTATGTACATATATACAATAATTGTAACATTTATCCGTAACGTTCCATATTTTATTGACTAGTGTGATAAGTTGCATTACTGTAATATTAGATGAATAAATTTGACTTCGACTTTGTACTTGAACCAGTTGGTAAAGTACTTTCCTGATAATCCTGATCTGATAAGTCTGTGAAGGACAGCCCGTCTCTGCCATGCCTTTCTGCTACCCTCCGTCTTCCAGAACACATTCCTCGTCACACTATAAATAAGAAATTTTACAAATACATAACTTCATCTTAATTAACAATAACAACGACAACTATACTCGGCAGGCAAGTTTATTCATTTGTACAATTCACTACAACTAAGTTATGCTATAACTGGTAAATAATAGACACAGAAGAAATAAATTGCAGGAGAAATTCTAACACTTGTAGCATTTTTTTTGTCTTTTAATATTCATTTTCGGCTACGCACCTACATTTTGGTAACTAGAAGTTACCACTTTCTCAGTAGTTATAGAATGTGGTAGAGGTATGCTAATATACTGATGCTAAGCAACATTACTTTTGACTTTATTTATTTAAGTAGATATAAATTATCAACACTGTTATGACTTGATAAATGAAATATAGTCCCTAGTTTTTAACAAATGATCCTTGGTACTTACCAGTTCTCTTTGTTCGCATGCCTCTGTACTTAATTTACTTCTTTTGTCCGTTCTCAACTTTCCTTCCACATAAGACTTTCACTTCAGATGGGCTTGTTCAAAGCGCTGGGTTTTCCTACAATAGTGTTAGAATATAGGATATGTTTATATTAACAACAGTATGTGTTTTAAACTGGGCTGAACCTTATTTGCAGTTTTGTTTACCTGTCATGCAATGTCTGCTACATGCTCCTTGATTTCTCAAAATCAATTTTGTTAAATCTTCCATCTTGATCGTAGCGATCCACATGTCTCTTCTTATTAATAGGAAGGTATGTGGGTAATCCTCCGAGTTTTTAACAGCAGGGATGCAAACATAATGAAGCGAATGTTCCTGATCTACCCAGCTTCCTCAAGCAAGCACTATTCACCATGCATTATTCTTTTAAAATGGAAGTACTGTATTTATTATAGACCAAATATCAACGAAACAACGCCAAAACACTTTAAAAAAGCATTCGAATCCGGGAAAAACACAAGTAAACAAATAGGACGTTTTAGCTTGATTGCCAACCAGATTTTCTTTGAAAGTTCGTTGGATTGCCTAATTATTAAAATCACTAATCACTGAATTAGAATGGATATTAATTAAATAACATAACCATAACCCAAAATTATGATTGACAACATTTAGTTGGGCACGTTTCCGATAACTGTGGCGCCACGATTTGACAGTGTTTTCTGGTAAAACGCCCCAAAATAAGACGAAAATCAAAAGTACCAATTTTCGAGTTTTTGTCTCCTTTTGGAGATATTGGCCCTTTTGATCCCAACAAGCTAGCGGGATATTTGAGCAAAAGGTATGTTTGATAATGTTTGGGTGGAGAGACACGCGTTGATAAATATTTGTACTTACCAGTAAAATCACTGTTATACCATCACAATACCATAAATTGCTATTTTTCAACGAATAAACTACAAACACATTTCACTTTCACTACTAGGTTAGCCGCCATACTGTAATTATTGAAATTTGAAAAATGAAATAGTATTGGAAATATGATTCCAGGCGATTACAAATACAGTGTTGCCATTTACTTCATTTTGGAAGCTCATAGAATTATTAATTTATTCTATGACAGTAGAATAAGTTGTAGACAATAAAAAATTGAACATACACCTAACTTGACCTAACGTAAACCTAATCTTACCCAAAATCTTTATAAACAATAGAAATTTAAAAATAAAACTAACTGGATCTAACCTAAACCTAATCTTACTGAAAATCTTTTTGAACAAAAGAAAATTAAACATAAACCTAACTTCACCTAACATAAACCTAACCTTACCGAAACTCTCTTTGGGCAATAAATAATTAAACATAAACCCAACTTGACCAAACCTAAAACTAACCTTACCGAAAATCTTTTTGGGCAATAGAAAATTAAACATAAATCTGACTTGACCTAACCTAAATTCATTGTTTGAATAACTTTCATTTAAATTATGTTTCATATAGGGATACATTTTTCTATTGTCTACAACTTATTCTACTAGAATAAATTAATAATTCTATTAGCTTCCAAAATGATGTAAATGGCAACACTGTATTCGTATTCGCCTGGAATCGTATTTCCAATATTATTTTTCGTTTTTCAAATTTCAATAATTACAGTATGGCGGCTAACCTAGTAGTGAAAGTGAAATGTGTTTGTAGTTTATACGTTGAAAAATGACAATTTATGGTATTGAGATGGTATAACAGTGATTTTACTGGTAAGTACAAATATTTATCAACTTCTAAACGCGTGCTTCTCCACACAAACATTAGAAAACATACCTTTTGCTCAAATATCCCGCTAGCTTGTTGGGACCAAAAAGGGCCAATATCTCCAAAAGGAGACGAAAACTCGAAAATTGGTATTCTTGATTTTCGTCTTATTTTGGGGTGTTCTTTCAGAGTACGTCGTCAAATATTGGCGCCACAGTTATCTGAAAGTCCCCTTTAGTTGTGACATTTGTCAGTTGGTAGAAAAATACTGCTACCGTGTTGCCATTTAGTTGGAGTATACGTTTGACGAATATTATTAATGAGTTAAAAATGTAGCACTTTCGAATAAAAGCGAAGTTGTTTGCATATTTCTTAAATAATAAATGATTTTACAATCATGTTCATTAATATATTGTTGGTTTCACTTAGATATTTATACGACATTTATAAACAGGTAAAATTTTAGCACCGGCAACACCATAGAGTTTTGAAAAAAATAAATTGTGAAATCCGTCTATTTGGTTTTACATATATTGATAGTATAAATATTACAGCCTTTTACGAGATGGAAACATTCACAAATGATTACTTATCATTGTAGGACTGTATTACGTATAAACAATATCTCGCTAATTACAAGCCATATTTTTTAATAAATCGGGAAAAACCATTACGTGACCTTGAAAATCCAACATTTTTCTGTAAATAATGCTTCTGTAGGCAGAAGTGAGAGATACCGCTCTCGCCTCTGCAAACTATAGTTTGCATTGATAATATTATAGAGATATTCAATGTATCAGTAAGAATTTCCAAGAAAAAGGTGACTTTCTGAACATGTTATTATTTGAGTAGCACGTAGTCAAAAGTTTATAAATTTCGGTAAGGTTTCTATAAGCAAATAGCACATATGAGCAATTTACAATCTGTGTTTTTGCATATCAAAATATAACTATGTTCAATTGAACCGGGCTTCATATGCATACAATACGAGAAAAAAGAGACTACTGCTTCCAATTTCCCATGTCATCTTTTCTGAAACATAAATTACAACGCATGCAGATTTTCTAATCATCTCAACGGTGAAATTAAAAACTCGGAAATTGAAAGCACCTCTAGTGGAAAAAATGTTTCATACTATTGAGGACTTCTTGAGTTGAACAATTTTATACCTGAAAATTTATTTTGACATTCTTTAGACACTTTTTCGAGTAGAATCCAGTGGTATAGTTGAATTACAAATTTGCCTCCTAAATTTCCAGTTATGAAATAAAGTTACCCTACAAAAAGCATCGAGACTTGCCCACCCTGTACAGAGTGGCCAAATAAGAATGGACGCCGGCCATAATTCCGAAACCAGTAGTAGTAGTAGGCTTAACTATTGTCAGTGGTTGCTGAATATGGTGGCGGAGAGTCCCAATTTCCTCTCCCGTGTTCTATGGACGGATGAGGCGACGTTCAGTAGGGATGGCAAAGTAAGCCTACATAACATGTACTACTGGTCGAAAACGAATCCACACTGGATGCGGTCGGTTAATGTATGGTGCGGCATCATAGGCAATTGAGTCATTGGTACATTCATCTTTGACCGTTCATTAACCGGTAAAAGATATTTGAACTTTTTACAAAATTAATTGTTCGCCGCGACATGTTCTTCCAGCAAGACGGATGCCCGGCACATTTCGCGTTCAAGGTCCGAAATTGTTTAGACCTTATCTTTTCCAATAGATGGATTGGACGGGGCAGCATCTTCCCGTGGCCTCCGAGATTTACAGATCTCTCCGTCCTAGATTTCTACTTGTGGGCGACGGTTAAAGATAAGGTCTATGCTAGTAGACCCATAATATGAGGAGACATGGTGGTCAGAATTAGAGATGCCATACAAAGCATTTCCAGGTGGAAATCGAAACGGCCGTCTTGGCCATCCGGCGCAGATTGGAGGCTTGCTTTGAGGCTGATGGGCGACAGTTCGAACACCTTGGTCGCCACCGTTAATAGTTTTGGTATTTGGTTGTTTTTTGATCTGTTTCTGTTACTATTTATTGTTTATTTAGTTTTTGTGAATCGGAAAATGACTACTATCTGCAGTTTGCATTCGTTGTGCCAGTGTCACGAAAACCTTTTTTGAATAATATCATCTTCTAGGAAATCTTGTTGCATAATTCTGGCAGCAATGGTTGCATTTCACATGCATTCAAAATACAACCCAATCATATCAAAGTTCTTTTCATTTAAGTAATAAGCGCATATAAATCAACCAAATTGGAAATAACCAACGAAACTGATGGTAACTATTCATTAAAATGTATTCGATCTTTGTTGTTCGAAGTTTACTCAAACAGCAGTTTTTACGTTCTGTATTAGACCCTGGGAATAAGATTTTTCTAAAATCCAAAAATACGTCGTCAAAGACTTTTATGCAGTCCGGTTTTGTCATCTAAAAAAAATTTAAGCTTAAAAGAGGGGGCGCAGCCCTAAGCAACTTTGTTACATTAACAATAACACTGATACTGGAATGTCACCTATTTCGCGTAACAGTTGTTGAAATTGTGCCCCATTAACCTATTGGCACAGACCCTACCGATGGTAGAACTGTTCCTTACTCTTCCCAAAACATCTGGCATGATTAAACGTATGTCTGCCCGAATTCTTACCTTCAAGTCTTCCAGATTTCTAGGTATGTTGAAATACGCCTTAGTTTTTAAATCTGAGGGTATAATATCCAAGGATCTGGGAAGCCACTCGCCGTCCCATCCACCTGTTTAGAAATGTAGTTTTTAAGAATTCCCTTACATTTCTTTAAAAATGGGGAGGAGCTCCATCCTGCAGAAAAAATATCCTTTGGTCTAAATTTCCATCATTAGGGAATATTCCTTGGAGTTCTGGTATTAAAAATGTTTGAAGAAAATGTTAATACAGGTCGCCAATAATATTGTCTTCAAAAAAGAATGGACCAATTATCTGTCGCCTATTATTCCAGATCCAGGTTATTTCGAGGTTCATATTTTGCCCAAAGATTGTCTCCAACAACGGTTAATTTCCTTATAACATAAATTTTTGTTTAGCTTTCAAACTTACTTGACCCTCTAAACTAAATGTT
This sequence comes from Crioceris asparagi, assembly GCA_958507055.1. Classification (NCBI taxonomy): domain Eukaryota; kingdom Metazoa; phylum Arthropoda; class Insecta; order Coleoptera; family Chrysomelidae; genus Crioceris; species Crioceris asparagi. The sequence continues at coordinate 47,296,718 of OY293829.1, forward strand.
GCTTCATCAGAAAAAAGTATCCAATCTAAATCAAGAGAGAGAGAGAGAGAGAGATAAATGCTTTATTGTCGAAAAAATATAAGTTTTGTAGACAAAGCAAAATAAAAATATCAAAATCAAAATCAAACAATACACAAACAAAACAAAGTCAAAACTAAAAATTAAATTGAAATTAAATAAATTTATATAATATAAAACAAAAATATAAAAATATAAAGATGTAAAAATATAAGATAATAAGTATAAGAATGTAACCTATCTGTATATTCGGTTAGAAAGTAAGTTAATATACAGCTGAAAATTCATTCAGAAAGTAAACACTAACTAAATCACAAATAACAAAAACAAATTGTGTACAAACAATAAACCAGTGCATGAGCTGAGCAGAAACGTGCCTTAGTGAAAAAGTTGTTAACTGCATAAAAGGCATTATCTAGGTAGTAGGTAATTTAATTGAAAGTTTGGCAAAATCTGGGAAAAGCCGTTATAGATTTAATTTCGTGTGACAGATGATTTTGCATTACAAAAGACCCTTAGGATATCAAACATCAAATAATATTCACTAAACCAGTGGGTGTAAGAAGCTTAATATTAAGTATTAACAATTTTTAACAAAAATGTCGCTTACTGCATACAAGGCTCTCTCCAGTAAGTATGATTTCAAAACCTTTCGAAATTCAGGAAACCCCAGAATGGAAGGGCGTATCGGAAGTGCGATTCAAAAATGGCATCATAGACTGTTCTAGAAGTAGACAAGTTGAGTTCCTTGGAAACTGATCTCAGCGCAAAGCAGGCAGAACTTAACCTTTTTGACAAAGCATCGATGTGCGAGTCCCATTTTAAACGGTTGTCTACAATAAGGCCCAAGAATTTCACAGATTCAACGGCCTCAATAGTACTAATAGTACTTTTATATGACAAAACTTTTGTTTTAGAAACGTTGAGGCATAGGAGATTTGAGTCGCACCAAGATTTAATCGTGACTAAGTCTCTAGATACAGTCCTATGAAGTGTCGTAATATCCGGGTTGCTCCACGTGAAACTAGTAACATCCGCAAAGAGGCAGATTTCACCGCTAATGTCCAGACTAGCAATGTCGTTGATAAAAATCAGAAACAAAATAGGACCCAGCACTGAACCTTGAGGCACTCCATATTCAATTGGCTTGCAAGAAGACATCGACGTATCAACCCTCACGATCTGACTCCTGCTGTTGAGATACGATTTAAACCATTCGAGAGACACTCCTCTGAAACCGTAGTACTGCAATTTATTAGTTAATATATTATGATCGCAATCAAAAGCCTTAGAGAAATCACAGAAAATTGTTGCTATAGAGTGATGATTGACAAGGTTTGAATATACATTATTAAAGAGGGAAAACATTGCATAATTTGTGCATCTGTTAATTAAAAATCCAAATTGATGGGTAGAGAGTATATTATATTTAAAGAGAAAAGATAGAAGCCTTTTTTCAACCTCATTCTCCAACATTTATTGTACTGGCTGCATTTGGAATGGTTTTATGCCAGTAGATTTTATGATCTTCAACACAGTTTTATGATCAATATTGTGGTCACGAGATCATTGCCTTACTGGTGTAATTGGGTTTTCTTTATAAGTCAACAGGATATCCAATTTATTTTCATCTTATACTCTTGGAGGGTCTTCTTCGAGGACCATGTCTCACATGACCCAATTTTCTAAATTGCTTTTCAATTTTGCTAACTGTACTTCAAGACAGAGGTGGTCAATCGGGATACCTTCAAACCCAACTATCATTTCAATTTTTAACGTTTCAGTTAAATATTTTTTTATTTTCAATTATTTTAAAATTATGTAATTATAAAATTGTAGAGGAACACAAGCCCACAAATTAGTGGGGACTATATGGAGTGTCCCAAAAAACCAGAACAGCACAAAGTTGCGTTTTTTTAAATGCACCACCATATATATTTTTACATTTTTGTATTCTACATAAAATAAAGAGTACAATGGTGAATCACTTGTCAACATTCAATTGCTTGTTTAGGAGTTAAACAATGAAAAATAGACATTTTAGCCCCTTTGACACCTATTTGTGCCAAAAGGGTAAAAGACAGAGAAAAATAGGTGTCACAAGCCTATCTTAGTTTTTTCGGACCTATTGAATAGCGCTCTCAAAAATGGTACCGGAAATGGTATCAAATATGGTACCGGAAATGGTACCAAATATGGTACCATTTATAAACCACTGTCAATTAGGTCTCAAACAGGTAAAATAGGAATGTCAAATTTATTTTTCTCTATCTTTTACCGCTTTGGCACAAATAGCTGTCAAAGAGGCTAAAATGTTGATTTTCAATTGAACGTTGACAATTGACACACCATTGTACTCGTTATTTTACATGGAATCCAAAAATGTAAAAATATATAGGACGGTTTATTAAAAAGAACGCAACTTTGTGCTGTTCTCTTTTTTGGGACACCCTGTACAGTCCGAACTAATTTTAAAATGTGGTTCTAGTGTTCCCCTACAACTTTTGTATTTACATCATTATAAATTGATTGAAAATAGAGAATCTATTCTACTCCCTCGCACTAATTGGACACCCTGTATATTTAAATTTGCCTAAAATGGGCTTAGGCAAATGTTATTCGACTAGTCAAATATCATTTTCCTAGTCAAATGGCATCTAAAGATAAAATAAAACATTTGCCCCGGCAGATAGTATTTGTCTAGGCAAAACCTATTTGCCTGAATTTGCTATTTGCCTACGACATATATATATTTCAATTATTCATCCTGATAAATCAAGCTGATTCATGATGTAAAACTTGTATCCGCATTATTTTTTTAAACCTATCAGGAATCAAAATATAAGCAAGGTAATTGACTTTTCGTAAGCACTGTATATGTATTTGTGCAGAATTATTTTTGTTAAAATCATAGAAGAGCGCTTTCGACTACTGAATAGTCATCATCAGTACTTACCTGTTAGCAAATAACAAACCTGACGAGGTATGATGTTGCTCATGTTTTGAAGGCAACTTTAGCGCAGTTCTTAATTATGCAACCAGCAATTTTATTTATAATTAGCTTTTGCCTGCGACTTCGTGTGCGTGGCACGATAGACAGACAAAAATTCTAAAAACTGTTGTTTTGTTGTTCTAATAAATACCCTTATTAGTTTTTCTTAAATATTTATACATCTTCTTCTTCTTCTGGCTCATCATCGGTTATGTACACCTACACGTGATTTTGACATAGAACATAGAGCTCGTATATCTCACATGAATATATATGCATTATCCCGAAGATCATGCTCAGAAGACTGAAGACATTGCAGGAGGACCAAATAAAAGATGTTGCCACCATAAGATCGATTAACGTTGAAGCCCTGAAGCTCTTCAATTAGACCAAGAGGCCGATCCACGCTAGGTATCCGGAAGACCGGGACGACTGCTTTACACCCGCAATCTGATGGAATTTTCGAACTGATGGACAGGACCATCAATCTATACCTATCGAAAGGAATCTCTAAACGCCAGAGGGTTTGGGAACAGTGCATATTATGTACCTTCTTGTTTACCAATCTGCTATTCATGAGACAAACGGCCACTCACTTGCCATTATAGTATTTGTTGAGAATGAAGAATTCCGTCTGACCTGAACTTTAGCTGTAAACCAAGAAAAGCTTGGCAGGAGACGATAATGGTATCATGCCCATACGAGAAGTTGGACAAGTCTCATGAACAAGCCATCTGTAAAATCCACATAGAAAATTTTCCCTCTCTGTCGGTAGGCTTCGAGGTCTAAGCATTTCACACTTTCGCCAGAGACAACCATCTTTCGCACGTTCAGTATGGAAATAAGTACTTGGGAGAAATTGCACGGCTACTTTTTCAGAAAATAGAAACAACGAAATGTGAAATATATTAGCACTGAGCCTCGAAGCCTGGCTACGGGGATTTTTGATTTGGCAAAGTAAGTACTCGATTGTCAAGCGACTCAATCTTAATATTGAACATATACATACTTGTCCACTGGCTCGATACTTCTCTTTCTAGCTTGCTGTAAAGCCCATTTTGCGAAAAATGATTTCCGAATATGTATAATTATAATGAATTAATAATTTTATGAGTTTGATTTTATTTTGCTATTTATAGAGTTATAGATAATTTTGTTCATTTGATAAACAGATAATATTATCAATATCTAAACATATATTGTGTACCTATCAGCGATATAGGTATTTTTAGGTATTATAGAATCGATTTTGATTACTGCATATTAGAGGAAACAGTCCCAAGTTAAAGTGACAGGAAGAAACTGGTAAATATATAACAGATTTAAAATTTTACGAAAATTAAACAAGATTAAAGGTCTACTACATTTTGAATGAGAGGTTAATTTTATTTTATCTACTATTTTTTCATTCAGTGTAGGGCAAATAATCCGGACCGGTTATAAGTGACAGCAGATTTGAATTTGCGCCGTCCGTTTTACCTACAAAAAATAATGTTCTATTCTACTGTCCCTTCCCTACCTAGCCTACGTCACTCATCATACGCAGTCATATACATATTATCAGTTATTTTGAATACCTATTAAATATCGAAAAAAGTTCAAAGTGTCATATGTCTGAGTTCAATTGTTTTATAAATATTGGCATGAATTATGGGTAGAAAAAAGAGACGCTCCCAATTCCATTTTTTATTATTTATATACATTTTGCATTATTATTGATTACTACTCGGTCCTAATTTGTTTATGTCATTTATTTCACAATTTTGAGTGATTAGTTAATAACCAACAATGAGGTCACATTTTTGATAAGCGCCAAAAAATCGAATTGGCTCGTAGCCTGTGCATTAGGTAAATTTCAAAGTTTTTACTTTTCATTCTTTATCTACTTCTTTTAGGGAAAGGGGAAAATACCTCAAACCAAAGTTGTAGGTACAGATCATATGTATAACTCTAAAACATTTCAACTCTGAATGATTTTGTATAGATAATATAGGTATTTAAACAGAAAATCACCCAAAAGTCGTGTTTACCTAAAGGGCTAGCACATAATCTTTAAAAATTCACTTTTTGAGAAAATCTTTTTTGGTGCTAGTAGAGCTAATTAATTGTTGTATTCCAAAATGAACTGATCTTCTAGTTTTTTGAGAAATGGCTGCTTTGCTAGCACAGAAACCTTTCTAAAAGCAAAGCAGCCATTTTCCAAAAACTATAACAGCAATTCATTTCGTAATTCAGCACTTAATTAGCCCTAGAAGCACTTAATAAAGAAGTTTTTAAAGATTGCTCTGCTACCGTTAGGGACGTATTTATCTGTCCCAATCGGTCCTTATCCCGCTATCTGAATCCCGAGTAGTAGAGGGCGCTGAAAACAAATATTTTCCGAAAATACGAAATATAGCGATCGTATACGAGTTTTGACGAAATTTCTAAAAATGACAAGAAGTAATTAACCTTCATGCCATATTCTGTGCTTTTTTTAATATGGGCGTCGCCATTGTTTGAAGTTTGATTCTGTAAACAATTTGTTATTTGATGATTATTTTCATCAGAAAGTAATGATAATGACTAATTATTCCAGTTTTTGTGGTTTAGGTGAACGTAAGATTTACGGAAAGCATACATTTCCAACTAATCTAGTGAGTACTGGCATAAATATAATGATTAATATTGTGAGATTATAAGAATTATTATCAAAATATATTTATTGTAGGTATGCAAATGATAAAATCAAATTTACCTTCAGGTAAACAACACTCTAGATGATGGATAGCTGCAAGTATTTCAATTAAAATTACGTAGATAACATTGTAAACCCTGCCCTGGCAGAATCAGCATATACAATTTACCACACTTATTGCACATTAACACCTTATCTGAAGTAAGTGTCACATAGGCATTGGAGATAAACAACTCAATATCCAGAATACTTGTTTTTAGTAGAATTTCAGAATAACTGAACATCACATCTGCATTTCCAACAACTGTGATCCTATCCAAAGCGTTTAGAAGTAGAGTATCTGGATTCTCAAAACAGGATTCAATAATTTACACAAACTCTGGCAACTGAAATCATCCATCTTCTTCGAACACACAAACAAGCACCTTTATGGCTATAAAACAGGAGACATTGTCATGGAAAATGAAATCTTGGCTGAGAAATATAAAAGACTGGTCAAACACTATACACAGTTTGATACACAATGTTCAAAACCGAGGCGAATTTGCCAAAGAGGTCATCAAACTCAACAGCTATGGAAAATAAAACATTGTTGACACAGGTTTTATTTTGTAATATCTTAGATTTTCTCCTCAATGAAGATGATATAATCATAATTTTATATAAACAAAGGTTCACGTAGAAGTCTTGAAAATTCAGAGCACAAAATGGATGATAATGAGAAAGTATTCTTTGCAGATCTTAAGAGGTTTTGGATCGAGTATACGACCGTGAATTGAACCCACCTTCCGCCAATATTGGCGCATACTATTTTGAATCATTTATGTAGGTATAGATATTCATTAGTAGAATGGTTGTTGTAAATTAATGCGCCTTTGTAAGGGAAGCGACCATTTTTTTTAAATTACTTACATCCTATGTAGGCAGTTTTCTTGGTCTGCTCAAATCTTATGTATTTTGTAGACGACGTAAGTATCGGATTCACATATTATATGTTTTTGACTTGAAACTTTAGATTTATCAACTTTGCTGCTCTTTGACAAACATTCCCGGAAACATTCCTGTAGTTTGTTAAAATATATAAACAATATGTAAATATGATTGTATGAATTTCAAGATAATTATAAGTAATATTTCAATTTATTGAATATATTTTGTAATTTCATCAAAATAGCTTTATGAAATTGATGTTTCTAGATAATAATAACTATAGTTTGAATACCCATCGAGTGGGGTTTCATCACGATTCCTGACGTCATCTGCCATTTTACGCATGTAAATGAATTTGTTTTATTTGGCGAATATATTTTAATTGATTTTGTAATTTGGATATGTTATGTTAATAAAACTTTCTTTAATCTAATTATACTTTCATTCAACATAAAGGCGAACGCAAAAATTGTTGTTATATCTTATAATGTATTACATCAATTTTTGTGAACGTTTTTTCTAAATATTTGTATTATTTAATGACACGGTATTTCAAATATTCCCGCGATTTTTAAATCCTTGATGCGAGCGCCATCTAAGACGCGGTCGATGGAAAATGTGGACAAGTGAATTCTTGACGATTCAAAATTTATTATTGAGTTGACCGGCTGATGGTTGTCTCTGGAGAAGCTTTAAGAAACATGAAGGATTCAGGAGTAATATTCAAAAAGAGGTTATCGTTTGATATCTATTTTATGATTTTAGAACCAGCTGATGGTTGTCTCTGGAGGAGCTTTAGGAAACATGAAAGATTCAGGAGTAATATTCAAAAAGAGGTTATCGTTTGATATCTATTTTATGATTAGAACCAGCTAATTGCCGATTCATCCTTAAAAATATTGATATAAATAAAAATAATACTGGGATCTTGTACCGATTCTCATTGGCTTGGTGATGAGGTTAACATCAAACAGATACGAATTAGAACCCCAGAGATTTGTGGGAATATTGACTTGTGAGTGATACATACCTATGTGATGTGATGTGAAATATTGGAGAATTACGTGAGATTTAATCAACTTTATTTTATATAATTTTTATAGTAAATCTTTTCTGAAGAAAAACTAGACATTAATCAAATGTATTCTATAATCAGTAGCTCTCAAAGGCTGATATCTCAAATTAATTATAATAAATATTGACATCAAGATCTTAAAATTGAGATCCCAAGAGTGAAGGTATGATAACCATCTGGGTTTAAAGTATTTATCATAATAATCTGTCCATCACAATTATTGCTATACAGTCAAGGAGAAAGCCACAAAAAATATTAAATCAGTATCATCAGTATAAATCTAGGATCCGCTCCCATTTAACACCCTTAGGTTAGCTGCTGTGTGGGTCAATGTTGGAATTTTAGTAAATCCGTGACAATAACCACTTAACAAGCGCCGACATCCTTTCTCCTTATCAATAAAAAATGAACCGTACAAAAAATGCAGCGGAATGAGGAAGACTCAAGAGCGTGGGATCTTTGAAAGATTATCTAGTGAAGAGGAAAAGAGAAGACAAAGACGACGACCATCAACAAGAAGAATCAGTGATTGAGAAAAGTAGAAAACTGTTGGATCATCAGTAGCTAGAACATTTGTCAAATTTAAGGAAAGCGCATTAGAAATGGACGAAATTGAAAATCTAATTACAAAAATGTTCCCAGAACTAAAAGAAGAAATAAGTATTCTGATGAGTTGAAAGCAACAACTAACGAGATAAAACAACTACGTGAAGACATTGCAAGGAAAGAGACAAGAAGGAATGAAGAAAAATGAAAATGGATACAGGAGAAGACCGCTCAGAGCACGAGAATTCAAAGTCTAGAAAGTTTTGGCGAACACCAAGATCAGAACGAAAGAAGGAACGAATTTATAAAGAAATAAATTGGCGTGAACACGACAATCTCAGAAGCGTAAACCATTTCCAAAAAAATGCTGATTGCAAAATTTCCCAATATAGACTTCAAATTCCAAATTCTCAAAGGAGAAAATGTGTTCATAGACAGCGACTTAACTAAAAAAAAACCAATGGCCTGTAGTCAGCGGAAAGGTAAATTTCTCAAAATTCATTGATTTGAAATTTTAACAACTTTTTCATTGGTATACCTACATGTTATTACATTAAATTGCCGTATGTGTCATAGCCTTGCGGTTAGAGGTTTTTGTTTTGGCTGTTGAATATCAAGCAGACAGGGTTCGCGTTCCACTTCAAGGCAGAATTTTTTTTCGCCTATTTCTTTTCAATAAATATACTATATATTTTTTTTAATAAGGGTCTTTATTAAGATCTCCAGAAAATGTACAATTACATCAAATTTATATTGAGTGTTCATGTTTTATCAATATTTCTTATTTTTTCTTCAATAATTTTAATTTTTTTATCAGTGCATTTTATGGAAAATTGCTTCGAACAAAAGTTGTAGGTACTGATTATAGATAAAACCCAAAATTATTTTTGATGGTATTTACACTACGGCTCTTTTTTGATATTTTTTTTGGATGTTTGAACGATCGCCATTTTGAAACTACTTACACGATAATGCCCAATAACGAACTTGGCCGAGATATTTAAGAAATTGATTTTTGTAGTAAGTTTGAAGTTGATACCTCCAAAACTGCGATCTCTATTATGTTAACAAAATTGGTGATATCCCATATATATATAAACTTTTCAAACAAAAGTTTTTTCTGGACTTACTTAGACATATGACAACATGCCGTTGAATTTTTTCGAAATTCAAAAGTGTGAACGATTAAATCATCCAATACAAAGTTGACTAAAATAGGTGAGATAGTTGATCCCATTGGTGTGCCGAATAACTGCTTGTAACATATGTTCTCGAACATTAGATAATTAGTATCAAACACAAATTTAAGTATTTGGATGAATGTATCTAAGGTGATGTCACAATGTAAGGTTATCTCATCCCAATGTTTAGTTATAAAAACTAGAACTAAGTTGAAAGGTAAATTTGTAAATAAAGACATAACATCAAAGCTTACAATAATATAGTTGTCTGGTACTTGAACATTGTTGATGAATTTGCTAAAACTGAATGAATCTTTTATATAGATATCGTTTTCTTTGTTATACGATAAAGTCAAGATATTAGTTAGATATTGAGTTAATTTGGAATTTGGGGAATCTATCGAAGAAACTATTGGTCTCATTGATAATGTCGGCTTGTGTATCTTAGGTAGTGTGTACAGTTTAGGTGCAACAGAGTTATAAATAGTCAATGACTCAGCCTCGTTATCACTGATGGAATTGTTTGTTTTAAAAAGTGACACAAGTTTGTTGGCTTTCTGTTGTAATGTACAAGTTGGATCTTTAGTGAGTTTTTTATAATATTGTTCGTCGGATAATAATTCTAAAGTCTTACTAACATAATCTGTTTTATGCATCACCACTGTTGCATTACCTTTGTCGCTTTTGACAACAATCAATTCTGGGTGGTTTTTTAAGAACAGTTTACATTTCTTAAATAATTGATTAAACATATCATTTTTTAGATAGTATAACTAAACATTGGGATGAGATAACCTTACATTGTGACATCACCTTAGATACATTCATCCAAATACTTAAATTTGTGTTTGATTCTAATTATCTAATGTTCGAGAACATATGTTACAAGCAGTTATTCGGCACACCAATGGGATCAACTATCTCACCTATTTTAGTCAACTTTGTATTGGATGATTTAATAAGGAGATGCGTAGACAGAGCCAATTTTAATATACCTTTCATCAAACGATATGTTCATGACCTAATTCTATCTATTCCTAGAAATAACACAACAGAGCTATTATACATCTTCAATAATTATAATAATCACCTACAATTTACGGTAGAACATGAGATCAACAACACCATACCGTTTTTAGATATGCCCCTCATACGAGACACAACATCATTCACACAAGGTGGTACCGAAAATCCATAAGCAGTGATAGATATATCAACTTTCATTCTCATCATTCTAATCGTATGAAAATTAACTTGATATTAGCTCTTAAAAACAGAGTCGAAAAATTATGCCATCCCAAATACAAAAGATAATGTCTTTCAGAACTGAAAACAATCCTAATTGAAAACTCCTACCCACCAAAATGTATCAACTCTCTTTTAGTCAACAATTGTACCCACACACGTCACGACAACCTACCAGCCCCGAACAATCAAAATAATTTGACAACAGAAAACACAACACAACTTACAGATATTAAATACCATTCATTACCATACATTGAAGACCTGACACCTAAGCTAATTAATATATTAAAGGGCATTCCTTATAAAATAGCATTAAAAAACATGAAGACAATTGCACAATTACATACAAAATTAAAAACACCTTACAAAACTACAGAAAAATCCAATGTGGTATACCAAATCAATTGCCGTGATTGTAATGGGGTTTATATCGGTGAAACGAGACGCACTCTTAAAGGTCGGATCATCACACATAGAAGTGATTGTAAGTTAAAAAAGAAGTCCTGCACACTAGTAGAACATGTATTAGATACAGGCCACAGTATGAATTATGATGAAGCCATTGTCTTAGTGACAGAAGAAATAAATTATTTTAAGAGAACTTTTTTAGAAATGGTCCATATCAAGAATAATCCAAACTGCCTCAATAAGAAAAGTGACGTTCAGGGACTCAGCAACATATATACATATTTATTATTAAACATTAACCTCAATTAGGAACAAACAACAACAAATCAAAATAGACAGAATTCGACAACTGTCAACTAAAGTAATAATTATATTAACACAATAAGTGACATGGACATACAATTTTTCGTTTTCATATTTTATGCATAGTAGTTACATGTCTAATATCAAATTAGTTCGGATCGTATATTGTCGTTGAAAAGTTTGTCTTTATCCCACTGCCTCCGCGTTAGTAAGGTTTGCCAAATATGTGGATCACATTGACAATGATTTTCAGAATTTATTTAATTTTAATTAAAAAACAAGATTAAAATGTAGTGTGTAGTGTTTTAATTATAAGTATGAAGATTATTATGTTTTTTGTTGTAGCAGTTTTTTTGTTCAAAACTTCATAGCTGAGTAAGGTTTTTTTAAGGTTTTTTCTTTGTCCAATTCAATAATCAATAAATTATCTATTTATAGATGTCTTGAGAAAGGAAGAAAATAATTCCGAAAGCTTGACTAATTAGCAAAGAATCTACGTGTTTTATTTGCCCATTCCGAAGAATTGACTGCAATCCCACTAATCTTATATATATATATATATATATATATATATATATATATATATATATATATATAAACTTTTGAAACAAATGTTTTTTTGGACTAACTTATCGACATATAACAACATGCCGTTGAAATTTTTTCGAAATTCCATAGGTACATTTCTATAAGAAATTTAGCTAAAAAGAATGAAAAAAACGAAAAATCGTTCAACAAAAACTTTTCGTGAATGACGAGATGTAGGTACATGTGGGACGAAGTGGAGAGAGTAAGATGCAACTGCGGTCAAAGAACTAACGCTATATAGATCTTACAACCAACTCTCCTCAAAAACGACTACAGCAAAGAACAGGGACGTGAAATTAAATAACCAAATAAGAAATGTAAAGAAAGCAAGAAAACTCAACATGACAATGGCAACGACAACTCTAAGCACACTACCATCTGTTTTTGGAACGTAAATGGGTCAAAGATTTTATATCAATTAGACAAGCAACCAAAAAATTTACTCACAGAAAACGACATAATTTGCAGCACCAGCTGAATTCAACGAATTTAAGAATATGAACCAACCAGCAATAAAACAAACGGCCTCGACTGAGAAGGCGGACACTTAGCGATAATTTACTAAAATAATTATGACATGGAATTAATAGAAAGTGGCAACAATCTGGATAATATGCAAATTTACTTCACAAACTAATGAATTATACTAATGGTGAATTATAAGAAGTCAAATGAAAACCCCGAGACTTTCATAGAACTGTTTAATAAAACGCTGTATGAACTAAATAAAAGTAAAACGAACTGGATATGGCTTGTCGAGTGTGGGATATCAACTGTCAAATAATAGTTGAATATACTCAAGTAATGGAGTATCAGTCCTACACAGAAGGTCTCGACAATAATTTCGCGTATTCACTAAGAAGAAGTCCTCCAGGTACAGTGGTTAAAAGCTAGTTTGGTAAAAGATGTTCGTGAGTAAGGGAACAAGCCTTATTCACTAGTGTCGACTACTTGGGGAACAAGCCCAAGTAAGCCCTGAAGGAAGTAGGAGTGTAAGAGAGGCGACAAGCCTTTCTTACTAGAGTCAACTACTTGGGGAACCAGCCCAAGTAAGCCCTGAAATATTAGAGTCGACTACTTGGGGAACAAGCCCAAGTAAGCCCTGAAGGAAGTAGGAGTATAAGAGAGGCGACAAGCCTTTCTCACTAGAGTCAACTACTTGGGGAACCAGCCCAAGTAAGCCCTGAAATATTAAAGTCGACTACTTGGGGAACAAGCCCAAGTAAGCCCTGAAGGAAGTGAGAGTGTAGAAGAGTGAGAAGTCTCTCCTACTAGAATTGACTACTTGGGGAACAAGCCCAAGTAAGCCCTGAAAGTTAAAATTAGCGTGAGGGAATTTAGACAAGATAGCAAGACTAGTAGTGAAATAAAACTCTCGGTATATATGGAAAACCTGCAGAAGCTGACATGAGATGTTTTCGGAATGAGTCGAATAAACTGACTGAATTTTAATGCGAAGCAGCACGCCTTTTATACTGCTGATCTGCTTAGCTATTGGTGGAAATTTATTTATCCAAGTTACCCTTTTTGGTTGTTACGCGATTTTCACTTCATGTCAGCTGGATACAGAACGACATTTATTTTTAATATTTACAGGGTGATTTTTACAATAATAAATTATGTTGAATAAAAACTAACTGTCACAGGGTGATTTCTACAATTTTGAATTAATAATAAACTGAATAAAAACTGTGTCACAACATAGCTTATTGGAGGAGACTTTAATCGGCCAGTCGGGGAACTAAATCAACTCGAAGAAGAAATCAGTCTTGGGGGTGTCTTTCAATAAACTATGGCGACTTGAAATATAATAGAAAATAATAGAGGCAAAAAGCTAGTGGAGCAGCGGAAGAGCACGGACTTATATTACCTAACGGAAGAACAAGAAATGATTCAACGACAAAATATACCTACATCTTCATCAAAGGTAGAGGCACCATCTACTTGGTTTTTGTCAATGACCCTGTTCTAAATATTGTCCAAGACTTGAAAGTAGAAGACTGGATGCTAATCTCCTCATTTACCTGTAATTTTAACGATAATTGGTCCCAAAGAAAAACAAGTTAGAACACCAAAAAAACTAGAAACAATTCCTAAATTTGGAGATAAGAATTGCATGACAACTTTATGCAGGCACTGGACAACAGCGACCGAATATATTTCAACAGTAACAGAGTCGACGATCTATACGACATACCACAATTTCCTAGAATGTTTGAAATCTGCAGCAAGCCAAAACAGACTCTTGATTGAAATAAGAAATCCAACTCCCGCCAACACCATGGACGTTCGATGGTACGACAGTGAAAGCCAAAGCAAGAAACGAGAATGGAAACGTGTTTTCAGGCAATACAGAAATCGTAGAGCCTCAGAATCTTTTCAAAACTACATGTCAAATAAATGTGAATACCTACACCTCTTAAAGATGAAAAAAATATATTATAAAGATGCTCTAGCCACACTCGCAGAAGTTAAAGACTCAAAAACGTTCTAAAAATATAAAACGATTTACCCATAAGCAAATAACTGCCAATGAAATTTCACTGGAAAGATGGACCAAATACTTGAATAATAACTACCACAGAAAACTATTTGAACGCCGCCATCTCAACGGAAGAGTTACTAGCTATAATCAAAAATGGAAAGATCAACAAAGCGAGCGGACCCGATTTAGTTCCATTTGAATATTTCGAAGCCTTAACACCACTATGGCTTCACTATCATCTCAATCTGCTCAACAAGCGAAATATTTCCTAAAGCCTGGTACGAAACTAACATGAAGATAATATATAGAAAAAGATGAAGAATGAAGAAATGAAGAAAGAAAAGAACAATAATCCTGATAACTATCGGGGTATCGCTTTAATGAACACTATAACCAAAATATTCACAAGCAGATTGTACAGAAGGCTAAGCCAATGGTGTGAAGAAGCTAGTTTACTTCCGGAAGAACAAGCAGGTTTTAAACAGAAAATAAGATGCCTTGATAACCTTTTCATTCTGAACGCTGGCATCAACAACAATATAGCTCCAGAAAAATTGTACTTATACGCTATATTCAGATTTCAGGAAGGCATTCGACTCCTTACAACGTCTGACGATATGGAATAAGCTATTTAAGATCTGGATCAGCGGCAAAAATGTCAGACTATTAAAATCTTCTACAAAAACACCACCATTAAAACCACAACTGGGTCAGAGGAACCAGAAGTCCAGATGACTGACGGAGTAATGCAAGGAGACAGTCTCCTCTTTTATTAAGCCTGTTTCTTAGTGACATTATCGATTACTTCAAACTTTAAAGACAAAGAACTGAAAGGAGTCAGAATTACACCTAATAAATCACTATCTACGCTTCTGTATGCAGATGATATAGTTGTGTTGGCTACATCACTCCCGGATGAAAACAGAAAGCCTAGAGCCCTGAAAAGCTACAGCGAAAAATACAAACTCATGGTCAACACTGAAAGGCCAAAGACGTTGCATTCCTCCGTGGGCGTATGGCGAAAAATTTGGGAAATTTCTATTACGGGCAAGAACACACAGAAATTGACAAAAATTACACGTACCTAGGACTTCCTTTTTCAAGCTGTGGATTGTACAGGGCAGGCACATTTCGATGCTTTTATAAGGTAATTCGGTAACTATTAGAATAGAAAAAATCAATGGCACAGTCTCGATTTCTTTTATTGAGGTCAACTCAATGGTGAAAACAAAAAATTAGCTATCGTCTTTTGTTTTCTAGTTATAACCTTAAACAAAATTTTGTGCGTATAAGATAAATGCCTATATCTTACTCATTTGTGTGAAGTTATCGAAAGTTTGTTCTGACATTCTTCAGGCACTTTTATGAGTAGAATCCAGTGGCGTAATTTGATTTTAAATTTGCTTCTCAAGTTTGAAGTAATGAGATATTTTTTTATTGATAACAATAGGTGGTTATGTCATATTTTAAAAGGGATGTTTTTTTCTTTCCAAAAGTACCCATATAGTTTATAGGGCATTGAAAAAGTATTACTTATTTTAGATATGAATTAAATTTACTCTTAGCAATTGTTTTTTCACTTTATACATAGCAGGCGTTTGTCAATTAAAGCATTGTTGTTGCGTCTGTCATTAAGGAATATAATTTCGTATTTAATGCGCTTATGATCAAAAAGTCAGAGTCAATGGTTTATGAAAAGTATGAAAAATATGATATGATAGAATGTTTTGTTGTAAGCAATAACAATTCAGATATATCTGCGAAAGTATATTTCAATTTATATCCAGAAAGAAGACAACCTCATAAGGATATTTTTAAAATTTAATAGCCAACCTTATTTATGGAGCATTTAACAAACCAAGACAAAAACATTACAATATTACAGATTACTTCACAAATTTATAGGATATAGGCATGCATCAAACACGCAAGAAATGAGTTTTAGGTAATAACTAGAACATAAAAGACGATAGCTAATTTTTGTTCTTTCCAATGAGTTTATCTAAAAAGAGATCGAGACTACGTCATTGATTTTTTCTTTTCTAATAGTTACCAAGTTACCCTATTAAAGCATCGAAATTTGCCCACCCTGTACAGCAAAGCATTAAACCACTTCATACAAAAAGCAAAAATAGCTACAGCCAAAGTATGATCTGATCACAGCCAGATCGGACAGCTTCAACACAAAATCAAGACTATTTCAAGCCTGTGTTTCTTCTACACTACTATATGGTTGCGAGGTTTAGTCACTTAGATACTTCGAGGAGATCGAAACTGGCCAAACAAACTTTTTCAAAAGTTTGTATTTCTGGCATCGAACAACACCAAACAATGCAGTCCGACTGGAAACGGGACAAATACATTTACGAATAAGGACGGTAAAGCAGACCCTTAACTGGTACTACAAAATACAGTGAACGACAGACAGAAAATATGTCTAAACGCTTTAAGTTCAGAACATCAAAAACCGAGAAACCTGCCAACCTTTAACTGTGCAAGGCAACTGGATTTGCGTCTGAGGACAATATGAACCCCTCTTAGCTGAAGAGAACAATTTCTGACATGATAGAAAAGTCCAAAAACCATGAATTCAGAACAGATCTGGTCTGGAACGTGTTTACAACTCTAACTATGTACCCCATTATTGACATATAAGACTGCAAGCTCAGAAAACGGTGAAACTTACATAACATTTCGAACTAAAATTGACAAAATCCGTACTACAGATCATCTGAGACTGGCAAACGTTAACGTAATTAGATTGTATTTCCAAGGATGTTCATACAACATCAACAGTTACGAGATACGTTCATTGTGTAATTTGGAAGAAAATGAAACAATAACGCATTTTCTGCTCGTGTGCCCCATCCCGGAAATCTGAGAAAATCAACTATCCATCCATTAAACCAGGAACCAACAGTTGATAATATTAAGGAAATCAAGTCAGTGAAGCACTTGAATCTTCTGTATCAAATTACCTAAAGTACAAGCTTTTAGATTGAGATCATATGACTATACGATTTACAAATTTAAAGTAATACAAGCCACAAGCTACAAACTTATAGGTAACTTGTAAAAAATTTATCTCAATTTGTCAAAGTCTTCAAAGAAATAAAGCCATTATTATTATTCTAATTATTATAATCTAAGGCATGAAAAGAAAACCCCATTTGAAATATCCCAATATCTTAAATTGCAACACATCAAAAACTTAATCTTTATTTAAATTTTCACAACAAATTTGAAAAACATTATTGTTTAAAGAATGAAAGTTGCCTAACTTTCTAACTTTCAATCGAAGGGGGTTTAATGTAGGGATGAATTTTGTTCGTTTCAAAATCTCATTTCATATTCTAAAATTTACCTGATTTGGATTTTGTTAAATATGCATCATAATAGAAATAATCAGTTTATTGCACACTAAAAATAGTGAAATATTACTTAAGTATCATCGGAGTATTATTGTTTTTCGAGAAGCTCAGTGAGTTATTGTTTAATATAAGAATTTTCGTTCAAGATTTCCTAAAGCCTATCAGCAAAACCACATACTTATTCTGTACTTTTTTTAATATCAGTATATTCAGAAATAAGCGGGAATTGATTTTTATATATTTTTTAAATAATATTTTTTTTTTCTTAAATTATATTTTTTTTAATTTTTAGAACATATAATCTATCGGTCATAACGAACTCTTTCATTGAATACGTCAAATTATGCACATTAATAATTTTTTTCATTTAATTTTCTATTACACCCAGACAATTAACTACAAACTTTCAATTTTGTAACTGGATCACTAATTCTATGTAATTTCCATTTTTTATTCGATAAGCAGTTTCGGCACAAATTGTCATCAAACAACGGAGAGACGGAGATACTCTAATAAGATCCTAATATAGTTTGTTTCACGAATGGCGTCTGCCGTGAAAACTCACAAAATGGATCAATTCTACTGACGGGAGTAAAATAGTGTCGTTACAATTTCGAGATAAGATATGGTATTATGGTACTTTCTATACGGTTCAAGGAAGTTCATATAATTAGGGAGAAAAAAATATCGATTGATTTAATAAGCAAATAATATGAAAGATCAACAATAACGCAGAAACACAAAATACAAATTTATTGCTGAGTTATAGTATGAAAATGTATGCATCTGAATTACCTGAAATGTCACATTGACTTTGTGACGCCTATGAAATAAAGATTACTTTGCCTTTGGATATACGTGTAAGCGCCCTATCATTGTAGTGAAGGAGACAATATCTTGAAATACTGATGTCGTAGCCTAGATCGACAAACGTAGTAGAGAATTTCGTGATAATGAGATGCGATGAGACGTATAGTGTGAGTAAACAATTAGTATATTTGAAATGGAGGAGTATCTATCAATTATTGACTTAATATTTTCAAGGAATAATTGTTAATAGAATGATGACTGTTTGGGGCCATATATTTAACATTCTTTTAAAAAAGGTAAATGTACTCATTTCTAGAATATCCAGATTTATTTTTTTATGATATTTTTTTTCTCAAGATAAAATTCTAGTACAAGTGCTATATCTTACGTGACTTGATTTGGAATCGTAAAACTTGTCTGTAGATATCGTTTTGAATATCCAGATGCGAAATTTCGTGAATAATTTCGAAAGAGATAAGCCAACAATTAGTCAAACTTATCTGTTGGTTCAGTAGTCTAGACTATCACGTGAATCAATATAGTCTTATCAGCTATGAGGCACATTTTAAATCTGAGCAAAAGAGCAAAATTATAAGGAAATACTTGAATAAGAAAACATGATACATTTTCTTTAAAAGTAACTGAGAAACGTTATGTATGTCAGAAAGTATGACGAACTTTGGAAGAACTTGGGACCTAGCCAGTTAGATTTCACTTCTTTTATTAGAGAATCAGCTATGAAAGTAGGTACTTATCTTTATATGTAACGAACTTGGCTTTCTTTCACATTTATGTTTTGCTGGGCTTAACTGCTTCTCATCCAGCAATAGGTACTTTCTACGTAAGGTTGATTGTTTTGTAGCTGTTATTTTTACAGGATCCAATATAAGTCCAAATTCCTTACGGATTTCTTGGAGACGACACATGTTATCGTCGTCGTCAACATATCCTATGCTACTATAGTAGCTATATAAGGAAAGTATTGTTAATCGTGTGAAATTTTCGGTACCGAGATTTTTACAAATGTTGACGTTTCAGAGTTGTCTAAGTCTAATAAACATATTTTCAGTCATTGGTCTGTCTATCCATTATCTTGGGAACGGATCGGTGTATTTTGTTGCTATCTTTTTTATTTTGTTTGGTACCAATAACACTCCCCGGTGGCACTGAATGAGAATCCTGTATACACTGGGTGCTGAGCTATACCAAAAAAACGTGATTTGCTCAAGACTGTAGCGCGAAAACGGCTCTAAGGATTTTGATTAAACTTGCCCAAATTATTCTTCTGAGAGCCCTTTACCACCCACATACAGCGCCATCTCTGAGAAAAAGCACAAAAAAGTTATGCTTGAATAAAATTCCATATTTTCCCCATGTTTCTTCGCAGATTTTGGCTAAACGTTTTATATTGCAAAAAATGTTACATAACCATTGTTGTTTGTCTTGACATGCTGAAAAAAATAAGTGGTAGCACGATTTGACCAGAAGGTTTTTACTTTTCGTTTTGATCGGACGATATTTTATTCACTGGAATTTGCCCGCGAGCGGTAGAAAAGTCGTGTGAGTGGACACACCAGATTTTTTCCGTAGCGTTAGAAAAGTAAAAAAGTCTGATGTGTCTATTCACATTTCTGCCGCTCAAAAAAAATCATTAAATTTAAAAATCGTCTGATCTAGTTTACTAATATTGTAATGTGTCCGGCTTGTTGTTATTTGATATAATGCAAACGAACCTCGTATGTATCTGTCCACCCCTACCATAATACATACAGGTTATGATAAAGAAACGGATCAGCCTTTTATGTGGAGGACAGCCCACCTAATCAAAAATCGCCCGGACCCATCAAATTTATTTTTTTGAAATGCATTTTTTGAGAAAAAGAAGTTATACAGAGTGAATCATAAATGTGTCAACTGTATTTTTTAAATCAAATGTGGTGTATATTTTTACATTTCTACATTATACAATCAATTCTAGACATGTTTTGTATAAATCATGTCCATCTCCAGCCGTTTACGAAATATTAACACTTTAATGTTGGTATACACCATTGGTGTTTCTCGACTTAGGAACGTTCTTAACTTAAGTAATAATCTTTGTGGCACTGACAATGACAATTTGTTATTTAGATTTAGATTTGAGACGTCGAAAAATGTCAGTGAATATTAATGATTTTTCTTTGATGAATGTCTCACTGGAGAAAGATATCTAAATTTCCTTCGAAATGATCTAGTTCCAAGTCTTACCACTCTATTTCCAGATGCTAATGATCCTGATTTACCAAATTCAACTTTATGATTTCAGCAGGATGGTGCCCCCACGCATTATTATTTTTATGTAAGGAAGTACTTAAATACAGTTTTCCGGGGCGGTAGATAGGTAGATGAGGGTCAGTAGAGTGACCACCCAGATCGTCTGATCTTAACCCACTGGACTTTTTTATAGGGCTACGTCAGAAATTTTGTTTATAAATCTAAGCCCACTTCGGTAGATATACAGAAGGAGCCTATTCAACTAATAATAAGAGACATATCCCCAAAAGTAATACTAAATGGAGGTACAACAAGAATTTTTAGATTGATTGATCTACTGCAGAACAACAGGTGGAGGACATTTTCAACATCTTATAAAATAGTTTTTCACACTTTGTAGTTTGTTTATTTTGTTTTAAAATTGTTAAAGAAATTAAAATTGTTAATATTTCGTAGACGGCTGGAGATGGGCATGATTTATAAGAAGTATCTAGAATTTGTAGAATGTAAAAATATAAAAATATACTTACAATACGTTTCATTGAAAAGAATAAAGTTGACACATGTATCACTTTTATCCACCAAAAAAAACAAATTAAAAAAAAAATTGACGAGTCCGGCCGATTTTCGCTTAAGAGGGTGGTATTCCATATAAAAGGCTGATCCGTATTCTATTTAACTGATATATGAGTACAGTTTTGTTCATTACTATTCATTATTCTATAGGTGTTGGTACTTTTGAAGTTGGTGCAGAAAGAATTTTATCTAACTACAATTGCACAACATAAAAATTTCAAAGTTGTGAAGTAGTAGTTAGTTGTTGTTGGCACCAACTCCAAAAGTACCAGCTGCAGAAATAATATTATTTTGTATTTTTCAATGCATTAACTAATGAAGTCGGTCCATTTTTTTGTGAAAAATATTTATCGTTGAACGTTCACTAATACCAGAGAAGATAGTACTTATTCTATTACCCATGTATAGACGGTCAAAAACAAGAGTATATGTTGTAGTATCTTAGCCTTTACCGCATATGTTTGATTAAAATCGCAAAAAGGCAAAAAAGGTTTTTAAGGAATTATTCTTTTCAAAATTTCTAAAAAAACTCTGCTGGATGTTAAGGAATCTAAGAATATGGGGGTTAAAAATGGATGCAATGCCAATTTCACCCCTTGCCTTCACTGGAACGTGTCAATTCTATTCGCAAACGATTTTTGAGCCTAAAAAATGGTAGACACCAAAACTTCAAACTATAATTTTGTACTGTTTGGATTTTAAAGCCAAAAAACTTATCGATGTAACGCAACTTTGAAGGGCTGTAACTTTTCAATGGTGCTGGTTTTGTATATAGATAAATGTTGCTAAATCGACTTAAAATTGACCATAGAATATGCCATTTAGAGTATGACCATTCTTTATGAAAAAACCTGTATAGTCATCATCTCCGCACTGTGTTATACCTGTATACCTAAAAAATGTACCCTCCTTCGGATATACCTGAAAACTGACACGTACGTAAAAACGTAAGGTTATCAAAAGTCCTATCAAGGGTGGTACAGGCAACCCCCTCCAATTAATGGGTTCCTGATACAATATTATCGGCATTAAGACATCACGTATGACCATCTTACTAAAGCGAAATCGTTCCGTAAATTTCCATGTCTCGTATATAACTAAAATAATGTAACGTGCAACGAGTACAGCCCTCGGCACTGGGCCACAAAGTGGCGGCGTCCATGCGTGAGCCATGGGGACCTCGAGAGCGGCCGCTGACAAAGAGTGCGAGATGTGCTCACTAGGATGCCGACAAACGATTTCTAGAAAAGTCCAGTGGGGGCTGCTGTGATCAAAGACCAGAGGCGGCTAGAAACATCTGGAGAGTCTTTTTCGGGTATATATTTGGGATAATTATCGGCATGAGAGTGTAAAAGACTGTGCAATAATAGAAGAGTCAGAGTAAGCCAGTAAGAATATTCAATAGAAAAGTGAAGTTTTAATTTTTATTATTCTACTTTCGAGTGTAAATAAAGTTTATTCAATAATTGTAAATTAGTATCTGCGAACCCGCATACGCAACAATAATAATATGTAGGTATTCATTCTTTAAAGTCATTACCTTCTAATTTTAAGAGATAATTACTTACCGACCTGGTATGCCTATATTTTCTAAATACATTCTATCACGATTTGCATTTATTTATTCTCTTGATTCTTTCTGTCCTTATGGAACCGGTAAAGAAATTTCATTCTAACACGCGCACTGAGTTGCACGTGTTTTTATTTCCTACATTTGTTCAATTCACGTGTTTCTTGAATAATGAAAATCAGAAAAGGTGCATCGCGCTCTATATTCTTTATTTTTAAGAGAGCTGACTGAATTTTTTGTCTCGAGAACAGAATCATTCCAAACCTGAAACTAACCTTTAATATGGTACAAATTAGATTGGATCTATTCTTACAGGCAACTGCATTGTCCAAGCTGTGAACACAATATTGCTATGCACGTCGATGGAGGGTAAGGCTCATTGATTATTACACCATTCCAGAAAGAGAAAATAATGCTCATCTCCAAACGAATCGCCTTTATGGCCACATTTGTTACAATAACATTACTCTTACTGTATTACGTGCAACCAAATACACAGTTTATTGTGAAAGCTTCAGTCAATAGCACTAAATACATCTTGTACTATACCATGATGTTCGACAATGATACCTTTTATCTGGGGCAGGGTAAGATATTCGAACATTGCCCCGTATCGAATTGCTATGCTACATCAAAAAGAACACTGATGCCATTGGAAAAATTTGATGCACTCATGTTCCATGCGAATGGTTTCAATCCAAATAGTGATGCAGCTCCAAAAGTACGCCATCCAGATCAATACTACATCTGGGTGAATATGGAATCGCCGGCAAATTCGTACATGTTCAAGTCAACTAACTACTTCAACTGGAGTATGACATACAGGTAAACATATGTTTAGATAATCTCCATAATAAGAGCTTCGAAAATGCTGATTTATCATAAAACCAGACTGAAATGTCGCGGATTGTATCAGGGTTTCATGCGTTTCACAAACTCTTCTATTATCCTGCCTCATAAATGTTTTTTGTATGTCAATTATTCACATTCATTTAGGTCTTCCTTTTCTATTATAACCAACATTTTTATATATTTTCTATCATTTTTTCAATATTCTATGAGCTAACTTTCTGTTGTGTTTGACATTTCATAATGGAAAGCCCGGCACAGCGTCTACAAATTGTTCAGCTGTATTATGAAAATGGGCGTTCTACGAAGAATGTGTATCGGGCGCTTAGAGCAATTTATGGTCCACAGAATCGGCCTACCGAACGCACAATTCGCTCTACCATCAGTAAGTTTGAGACCCAGTTTTCATTATTGGATAATACTCGAACAAATGGACCACATCCAGCACGTCGTGAAGGAAATATAGGGGCGGTAGCGGAGAGTGTACGCGAAGACCGTGAAGTGTCGATTCGTCGCCGTTCTCAACAGCTTGGTCTGTCGTATTCAACAACTTGGCATATTTTACATAAGGATCTTTCTTTAAAAGCAAACAAAATTCAACTGGTGCAAGAACTGAAGCCGACCGACCTTCCGAATCGTTTCCGATTCAGTCGTTGGGATCTTGACAAGCTTGCAGAAGATCCACTGTTTTCGACAAAAAATGTGTTTACCGATGAGGCCCACTTTTGGCTTGATGGGTTCGTGAATACACAAAATGCCCGTATTTGGGATGATGAACAACCCGAAGAGGTTCAAGAGCTGCCATTAAATCCAAACAAAACAACAGTTTGGAGTGGTTTATGGGCCGGTGGAATAATCGGTCCATATTTCTTCAAAACAGAGGCCGGCAGGAATGTTACAGTGAATGGTGACCGTTATCGCGCAATGATAACAGAATATTTGATGTCCGAAATTGAAGCCCGTGGTCTCGACAAAATTTGGTTCCAACAAGATGGCGCCACTTGCCATACAGCCCGTGAAACCATGGCTTTATTGCGAGAGCAATTCTGCGAACAAATCATTTCATGCTTTAGATCAGTGAATTGCTAGATCATGTGACATCACACCTCTTGACTTTTTCCTTTGAGGCTATGTAAAGTCCAAAGTCTACATGGATAAGCCAGCTACGATTGAGGCATTGGAGGCCAATATTAGTCGAGTCATAGGCCAAATACCAGGGGAAATACTCACACGCGTCATTGAAAATTGGAACTTCAGAATGGACCTTGTCAACCGTAGTCGTAATATAATTTGAGTGACAAACATTCATAGGGTTGCGGCACTATGGGCTGTAGGATAATGAAAACTCAATTACCAACGCTTCGATAGCGGTGGCTATATAGGGATATAAGAATCATCGAAATAATAATCAAGAAAAATAGTTATATATAAAAACACGTTATACGAATTCCAACTTACATTGATTTGAGTGTTAAATATAGATAGGTACATCATTCATTCTTATGTTATCAGAACTAAATTGAATTTCTACATCTAATATTAGAATACTGAACTCAACTGTACGAGAATTGAGGCAGAACAGAAAATTATAGTCATAAATAGCAAAAAAGTAGAATAAAGAAACAGGGGAAGATTGTATTTTTACTTTTTATTTAAATTTTTGAATACATGGAATTCAAAGTTACTGTCTTTTATTTTGTTCCTTGATTTGTGTGTTCTTTGTTAATTTCAGATGTCTGATGTCTAATGTCTAAGCTGTCAATTAAGAATTAAAAATAAAAACAAAGAGCAAACGTATGGCAGAAAGTTATAATATTTGTAGTTTAGTTTCCTTTCGAAACAAATTAATATAGGAATTGACCAAACAACAACAGCCATGTATGATCTAGGGTGCAACAAGTTAATGTCTGGTGAGTAATCTATGTTGGAAATGTATATTGCAATTGTTTATGCATGTTCATTCTCTTCTAGTGCATTTTCTCTTCTGGATGTCAGTTCCTTTGTTCATGCTGTTGCACTCCTTGTCTATTTCTACCATTTCAAGAAAGATGCGCTTATGCCAGTTCTTTTCTATGTGAAGGACTCTAGGGTTATCCAGGTCAGGTAGATGTTTGGTTGAAGACAGAACGTCTTTTTTATGTTTATATCACTGCGGTGGCCTATTATTCGATTTTTAAGAAGTTGGAGGCTTTGATGATAAATAGAAGATTACCCTTTTTGGACACTCATGTTATCAGACTAGATGACAACAGGATAATCCTAGATTGGTACACCAAAAATCTCACCATCCTGTTAGAATTAAAATAAATTTAATTCTAGCACTGAAAAACAGAGTTTTAAAAATTTCACATCCTAGTCTGAAAAATGAGAGTCTAAGAAGAGTGTATAGAATTCTCACACAAAATGGCTATCCAACTGGGTTGTTACGTAGACTCTTATACAACACAACGGTAGATCCACATACATGACAAACCTGTGAAGAAAACCAGAATTTAGTGGTTAGATATGGTTCCTTACTTTACATTGAAGGGCTTTCTACTAGACTAGTAAGTGTATTTAAACAAGAGAACTTAAAAATAGCACAAAACAACATCAAACCGACTGATAAGTCGATTATATACCAGAACTAAAGATAAAGTACTTACCAGCAACATATCTTACTGTGTATATAGCATTCAATGCTCAGACTGTGGAATTAAATATATTGGACAAACCATCCAACTTATTAAAAATCGAATAATAGCAACATCTACCTGACCTGGATAACCCTAGAGTCCTTCACATAGAAAAGAACTGGTATAAGTGCATCTTTCTTGAAATGGTAGAAATAGACAAGGAGTGCAACAGCATGAACAAAAGAACTAACATCCATGGTCTGAGTCAGGTTTACTCCTATTTGTTGTCTTTCCATAAAAGGCCACAACTACAAAGAAGAGAAAATGCACTAGAAGAGAATGAACATGCATAAACAATTGCAATATACATTTCCAACATAGATTACTCACCAGACTTTAACTTGTTGCACCCTAGATCATACATGGCTGTTGTTGTTTGGTCAATTCCTACATTAATTGGTTTCGAAAGGAAACTAAACTACTTTGAATTCCATGTATTCAAAAATTTAAATAAAAAGTAAAAATACAATCTTCCCCTGTTTCTTTATTCTAATTTTTTGCTATTTATGACTATAATTTTCTGTTCTGCCTTAATTCTCGTACAGTTGAGTTCAGTATTCTAATATTAGATGTAGAAATTCAATTTAGTTCTGATAACATAAGAATGAATGATGTACCTATCTATATTTAACACTCAAATCAATGTAATTTGGAATTCGTATAACGTGTTTTTATATATAACTATTTTTCTTGATTAATATTTCGATGATTCATATATCCTTTTAATTAAGTACTTCTTTGTAACTTTCTTTTATTTTAATACAGCCTTGAAAAAGATAGCCACCGCTATCGAAACGTTGGTAATTGAAAAAGAGTTTTCATTATCCTACAGCCCATAGTGCCACAACCCTATGAATGTTTGTCACTTTGGTTATATATATATATATATATAATATAGTAATTCGAAGTACGGCAGTACTTGTTAGATAAGTTTTAAATGAAAATGGGAATTCTGTCGAAATTATATGGGGCTTCAATAAGAATACTCTTTTTGCTGTCCAAGCTTTCGGAAATATTTACTCCCATTATCAAGGCTAAAAAATATAAATGAAACAAATATTAGTTTGGAGTGATTTCGCAAACTGAACATTACCTTACATTGCAAGTGAGGATTATACTTTAAAACGGTACAAACTGTTCGCGGATGGAAAATTCCTCATTCTGGTATCAAAAATTATTACACTACACAAAATTACACATTAAAAACAATAGTTACAAAAAATATTAAAAAGTGGAAATACAATGTTACAAGTTTCTTTATAAGACTATCACATTTCTAGCAACAACTACATTCTCTGGAGGAGGTTACAAAAAGAAAAAGCAATGTACAAGGAAAATATTTCAAACAGTTTTTTGAAGCTTTTGGTTCGAAAACTGGATGGGAGATTAAGATTACTCAGAACATAGAACTGGTATAATTGGCATATAACGATAGATATTATACATGACACAGAACTCAAAAACTTACAACATGTATTCATATCAAAATGTATACAAGCTTCCATACAATCCTAACCTATGCACGATTGTTTACGTTGTTGGTGCAAAATTTTGAAATCAAGTATGAGTAAACTGAGCTGAGTCCACGTACATCGGTACATGTATTCATAACCCTTGGCTCTTTCGTAATTTCTATCATCTCGTGTATTTTTCTTTTGATTGAATTGGACTCGTTGGCTAGAATATACACACCTTCAAAATTTGGAGTATGCCGCGGGGTTATCACGTAAATAGCAACTGCAACGCGATCGCGACTATCGCACGATCGTCGCTGTCAAAGCGTCAATTTTGTACAGTGTTGCCGCTCATTCAATGTAGAACCTAAGCTGATGCACAAATAAAAGTATTAAAGCGAAGTTGATTGCATGCATTATAGACCATCGATTGCATGTATTTGTGAATAATGAATTATTTGTTATAATGTTCTTTATAGAACAGCTATTTTCACTTATTTATCTAATATTTTATAGAGAGGGTCTGATATGCTATATGTAGACAGTGGCAACATTGAGACAACAACGCGATTGCAACTGGTTGCTAAATTTTACGTGATACGGGGGCCGCTTCTCATAGGCATGTCTCGCTAAGGTACATTTATTGGTTTGAGCATTTGTGTAATCACTTTTGTGTGAAATGATTCTATTTTTTTAGTAACCTCTGTGTTTCACCGATGTACACAAGATCACAGCAAGACAAGGAATAACATATACAACATTCCGCCTTTTTTCCGTAGGTATTTTACCTTTAATTTTAGAAAATTGTTGACCTAATAGATTGACATTTCTTTTAGCAACTATACAGGGTGAATGTGAAGAACAGGTCCTTTTCGATTTCGGCAATTTCCTTTTTACAGCAGCTTTATAACATGTAATGAAACTGTTTTCACCAAAAATTATCGTGCGGCCACTTCGCGTTTCCGAGAAAAAAAAATTCCTAAGTTTACTATTTTCATCTCGAAGTTCGCTTAATTCCGACTCATATGAAAGGCCTATGCGCCACAACGCTGCTGGACTGTATACTTTGATGACGTATTATTAATATTTCATTGGTTATTTATTTATTTTTTGCTTTATTCCTACAAAATCAAATTCATGTATCGGATGTCCGTACAAACTAATCATATTGGCAACATTGCACAATGTCTGTATCTAAAACATAAATAGCGGCAGGATGATTTTCCTTGCTTTTTTTAATTTTGTACAGCTCCGTTTTCGCTAATTGCAACACTTTTTTATTTATCGGGTTAATTCAGTATTATATTATCCAAAGTACTACTAAAAGTATATCAATAAACACTTATTTTCCCCACCCAGCACCCCTATTCACACCACCCTCCCGTTAGCTTATTAAGGGTTGCCGCACGAAAATTTCAACGGGAATGTGTTTCTATTATATATTTCTACAATTCTAGCAAAAAAAATTCCCAAAAATCGAAAAAGACCTGTTCTTCACATTCACCCTATACAGTTTTGGATGATGTTCTTTTGTTGTTGTTCCTGTTGCCGTTGTGACGGGTGATTTGTGGAAGAACCTTGGCGATTGTCAATGGATGGACTACTGTACAACAGCTTACTTAACAGTGTGTTTGGGTAAGAATTATTTAGTGATATTAGGTATAATTTGTCTGTTTTCCTTTAATAGAGTTGGATGACAAATTTGTAATACTATTTTTCATTCCTAGAACTAAATTAACCTTCATTCCTTCATCATGGTAAGAGATAATTCAAATAGCGACCGCGATTAGTAGGTTTCTGATACCAATCAAGAATGATGGTTTGATTTGGAGTGCGAATACCTCTAGTATCTAAAAAGGGAACATAATTGTTTTGCTCTTTTTCGATTGTTAATTTGAGGTTAACATCATATGAATTGAAGATTTGTAGGACTGTATCGTCAGAATTTGCCGCTATAGAACAAATTATATGATCAACTACCCTTCATTAAAAGGTACGTTATATATAGAAGTATAAAATACGGCTGAAACCAAATGCAACTCCGTATGCAGTTTACGTTCCGAGGCGAGTAGCGTTACCTTTAAGAGAAGCATTAAAGAAAAAGCTTCAGTCTCTCTGCAGGAGAGAAGTCATCGAACCAGTAAATGATCAGACTGGTGTGCGCCAGTAGTCATAGTTCCTAAGAAAAACAACACTATTCGTCTATGCGTTGATCTGACACAGTTAAACAAGAATGTTCAAAGAGAAGTGTATCCAATTCCAGATGTAGAATCAACCTTGGGCCAGTTAGACGGAGCTCGAGTTTTTAGCAAATTGATGCGAATAATGGCTTCTGGCAAATACCTTTGGAAGAGCATGACAAACGTCTAGATACTGTGTTGGGGAAAATCCAAACCGCTGGTTGGACGTTGAACAAAGCAAAATGTCAGTTTCGTAAAAATTCGATAATCATTTTGGTTCACGTCGGATAAAGGAGTAGCTCCAGATAAAAAAAGATAGAAGCGATAAATGAGTTTCCTGAGCCGGAAAACAAAAGTGAGTTGAAAAAATTCCATGGAATGGTAATTTTTTTTTCGAAATTCGTCCCATATATGTCAACAATTGCCCAGCCGTTGTACGAATTTTTACGAGAAGACGTGGAATGGTGTTGGAGTGACTCACAAAAGAATGCTTATACACATCTTAAGCAGATTTTGGTGAGCCCACCGATATTGTTGTTGTACGACGTATCAAAAGACGTGATACTCTCTGTAGATGCATCATCCTTTGGTTTGGGAGGAGTGTTAATGCAGAAACAGTCAAATGGAGAAATCAAGCCGGTTGCATACACATCGAGAACCTTATCATCAACTGAACTCAGGTACGCTCAAATCGAAAAGGAGGCCTTAGCGATCGTGGTTGGCTGCGAGAAATTTTCGAAATTCATCATTGGGAAAAGAATCACAGTTGAAACTGATCATAAACCTCTGGTTTCACTTCTGGGATAGAAAGAACTAGATAGTCTGACTCCGAGATTGCAGATAATTCCTATGAGACTGATGAGATACGATTTTGATATTATCTACCGTCTTGGCAAAGAGTTAGTCATAGCAGATACGCTATCGAGAGTTCCGCTCAAAACTGTAGGTTGTCAAGAATTAGCCGAAGAAGTTACAGCGTGTGTTCAGCTAGTAATTAAACAGTTTCCATCAACTGATAAGAGGTTGGCTGAAATAATTAAAGAACAGCTACGAGATCCGGTATGCATAGAGCTACGTAAATACATGGAAAAAGGTTGGCCAGAACGTCACAAAATTTCACAAGAAGCTATTCCATATTGGGAACACCGGAATGTAATCACGTTACAAGAAGAGATTCTAATGAAAGACAGTAGAATATTGATTCCACAGCGTCTGAGAAGAGACATCTTGGACCGCATTCACACTGGTCATCAAGGCATCAATAAGTGCAGATCAATGGCCAAGCAGTAAGTTTGGTGGCCGGGGCTGTCGGTTGGAACAACTAATAAGAAACTGTGTAGTTTGCATCCAAAACGAACCAGATACAACAGAACCTTTAATGCCATCAGAATACCCAGAAAGACCTTGGCAAATTGTAGGAACCGATTTGTTAAAGCTACAAGGATCATGGTACTTGATCGTCGCCGATTATTTTTCGAGATATATTGAAGTTGCTAAATTGGAAATGTTAACATCGGATTGCGTAATTCTTCATTTAAAATCGATATTCGCATGACATGGGATTCCAGAGATAGTTCGAAGTGATAATGGTACTCAATATTCGCAAACAGTTGTGTCCAGTTACAAGACATTTGCAACAGAATATGGATTCCAAATCGTAACGTCAAGTCCTCGATATCCTCAAAGTAACGGATTCATCGAAAGCCAAGTAAAAAACTTCAAGAATCACTTCAAGAAGAGTCCAGATCCATATAAAATGCTTTTAGCTTTACGAATAACTCCGCTTCAATCTGGTGTTAGTCCTGCCGAGTTATTAATGGGTCGAAAACTACGAGGATTTGTGCCAGTCGAATCAAAACAACTAAATCCTTGCCTGCCTGATCGAAATACGATTTTTGAGGGAGAGAAGAGGAGAATAGAAAAGCAAAACCGGAAAGAACATCACTGAATTGTCTGAACTTCCGATTGGTCAAAAAGTTTGGACATCTGATCTCAGACAAAGAGGCACTGTTGAAGAGCAGCAATCATCGCCACATTCGTACATGGTTCGAAGTCCGGCTGGTGTCTATAGAAGAAATCGAAAGTTTTTACATCCGCTTCCTCCTAACGTCACAACCGATATGGAATTTAACCAACAAGAAGCACACAGAGACATAGAAATCCAGCAAGAAGTTCAGGATACAGAGGTGACCCTTCCAATAAAAATTGAGACAAATTCAAGGGCCCCGCCTAATAAGTCATCGTCACCTCAAGTCTTGCGCCGCAGCCAGAGAGAAGTTAGGGCTCCCCGTCGACTCGATCTTTAGGAGGGGAGATGTAGAGAATTGTAGTAGGTCAACTTAACCTATCACTCCATGGTAGTAGGCACACTTGGTAGGCACTTTGTTCTGCTGCTAGCGTCGTCTATGAAGATCATGAGTGCCGGACAAAGCATCATAATTATTATAATTAGATTCTGTTCTGTACACATATTTGAGAGTTATTATATAGTTGATCATTAATAAACGCTACAGAAGGTATTATGTCAACTGAATATTTATTATATAATATTTTATAGGTTATTTAGTTCTATGAATGAAAAATAGGATTAAATAAATATGTTATCAAACTTTAAAGGAAAACATAGCCAAATTATACCAAATATTACTAAATAATTCTTACCCACACAAACTGTTAAGTAAGCTGCTGTACAGTAATCCATTGACAATCGCCCAGGGGTCCGATTTTCAAACTTGTTCGAATTCATTCGTGGACGAATTTTTCTCAATTTTCGTGTGAAACTTTCATGATTGTATTTTCGATTGTGCGAATAAATTTCGTGCACGAAATATTTCGTATGCTTCGGGTGAATTTCGTTTACGAAAGAGGTAAAAAATGGCGAACATGAAAGATTTTGAGATTAAGAATTTAAACTAACTAGAAGAGGCATAAATTTTGGCAAATAAGCCATGTAAGATGATTTCACCCTTTCGTAGACCCATTTGAGAGTTATAATGAAAATCAGTTTTTAAAATTGTATAGACTTACAAAACCCTTAGCATCGGAGCATAAATATTAGTGATCCTCAATTTAATAATCTTTATCTACGTTGTTTGAATCAGAATTGTACTGAGGGAAGTAACTGAAATGGGGAAAGTCAGAAAAAGCCCACAAATAAAACATAATGTTTGTTCATCAAATTCATTGACAAATATAAAGAATTAAATCCAAATGTTTTTATTCTCTGCTCGGTCTAACATTGACTCACTACGACCTTTTCATGCGATTTCACAACGTTGCCACATCAAAACTAATTCGAATGCGAATCTCATTTCGTGTGAGGTTCAAAAATACTAATCTCGTTTCTTACATGAAAATTACTATTCGAAAATATTAGTGCACGAATAAATTCGAACAAGATTAAAAATCGGACCCCAGGTTCTTCCACAAATCACCCGTCACAACGGCAACAGGAACAAATATGCTATTTTTCCACTCCTTGGATCAAAGACCTCACTCCAAAACTAACTAGTATCATAAAGAACGTCATCCAAAACTGTATAGTTGCTAAAAGAAATGTCAATCTATTAGGTCAACACTTTTCTAAAATAAAAGATAAAATACCTACCAAAAAGACGGAATGTTATATATGTTATTCCTTGTCTTGATTATGATGTTGTGTACATCGGTGAAACACAGAGGTTACTAAAAAACAGAATCATTTCACACAAAAATGATTACATATATTACTTATATTCTAGCCAACGAATCCAATTCAATCAAAAGAAAAATACACAAGGTGATAGAAATTACGAAAGAGCCAAGGGTTATGAATACATGTACCGATGTATGTGGACTAAGCTCAGTTTACTCATACTTGATTTCAAAATTTTGCACAACAACGTAAACTTCTTCTTCTTCTTCTTGTTAATATGGCCCTTTCCTAACTGGAAGTTGGCCAGCTCATTCTTCTTATTTTTGTAGGGTCACAGTTAAGTGAGTCTGAGTCTAACTCAAACCCTAAAATTGTGGTTTCCTAAAAGGTGTAAAAGGGTATTAATAGACAAATAACACAACAATTTTACCTTTTCTCGCTCCGGGGTAACGGCGGAGCATTCACACCCAGAAATTTTACCTCGGATTTTTAGGACCCAGGGTAATAAAGGTAAGGATATTTAGTCTAGTTAGCATGATCATCAAAGATTGATTTTGTTGTATATGAAAATTTTTATCAGGAGTAGTATTGTATTCAAGTTCATTTCTTTCAATATCGTCAAACTGTTCATTGGAGTTGTAATACCAGTTTTACGGAGTTCTTCGTAGATGTTAAAATTGGGTATCTCATTAATGGGACATTCAAGAATTATGTGATCTAAATTTTCTACTTCGCCGCATTCGCAGTACGGAGTTTCTCTAATGCCAATTCTGTGAAGATGGGCTCCAGTAAGGCAATGTCCTGTTCTCATCCTTATGTTGTTGTTAAGTGTCTCCTGTCTATGAAGGGAAACTTTGAATACCATGGAACTTGTGGAAATCGGTCCTGAACTTGAGCATAGTATTTTCCTTTTATTTGGGTGGTAGTCTGCCAATATTTTGAAAATTTGTTTTTAAATTGCCTTTTTATGTATGGAATCATCTCATTTGTATCTATCTTCAATTCCATAGGAATATTCAAATTTCTTCCTACATTGGCCAGGTTATCTGCAATCTCATTTCCTTGTATCCCGGAATGTCCCGGAACCCAAGCTATGCAAATATTGTTATCGTGATCGTTCAATTCTACTATTAGTTGTTTAGTCTTAAGAGAGAAATAATCACTTTTATTATCAATTTTAGTCTTTGAAAGTTTTTGAAGCGCACTTAATGAATCCGTAAAAATGATACATTGTGTTTTATCATTTTGTATACAAGAGCATATTCCCCATGTATTGCAATAATTTCTGCTGTACATATATTAATGTGATTTGGTAATTTAGAGGAAAATTGGTTCTATATTATCTCTTGTTCTATTATTTGCATGGAAGAACATTGTTTCGCACTTATTTAATGATAACTGAAAATTATGTCTATTCATCCATATGGAAATTTTGTTCAGTGTCGCATTAATTTGTGTTGCAATATGTGAGGAATTGTATCCTTTAATGAGAAGTAGGAAATCATCTGCATACGAGAGAAGTGTCATATTTTCGGGTATGATTGAATATATTGATTGTATATAAATATTAAAGAGAAGGGGACTGAGTGGCGATCCTTGAGTTATTCCCATAGTTGACTGTTTTGGTCCATGAATAAGACCATCTTTGTCTCTTATGTATATATTTCTATTTACCATAAGTCTAAATATAAGATTTGCCAATTCTGTCGGAGTATTCATTTTGATTAAATAATTGTATAATAGGTGAATGTTTACATGATCATATGCTGATTTGATGTCAAGAAAAACGGCAATTACTGACTGATTTTCGCTGAAGGCTAATTGAATATAGGTAGAAAGATAACTTAGGTTGTCGTAAATGCCTTTACATTTACGAAAACCTGTTTGAAATAATGACAGTGTTTCATTATGTTCTATTTGCCACTCTAATCTGTTTTTCGTCATATTTTGTAGAGTTTTGCAGACGCATGACGCTAAAGTTATGACTCTATAATTATCAGCTATGTCTGGTTGTCTATTTGGTTTTAGGAAGGCCACTGTTATCTGTTCTTTCCACTGTGAGGGTATGTTCCCTTGGAAAAGACACTGATTGTAAATTTCGAGTAATTTAGTTAAAGCTAAATCGGGAAGATTTTGCAACATAGCATAAGAAATATTATCCATTCCCGTAGCCGTGTTTCTTTTTGTTGCAAGACTATTTTTTAATTCGTTGATGTTGAATTGTTCTATATCATTATTTTGTGGTTTCAGGGTGAAATCTGGTTCAATAAGGCATCCGGTGAGTTTATTAAGTATTGTTACACTCATTGATTCATTAGCGCGGTCTCTGTTGCAGATCTTGTGTTGGATATTACTAAATCTTTTCAATGTGGACCAAATTTTTGAAGCGTCAGTGTTGCGATTCAAATTAGCGCAGAACTTTTGAAATTTGTTTTTTTTTGTTTTTTGTAAATATCTTCTAACTACCGCTATAATTTTTTTTGCATTTAAATAGTTATCTAGAGTCGATACATTTTTGAATTTATCGATTGCTGCTTTTCGTTCCAATATTTTTTCCGTACATTTTTGATCCCACCATGGGTTACAAACTGGTTTTGAATGGTTAGTTTTAGGGATTGATGTCTCTGCAGCTCTATTGATAATTTCAACGATTCGTAGGTGGGACTACTTTCGTTCTGGAGAAAATGAGAAATTTCCTTTTCATATCTATTCCAATCTGCCCTTGAGTACAGATACCTGTTATAACTGAGAGGTATGTTGTGATAGGATTATCCTCAATCATTTTGAAATGGCATACAGTTGGAAAGTGATCACTGTTGGCACAATCTGAAAGGACGAACCATTCAGCATTGTGAACTATTTCGCTAGAGACCAAAGTCAAATCTACCTGGCTTGGATTCTCTGAAGGTGGAGTCATCCTAGTGGAAGAACCGTCGTTCATGATTACCAGATGATAATCATCTGCTACTTCTACTAATATATTACCGTTGTAATTATTCATATTACTCCCCCAACTCTGATGATGGGCGTTCAAATCTCCCATGAGGATAATCGGGCCATTGAGATCACCTAATAGCCTATCAAATGTTTTTGGATTAATTTTATTTCTCGGTGTTGAGTATATTGTAATTATGTTTAGTTTCATTATTTTGATAATAATAAATTGAAAATCATTGGTTTGTAACCTATCGTTTCCACTGATTTCCAAAAAATTCAGGTTTTGCTGAATTATTATTGCTACTCCTGCTTTTCCGTCTTGGCGGTCTCTACGAATGACCTTGTGATTTTTAATGTAGAAATTATGATTTGATTTCAACCATGTTTCATTTAGTAGAACGATATCAGGTTGTTCATGTCTAATGAGATTAATAAGATTATATCTATTTGAATTTACACTCCGTATATTCCATTGAATTATTTTCAACTGTTTGTTTTCCATTGTTTTTTTTTAATTATTTATAATTATTTTAATTATTTATTTAATTTTTATTTTAAATCATTAATTTAATTAATTTTGATTGGGATCATCTATATCAGGTGTAATTTTAGAGAGATGATAATGAGTATTTATCAAATCTCTAATATGTTGTTTAAATTCATTCAGGTATTCGCATAAAATTATTATAATAATCAATCACTATTTGTGAGTCCGAGTATTTCTTTTGAAAGGATGTACTAGGTGTAATATGAATAATCTTTGCGAGGCACTTATAGGCATAAATTGTAATAATAGAGAGGTATTGTGTTGCGAAATTGCTTCACGCGAGATTTTTTCCGGCCGTCCATTCGGGGAATATAGACATTCCTCATGACTGGTTTTATCGAAGGTTTTTTGAATTTGCATATTATTTTTTTTCCTTGTGTCGAGCTAGCGGCTGCTTGGTAGGATCTTTTAGATCGGGTTAGTTGACTTTCTGCTATGGTACGCCTTTGATTAATATTTACTTGGTTATTTGATATATGGTTTGTTCGTGTTGGTAAGTTAGGGAAATCCTGGGGGTGTCTGACAAAAATATTTCTATTATTTTGAACTCCAAATTCCGTATATGCTGTGTTTTTGTACACGATTGGTACCATTCGGTTTGCGTCGAAGTACGAGAGATTATCATATGCCATGAATTCTTTGATTGTTTTTTGTCTTTTATATTCCGGACATTCTTTGTCTGTAGATTTATGATTTAAACTTTTACAATACATGCATTGCATTAAACATGTTTGATGTACCTGATCCTGACCGTCCCCTACATTCTCATGAATTTGACTACAGGTTTGGCATTTAGCCTTACTTTTACATTGACTTTTAACGTGACCGTATATCAAACAGCGATAACATTGTGTTACAGGAGGAATATATGGCCTTACTGGTGTGCTTAAATGACAAATATTGATTGATTTAGGGAGAATTACACCTTCAAAAGTAAATAATACTGTTGTTGTTGCTTCATATTCAACGTTTCCATCTACTTTTTTTTTCTATTCATTCTTCTGATATCTATAATATTGTATGGGCACACTATCATGCTTCTGATGTCCTCCACTGAGAAGGAAAAATCCACATAACGGGCGATACCCTTACATGTTACCTGATTGTACGGGATATAAATTTCATACCCTTTATTTTTTAAAGATTAATTTTTTACGAATTTATTAGCAGCTACATGTGTAGAAAACTGAATTCCTAATTTATTTCTACCTTTATTTTCTATTTTTCGCGATTTTTAAGTGATTAGGTATACCTCCCGATGTTGTTTCCCGATTTTTCAGTAGATTCTATCATAACCACAAATGGTCCTATATCAGTAGCTTTATAAAATAGAGAATGTTGTTTTTTACTTATGAAATTTATTTGTTGTTGATCGTTTTTCTTTACATTGGAATGTTCATTGGAATGTTTATTGTCTGTCTCTATCATCTGCTGATCAATTTCGTTAATGCTGTCCATGCTATAGGGGGAAGGGGAATCTGTCCCCTGCCCCCCTGTTGCCCCCAACATTGGGGTATCTAATTCAAACTATATATATGCTACTCCTTAAAATGATTAAATTAAATCACTCATCCAATAATAAAAGTGGAAGGATAGGTTACAGTAACAAAGGAATGTGTTAGTAATTACACTTATTTCACACTAAGAACTCAATATATTTCACGAGAGGTTCAAACAACTTCACTCTTCAAACCGTAGCACGCGAATACAACAACGTAAACAATCGTGCATAGGATAGGATTGTATGGAAGCTTGTATACATTTTGATATGAATACATGTTTAAGTTTTTGAGGTCTGTGTCATCTTTAATATCTATTGTTATATGCCAAATATTCCAGTTCTATGTTCTGAGTAATCGTAATCTCCCACCCAGTTTTCGAACCAAAAACTTCAAAAAACTGTTGGAAATATTTTCCTTGTACATTCCTTTTTCTTTTTGTAACCTCCTTCAGAGAATGTAGTTGTTGCTAGAAATGTGATAGTCTTATAAAGAAACTTGTAACATAGTATTTCCACTTTTTAATTTCTTTTTTAACTATTGTTTTTAATGTGTAATTTTGTGTAGTGTAATAATTTTTAATATCACAATGAGGAATTTTCCATCCGCCCACAGTTTGAACCGTTTTAAATTATAATCCTCATTTTCGGAGGGAAGGAGATTTTCATGAATATGGGACCATTTCTATAGTCACCTCTCTCAAATAAATCAAAAATCTTCAAAATCGGAGTAAAAAGCTCACAGTCGCTCCTCCGTTTGAGTTTGTCGGCTAAAAAACTGTTTTCTGCAGAAAGCAGATGCATAATCCTTTACATCAAATGAGGAGACTCGCTAGAGAATTAAATAACAAGTTTTATACAAAAAATATAAGAAATACTAAAAATATATGAATAACAAAAGACTTATAAAATCTACATCTACGAGTCGTGAAGCAAGGAAGATAATAAATGAGAACTGTAGAATAAAAAAGTAAAAAAAAATATAAATTTCATAATTCAGGAGAACCACAAATTAATGTCAGATGTAAATAACATACATGGCAGAGTGACTAAAAATATATCACACATAATCTCTGCTCCACTATCATATCTGATAAATGAATCATTCTTGATTAGCATCCTGAAAGTATTGAACAGTCAAACACAGTACCAATATTCAAAAACAAAGGATCCAGAAATGATGCAATAAATTACAGACCTCAATAATAATATGTATATGTATGTCCTGATGTTTTTCTAAATTTGTCAATTTTTAATACCCTCACAGTTTTGCATCCTGATGAAGACATGTATTATGTCGAAACGTTGATGTAAAATATATAGTTTACAAAATTGGCCAATTTTTGCTGTTTTTCCCGTTATATCTACTAAACTGTTAATCACGTAGTGCAGCGTTACTTCTTATCTGATATATATATATATATATATATATATATATATATATATATATAAATAAATTTTATATGTATATATATATATATATATACATATATATATATATATATATATATATATATATATATAAATTTTATCTCGAACACGGCTCTAAAGATTTTGATGAAATTTGGTATATAGATAAGGTTCTGATTTCTAAGTGGTTTCCCTGTCAAAAGGCGAGGGTGTCACCTTCCCATAAACTTTTTCTTGGTTGATTCGGTAGATTTGGATAAAAATTTACAGTAAGGGGTTTTAAGACCTGAGAAATCGATTGGAGATACTTGCATTCTCAATGGGTGTGACTCTCGAAGTCCACAATAGCTACTTCGGGAATGGCTCCGGAAATTGTGATACAAATTCCAATATGGTGTTTCGGGGTCAAGAATTCGATTTGTGAATTGTGAGTTCTTTTATGAGAAATCGGCTTTCATTTTTTAATGGGTGTAACCCACAAGGTCCATGCCAGCTATTTCGGGAATAGTTCCGCAGATTGCGATAAAAATTTCAATATGGGGTTTGCGGGTTGTGAAGGCGATTGGTGATAAAGCTGAGTTCTGGTATATTTCACATTCATATTTTGAAATCTGTAAATTATGAGCTATGTGAACGATAAAAGCAATATTTACCGATCTACCGATCGCAATACGTGTTTACTAGAAAAATGCACATTTTCGAACTGCGATTAAACATCCTTTGTAAATCTTATAGACCCACTCTAAATCTTGTGTTACCCGAGCATAGCTCGGTCGCCCAGATATTGTAACTTTAAATGAATAAATAATGCTTTTTGACTTTGACTTCGTTAGAAATATTTTTTCATGTGTAACTTTATACAAATTCAATTTTTTTTATTGAACTATTACAATTGTTTTGTCCTTTTCATAGCTAAGAATTTCTAGACATAAGATGTATCTTGATTTAAATTATTAATATTAAATA
This sequence comes from Crioceris asparagi, assembly GCA_958507055.1. NCBI lineage: Eukaryota > Metazoa > Arthropoda > Insecta > Coleoptera > Chrysomelidae > Crioceris > Crioceris asparagi. The sequence continues at coordinate 47,337,899 of OY293829.1, forward strand.
TCTCGATAAATATTAAGTTAAGGGAATGCTTGAGAAACTCATTTTAAAATTCAATTTTCTTTGAATAGTGGAATATTTTGACAATTTCTTAATGCAACATTTGAAAGACGCCTGCTTCCATACGGTACAAAATCGGGCCATGAATCGAACATAAAAAGTTAGCATGTACTTTCACCTAACAGCTTCCCAAGTTTGTATTTTCCAATTTAAAACAGTTTGGGAGATACAAGCTATTCCGTAAACTACTACAGCGGTTGTAGAGTATGATTTTTGCGAAAATATAGATGGTCTGAGTAAACATGTAAATGAGGTAATGAATTAAAGCTCATCATCTTCCCAATGTCCTCTTCCTAATAGAAGGTGATTAGCAACTTTTAAAAGAGTAAATTGGGATTGAAAAAATATTATTTCTTGAAAACCAGAAATTAATTTTTCGCTTGTGGGTCAGAATTAATTCTAGGTATTGAATTTCGGACCATGAACCGATTTGCCGAGACGAATTCGAAAAATTTATATTTTTGGATTTTTGTTGATACCAATCATTTGTGAATTGTTTGTGAACGTTTGTGACGCATTTCGTTTTTTAGTCAATATTCAAAGGATTAGGTGTTAGATTGTTGAATAATTAACCGATTAACCAACACGTCATGAAAATAGAAATCAGAAATTATTTTTGATTCTCTATTGTTTTGTAAAAATCAAAATTATTTTCAAAATTTGTAGGTTCCGGCAACTAACTTTACATCACTATTAAATTCTCAATAAATATAATTTGTGTATGTAACGTGACTTGCAAGTTTTTGTGTACTATGGATTTCCATCAAGTATCAGCTAATACATTTACGTATATCTATAAAATCATTGAAAGTGATAAAAAAAACAATTTGAAGTGTGCCATGTCTTTTGAAATCACGCAGAGATAACCATCATGTCTTTACTTGAATCAACTAAAACTGAATAATGGTGGTTTCCATAGCAGTGTCCGATTACCAATCGCTTAGTAATCAGTAATCAAAAATCAGTATCTTGTGGACACGACTGATTACTGATGCATCGCTTAGCTCATTTGTCAAACTGACGTTGTCAAAAAAAATTAAATAATTCAATTCGAAAATTACACATTTAGAGGAATTGAAAGTGGAAGAAGAAAGAGTATTTTCTGTTCAATATATTTATAATGAAAAAGATTATTTGGTAAACAGAAATGGAAATAGCAGTAACAACAGACAGGTTATGTTACACTATTGTTTACTGATAGCTGTCATATTAAAGATGTTAACTTTTTAATTACTAATTACTAAGCGATTGGTAATCAGACTTTGCTGTGGACCTGACCAATATTGAAAATTGAAACGTCATTTGCCGCTTTTAATACACATAATTGTTAATTGAGTCTAGTAACAACATGATCCCCATTCAAATTCACCAAGTAGGGCATAGAGCACAAAACCCATTGAAGTCAAGAATAAATTTATTATTTAATTTTCAATATTATCGAGACAAATAGTCTTGCACTATTGTTGTATAAATCCATCAAAGATTTACAAGACATACCTTTTGTCTGAGTACACACAAACTTGACGAAGTCACGTTCCATTCACAAATTATATTTATAGGCGCTTTGATGTAAAGATAACAGCCTGAACATACCAATTTTGATTTTTCTTAAATAATGGAGAGTCACAGACAATTTCATTATTACAGTGGGTCCCAAATTTAGTGGAATAGCTATCTTATTAGGCAGACAGACAAAATTGTGAGCAGTTGTGAAGATATTTGCAAAGAAACGGAGAACTAATTTTGCGAAAAAGTCCAATATTTCCGTTATGGTGAAAGTTATGGAAATAAATTTAATACAAAAATTGCTTGATTCATTAAGATAAACTCATAATAATTTAAAAAAAATCATTTCCGTGGTTTTCGAGATAGTGATAGTAACTTTATATTTTTAAATGGGCGCCCTTTTTTATTTTACTAAAGAAAACTTGTTTGTACAACTGTCAAAAAACTTGACATTTCTGCATCTCTATTGATGCGTGAATGTTTACTTTTATTCACTGCCAAAATAATTTACAAAATAAAACATGAAAAATTACTTTTTGAAGGATTTTTTTCTAACAGAGTCAATTATTATTTGATTATTCATCATAAAACAATTTAATTTATTGGACTAATAATTGATAGTTAAGTTTGAGTAATGACTTCCAACATAAATTTACGCATCAATAGAGATGTAGAAATGTCAAGTGTTTTGACAGTTGTACAAAAAATGTTGTTTGTATTTCGTGTATAAAATCACAAAAATAACTATTTTGCTTTCCTTGATGTTCGACAATCTAGGTTGCAGGTAATACATTGCTGCGTCTTTGAAAATTATTATATTAAACCATGTAAGCCATGAAAACAAATACATTATGTTGTCATGCTTTCAAAAAATAACATTTTGAGCTGTCAGTTTTGAGTTTAGTTAAATAATTATTCGTACATGTATCATTTGAATTAAAGATTCGATGATTCATTAATAATTGAAGTGAAATATCGAAGTTAAATATTAAGTGAATTATTTAATCATTATTCAAGTGAGATATTCAAATTAAAGATTCCAGTGTTAGTAACTTAGATAGATATTTTTATTTGTATGTTTGCTGAACAAAGTACAGGTATACACGTCACATGTTTCCTAAAAATACTGTCTTACAATATAAGAATAGTATCTAGTATACAATAAACGACAAAAAAATTAAAAATAATAGGAAACAGATAAATAAGAGATATCAGACCTTACAATCTAATGCATAATATGCAGATAACAGCGGAACCATAGCATTGTCTTAAAATAAACAAATAAAAGAACAAACAATTTTAATTTAAGTGATATGGCCAGTTTCTCACTAAACGAGCAATACATGTTTTGAGTCTACATAAGGTGTAACAAAAACTGCCGCCTTGCCCCTCAAGACTATCAAAATACTGTAAGTAGAAGTCCATAATCTCGAAGTGTAGTGGAATATTAGTTTAAAGGAAACTCGAAGTCATCTCCACATTTTTATTGATAATTTAGTTAAATATGCCGACACATGTTTCGGGCTTGTACAATGGGTTGGGTTTTGGAGGTGAACGTTTTTATTCACATATCAGAATAAAATAATAATTGGATTCTAATTAAAATAAATAAAGTAAACTTACAAAATTAAAAAAATGAAAATATAAAAAAGTTAATTCTAAAATACAAAATAAAATAAAATTTTCTTGACGTTGATCGTGTCGCGACTACATTGTAAGTGGTTAAGCTGTGAATGGTATCCCATTTTAAAAACGATTAATTGACGCTTTATCAATTTTTGACCCCATACATAAGTGTAATAAATTTCTCGATGCCTTTTGTTAGTTATTTTTTTACTAATATCTGTGAGATGAATGAGGGAACATAATATTTCCTGAAAATCTTTTTTTTAATAGTTGATAGGGTTTGTTCTTGTTCTTGCCCTTTCTGCAAATAAAAGCAGTGTAAAGTGTAAACACGAAATGATGAAAAGAGACAACTCCAGCGTTGCCAGGTGGTCCGAGCATCTTACCTTCAAATTAACTTTCTTAATGCTTATAGGCTGTCGATTGTCGATAATGATGCTACAAAAAATGCATCTCCAAAATAGACACTTCTAGATGTAATGTTCTTCAAATGTGCACTACTTTATCAACATTTCTATAATATCTGACGTAAGCGCCATGCATATCTTTTTTCATTATTCATTATAACGAACAATTTTCAACAAATTTCAAATTAATAACAATCTTTAAAAATCCAAATTTCATAGTGAATTAAGATATAGATGTCCAAAAACTAGTTAGTGCTTAGCATCAAAGCTTAACACATTCGAAGATAAGTTAACGTTTTTCTATGTATTTCTGACTTCAAATATCGATAATATACATAGCTGTAGAAGGAATGTTTAGATTAATTTAATGATATAAGGACAAATATGTCATCCATAAGAAAAACAAAAGTTGTATGGCATATCTTGGTGAATAAAAAACATAAATTATTACTAATAATTCCATTATTTTCGTCTTATTGCGTAGGTATATAAAATTTCAACTTTCCTCTCCCAATATTAAATGAGAAAATAAATGAAAACAAAATCGACGATTCTCAGGTTTTTAAAATATTTCAGGAATGATTGAAATTTTTACAGTTTGCAAATCGTAATATCTTGTCTGAGGTCTAGAAATAGCAACACTGTCCCTATGAAATCGTCTAGACCCTGTTATACATGGTGGGGATTTTGAACGGAACGCTGCTTACAGCGGCCCTGGGAATAAAGTTTCAAAAAAATTCAAAAATACGTCCTCAAAGATTTTATATGGAGTTCATTTAGTCAGGTAAAAAAAATTGGGGCGCAGCCCTAAACAACTTTGTTTTTTCAAATTAGAAAACACCACTTGTGGCATCTCTTTATAACATTTTTTAACATCTGTCAAACCATCTTTCCAATGCGGCCATCATAATCTCGCAAAATTGTGCATTTCTATCTAAGTGATCCTCCAATAATTCTTGTACTGGCTGCATTTTGAATGGTTTTAAGCCAGTAGATTTTGTACGTTTTATGATCAATATTGTGGTCACGAGATAATTGCCTTGCTGGTAAAATGGGGTTTTCTTGATAAGTCAATAGGATATCCAATTTAGTTTCATCTGATACTCTTGAGTATTTTCTTCGAGGAACAATGAACAATTCACTAAACTGTTTTTCAATTTTGCTGACTGTACTTCGCAACAGAGGTGGCAAATCGGGATGACTTTCATGAAACAACGCAGCAACTTCTTGATTTCCGTTTCGTTCTCCAAACCCGACCATCATTAGTATTTTAGTTTTTAACGTTTCAGTTAAATACATTTAAAATAAATTAAATCAGCGTTGACAATTTGAAACTACTTGTCAAACGTAATAAAAATGGCGATGGCGGCATTACCAAGAGAAGTACAGTTGAGTCTGAGCCAACTGTATCTAAAAACAAAGGTCTATGTAAATTTCTTACACTTGGTTTGACAGATGTCATTTTTTTATCGACAAATTCCTTTTTAAATAAGTTTTCCAAAGAAGTGTCACAAGTGTTGTCTTCTTATTTGAAAACACAAAGTTGCTTGGGGCTGCGCCCCCCTTTGGGGCCCCAATTTACGTTACATGATGAAAGCGAAATCCATAAAAAATATTTGATGACGTATTGTTGAATTTTTGAAAAATTTTATTCCCAGAGCCGGTATAAGCAGCGTTCCGTTTAAAATCCCCACCCTGTATTATTATTATATGGCGTTGATGGCTCTCATGCTATATGCATAACACATAAATTTAATACCTCCTCAGTTTTTCGGTCAAAAACTGGAAAAGATTATGATTCGTTAATAAATATTTTTTACAAAAAATTGAACTGTCTTTATTAGTTGGTGCACTGAAAAATACAAAAAATATCAATTCTATTGGTGCTGGTAATTTTAAAGTTGTGCCGTTGTAGATAGTTGTAGGCATCAATTCCAAAAGTACCAGCACTAATAAAATCAATATTATTTTCTATTTTTCAGAGCACTAACTAATAAAGTCAGTCCAATTTTTTGTAAAAAATATTTATTTCACACTTTTGAGTGTAACATCATCAAAATCGTTGAACGTTCACTAATACCAAAGATGATAGTACTTGTGCATCCTGTTATGTTTTATTTTTAGTACTTTATAAACAAGACAGATACTAATTAAGAACTTTTATTCTAATTTTAACATTTACAAGTATTATACACGTGTGTCTCATAGCGCCATAATATCTAAAAAGCCCAGAACTATTATCTCACAAAACATAAGTGTCATGTGACTTGACATATATCATAGATAATAACTTTCAATACATTACACATCCGATGCACGATACACATACATAATATATCATGATCCAATGTACATTCAGTCTGAGCTTGTACTTATTATTCAGAGATCGCAAAACATCGCGTAGCAGATACATCTATTTACTCTTCGTTAATTCGTCCGTCTCATATTTTTAATTTTGAAAAAAATGCTGCCTCAACATAGCGAAAATACACATATTTCAGACTTTAATTGATAACTCGAAAACCATAACTCTTTTGAAAAAATGCTCAACTTAAACGTTTCCGGATATGGTCTCGTCTTCAATTCTGCAATCTCAGATTTTCGATTTTAGAGAATAATTGCCCCAACCACCCCCTTGGGGATGGTTTTTGGAGAGAAAGAGATTTCGGATTTGAGTTTTTCTAAATATGGGACCATTTCTCAATTCTCCTCTTTCAAATTAATCCAAAAATCGAAGCACGTTTACTATGCAAGACGCGCGAACAGACAAACATAAAAAAATATAAAAAATCAAACATACAACCGAATTGTATACCTCCTCTCTTTTGAATTCGGTCAAAAACCACCATCTCACAGCGAGGTTCTTCACTTGATATTATCTATAAACATCTGCAGAGAGTAGAGAATATTCTCTGGCTAATGTGAATATTCTCTATTAGCCCAGTATAAAACTATCTCTATTCTGAATATCAGAGAAGGAAGTTATGAAACATGATTTAATAAATTAAGTTTATATAGAATGGGACATTAGACTTTCTAGTTATGATGAATGATAATAAATAAGCTGGAATTTCAGCGATCAAAGAACGAACCAAAACCTTGAACTTTAACATTTTCCTATTCATTTTCAGATTGGACTCTGATTTACATCGCTACTACGGCTATGTAACAAAACAAAAGACAAACTATGTCTTGCCGACTGTGGAAGACATCAAGAAAATACCAAAAAAAATAGCTTGGGCAGTCTCAAACTGCCGTCCGAAAAATGGACGGGATAGGCTCGCTGCAGCAATTAATAAATCCATGACCGTCGACATTTTTGGCAAGTGTGGACGTTTATCTTGCCCTAAAGACCATGGTGACCAATGTTTCAAAGACTACAAATTTTATTTGTCTTTTGAAAATTCAAATTGCTTTGAATATGTTACGGAAAAATTGTTCAGAGCTTTAACTCTCGATGTTATACCCATAGTTTACGGTGGTGCAAACTATACCAAATATGTTCCACCGCATTCTGTGATCGATGCCAGTAGTTTTGAATCAGTTGATCATCTTGTTAAATATCTAAAAGTTTTAGATAATGATCCAAAGAAGTACTTAGAATATTTTCAATGGAAGAAAGATTATGTTGTTAATTTGAGTACAGATAAAATTTTGTGTACATTGTGTGAAAAACTCCACAAGCCTTTACATTGTCAGGTATATGATGATGTAAGAATCTGGTTTAATCAACTTAAGAATGGTGAGAAAGCATGTAAGAACGAGAATGAGCTACCGAACATTGTAAAGGATATCAAATGAATGGAATAGTTACATATTTCGAAGGGGGCCTAATATTAAGGATTTCCATTTAATGTGTTCATCTCTGTTGTTCAATGTTAAATGCAAATCAATGTAAATGTTAATTAAACAAATTACAAACTACTGTGTTTTTTGCATAAAACTTTAGGTACCTATAGTACGACCAGCGAAAGATTGCATGAGACGAAAGGGGGAAGTTTGCCATTTGCACTGTTGCTCGATCAACTTAATCGTCGGTGTACTTAAATTATTTCTTGTTTATACCAGAGGATTATATTTTAATTGATACGCAATGCCTTAAAATATCGTCACGTTCTATAAACGTGAAAAAAACTGAACAGATACGCAGTTGATAAATATGTGTTTGAAGATTGGTAATAAATATGACAACTTACCTACTTCCCTACATTCTTTGAGGATGCATTCTCTTAATGGCCTTACTTAACATAAAAGAAAAACATAAAAATTATTATTCCATAAAATGCTTTTATTGCATTTGATTAAATAGCTTGCAAAGAGGTCTGAAAACTTTCTATACTGCGTACTACATATTTCAAATGGGAAAACGGCCATTCCTTAAATTTACCTGTAATATTTTCTTCTATAATTTTCAAATTCATTGTTTATTATTATTAATTATGGAACATAAAATTGTTGAGATAAAATTTAAACTCAAGCGGTGAAAATTACCTGAAACAGGACATGATGACTGGTCACGATGGACTCCATAAGACGCCACACTGCATTCTCAGTTTGAAACGTACAAATCTCCTCGTACAAATATTTTTCAATTGTAGTAACAGAAATTAACGACTGTATATTTATTGTCATCTTGCTGCCAAATATAAATGGATATAAGAAAAACAAAATTTGATTACAATTTTTTTTATTTTTACAATACTTAAGATTTACTTGGAACATATCAAAGCATAGCATCTCGGTGAAAGTACATCATCTGTTACTTTCCTTACTTCACAATTGTATCCTTTTTCTTCGAGATATTTAATACGATCAAAAAGGATCAGATTCTCGCAAACATCTTGCAACATAGCTTGAATTAATGACAAAACTTGAAACAGGCGACAATATTTACTAGTTTCCATCCATTTTTCTTTCATTTGGTGCATAAAGATTCCATCGTCTATATCTAATTTTCTATAAACCGAGTCTTCCAGCTCATGTGTTCGTTTGAGATTATTTAAATATTCCGAGAAGTGATCGTCTGGATCAGAAATGTACTTGGTGCTGGATTTTCTTTTGATCCTCTTCACATTCCATCCAGCTTAAAATGAAAGCAAACAAAGAAAATCCACTTCTGTTTCAACAAAAAAATTGCAGGATCGATTTAAAGCTATGCAATTTTATCTAATTCTCACCTGAATAAACAACATTTTGCAAAATAGCCCTGAACATTAAATGTCTGGCATGATTATTGCATTCCTCTTCAGTCATTTTTAAGATCTTCACCAAAGACTGCTGGCATGAGAGCCTTAAAAATGGTCTGCGTAGGAAAGTTTCTGCTTCATATGAATCGTACACATCCCTAAACGCATGACTTACTGGAAAATTACTAAAATACTCCCTGTCGTCTTCCACTCTCTCAATATCGATTCTATGATAACAGCAAGGCATTATTACCAATTGTTTGATAAATTCCAATTTCTCAAAAATATCCAAGATAACAATGCTCAAATCTGCACAGGCATGAAGACCTGTCAGACAACCAGTATTATTTTCTAGTGAACCAAATTGTTCTTCATACAAAAGTTTGATTTGTTCACTTGAACTGTTGGTGATAAAATGACTGCTAAACTTTACAGAATCTCTACATTGAGGATAGAACTTCTTCTGATGGTCATATGCTTGCTTAACAAAATCTTCTTTACATTCGATACCCAGCACTCTATGTTTGTACTTTTCATTTAATAAGTGAGGAAGATAACCCTTAAATATATAAATTAAACGACTAGCCTATCAAACATCTTTGATCCGAGCAATTGATAAGAAATGACTTACCAAACCAGAGCCAACATCTATAATAAAGTCAATATTATTGCTCCTGCAAATATGGTGTATAATTGGAGCCAGTGACGAGATTTCATGATGTTTTTGTCTACTTAAACCCGAATTTCCCCTCAGTAAACTATCTTCATCTCTATGGCATTCATAAACCGGATAATTTGGTTTCAATCTGAAGATTCTATTAAGAAGATCCTTTAGAGTTTTTGGGCAGCTAGTCTAAAATGATAGCATTCCCACCAACATAAAAGAGTACTGCATAGAAAAGGTTCCAAATTAATTTCTTGATTATCTAATTTCTAAGCCGTTTGAGATATTTCAAGGTAGTTTTTTGAGAAAATATATCGGAAACACTTAAGGAGCTAGATAAGTTTGGGACATCTTATTCATTTGATTGAAGAAGTTTTCAGCATGATTCACTCTAATTTATCATTCTTACCTGTAACAGTTGATTGGTGGCAAAAAGATTGAGTTCATGGATAGTCAAGTTATTAAAAAAGTCCACCCAATCCGGTGGGAAATTTGACAGCACATTATTGACTAGAATATGAGTGTTATTAAAGTTGTAAATCCACTGATGGTCACTGAGAAAATCAAACGCATCTCGAATGTACTCGGAAGAGGTAGCGTATGATTCCGGTAGTGTCATTTCTGTAAAGAATACAAAATGTACGTGGACGAAGAAAAACAATTAAAGGCAAGATAAGTTGTAAAGGAACTTGTTGGTGATGAAAATGATGAATATATATGATTGAGATAGTATCATAGGGATAGGCTGGCACGTTTCAAAACTGGCATTCACCATATTGAGAGAAGTTTGAAATTTTGACAAGTAAGTAGCGTTCATTGCGTGTTTTCGAGTTTTTGGGTGCTATTTAGGTTTAGAATTATATTCATAAATTTGATTTGCTTCTTAATGTAGAAAGAAATATATTATGAATTATATGTTGAATTGATTATCCTGCTACTTGTACAATTAAAGACAAAACCTATTTAAATAGGCTTTAATCATCAAAAATAATAGGTAAATAAAATTGAATAATATCCACAAAAAAGTGAATCCGAAACTGTGCAAGTTGCCATCTTGAGAGTGAATTAATGTCACTGAAGTGATTCATCTAAATGATTTCCAACACATACGTTAGTACAAACAATAGTTTCCGCTTATTATAGTTGTTGTTAAAAGCAGCAGTATAATATTTACACAGGTATATCGTTCGTATAGGAAATATGCAAAAAAATAAAATCAAATTACTTTTAAACAAAAATGCAATAACAAACAGGCAGGTACAATTTTTTCCTAACCCAATATCTCTAACACCGCGCTTAACACAAAGTTGCTACCGCTTTCAAGCAAATTCTGCTCAAGATATTAAGAGACAAACAAAAATGATCATATTATGTTTTTTGTTAGACGAAATCTTTAAACAAAATATCAATAAACAAACAACTTGAGTATAACTTTTTTATCTGCTTTTACCCAGAGATGTGCTTTAAGAAAATGGACAAAGTATCAGAAGAATACTTCTGGAAATACGTTTTCGGTTATAGCAAAGCAGTTCTTGCAAGCAAAATGTCTTATCTTGTGTAATCACCTGGGCTCGATAAACTTACACAATAAAGCTACAAAATTGATCCATCCGTTTCTGAGATAACCTCGCACAAGGAGACATATTGTAACGTGAAAACTCACCCGAATAGTGGACTACACCCGCACACATTCCAGAATACCGGGAAGAACACCACCCCAGAAGCACCGAGAATATGGGGCCCTGATTATTCCCGAATAATAGCACACAGCAAATCGAAGACTGGTATCAACTCGAAACTTCGAGACCTTTTTAGGTTAGATATATAAATGCCCGCGTCAATCATAGTCAGTCAGTCATAGATAGTCAGTGAGTTGAACGCGAGCAAGCAGAGAACACTGAATATAAATATAGCGCTAAACGCTAGGTGGCGCTCTGAATATAGATGTGTATATAGTTGTGTAATTGTTAGTGTAAATAATTAAGTGAAAATAAATCGAACCCAGTTTAGTTATAAATTCCCGTTACAATATGAATAGCACTTTTTTCAACCAATGATTTCCAAGAAAACTATTCCTTAAAATTGATTTACGATATACTTATTCAATCGTGTGCTTTGGAAAAATAAAAACATTTACACCCAAATCAGTCAGTCATCTGCGTTTTCCGAAGTGAGTTATTGTGTTTGCACTGATTCATATTGATAGAAGAATTTTCTGTCCGCGAAATATGATTTTTTTGGTACTTTCATTCAGTGCAACAAAAACGCAACATTGGCCCAAAGATCATTTTGCACTTGTGAAACCAAGCAAAGTCAAGAAGACATATCAAGTTTTATAGGCCAAAGTGCACTGAATACTGAAGCTTTTTAAACTATTTAGATGAAAACCCGGCATCGCTCGGGTGAGATGTGACTCATAATACACAATCTTTTACAAAATGTAGTTAGAAGGTTTATTCTCTGACCTCTCTGTTTTGGTTCAGTATTGAGCTGTTAAAAGTATTAGAATTTAAGAAAATACTCTACCATACGAATTTTGCGGATATTGTTATATATATCGAAATCATTATTTTTTTGTTTTATTATTCAGGTAAGGTTTCAATCGAGCCTACCGTACCCCTTGACGGAATTATTAATATAAATTCTTTATATATACATATTCGTATGTGGCGCTAGTGTCGAGTGTCTATGGCTGTAGGTGGGTGCCGGTGCCTCGAATGCAATTGCCTGAAAAACGTATTCCTCGAATGTTCCTTTGCTCGAAAAGCAAATTCCTCGATTTTCCGAAATTATCTACATACACTGAATAAACTCATTCACATAATTATATGTATATATTCCGTTTCTCAATATGTAAAGTCCAGGAATTTCTCTGATTTTCTGGATGTAAGTACTGATGACACCCATTAACAAAATTATGTAAAAATTACTTGAAAGTATTAACGTAATCTCATTAACACTGTATTAACTGTATTATGGTATGGTTACGTTGTTGAAAATGTGATAGATATTGCTTATGCCATCCGAGTAACGACAAGGTCCAAAACCATAATAGATCGTGTACTAGTAAATTAAAGTTGTGATAAGAGATGTGCACCTGTAACTGTTGAGAATAATCCCTTGTCCGATCATGAGATGCTTGAAATAACCATTACTAAACATATAAAAGTCTACAAACCAAGAACTATTTATGAAGCCAAACCTGTAGATCAAAAAAAAATTCTAAATCTAGTTAGACATAAAGTACAAGGAAGACATATAAAATTATTTCAAGAACTGATAGACATGATACGTGAATGTAAGTCTGAAGCAGATTATGACAAATTAAGTGTCATGGAAACACCCATGTGTTGTCGATCTGCTTCAATAAATTAAGGAACGCAATAGAATTCAAAGAAAAAAATGTATGGAATCCAATAATGTGATTTTCGAAAAATTAAAAATAGATAACACTAAAAAACAAACATTTTATAGATAAATGGAATCAGACCGTTATAATAAGGTCTAAGACTGTGGCTGAAAATAACCCTAGAAAACAGTGGCAGTTTATAAATTCTTAATTGAGAAACAAATCATCTGGAAATAATATTGAATCACTAAAAATAGATAACAGCATTATTATTCAACCATTATAAATAGTAAATGAATTGAATAAACACTTCTCATATGTAGGGAAAAGAATTGTAGGAGTTAATATTCAGATTAATAGTATAGTACCTAATGTATATGATAATCTTAGATTTAGAGAAATTCACTGTGAGAAAACTCTGTTCCTGGAGATGACCTGATTAGAGTTCGTGATTCTGAATTTAACTGATGATATTGTACCACTGCTAGTCAATTGTTCAACTGTGTTCTTGAGAGTGCCACCTTTCCTCAGGAACTGAAAATCAGTAAGATATCACATATTTTTGAATCAGGATGTAGAGACTGTATGAACAACTATAGACCAATAAGTGTTGATAAGTGATTTTTGAAAACAATAGAAGTAATTATCAGAAGAAGAATGCTGTCTTTCATTGCGAATTTTATTCCATGTGACGAATTTCAGTATGCCTTTAGAGAAAATAGTAACACATTGAGTGCAACCTTTGACCTTATAAATAATATATCAATGGAATTAGATAACGGCAAAATTTTTATGGTAATATTTGTAGATTTAAGTAAGGCATTTGATGTTTTGAGTGTATATATCTTGTTGCAAAAACTTGAAGATATTGGTATTAGACGAAATATATTTCAACTTATCGTATCTAATAGATAGGAAACAATATAAGACTAATATGTAATGTTAGTGAACTAGCAGTGAATAGTTTAGGTGTCCCTCAAGGCTCGGTTCTTGGGCCATTATTATATTCTTTATAGGTACTGAGTCTAAAATCAGCGGGTCTCCGGGCTCAACATTATACTTTTGCCGATGACATTGCGTTATTGTATAGAGGTTATAATACGGATGAAATGGAAACATATAAACATAGATCTGAAACTATACAGTAACTGGCTCCTGAAAAACAAATTGAAAATTAACATTGATAAAACTAAATGTATGGTTTTGAAACAAAAAAATGAAATAACTAATATTCCAAATATAAAATTGAATAATGTCATTATAGAAAATGTAACGAAAATAAAATATCTTGGCTTTATAGAAAATAAACTGGGAAGAACATACTCATCACATAAAAAGTAAAATTATTCCAATGATCGGAGCCTATATAGAAACAGAAATTATCTTACTTATAAAAGCAAAATATGTACCTACATAATGCATTTTTTCTAACACACTTCAGATACCTGCTTTCGATATGGGGTACGTGTGGTACTATTAGTTGGACACATTGCTTTAGTTTGAAAAATGTGAACTTATACATAAAATCATAATAAATACCCAAAAGTCAAACTCAGTACTAATCTTTATAAGAGATGTGCATGGGCACAACACAAGATAATATATATCACAGTAAAATCTAGCCTAACAAAGGTTTATACAGTCCAATGTATCAATCTCTCAGGATTAATTAGATATTAATTACAATAATGTATAGCTATACAGGGTAAATCTCGAGTAGAAGTTTTAAGATGTCTGTCACTTTAGTAGTTTGTACATTAATAAAAGCTACATTTTAAAATTATTTAGGAATATACAGGATGTCCCAAAAATGTATGACGTATCAAAGTTATATTATTTTCTTATGGGACACCCTACATTTTATTGCATTTTGATTGTCCTAAGAAATAAGATACTCTTTCTTAAGGGTTCCGAGTTATTCTGACTTATAATATTATTTAATTATTTTTATATATAAATATTGTACAAGTTCTGGATCACATACAATTTAAAGGTCTACACAGTTAAAAGCGATACACAACTTGAATTGGGACACATAGTACTAAAATTATTGAAATCTTTCTTCTGGAATACCACTTGTTAAAACGTTATAGGATCAAAACTGCTTATATTGTGCTACCCTACGATCTGACCGAAAAGGTGAACCAAAATACTTCACAAAAACAATGAAAGAAGGAGAAATAATCGTCATGGTATGAAAGAAGATAAAGATTTGAAAATTGCTATATAAAAGACATGTTTATATGATAACAACACATCCTGCACATAATGCTACTATAGTAGGGTCACGGAAGAACTATTTTTTAAATAACTATTTCGTATTTTTTTAGAAACAACAGTCGTATAGGTGAAGTGGTGAAGGAATAATAATACCTAATAACAACATTTATTAGTTGAATGTAGTTCCAAGCGACTTTCCTGCGATAAGGGACCATGAAATAATTGGCGTTACAATTAAATTCACATTTCGGATAAGGGTGGAGTATTTTACAAAAGAAATTTTAAAGACAACTCAGTGTTGGAAATAGTGCAAGAACTTGTGCAAACTGGAACTATACCTCAACAAACGTAAATATAGTGTACGCAGATTTTGTGACTATCATTGAAAATGCAATAGATAAAATAACATCAAAACAAAAATTCAGTACCATGAAATACCCATGGAAACAGGGTGATATCTTTAACCACGACTAAAAAGAAGAAATGCTATGAACAAAATATTGACAGGTGTAAAGGAGACAGTAAGAAGTTGTGGAGAACGCTAAAAAAACTAATACTACTAATACTGAGATTTATTACAAACTCAAGTAAACATACGGCAATAAAAACTATGTTAGATTTACTGAACTGGCTCCTTGTTCGACAGATAGTGCAGATGTCGAATCTAGTGATAATATACAACATTTTGAAAAAGTATACGGCAACACTCACCTAGTCGAATTATTGTTTAGAAAACATTCAAACATGCTTCTGTGGTTGTGAAAGAAGAGTAAAGACCACAAGACATATAACCCAGTAATCGTTAGGAAATTGTGTTTTATAAAGTGATTATCTATATTCCAAGTTGAGTATTATAGATCTCAGGGCAAGCTTTTGAGTCACAAAAGGCACTGGGTATGGGTACTGTGGCCCCAAAACACAATGCATAACCTCTTATTTAAGTATGCTATGTGAGGGTGCTACTTGAGATGAGCATCAATGTGTACACCCAGAAATGTTATCGACTTCTGAACCTGCACCTTGGTATCATGTAACCAAATACTATCGGGATAGACAAGGCGTGAAAAATCCCTATGAAAAACGGTGAGTTCAGTTTTTTTCAGCTTTAACAGTAGGAAATTCTTGGCACTCCGCACCAGCCAAACCAAGGGCATTATCCGAAAGTCGAATAGCATGATCCAAATTCGGCGCAGATGTGATGATTTTTGTATCGTCCACATATATTGCTATATTGTAGAAAGTGCTACTGAATGAATTGACAAGGTCGTCAATATAGATTAAAAACAGTAGGTACCGACCAAGGATGTTTCTCTGGGGGACACCTTTGAGTCTTTGAGTGTAGGTATTTCATCAGAAACAAACTTATCATAAGAAACTATCTCAACCCACTGTTTTCTGTGTGTGAGATAGTTTTGAACAAGCTTCAATTGATGGTAGCAAATACCATAACTTTCCGTAAATTCCGTAAATAAAACCGCATAATTGACTACAATTTGGCGAAAAAGGGGTGTTTACTTTAGCGACCAGATGTCTCCTCATTAAACTATTGTACGAAAATCAATGGTAGCGATAAGACCTTATACCTTATGTAGGTACATATCTAAACCGATAATTTACATTTTTTATAGCAAAGAGATATTCAATTACTATTGGGCATTGAATTATATATAATATGTTGTCAGACACAAAGCTAGGTATTATGGAATTCAGAACCCAATTGGCAAAATATTTAGCTACTAAACAAGCAGAAGAGGGAAACACACTTCCATTAAACCGGAAGGTATTGGAAAAAAAGAGAAAACTTTGTACTGAATATCAGCAAAAATTACGAACATCCATGTAAAGCCGGAAAGCAGACGGACAGAAGAATAAAATATTTTGCGGCCCAAACAAGCCGGGATACTGTCTTCAGTATTTTAATAAAAACATGATTAAAATACTTCTTTTCAAGATTGTGTTATGTTAGGGGCGGGTGGGGCTCCTTGGAAGAGAGTTTTATACCTATGGGTGTGCGAGCTTTCTGGATGGATTTTCATGGAACATATTTGCTGTACCCTACATAAAAATACTATCAGAAAATATTTAAAACATTCTTAACCCTTTCAAACTAAAAATCGGACATAAACGTTACAGAACCCTCAAACATTTTTTTTCGAAAATAGCCTACAATCTCATAAATACTCGCATCAACAATACTAAACAAAGATAAAAAATGACCTCCCTTGAATTCGATTAAAGCAAAACTACAATTTTGTCCTCTGAAAGAAGATAAAAAAGAGAATTACTTGAGATAACGCCTATATGACTATTGGAAAAAGGTAATTTTTGTTTTTCCAATAATTACTGTTTGCCTTTTTATCTGAGCATTGAAAAATTGGCCATTAATTGAATCATTAACAAATGAAGAATGCGGCGAAGGGTAAAACAACATCCAATTATCCAATTGTCAAACAATTTATTCCTATTTTAACAAAACTAAAAATTATATATATATATATATATATATATTCAACTTTGTATTGAACAAAAAAACAGCGCGCGAGTAATAAAATCTTTACAAAAAAAAAACGTGAAATATATTCGGAGGATATAAAAAAGGAATTATGAACCAGTCTCCATCACAGTCCACAGCTCATTTTCCCTCTTGCTGACATCCATCTTTTCAGTCTTTGGTCCAATCACTACCTTGCCCGTATTTAACACATTCTTTTCGCTCAAATATTTATCAGTCACCATCATCAGGCCATCTTTCTCAACGCTCATTATATCCGCTCTATGTCTTTGTTTAATATCTGGTGTAAGTCTACGCAGAAATTCCTCGCATCCCTTACTGCTCGGTGGCACTGGAGCGTCCACAATTTGGAAAACACCCAACTTAGCTTCGAAGATATCCTGGTCGTTGATTTTGTCAATGTTCTCTTTCAGCCATTTATCTGATCTGTCAAAAACGTCCAAAGTTTCCAAATTTCTCGGATCACGGTAGCTGTAGAATGTCAGTGAACCATCCATCATCAATCTGGCTCCCCCGCCATAGGCGCCCTGTATCTCCCTTAGTTCTGGGTGAAGGTATTTGGAACTCAACAGCCGCGCAAGTACCCTTAGCTTAGCAAAATCGGGATTGGTGTAGGGCACTGTTAAAATAGCTTTGCTGCAATAATTAACAGGTATATTAAGTACATGGTGTTGACAATTGACAGCGTCCATTGGGGCCCAAACTTTGCCAGTTACATAGACGCTTTCGGCTGCTTCGTTTGAGATTGGAGTTGATATTTCTGGAAGATCGTTCACAAAATTTTCAAAAGTGCGCAATATAGAGCTTTGATTATCAGCCGACAAATTGAGGGCAACTCTGCAAAAAAAATCAATTTCGATTCCGAACGATCAGAAAATAAAAAAAACTACCCACCTCATTTTCTTCTTGTCGAATAGTATTTTTGCAATATTCATGATTTCATCGAGCATTGCTTTGTAATTGGAGGTCGTAACAAGTCTTCTCATGTAGGACATGTGTTGGAGGCCGGAAAGATGTTCTATCTGTAAAAAAAAATATGGATCTTGCAAAAGATAGCAAAAAAAATCTCAGATTAGTTGGTTTTTAAATTTAAATAAGATGTTTATTATGTACCTGATATTATTCTTTAGGATGTTTTTAGTGGGAATTTCAAAACTTTTAATAAAACAATAGGTAATAAATATCTTCCAGATAATTAGAGGAATTTCTATGGATTCTGAAATATATAGAAAAAAACTTAAAATTGCCGAATCAACATCTAAGAAATAAAAGAAAAAATTATAGATATTGTAGAAAGTGACCAATACACACATGGCCAATCATACTCAAGATTCTCAACCGAGATACTCATTGAAAATTGATGAAGTTTATAAAGGAAAAAAACATTGGCTTTATTCCAAGTCTCATCAGATACAGTTTCTTAGTCAGGATTCTGCGCAGTGGCCCAAACGCGACCCAACCTAAGCGTCTGATGATTAGTAATCTGCTAGAGGCAACTTCTTTGTTGTCGATCTATTGCATAGACATAGACAAATAAGGAATTTGAGAATAGCCCCACAAAGTGGTAAATTTTTATCTATTTGAATAGTTGAGAAGTATATTAACTATTCCATTAAATAAATTAAATAAAAGCTTCAAACGTTTTATTGAGATAGGTACATATTATGTGTGTTTTTGGTTACTTAGGTAGTATACCTAACAAACAGTTTAATTGTACCTTGGTATTAATTGATCAAATTCTCAAGTTTATTTCGAGATATCAATAGTTGCGTGGAAAATCTATTGGTTTTCGTTTTTCATATTTCTTACTGTTATAAAATTGCATGTATACGTTGGTCTCTTAATAAAAGGATAAGTGAATCGACTATTTTTTGCTCTCTTACATTTACAATTGTATATTGAGTGATGTAAAGAACCTTCTCTTAACAGGTATTCAAATAATAAACTATAAACTCAAGAGAATATCTATACAACAGCTATTTGTGAGTTTGCATTTAAATTCAAATTCGAGTAAGTTATCATCTGTTCCAACTACTGTCAAGTTTTGTCAGTAGACGAAATTGGTTCCGGATTTCCTGAACAAAGCCATTGTAAACAATACATGCCAACCAAAAGTTTAGGGGTTTACCGAGTAGTTAAAGTTGCACCATTCAAATCCAGTAGAGATCAAAACTAAATTAACATCTCTTGGCCATAAAGTATGTTATATTATCAATTTCAAATAAAGGCGGACGAAAGACCCACTTAATATGTTCTACATACCAGCTACATGTGGCCTCTGTCGTACGCCCCATCCAGCTGGCTACAGAGACATATAGTATGTGATTATTATCATTAACCTATTCAAAAATGACCGTAATAAGTAAAAAGAAGGTCCCGGTGGTCTAGTAGGTAAGGTGCTCAACTCCCAACCGTGAGGTCTTCGGTTCGAGCCCGACTAGGTGAAATGACGTTAATATAAACAAAAATCAATACTTGGTGTCGATATTGAGGTTTTTAGGGAAGATGATTGAGAAAATAGCATTTATTTGTAAGTCTACGATAGAAATGGTATAAAATTATAGTTAAGAAACAGGTTTTCAGAGATTGTATTCATAGGAAGGCCTGAATGAAGAAAGTTTTGACCAGTAATTGCGGACATTTTCTCAACTACTGAAGCTAGAAACATATAATCTGGAAAATATTTGCTTTTTGTGGTGTGGGGTCTCACTAAAAATCGATTTTTCGATATTAAACCCTATGAGGGTGAGCGGGGGGTGGAATATAATAAAATAATAACGATTTATTTCCCAAGAAACATAAATGTTTATGCCAGGGAAAGTATAAAAAAATAATAATTAAAAAAGGAAAAAAAAACAAACAAGTATTGGAATAAACAATGAAATCAGAAATGTAATTAAAAAAAACGATATAAAAATTATTTATTATATTGCATTAATAATAAATATTTTTTTAAACTATTTTTGAATCTTGTTTTGCCATTTTTTTTAAAATCCGTTAAATCATTATATATTTTTATGTCGTTATAAAGAAAAATATACAAGGTATAACCCCCATTTCTTATTGCGGAATTAGAAGCATACTCTTTAACGTAGGACAAGGCAAATGCTGAAAGTATGTTCTTTTTGTAGCACGGACTGATCATTTTTGTTTATCCCACTAATTTACCGCTTACGAAGTTGCGGGCACCAGATAAATAAACAAACCATCGAAATTAAGAAAGATAAATGAAATTTCCCACATGACATAAAATTTCGGGTGGAGTGTCTCTAAGAGCCAGTAAGTAATTCTTTGTGGTAAATAGGTACTCGACAATTTACTGTTGGTAGTAAACTTTATGTTTTCAAGGAATGTCCATCACAGGTGATCTAAGGAAAAAACGCAAGTTGCCTGGCAGACCATCAGTTCCAATTCATCTCTCAGGAGAATTTATGTCTAAGAAATATTTGTAGATTTCTGAGTTGCACAACCATCTTGCATAAACCATTTAATATTTCATCAAGTGTAAGAGGCAGTTCTTTATTCTTTTCATTTAATAAATTGACGTAGGCCACATCATTCAAATTTCATTTGATAAGTTTAGGTCCAATAACCTCACTTTCAATAATTCAACACAATTTATTAATACCATGATGTGTATCGTATTAATACCACAGCAAATTTTGGGTCAACTTTGTTTCGTTAGTAATTGAATATAATATGTTGCAAAAGTATATTTGTATATTAACTATTTGTAAATGATCATGCATTTCTTCCTTTAAATAGTCTTTTGAAATAATAATTGTTCATGCGATTCCGAAATGTAAGTCGACGTTGAGAATCTCAATGAATGAATTTGTGAAACATTATACATTTGTAATAATATTTTTAAAGAATTTTCTGGAACCACGGTGCGGTAATGCCACGTATATGTTAACTTTCTGCCAAGTGGTCCATTGCTGGCTGCACACACTTCACACTTACGGCACCACTGTCTCACGTCCTCTTTGCAATTCGCCCAATAGAATCGCTCTCGAACATTCTGCAGAGTCTTGGTGATTCCAAAATGTCCACCCGAGGCTCCGTCATGTAGCTGACGTAGTATTCCCGGCACTTTGCTTCTTGGCACAACTAGTTGTAATCTGGATTCAGTGCCATCTTCAGACTCAAAGGTTCTATACAGCAGATCATATCTTAGACCAAGACAGTCCTATTGGCTCCAGTATGCTTTCACTTCCGGGCTTCGCAAACTTATATCCTGCCAAGACGGCCTCTCCTTACGGCGCATCCACTCCAAGACCACTCTCAAACATGGAACGTTCTCTTGGGCCACTTTCATTTGTCCGGGCTGCCATTCCTCATTTTCTACGGTTGTTCGTCGTATAGGACAAACCTTATCTTCCATCTCGATATGTTCTAGTTTTTCCGACTGAGCCACCTTCTTCTTACAACTGCGGCGCACGTGTCGTAGCTCACCACGGTTCCAACACCTTGGCTCTCTCTTCTTTGACTGTACTCTCGTCAATAGCTTCCTTTTCATGTCTAACAGGGACTCTCTATTGAATTGGTCTTCTTCCTCGATTGCTTCTACACGGCGCCCTCGGGAAGTTTGGCTAGCAGCTTCATGCTCTAAAGCAATAGCTAGTGCTTGTTCTAGCAATTTTGGTCTGGCCATCTTCAACGCCTTCTGCAGTTCGCTTTCCCTCAATCCATTCACAAATGTATCCACAGCAATTTCATCAAGTAAGCTATCGGCAGCTATAGGATATGCTAGTCGCACAATACGAGCTACCTCTCCCTCAAACTCTTGTAGACTCTCATTTGCATGTTGCACCCGAGATCGTAAGTGGGCTTTATATACTTGCTGAAGATGACTATCTCCATACCGATTCCACCAATTTAGAAAGCAAGACTTGGTATTTTGCCTGGCCAGCCGGAATAGACCTGAGGATGTCTGCTGCATCACCTCGTAAAGCAGCAGTTAAGGAAACAGCTTTCTGTTCTTCGGTCCACTGGTTAGCCATTGCCACTGCTTCAAATTGCCTTAGATAGGTTGACCAAGATCACTTTCCATCAAAGTTTGGTAGATTAACTCTCATACTACCTGCGGCTAAGTCCCCTATATCTTCGCCTTTGAAGGTCTGGCTCGCATTTTCATCTTTTTGTACATTGTAGTGACCATTCTCAACTGCCATTTCCAATATCTTGATTTTTTGTTGCAATAGCTCCATGTTCCTTTCTGTAGTGACAAATTTTTCGTCAACTGTTCTTGAAATTTCTTCAAGTCTCTTGCCCGTTTTTCTGGAAACATCTTTAATTTCATCTTGAAGAGTTCTAGAAACTTCTTCAAACTTTTTCGAGACTTCATTGAATTTCTCATTATTATTTCTAGAAATTTCTTCAAACTTGTTCGAGACTTCATCGAATTTCACCCCAAATGTCCTGGTTACTTCCTCGAATCTTTCGTTATTATTTCTCACCTCTTTCAGTAACAGTTCTTCCGGAGAGTTGAACTCGAACATATCAGGATCTTCTCAATTTTCAATCAAAATGTCCATTAACCGTTTCTGGAGGGTCGCTTTATTACAGGAATCATCACAATCCCCCCGCTCCAACAACTGTTCTTTGAGTTGTTTCACGGTTAACTGCACTAATTGCATTTTGAATTGTCTATGAGAACGAGCAAAAGTCTTCACATTCACCCGAAAAAGAACAAAAAGTCTTCACACGAAAACGAACTAAAGAGTCTTTAACTTAAATCTAACACAAAGTCACGAAAACACTCAACTCTACACGAAACCACTGTCTCTTAAAAGTCTGTCCAATTCTACAGTCACTCACTGACTGACTCCACACTGACACCAATGTAACGGGGATTTATATTAAAACTGGGTTCGATTTATTTTGACTTATTTATTTTCACTAATAACTACATGTCTATATACACATTCACACTTATTTCTCTGACTATATACGACTTTCTACTGTCTATGATCTATGACCGATTGTGATCTAAACACATGAAATTAAATAAAACATTTTCTTTGATGGCACATTTTTTATCTATGCAACATTTCTATGACACTTGATGAAATTGTCATTCACGTATAACTAAGATGTAAATATCAAAGAAGGCTACCACCTTTGGAAATATTTTCAACATTTTTCAATGTTTTCCGGGTTTTAAATGTCGACTGTTATACATGTTATATTAGAAATATTCAGATAGTTGTTATATTACAAATATTCAGATATATTATAATTAAATATTTAATATTCTCGATTTATCCGTCGCGACAGTCTGTCGATGGTATTTTTATAAAAGTCACGTACAATTATTAAATTTCATCTTTCAAAGCTAACATATTGCCTTACAGTATGAAACCTCATATTACAGCTTCCTGCCATAACAATCATATCATTTAACATGGGATTATTCCTAGAAATTGTAACGGTGCAATCTAAATCATTTAGAACATTCTAGAAACTGCTTAACTTGCACCTAAAAAACTATTTAAGTAGACATCCAAGCGCGATCGTCAGATTAATACGTAATTCAAAATTAAGTCGACTAATAAATTTGTTAAAGTAAATAAAGTTTTTTTTTTAAGTCTCAAAGAAGAATCCAATATAAAAAATTACCGATGGCCTGTAGTCAGCGGAAAGGTAATTTTTTCAAAATTCATTGAATTGAAATTTTAACAACCTTTTCATGGATATACCTACATGTTATTACATAAAACTGTCGTATGTGTCATAGCGTTGGGGTTAGAGGTTTTTGTTTTGGCTGTTGAATATAAAGCAGACAGGGTTCGAGTCCACTTCAAGGCAGAATATTTTTTTTCGCCTATTTCTTTTCAATAAATATACTATATATGTATTTTTTTAATCAGGGTCTATATTAAGATCTCCATAAAATGTACAATTACATCAAATTTATATTGAATGTTCATGTTTTATCAATATTTGTTATTTTTCTTTATTATTTTTT
This sequence comes from Crioceris asparagi, assembly GCA_958507055.1. Taxonomy (NCBI): domain Eukaryota; kingdom Metazoa; phylum Arthropoda; class Insecta; order Coleoptera; family Chrysomelidae; genus Crioceris; species Crioceris asparagi. The sequence goes on from OY293829.1 coordinate 47,362,396, forward strand.
ATTTTTTTACCTGTGTATTTTATGAAAAATTGCTTTGAACAAAAGTTGTAGGTACTGATTATATCTATAACCTAAAATTATTTTTGATGATATTTACACTACGGCTCTTTTTGATAATTTTTTTAAATGTTTGAATGGTCGCCATTTTGAAACTACTTACCCGATATTGCCCAATAACGAACTCGGCCGAGATATTTGACAGATTGATTTTTGTAGCAAATTTGAACTTGATACCTTCAAAACTGCGACCTCTATCGTGTTAACAGATTTCGTAATATCCCATATATATATGTTATATAAAGTTATAATTGAATTATTTTTTAAAATCAAATAATAATAACAATAACAAAGTATTATTTTAAATATTATTTCATAATATTATATTACATCTGCAAGACGCAGTAATATTGCACCATATCATATTACATCTCCAAGACGCAGTTTAAGAAGATAACAAAAGTGATAAGGATATTTACGTGCCAGAGATGCAGACCAGTAGTCAGCAAGTTACCATAAAGACCATTGTTAATTGTTTATCCAGTTCGGCCTCCAAAAAGACATTACTATGTATTTTATTTATAATATTCTAGAAGTTTCGATTCAACCTTAGGAGAAAAGATCCATTGTATTAATTTACGTTTCTTTTTATATTTCTGATGATTAAACATTTTTGATTGTATAAATACTAGATCTCCAGCTAACAGAATCATTCACAATTCACAATTCACAATTCACTTGTTCACTTACTTACTTGTGAGTCAATATTCATACAGTCATGTAAAGTTATTTGTATTTTAATATTTTTTGTGTTAATAAATAATTGTTTTTTTAAAAAGTTAACTTGGAGTTATGTGATTTAACATATATATATACACTTTTGAACCAAATGTTTTTTTGGACTAACTTATAGACATATAACAACATGCCGTTGAAATTTTTTCGAAATTCAAAAGTGTGAACGATCGCAATAGGTACATTTCTATAAGAAATTTACCTAATATTTGGCGCAGTCAGTAGGATCCCTCAACGTTGGTATCCAATCAACGGTGGTTTCCTAACTTTTAAGGAAAAACCAATTCTCCAAGCTGAAAGAAGCATATTACAAAGAAGAAATCAACTACATAGTTTAAGAAGAAACTGGTGCAGAGGACGGTCTCTCCTACATCGGGACAACGCAGCAGATAGCAAGCTAACCCGTTGGCGCTACGCTTGAGTAGCCGGATTTCATCCCCAACGAAATCACAGAAACCCCTGGTGCCGAGACGATCTCTCCGACTTTGGGAAAACGCGGACGCTAACCCGAAGGAGCGAGCTTCACGGAGTAGGATTTCATCTCCAGCAACAACCAACAAATGCTCCACAAACTGTGAGTACATTTTATTTAAAGAATCATCTCGTTTGATTATTATTATTTTTATTCTTCTCACAACTCGTATTATTTGATAGAAATCAGTTCGTTAATATTTTTTTATTATTTCTGTTTTTGATCTGATTTGATATATTTCCAATACGCTTATTATATAAATAAATAAATAATGCCAGAAACACGCTCAGGTGCTACCACTGGCACTACTAGTTCACAAGACGTCGAACCTTATAAATTATCTGAGATATTTTCAATAATCCCAGAATTCGATCGAAATCAAATTTTCCTAAACACCTTCCTTAACGCCTGCAAAACAGCACAAAAAAAATTTGTTAACCCTACATATATACAGGGTGTCCCACGGTCATGGCCTATTAGAAATTTCTGGAGAATGACAAAAGCTATCGATCTGAAAATTTTATGGCTTCTATTAGACATTTTAAACTATCTTTGGAAAATATTTTCATAAAAAAATCACTTCCGGTTTTGCCGGAAGTAATAAGAACTTTGTTATTTCAAATGGAATACCTCATATTTTGATACATTTTTGAATTCTACACAAAATTTTGAGTAAAATGGATATACCTTTCCCTATACTTAAAGTTAATAGTTTTAGAGTTATTTAATTTTATTCGTTAAAAATCGACAAATGCGAGTTGATCGAAAATATATCATAACTTTTTTGTTATTTGCTTGATAAACATGGAGTTTGAATTTTTGTAATCTATGCACATTGTTTTAAAGATTTCATTATGATTTTTCTTAATTTCATGAGAAATTATTACAGAAAAATCGATGTAAAGATGACTTAATTTCTAACGTTAATAACTTTCTTATTTCAAATAGAACACCCTGTATTTTGTTGCACTAGCATATTCAAAATTAAAATACCTTTCTATTGATGTAACCACTTCCATATCTAAAGCTGATAGATCAAGAATACACAAATGCCGATCTGCTCAACCTTTTTGCAATTTATGGAGAGTGCAATACGATTGTCACGAGAACATGCAGGGCGTTTAACGCCCGAAATCCGAATTTGTCGCCGATGACTGCAAGGAAATTTTGCCGGATTCAAGATAATTTTGTTCAATATGGCCAATAAAATGCTCCATAAAATCGTATTCTTCCGATTTCCACTGATGAAGCAATGCAATTAAATCTAATATCTTAAAAGTTATCGAACAATTTCAGATTTTTTCAAAAATTATTTTAATTATCTTAACTTTGGCATGCTACAGTATGTATTAAAAAACGAAAGAATACTAAAACAATAACAAATTTAATAATCTACACAAAAAATATTAATCAATAACCTATTTAAAAAAAACATAATACTTTAAATGTAAATTTACAAGTGTTCTAAGTGCCCCCCATTTACTTCTGAACATGCAATAAGTCTTGATTCCATACTAGATGTTGCATTTCTTATTTCTGCAGGGTCTAGATCTGCAAAAGAATTTTGTACCCGATTTCTCAGGTCTTCTGTCGATTGCACTGGAGGACGGTTATTATAAACATTTTCTTCTATGACCCCCACAAGTAAAAATCTAGGGGCGTTAGATCTGGTGACCTTGGTGCCCAATTCCAGGGACCCAAGCGCCGAAGCCACCTGTCCTCAAACATTTCATAAAGTTCTTCGGTAACTTCATGGCTGCAATGAGCTGGTGCTCCGTCAAGCTGATACCAGCAGCTTATGGCTTCGTTAATTGGCAAGTCATCTACAAAGTCTGTAACGATGGTGGGCAATATTTCAAGATATTTTTCTACGTAAATATAAAACTTAAGTGCGTTGTCTTTTATAAGAGCAAAAACATTGAAACTGAATTTAACTTGAAACTTTTGTTCTTTCGTCAAATGTGGGTTTGCGTCTGCCCAGAAATGATTACTTTTTGAATTAAAGATTCCTTCGTGCGAAAATTTGGCTTCATCTGTCCAAATTATTTTTTTCATAGTTTTCGTCTTCTTGGTTTTTTAGAAGAAACATTTCGCAAAATTCTACTCTTCTAGGACCATCTTGGGGGTGTAGATGTTGAACTTGTGTGAACTTAATGTTGTGCTGTTTTAAAATTCTTTGAATTGACGATCTTGCAACACGTAAGTCAGCGCTTCGAATCAACGCTTGAGGGTTTCCGTAAAAGTAAGCCAATACGGTAATTTGTGTTGCTTCATCAGCGGAAATCGGAAGAATACGATTTTATGGAGCATTTTATTGGCCATATTGAACAAAATTATCTTGAATCCGGCAAAATTTCCTTGCAGTCATCGGCGGCAAATTCGTATTTCGGGCGTTAAACGTCCTGCATGTTCTCGTGACAATCCTATTGCACTCTCCATAAATTGCAAAAAGGATGAGCAGATCGGCATTTGTGTATTCTTGATTCATGATTGTGATTAATTTCAATAAAAAAACTATGAATGATACAATTTCTAATCTTACACTTTGACACTGATATAAATAAGTGGTAACTATGGTTACCGTTTTGATGCGTTCCAAAGTTAAGGTAATACAAAATAATTGTTGAAAAATCGGAAATTGTTCAATAACTTTTAATCTATCAGCTTTAGATATGGAAGTGGTTACATCAATAGAAAGGTATTTTAATTTTGAATATGCTAGTGCAACAAAATACAGGGTGTTCTATTTGAAATAAGAAAGTTATTAACGTTAGAAATTAATTCATCTTTACATCGATTTTTCTCTAATAATTTCTCAGGAAATTAAGAAAACTCATAATGAAATCTTTAAAATAATGTGCAGATTCCAAAAATTTAAACTCCATGTTTATCAAGCAAATAACAAAAAAGTTATGATATATTTTAACGAATAAAATTAAATAACTCTAAAACTATTAACTTTAAGTATAGGGAAAGGTATATCCATTTTACTCAAAATTTTGTGTAGAATTCAAAAATGTATCAAAATATGAGGTATCCCATTTGAAATAACAAAGTTGTTATTACTTCCGGCAAAACCGGAAGTGATTTTTTTATGAAAATATTTTCCAAAGATAGTTTGAAATGTATAATAGAAGCCATAAAATTTTCATATCGATAGCTTTTGTCATTCTCCAGAAATTTTTAATAGGCCATGACCGTGGGACACCCTATATATATATATTTTTTTTTACTTTCCCTGTTATAAACATTTATGTTTCTTGGGAAATAAACCGTTATTATTATTATTATTATTATTATTAAACATGGAAAGAAATCCTAGTGTTACTCGAAACAAACTTTGGTGACACCAGAGATTTAAATTCACTGATACAAGACCTCCAAAGATTTAAACAAACTCCAGGAGAATCTGCTCTTTGTTTTGTGAGTCGGCTTCAGACTCACGAGGCCGAAATGTTCTCTTGCATTGAAAAGCATAACATGTCCCAACCAGAAAAAGACGCTCAAACAACCCTTATAAATTCAATGACATTAAACACACTTCTAACGGGCTTAGAATATATGTTAGGACAAATAATCAGAGCCAGTGATCCGAAGGATATGATATCCGCAATTTCAAGAATAAAGCGAGAGATACAGCTCTCCTACTATGAGTCCCATATACCTCAAAATAATAAGCCTACAAATAACATACCAATTCCGAGAAAAATTCCGAGTCCCCATTGCTCATATTGTCAAAGCATAGGACACACTTTTAATGAATGCCGACAGAGAGCATTCAGTACACAGAATTTGTATAATCATTTTCCTAAACATCCAAACAACACTTTAACTTCATGAAGAAACAAAAAACTTTCCATGTCAACGAACAACCCGAAAATAACTATAATGATTATTAGAACGATCCCAATAATTACTGTTATCTAGAAAATGACGACGACAACCACGGACTTCAATATTATCAAAATCTTGAAAGTGACAGAGAAATTAGTTATGAAAATTCCCATATTACCCTACCAAATATGGAAAATTTTCAAGAGGACGCTACTCTAGACGACCCTCCTATAGACAGAACCCCAGTGGAAACAATAACATCCCAAATTCAAAGCCTAAATTTCAATCAGCCACAAAGCCCGAACAACAAGAAATATATCTAAATTCCCTTCACACCGTTAGCGCAAGAAATCTCTACTATATTTACGATGCAACCAAAACTTTCAAAATTTTATTCGACACAGGTGCCGGTATTTCAATCTTTAAACCTAGAGCTTACGAAAATTATACCAATTATCTCCAGAAAATATCATTATTCAGGGCATTACAGATCAAAAAGTTATAGTTCACCAATCTGTTATCATTCCATTTGCTGATAACGACCCTCATAAAATGGATTTTCTAGAACATTATAACTGTATAATAGATGTCACTCGTAAACAACTTATCACTAGTTTTAAGACTGTACCTACCTAAGCAGAGGAAAAATCAAATAATTTAGGACATTCTAATTTGAAAAAAAAACATGAAGTGTCTAATAAAATCTTCATAGAACCCCGAATAAAAAATATCTGTAAATTAAAATGCAATCTAGCAAACACAGATGCTATCCTGCTAGCAACTGAAAAGGATAAAGTAAAACTGCCTAATGCTCTAGTTAAAAATGGTGAAATTTTTATGCTCCGTATTAAACCCTAATGAAATTGAAATGTGTGTAGATATAATAAAATTAGAACCTATTCAAAATTTTCAATTAAATAACTGTAATTCTAGTAATATAGATAGTAATAGAAATTATGACATTCAAAATTTATTAAGATTAGATCATTTGAATTCCGAGGAACAGGAAGAAATAACCCGACTTTGTCTCGAGTTTTCCGATATATTTTATTTAGAGGGAGATAATTTAAAATTCACGAACGAAATTAAACATTCAATCGATACAAGTAATTTAAAACCAGTATTCACGAAATCGTATCGTTATTCCCAGATTCATAAGCAAGAAGTTATGTCACAAGTATCTAAAATGTTAGAACAAGGAATTGTTAGACCATCAAATTCGCCTTGGTCAAGCCCCGTCTGACTAGTCCCTAAAAAGATAGATGCATCGGGAAAGCAGAAATGGCGCGTTGTTATTGATTATACGAAACTTAATGAGCTTACTGTCAATGACAAATACCCCTTGCCAAATATCACCGATCTGCTAGATCAATTAGGTCAGTGTCAATACTTCACAACTTTAGATCATGCATCTGGGTTCCACCAGATTGAAATAGATCCAAAAGACATTCCCAAAACTGCTTTTCCATAGAAAACGGACATTACGAATTTGTAAGAATGCCGTTTGGTTTGAAAAACGCCCCGTCCACTTTTCAAAGGTTCATGGAGAACACCATTACTGGTATCCAGAATGAGAGATGTCTTGTCTATATGGACGACATTATAATTTATTCTAGAACAATCCACGAGCATATGCCCCGTCTTCGAGAAGTATTTGATAAACTTCGTAAGGCAAATCTCAAAATCCAGCCTGATAAATGCGAATTCTTACGCAAGGAAGTTGCATACTTGGGACACCTTATAACCAAAGATGGTGTTAAACCCAATCCCGATAAAGTCAATTGTATTATGAATTTTCCGAGACCCAAAAACCCAAAGGAAATCAAAAGTTTCTTAGGTCTAGCCTCCTATTATAGACGATTTATTCCCGCATTTTCAAAAATTTCCAAGCCCCTCACTAAATTACTTCAGAAAGATACCCCTTTTAATTTCGACACGGACTGTGAAACAGCTTTTGAGGAATTGAAAAAAGTCTTATTTCAACACCTATTCGGATTTATCTAAATTTCAACGAAACATTCGTCATAACGACAGGTGCAAGCGAATTTGCTATTGGCGCTGTTCTAAGTCAAGGCCCTATAGGTAATGATCTACCAATAGCCTATGCTTCAAGAACCCTTTGCAGTGCAGAAACAAGATATACAGTAATAGAAAGAGAACTCCTTTCAATAGTCTGGGCAGTCAAACACTTCAGACCATATATATTCGGTAGAACATTAATTCTCATTACTGACCATAGACCTTTAACATGGCTATTTTCAATCAAAGATCCCGGCAGTAGACTAGCACGCTGGAGATTAAAACTTGACAAATATAACTGCGAAATTAAATACAAATCTGGTATAATTAACCAAAACGCTGACGCTCTGTCAAGAATTAAAATAAACCACCATTATGCAGAATCCTTTTCAAAATTTCAAGTCGAATATAATCTACCACTCTATCCAATGAATGAAGATACTGAATCAGGTACTTCCAGAAATAATAACCCGGAAAAACTGGACTGTAATTCGATATACAAAGAATTTATTACTTTCAATGACTTATACAAAACAAAATCTTTGATTGATTATTCAAAAATTGATTTTGTTAACAGACAACTTTTAGACAGTAGGAAAAAACATATTTTGACATTCTTTCGACAAAACAACTTAACTGACCTTCATCATAAAATAATAGACGACATTTTTTAAGAAAACTCAGAATTTTTCGATCTGACTTATAATGTATTTTCCAGCAAAACAGTAGAAAACAGAAATTATTACATAATTCCAATAGCGTACAATCCAGATTCCTCAATAGAATATCTTTTTGGATCATTGTACCGAAATAAAAACACTTTACCTCACAACTAAACAATTTATGTTGAAAACAATCTCGATTTGCCTACTCTAGAAATACTATCTTTCATTTTTGCTGACATTGATATAAAGTTTAAAGTCTGTCAAAACTTAACAACAGACCCAGATCAAGACCAAATTCCAATTATACTCTACCAATTCCACAACGGAAAGAGTAACTTACACCGCGGCATCAATGAAACAATTCGACGTATCAGAGAAAGGTATAATTGGCCCGGTATTACTAAAGATGTGGAAAACTTTATTAGAACATGTGAAATATGCAACAAGGTCAAAGCATACCGTAAAAATTTAGATAACCCTCTTGTCATTACTGAAACTCCGAAAACACCATTCGAAAGAATAAACATTGATATCCTTGAGGTCCCGAAAAGAAATTATACCCTAACCATCAGAGATGAATTAACAAAATTTTCACAAGCATATGGAATTCCTGACAAATCAGCCAAATCAGTTGTCACAGCTCTTTTACTATACTTTCAACACTACGGAACACCTTTACGAATCCACTGTGACTACGGTAGAGAATTCGATAACTCACGTATGAGAGATTTATGTAACATATTCAATATTAAACTCATATTCTCAAGCGTTAGTCACCCACAATCAAACGGTTCATTAGAAAGATTCCATTCAACCCTCCTAGAGATGATTAGAATTCACGTTACCGAACATCCCGGAGAACACCCATTCAATATATTACCATATGCAGTTATCGCTTATAATAATTCAGTAAATAAGACACCCGGTTTCACGCCATATGAACTTATATTGAGGCACACTTCTAGCAGACCACCAGAAACCCTCTATAACCAAGAAGAATTGATCACAAAATACATACGCGATCTCAACAACAGAATATCGCATTACTACAAGGTAGCTAGAGAAAGAACAATAATAGCAAAAGGAAAAGCGAAAGAGAGATTCGATAAGCACGTTTCAAACAAATTACCAGAATTTAGAGGTGGTGATAAAGTTTACGTTAAAGAAGCACAAATTCAAAACAAACTCCAAAACAAATTTAACGGACCTTTCGAAATTGTAGAAATATATAAAAATTCCGCACTTCTCAAAAATCAGAAAACTAGTCAAAATACTAAAGTAAATTTTGATCGACTCAAACCATATTATGAGGCATAATTTGTTTCAGAATCATCCTAACACTGTTCGGATCAGTGTTGAGCCAATTCACAATAGAAACAATAAACAATACGATTGGAGTCTATTACCATGACGAAACTCGAATCTTGATTACGAACGATGAGTGGACATTACTTATTAGTAAGAACATTTCATTACTGAAACAGACCTTTGATAACAACAACAAAATTCTTGATGCTATACTCGATACTTTGAGACCAACTTTTCATTCAATGAACTCTTTCAAATCAGAAGAAGAACCCACGTCAGTCTATTGACACAAATATCGAGATCGATTGCAGAAAAATTTGAAGAACTATTGGCAGACAACAAACGTCAGAAAAGAGGTATTCTTAATGGTTTAGGTTCAATATTCAAGTCAATTACAGGAAATCTAGATGCTTCTGACGGAGAATATTACACATCTTGCATTTGTAAAATACAGGAAGACCAACACCATATAGAAAATCTTATGAAAAATCAGATCTCTGTAACTACATCAGTAATCAAAAACCTTAATGAAACATTTCAAAAACTTCAACAATTCGATGAAGCAACATTTAATTCGGATATTGAAAAAATAGAAAGATCAGCAAGAGATCTTGATAACAAAGTATCTTTAGATGAAGCAAAGATAAAGTTTTTCGAAATTTGCGAAAAAATGATGGAAAGCTTTTCATATCTAGGCTTCAAATTATCCACACCTCCATCATCTCCCCGAAACACCTTGTATCCTCCCTTAAAGAAATATCTCAAAATTTAAATAGGAGTAATTTACCTTTGCCAGTCAAATATTCCAAAATCGCGCAATATTTGGAAATTATCAAATTAGAGGTCTTTCAAACTTCAGAGAGCCTTGTATTCGTTTTGAAAATTCCTTTAGTAGAACAACAGACCTTCACCTTATTCCATCTCTATCCTATTCCGATATTTGATGAACGAAATGGTTTACATCATGTTTTATCATTTTCACAAAAATATCTTGCGCGAGACGATGATTCCTTGATGTATGTACCCATAAAGGATTTAAGTGTTTGCATACCATTGGAACCACAGACATATAAACAAGGGAGACAGAACTGTTTACATTCTGCTGCGATCACACATCTTTTTCAACAAAAAGCAGTGTTGGCGGACTTACGCGGTCTGCCCTAGATTTGCCGATTTAAATCGGAACGAAAGCAAAATTATTGTTTTAAAATAAGCGCGTTTAAGTGATACTCAAGTAAAACTATTATATTAAATAAATGTTTACGTTTCTTTATTAAAATACGTTTCTTGTATCCCCAAAATTATGTATATTTTCATAATCAAATTAAATTGTAAGATACTGGGTAAATATTTGTGGCCACGCTGGACGGTTGTATTTACTCATAATTTACTATGACAGACGTCATTGTTTTAAATTCATTCATCGTTAGATTTACAGTGTTGACTTGCGGTTTTTGTGCCATCTTGTGATTCTCTTCGATTTTGAGTATATTTATAGAAATAAAACTTTTATTTATCTATATTTGCTCTACACTATGGTTCTCCAGTGCGTGGTGTGCAAGAAAAATTGGATATTCCAACCGCGTAAGTCAGATCATATACATATAAACAGTGGTGTAGTTACAAAGAAGTTAAAGGGCCTCCAAGACGTTTAATAAATTTTGCACAATATTTATATTGTTAGTCATGCAAGTCATAGTAGCTTTATTATCTTGCTGAATCTGAATATGTACTTAAAAACTTATAAATACCCAGATTTGCAATCATTGCATCAAATAAATTCAAACCTGCAGAAACTTTCTGCAATAATATAATTATTGCGTTATTTCATCAACGTCAGTCCTAAAAGCTCAATATAGTTGTGTAATGCTAATATTGTATTACTGCACGTTTAGGGGGCCTTCAAATTATTATTAAACGACCTTGTGTAATTAGGGGTGAGTTAAAATAATATAATACTTTTTGTTAATTATTGTAGCATTCCTGTAAATGCAGAACGCAGAGCGAGGTGGATTTCGATCTTAGAGTTGGGTTACCAGCATGTAATAAAGTCTGCCCAAATTTGCTCAGATCACTTTGATCAAAGTGATATAATTACTACTGAGAGAACCCGGCGAAGACAAATAAGACCAACTGCTGAGCCCCAATTTAATACCACCGTTTTTACTCAGCCCTTGTCTTTCAGGTAAAAAACACTCCTTACCTGTTGTATATTTTAATGAAAGTATTTATTTTTTTAGTTCCGACTCAACCGTCAGTGAGTTATCATATATAAAATCTCTTGGGTAAGTTAATTTTACATTGTTGTATATGGTAAACTCAAGAATTTAAAATAAACAATTATTTTTGCAAGATATTGAATACATTTGTAGGAAAACTATATAAAGTATTAACATACTGGTCCAATTTTAGAAACGGCTCATTACTACAACCAGGTGCAATTAAATTTGATTAGATTTTATACTTGTATGTTTTGTTCTTATAGACGTTTTCATATCTGACAGGTCTTTAGATGTCGATCCGAAATTTTCTGATCCGCCTAAAATCCCCGTTGAACAGAATACTGCTGGACCCTCAAATTTGTAAGTATAAAGATATTTTATTCTCACAAGCAATACAGTTGATCAAAACATCTACAGAATTTTGCGTCAAACCGATATTGCCGTGTCCTTAAAATCAGGTATTATCGAATTTTTCCCAAAGGAAACTTATAGTATCGCTAACATTTTTGGTAAGTATTTAGGTTACTAAACGAACCTTGAATTTTTATAGCTTCTACTGAAATTGCCTATCCGAATTTTATTTGCAGCGTGTAGTACCTACTTCTATATTTTGTTTTCACTTACTTTGTTAAGTTCCACTTGATCAAACGAGTTATATATTATATAGGTATATATAATATATACACCATCGTTCGTGATCGAATACTTAAAATTTGTTCTTAATTCCACTAGATTTGTAAAATCTGCTGCGAATGTCTTTAGCAAGTTCAAATCTGTAGGTGGTCTATCAAATGTCAAAGAATTTACAATTATGCCAGCATTGAACTGTAAGCATTTTCTGACTAATGTGACTGTTCACAAAACATAAAGTACCAACAATAATTTATGGTCTCTATATCCTAGAATCTATTAATTTTGGTAAGAAAAACCCCGATTTGTTTGAAAATAGCACAGGTATACATGGTTAAAAACAAGATTTAATATACTATATAATTTAGCTACATAAAAAAATGCTGATTTTTCCATCAAGAAAATTTTGAAATAAACTTTCTTGCAATTAAAACTGCCATTGGAACAATTAAAAGCAAAATTAAAGAAATTTCTTCTAAACAAAGCATATTACTGAACACAAGAGTTCCTAGAGTTAGGCAGTAAAATGTTTTTCTTTCTAGATATTACAATTATCCTAGTTTAATACAAACAAATGTTGTTGTACGTATATTTTTTTGGCATATTCTACCTTATTCAGGAGATTATATCTGGAACAATAAAATATTATCTATCTATCTATCCTCAGCAAGTTCTAAGAATGAAGCCTGTATAAAATATGTTTGGGTACCTAAATCTACTATCATGTATATGTCTAACATCCATACATTTATGTAGATTGTGATCCATTGTTTCAACTAAACTGTTTAATAATATGATAATCTATAGTTTGAAGTTGCTTAAGAACAGGCTAAAGATATGCATATTTATTGATTCCTTGTTTTATAGAAATATACATAACATGTTGAATTAGTTTCTCTACAAATGTACGTAGATTTATGAATAAAATGCTAAATGTTTTTTCTATTTTTTATTAACCCCTAAAAACTGCACGCCATTGGCAAAGATGATTTCAACAGTAGACGCTAGGGTTACAAAGTTGTCGTTTTTTAAAGCGATCTCTTTCTAACTCGTTTAAGTTTGGAAAAGATGTCTGATTGTAAACAAACGAAATTTATGAATGGAAAGTTCTGTCTCCCTTGTTTATATGTCTGTGATCGGAACCAAGACAAAAACTTTGCTCAGGGCTCAATGCTTATCCAATAGACAACAACGCTGCTTGTGAAGCACTCGTCTTCAGAAGCTACAACAAAATTCCCGAAAATTGTCAAAGTTCTATAATATATGGACAAGGTTACAACATCCAGAAACTTGTATCAAACCTTTGGCTCATCATAGTTACCGAAACTACATACTCCACCATCAATTGTCCAGATCAACACCCAAAATCAATCATCATACAACAAAATTCAGACTGAAACTGGAATCAAACTGCTAGGCATTTATTGGCATAACCAAAATTCAGATTGAAGCAAGCAAGTTTACAAATTTCACTTTCAATCACCATCCAATCATGCTCAAGTACAATTGTTGTCAAGAAATACCAGATAAAGTAAAATTCACTGGTCTTAAACCACTCAAAATAAACAATCTAAATATCGATGATTTGGAAATCTCCAGAGATAAAATGGAGCAATATTCAAGAGATCTTCATAATTTAATAAACCAACCCCTCATCGAGAGAAGCATTCCATGGATAACAATCTTCACCATCATCCTAGTTATCAGTTTACTGGTTGTCTACATCTTTATCAAATGTAGAAATAAGAAAACGGACATCATCATCCAAACCAACAACCCTTCACCAAAGAGAAAGTTCCACGAGTCATTTCGCCGCTACCTGCCCCGGAAACAACCAACCCTTGAGGAACCCGATACCGAAGAAATCGAACTCAACTGATGTTTAGTGCTTTAGAGTGCTCACATTAATTTCAATTATGAACTTTAACGTTTTTATTTTTAATTATTTAATATTGTAGCCAAGTAATTCAACTTATATATTCAGTTATTCAAACTATTATGTTAATTTTACTCCACTTAACCTTATGCTTTATAATGTTTAAAAAATTGACGTATAAAATATTTTTTTTTCATATGGGGGATAGCTGTTATATTAGAAATATTCAGATAGTTGTTATATTACAAATATCCAGATATATTATATTTTAACTATTTAATACTCTCGATTTATCCGTCGCGACAGTCTGTCGCTGGTATTTTTATAAAAGTCACGTACAATTATTAAATTTCATCTTTCAAAGCTAACATATTGCCTTAAAGTATGAAACCTCATATTACAGCTTCCTGTCATAACAATCATATCATGTAACATAGGATTATTCCTAGAAATTTTAACGGTGCAATCTAAATTAGAACATTCTAGAAACTGCTTAGCTTGCACCTAAAAAACTATTTAAGTAGACATCCAAGAGCGATCGTCAGATTAGTACGTAAAATTTAGTAAAGCAGAACTCTTTGCTGTACTTGTCTCATTTTCGGGCTGTTATTTCAAAATTAAGTCGACTAATAAATTTGTTAAAGTAAATAAAGTTTTTTTAAAAAATCTTCAAAGAAGAATCCAATATAAAATACATATTGTTAAGGGTATTTTCAGTTTCATTCTTAAGAAGAAAAAAAAATTAAAATTGTATGAAACTTAACGATCCCATCATCTCTGTATTGATTTCTATAAACACGGTAAATCCAACTCATCGGAATTGAATTTGAGTCTTATCAAAATTACGTACTATTTAGGTGCACGAACAATTTTCGGAAAATTGATGAAAAACGATGGGTCTGCTAGGTTTCTAAAATTTAGCAGTCCTGCCTATCAGACTTTCTTTTTTGTTTTAATTATGGTGTAAGAATTTTAAGTGCTTTTGAAATCCTTCATAAATTATTTGAAAATAAGAGAAATTACAAAAAACACATAAGTGCCATCTAGTGAGCACTATGTATCCATTTGTTTCTGCCAACGTCAAAATTCTCAGTGATTAAGCTCGAAAGCTAATTCCTCCGAGACGAAGGGCCAAAATATGCTTTGAAAGATTATTGTGTCTAGAACATTTTGGGGAGAAATTGTTTTAAATTCTTTTTGGGTCTGCTACGTTAAGATATCGTGCGCCAGCTTCAGAATTTTTATCAGAATTGAATTTGAAATATTATTAATATACAGGCTGTTTCAAATTCGATTCTCACCATTAGGATCTCGGAAACTATAGCGAATACGACGATGGTTAAATTGGGGCAAAGTTGCGAATTTATGAGCTCAATTATACGCCGTTTAAAAAATTGGAAAATTTCGAGTAGTTCCGGAGATATCCGGAAAAAAACCGAATTTTCTGAAAATCATTTTATTTTTTCCTGGCTTTATTTATTAATGAATTTCTAATATATATATATATATATATATATATATATATATATATATGGGATATTACGAAATTTGTTAACACGATAGAGGTCGCAGTTTTGGAGGTATCAAGTTCAAATTTGCTACAAAAATCAATCTCTCAAATATCTCGGCCGAGTTCGTTATTGGGCAATATCAGGTTAGTAGTTTCAAAAGGGCGACCGTTCAACCATTTAAAAAAATTATCAAAAAAGAGCCGTAGTGTAAATATCATCAAAAATAATTTTAGGTTATTGATATAATCAGTACCTACAACTTTTGTTCAAAGCAATTTTTCATAAAATGCAAAGTAAAAAAAAATTAATAAAGAAAAATAAGAAATATTGATAAAACATGAACACTCAATATAAATTTGATGTAATTACATTTTCTGGAGATCTTAATATAGACCCTGATTAAAAAAATATATAGTATATTTATTGAAAAGAAATAGGCGAAAAAAAAATCTACTTTGAAGTGGAACGCGAACCCTGTCTGCTTTATATTTTACAGCCAAAACAAAAACCTCTACCGCAAGGCTATGACACATACGACAATTTTGTGTAATAACATGTAGGTATACCAATGAAAAGGTTGTTCAAATTTCAATTCAATGAATTTTGAAAAATTGACCTTTCCGCTGACTATAGGCCATCGGGATTTTTTTTTTCTTATGGGAGCCATATTGGCATTCCACGAATCTGAATAGCCGTTTTTATTACCTTTTCGACAATGTACCATAAGTTGGCCTTGTTGTCCTAAAAATCCGAGAAATTAAATAAATTACTGTTATAAAGTAGTTGGCTTTGATTTTTCCAATCGGTGACATGTAAATGACATTCAGTATTATTTTCAATTGCTGAGTCGTTGAAAAACGGCGTATTGTTGAGCTCATAATGCGCAACTTTGCCCCAATTTAACCATCTTCGTATTCCCTATAGTTTCCGAGATCCCAATGGTGAGAGTCGAATTTGAAACAGCCTGTATGTATATATTTCTAAAGAGATTTTTTTATTTGTCTAGTAATTTTTGCGTAATTAATACTCAATTTAATAATTATATCTATAATAATAAATATATAAATAGAACCTAAAACGTCCTTAATTTTGATATCATTCAAATTAAATTTTGAAAAAAAATCCCAATCTGACAGACCCAACAAGATATCTTACCCTGGCAGAACATAAAACAGGATAAAAAAAACTCTCAAGCCGTATCTCAATTTGTTTGTTTTCACCACTTAAAGTTCATGTTACTTACTATATAGTCTGTACTGTACACTAATTTGCTTGCTTCTATCTTTGACACAAGGTTCGTTAGGCAGCACTTATGTGTTTTTGTTATTTTTTTTTAATAATATAAATGTGTTCAAGAGCATTTAATTATCACTTTATTTTTACACCATAATTAAAACAAAAAAATATCATAATAGACAGGGCACCCTTCAATTCTGATGGGTTGGGTTTGCCATGTATATACAGTGCGGCCGTAAAGTAAGGAATAAATTCAATACTTACCCATCTAGGCTTTTTTTTACAAAATTCCGCGAAGACGTCGATTTTATTTTTTGTCGAGCATTATTTAAAAAATAAAATTAATATACAGGGTGGTCGCAGAAAAGCTGGTCAGGTAGCAACTTCATTTTTTTAAATAGACAACAATTTTTCATGTAATATGTCCTATACCTAAATTCAACTGTTTTTAAATTACAACGTGTTAAAAAAATCAATTCCCCAGTATCATAAACTCGAGCAACAATACATTTCAATCAAAGCTGACCATGAGTAGGCTGTGACACTTTTTGACTGAAAACACTTTATTGTATTTTGTAATTTATTTATTTGTTGTTAAAGGTGTTTAAATATTCTTTTTACCTAACTTCAATAGTGTTTTTTATGTTTTTGAAAAGTTCACATTGAAAATCTTATTATGGAAATGAGACTTACTGAGGCGCAATTTCTCACTCAGAAGTAAGTATGATTGAGAAAAAAACATCAAATTGGTCGCGTACGAGATGCTCCAAAGACTAGTAGGCTATCAGTTTCTGAAGAAAAGCAATTGGATGTTTTAATAAGTGTCCAAGAACAGTGCTCAAAATATTGCATGTAAGCAAATACTACCTTTACAAAATGCAAGTTCTCCACAACCTTATGAAGACTATTATGACAGACGTCTGTAATTTTGTGAGCGTTAACGAGTTATGTGCTTTGAGGACCAAAATTTAGTGAAAAATATTGTATTTTCGGACGAGTCTACGTTCATCTTCAATGGAAAAGTAAACTCTGAAAACTAACCTTATTGGTCGGACGTAAAACCGCATTGGATGCGAATGGCCTTAGTCAGAATAAAGTAAAAATCAACGTATGGGCTGGTTTTGTAGAAGACACTCTTATAGGACCTTTTTTAAGAAAATTTAACTGGTGTCAGTTATTTGCGATTTTTGCAGGACGATTTGATTCCATCTCTCTCAACGTTATTGTAGTAATTATTGAATTTATTCCTCACTTTACGACCGCACTGTATATTATATGTTCATGCAACTCTTTAACTTTCTTCTCCAAATATCAATTAAGAAAATAAAAGCAAAACCGAAGTTTCAGGACCAATTTTGAAATGTTTGCAATTTGTAAATCGGCCTATTATTTCTCAAGGCTTTTTTTGTCGGTACGCTATAACATCCTTAATACTTTAGCAAATTTCATGAATGATCATCATTTTAAAGCTTTCCTTAACCGCTACACCGGAAAATATATGATAATAAATATAATGTGTGTACTTTATTTAAGTGGGATTTAAGTAGGTTAGAATGCGAATACTTCGCACGGGTCAAATAGTGTCTATTATTTTTCAAACCAATCATAATACAAGTTCGTAATATTGCCTGTGCTCATAAATTAGATCCAGCACCCTCATTCTGTAAGCTTTCGAAAAGTTTTACGATTCGAATTGTATCCTTGATTAACGAATGATGCGTATCCCAATACGCGTGTTTCCACTATTCACTAGGACCATTTCTAAGGCATGCCAAAACTATCGGTTTTGAAACGGAACCTACTAAAGAAGTTGCATATATTCGAGCTATAACTATTGCGCTAGCCAATCAGGGAAGATTAATCATAGTGAGATATCACTCCAGTGTGCTGCTGATGCTGTGTCATTTCTGTATAGATACAAATATATCTAGCAATATAAATTCACATTAAAATATTCTGAAAACAAATAAATTATTCGTGAGAACGCTTATTTATAATATTTTACAATACTTAGATATAGATGAAATAGGCAAGTACATCAACTTCCGAAGGTTTTTCATAGGAAGAAAAATATTGGACTCAAGATAAAAAAAAAAGCAACTCAAGATTTTTGGCTAGTTCTAAGGACTCGAACGGATTGTTATTGCCAAAATAATGGGTTCCAAAAACCCATCTAAATTCTTTAGTTGGACAAATTTCAGCCAACGATTTTCTTGAAAGTAGATATGATTGATATATAGCATAATATTTAGTCATAAACATTTCGATAAAATTGAAAGATGTTTTGGAACTTAAAGCTTTAGAATTTATTGGAAAATATCTAGAAAAACCAGAAAATGTTCGAATACTTAGATAAAATTTTCAAAATATATGCACAAATTCAACGCATTTCGAATGCTATTAGATTAGAAATATGAGCACGCGACTACAGAAAAATCGCTCGTTCGAATAAATCATTCGTAAACCTATTCTTAAATGTTTCCGAAGGTTTACAGAATTGGGCTAGTCAGTGTTGAGTGACGTCCATGTTTAACACCATACGGGTGTTTTATTCCAAAATCCTTTTAGTACTGGATATCAGCTTGTCAAGCGCTGACAGTTCTGTTTATATTTTGTAAATCATTCAATCTGATATGACTTTTACTGACAATATTTTATAAATAACGCCGAAACAACAGTACGACACCAGCACATAAAGGCGTTTGTTGGTGACGTAACGTTGTACTGGTCAGTATTTATAGAATTTAGGAACACAGGCAATATTTTTATTTATGTCAAATATTTTAAAAGATAAATGTGACAAGAGATTTTTAACCAACTATGACATGTAATTTGCTGATTCTAATCAATTCTGATGTTCCCACAAACCAAATACCAATCCACCTGTCAATTAAAAAGCCCACTTAGACGTAAGGAGTTACTAGGAATATGGACCTTAGAATTATCGGAGGATGTACATTTCTGTTGTTGGGTACAAGTCGTCATTTTTTTTTTCTATTTTTTTACTCCTTTTTAATATTTAAAATTTCTGTATTTCCCGTCATTTTTCAGGTAAATCTTATGGAAAATCTAATTTGTGGTCTTTTTCATTCTATTCATAATCAATCTTAGTTCGGTACTAAATTAGTTTATTTGTTAGTTACTATGAGAACAATAATATCAAATGTAACAGTTCTAAACTTAACTAGTACCAAACAAGATTGATTATGAATACGGCTGTCCTTTTAAAAAAATTTCTACTGCTATTGAAAGCTTTCAAGCGAAATCATATTTTTTCTTTTCTTCTTTCGATATTTTGATCATTTATTTAGCAAAATATTAACCGAAAACCATACAACTAGAGTAAGTAAATAAACAGAAGAGGGCAATTTACCTGATAAGCTGATCCAGAAACAAGACTCGATGCCGCTTGCATGGCATAAATATGTCCAGCATCGACAATACCATGTGTCAAATTAGCCATATATAATTGCACCAACATTTGAAAACGTTGTACATCTTTCAATTCCGAAATGTTGAATATTTGATTCCATATATCCCACATACTTTCCACATTCTTCTCCAGACAATAACTTGATATATAGATGCTGGGTTCATAGGTGTGTAAATGAAACAAGCTCTCTCCTTAAATTAAAAAATCACAATTTTATTATTATTATTCTAGAGCTAACAGCCGTAAGAGTTGGCATCTCTTCCAGCACCTGATTTCAGATATGCTCATTCTCCTATATATTTTCCTATTAGGTGTGAGCAGCAAAAGTCCAAGGGCCGAACTTATAGTCGTTCCTTAAAGCCAAGGTTAACCTTAACCATAAATGGTCATTTATGTTGAACAGATGTTAACTTTAAGGTACGTCTGTAAAGATGCGCTACTAAGAAAGGAGTCTTTAAGGTAAAGAGTGGCTATGAATATGGACCTACGTGAGTCCCTTGGCTTTTTCTTTTTACAAATAATAAAAATAGAAATTTTATAAAGCAAACGCTAGAAACGTTGCCTTCTTACGACTAAAATGATTCAATATAAAACTTACCAATATTGTTATGGAATGATATGCCATTAGTTTTCCTATTAACAAAATTATCAAACTCCCTATAGTTCATCTTATTGGTGCCAAGTTTATTAATGACATAGCAGAATAGCGGCAGTAACATTTGCTGTTCGGGTGACAGCTCATTCGTGTTCAACAAACCTTTAAAATATACAATGCCATTTGTATTGACATTGTTAATTTGTGTTTGCAAATTTTTCAATGTCACTTGGACCTTCTCAACTTTCTCCACATCTGAACTAATATCATCAATGGCCAAAGTAGGTAGTAGATCTGTTTTGGAAGGTTCCTGTTGCAATTTTAACAGTGCCTGACACTTTTCATAAATCACTTTCGTGTCATCTTCCGATAAACCTTTAGTTTTTTTTTTAATTAAAGCTTTCTCGGCTTGTTCCAACTTGTCTTTGAACGTTTCATCAGCTGACATAGTCAAAATCAAACGATGCAAGTTATCTTTAAAATATTCCTTTACGGTATTCTGCAGATACTTGGGATTATTTTTGAGCTCATTTTTGAGTTTATCAATGAGCTCAGTTATCTTCAAAGCATTCAAAATTTCATCCGTATGATTCCAAGTTGGTGTTAAACCAAACAACAAATTTAGTCCAAAGTTATTAGTTTCATGTTTGATAGATAGCTCATATCTGTGTAGAACCGATTCAACGTGCTGATTATCAAAACCTTTCTCAATAATAGAATCGATAGTTTTTTCAAAAATCTCCACAACATTATCAAAATCCTTCTTGTTTACCCCTTGCAAACCGATCGTGAATATACTGTCTCTTGGTTGATTATCGAAGCCAGTTGATGGTGTAAAACCACCAGAGAAATTAGGTTCAATCATTGATTTATAGAAGGGTGAATTAGGCCCTTTAATTAGTAATTCCGTTAGAAATTGCATTAGAAAGGTTTCGTAGACATTTGTATTATCTGACAACAACAAACTGATGCTAATTGTGTTTTGCTTTTCAATTGGATCGCTCATTTCATTGAAGCGGCAAGTGATGTGTTCCTTTTTCGGTGCTGACCACCGTTTCTGCTTCGGTACTTGTGTATGACCCATTGGCGACAGGGCATATTTGCAAAGATATTCATTATTTATATATTCTAGAGAGGGTAACACTGGAAAATTACCGTATGAATAAAATCGAGCATTACTAGGGTGATAGTGTTCCTTGTGGAATTTCACCAAATCACCCCAGGTTAGATTGGGGATCTCATTGGGATCCCCACCTGAGATTACACCATATGTATGATCGGGAAGTATTAGATTCTGTAACTTTTGACCAAGAATGTTCTCATTTTCCGAGAATACTCCCTTCATTTCGTTATAAACTACACCTTTGATAATGATATTAGTTTTAATGTCATTCGGATCAGTATTTTCCAAACGCCAGCCTTCTTGCATGAAATCTGTCTCCTTTAATTGCGGTCTAAAGACAGCGTCAAGATAAATTTTCTGTAAATTTCGGAAATCAGTATAATTTTGAGTACTAAACGGGTACATGGTGTAATCAGAGCCAGTCATTGCATTCATAAATGTAGCTAACGACCTGTTCAGCATCTTGAAAAAAGGATCTCGCACAGGATACAATTCAGAACCACATAAAACAGTGTGCTCTAAAATATGTGGAAGTCCTGTGCTTTTCATCGGTGTAGTTCGAAAATTTATAGAGAATACGTTATTGGTGTCATTACGATACAAGTGCAGATACTGAGCTTTAGTTTTTTCATGCAATAAGTAGACAGCAATAATGCGAAACTCTGGAATCTCTTGTACATTTTTAACGAGAAAGTTGTGAAACTTTTCGCCCGGCCTTAGCAAATGGATATCCGATGAGTCAGTAATAGTTTTAGTTTCCGCTACCTGGGATAGATGTTTAATGGATCTTCCAACTGGTAGCTTAGACTTGATATGCTGATACAGTCGTCTAGACCACATATTTTTTTGTGCAAGAATAGTGGACACTAAAACAAAATTGCATAAACTGTAATTTCCTGTTACTTAAAGCGTCATATATAAGGGACAGTCTGTAAGTGATACTCATTTCAAACGAATATTCTACTGTGAACTAAAAATAAATATCTGTAGATAGTTCCTGATAGAACACGTAAAATTGTTCAATAATGAAAATAGCTTAAATATCACAATATTTTTTAAGCTATATAAATGAGAAATATTCATTATTAAATTACCTACTTACCTAAATAATGTATTAAATAGAAGAGTTTTCAAAAGATTCCAAATTCACAAGCAATTTACAAGTATCACAAAATGTACATAACCTCAAAATGTTGCGGCAATCGGCATAACCTTGCGCAACCAACACTATTTTTTTCAAACTATTATATCAAAAAATTCCGTGCCAGTCACTTCAACGGTTGTATAATTGGCAATTTGTATGAAATAGACCTTGTACAAGATATTTGTCTCAGTTCTGTTCTAAATAAAGGGAACTGTATGAGAATCATTAGAATGGTTCAAATTCAAACTTACCGCCTGTCGACTTATAGATGGTATATCATAGCATTGGAAGCATTCCACAATAACAGCCGTATTGTTTGGAGTCAGTCGTAAATCGCACTTTTTACACTGCACTTGGGGGCTCGGTAACTGATTCGAACTGAATATTATTTCGTGCGGGGGTGGACTAATAGGATAACCAGGACAGTCGATATAAGGCTCCTACGACAAATATGGGTTTATAACAAGCTTTACACAGATTTTGAATGAAATCTGCAAATAATTGTTTACAGATAAATAAATTTGAAATCACTGTCAAACATGTTATTTCTGTCAAGATTGTCAAATGCATACAACAAAAGATAAGACGAGACGCCAACTGTGTTTTATCACAAAAGTTGGGACAGAGAGAACCATGAACAAATATAGGGAGGACGAGTAACACGAGTTGTGGGAGTAGCACAAAAAACATTGGGTTATCGTATGTCATTTCGGTGGGTTGCGCAAAATCACACTGCGCATCCTTATGTAGTGTGGGCGAAGGAAGCTTAAATACAACAAGAGACACTCAGTGAAATACTGCGCAACCAGCAAATTGACAACTTATCATGGGACGTTAATTCAGCCACTTCTGCTTATAGAACAGGATACAGAGTTAGTCATCCTCCCTTTATATATTCTTGGAGAGAACACACAATTAATGTTCTTTCTGGGTTGGTTGGGATCAAGGAGGATAGAAGGTATGGAGGTAACATTGAGCCCGCTGCAGACGGAGTATGTTTTGCTGCATGATTGCTTGCTTGTTTTGCTGCACGGTCCGATAAATGTTGCCGCGCATGGTGTGTTGATGGCTCCCTTTCTTGTGTTGGCTTCGCACGATGCAGGCCATCATGTATGTAAAATGACAGTACAGAGAAATATGACTGTGACAATTTTTTTTTTGTTATAATAACGGTTTATTTCCTAAGAAACATAAATGTTTATAACAGGGAAGTAAAAAAAAATATATATATATATAATAAAAAAAGTATTAGAATAAACAATGAAATCAGAAATGTAATTGAAAAAAAGTTGAAACTTATTTATTATAATAAATATTTTTTCAAACTATTTTTGAATCTTGTTTTGATACAAAATATTGAACATTCTAATTCTAATTCTATCATCAAATCATGCACGAGTTCAAGTAACCAACCGTGCACGCGATGTCATTTTCTTACACGGAAGCATGCACAGCACCATGCCTAGCTCTCGTCAAGGAAACATGCACCAAAACATACTCCGTCTGCAGCGGGCTTTAGTTGAGTGTTCAACGCGCGGCAGTGAAGCCACCGGTCGTATAGGTAACCTGCGAAGTATGAACATCATAGCGCGAATGCATGGTGCACTTTCCCTCATGGCAGTGAAAAATAGAGATGGTTTGTTTTAACCTTCCGCTGATTTAGTTAAAATCTGCTTTATAAGTGACAAGTTCATACGTCAGGCCATGGTAAAAGTGGTGGAAAGATTTAAGCAAGACAATATACGGTAGTGCATTTGTCCAATATGTTTTTGCAATATTTTTCAAATTCTATTATTTTTGAAACCCACAATGACCACGTATAACCTCCCTTAGATTATTATTTATTTTTGTTAAGAAAGACAATTGCGGCAATATATATAGATAAAAGATTTAATTTTATTGCAATAAATGTTATAGATATATCTGAAACTAGGAGGCAGTTTCAAAATAAGTGAGACTTGTTTAAAGGACATTATTGTGTATTTTGAAGGACATTTATGTGTTGTTTATGTTGTACAATCATGTGAGTTTCTTTGTTTGCGGATTCAGGTAGTAATTAATTTTATAAGCATCTCATAAAATATATATTATATTGTAGCTTGTAGGTACTCTAAACAATGATACAATAAACGCTTTGACTTTTTTCGTAATTTTTCATCCTTATGACAAACAAAAAATCAGAATATCAACAAAACTGATGATTTTCTTGCAAATTCCCTTTGTTACTGTGCGCATAGATAAGTAATTGTCTCATGTATACTGTGCGCCCAGGTGTTCATACTTGACGGTTGTCTACATTCAGCGCGGCTACACTTTATAACTTAAGTAAAGCCCGCTGCAGACGGAGTATGTTTTGCTGCATCACTGCTTGCTTGTTTTGCTGCACGGTCCGATAAATGCTGCCGCGCATGGTGTGCTGATGGCTCCCTTGCTTGTGTTGGCTTCACACGATGCAGGCCATCGTTACCACATTGTTACGACAGAGAAAAGGTCTCAACAATTAAAATAACATGTTATTTTGTGCAAAATAACTTTTGAGTTCGACTCGACTAGTTCCGAGTGCTCCGACAAGGCACGATGCATGAAAACAATCACCAAAAATAGCACCGGTTCTATCATCAAATCATGCACGATTTCAAGCAACCAACCGTGCACGCGATGTCATTTTCTTACACGGAAGCATGCACAGCACCAAGCCTAGCTCCCATCAAGGAAACATGCAGCAAAACATACTCCGTCTGCAGCGGGCTTTATCCCTCCCTATCTTCTATCCTCCTTGGTTGGGATGGTGCACCATCAGACAGAAAGATCTTGAAACGAGAGTAAAAAAAGTGGTTCACTTAGGGTGCGGTCGAGAACACGCTGTAAACAATTGCAGCAATATAAGTGAAGTAAACACAGCAAGCGGTTTTTTATTAAATTTAGTCGCTGGCAGCATTTGATGCAAATTTGTTTCCGAATGACAAGCTGTCAATTTGCTGTCAATCGCAATCCGTGAATGACGGAACGAGGGCTGAAATTATGTAAGATATAAATAACAATGAAGCTATTAGTTACAGGGGAACTGGGGATTTATATTAGAGTACTATCCTTGGCACTGAATTTTCAACGCTATAACCAACCTTAAGAAATCAATAGATATAATTTTAATATTATGAGCTCTATCAAATTCCTCTCTTATCACTTTTATTTTATAATTTGTACAGGTACTTTCATCCAACAAGAATAATTCAATTATACCTATTATTTTGAATGAATAAATATTTTTTTTTGGATCATCTATACATAAACCACAGAGTAAATAGGTTAACATAAACAACAATATGACATCTTCTACTTTGTAGGTAGTGTTATCTGCTTCTTCTCTCATTGGACTTGTTTACATTACCTCCACAGGAAAAGCATATTTAGTATTTTCAGTAAAGTTAACGCATGCGCACAATCGCATCTTATAGCAAACAAAACATGCGTCAGTGAATTTTAGACCACCAATTTTTTGCTGTCAGATAACGAAGGTGTTCTCGACCGCACCCTTAGCGTCCAGTCTTTTTCAGCTTCCATTTTCTGCCGTGTACCTCGCAGTCGAAGGGGTATGTTGCTTAAAACATTTAAATATCAATTCGAAGGAAGCCGATGCTGCAAAATTGTAAGATGATTCGTGATATGTTGTGTGTATGTCACATAATTCTATATACCTATAATTTGATCCTTGAATTTTTATGTGAAGCTCAGTATGAGGATTGCGAGTTTAGTACGCTAGTACGCATACGCGAAAGGAGAGTTGGCTTGGAGTCACATCATATGGTATCCATGGTAACATCACAGCTTACCAATGGCAAATCTTACCAAATAAACTGTGCTAAAAACTCTATAGACAGGAGATTCAACTGTCTATACAAAACCATGTGATGCGCTGACTCCCCAAACGACGGCAGGGTCGTGGCCTAAAATCGGGTATGCGCACTACGTTAATGCGCACGTGTCATATATCTTCGATGTATTTTTAAATTCAAAATCAAGTCATGCTAAATCTTATTGTTTGACGTTTCAGTGTTCAAAGTTTTCACTGTCACAGAGACAGAGAACATAGATAAAATATTATATGACAAAGAAAACATATGGAGGTGCGCACTGTCGTTATGCGCAAACCCGATTTTTAGGCCACGACCCTGCCGTCGTTCACAGCGTCACCCCCTCCACAGGTGTTATTTCTCCTGTCTATAGAGCTTCTTAAACTGTGCTAATGGTAGGCTTAGTAACCTAATGACATGTCCCTCCTCTCAGTCGAAAAGCTCATGACGCATGCGCATATCGCCAGCTATCCCCAGGTGTTTGGCTTCATTTTTGCGTATTTTTTTCCTTAATGCTAGTGTTATAGATGTTTAAGTATATGGTGTATTTATGCGTAGGCGTCACAGAAATATAATAAACACATTATATTTCTGTGGTAGGCGTAGACCATATATAAAAGATGTTGAGTTTACAGTGAGCCAAAGAACACTTTCTACTGTCTCCGTTACCATATTTCCATCTCGATTAGTTTTGAGTTGATATTATTCATCATAGCAAGAAGACTGGAAACAAGGAGAGTACACTTCCTATACTTCTCTACGAAGCCACATGAGATTACAGAAGTTGCATATCATAGCCTGGCCTCAGGCGCGAATACAGGGGAGGGTAACAGGGGGCCTGCGACCCCCCGAAAATTCCGAAAATATTGCACATAAACTTGATATCGACATTAGAATTACCATGATTGTAGGACGTTAAACTCACAGGTCTAACGTTTTGGGTGCAGAAGCAATCCCGAAGAATATTTATTGTCGCGTTTCAATTCAATATCTTCAAAGAGTTGCCTTAATTCCTCAAAATTTGGAAATAGTGAATAATGATGCGATAATTAACAGTGTGAAATTTTATAAAGACGATTTACCTGGAACTGTGGTCGAACTTCGCGGCGATTTAGAAATATGGAAGACAAAATGGAGCAATGCCAGTGCCAGCAATGGAATGCAAAAACTCACTAAAGCACTCATGTTGTAATTTTTATTATACAGGAAGTAACATAAGTCCGTTCAAATATTCAAGAGAGGTCTTCCTGAGACAATTTCAAGAAAAAAGTCTATATAAACTTGTGTCCGGAAACAGAGCTGGGAAAGTTACTTTGGAAATGTAACTTAGTTACTTTGCATAATTACTTAATAGAAAATAACTTTAGTTACTTAGGTAACTAGATACTTATTTACGAATGTATTTTAGTTACAAGTTAGTAAGTAACTTAAAAAATAGTTCTTATTATAGTTGTTTTTGGTTGGAGTAAAATAAAAGGTGATAACTAAAAGGTTTTAAGGTTGATTAAATAATTAGAACTTGTTTGAACGTTCCAATTTCCAATTTCGATAGGTAGATAGGTAGGTACTTATAAAAAAACTGATTTATTTGTAGAAATTGTAATTACAAAATGGATTATAAATTTATAAAACGTAAAATAAACTCCATATGCATACAAATACAACAACGGATAAATAAATGTAAAATTCTAACAGCATTATTAAAAATCGAGAAACGGAATAGGTAGGTAGGTACTAGGTTTTAAGGTACGTATAAGAAATAAACAAATTTAAATAAACATTATTTGTATACTAATCAATAATGAAAACAATATTATCTTTTTAATGATGCTTCTGCTTAGCTTATTTCCTCATTGCACCATTAGCCTTCAGCAACACCATCCTTTCGAAATTGAGATCTGCCAATGCGTGCATTCTAGGTGCGTTCAAAAATGTGGCAAATGAAAAAAGTCGTTTTACTGGTGCCGAAGAAGGCAGGGGTGTATTACATTCTCGAAAAACGTTTAAAACATTTGGATACTTTTTTAACATTTCCAATTCTCTTGAAGGATCCAGCAAAATTTCTAATTCGATACGACTTCATTTATTTGTAGTAGTAGGTTTCCTCATGAACATTGTCATCGTCAAATTCAAATATTTTTTTTTTTGTATTAGAATGTAGGTCTCCTGGTGATATTTTAGTGTGAGTTTGTTTTAGCTCTTCCTTTGTCAGCTTTAAAGCTTCGTTCTTGCTGAATTTCTTCTTTGGTGATGCATAAATTATCATTATCAAGCAGACTCATCCATCGAAGCTTAAACGAAGGGTGACAAACTGCAGCTATTTCTGCATCTCTAGAATTGTTTATTGAATTGGCATTCAAATTTGGGGTAAAAAAATTGCAAACCGTCTCTTATGTCCTTCATTGCAAGCGACCAATATGTCACTCATATATTTCAAATTTTGGCTTTTCACATTTTTGAACTTTTCATTCAGATTTAATATACTAGGTAAAATTTAACCATAATGAAAATTTTTCTCACCCTGCAATAAATCCAAAGTCTGACTGAGAGGTTTCAAAACTAGACAATATTCTTCTATATAAAGTAAATCACTCACCTCCTAAAAGAGTAAAGACAACCACGACCATGATTGCCTTTGTCCCTTTATCACTCACACCTTTTAACTTTTACTGACTAGTGTCTGTCTGGTTCTGGTGTTTGCAACTCAGAAGATGCAAGTGCAACAACTTGTTTGGTCATGACAGCGCACCGGTATTAGGTAAAAAAATTGAGTAAGTTACTCCAATGTAACTAGGTTACTTCAGAGGAACTTATTTACGACGGTAACATAGTTACTTTAATGTAACTTAGTTACTATAAAGCAACTTAGTTACTATAAAATAACAAAAATAGTTGCAGTTACAGTTACACTTTTAATAAAGAACTACGTTATTAGAATATTTTTAGCCAAATTAAAAGTAACTAAGTTACCAACTGTAACTTAGTTAATAAAGAGTATCTTAGTTACAAGTTCTCTCCCAGCTCTGTCCGGAAATGCTTCTTTTCGGAGACACAGGGTGTTGAAATTGAATTATTGAATTATGACAAAAAACACACGATCATATCCAGCGTTGTTGAGGAAGTGTACCTTTTTTACTTGGAAAAGGTGTGGGGATAATCACGTCAAAAAAACCGCAGGTACCAAATTTTATGCAATTAACTTATTTTTTGAAAAAGTTATTTTTAAAAAGCGAACCAAAAAATTAAATTACAACACCCTGTATTTCCGAAACAAAGCATTTCAGGACACATGTTAATAATAACATATTTTCTTAAAATTGGCTCAGGAATACGTCACTTGAATATTTAACGTACTTATGTTACACCCTATATATAAACCTACATATAGACACCTACCTAGATATAAGTCCTTGAGACCCCCGAAATATTTTTCTAGATCCGCCACTGCGTGGCCTCGTGTACGACAAACATTGACGAACGTTTTGACAATTACCTTAAATATCTCTTTTTTCAGTGAGGCCGCTTGTCGCGCACTGCATGGTGCGCAAAAACGCATTTACAAAAGATATGCGTATAAAATTTTACACGATTTTTAGGGTGAATTTAATCTCTTTATTTCCAGTCGTCTTGCATCATAGTATTCTGTGCTTATAAGCTCATATCTTTTAAATTAGGTTAAGAAATTTTAATGTTCTAAGTAACACCACCATTTCGCAGTGCCATCGTTGACTTGACCCAATTGCTACCTATGCAACCAGCACTACACCAGCCGATGAACTCTCGTACTTTGAAAAACTTTTGATTCCAATCGATGTATTTTGATTTGCATTTTCTAAAATTACAAATATTTAAAACTGCATATACCACCGTTTTTCAAACAATCACGATCAAAGTTGAGAAAGTTGATTTTATGATATCTTTGAACCTGAACACTCTGGATAATCAAAAACTAAATTTAAAATTGCCAAATTTTAATTACCAAGCCCTTAGAATTTCCATTTAACGACTTAGAAATGAATAAACCATATTTATCTTATTCTTCACATCATCTGCGCTATTTTACGTCCCATGCTGTGCTCTCAAAATATTGACTTTTGAGAGCATAGCATAGGACGTAAAATAGCGCAGATACGAATAAGGTAAAGTAATTTCTTACTCATTAAATGGAAATTCTAAGAGTTTGGAAAATAAGTTTGTAAAATATGTCCATTTTAGATTTAGGTCAGGTTCAAAGATATCATAACCTGGACTTTCAAAACTTTGATCGCGATTATTTCAGAAACGGTGGTATGTATTTTGGTATTTTAAGTATTTATATTTTTGGAAAATGCAATCAAAAATACTTCGACTGCTATCAAAAGTTTTTGAATATAGGAGAGTTCAACGGCTGGCGTAGTGCTGGTACCTATGCAACGACCTTTGATTGCAGGACCTGTTTGAAGGACCGTGACAACGTCATGTATAGCCATAAAACGCATGTTTCAAAAGAGAGTCTCATCTTTTGTACTGGCTTGCAATTGTGGTTGCAGCAATTTAGGGTTTTCTGTGTCTAATACATAATAAATTTATGCTGTTTGTGGCTTTTGCACTATAATACCTTACATAAGAAAGGAATAATAGACGAAGATCTAGTAAAATAAAAATTTAATTTACCAGAATATGTCGATATTTATGTTCGATTCTCACGTTCTGTCACGGAATGACGATATGCGTGGAGTGATCTTGAACGCGTTCACGAACTAAGCATATCATGGTACAATTGGATACTTGACTAATTTGAAAAATTTTTATTTTGTAGTTAGACGTTCAATTAAACAAAAAAATCCAAAAAAAATTACGAGTCTATTTTGAAATTTAAAAAAAAATTATTCAAAAATTGTTTTTAAATTTCCCGCTTGAATTCTAAAAACGGCTGCAACGTCACAATCTCCCTTAGTTAATGTCCCACGATATTAAAGAAAGGAGGAATAGAGCAGAGAACACTATCTGACCAGAGAGAAGATACAATATTGTATGTTCTCTCTGAGGAGGTTTGTTCATCTACTTGTTGATTACTACGTCACTATCTTGGTCGATTTTGATAGGCGTTCGCAGGCACGTGATAATGGGTTCGAAATTACAACTATTTAAATTGATTATATTTTAAATTCCAAGAGAAATTTAACCTGCATAATGTGATTTTTGGTATGTTAAGACTACCTAATATCGTCTGAACATCACTTTATATTGAATTTCCATTAATGTCAACTACCCAATTGTACCATTGAGCATATTTTGTTTGTCCTAGTATCTTGGTCGATACCATAGACATCTTAACACATAAACGAAGCATTTCATTCATAACATTTATCCAAAGTCGATCTGTTATTGTTAGAGAATTGCTTTGGTATTTTCCATGTGTAAGAGAGAGACAAAATTTTCCTATAGGAAATTTTGGCAACAGCGTACCTGAGTAGAAGCGTATAAATTCGTAAAACGTAGTAGCAACACTCAAATTATGAATGGAACAACGAACAGCAATATTCCGACCAGCGACGAAAGCTTGCGAATTCATACGGACGCCTAAATTATATTTTCCTGTGTTGCCGCACTCAACTCAACCGATCGATATCGACTGATGATCCCCTTATTTCACAAATGAAAATTTTTATTTTGTGTTGTAAAATATAAATTTGGTACATTTAATCTGGAGGTGTTTCTAAATAATCAGTAATAACTATTTCAACGACCACCTTTCAATTAAGTGTGAATGTCTTTGATTATTACTCTATAAATCAGAAGTTGCCATGAAAAATAAGAAGCTTGGCAAATATGTTAGTCGTTTCAGTCGTACACGAACCATTATGGACCAGAAGAATAATGGTCTTGAGATGTTGGATCGCTCTAAAAGAGGCTATGCGTGGTCTAGGTGTTCAGATGTCTATGGTCGATACGCATCTTCATGCTGAGCTCATGACGTCACGACCAATCACTGTTATGGACAGTATGCTAATGACTGGTGTATCTATGGCTGTTTATGCTCAAAGTGATCAGTTTGCGCTTTTGCACACAAGAAAAAAAAAGATACAATTCCACCATAAAAATGATGTCGAATTCCATTCGCAAATCTTTTGAAAAAAATCGTCTCCACAAAGGTCGGAACAGTCCTTTTCGAGACGGAACCTACCAGCCGGCTGGTTATCATTATATATTTAAACCAACAACATATTCAGTCTAAATATATTCTTGATCTAAATCAAGAATGGTTGAAAAACAAGAGTGCGAGTAGATTCGAATTCGTTGCCCGCTGCTGCAGTTATTGATCAAGAGCTAGCAACGTATAGAGTCCATTCACTTAGAGAAAGGCCACCAGGCCATCCAAGGTTAGTAGAGAATAGGTTGCCCGATAACTTGGGTGCGACACACGGAAGTGGAAGGGGAGAGCCATTACGTCACTTATTGAAAACGAGCAGAAGGTTAAGCAATATTTACCTTTGAGTGGTGTTTATTTTTGCTTTGTAATATAAACTGTAACATAAATCTTTTCGCATTACTGGAGTTAGGGTGAAGCCCACAAAACCTAGTGCGAAAGAGTGATTGTTTTTTTGCAATTATTTTAAAAATATATTGTCATTATTATACTGGTAAAATCCAAATTTCCTGTTTTTAAAGTTCATTCCCCACAAAAAGAAATATATATACAGGGTGATTCACGGTCGATGGTACCTTAGACGTTTAAGGAAAACTATTCGTAGGATTGTTCTGAAAATTGTATTATGTATATTATACTTAGAGATCTATCTATCGACTGAAAATCTTTTCAGCCTTGCGACGTTGCCACTTATATCAAAAAGTATCAACAACTTTGATTTTTCAAATGAGACATCCTGTATATTATTAATTTATTAGATTCTCTATCGCCTTCTGGTTATTTTTTCATAAGATACCCATACCTATCTCTAACAGTTTCCAGTGAATTAATTAATTTTCTATAGTTTTGTTCAAAACAGAGCTATAGCCCATTACTCTGAATTTCGCAATTGTGAAACGATGAAATTCCAGTAATAGCTTTATAAATACTTCTTTCTTAGTTATTATTGAAGATTTTCTTTATATGTTATACAGGGTCGCTCAAAATTCTTGATCTTTCCATCAGATATATAAAGACCCAAAAATGCGATTTTCAAATAGAACACCTTATATTTTATTATTTCTTCAGATAGAGAATCAAAATACCTTTAAAATGATATATCATGTTCCTTTACCAAAATGGTCAGGTTTTCAAAATGTAAGCAACTATCTATTAAAATGAATTATTTTTAGCATCTTTATGGTAGGTATTTGCTGGTTACCATGCTGATGGAAAGTTTAACAAGTAATTATCGTGAGGAAGAGTAAGTGTTTGTTGTTGTTCATAGATAATGTGATCAAACTATTGCAAAAACGTCCAGAAAGTTTAATGCAAAATAACCACAAAGTACAAAAAAGACAACAAGAATAAATCTATTCAAAGAACAAATAAGTAATTTTCTGATTCCTAGAGGCTAATTCAAAATGTTGATTTAAGAAATAGTTTCGTTACTCATCTTTGGGATGATAAGTAGACTGTTGAAACGATTCGTTTACCGTGCTCTGTAAATTCTTTTAAAAATAAAAATAAACTTTCATAGATATCATACTCAGTCTTGGCAAAACAATAATGAGTAAGTAGATTCATCAGAACATGAACTCGATTTCATGATAAAATTAGCAATAACTATGCATTGACTGATATTGGAAAAATTAATCCAGTTCAACGATATACTTATGTATTTTGTGATCTTTAGTTAGATTATTTAGGCAATAGACTTTATAAAAACAGCATAATATCTAATTAATAATCAATAACCAAGTGATAAGGACAGAGGTTTTAATAATAATAATTAGTGAAGAAATATAAATAATTAAACATTTATAATACATTCTCAAAATGACAAGCGTTTCTTTCCAAACATCTAAGAATACGTTTCTCCACCAATAAAATAGCTTTTCTTATTTCACGTGCATCTATCTCATCAATGCATTTAATTACGCGTTGACACAATTCATCTTTACTTTGTACTGGTGTTGAATACACTTTTTTCTTCAAATCTTTGCGTTTCAGATAAATTATTTTAAGGAATACCTCAAATAATGTTTGACAAATAATTAATTGTGTTTTATCACCATGGTAACCAGCAAATACCTACCATAAAATTGCTAGAAATAATTCACCAAAATAGAAAGTTGCTTATATTTCAAAGGTATTTTGATTCACTCTCTGATGAAATAATAAAATATAGGGTGTTCTATTTGAAAAAACGCATTTTTGGGTCTTTATAGATCCGATGGAAAGATCAATAATTTTGAGCGACCCTGTATAACGTAAAGAGAAAATCTTCAATAAAAACTAAGAAAGAAGTCTTTCTAAGGCTATTACTGGAATTTCATGGTTTCACCATGCCAAAATTCAGAGTAATGTGCTATTGAATGGAACTCAGTTTTGAGCAAAACAAAAGAAAATTAATTAATTCACTGGAAACTGTTAGAGATAGGTATGGGTATCTTATGAAAAAATAGCAAGAAGGCGATAGAGAATCTAATAAATTGATAATATATAGGGTGTTTCATTTGAAAAATCAAAGTTGTTAATACTTTTTGATATAAGTGGAAACGTCGCAAGGCTGAAAATATTTTCAGTCGATAGATCTCTAGGTATAATCTACATAATACAATTTTCAGAACAATCCTACGAATAGTTATCCTTAAACGTCTAAGGTACCATCGACCGTGAATCACCCTGTATATAACATCAAACGAGTTAGTGCTATGTACATAGGTATAGAATATTTGATTTAAAACTAGTTCATTATTTGTAGTTTATTAATCATCGAAAAATACAAAATTTTTATTTTTTTTATTTATTGACAAAAGATATATGATGCCAATCACAGATATACATATATATATATATATATATATATATATATATATATATATATATATATATATATATATATGTAAATAAAAAGATGTTCTTGGGGATGCGGTCATATCTATAATATAAAAATGAATCGCTAAATGTGTTGCTAAGCGCAAATCTCGAGAGCAGCTGAACCGATTTTGCTAATTCTTTTTTTATAATATTCCTTGAAGTACGAGGATGGTTCTTACGGAGAGAAAAAATGAAGAAAGTTGAGCGGAACATTAGAAAATTTAAGAACATTTAAGAAAACTTAACGACTATATTAATTTTACATACAGTACATACAGTTGTTTAACATAACTGTCAGTTGTTTGAAATAGTTTCATTTCAATTTATCATACAGTGAGTTTTGGAGAAATGTTTTTTCATCTCGGTAAGTTAAAATCAATCACACCTAATATTGAAAGAATGAAGCCCCTGGATTGTGTTGCGGGAGCGGTAAAGTCAAATTGACGACATTGGTACTGCCACCAGAGCCTCTGCATTCATTGGTTTACGGAGATGGGACAGATCCTATACATTTTTAACTCATGTACAGGAATACAGTAATTGTTTTCAAATGAAGTCATTTGGCGCAACAAAAGTTATTCAAGAGAATTTTATGCTAACTTTCAAGGTAACTATATTGTAAAAGAATAAACTTTTACCACCACGTGCCTTAATACGCTGGTAATTTTCAATTGAAACATATATCAATTCTTTAATTGAATTTAATTGAATAGCGTACAGTAGGTTTGAGGCTAGGTGAATAACCAAAAGTAGCCGGTCTTGAAAGTCACATGGTGGTACAATTTTTGCAAATTTATTTCATGAGCGATTCAGCAAAACAAGTCGATCAGCGTTATGCACACAATACATCGGTGAGAGACCAAGAGTGGAGCAACTTCAAATGTTTTCCATCAGACAATGAATTGGTTGTATTATTCAAGACTGCCGCAAAACTGTCAGCAAAGCCGATAAGATGCATGAGGACAACATGCAAGACGCTATAATACGGTTGCTATTGTTGTCATGGGTGGAAATTTAGAGAACCAAGATATTGTTTTTGCTTTTATTAAGACAGGACAACGTCTGTCGGGTCAGCTAGTATTCAATAAAATTCTTTGATTGAAGCCGAGCTTTCGAGAATGTTTATTCTCTTCTTCAGGGCAAAAATCGTGAATTTAAAATAAATTAGCCAAAAACAGGAAAGATTTCATAGCCATCAATTACAAATGTCATTATTTATATTTATTTTGACAAATAAATATTATAATATATATATATATATATATATATATATATATATATATATATATATATATATATATATATAATAATATAAATATATTCGGTTTTAAATATTTATCTTAAGAAACAGTCGAGAAAATCGATAAAAACCGTGCCATTCCTATGTTATCACCTGCCGGCATTCAACAGATGACGTCACGCATAGGTCGGATAAGTTATCGAGCAACCTATTCTTTACTAACCTTGAAGGACACTACGTCACCAGCACTACGTCAGCCGATGATCTTTCGTATATTGATTTTTTTATACTGATCGATGTATTTTTAATTGCATTTTCCAAAGATATATATATTTAAAACCATTTTTGAAATAATTTCAATCAAAGCTGTGAAAGTTGAGTTTTGAACCTGACCACTCTTGATGATCAAAAACTAAATTTAAATTTGCCAAATTTCACAAACCTAATTGCGAAACCCTCAGAATTTCCATTCAATAACAGAAATTAATAAACCATATTTATCCATCTTATGCTCGCAAAAGTCAATATAAAATAATTCGATATTGATTAAGAGCATAATATAGGACGTAATCTGAACTTTCACATCTTTGATCGAGATTATTTCAAAAACGGTGGTGTGTGCAGTTATAACTAATTATATTTTTGGAAAATGCAATTAAAAATACATCGATTGGTATCAAAAGTTTTTCAATATACAAAAGTCCATCGGCTGGCGTAGTGCTGGGATAGTTTGAATACCCATCGAATGGGGTTGCGTCATACCTTGTCTATCTCTTTTTTTCCTTTGTAAGCTAGGTGAAATAAAATTTTAACGTCATAAACATATGTCTTCGATCAGATCGGCTGATTGTCATTTTGACGTTTGCTCTTGTTCTCCTTGACGTTTAATTTCAAACATTTCTTTTTGAAAGTGATTTAGCCCCTTTACAAATATGTCAGTGTCAGTGTTTTGGGGTTAGGAATTGAAATTTTATTTAAATTATTAACGAAATGCGTAAAATGGCAGATAACGTCAGGTATCGTGACGAAACCCAACTCGATGGGTATTCAAACTATACCTACGTAATCGAATATGCGCGAGGTATTGACGTCACATCATTGGTGTACAGGTAAACAAACATCTATCAGATTTTGGTGTGGGAAGAAATGTTAGGGTAAGTTTGAGAACTACATAAAATAAAGCGTTTATTACATATACATCAGTCTAAATCTGATAAAGGAACAGGAAGTATCCCAGATATATCTGATGCATTGATGTCTGGGCCGCTAACGTCCTTGTCTGAAATGCCAACACGGATGCCTCGCATGTACTCAAATGTGTTATCGAGGAGGTGTTCTCTTGTCATGTACTCCCGCCCCCGTATCATGTAAAATTTAGCAACCAGTTGCAATCGCGTTGTTGTCTCAGTAGTGTTGCCACTGTCTACATGTAGTCCATTAGACCTTCTTTATTAAATATTGGATAAATAAGTTGAGATAGCTTTTTTATAAAGAACATGTTAAAAAATCCTAAATTATTCACAAATAGATGAAATCAACTTCGTTTTGATAATTTTATTCAAGCATCAATTTAGGTCTACATTGAATGAGCGGCAACACTGTACAAAATCGACGTTTTGATAGCGACGATTGTGCTATAGTCGCGGTCGCACTGCAGTTGCTGGTTAGATGATACCTCCCCCGCTCTACTTCTGACACACGCCGACAAATGTTTTGTCATACGGTGTTTTCGAGATGACCGAATGTCAAAGTTCTGATACCTGATTGTTGCGTTTGAAATTCGGCAGGTTTCGATTGGTTCCGCTAAACACAACGCTAGTTGCGTTTTGTATCTCGAAAACACCAATAGGCCATACGCCCATGAACAAATATAGGGAGGACGGGTAACACGAGTACTGGGAGTAGCACAAAAAAACATTGGGTTATCGTATGTCATTTCGGTGTGTTACGCAAAATCACGCAGCGCATCCTTAGTAGTATCCATGGCCTGCGATCTCTTATGGGAATGACAGTTCGTTTACTGTAATTCAGTCCCGACCCGATAGATCTCACTACTAGTTCTCTTCCAACCTATCAGAGAATACCAGAGAATAAACAGTTGTGTGATCTGTGTATATAAGCGAAGAAAAATTGACGCGACACAATTTTATATTGGACAGTGTAAGGTTTCAAAAGTGAGAGTTAAATTGATAGACATTAAGTTTATTTGAATTTATAAGTTTTATCAGTGACTTTTTTGTAATAAATAGACAATAAATAGTTGGTGAATTGTGCCTGAACAACCGAAGAACCAAAAATCCCGATACATTATTTCTAAAAATGGGCTATAAGTGTTGTGTTCCTGGTTGTAAAAATTACACAAACAGAGTTCAAATGCATATATTTCCAAGAGATAGAGGGGTGAGTATTTACGGTAATAGTCTAGTTTAGGGGCTTTTGCTATAAAAGTCCTAAAAAATCAAATGTTAGTAAAAATACATATATGGTAACATAACTTTTAATAAAATTGAGGCGGAAGACGCTATTTTTAATGATTTATTACAAAAAATAGCAAAATATGGTGGTTTTGGTACTTACGACTTTTAGCAGAAATTTTCGATTTGGAATTTTCTTTTCAATCCCAAATAGTATATAACCATCCTTGTATTCTATTTAATACTAAAATTGTTTAATATAAGCAAAAATATGCGTGAAAATAGTAAATATAAGTTCACATAAAAAGGATTGACGGTTGATTTATGTAGTATGTTTGACGACACGACTTGACGTTAACAGCATTGATATACGACTATTCCAACGTTGCCAAAACTATGTTTATGATATTGAACTATTGAACATCTTTAAAAATATTCGATAACGAAAGCATAAACTAAGTAGTTAGATTTTAAATGTCTGAAGGTTTAGTTCTATGTTTAAAATTTACTAAAAATGAATTTTTCATAAATACTTGCTTTAGAGCAAAAATACGATACATATCATGGCAACTTTTGATGCTGAAGGTGACGAGTTTTGTCTTCAGGCTTTTGAAAATATGAATTCATTGATTGCTTTACGACAAGATATTGAGAAAGAAAGAAGAGCTCAGTACTTGTCATTTTAGAAAACGTTAAACTATACAAGACAAATTCGTATAATATACTAAATTCTGTTGTTATTGTTGTTAACTTTTCTAAAGCAAGTATTATTGGAAATGAAATTCAAATCATAGAATACATATTTATAAAATAATTTCTTAGTACAAAAGTTATACTGACAGAGTATTTCATAGTACAAAAGTTATACTGAGAGAGTTGGCAACATTGATATTAATAGAACTTGGTAGTTCAGGATGTACTACATAAGACAACCGTCAATTCGTTTTACTTCACTTTTTTGTGAACTTATATTTTATATTTTCACGCATATTCTTGCTTATTTTGAACTATTTTAGTATTAAATAGAATACAAGGATGGTTATATACTATTTGGGATTGAAAAGAAAATTCCAAATCGAAAATTTCTGCTAAAAGTCGTAAGTACCAAAACCACCATATTTTGCTATTTTTTGTAGTAAATCATTAAAAATAGCGTCTTCCGCCTCAATTTTATTAAAAGTTATGTTACCATATATGTATTTTTACTAACATTTGATTTTTTAAGGCTTTTATAGCAAAAGCCCCTAAACTAGACTATTACCGTATTTACTTACTTACACAACCTAATGTTATAATTATCATTGGTTTTACTTTGCACTTTCTTTAAATATACTATAGTATAGATAATATAATTCAATGAACATAATATTTTCCTAATCAACATTATACTCTTGGAAGTTTATTTTTATTAAGATATGTTTTGAAACATGAATCTACTATTTTAGCTATGTGATCTCTGGATACAAAGAATTGGGAGAAATGACCTTAAAGAATGGTCTGTTGATACTCTTCGGTATTTTTATCGCGTTTGTCATGTTCATTTTGGCCCCGAAGATTTATATGTCGGAACTAGGAATAGATCACTTATTAAAAAAGATGCTATTCCATCTCTGTACCTTCCAGGTGAGATGTTTTAATGTTTTAGATAATTTGTGTAATTATATAATGTAAATTATATAATGAGGCTCTTAAATAAATAATGCAAACACATTTTATTTGTAAATAATATTGATGATAGAATAATTGCATTATTCTGGTACGTTTCTAGAGAATATAATTAAGTATTTGAGAGTATTTAGTGTAAATTGTACATTGTTTGTTGATAATGTCTCGTTTCCAACTTTTTCAGATCATCAAAATCACAAACATTT
The DNA here is from genome assembly GCA_958507055.1 of Crioceris asparagi. Lineage (NCBI taxonomy): Eukaryota > Metazoa > Arthropoda > Insecta > Coleoptera > Chrysomelidae > Crioceris > Crioceris asparagi. The sequence goes on from OY293829.1 coordinate 47,403,624, forward strand.
TGTCGAAAATCAGCTGTACATCATGAATTTTCTTTCTGAAAATTTTACTATTAATTTATTTACAGCTAATGAATATCCAGAGCCCCTACAAGCCGTTTTCCAAGAAAAATTGCCTTCCACGTCTCTGACTAATGAAGACATCCAGACAACTCGCTGTGTTACTCCTATAGCAAAGGGTAGTCCAGAGAAAATATGTACTCCAGCTAAATTTTCGAGTAAGTTTACGATTGGTACCTGTTTGATAGTTTTCTGTAATTCTACTTGCAGTAGAAAGTAATAGTTTAGTTAGTTGGTTTTCACGGGTGGTATTTACTTCAAGTTAAATTCTGTATTTGATCTGCAACTATGAAACATAATATTATCATAAGTAAGATGCAAAAACAGAAAGGATACATGTATTGTGTCAATGTCATAGATATATCGATTTTAATTTGTCTGGTTAAGCATATCAGATCAATTACTTCAAGAGCTATTGAGTTTAACAATCGCAATTACTATTTCAATATTAGTTTGGCCAATGATTATTGCCTATATCTCAAACTGGTTTTTGGTTTATAACATGGTTTTTCATATACATATTATTTTTTAGGTCTACACAAGCGAATCAACTTGCTATCGTATTCAAATATCAATGGAAGAAATGAACTCTCACCCAAATCAAAAAAGTTGTATAATGTGGCTTCTAATTTAAGAAGAGTAGCCAGGCGACTAAATTTTAGTCGTTTAAACCTAAAAAAAAGAGTCAAGCGCATGGAATCCACGGCATACTCAACTGAGTATCTTAGGAAGAAAGTTAATAAACCAACATTTGACTTCATTATGTCTCAGTTGAGATGTCAAAGTTTAAAACCTAAAGGAAGACGATACTCTTTAGATGAAAAAATTCTTTTTCTGTCATTTCTGAAACAAAGCCCCAGAAACTATAATCTCTTGAGAAAATTGTTTGCAGTGCCTTCCAGAAAAACTTTGACTAACATTTTAGGGAAAGTACCTTTCAATACAGGGATAAACACAGCTGTAATGGAATCTTTGAAATCCAAAGTAGAGTGTATGAAAGAAACTGAAAAAATGTGTAGCATCATCTTCGATGAAATGGCATTAGATGCAAATCTTCAGTATGACAGAAAAAAGGATTTGATTGATGGTTTCGAAGATAACGGATGCAAGGAGCGAAGATCATTGATTGCTGATAAAGCTATGGTTTTCATGGCCAGAGGCATAATTAAAAAATGGAAGCAGCCCATTGCTTTTTATTTTAATGAAGGAGGAATGAAAACTGACACCATAACAGCCCGAATAAAGGAAGTCGTACTGGCATGTCAAGAAGCTGGTCTAATAGTAAAAGCAATTATTTGCGATCAAGCTTCGGCAAACGTGGCTGCGATTAATAATCTGTATGCAGAAACAAAGGACTTTTTTATTAGAAGATCAGAACAAAATAAAATGTTTGGTGTTCAGATTGGAGGCACTGAAATTATTCCTCTATATGATCCGCCTCACCTACTAAAGGGAATGAAAAATAATTTTTTCAAAAATAAATTACGTTTTCGATGGAGAAAACCTGAATACGAAGTAGTAAGTTGGGACCATATTAGAAAATTGTTTGAAATAGAGAGTTTGGAAGAGGATGACTACAAATTGTGTAAACGGCTCACTATCAATCATGTTGAGAACACAAAAAAAATGAAAGTCTCCGTGGCAGCACAGATATTCAGTACAAATGTAGCTGCAGTCATCAAAAGATTGGCTAAAAATGATATTGCCAATATAAATAACCAAATGCCTAGTGAAGCTGAAGGAACTGCTGAGTTTCTATTGTTTATGGACAAATTATTTGACAGTGTGAACGGGAGCAGCATTACACCGAGACATGGAAAAGAACTAAAATGTGCTTTGAGTTCAAGATCAAGGCATATGGAATTTTGGAAGGAAGCCATTACTGTCCTGGAATCAATCTATTTTTTCAATGAAAAGAAGTCACATATAGTACCACCTTCATTGAAAAATTGGATACACACCCTAAGGGGGTTTGTTTATTTGTGGAAAATCCTAAGCAAAGAAGGTATCCGATTTCTATGTCTTCGTAACTTAAACCAAGACCCTCTTGAGAATTTTTTTGGGGCCATCAGAAGCCATGGAGCTCGAAATGTCAATCCCAACGCAAGTGCATTCATTAGTTATTACAAATCTTTAATAATCAATAATTTCTTTCTTAGCCATAGAGCTTCTTTCAATTTTGAGTCTGACAATTTGCATGCCTTAGATAACCTAAAGCATATGTTGACTTCCCCATTACATATTACAAATTCAAGAACACGCTTTCCTGAAATTTGCATTGCAGAATATAAACCACAGCATATTTCTTTATTAAAACAAGGGAAGTTAACATACGTTGCAGGTTTTATCGCTAAAAAAGTTTTAAAGGGTGTAAAATCATGTTGCCAATGCCGACAAGAGTTGATAGGAGGGGACAGAAATGCAGGAGAATATTTTGTCATTGATGCCAGAGCATTCTCTCCGAAGGCGTTACTGGCCCCTTCTACAAATTTTACCAGACTTTTTCAAAAGATGATTTTTGTACTTAGTGAAATTTTGCCCCAAATTTGCCACTTACAGGATATTATAAAGATTGCCAAAACTATCCTTAAAAATATTTGTAAAGACATTGTTTTTTCTTGTCAGCAAAATGATTTGTTCAAACTAATATGTGATTATGTTTGCAAATTTCACATATTGGTTTGGATTAAGAATATCAATAATATTTTAAAAGGTAAACTCACAATAAGAAAGTCAACAGATAAGATAAAAATATATGCAGCACAAAAATTTAGGAGAAATCAAAGATATTCCAAATAACTCGATACAGTAATACAGTCAGTTGTTTATATAGTTTGAGAGAAGCTCATTAAGGTTTTATAATTCTTTTGAGAATAAAAATAGACAAATTCTTATTTTTGTGATTAATGACCTGTTAATATATTTTTATTATCGAGCACTATGCATTTAGTTTTATGTATGTATAGATAAATTTGTTAATTATTGTTTACAAGTTCGTATATACTTATAATAAAATATTTTAAAGCATTTATATTTGTTTTTTTTTCTCGTATAGAATAAATAAAAATTCAAAACAGCATGAAAGCACCTCCTAGAATTTCAGATCTCCCGCCTAAAATTTGACTGTACCGCCATCTCTCGGGTCGGGAGTGAACTGCCTCTTAAACGGACGAAAAATTAACATTGAGTTACCCATCTATATTTATTCTATAATCTATGGTAGTATCGCCGAAGGAAGCTTAAACACAACATTAGATACTCAGTGAAATACTGCGCAACATACCGAATTGACAACTTATCACGGGACGTTATTTCAGCCACTTCCGCTTATAGAACAGGATACATAGTTAGTCATCCTCCCTTTATATATTCTTGAATAGGCCTTTTCATCATGTGATGACCGCAAGCGCAGCAGTCCTATTGAAACGGCGGCAATTCAAAAGTTTCGTACTGTTTTGATAAGTAATGGCTGGGAAAGCAATTTTATCTATACAAATAAATGAATTTTTAGAAAAAATCATTGATAGTACTTCACTGCTATATAACTTTGAAGAAGCACTTATGTTGCGAACAGTTAAAAAGAAGATAAAGTGCTACGGACGTCCGTAAAAAGGAAAAAAAGTGAGCTGAGCTGATACAGACGTAAGCTCTTGTTTATTATGTGGAAAATAATGAAAAGAAATAATAATTATAATTACGTTTGAATAAATTATGCCAATCAATTATTAGCACTTGCAAAAGCATTTTAATTCATGTGGAAACTAATGACGGTTATAATTAATTGAATTAAGAAAATAACATTTTGAGGTTAAACATGATGTTTATTATCTAAGGTTTATACGACCTAGTGTGTGAAAATATATTTAAAAAAGTATTATATAATGTTGAATAGTATATTTTCAGAAAACTTATTTTTCCAGGTAAGAAATGCGATCAGAAATAAAGTACCGGTCGATCCAGCTGTTGACAAAGGAAAATGGCTGGGCATTGGGCATTCTGAAACAACACGATGAAAATTAAAACGTTTCATTTTCGTTTGATTTATTAATGTGTTGACATTCTTTATAACTCAGAGCGGTATTGGGATTTTCTTTTGTTGGACCATTTTCGCCGTGAAAATGTAGTGAACAAATATATCTACGTATCTTTAGTAACATCATCAAACGATCGAAAACCTCTATCACTTAATTTTTTCACCCACAAGTCCACATTTGCACATTTTAAACATGTTTAATATGTATTTTGCCTAATAATGTAATAATTTTATTACGATATTGTAGGCAAGGTTTTGAAAAATGTATAAAATGATGGCTTTGTGTTGCCTTTGAATGATTTATACCGTATATCACTCTTACATAGTCCATAATAACATCGTACTGTTGCTTCTTTTCGTACAGATAACATAGTCAAAAACTGTTGAAATAATTTATTTTTTAATTAAGACTCTTTTTTCTTATTTAAAACTTGTTCATTTTATTTATCATTTCTCATGCTTGTTTACACAAAACAGTACGAAAAAAATGGATGACACTGACGCATGCGCACAAAAAAGTCTGATGAAAAACCTGTACTTCCAAGGTGTTAGCTTCAAATTTCCTCCGAGTCAGTTCTTCTAGATCGGTAAGTTTAAAAGTCACATTGTGGACCGATACTCAGTACCCCAACAGGGGGAAAGTGTGATGTGCTGTTTTCATACAATTCAACTTTAGTGAGCTTTTCATCAAAAGCTATTTTTCTAGTGGCATGTGGCGGTAAAATGAAAGCGGCTTCAGTAAAATCTATATGAGTGGCAAATCTATATTATTTATCTAATCTAAGACGGCTACGTAACTAAGCCACAAAACTGAACAGTGACAGATCCCTTAAAATCTACCTGGTGGTAAAAATAGACCCAATGCCAGTATAAGCTGCCCGTGCTAGGCCACTGAAATGTATCGGCAGCTGATCGTTGCTAAGCAACACGACCAAGTGATCGAAACTGGTTTCTGCGCACGATGACGCTGTGGCCATAGACTAATATGAAGAGCGGTGGCCTTTTCTCTAAGTGAATGGACTCTACAAGTTGTCATTTCGAAAATCCTGAACACGTTATCCTACTCCGATACTGACTGTGTTTCGTCAAATTATCGGCCGTGTCGTAGAAGTGGCTAATTACTAATCTCTTAGTTAAGAAGATTCGCATTTAGTTATCAGGATTTTTACAGCCAATCAGTAAACTAAGATCAGAAACAATAACAATACTGTAACATAACTCATCTTTTGTTGTTATCGGAATGCGCAACAAGCCGCCGTTTTCGCGACGAATCCTACCAGTTGGGTGGTTAACATTATATACCTAAACAAAGAATATGTGAAAAACAAGGCTCATAGAGTGAGACATCAGGGGCAACAACAATGGTTGTCTGACATTACTTTATTTCCCATACAGAGACGTATACGATACCCCACGTTGTGTTCTCCCACACTGTTAGACTTTAGACCTTAGCCAATAGATTGGCTATGGTTAGGCCTATTACCATGAAAATCTATCTACTATGTCCTAACTCCTCACTAGATGGCACTGTAGTAGATCAACTCCAACACCGATAAATAGATCCCCATAAACTTAGGTGTTTGAACTTTGAAAATATTATAAAATATTACCATTTTTTGGTAACTCGCTAATAAATAGCGCTATAGCGGCATCAACATCGACACCGTTTTAGTCCAATATAAAGAACTATACTTTATATTGTGGTTTTACCCACGTTGTTTTTATATCATGGTTTTACCTACAATTTATTAAGAGCCATAGCAGAGAACAGAGACCACGATAGTACTCTTATTCATTACCGTGACAGAGACGTATGTCTCTGGCTAAGATCTATCATTCGCCATGAAAATTGATACTTATGTATAGCAATATCATTATGAATGTTTTCATTTAGATACTCGCAGCAACAAGCCGCTGCAGTGCTTCATTTTTTACACTGTTGAAGATTATACTAGATTCACAAGTTATTCTAGTTGTATTACAATATACACTATTGGCAAAATCGAATCTAGGGTGCGAAATCTCTAATGCAATAAAAAGAGAAGGCATTTATGGGTAAAGCCTTCAGATAAAAAGAGACACCTAACCATTCCTACATAGCTATTGAAAGTGGGGATATTTGTGTGGTGTGGTCGTGGCCGGTGAACAAGTGAACACCCATTCAAATTTAGTGAGAATACTACACTACCTCCAAAATTTTAATAGTAACAAAAGAGTTTCATTTTGCATTTGACAATACAACCGCTGTATAAAAGTTAATGAATTTATTAGCCTTAAACCTAAAAACAAAATAAAAACTGAAGAAATTAATGATAATTCCAAAAAACTAATACAATAGATAAAACCTCCTATAAACTAAAAATAAACTCAAAATAAAATGAAACAAAAGAAACTGTTATTTCAATAGGGACTCAAAGATATTTCCCTGTTGGGCATCGCAATATCCGAGCCGGTCATAAAATTCCGTCCTAATATTCGCCAACACTTCCGGAGTTATGGAGTTAGTGACGTCGAATATTTTTGCCCTTAACTGATCTAAGTTTGCAGGTCTCTTATGTGGATATCTGTAAATTAGTTCAGTTAAATGGCCCCACAAAACAAAGTTGAGTTGAGTTAAATCCGATGACCATGCCGTGAATACATTATTAATTTAAAATAGCAGTTATTACCTCGCAGGAGGAAGGCTTGCTTTTATACTATTTATATTATTAAATAATGGAAAGTGGGAGGTAGGGGATAGCCGTGTTCTCTGTTTAACATGTTAAACGCAACTAATAATTTCCGTCTGATGCGTTTATATCGGCACCCTAGATTCGAGTTTGCCAATAGTGTATACCTATATATAGTTGTTAGTATTCTGTGAAAACATATTTGACATAAACTAAAAAAATATCTGTCTCACCAATAATTTTCCATCTGGTTCCTTGTAGGGACATTTGCCAGCTAAATCTTGAAGTTCTTTCTCACTTCTACAATTCACCGTATTCGTGCTATTGTCTAATTCATTGTAATCAAGTTGTTTTTCATCTCCGTACGGATATTTCGTATTACATGGGACCTCATAGGTGTCACTGTTCGGTAGCTCTTCAATACATAATAAGTATATTTTTATATTATAGTTTTTTTTTATTGAATATTCATATCGATAGGAACATTCATCATAAAACAGAAAAGAGTATTTCAAAATGGATCCTCTAGCATATGAAGTAGTGAATGACCAATTTTACTCAATGTAGAATTGTCAAGTGAATTATCTGAAATGAAGAATGTTTTTCAATTTCAACTATCGAACAAATTATAGAATATTCACTACTGATGTAGAAACAGTACACATACTTTTGAATATCTTGAAATGCACTTTCCAATTTCTAAGTTATGAAACAGTGCACAAAAAGCAAGAAAACTTTAAATATTACTCACCAGCCAATGTTATGAATGAAATATTCAGGAATAAAATCAATATTTTTATAAATTGAAACATAATCACTGAGAATTTTGTTAAAAGGAAATCCAATATGTCAATGAAAATGTCAGTTGATACAGGACGAACTATAGGCAGGCTAGTAAAGTAGAATCTCTGACGTGCAATTTTTGTGCAAGTTCAGTCAGAGGGAAAACTAAAACTAAACCTGAAAAGCTTGAGGAATTAGGCATACAGTGTCCAGGCACCTGTGAAGACACAAAGAATATAAATATGACCCACTTGAAGTATAGGTGCTCCAATTATGTTTCAGCCACTATTTCGTTCATATATCTGCAGACAATGTGGTAGAAATAGATCTAGAATTTATGTCTGAAGCCATACCAAAAATTGAAATCTTTTTGCTAAGAAATTTAAAATGAATTCAGTTTAAAGTATAAAATTATATTTTTTGTATTCAGACTTATATATCTTATAAATGAATAATATATTGTTGTCGTACATGAATCTTTAATATAGGCCAAATCTCGGCAATCCGTTCCAGCATCTATGTTCTTTGTTGTTCCATTTATACACTTACTTTCATAACATCCGTATAATATTTACCATATCATTATAGTTTGACTTTTATAATATTACTACTAATTTCATTCTCGTCATATTTGTTATTACTTCGTTCTTATTGTTCCCACAAAATATAAAATTTATATATTATCGCTTGCACCTTTCAAAATCAGGACACGACTGGAACATTTTCTATACAAATTATTGAATCAACATCGAAACTAACATCCTGATCTATCAACTTCTCGATTTCCAAAAAACCTGGAGACAGATGCGTGGGTTGCTTTCAATAATGGCAATTAAGTTTAGTCACATTTTGATTATTAAATTGCTTCCAGTGTCTCCCCATGTTTGTCCATTCCTTATTTGATTAAAATACCCCAATAAAAAAAAATATTCCAACTACCAAAAGTATTTTATTAAAAATATATATATATAATATAAATTTACATAACAAACATAATGCGATAAAATAACTCGGAAAAATATCAACTATAATACTTTTAAATTACATTGACAATTTAGGTATATATATATATATATAAGAACAAATTTATTTATATAACTATATTAAATATTACGCTGATTTGACCTAGATATTGTAATCACGAAAAAAGGCAAATGACTTGCCAATATGACAAAAAAATATGGGGGCGACATTCGGAATATTATGTTATTGAAAGTACTGGAGTAAGAAAATATAAAAAAGCAAGTATTATTTTTTGCATTCTAAATTGGTTCTGCGGAAACGGACATCCATGTCGATCGATATATTGTTCATAATCCTCCCATAATTTCTGTAAATTTTAGACTTTAATTCTTCAGCGGATCCAAACTTTCCAGCGAAAAATCATCATTTCCAAAACTAATTCCCCGGCTAAAGCCAGTCTGCAATAAACAATAAAATAGAAAATATATAAATTGAATCTTTGAAAGAAGTCACCTTCATTTCCATTAATTTTTTATCCAATAAACCAATGGCATTCTCGATATCTTGAGGCGTAGGCGTGGTACCAAAATCGCCCATTTCAAAGGGGTCCAAAATTTTTCCACTAGTTATGCTGTAAAAAAGGGTTTGAGATTAAACGGTGAAAAATACAAATATTCAGAATATTTCAAAATAAATTGTGATTGTTAGCTACCAATGACGTGTTTTGGATAGTCTCACCTGTTGGGGGTTGTCGTTGCCGAACTGGGGGTAAATGGAATTGTTCCGAATAAATCTGCTTCGGTAGATATGTTGATATCATTATTGTTATTATTTGAAATACTGATATTGGTGCGTCTTGGTGCCTTTGGGGGTGGAGCAACTATTTGTAAAAAATATATAAATTTCAAAGATTATGAAATAAATATCAAAAACATTAATTAAACTATTTTTTCACTTGAAACAAATTTCATATTCAAAAGCAAAACGTTAACATTTTTTAAGTTATCAAAAAAGCAAGCAACGATGGTCGTATTACATTTTTTTTCGCAAAATGAAACCGTTAAGCCAATATATGAATAAATAGAAAACAAATAAGATATTCACTACGAGATCCTTTTTTCAGTTTTTTTTTCTTTCAGGGATGAGCCTTATAGCAGGTGGTTTAATACTACTAGAAGAATACTTAAAACGAGTTTCATTAAAATCTTTAAAGCTGTTTTTGCGCTACAGTTTCAAGCAAATCAATGAGCGAACAATATTCGCTCCTTGAAAAATAAATAAGCAAAATTGGTCTACACGTTACTGAGGAAATCTTGGCAGAGATGATCTGACAGACCAATGGCTAAAAATATATTTTTTGAACTTAGAGACTTATCATACGTAAACATCTGGTGAAAACCAGACACCAAAAATTTTACAGGATTACAAAATTTCATATAGCTAGTTGGATTAGCGTTAGGGAAGTAAAAATAACAATAAGTTAGAAATGGCATTAGGTATAATCATGGACCATATTTTACATAGTTGAGGCAAAGTGTACAGAATAATCTGTAAATTTTGATTGAGGCGATGAAAATTTGATGATGCGGCATTGAAGCAGATAAGATAAAACAAGTACTGTATCCCTTGAAGCAAAGAAACTTAATATGTGTTCTCATGATCTAAAAGAGATAGCTTTATAAAAGATATTTGCATCGTGATTGAACCTAATAAACAAACATTGGTGTTCATGAATGATATTTTAAATTTCATAGCAAGTACATATTCTCCCTTTTATTTATGTTAAATATTAATTCTAATCTGTGATGTTTCATCGAATTTTCACCCAATTCATCAACTTACTTCAAGTTGATAATAAATACAGCAGATACCACATAAGAAATTACATTTGTAAAAGAAATCAAATATTATGAAATATGAAGACGGGCAATGTAGAAGACTGATCAAACAACAAAACAAATCATTTTTCACGAATTTCGTATTTACAACTTAGAATAAAATAAATGTGCATGAACAAAAATATAAAGAATTATAACATGACAATATTAGAATCAGACAGTAAATTTGGAAAAACATAGTTTACTGTGAGATTTTTATGATAAATTACTAGATACAATAAAAGAATCACACTTACTGAGTGGAGGTGGATTTGTGGCGATACCATTCGTATTTGGATGATTATTAATGGTACTTTCGAAAGATCTGGGATCAAAATCGTTATCATGATCTAATTCATTCAACAGCAGACCTTCTAACTTGGTACCCACCGTTGGTGTGTTATCAACGTTCCTGGGTGGTACGGGCGGGGCTGAAATTGAGAACAAAACTAATGAAATACCACAAACTATAATTATAATAGAGTCAATAATAATATGATAGGACTTGAAGACTTTTGATACCCTTATGAGCTTGAAATTAAAATCTATCTACTTAAAAAAATATCACACGATTTTTCTCATGCCACCATTCATCTCTTTCATCGGACCAACAAAAAAAAAAACAATTTGGAGTTAAATTATAAAATTTAATTTTCCACAACTTTTTATTGTTTTTTCTACTATCCGGTCAAGAGTTCAAAGTTTTTAGCAAAACAATTTTATTGTTCGTATTACAGCAGGACTTGTGAGCATAGTAAAACTCTATTTCATGAAAGAAGAACATGTAGACTAGAAATCTGACCGTGAAGCGACGAGCATTAACGCAAAAATGATTGCTATGAACAGGGTACTTTTTGTGGGTAGCGAGCTTTCATCATGAAAATAACAAAAAATGAAACATGCCTATTTTGAAGATTTGATGTATGTTTTCTAAAGTAAAACAAGTTAACTAATTTTCACTTAAAAAGTAATATTCAAACAGAAATTGTTTCCAGGAATTAGGTAGGTACATTATCAATTGAATTTCACTGACTTTCACTGATGAAAATATATGAAAATCTTGTGTCAGCAACGTGCAAACACTGTAGCCTACAAAACAAAAGAGTTGGCATCAAAATCGGTTTATCCGTTTGTAAGACAATCTTAACTCAGACAGACCAATGCATGAATTTTTTTTTTTAATTCACAACAGAGTTTCATGATGTAGAATTTTTACTGTAGAATTCAACTCCATCAGAAAGCTTAAAACTGGGGGATCTAAAAATGATAGAAATAATGTAATTATAAGGTTTTGTGATCACACATTACGAAGGCAAAACATAATAAATTGGATAAGGGTGTGTGTACCTACTCGTACCATAGTTAATTCAATGTCAACGAAATTCCTATACTTTTGGATGATGCGTCTTTGACATGCCTTAAGGCGTCTTACAGACGACCTGACCCAAATCCGAACCTGATTCGGTTAGGTCAGGCGCTTGGCAACACACAACCCAACTTGACAGTTGTTGCTCTGGAGTTTATTCACTTTGCCGCTGATAAAACTTTACTCACCTATTACTGAAAAAATTGCTTCGTATTTAACGAGAAATAAAAAAAATAGCTTAATTATTGCTGTTATCCATTGTATATAAATTAAAAGTGGGGCTATTTTTGTTTATGTATCTGATCTAGGGCATCAAATAGGCCGAATCACCTGACCAAATTAGGTCGTCTGTAGGCACATTTAGCGACCATTGCCTAGAAAAGAGGATTTCCTCAACTTCTATCTTTCTGTCCTATCTAAGTACTCTAATGTTTGGCCAAAGGGTTTTCATTAAGAGTATCAATCATAATTATTTATAAACGCATTTCTGAAACCCACCATTACCATTGGTAAATTCCGAGTGTAGATCTAGCAATTCCTCCTTTGTACTCCCATTACTGTGCAGCGAACTAGTTGAAGACATTGTCGTCTCCTTCTGCCCATTGCTACTATCATTTTTAATCTCCAATATATTCTTGATATCATGTTTACGTAAATACTGATCCATTTCCGTTTTAATATTGTGGAATAGCGATATCTCCAACAGCCTTTGTTTGTAGACGTTGTTCTCCCGTTCCAAGCGTTTCATCTTTTGTTGCAACAACATGGCACGCCGTTGCGCCTCCAAATCCTTGCCAGAAGTTTCCAGGAAGCGTTTGTAGGCTAACTCAAAGGCTTGGCCAATAGTTAAGGTAATTTCTTCAGCCAGCTTATCAGATATGAAAACAAAGCACTCGTGGGTGTCTTCCGCATCATTGTCCACTGGAGAGAAAATGATTTATCAAGAAATGAGAATTTCAAAATAATTACTAATAACAGAAGGGATAGAAACAGTATGAACATATTAACATTATTAACATTAGAAAGAAGACAGACATAGCTAAAGAGGGACACAGAAGCAAGTCACGGATGCACGTGAGGAGTAAGTTGTAGAGCTGGGATAAGAATGGAGGACAAGAAGATGCCAGATCTGAGAAATGAGGAAATTGATTATGATATTAAGTTTGGGAGAAGTTTGGAATTTTGTCTCACCCTGGTTTGGCTGTTTGGCAATAAATGAAAAGAATTTCTTCTCGCCTTTATCATCTGCACAATATGATATTCTATGAAGTGGGAACTGATGGAGAATAGTGTGTGTCCTGGGTTCTTGTATCGCAACACCATCTATGCTTATTGTGAGTTCGACTTTCTTCGTTTTGGCACCAGTTTCACTCTTCCTTAATTGCTGACTAAATCTTAGCTTACGAATACCTTCTTTTACGACTTCAATACCTACAAAATGGAGATTTTTTAATTAATAGTGTAAATTTATCAGAAATTATGAATTTTATCAAATATTACTCATAAACAATCTTCACCTTTTGGCTGATCTACAACTGTGTTGCCAAGAAACTTTACCAAATACGCTATGTGACCTTTTTGCAATGCCTCAGGTGGATGAATCCATTTTCTTTCTCCATTCGTCATGCTAGTTTTACCGTTGAGTTTTCCTTGAGTATTTTGGGCCCATTTTAGTAATGTGGACATTCTAAAATTTCGAAAATATATTGCATAAATATATCAAGATTTAATCACAACATAAAAACGCGTCATCTTAAAATTAATGAACCGGTTTAATATTGAATGAGATTGTTGTTGAATAGGTTTTCACTATTATGTTAATTTCTTAAATAAATAATATCTCACTAATAAGAGAAAGAAAAAAATTAAGTATGTACTTGAATACTTCAGTAATTGGTCAAGCGGATTTAAAAATTCTAAAACACGGACTATATGTACTGTTTCATCTCTACATAATGAATAACCAAGTCACTATTCTTGTCTGTCTATCTGTCCCCATTTCTGTTTCTCCGGATACTTCTAAGCCCCAAAACGGATTTTGATACGGTTTTCACTATCACTTAAGTGATTTTTTACAGATGATTTATATATTCAATAGGTACATTTTAATCAAGTTTTTGAATGGTAAAGAAAATTCAATATTTTTCAATCCATTCATATTTTGAGGCTAATTTCAATTTACGGGTAACAGGCTAGCAGAAACCGCATATCTCAAGGAGACAAAAAAAACTAAGCTAGAAACCTTTCAGACGAGATGTGATCTATCCGGTTCTGTTCGCCTAATAGCCGTATGTATTCAAAATACAGATTATTGACGGTGGCACTTCTACTAAATAAAAAATATTGATGTAGACGTAAGCAGATCTAACCAAGCATTTCTCCAATTATACATTATAATGCAATAATTGAAGACATATATTTTTATCAAGTTTATGTTTATAAATTAAAATAAGATTTTCCTTGATTGCTTTTATAACAATTAGAAATACCCAACAGTCTGACTTATTACAAATAAAAGGGAATCCTTGGCAGTTTTTCTTTAGAATAAAACAATATAGGTATGTATATGCAGTTTTGACCTTCAGAATCAAAATAAATAATGTGATCAAATCCAGACAAACATTCTATGATGTATTTAAATATATATTTTTTATAGATCCTTTAAATAGAGATCGAGTTTAAAAAAGTATTATTTAAGTAAACACTGACGAAGATTCCTCACTTTGACATTGATAACCATTGCTAGGAAGAATAAAAAAAACTGCCGCTAGATTCAGGTCATGAATAACAACTGGTGAATTGGTGATTGTGTATTACTTTCAACATTAAAAAAGGATGAGATATGACAAAGACCTCTAGATGAGTATACACTCAGCTGCAAAAACGCAGCAAAATAATACTTGGAAAATTGGAAGTCTTATCTTTTCCTATTCCAAATTTAATATATTTTATTAACAAACTAGAGATAACTAACTATTTTGACAAAACTTGTCTAAAACATTCTGCTTGAAACCATTTATCACCAGCTACAACGCGTACCTCTGAGAAAAATAAAAACAGGAAAAAAGATATGCTCAAATGAACTACCAAAAAAAAACTTTTCTCTGACTAAACTGTCCCTCCTACGTCAAAATTGAATACAGCTATTGCTGTTTGTCTTGGCACGACAAAGAAATGAATGGTTGAATTTTTTGTATGCGCGTTTTGTACCGTAACCTTTCACCAATTTCAATGATTCTTTCTTTCATTGGAAAGAGAATTGTTAATAGATATTTTTTTTTCAAACCCAATACCTCCTTCTACAAAAAATACCCCTAAAATAGCTGGAGGGACACTTTTCCAAAATTGCATCATAAAGGTATTTTCCGAGAACATTTCGATTAGACTTAAAAAAACGTTTTCCGAGTTACAGCACTAAGAAAGTGCATCGCTTAATTTTGAAAGCGCTGAATATAATAAATTTGATGACTAATGAAAGACTCAAAAATAAATAGTTTTTACAAAAATAGGAGACTTGATTAAAAAAATTCACAACTTCAAAAGCAGGTACTAACAGAATTAATATATTTTTTCAACTACCTGTTACGGGATAAAAATTATCATACCATTCATGAACCTAATCTATTTGAAACAGTTTATCAATGGGTTCTGCCCACATGTTTTTGGAACATTTTGTTTCCTGACTTCTTGATCAAGGTAACTGCGTTTTTTTTTCAAGAATATTATCACTCTCTTCTTATGAAACGAACAGTAGGTATCACGCATTGTTCACATAAAAATACAAACAAGTTGCATTAGAGTTGTTTACAAGGTTTGGTATTTTTTATAATTAAAATTATTCTTACCTAGCATCTCAGTACAAGGTTGAATAACGATTGGAATTTATAGAAATAATATATCATCATAGATCATAGAAAATATTTTTTACAAAAAATTGGACCGACGTTATTAGTTGGTGCACTGAAAAGTATAAAATAATATTAATTCTATTGGTGCTGTTACTTTTGAAGTTTTGCAGTTGCAGGTAGATTAATAACTTTTGCTTTTGGCACCAACAAATAACGTCGGTCCAATTTTTTGTAAAAAATATTTATTTCACTCTTTTGAGTGTAACATTATTCACGAAAATCGTTGAACGTTCACTAATACCAATGAAGATAGTACTTATCCTATTAGCCACGTATATTCTCAAAACATCGCTGCGGAAATACGGAAATATTTTAGTTGTTATCATTTTAACACCTATTTACCCCGAAAACCGTAACTCTAAGGAAAAAATGTTCATCATAAATGTTGCTACAAATAATTATGTCTTTCATGTACTGCCCACAGATTTTCAATTTTCGAAAGAAATCGCCCTCTCCATATAGCAAAAATACATATATTTGAGAATTTAACATGCCTCTATCTCGAAAACCGTAACTCTTTTGAAAAAAAATTCAATTTAAACGTTTGCGGATATTGTCCTATCCTTAATTATGTTACCTCAGATTTTCAATTTTCGATAAAATTTGCCACCTCCACCCCCTGCGTGGGCGGTTTTCGGAGGGAAGGAGATGTCGGATTCCCATTTTTATGAATATGGGATCATTTCTCAAGGCTCCTCTTTCAAATGAATCAAAAATCATGAAAATCGGAGGACGATTACTATATAAAAGGCGCGCACAAACAAAAAAAAAACACACAGTCGAGTTGTATACCTCCTCCGTTCGGGGTTCGTCGCACAAAAAAGTAAAAAGTATTAGGAAAATTGTGAGGTGTAGAGAATGTACACTCTTTTATTTTCGTAAAAATTAAGTGCACCTGCGCAAAACTTCCGGGCAAATTTGTTTGTATTTACATTAGGTTCGTTCCAACACGCTATATTTGTATGGTCCCAGAACTGTCACGAAACTGTGTGGATCGATTTTGTGCGCAGGCGTTAACATTACACGGTTTTGTAATCGTGCCATGGTGGTCACGCGTTGGAACGGTTTCGTGAACTCATCCGAAAGATCTGGACACTTGACCTTGACATCTTGAAGCTAACCTTATTTTTTCATTATTTGCTTTTGATATTGTTTTTGTTATTTTTCACCAAGCTTATACACAAAAACATGTACATACAAAAACGTTTGTAATTTGTCAATGAACTTAAAATAATAAAATTCAGTATTGCCCTTCTTCATAGAAAATTGCAATTTTAGTTGGAAACAAATTTGAAAATGGACTATAAGTGGAGTCAAAATTCCACAAGGTTTCTTAGATTTATATGCAAAGTTTCATGACAAACTAGGTACTTTTGAAGTCAGGGGTATAAAAATGATGTGGGTAAAAATTCCAGAAGAGCTACCTGCTATTTTTCTCGAGACTTAGTGTTCAAACAATACTGTGTCGGAGTACTGGGCACTCTATCCTCTTAAATTTAACAAATATAAACCTTTTATTTCAACTTAGAAAAATTTAACTCACGCCTAAATAGTTTTCATTTTTTAGTCGGGTTTCGTTTATAAGAAATTCCAAATCAGATGATTCACTGATGAAAAATCACTATCTCCATTGGCATTCATGGTTTATTTAATTTTGAATAATTTTATGTTATTCTATTTGTGAAATGTCAAAACTAGTCACCACTTCAACACAAACAAGCAAGTAATGATAGTATGGAGGGTATACGTTCCATAAATAATAGAATTGCAGGCGAAAATCTCACAAACGGCAAAATGGGCAAGTCAGTCCATAGCGTACGAAGATTCAACGAAGTATCGAAATGACCGTACGAGAACCGATTCGCGAACGTTCCCTTACTCTGCTGGAACGCCAACAAGGGTCGTCCAGTAAACCGTCAAAAGTTCGTTGGAACTCTTTTCTCTTTCTGCGCATGAACCGGACGGTACCATGTATGGTTTACAAGGGTGTTGGAACAAACCTATTGTGAATCATAGGCGATATAAATAAATCATTTAATTTTTAATAATCTGTATTGAGTTGTTGACGAAAATTTAAAATCTAATTTATTATGTGTACTATGTAATCGGTATATTAAAAAAATCGAAATTATCGATTTGCTTTCAAAGAAACAAAAAACATTTTTAGCCTTCACTATTATCCGATTTTCGATCCTGTTCTGTTGTTAGTATTTCATTCAAAATTTTCAAATTTGCATTACTTCCACTTGAAGTATTTTCTTAATGTAAACAAATACGCTATTTACAGTAGGAATATCTACCTGATGAATTTCATTTAGATATCTTGGGAAATACCAGTCAGAGATACTTAATGGGTTTCCAAGACTATACAATTTGTTGATACAAAACATGAATATGTACCAAAAGACTCACAGTGAAAAACGGGGTTATTGAGTAATGGATATTTTTTTGTTGACTCAAACAAATACTTGCATAGGTGCTACATATTATTTTGAACATGCCCGACCTTCACTGATGCCTATAACCGATGCACATACAATTTGCCCATGCTACTTTTACATATAAGTAAATTGCATACTTTATTTAGTATGACACACACACACAAATATATCTATCTGCATAAATAATTATCATCTCAGAGTGAGCAAATTATAATTATAAAGGTATGATGTTTGAAGCGAAAGCAACCATCACTTGATTATTACGCATAGGTAATTTTTATACAGGGTGGTTGTTCCCAGAATTAAACTTACAACTATTACAGAGTGGTGATTTCATTCTAAATAAAATTTCGGCATGTATATTTATCATCTATGAGATTTATATTAACGGCAAAGCACCATAGATATACATGGTAAGCGCTAGGTCTCGGACTATAGAATAAATCGTCAGAAATATCAACTTATAAATATTAGCTCTCAACTTTCAGGATCACTGGATAAGGAGTTCAATATAGAAGTCGCTTTGCGTGATTTCTATTTCTTCTGCCAATAGTTTCCTAGTTAAAATCATATCATTGGATATATAAAAAAATATTTTTTTATGATTTTTGCAACAATAATCTCAACAGACCATCTCTTTCAGGATTATTATTTAGGGCCACTCAAAAACATAAAATAATAAATTTAAGGAAAGACTGGGGTCGACATTTTTTTAGACGAAGTTGAAAAGTATTACGATATATTGTATTGTATATCAATAGAAATACTACAAACATTGGAATATCAAGTGAATCAATCAAAATGTATTTACAGACAACTTACAATCTAATTATGGAGATGTTGTTGATGTCAATTTTTTTGTTCTACCTATAGCTGATATGTACATCACAAAACTCCAAATTCTCTGAGAGCCCTTAAGAGAAGCTTGAACTGTCTGTAATTCAAAGCTCCAAATTAAAGAACAAAAACTAAAATATTTATACTATTAGTTTCTAGTTTTTCGCCATCATATGACCGGATTTTTACAGTTATAAGGCAAGAAGAAAGTTCAAATCAAAGAAGGATTGCAATAAAATGGTTAGGGAACACCTTATATACATTATATTTATTAAATTAATGAGCAAGCTGAATCTTATATATTTTATGAATATGAATACAAAAAGTTTATCATACTTTTAAAAACGTGATAGGCGTGCCAATATACATATAGATATATTTTATTACAATGAGGAACAATAAAATAAAATCAGTTGAAGGTTGAATTGCTTGGTCTGGGAAAGGTGTTCGTTTGTTTTTTTTTTAGTTAGACAATCAAATCAGATCAACATTTTATTTTTTGGAAACAACTAATATTTTCTGTATAAAATATATAAAATATAATTGACTACTCCATCAAACACATATGATCTGCCCAGGTATTTGTAGCTGTGAAACGAAATATTCAAACATGTTGAGCACTTTCACTTTTGTTGGACTCCCCAAAAGAAGTTTGAATTTTTGTGTATGTACCCTCGTTTCTTATAGTAACCGTGCCCTCATTTAAATTATTATTTATTCCTTTGTAAAGAGGAGCGCTGAGAGATTTCAAGTTTAGAAAATCCAGTATATTCCGTCTCGCAAGAAATTTCTTCTTACAAACGATAGAAGTAGATTTTTTTTGAAAATTTGAAATTTCAACCGCCAAGATTGAATTTCAGGCAACGATTAAATTGGACATTTCTCGAAGATAAAACACTAGTTTACAAATCAAAGCATTAGGATGGTGCAAGATTGTTGCCAAAATGTGAACTAAATATTATTTTACAAAAAGTGGGATTGATTTCGTAAGTATATGAATTCTATTGTGGCTTTTGAGGTGGGTGTCAAAAGTTCTTACGTTTTGCCACAATATGTGAGTGACTCTTCACCTTCCAAACAAAAGTCATCAAAAATTTTATTCGCTTTTAAACTACTATGATCTAGATGAAAGCTCCGCATTCCCTACAAGATAGCGTTGTTTCCATCGTCGCAATTATAATTCAAGTCTTTTTATCCATTCGATACTTATATTTATATACTCGTATTTAATAACACTTTCATTACCAAAAACAAGAACAATAAGAGTCTATTTCAAGCTTTACGTTTACGGTGAGAAAGTGTAATTATTATCTTCACGCGGCATTAAATTTGAATAATTATAAAATTTTATGTACTCATTATTTTCACACGTAAGGTTTTGTGCTTGAAGAATGGAATAAGTTTACTTAGTAAATAATCACCCTGGGAATTCCACTGGAATGCGGTGTATACCTGGATGAAAGTTTGTTCCTTTTGTTCCTTCGTTTCTGGATTCTATAAACCTACATAATACCTACATATACAGGGTGTCCCACGACATGACTGCCATAGCTTTGGAGTATGTTGCTGGGGTGATTTCAAGTTAAAAATATCTAATGAACAACCCGGAACTCTAGCCTAACTGAGCTAGAAGCATTTTAAATTTTATTTAAGTAGTAGTAGGAATTCCCTACGAATTTAAAGATTAGAAATATGTTTAAGAAGATTAAGGATATTAAAAAAGTTAAAAGGTTTGAAGGTGTGGTTATGGATAATAATAAAACAAAACACCAATTGATCCAGTATAAAGGGAAGAGAGTAGAATTGACTAGGTGTACCGAGGAAGGGGAAGAAAATTTAAAAATTCGATTTTTTAAAGGTGAATCCAAAGTGATAAAATCAAAAACTAATCATTCCTGACAAGAATGCTGTTATGCAGAGGAAAACATTAAACAATGCAGAACGAACAGAAAGAACATGCAGCATAAAGGGGCTTGTATTTTGGTATCGAAAAATACTACTTTTGAACCAGTGGATGATATAGTGAATAAATCAAGTGAAGGACATATTGAGTGTGCCTGTATTATAAACAAAGTTTTAAAAGTTATTGTTATATGTTTGTATCGTGGAGATTTTAATATTTTTATTTGAGGAGATTCTCTTACATATTCAGGTAAACCATAAGTTTTATATTGTCATTTTTTGTGGTGATTTTAATATAAATCTGCTGGAGTAGCAATGACAAATATCTCTTTATCGATTTACTGTCAACTTTTAATATGGCACAAACCATATATGAAGCCACTAGAGTAACCAAAACATTATCAACTCATTGATATATTTTTTTTAATTTTTAATATTTAGATAGTTCGATTTTAACCTCGGCATTATCTGACCATTATGCACAATTTTTAGAGTTTGAAATAAAACTAGAAAGAAATGGAAAATCACAACACCCCTTAAAAAGAGATTATTTTCAGGAGCTAAGTTAGGGCAATATCGGGATGAATTGCTGTGTGAATCATGGGAAAATGTGATGGACGTGAATGACGTTGATAGAGCATATGAAAACTTTATTTATAGGATTAAAACAGTGATGGATAGAGTTATTACTAAGCGTAAAGTAAAGCATCAGAGCCCCAAAACTAATCATTGGCTCACAGTGGGTATAAAAAAATCATGTGCCAGAAAGCGCAAACTTTAAATAAATGGTTGAATAACGAGGTAAGCGAATGTTATTAGAAAACATATAAAAAAATATTAAATCAAGTAATTAGAAAAGCTAAATGGTTACATGATAATAACTATATAATCCAAGCTGAGAATAAATGCAAGGCCACGTGGTCTGTAATTAATAATATAACTAAACAAGAATCCAGAAGATAGTGGTCTTTAATAAACTAAGGGATAATGGAAAATCTGAAAAAGAACTATTAGATTCAATCAACACTACATTTATAAAAGCATGTCCAAACATTAGGGGGGCACTATCTCCAGACTTCTCAAAAATAGTACCATCGGTCCATTTTTTAGAGAGTGTACCAGGATTAAAAAATAAAAAATCGGTTGGAGACGATGAAGTTCCTATTTCCCTGTTAAAAAAAGTAGCTGATATTATAATTATCACACATAATTAACCTATGCTTCCAATTTGGCGTATCCCCACATGAATTAAAACTGTCGAGAGCATTTGATAGTCTTGACCATGGTATACTCATTGAAAAGCTTGATAAATATGGAATTAGGGGAGTGGCTCAAAAATTAATTAATTCTTATTTAACTGATAGGATGCAATGTGTGTTTGAAAGGAATGAGAGAGGGTTGACAATCAAGTCAGATATGTCTGATAAAAAAGGGGTACCCCAAGGCTCAATATTGGGCCCACTTTTGTACATTCTATACACCAACGAGGTTCCCTCCCTAATCGATGATCATGTGATCATGTATGCAGATGACACTTTAGCTGTTATGAGTGAAACAGTTCAGAGTAATATGGGACAACATATTGAGGATTCATTAGGCAGTTTACATTCATGGTTTTCCAGTAATAATTTATTGCTCAATGTTGATAAAACGCAATTAATACAGTTTGCAGCTAGAGCAAATAATAGACAAATATATAATGTCTACAATAACGAAATACAGACATCACCAAATATATCATTTCTAGGCATTACTATAGACCAAAGACTTGAGTGGAAAGCGCATGTGGAGAGACTGTCAGGTGAATTATCCAGATATTGTTATGCGTTAAGAGTGATTGTGAATGAGGTAGAGATGGAGGCAGCTCTGTGTATATATCATGCTCATGTCATGTCCAGAATCAGATATGATATCATTTTCTGGGGAAATTCAGTAAATGCAGAAAGGGTGCAGATTATGCAAAAGAGATTTATTTGAATAATCTTTAAAGTACGACCCCGGAATAGTTGTAAACCATTCTACAAAAACAATAAATTGCTTACCTACGACAACCTTTATATTTTTGAATCTGTAAAGTTCATATCTCAAAACATGTCTTTATTCGAGGGAAATTATAGAAAACACCCGTACGATACAAGAACAAGAAATGATCTTGAATCAGATAAAGCAAATTATACTTTTGTACAAAAGAATGTAAAGTATAGTATGACAAAAACTTGGAACAAAATCCCAGACAGTTTTAGAACACTACCAAATAAAGTGATGTTAAAAAAACTTAGGAAATATCTAACTGAAAATCCGTTTTATACTACGAGAGAATTCTTCAATGCTGATATAAAATTTGGATTGTTCTTCTTATTTATGTTTTCAATTTTCCTACTTCAAATTTATCTTTTATAAGCCGTATTTTATCCATAAGTTGTGTTGTGTATTTTCATCTATATTGTGACCTGTTGTATTTAAATTTATACATGTATATTATGTCACAAGTTCCACACCTCTCAATGAGGTATTTATTGTAAATTTTCTTTTACTAATGGAACAAATAAAGTATTATTATTATTATTATTTAAAAAGAAACCGCTTCATTGAATTAGTTGCCCAAAATGTCCATCCAGTTGCTGAATACATAGTCTAGCTCTTCTTAGAATTGATGTGGTTGCTCTGTCAGCAGTCTCAGGATCAGCACGAATAGTTTCTGCGGCATCCATGATCCTAGCTACTAGGTATTCTCTCTTTTCAATATTTTCTGCATAGACTAAATTTTTCAGTCTTCGCCATTAAAAGTAATCTAGCGGATTGAAGTCTGGTGACCTTGCTAGCCAAAGAACTGCAGAACCTCTTCCAATCCGACGGTTTGTATAATTTTGATTAAGAAATTCGGTTATTTGCCGACCAAAGTGTGGAAGTGAGCCATCGTGCTGAATCCACATTCGTTGTCTTAAGGGAACATCATCCAGTAATATTGTAAGATCATTTTCAATGAAACGTAAATAACGAATGACTGTGAAACGATCTTCCATTATAAACCTAATGAGGCGGTCATCAATAATGCCACACCAAACATTCACCGAAAATCTAGCTTGAAGATGGGATTCCCGAGTTTGTCGTGTATTTTCAAGTGACAACAATGTTAATTCCTGGTGTTATTGATGCCGTTTCGGGTGAATGAGGCTTCATCACTAAACAATATTATCCGACAAATCCTTTGTTTTCTCAATATCCAGCGAAAAACTTGAAGTCTTGAATTGTAGTTGGTAGGTTTTAAAGCTTGTACAGATAAGATGTGGTACGGCTACAAAACGAAATTGTGTTAAGTTCATACTCTCATCCGGCCTACGTTAAGAGTGTTTGCTATTCTTCGGACACTAATAGAAGGGTTAGCATCATTCGTATCAAGTATTGCTTCTTCTTAAGCAAGTTTCTGTTGAACGGGACGTTCAGATATAGTTGTAGAAAACTTGACTGTTTCTCTTAAACATCTAAGGACATTGCTAAAAATAGTTCTACAAGGCATCCTACGAGTGAGAAATCGTCGACGATATTCATCAACTGCCGCTCGTCCGTTTCCATTACACAATCCATAAACAAAATAAATGTCGGCCATTCGAAAAAGTAAACATACCTTCAAGATTATTTTAATGTAACAAACGCAAAATTATTCTAATTGACGTTTACTGTCACAATAAATAATAAATGGTGATTCACATCCACCAGGTCTTTTTAATAATAACAAAATCAACAGCAGAACCTAATACCTGCATTAGTGGATTTAGTTAAAATTTCAAATGGCTCCAGCTCAATTAGGATAACGTTCCGGGTATATGTTCATTTGACATTATTGAGTTAAAATCACCCAACCAACACACTCCCAAACCATAGCAAATGGTAAGCTGTGCCCACACTATGGCAGTCATGTCGTGGGACACCCAGTAAAGGAAAATGAGTGTTCATGTTTTGCTAGTTAATTAGGCATCATCCGTAGATTATCCCTGGCTAATATTGCTGATACATTTTCAGATCCTACTTTCCCTTATTCATTGACTATATAAATACTTGAGTATTTACAGGAGTTACTAGAACAGCAGACAAGTTTCATAAATTATATAAGTATTAGGAATATAACGATTGGTAATAAACCAATAAGTTATATACCCGTGTCGTATAGCGCTATATTTATATGGTCTATTTAAAATTTTCGATTCAAATGTTCCGCAAAAATGATATCTTCTTTAATTAAGATAAAACTTTTAATTCCAAAAGTCCAAATCCACATTTACTATGCAAAGAGCGCGAAGAGATATAAAAAGGTGTTAAATACGAGTAGAACACATACCCCAAGGGTTCCAAACAATTTTATTAAGGTAAAGTATAATAAATCACCCCAATTTTTCGGAGATTAGAGGGGGAAGATCGCTCGTAAAAAAGGGTTTCATTTGTCATCTTTCATGTAACCTTAAAATTTGTCATGCTCTCGTGATTGATTTTCGTACTTATAATAGCTTATCTTGTACAGTTTGAGTGGAGGCCATTATGAAATAAACAAAACGTGAATAACTCATTCCAAGACGGAATATAGTGCATTCATTTCAAGTAGTGACAATTTTATCATTTAAAGTGAGCAGGTGAGTGACTGGAAATGCTAGTCCATATTTAGTGGAACTATGGGTTATGAATATATTACGTCAAGTTGTAATTTCATGGAAGGAATTTTGGGGGCGGTGAGAAGCGATAGAATCACTTGATGAAAATGTACCATTAAAGCAAAATTCGTATACAAAGAAACATAAAAAGTTCTATGGGTGTGGAGCTCTTACTGAGCGTATGCGAAAGATTTGAGATTTTTTTGTCGAGTTTTGCAGAATATAGCTCTCACCTCGAAAAGTCTTACATTGGGAATGTTTTTTGGGGATATGGATTTTTTTTTAAGTCGCTTAGCTGTCACGGACTAACTTTAATTTTCAATAATCATATTAATTGTAAATACAAAGCAACTGAAAGATGTCATAGGTGCATGACAACAAACTCTCAGTGGGGACGCAATTCGCGCCACCTAGGTATTGAAAGCTAGTTACGTTTAACGTAAAGTATATAATAAATATAAAGAAAACTATAATTCACTATTACTGAGATAGATATATATATCAAAAATGACAATGCTATTCACCTTTATGCTTTTATTTCATCAGATACAGTCATCCACTAGAAGCGGATCACGTGATATCAAGCTTATTTGCTTTCGTCAGCGCCACGCATACAGCTTCCACTTATGTGGCGCGAATTGCGTCCAACTGAGAGTTTGTTGTCATGCACCTATGACATCTTTCAGTTGCTTTTGTTTCCTCGGATACAGCTTCCACTTATGTGGATCTAATAGACTAATTTTAATCAAAGTTAAGGTATCAGTCGATACTGGTTCGTCCCCTTTAACCATTGAAATGTATTCTTCAATTCTGTTGAAGTTATTAGATATATTTCTAATTGTTTCTTTATAATTCTTAATTAAACGGTGGTTTAAGGATAGTTGTTCGTTGTAATGCTTTACCAAATTATCTTGGTTTACTTTCAAGTCTGTCAATGTTTTATCATATCTTTCGGCATCAGATGCGTTGCCGGATATAAATTTAAATACTGATCCCAGTGCATTGATTATTCCACGTGGTATTCTTTTCTTATTTTCTAGAATGTCGGGGTGGATCATAGTTAATTGTGATTTTAGTTGATTTCCTCTATTTCTTATATATTCATATTCTATCTTTTGGGCCATGATAAACTTATTGTGGGATTTATTATAGAAATCTGTCATAAATTTCTCTAATTCTAGCATTTTTTGTCCAAGAATCTTGGTGGGGTAGTTGTGTAAAAATGTATGATGGGAATATTATATCCTAGTAGGTCCTAATTTAAATGGTAAAATACCAGGATTATTATCTAAGGATTTAACTTCTATTTTAGGTACTCCTGTTATGGCATACTCTATTACTATTAGTAGGTAGGTTAGTCGTAGTAACTCCATCTGAAAAAAAGGAATATTTGTTTGTTGGTATTTACGAGTAGGTTTAAGTTTTTTTTTGTGGTATGTATGTCCCTTTGTAGTTTTGATCTTTGTTCCTAAGTCCTTTTTTACATTTACGGGTTTGTAGAGAGGTGTGGTTTTATTTCTAGGTAACGTGGAAACGTAAGCGTCTAACGTATTTATGGGTGGTGGATCGATTCTATTGACATTTTGTTTTTCTATATATTTGTCTTTCAAGTATTTGGTTTTTTCATGGACATGATTGTACAAAGTGTTAATTCTGGACCTTAAATCATCTATATATGCATTATATTGGTTTTTAGAAGTAATTTCGAGAATGTCTCTGTTATCGAGGTGTCCGAATAATAACTCAGTGGGTCTAAAGTGAGTTGTACTATGTATACTTCGATTGTAAATAATAATTGCGTTTTCAAATTTTGAGATAAAGCTCTCTGATTCTGAAGTGTTAACGATCTCATTATTTCAATAATTGTACTATGTACTCTTTCTATAGGACTATTTGAATTTGGGCGGTTGTTATATGATGTTCGACGTTATATGAGTTTAACAGTTTTTTAAATAATTCTGTGTTAAATTGTCCGTCCGTTACGAGTATTTTGGGAAGTTTGTATCGTGAAAAGATCTTTACGAATTTCTGTATAATTTCTACCATATTGGTGGAATTTAGTTCTTCATACATGATAAATTTGGAAAAATTATCTATGCATGTTAAATACTTGTTTTTGTTACAAGAAAATATATCCATGTATATAATTTCAAATGGGACTTGGGGTGTAAATGTTGTCTCTAATTTATACTTTACAGGATTTCTCTCATACTTTGTCTGCTGGCAAATTAAACAATTGTTTACATGAAGTTGACAATCTTTCATAATATTTGGCCAATAATATATAATAATATATAATATATAAGTGGTATTATGTAACTTATTTAATACTTCAGTCTGTTGTTCTCTATTTGTAATGTCTTTTAAAAATTTTCTTGTAAATATAAATTTCAAATTATCATTAAAGTTAGTTGTTATAATAGTTGCTATTTCTTCATACATTCCTTGATCTGGAGAATGGATAGCATTTGTCACATTCGGGAAGGCATATTCTTTCAATATATTTAAAATTTCATTCTCATAATTGTTTCTGGTTATTCCTACTTCTAATCGTTCTCTATTGAATATCTTAGTGGTCTTTGACTTTGGTTCATTTCCAAGCTTAAAAATGAATTGTCTTTTGTATAAATTCAAAGGTTTGTCAGTTAAAGTAAGTTCTGCGGAAACATCGTCTTCTTGCGTATGTACAGTGTTGTTATCTGTTTGTGTCTCTAAATTTATATTTAAGATAGGTGTTTCATTGTCTGGTGGTTTAATCTGAATATCAGAGATTAGGTTTACTTTGTTTTGTTCTTGACTATTCTCGCTAATATCTAATATGTCATCTAAGTTTTCTAAATTGGGTAATGGTTGTTCGGAGATATCTCCAGGGTTCGCAAACAGAGATAATAAATCATCGGTATTACTAGAATGATCGAGTTGCAAGGGATACGCTTCAAGTCTTGATAGGAAATCTGCAGTAGCATTAAGTTTACCCTTCTTGTAAACAATTTCGTAATCAAATTCCATCAATTCAATTCAATTCTTTGATATTAAAAAGCCATTGTAATGGTTTGTGGTCTGAGACTATTTGGAAATTGTTTCCATAAAGGTAAGGCCTAAATTGCTTTGTTACCCATACTATAGCAAGGTATTCTTTCTCAATAGTTGAATAATTTATTTCATGGTCATTCAACGTTCTAGAAATAAATGCTATTGGTTTGTCAGAACCAATCACTCCTTGGGATAGTACTGCTCCTAATCCTACATTTGAGGCATCGGTTGTTAGAATGATTTTTTACTAAAGTCTGGATATATCAAAATGGGGTTGTTACATAAAATTTGTTTTATCGTTTCGAACGCTTCTATAAATTTAGATGTGTGTTCGACTTTACTATTTTTCTTGAGACATGAAGTTAAAGGTTTCGCAATGGTGGCGTAATTTTGAACAAACTTACGATAATAACCTGAAAGTCCAAGAAAACTCTTTATCTGTTTGGTGGTGGAAGGAATTTTCAAATTTCTTATCTTTTCTATCAAGTTAGGATTTGGTTTGATACCTTCAGTTGTTATGATGTGTCCTCAATATTCAATTTCTTGTAAGGAAAATTCTGATTTATCGAGTTGGATTTTGAATCGATGTTGTCTTAATCGTTCTAATACTTTTGTAAGATTTTCTAGATGTTCCTCTAAACTTTTTCCTAAAATGATGATGTCGTCTAAATATACAAGGCAAATTTTATTAAGAAGTCCCCTGAGTACTTCGTTCATTACTCGCGCAAAAGCTGCCGGTGCGTTTCTGAGTCCAAAGGGCATTCGTAAAAATTCGTAGTGTCCTAGTTCAGTCGAAAATGCTGTTTTATGTCGGTCTGTCTCATCTATTTCAATTTGGTGGTATCCCGATTTTAAATCTATTTTTGAAAAATATTCTGCATAGCCAAGAATGTCTAAGATGTTACTTATATTGGGTAATGGGAATTTATCTTCTATTGTTTTCTCATTCAATTTTCTAAAATCGATTACCATTCGCCATTGTTTCTTTCCGTCTTTTCCCTCTTTCTTCGGAACTAAAAATACGGGTGCTGAGTAAGGTGACGTACTTTCCGTAATTATATTATGATCTAATAATTCGTTAACATGTTTATTAACTTCTAATTTCTGAGAATGTGGGAAACGATAGGGTTTTGTAAATATGGGAGTGTCAGAATTTAATGGAATTCGATTTTGATGATGGATGAAAAGGTCAGTTTGTCACTCTCGTTGTAAAACGTGTCTTGGTATTCAACTAATTTATTCCAAATTAACATCCGGTCGTCATAATTCTTAATGTGCATCAGCTTTTCGGGTAGTATTAAATGTCGCGTTTCGGGTGTCTCGTACTTTCTTGCATGGCAAAGGTTTATATCTTTAAGATTCAGGTGCTGTGCTAAAATCGGTTTGTCCAAGCAAAGACGCTGAGTCTGGGATAATCTCTGATGCTGTATCGGGACATTGACTTCAAAATTAGAAACAGTATTAATGTTTTCTGGGATAACATAATGTCCAACTTGTTGTTTAGGAATGAGGACTGTTCCTTTTCGAATTGTTGTGGGCATGATTACGGTTTTCTGACCAGGTTGAATTTCCGCTTGAAAATAAGTACGTGCTGAAGGCTCGTATCTAAACAAATCATATTCTATATTATTCAATGTAACTTTACCGGTGTTGTAATCTAAAATCATTTGCAATTGTTCTAACGTTTGGGTTCCTAATAATATATCGAAATGTTGATGAAAATTTACTATATAAAATTTAACAAATTGCCCTACTTCAAAAAAGTCAGTAATCAAAACTTCATTATGATCTGATTGGTTCATAATAGTTTTGATAGTGAAATTTCCGTTTCGAATTCTGTCCAGAAAATATTTATGAGCTATGCGGGGGTTTATTAGTGAATTCGTTGCTCCTGAATCTACTAAAATTATGAGATTGTTAATTTCAAAATATGGTAGACTAGATATTATAGTATTATGGTTGGTTTCTATGATTGTTGTTCCGAGGCCGTTAATGGAAAATTTTCGGTCTCTTCGTCGTCGCATATTTCATTTTCATTAAAATTATTATGATATTCTGAATAGTCAAATTCTTGGGCATTTGGAAAATCAACGTGATATGGTTGTTCTTCTACTTCATTTAAGTGTATCTGGGGGTTTCGCCAGTTTTTAAACTGCGATTGATTGAACCTATTATTATTATTCTTTGAAACGGTGCTTGAGTATTATGGTTATTATGTTGGCTATGATTAATTGGTGGTCTATGAGAACTTGTATTTGTAAATGGACGATTATAATTAGGAGACATATTGTATTTTTTAGGTATAAAATTATACTGATTATTAGACGGTCTATAAGGTTGGGGTTGATTGAATTTATTTATCGTTCGAATGGATGTATCGGTGGTATGTTTTGATACATAGTTTAATACAGTAGAGGTAGCTTCATTCAATGTCTTAAACTGTCTCACTTCTAAGATAGTTTGTAGCATGGGGGGAGAATAGAACTTCTAAAGCTGTCTGTTCGTTAATTTCAAAATGGACTGCTTTTTGTTCTCTGGTAATTTGATCATCGCTATTTATTTTCGTGTTCAACTTTGACTGTAATTGTTTGACTCTCTATAAATTCAGCTAAATTCTCTTTGGGATTTAATTTCAAAAATTTAAATTTATAAGCAATCGTTTGTCGGTCAGTATGATCTCCAAACTTTGTCCTAAGGCATGTCTTTAGTTCGGTCCACGTTGTAATTTCTGGTCATGTACTTATGAATTGGTCAGCAATGAGTTTACTAAGTACAAGGCAAAATGAAAAATCACTCAGAGTTGCATCTGTTGAGTTTCCATATTTGTTCATAAATCTTTCTACTCTACAAATAAATGATTCGAGGGTGTCTGCATTTCCGTTATATTTAGGTATAACGTCGCCATAATTTTTGGCTGCTGAAATCAGCCGTAGACATATTTATTTGATTATAATTACTGATTGAATTATCCAAATATGTATCACTTAGGGAGATATCCGAATGGATATCACTTAAGTTCAATGATGGTAAAGAAAAGTTATAAGTTTCTTCAATTGATTCGAATCTAATGTCGTTTTCTGACATAAAAATTATATATTGTGTTTATCCTAATAATTATAACTGTTTCGCATGTAATACTAAAATATACTTTTCTTGTTTGGTTATTTCGCTTGTTGGTGTTGGTGAAGTTGTTGGTTGATGCTGGCTTTGGGTTGTCAGCTTTCCTTCTGAACTGTTGTAGGTTCTCGTACTGGTTTTCACTTACTAACTTGAGAAAAACTTTGTCTAACGTTTTCGCACAATTTTCTGAGAAAAACTAATAGCACTGTTTTCATGACTTTGTTACGGATGACTGCGCCAGTTATGTTTTTTGTACCAAAATTTACTTTTTTAAAAAGATTTATTTGATAACTTAAAAACAGACTTTACAGAATTAGAACTTGATCGGACAGCGTGGCGCCGATACTTGTATAAAAACTATAAGTGACTTGGCCACATACGGCGAGGTCCTTAAATACTCAGATTATAATATGTCAGCGTTTTAGTAGACGCTAGGTAAGCATTTCTCTAATATTTAGCCCTGTTACTTGCGTTATACAGGGTCGTTCAAAATGTGTGATTTTACTACTAGATACAAAAATGTTTAAAAATGATGTATCATGTTCCTATAGTAGCCAGAATTCCGAGATAAGAGCAATTGTCTAAAAAAATCAAATTATTTTTCTCATGTTTATCTAGGTTGCTATTAAACGTCATCATAGTACATGACAATGAAAATTTGACAATTGGTGCATTATTAATAATACCTTTGAGTATTTCTCAACGTAAGTGATTTGAAATGAATGAAATAACAATTCAAACGAAGTTCTAATAAAATTGTTCATTCTTCATGGAAAATGTTTGGAAACTGTCGCAACATCGTGCAGATAATTAAATGAAACTCACTTTGATTTACATCCATTGAACAAGAGGAAGTTTGTACGATCACAACATAATTTCATTAATTATTTTTTTAAATTTAGAAAACGTTTATAATTAGTTTTCAAAATGCCGACCATTGGCTTCCAAACATTTCAATGTCCGTTTATTTGTAGATATAGTTGTAGCCCTCCTTATTTCACTGGCATCTAGTTCTTCAATGCAGTTGATTATCCATCCATTCCAGAGAAGGAATTTTTAATAGAAGGAACAAGCATTTCTGGGCTGATCAAAATCCAAATATTGTCAAAGAAATGGGATTTCAGGAGAAGTTTAGTTTCAACGTATTTTGCCTTAAAAAGGATCACCGAATAAGTTTTTTTATTTACGATGAACCGTTGAATTCTGGGAAATATTTGGAAATTCAAGGTTGTGAACTACTTGGACAATTTGTCATTGGAAGAGTATCGTAGCAGTTGGTTTCAGCTGGATGGAGCACCGGCTCTTTGCACTGGGGAAGTAACAACGGAGTTGTTTGAAATGTGCGACGATCGATGGTACCGACGTGTGGGTCCGTGGCATTGGCCTGCGAGATCAACCGATCTCACGCCACTTGATTTTTTCTTATGGGGTCATTTGAAGACAAAAGTATACATGACACCAGTACACAGTAAACAAGATCTACGCCAACGAGCAATCACCTGCATTGAAAAACTAGATGCCAGTGAAATAAGGAGGGCTACAACTATATCTACAAATAAACGGACATTGAAATGTTTGGAAGCCAATGGTCGGCATTCTGAAAACTTATTATGAACGTTTTCTAAATTTTTACAGATAATTAATGAAATTATTTTGTGATCGTATAAACTTCCTCTTGTTCATTGGATGTAAATCAGAGTACGTTTCATTTAATTATCTGCACGTTGTTGTGATAGTTTCCACACATTTTCCATGAAGAATAAACAATTTTATTAAACTTCGTTTAAATTGTTATTTCATTCATTTCAAATCACTTACGTTGAGAAATACTCAAAGGTATTATTAATAATGCACTAATTGTCAAATTTTCATTATGTCATGTACAATGATGACATTAATAGCAACCTAGATGAATATGAGAAATATAATTTGATTGTTATTGAAAATTGCTCGGAATTCTGGCTACTTAGGTATAGGAACATGATACATCAAATCGAAGGAAATTTAGGCATATTTCAGGATATTTTATAATATACAGCGTGTACCATTTAAAAAAACGCATTCTTAAACATTTTTGCATCTAGCAGTCCGCATCTTTCTTTTCAGCGCTTGCCAAGAAATGAAATGCAATGTTACAAATCTTGAAGCATATTTGCACCACATTGATAATGGTACCAACATTAACATTATTATTGGGACATGAATATAGATATACTAAAAAAAATTGTGAAATCGCGAACAACTACATACTAACTCTCTCATGCTATGGATTAATAATAATTAATATCTCATAAAATATTAGCTATAAACATATCGTCATATTGATAAACTGACATTGTTTTTTCATTTTGATCTGAAAAATAAATTAAAATTATAAACATTCCATAAGAAAAAACAAAGTTGTGTAGAGTTCCAACTATTTAGAAACACCCGGTATAATTGAAAATATTTTTATGTTATAGAATGTTTAAAATATGATTGGGTTAGTTATAAACATTTTCTCCTAATCTTTACAATAACCCCGTAATCGTCCAAATACCTACGCACTCCTAATCTGCCCACCTTGTATTTCATAACTTGAAATGTACCTAGATATTTATCAACAGCGGGCCGCGTCTAATTATAAAAAAAGCTATATCGTGTGATCTGAACCAAAAGCAAAAGACAAAAAAAATGTATGCAAGAGTAGGCAATGTTAGAAGAAATATACCTAGGTATCAAATATTAATAATAATTGATAATCAATAGCGTACGAAAACGTCTAATTCCTGATCGCTCTGCCATCTCTTAGTAAATAGATGTATCAACATTAAGGATTGCAGTTCTATATACGTCTCTGTTCTCTGCTACGTCTACCTCATTGTTGTCATTTAGTTGGAGTATACGTTTGACAAATATTATTAATGCGTTAAAAATGTACTACTTTCGAATAACAGCGAAGTAGTTTGCATGCTTTTTAAATAATAAATGATTTTACAATCATGATCAAAATTAATTTGTTTGTTTCACTTAGGTATTTATCCGATATCTATATTAGTTAGGTATTTAAAAACAGGTAAAATTTTAGCACCGGCAATACCGTAGAGTCTTGAAAATAATAAATTGTGAAATCCGTCTATTTTGTTCTACATATATTGATAATATAATTATTACAGCCTTTTACGAGTTGAAAACATTTTCAAATGATTACTTATCATTGTAGGATTGTATTAAATACAATATCTCGTTAATTTCAAGCCATATTTTTAAATTAATCTGGAAAAACCATTACGTGAACTTGAAAATCCAACATTTTTCTGTAAATAATGCTTCTGTAGGCAGAAGTGAGAGATACCGCGCTTACCTCTGCAAACTACAGTTTGCATTGATATAATATAGCAATTTAGCTGGCAATAATTTCGCTGCTTCTACTAACTTGGGTGAAGTCAAGGAGAAACTCAAAATCAGACATTTTTACAAACAAACAACCACTAAGTTCGCAATTTTTCCAAAGGTCCACCTGCAAAGTACTTATATAGTTATTCAAAATTAACAAAACATTACAAAATTCACCTGCAACATACTTAGTTTACATATCTTTACTATATAATTACGTAGCTATTGAATGCTAGGCAGAATTTCTGTTATAGAAAACAGATTTCTAAATATTGTAGAATCCACTCGTAGAATCATTCAATTTCGAATTTCGATTATGTCACTTGTCATATCCAATTAATTTCCGTCTTTACCAGAGGGAACATACAGCACACACAAATTGTATGTTTTATCTGCTCTTTACTCTTTGGAGGTATTCTCTGTTCTCTGATCGACTATGTCCTCAAAGGAAATATTTTTTTTAAAGTTCGGAAAGTAAAACTAAAAGTAGTTGGCAAAAGTGCTAATAACTTTATTGTTATAAGATAAAAAAGATTCGTTTGTACTTCAAATGAAATCTTTTGTACAACTTCAGGGATGTTCCAAAGCCTATATGTTTGTATATACTGCAGTTTTCTCTATTTAGAGCATTTTTAACTGCTTTCCCCTCACGCCTCACCCAATAGTTCCTGTATAAATACTTACTATCGTTTATCAAGTCTCGTGCAGATCATCATATATAGGGCGGTCTAAACCAAAAAGGAGGCTTGGCGCAAGTTAACTATAGTAACTATTGATGTGAAAAGTAAATATTTGGTAATTAACACCAACAAAAATCTATTTATATATAATGAAAACCATCATATACAAGTGTTTGATCTAATCTTTGGAATCATGAAAATTATCTACTAGCATGGCCTCCTTCACTACACAAAAATAATAGACCTATCAAAACATTCTCAATGCTCAAAGTATACCAATTTTCATCTATCTAGCGGCGATTTACAGAAAAATGGATGTTCAAATATTCTCGTAGTAAGTCTACGATTCTCAATGCTTACACAATTGGGTATACCAATTTTTATGGTAATCAGTTAAACAGTGTTGAAGTTGATGGTCTGAACAGCCCTCATGAGCTACAACAAAGTAGATATATGGTACAAATATACAAACATCCATTTTATATACATATACATTTATTGAAGATTTAAAAATAAGAGAAATTCAAGCCTAATGGTTTTTACCCATACTACTTAAATAAATATATTTTATATCAGAACTGGGATCTAGGTTGGTGTTCGCGTCTTCGTCCACAGGGAATTTAGTTCCATCTTAATATCCTTAAATGAGTATAACTTTGAACTTTTTTGACCATACCTCATTGTCTTGCATATTCTCTTCCGTTTTGCTAATGCAGACATTGATTTAGCAGAATGTCTTGACTAATGCCGTATTACGAAGCCTCAGTTATGAACACTAAAACTTGATACTGATAAAATTGTGTGGAATTTAACCTTAAAATCCATAGAAAATAATAAATCTTTGAACTTTCGGTTCCATTACGATATAATCACTCTTCTGTCAACTTAGCCGAATGCTGATATTTAAATTTTACGTAATCGTGAGACGATCAGAAGTTGGAAGCTTAATATCTTTAAATGTGGATAGCCTTTTCCCTGAAAACTGATTTGAATAGAAGAGGGCCTATTTCCAAGCCAAGCTCATCTACCTTTGAAAGCGCATTAAAATTACAAACATTCCGGATTCTACTGTTTCATTGTATGTATAGATTTTAGTTTGAAAGACGAATATGATAGATAGTTCTTAGCAAACTATAATTCTGCCACATAGCATCGCAGAACAATTTCAATGTCACCATGCAAGTGTTATCAAATTTCAATCGGACGGATCGGTTTTTATGGGAATCTTTAATTTAAATTCACAAGTTTGTTGGATAAAAGTAGCTTGAAGACTAAACTAATCTAAGGTATTAGCTTATACTAAGACATTTGACTTCGTCGACACATACTTTTTGTAGCTTGCCGCTTGTGTAAGAATTTATTCTATCAATTTCGCCGCCTCATTTATCCGTGTGAAGTGTAAAATGGTTTGAACTCAAACTTAACTGCGCTCTATTGTTTTGTGAGCTTGTTCATTAACTATACAGCAACATATGTCGTAACTATTATTTTGATATATTTCGGGCTTTTGATTTTGAGTCATACTTTGAAACGATGCTCTTCTCCAGAATAACACTTGTCCTAAACTAAAACTAAACTAAAGATATATGCCATCGCTATGACACTATAGAATATAGATAGACATGTGTATGTTCGTATATGCAATTCTGCCCTTTTGTGAAGCAGCTTGCAGGATGAGATCATTGTCGTTGGAATGTGATCTTGTTATCATGCAGATTAAGATGCAATATAGTTAACACACGTCACAAATGAATTGGTATTTCTGGGACCCGACAATTCTGCCAAGTCGATATGTTCGGCAATGGCAATCAAACACAAGATGACGAATTATAATCTTAATAAAATTTAAATGGAATTGCAATGAAAATTTTTAGATTTTATAATAATATAATAAAAATATAATAATTTTCCTTTGTATACAAGGGAAAAAAGTACTAGATTTTAGCCGATAGATAAAGTCTAATTTTATCAGTATCAAGTTTTAGTGTTCATAACTGAGGCTTCGTAATACGGCATTAGTCAAGTCATTCTGCTAAATCAATGTCTGAGCAACAAAATCCATGGATTTGTTCACGAGATAAATATTTTTTACAAAAAATTGGACCGACATTATTAGTTGATGCACTGAAAAGTATAAAATAATATTACTTCTATTGGTGATGGTACTTTTGAAGTTTGCAGTTGCAGTTACATTGATAACTTTTGGCACCAACTTCACAAGTACCATCACCAATAGAAGTAATATTATTTTATACTTTTCAGTGCATCAACTAATAACGTCGGTCCAATTTTTTGTAAAAAATATTTATTTCACACTTTTTAGTGTAACATTAGTCTCGAAAATCGTTGAACGTTCACTATACCATATCAATGAAGATAGTACTTATCCTATTACCCACGTATATTCCTTGCTTGTAGTTGTTATTAAACAGATCTCAGAACATCGCTGCGGAAATACGCTTGAATATTTTAGTTGTTACCATTTTAACACCGATTTAACTCGAAAACCGTAACTCTAAGGAAAAAATTGGTTCAAAAGGAATTATTTATTTCATTTTTATTTTATGAAAATATGTAGTTATTTTAGATAAATTGATATTGGTTACAAAATGTTTCTTAAATTATTACACAGAATGGTAATGGTTACTCATAATTTATGAATATCTTGGCATTTCGTTTGATTTAAAAAAAATTGTCTTCAATTCCAGAGTAACTCAAAATATGTACTTGGCGCAAAGAAATGTCGGTTTTGGTGGTATAAAATATATTCAATTTTTCTACTAATTTTCATTCCGATGAGCAACAGAAAGTATTGTGGAAATAAATTAGGTATAGCTGATTTCACAATTTATTTTTTTTTCTCTCTCGGCAATCAGCAAAAGCGAATTTGTTACAGTTCACGCCCGATCGATTAATTAGCGTTCAACACGATTTGCAACAAGCCACTATATAGAAATAAATAGTGTCAACAATATCAAATACTGCTGAAACAGGATGAGGAGTGTAATCATCGACTATTGAACAATATATTAACAAAAAAAAATCTCATTTTACGGTTTATTCGATATATGGACTATCTAATTATATTAAACGAGCAATGCTTGTATATACATATATATATATATATATATATATATATATATATATATATATATATATATATATATATATATATATATATATATTATAGCGAAGTGAATCACGGATGGAAAAATATGTTGGTGGTTTTATTCGGGAATACATCCGTTGTTCGTTCCATTTTGGAAAAATTGCTTGACGTTTCGCCCAAATCTCATTGGGCATCTTCATAAGCATATAATCTTAATTGGATTCTGATCGAAAACTATGATTTAACCGTTTGGTTGTCTGCTTTTATACTTGTGTCGTGGTCTCAATTGATATCCTGTGGGCGTGGCCTTTGATAGTGATGGTAGTGGATCCGCCTGTGTTGTTATTGATGCTTAGGTGATTATTTCAGGGATTCTGGGAATTGGTGGTATTTTGCTAATAAGGGATTTCCATGTGATCGGTAATTTGAGGGAAACATCTTTGTTGTTGAGATCTGCTTGTTTTTCGATTTCTATGGCTTCTCGAATAATTCTATTTTTATATATTTTGATGTTAGCGATCTGCTCACAGCTATTGAAATCGATTTTGTGGCCTGTCTCTTTTTCATGAAGATAAAGTGCTGATGTATTTTGTTTGTTTTTGATGCTTAATTTGTGTTCTTCTGCTCTCGTTGCGATTCTTCTATTAGTTTGTCCCACATATTTCTTTTGGCAATCACCGCAGGAAATACTATATACTCCTTGGTTTTCTAATTTGTTTTTGTCTTTTGGGCTACCTAGGGCGCCTCTTATCGTACTCAGGGGTTTGAATATTGTTTTTATATTGTTTCTTTGCAGTATTCTCCCAATTCTGTCGGTTACTCCTTTCATGTAGGGAAGAATAACTCTTTGTTTGAATAATTCTTCTTGTTGTGGTTGTTCTTCGTGTATTTGATGTTGTTTTCTTATAGCTCTATTGATTGTTTTTTGTTTGTATCCGTTCTTTTGTAGTGTGTCTCGCATATGTTTTATTTCTTTATCTAAACCTTCGGCGTCTGTTAGTCGTATGGACCTGGATATTAAAGTGTCTGCCACTGCCTGGATTTGTGTTGGATGATGGTGGGAGTTGGCATTTAAATATCTGTTTGTGTGTGTTGGTTTTCTATATACTGTGTGTCTTATTCTTCCCTCCGGTGTTTTTGTTATCAGTACATCCAGGAATGGTATTTTATTTTGGTGTTCTATTTCCAATGTAAATTGTATATTCAGGTGTATTGAGTTCATGTGGCCCAGAAAATTGTATAATTCATCTTTACCATGTTGCCAAATGATGAATATATCATCTACGTACCGACACCATGTTTTCGGTTTTAATGGAGCTCTGTTTATGGCATCTTCTTCAAAATAAATCATATATAGATTGGCGATTGCAGGTGACAGTGAGGATCCCATCGGTGCGTCTTTGAGTTGTTTATAAAGCTGACCTTCGAACGAGAAATATGTGTTTTTGAGGCATGAAAACATATACATATACAATTTACATTGGAAATAGAACACCAAAATAAAATACCATTCCTGGATGTACTGATAACAAAAACACCGGAGGGAAGAATAAGACACACAGTATATAGAAAACCAACACACACAAACAGATATTTAAATGCCAACTCCCACCATCATCCAACACAAATCCAGGCAGTGGCAGACACTCTAATATCCAGGTCCATACGACTAACAGACGCCGAAGGTTTAGATAAAGAAATAAAACATATGCGAGACACACTACAAAAGAAGGGATACAAACAAAAAACAATCAATACAGCTATAAGAAAACAACATCAAATACACGAAGAACAAGCACAACAAGAAGAATTATTCAAACAAAGAGTTATTCTTCCCTACATGAAAGGAGTAACCGACAGAATTGGGAGAATACTGCAAAGAAACAATATAAAAACAATATTCAAACCCCTGAGTACGATAAGAGGCGCCCTAGGTAGCCCAAAAGACAAAAACAAATTAGAAAACCAAGGAGTATATAGTATTTCCTGCGGTGATTGCCAAAAGAAATATGTGGGACAAACTAATAGAAGAATCGCAACGAGAGCAGAAGAACACAAATTAAGCATCAAAAACAAACAAAATACATCAGCACTTTATCTTCATGAAAAAGAGACAGGCCACAAAATCGATTTGAATAGCTGTGAGCAGATCGCTAACATCAAAATATATAAAAATAGAATTATTCGAGAAGCCATAGAAATCGAAAAACAAGGAGATCTCAACAACAAAGATGTTTCCCTCAAATTACCGATCACATGGAAATCCCTTATTAGCAAAATACCACCAATTCCCAGAATCCCTGAAATAATCACCCAAGCATCAATAACAACACAGGCGGATCCACTACCATCACTATCAAAGGCCACGCCCACAGGATATCAATTGAGACCACGACACAAGTATAAAAGCAGACAACCAAACGGTTAAATCACAGTTTTCGAT
This sequence comes from Crioceris asparagi, assembly GCA_958507055.1. Taxonomy (NCBI): domain Eukaryota; kingdom Metazoa; phylum Arthropoda; class Insecta; order Coleoptera; family Chrysomelidae; genus Crioceris; species Crioceris asparagi. The sequence goes on from OY293829.1 coordinate 47,444,863, forward strand.
CAGAATCCAATTAAGATTATATGCTTATGAAGATGCCCAATGAGATTTGGGCGAAACGTCAAGCAATTTTTCCAAAATGGAACGAACAACGGATGTATTCCCGAATAAAACCACCAAATATATATATATATATATATATATATATATATATATATATATATATATATATATATATATATATATTATATATATATATATATATATATATATATATATATATATATATATATATATATATATATATGACGATGACAACAGCCATTTCAAGTATCTAATAGGAGACTTCAATGCAAAAGTGGGAAAAGTGGGAAAACGGAGCAATCAAGAACAGTCTATGGGAAACTTTGGATTCGGAGACCGTAATGAGAGTGGGGAGAGACTAGTACAATATGCACATCAGTACAACATGTTCATTGCAAATACATTCTTCAAGAAAAATCCCAATAGAAAATGGACATGGCACTCCCCCAACGGAACCACCAGAAATGAAATAGATTTCATTATAACCAATAGCATCAACACTATTAAAGACACAGGTGTTCTCAACAAATTCCGTACAGGTAGTGACCACAGAATGATCAGAGCAAGAATCGTCCTCAACACAAGTCTCGAAAGAGTAAAACTTGTGAAGAAATCAACGACGACAGGATTAGATATTAACAAGTTGAAGGAAAATTCTTATCAATATCAGACGATGCTCAAGGAAAGGCTGCAAGAACAAGAAGACAGCACAGAGATCATGGAAACTATTCTGAGCTGCGCCAAATTAGTAGGAGGAACCAGACAACCTAACCAACACAAGAAGTTGACTGAAGTTACCAAAGCACTACTTAAGAAACGCAGGGACATGAAGACCAATAACAATATACAGAGAATAGATTACACAGAACTCTGTAAGAATATACGGAAGAAGATTGCCGAAGATATCAGAAATTACAATGAACGATTGATTGAAGCGGCGATCGAGAACAGGAAAAGCTACAAGAAAGCTAAGAAGTTGATGATCATTGGCAAAAAACAGGTAGTCGCTCTCATAAAAAACAACATAAGGATAACCAACAAAGAAGACATAATAAAACTAGTCACCGAATTCTACAGTGACTTATACAAAGCCCCAGAAATAACAAAACAAATATCGACTCCTCACTCACAAGATGGCATACCAGATGTTCTCATAGAAGAAGTGGATAAAGCGCTAAAAAGTATGAAAAATGGTAAAGCAGCAGGCAACGGCCGAACTACTGAAATATGCAGGCAGAAGCACATGGCAAATCCTAGCCCACATAACACTAAATGCCTAAAATCAAGAAAGATACCACAAAACTGGAATAGCGCAAATATCATCCTAATCCACAAGAAAGGCAATAAAGAGGATATAAGGAACTACCGACCTATAAGCCTACTGCCCATAGCATATAAAATCTTCACAAAAATCCTTAACAATAGGATAGAGAGGACACTAGACGCTGCACAACCAAGAGAACAAGCTGAATTTAGAAGTGGCTTCAGTACAATAGACCACATTCATACATTAAGAGAAATTATCAGTCGAACAAAGGAATATGAGCTACCATTAGCACTAGCCTTCATAGACTTCGAAAAGGCATTCGACTCTATATATCCCAAAGCCATCATAGAAGCTCTTACAAATCAAGGTGTCGATGAACCATACATAGAAACTCTAGCTAACATATATAAAGAAGCCAAAGCTAGAGTAATGATAAACAAAGAATCACCAGAATTTCCAACTGGCAGAGGAGTACGACAAGGAGACGCCATATCTCCCAAACTCATCACAGCAACTCTAGAAGAAATCTTCCGTAAGTTAGACTGGAACAACACAGGTCTACATATCGACGGAGAATACCTTAACCACCTAAGGTTCGCGGACGACATAATACTGATCGCTAATAACCCTGAAGAACTTCAACAGCAAATTAATGAGCTGAACACTACAAGCAATGAGGTAGGCCTAAAAATGAACCCAGCCAAGACGAAGATCATGTATAACGAACTGGTAGACGAACAAGAAATACAAATAAACAACACGACTCTGGAAATAGTAGAAGAATACATATACTTGGGCCAACTAATACACAATTCCGGATCTCTACTACCAGAGATTAACAGAAGAATTAAACTAGCATGGAGAACGTTCGGAAGAAACACAATAATATTCAAATCAAGAATGCCACTCTACCTCAAGAAAAGAGCGTTTGACCAATGCGTACTACCAGTCTTGACATATGGATGCGAAACCTGGACTATGAAATCAGATACCGTAAGAAAACTCCAGGTAACACAACGATCTATGGAAAGAACTATGTTAGGAATAACCAAGAGAGACCGCAAAAGAATCGAGTAGATACGACAGAAGACCCAGGTTACAGATGTAATCCACAGAATCAAGGCACTCAAATGGCAATGGGCAGGGCACTTAGCTAGAAGAACAGACAATAGATGGACCACAAAAATTACACTATGGTACCCTCGAAATAAAAAGAGACCAAGACGAAGACCAAACATAAGATGGGACCATGACATCAAGAAATTAGCAGGAACAACATGGGCCCGAATAGCCAACGATATACAACAATGGGCTCAAATGAGAGAACAATACATAAATATGTAAGGGAGGTCACTACGTGAAAAATCGTACGAATAAGGCTGAAAATGATGATATATATATGTTGCGTATCACGGCCAACAATTATATTTTTAAAAAACTTTATTTTACTCTTGTCACTAAATACAAAAATATATTATAACATAATATATTGATTATTAACTAGGCTTAACTTGATGTTATCAGAAGCAGTATTCTAGTAATAATAATCTGGGAAGGCTCTTTCTTGCCTTTAAATAGTATTCAAACTATTTCACAATATTGCACAACAATAATTAAATGTTCTAGAAGTTTTTCTGAAAGAATTGCTGATACATTTCCATTCCCAGTGAACTACTTTGTATGAGACTGCATATATTGCACTTTAAGAAGTAATTACGTCTTTTGATAATAAACTGCTAATTCATATTCTTAGTAGCAGGGAAACATGATATTTAATTATAACAATAAACTATTGTTTCGTTAGTTATAACAAAGACTTATTATTCTTTGATATTAAAATTATTGCGTCTTTTCAAGATTGATAAGAAAGATTAATTATCAAATTACATGATGCGTATATGGTGCAATGTCATACAGGGTGTAACGTAAATATTGGGTACAATAAAATATAACATTACTCCCCTTATTTAAAAAAAGTTAGTGCTATAAAGTGCAGTAACTTTTAAAAATATAAAATTAGAATTTTATAATAATTGTAAATATAAGCACAACGTTCAAGTTAGTTCAATTTCATCATTTTCGGTTTCAGAAGATCGAATAATAGGACGTTTACTTGGTAAAAAATTCTGAAAAGTTCTGGATAATCTTTTTGTTTGTGGTGGAGGTGGTGGTGAATCTGGGCGAAAACCAGCAGTTATACTAATACGATTAGATTTTCGTCTTTTACATTTACAAAAGCAATATAATAAAATTAAAGCAATAATTAAAACAATAATAAAATAAGTGAACCATGAAATATGCTTTGTTATAAAAGGTTCATTTATCAATTTATCTAATTCATCTGAATACTGATCAAATTTATGTTGAGCAATATTCAAGTCATCTGTATTGAGTTTATTCAATTTTAATGGTTTAAGTTTTGGTAAATAGATCTTTTCTGGTAAATTTTTGCAACATTCAAATGGAGTGATTATTGGATTTAATTTATAAGTGATTCTTTCACCTTAATTTATGATATATTGAGATCTCACTCTCGTAATGCCTGGTTGAAGCTTTAAAATAGTATTATCAGAAATTCTTTCGGTATGTGCATCTCTGTTACTGCATTTAATCGTTATAGGAATTGGTTCGGCTACTGAAATTAACCATACATTTGTCTTCAGTTTTTGAACTTTATATCCTTTTGCAAATAATAAAGAAGTTTGACACGTTCCGGATAATTCGAGTTGCTGTCTTAAAAGTTGTGCTTCACAAATAGCATTATTATCTATGGGTAATGGTAATATGTTACTACATATTTGGAAGAGATATTCTTCAATAATTTTACAATTTTGTAAATCTGACATGGTTAAATATATCATAGAATCATCATCACGTGCTATATATTTTACATTTGTAGTAATAACATGATGAAGTCCTGTTTTCTCATCTTTAATGGGTAATGGATAGACATTATATAAAGTATACAATTCTGATTCTACTAGAGGAATCTTTAACACAAATATAATTTTTGTTTGAAAAGCTTGTAGTTCTGTTAATTGATAATACAACAACAATATTAGATAATGTTGGGTTCAAAGGTAAATTATCTTTTTGTAAGTGAACTGAAATCTCTTCTAAAGCTTTGACAAAATCCTTCGGAGTAATGATGGAAGTATGTATAATTTGTAATCTTGCGAAAGTAATTGAATTGGATACATCAATTAAAAAGGTTTCAAGATAAGCATAACTTTCCATTAATGTCTCACAAATATTAATGACATCTATTTGTGTTTGATAAAAATTTACGTTATCAGTAATATTTATAATTCCCTTCTCAATTTCCTTTAAATCATTGTTAAATGTTACTTCATCTATTTGAATTTTATGAATTGTATCATTAAATTCCTTAATGACAGATGTAGTTACTGAAATTTGATTTTTCAAAAGATTTTGGATTTCGTGTTCATCCATTTTCAATTTATTGATACTATCAGAATAATATTGGCCATCATTTGCGTCTAGATTTCCTGTAATGTACTTCCAAACGGCACCTACTCCATCGAGTAAACCACGTTTCTTACGATGATATGGTTCGGTATCATAATATATTTCATGATATTTCATACTAACATCATTAGCTCGTTTCTTCAATAAACTAATATGTGTTTTAACATTCGAATAAAAATATTGCATTCTTTGATAAGGTTGTGTTATTAGTGTTTCCAATGATTCGATAAGTTTCTCATTCTTTTCAAGAATTGTACTTAGCTGTTCCAAATCTTTATAAACTAACATTGTCCATTTATTATTAGATATTTTCAAATGATTAAGTTGGTTATAATATATACCTACAGTATTATTCACATGCACTAAGCTATACTGACTATTTGTAAAATTAAATAATAATATAATATTGATTAAAATCATTAATTTGTATGCTGCCATCCTGCACTATGGCCTGGAGTTCTGGTTGTACTCGTTTGCTTCTGTGAATTGATGTTGATCGTTTACTCCTTTGAATTGAAGTTGATCGTTTGCTCCTTTGAATTGAAGTTGAATTGACCACTGCTTCTGGGAAATAAGCCTTGTTCTACCAATTGATGTATGATAGTGAGGGGGAACTTCTTCGTTGCAATGTTGCGATGTCGATTTAACTTTTATCCAGCAAATTAATAAATCTTAAGGTTCTGGTTACCTTAAAGGTTGAAAACCACCGTGTTGTTGGATGTTCTACTGTCAAAGAGACCGTCCACTCAGGAGATAGTAGTCTTCTTCGAGGGATGAAATCCTACTTTGAAAGGCACCAGCTCCAGTAAATACCAATCAAACACGTTGTAGCAATCCTACTGACTGCGCCAAATTGTTGCGTATCACGGCCAACAATTATATTTTTAAAAAACTTTATTTTACTCTTGTCACTAAATACAAAAATATATTATAACATAATATATTGATTATTAACTAGGCTTAACTTGATGTTATCAGAAGCAGTATTCTAGTAATAATAATCTGGGAAGGCTCTTTCTTGCCTTTAAATAGTATTTAAACTATTTCACAATATTGCACAACAATAATTAAATGTTCTAAAAGTTTTTCTGAAAGAATTGCTGATACATTTCCATTCCCAGTGAACTACTTTGTATGAGACTGCATATATTGCACTTTAAGAATTACGTCTTTTGATAATAAACTGCTAATTCATATTCTTAGTAGCAGGGAAACATGATATTTAATTATAACAATAAACTATTGTTTCGTTAGTTATAACAAAGACTTATTATTCTTTGATATTAAAATTATTGCGTCTTTTCAAGATTGATAAGAAAGATTAATTATCAAATTACATGATGCGTATATGGTGCAATGTCATACAGGGTGTTACGTAAATATTGGGTACAATAAAATATAACATATATATATATATATATATATATATATATATATATATATATATTTTTTGGAAGTTTCTTGGGTTTTAGGCTCTTCCGTTAAAAATACTGTATATGTTGATTTGTTTCTTTATTCCATTATAAAAAATATAAATAAAAAACCATTTCAGTGGTACATCAAAACGTTTCGACTTTACATAACATAAGTCTTCTTCAGTTGATTAAAAACTATGGATATGAGAAAAAGGTAATTAGTATACTATTTTACAAGTGTTTGAGAAGGAGAATACAACTTACCTAAAACATTGCAATTCGAAAATTGTGAAATAAAAATTGATTTCTTGATAAAAATTATGAAATTTATTGATGCATAGTTTTGGTTATTATATTTTCCGTTTTTTTTTTACGGTTTTCATTTTGTTCTTTGCTTTTTTGAAACACTAATAGATGTAGACTTTTTTGATGTCTTTGTAACTTTTGCGATTGGAAAAATGTGACCGGATTTTGGTTACCGGAAAACTGTTTGGTTAGTTAAGAGAATTTTTCTTTATTTTTTCTGAGAAATGATTTTTGACATTTTGTTTATATTGTTTTGTGTCTGACTTGGAACGGGTATTTTGGTTATAACCTATTTTTGAAAATATATTTTATAGTATATTGTTGTAAATAATATTTAGTCTATTTTTATCAGTTTTATAGTTTATTGTGTTTTGTTTTTTCTTTATGTAGATAGTTTCTAGAATTACCCGTTTATATGTATTTTGTTCGGTAGTTAGAATTTTGGTTTCCTCATAATTGAAAGTATGTTTCTTTTCTTCTTCGTGATTCGTTAATGCGGTTTTATTTTTTTTGTCATATTTATGGCCTTTAATGCGATTTATAAGGTGTTGGCTTGTTTGTCCAATATATGTGTTATTGCAGTTATTGCATGGGATTTCATAAACGCTGTGGGTAATTTTATTTTTTTCCTCTTTGGATTTTAATTTGCTATGTGTTTTTTTTAGAAGATTGTGAGCTTTATGACTAACCGGAATGTTATGTTTTTCGAAAACTTTTTGTATGCTCTTAGATAAGTTCTTTATATATGGGATTGTGAGGTATTTTTGGTTGTTATTTTTATGTCTTCTTGAGATTTTGTGTGTATTGTATGTTGCATGTATTTTGGTATTAAATATTGAATAAATAAGTTTAATAGGGTAGTTGTTCTGTGTTAGAATTGATTTTGCTTTAATAATAGATTCTTCGCGAAATTCTGGATCTGAGAGTTTAATTGATCTGTCTGCAAGACTACTGATTACAGATTTTTTTTGGGATAGTGGGTGTTCTGAATTGAAATGTAGATATCTACCTGACCACGTTTCTTTAGTGTACCATTTTGTGTGTATATTGTTTTTGTTATGTATTAGTGTTAAATCTAGAAAATTAATTGTATTGTTTTTTTCAGTTTCTATTGTAAACTTTATTTTATTGTGATATGAGTGGAAAATATCTAGTATATAGTCTTCTTTGTCTTTGGGAATGGTAGTCAGACAATCATCAACATATCTAAAGAAAAATGGTGTTGGAAAATCTAATTTAGGTAAGATTTCATTCTCAAGGTCTTCAAGGACTAGTTGTGCGATGCAACTTGAAATGGATGAACCCATGGCGCAACCATAGATCTGTTGATAGAATTCTTCATTGTATTTAAAGTATGTTTTACTGAGTGTTAGTTTAACTGCTTCTTCAAATTCTGTTTTGGGGATATCTGTGTATTGTTTTATGTCGTTCCATTTTTTGTCGATAATTTTTAGAGCTAAGTCTGTTGGAATATTTGTGTAAAGGGATACAACATCAAGTGATATTATGATGTGGTTATGGGGAATGACGATGTTTTTAATTTTCTTTTTAAAATGCCAGGAATCTTTAATGTATGATTCAGATTTATTTATTATATTATTTAAAATGTCTTTCAAGTATTTAGAAAGTTTACTAAAGGGTGATTGTATAAATGAGACTATTGGTCTTAGTGGGGTTCCTGCTTTGTGGAGTTTTGGTTGGCCGTATATTTTCGGTGGTAATGAGTTGTGTATTATTAGTTTATTAGCTGTTAAAGGTGAGATTAGTTGTAGTTCTTTCCATTTTTTAATTAGATCGTTATTGATTGTTTGATATCTGTTTGTAGGGTCGGATTTTATTTTTTTATATGTTGATGTGTCGGATAATAATTCATTCATTTTGTTATTGTATGTATCAGTGTTTATACATACTACTACATAATATAAACAAACCAAAATTTTCTTAAAAAATAACCCAAACCTCTTAATACTAAAACCAGATAAAACAAATAAAACCGTAATAATGAACACTGATACATACAATAACAAAATGAATGAATTATTATCCGACACATCAACATATAAAAAAATAAAATCCGACCCTACAAACAGATATCAAACAATCAATAACGATCTAATTAAAAAATGGAAAGAACTACAACTAATCTCACCTTTAACAGCTAATAAACTAATAATACACAACTCATTACCACCGAAAATATACGGCCAACCAAAACTCCACAAAGCAGGAACCCCACTAAGACCAATAGTCTCATCTATACAATCACCCTTTAGTAAACTTTCTAAATACTTGAAAGACATTTTAAATAATATAATAAATAAATCTGAATCATACATTAAAGATTCCTGGCATTTTAAAAAGAAAATTAAAAACATCGTCATTCCCCATAACCACATCATAATATCACTTGATGTTGTATCCCTTTACACAAATATTCCAACAGACTTAGCTCTAAAAATTATCGACAAAAAATGGAACGACATAAAACAATACACAGATATCCCCAAAACAGAATTTAAAGAAGCAGTTGAACTAACACTCAGTAAAACATACTTTAAATACAATGAAGAATTCTATCAAAAGATCTATGGTTGCGCCATGGGTTCATCCATTTCAAGTTGCATAGCACAACTAGTCCTTGAAGACCTTGAGAATTAAATCTTACCTAAATTAGATTTTCCAACACCATTTTTCTTTAGATATGTTGATGATTGTCTGACTACCATTCCCAAAGACAAAGAAGACTATATACTAGATCTTTTCCACTCATATCACAATAAAATAAAGTTTACAATAGAAACTGAAAAAAACAATACAATTAATTTTCTAGATTTAACACTAATACATAACAAAAACAATATTCACACAAAATGGTACACTAAAGAAACGTGGTCAGGTAGATATCTACATTTCAATTCAGAACACCCACTATCCCAAAAAAAATCTGTAATCAGTAGTCTTGCAGACAGATCAATTAAACTCTCAGATCCAGAATTTCGCGAAGAATCTATTATTAAAGCAAAATCAATTCTAACATAGAACAACTACCCTATTAAACTTATTAATTCAATATTTAATACCAAAATACATGCAACATACAATACACACAAAATCTCAAGAAGACATAAAAATAACAACCAAAAATACCTCACAATCCCATATATAAAGAACTTATCTAAAAGCATACAAAAAGTTTTCGAAAAACATAACATTCCGGTTAGTCATAAAGCCCACAATCTTCTAAAAAAACACATAGCAAATTAAAATCCAAAGAGGAAAAAAATAAAATTACCCACAGCGTTTATGAAATCCCATGCAATAACTGCAATAACACATATATTGGACAAACAAGCCAACACCTTATAAATCGCATTAAAGGCCATAAATATGCCAAAATATAAAACCGCATTAACGAATCACGAAGAAGAAAAAAAACATACTTTCCATTATGAGGAAACCAAAATTCTAACTACCGAACAAAATACATATAAACGGGTAATTCTAGAAACTATCTACATAAAGAAAAAACAAAACACAATAAACTATAAAACTGATAAAAATAGACTAAATATTATTTACAATATACTATAAAATATATTTTCAAAAATAGGTTATAACCAAAATACCCGTTCCAAGTCAGACACAAAACAATATAAAAAAATGTCAAAAATCATTTCTCAGAAAAAAAAAGAAAAATTCTCCTAACTAACCAAACAGTTTTCCGGTAACCAAAATCCGGTCACATTTTTCCAATCGCAAAAGTTACAAAGACATCAAAAAAGTCTACATCTATTAGTGTATCAAAAAAGCAAAGAACAAAATGAAAACCGTAAAAAAAACGGAAAATATAATAACCAAAACTATGCATCAATAAATTTCATAATTTTTATCAAGAAATCAATTTTTATTTCACGATTTTCGAATTGCAATGTTTTAGGTAAGTTGTATTAATTCTCCTTCTCAAACACTTGTAAAATAGTATACTAATTACCTTTTTCTCATATTCATAGTTTTTAATCAACTGAAGAAGACTTATGTTATGTAGAGTCGAAACGTTTTGATGTACCACTGAAATGGTTTTTTATTTTTATTTTTTATAATGGAATAAAGAAACAAATCAACATATACAGTATTTAACAGAAGAGCCTAAAACCCAAGAAACTTCCAAAGAAATATAATCCACAAGCTCAAGAATCTCCACAAAACACACACACACATATATATATATATATATATATATATATATATATATATATATATATATATATATATATATATATATATATATATTAGCCAAAAACTGGAAAGATTTCATAGCCATCAATTACAAATGTCATTTAAATTAAATTAAATTATTAATGACATTTGTAATTGATGGCTATGAAATCTTTTCAGTTTTTGGCTAATTTATTCTAAATTCACGATTTTTGCCCTGAAGAAGAGAATAAACATTCCCGAAAGCTCGGCTTTAATCAAAGAATTTTATTGAATATATGACTGCATCCCCAAGAACATCTTTTTATTTATTATAAAACCAGTCAAGAATACAAAATCAATATATATATATATATATATATATATGTTTATACATCGATGGTCGAATCAATGGAGAAGACAGAACACTCCTAATAGACACCGCTGCAACAAGGACAATATAGCAAGGTCAGAGCTCATCGAAGATCATTCCCGGATATTACCAACAAAGGTCCAACTCAAAACAGCGACTGGGGAGACAATTAGAATACATGGTGAAGCGAGCATGACTATCAAAATTGGCAAGATCACCATCAAGCACAGAGTTTTAATCGCTGGCATATCTGATCAGTTTATTTTGGGAATGGACCTTTTAAAGAAGCTGGAGGCTGTGTTGGATGTCAAAAATGGTGTCTTGAAGGTCGGTAATGAAGAACTGCCCTTTCACGAGGATAACGAAGATTTCCGATTGATAACGACCAGTGACGTAATATTACCCGCCAATAGTGAAAAAATATTGATGCAAACCTGGAAGTTTGAGACTGGTAGAAGAAATAATTAACAAGGAATTTCTGACAGCTAAAGCTCTTGTTCGAGTAAGAGATATCGTTCCTGTCAGAGTAATGAATCTTAAGCAGTGCCCCATCAAGTTGAGCAACGGAAGTAGAGTTGGAAATTGTGTTCCTGTATCACGGATATTCTCTGTAAGAGCGACTAATGAACCATCTATGACAAGATATTCGAAAGAGCTGGTTGATGGGGTCACCAAGACTGTCCAGCAGGACTTAGACGAGAAACAATTACGAAGAGTGAGAGATATGCTTGTGGAATTCCAGGACGTATTTGCGATGGAAGAAGAATACAAAGGTAAAACAAGTATAGTGACACAAGATAAACACGGAAACGCTCAGCCAATAAGACAGCAGCCAAGAAGACTTCCATTGGCTAAAAGAGACGAAGCTGAGAAAATGATTTAAGAAATGGGCAAACAAGGCTTCATTGAGCCATCAAATAGTCCATGGACCTCGCCAGTAGTGCTCGTGAAGAAAAAGGATGGATCTACAAGATTCATTGTAGTATACCGACTTCTGAATTCAGTCACTAAGAAGGATAGTTATCCGTTACCCAGAATAGATGACACCCTAGATACTCTTTCTGGGTCACGATGGTTCTCTACACCAGATCTGAAAAGTGCATACTGGCAAGTTGGGATGGATCCCGCAGATCGAAAAAAAATGCTTTCTCGATAGAATCAGGGCTCTGGCAATTCACTGTGATGCCGTTTGGACTATGCAATGCTCCCGTTACATTTGAGAGGCTCATGAAAGCAGTTTTGAGAGGACTGACATGGCAAACCTGCCTAGTGTGTTTGGATGACGTAATCGTGGTAGGAAAATCATTTGGGGAACAATCGAAGAATTTAAGAGAAGTTTTCCAACGATTACGTGAAGCCAACTTGAAATGTTATCTGTTCCGACGTGAAGTAAGATATCTGGGTCACATCGTATCTGGGGACGGCGTCACGGCAGATCCAAAAAAGATAACAGCCATTAAGGAATGGCCTATTCCCAAGAACAAGCATAAGATTGGACGTTTTCTGGGCTTGTGTACCTACTACCGACGGTTCGTGAAAGGTTTTGCCAACATCGCTAGCTCTTATAAACGCACCAATCTTGGGCTATACGAGGCATGACGGAAAATTCGTGTTGGACACAGATGCCAGTAATACAGCTATCCTCTGCTGTCCTCTCTCAGATTTAAGACGGGCAGGAGAAAGAGATTGCATACTTAAGCAAAGTTTTGTCGTAACCAGAGAGGAATTATTGCGTTACCAGAAGGGAACTGTTGGGAGTAGTGAAAGCCTGTGAACACTTTCATAAGTATTTGTATGATCTCCGCTTTCTAGTTAGACCGGACCATGCAGCGTTGAAGTGACTCCTGCAATTCCGTAATCCTGAAGGACAAGTGGCAAGATGGTTAGAACGTCTTCAGGAATATGAGTATGACATCGAGAACAGGGCAGGAAAAATTCATGGGAACGCAGATGCCTTATCCAGAAGATCGGGAGTAGTGAAAGCCTGTGAACACTTTCATAAGTATTTGTATGGTCTCCGCTTTCTAGTTAGAACTGACCATGCAGCGTTGAAGTGGCTCCTGCAATTCCGTAATCCTGAAGGACAAGTGGCAAGATGGTTAGAACGTCTTCAGGAATATGAGTATGACATCGAGAACAGGGCAGGAAAAATTCATGGGAACGCAGATGCCTTATCCAGAAGATCGTGCAACTATAACTGCACCCACTGCTCGAAAATGGAAGACAAGCTTTGCCCTATACGACGAACAACCGTAGAAAATGAGAAATGGCAGCCCGAACAAATGAAACTGGCCCAAGAGGCCGACCCATGTTTGAGAGTAGTCTTGGAGTGGAGGCGCCGTAAGGAGAAGCCGTCTTGGCAGGATATAAGTTTACGATCGAATGAAGCACCACTACAATATTCGATCAGCTGATGGACTCTTCAACGTGGGAGACCTGGTTTGGCTGTATAATCCCCAACAACATCGAGGCCTTTGTCCCAAACTCCAGAGTCAATGGGAAGGTCCATATAAAATCATGAAGAGGATAAATGACGTCATCTATCGTATCCGAAAGTTACCAAGGGGAAAACCTACAGTGGTGCACATATACCGACTCACACCATACGCTGGATCAAACAACCAGGAGAAAGCAAGAGCGGCCCTTCAAGAAAAGAACGTTGAAGAGCAAAATGTCAGTTTCAACGACTTCATGTCCGACTACGCGGATCGGAAGAAGGTCAGACTCGGTGTGACAGTTGAGGTTCAACAAGATCTTTTCAAACTGGCAGCTTTCAATATCGGGAAGAACACCCTCGAACATACGAGAAACCTCAGAAGCACCCGATATCGTATGGCCTGGATTATTCCCGAATAATAACATACATCAAATCGAAGACTGGTATCAACTCGAAGAATCGAATTAGATATAAATACCCGCGTCAATCACAGAAGTGGACAGTCACAGTTAGTTGAGCGGGTGCATAGAACAGTGAATATAAATAGAGCGCTAAGCAATACTATGACTATAAATGTGCATATAGTTGCCAAATTGTTGGTGTAAATATAAGTGAAAATAAATCGAACCCAGTTTAATTATAATTCCCGTTACATTATAAAGGTCTGCAAACTGAAGTTCAAAATTATTTTTATATGCATATACAGCCGTATTCATATTTAAAACTATTACGCTACTAAATTAAGTGTGGAGGCTTATGGCTACCAGAACATACAACTGACTGAACCTTCAACCAAGGTCGTAAATGAGGGCAGTGCTAGAATCTAACTATCCTAACCTTAAATTAGGTTTATGACTCTTATGTCAGTGTTATGTTAGGATAGTGTTTTGTTTTTTATTTATTACGAATATTAGGAATACGGCTGTTAAAAAACTTCAATTACATTGGTTCAGGTTTGTGTATTTCTTTCAATGCTGATCAATACAATATTTTTGCTCTAGAAAGTGACAAGTGATGTTTCAATATTATACGATTTCAAATGTCAAGTACGTTTGCATTCACGAATGATGGCGATTGCCTGTAATCATTCAGAGCTACGTAGATACATCACGTTATACTTCTCATCGCATCTCATTATCATGGAATTCTCTACTACGTTTGTAGATCTAAGCTACGACATCAGTATTTTAAGCTTATCTTCTTGTGTATTTTTATGTTTTTATTAAAACCATGGTATTATCATTAAACTAACACTTTTTATTGTTATACCCTAATTCCAAGTCAGAGTTAAAAAAAATCATTGACTAAAAATAAGTTCAAATTGCTTAGAAAACTGGAGTAACAAGATGTTTAACGCAAAGTAATATCTTATTTTAACTAACGAAACATGTAGTTTTTAACTTAAGGAGTATGTTTTTTGAATGTGTGGACTTAAAAGTATAAAACAACAATACATAGTGTGATAATCATAAAGATCTCATAAAGTTGATGCAAAGAGTCTTCTACAGCTGATACAACATTACTTAGCATCAATTTCAAAATTTTATGATTCATACAGCCTATGTTTATTATTATTTTATGCTTTTTAGTGCATCATCTTATCAAGTTTGCACTAGCTTTTGTTAAGTTATTTAATCATTTGAATAGTTAAATACAGGAACAAAAAAGTTGCAATGTTTCCCAAGGATTTAAAAAATAAATATGAAATTGCTACCAAACCCGACATTTACCCGAATATTCCATTTGAAGAGTGCTCAACTGAAAAGAAATGGTCAAGTGAGTCGGGCCGTGTAAAGGTGTCGGGCCGTGTAAAGGTGTCGGTCCGTGTAAAGGTTTCCGTACTTTCGATTTTCCTATAGGTTTTAGGTGGGAGGGTGTATAATCTGTATTTTGTCGAAGTTCAACTCTCTGTAAATTCTCGTATATTTTCCTTAATATCTTGTAGGTCGATTGTGCATTACTCTACTAATGGTAAATTTCATGGTTTTTAATTTTAATTATTTTTTAGCTTTTTAGAAAAAATACTTCTAGCCAAAGATGGAGAAGATAATAGCATATCTATAATTCAAAAATATTTTTGATGAAATTTAGTTAATGGCTAATTTTTGTGACTTTTTAAAAGCTTTAGCGGCAGCCATTATAATACTACTTGTCCGATCAAGCCCGTTAACGAACTCAACCGAGATATGTATTTGTACGATCAATTTTTACAGCAAATTTCAACTTGATACTTATATATACAGGGTGTCCCAGGTGAGGTAGTAGAATTACTCCGAAACTAGAAAACATATCGACATGCAATTCTCGAAATATGATGATACATATTTCGATGCACGTCCTAAAATTATTTTCATTTATACAGGATGCTCATCTACAGAGTGGCGCATCAAACATACGATTTTTTTTAAAAGAATACCCCATATTTGATATTACAGATTGGAATCACTTTAAATTCTATTCAAAATAGTGTAACATAGTATGGGTGTGATATGGTCCGATCAGATGTTATGAACACTGGATACTGTTATGACACCGTATCCAAATGCAAAATGCAAATGCTCCAGTAGGTACCTTGCGTTGTAACACCATCACGATCGTACAAATACCTATACCTTTTCCGTATAAAAGTGCCCATAACTTTTGAACGGCCCATAATAGACCGAGATTGTGTTAAACTATTTTGAATAGAATTTGAAGGGCTTCCAATCTGTATAATCAATTATGAGGTGTTATATTTTAAAAAACGTATGTTTGATGCGCCACTTTGTAGATGAGCATCCCGTGTTAATGAAAATAATTTTAGTACTTGTAATCCTACTTCTTCACACTTCTGGCACACCGAGTATACAAGGTGGCCCATCGAAAACTGTTCAGCAAGGTTTACGGCTTTGTATGTAACAACTTAAAAAAAACCTCGGACCCGTCAACTTTTGTGTTTAGGGGGACACGTTTTACCAATAATTTCATCCCTGTAACCTCAACCCCCCAGCGGGGGTGACTAATACCCGTATTTTTTCAAATGGGAAGGGGTATGTTGTCATACATCTTTTCAAAGAAAATTATATTCCCTTTAAAATGGCGTGTCGTTTATTAAATTTTAGCCACGCACCGCCGAGAAATTGAGTTTTAAAAAATGTGATTTTATTGAGTAATACTTACATGTTATCTTATTAAATGTTGAAATTACACCAGATGTTTTTCACAATGTCCGAGAACACTTTGAACAGTTGTTATCCTATTGTATGGAGGTGAATGGCGGACATTTACAACATTTAATAAGATAACATGTAGGTACTACTAAATAAAAACACATTTTTTAAAACGCAATTTTAAATTGTTACGTACAAAGCCGTAAATCTTGCTGAACTGTAATCGATGGGCCACCTTGTATAATATAATGAGAAAATTTATCTAGACGTACATCGTACAGGCATCATTAGTTTATTTCATTAAAATTTTATTAACTGCTTGGCAACCATTCTGAGTTTAAAAAGGTATTTTTATATTATAAATCCCCTTCACTCCCCTGTTACAACCACATAAAGTGTGTAATTTGGTATAAAAGGTGTTTAAAAAGATATACTTAACCAATTTTCGATTAAAATCGTTACAGTTCAACGACCTATAATTGAAAAAGGGTCAAAGAGCTATGATCCACTGTAGTCATAAATTTTGAATGATCATCAAAATTTATAAAAATCGTTGATTTGGTAGTATTCAGAGTGAGTCAAAAGACAAATACATTATTTTATAGATTCTTTCAGATGGATCACCCACATTCGATATTATAGCCAGAAAGTACCATCAGTCAAGTTTATTCTCTCTGAAATATTCCCTATACCTAAAATGATTAGTTTTGGAGATATTTTGATTTTTGACAATGAAAATAACACACGGTATTCAAAAACTCTTAACAATCAACGGAAAAATCAATTATAGCTAAGCCATATCAATTTTCAGTATCTTTAGCCAACCAATACGGTATATTATCAACTGTTTCCTAAATAAAATAGTTTTGAATCCATTTAAATATTAGGTAGGTATGTTATAATTTATTCTTGATACAAGTAGTCAAGTTTTGGAACACTCACCCAACACCTATATCATACCTAGATATAATTTTCACTTGTCAAATAACCAAGTATTGGTATCACTGTGTTGGCATTTGGAAAAGTTTTATTAACAGTGTGTGTGTGACTTTTCAATTAATTCAGTGTTTCCAAATTAAATATACTATGAAAAACTAAATAGATATGATGTGGGTGTTGGAAGAGTTTTCCAGAAATGCCGTTCTTGCATCAGAGATAGGGACATGTCACAACTTGCCTTTTTCAACTATTTGATAAAAGAAATTTTAACATAACCTACCTTTACCAGACATTCAGAATTAATGCTTTGAGCTTTGGAATATTTAATAAATGCTTATACGTCCCTAAAGCTAGCAGAGCAAAGTGAGCAGAATCCAAAATACATATTTGGTGCTTGTAGAGCTAATTAAGTGCTGTATTCCTAAATTAAGTGCTCTTATAGTTTTTTGAAAAATGGCTGCTTTGCTAGCTTTAGATCTAAAGCTAGCAGAGCAAACATTAAAGATCAACTTTTTTGGGAATTTCTTTTTTAGTTCTTGTAGGGCTAATTAAGTGCTGTATTCCAAAATCCATTGCTCATATAGTTTTTTGGAAAAAGTCTGCTTTTCTTTGAAAAATCAACTTTTTTGAGAAAATCTTATTTGGTGTTTGTAGAGCTAAGTACTAAATAATTGTATTCCGAAATTAATTGCTCTTATAGTTTTTTTGGAAAATTAAATCTATAGCTAGCAAAGCAACCTTTAAAAGTAATGTAAATGAGTAATGAGAAAATCTTATTTAGTGCTTGCAGAGATAATTAAGTGCTAATTAAACCTCTTTCACTGTCATAGGATCATATCTGGTTAGCAATCGAAAACAGTCCGGCCCTACAAAAATAAAGTTTTTTTTCTTGGCTTTCCAGTATCAGAATTGTACATTTCTTAATTGGGTGAGACAATAAATTTCAAACCATTAAAATCTCAAATTTAAACTGGAATTAAAAATGGATTACATAAAATAAAGTAGGTAGGTAGTTAAACTATCCTAAAAAAATCTACCTGAAGGTGAAATTGTCCTTTTTATTTGTCATGAAAAAACGTTCTCGAAATGTTAATTATTAAAAGCGAAGCAGTCATTTCCCGAAAAAACTATAAGAGCAATCAATTTCTAAATACAGTACTTAACTATCCCTACAAGCTCTAAAAAAGAATTTCCCAAAAAAGTTGATTTTTAAAGGTTGCTCTGCTAGCTTTAGATTTAAAGCTAGTAAAGCAGCCATTTTCATAAAAACTACAAGAGCTGTTAATATCGGAATACAGCACTTAATTAGATCTACAAGCACCAAATATGTATTTTGGGTTCTGCTCACTTTGCTCTGCTAGCTTTACATTACCTTAGCTTTTTTTCTTGGAACTGTCTTATCAAATTGTAGTATAAAACTTTGATAATATATTTATATCCACTATAAATATATTTCTGATGTTGACATAATATATTAGTTTGACAATTGAGTTAGCGGCTAAATAAAGTTGGGTCAAAGACGATTAGTTAGCAGCTAATATAGCAGGTGTGTGCTATGGACATGGCTGTTGAAATTATTTTATTTAGGAAACAGTTGATATACACGTTAATTATTGATTGTAATTCTTTTTTCCAATGATTGCTAAGATTTTTTATACAGTGTACTATTTTCATTCACGAAAATTAAATGTAAACCTAAAATTTCAAGAAAATTTTAAATATCTTCAAAATTCATCATTCTAGATACTGGGAGTATTTAAGAAAAATAAACTTAGGTAAATGATAAAATATAGGGTGACCCACTTGAAAAAAAAAATGAGAAAATAATCTATTTGTATTTTGACTCACCCTTTATTAGATTTTGGATTTATTGAATATTAACCAAGTCAATATTTTTTTTAATTTTGACGATCCTTAAAAAATTATGGCTACAATAGAGCATGGCTCTTTCACCCCTTTTCAATTATACAGTGCGTCGAACATGTAATGATTTTCACCGAAAATTGGTTGTAACTTTTCAAAACCACGGTAGAAAACATTGCAACTTTATATTGTTTTAACAGGGAATTGGAGTGGATTTTAAATTTAGAATAAAATACAGTTACAATTAAAACCAATGATATGGAACACTCTGTGTCATTGTCATTAATTTAGAAATGTGGAGCTCATAGCTGGCTACCTTTTTTGTAAATAACATTTTATAAATCTTGTATAATAACGCATCTCTAGAGCTTTATCACACTAATCAATCACCCTGTATGTATAATATGTATATATAATTAAAAAAATAAAAATAAATAATTTTGGTCTTCATTATTGACATATAAAACACCATGTTGTTGATATTTTCTCGAAATTCAAAATTTCGAAAGATTGCAACAGCCTCAATTTACGCATTGGAATTTCGAAGAATTAACTGTCCCCCAATCTAGTTATGTTATCATCGAAGATAAAGTTCACCAAGCTGTGGATATATTGTTATTTCATCTGATTTCAAAAAATATTTGTCCTAATTTCTAGGATCACTTGAAAAGAGTAGATACCCAATTGGCGCAAAGTTTTCTATGAATGTCCGTTTCGGTGGTGTTACTGTTATTTATTCATTGTAACTTTCTAATGCAAAACAGACTTCCGATTTTGGTTGCTTAATATCGCAGTAAATAGACTGATACAAATCGATTTAAATAGCACCGCACAATAAATACAGATGAGCAGCAAGGGAAACTATGGTATTCCGTTTCAAGGTCATCTTAGTTACTAGTTCTACTCAAGATACGCACACATTTAAAAAAATAGAATGGAAAAAATAATGTGGCTGAAATAACGGAGATTTAGAAAATTCAGAAGAATTCATGTGGAAAAGTGAAAAGAGTGTTTTTTCAGTGAAGTTACGCCTTCTCAATGAATAGGTAAAACAATTTTAATAAAAAAGAAGGATCTATAGTGAACCATTATTATCAATCATTTTTACATTTAAATGTTTCACCTGTTATCTTTGCTGCCCACCATATTTCTGTCAAACGCCGTGCACTGAAAGTTCAACAATAACAACAAAAAATACTTCAAAAACTTTAACTAGTCTCTTCTAATCGAACACTTTGTTAAATTGAAACTGAACTGAGGCGACAACAATTCAGAAAATATGTTTTTCCTCATGCCAGTACCATAACTTTATTTAAACTTTTGTCTAACAACCAACAACTGTTTTCTGACTATTGTTCACAATCACCGGTACCAACTAGTGTTCTGTCGTTGTCTAAGTTCGTGGTAGTACTTGATTACTTTATCGTCAGCAGATACCCACCGCAGCTAGGTACTCTCGTACCAGGCGATTTGTTGGCACGAGTCCACGAGCTCTGTTTAAACATGTGTTGAATCGAGGATCCCGCGGTCATATTATTATACAAAGAAGCGGATGGGAGGAAACCAACTCGAACATAACAACAATCAAACTGTTCGCGCTTCGTATATTGGTAAATTGAGCAATTGTCCAATTCCCCGCTGGATTGTAATATACTTATTTAGGAAGGACTTAATTCAGTTCTGTGTTTTGGAAGTAACTATTTGTTTATCGTAAGATGGCTCAGTTAGCTACAAAATGGATAATTTTGAGCCAGTATTTTAATCAGCTATTTAAACGTAAAATAGATATATTATATAGTAGGTATATTGAGAGAAATGAAAACATAGTCCTTAGCAAGCAATATATTTTCATATCCTGTATTTGAGTGAGTGGCATTAGTGAGCACAATTAGCCACAGGCGTTTTTATATCATGTCTTCACTTCAGATAGCTTTTATGCACTTCAAAAAGTGCATCATATTAAATGTCAACTCATTAACTCATAGAAATATGACTGGTAAGTGATGGGAACATGGGGGGCGGGGCATTAGCGACAGAGACACTAATAGCGTTTTCCATTGGACAAACCAGTGCTGCACTCAGATTGCACTGACATGAAACCAGTTGAGCCAAAAATATGCTCCAGTGCATTCTCAATGGAATAAGATAATAAGATTTTATAAGTCGTGTTTTGATTTTGATGGTTAGGTTAGTTTGTTTTTAACATTTTATTATTTTTTGATTTTCGTGGTTTGCTGCAGTTTATAGCAAAAGGTCCCAAATGTATATAAAATTGAACAAGTTTTCGATGTAAATTTTGTAATAAATAATGAAAGAGTAACATTGTCCATACCAATTGATGGAAGTGATCACATATTTCGCATAACAAATACGTATAAAGTTAAAAACAATTAAATAGTTATTCTTTTTACTTTCTTACTAAGAAGGGAAGTATTGAATTCACGTAAAAAATAGACCTCCAGATTTTTGCTGATATTTAAGTTTTGGGGTTCCTGGATCACGAGAATCATGGTATCTCAAGTCTGTCGGTCTGTCTGTCTGTCTGTAGTCTGTTGGCGTTGTAGCTCAATAACGGCTTGACCTAGGACAACGAATTTTGGTATGCATATTGAAGGACTACCGGCGACGCAATGTAAGGGTTTTCGTTAATCATATATACAGGGTGTCCAAACGGTAGAAGCGACGAGGTTGTTTCCATCTCGAAGCGGTGTGGTTTGTCGAGGGAAGTCATAGGTAAAGGCTTTTACCAATTTTTTTAAAAATAGTTTAAATGAGTAGTATTGTGTACCTATACTATTTTTGAATTTATAATTACTGTAACGTTTAACCCTGTGCTAAACATTGTAGGGTTAGTTCACTTGCGTAATACTCAAAAGTTCGCAAATTGCTTCCAATGGTTTATTTTCAAACACTCTGTACACGATCTTCTGTTGTAGTACAACTGTCACAACTTGTCACTTTGATTACCGCGTTTCAACTACTTTCGACTTATGTCTCCAATTGACTGCTATAATAAACTGACTTTATAAGACTGACTATGTCCCGTTATCGTCACGGCTTTATATATCTGAATCATGATATGGCACTCATCGAGAATGTTCTATGATTATCTAGATGCACATAATAATGTTCTAGAGCCCTGTCAAACTGACAATAGTATAACAAATTGTACCTCACATATAGTTTCTGGAATGATCGAGAATAAATCTACTATAATTCTAGGACTACATAATGAATACATGCAACAACTATAGCAAATAAGGAATGTGAACAAATACAAACTAAAAGAAATAATAACAGAAAGTACATGATAAACTATCCACGTTACATTTCTTTATTCTAAATTGAAAGGTGGTCTACAAAATTAATTTAATTAATTTCTTTCAAAAAGAATAAAAGTTTCTTCGTCTTCACTTTCACTGCTACTCGATAAAAATGATAATATTGCCATAACTTTTTGCCGCTTATTTACCATTTTCCACCATTTCTACTTACACCGCAAGCCGCATAAGCTCCAAGAGCTGGTGGCGATAAAACTGCACTCGGAGCAATATTCGTTGCACTGGTTTTTCAATGGAAAATAAAAACATGCTCTGGTACTCGAATGTTACCAATGGAATATAAATATTGCATTCAGTGCGCTAGTGCTATAAATGGAAAATAATTTGCTTCCTTTGCTTATTTGCTTCTAATGACTAGTCGGTTATTAACGTCCTAATATGAAGTTACCGTAATGAGTATGATTTTAGTAAGTTCGATTTTCTGACCGACTTCATAAAAAGCAGAAGGTATACAAATCGACTGTAACTGTAGGTATATTGTTTCTGTAGATTTTACCTCGTTTCGGGGTAGGTATGTATTTCTTCTCAAATGACGATATAAAATAAATTATTTTTGAACTTCTATTTTGGGCATTTTACAAAAACTTCATGGGTTTCTGAGTTAAGGTCCTATCCTGAATTTATAAACTCAACAAACCAGAGATCTCTTCGTAGGTTTTTATTAAGTACCTACCACTCAAAAATATGAAGTAGGTAGGTAGATTATATTAGAAAAACAACATAAAATTTTCATTAGGTGATAGGTACTACAGATGTCTGAATATATGTGTATAAATGATAGTCTAAAAAGTATAAAATAACAAGACATAAGATTATAAAGATTTGTTAGTGCTATATGCGAGGACAATTACTTCAGATCTTTAGCTAGTAACTTTATTATGAAAATATAGAGATAAGTATACGCCGTAGCCCAATCGTGAAATTAGCCATATTTGAAAAGTATAAAATAACAAGACACTATAGAATATAAAGATTTTGTAGTGCTATATACGCAGACAATTACTTAATATTTGTAGAAAGTAACTCTATTCTAAAAATAATATTATACCTATGTCGTGGCCCAATAGTAAAATTAGCCATTTCATGAAGCGGCCGAGGATTTCATAAAATCATGAAATGCCTTGGAAAGATAGATGAATAATGTGGCTAAATATAAATAATTATATTATAAAAAAGTCATATAAATCACCGTTAGGCCGGCATAAATGAATAAATCATAGTTAGATAATGAAGTCAGTCATTTTTTTTTTCTAAAACCTTACATAAGTAGGTATGTATATATACCATACCTAGTTATGGAATTGTCCAAGAAGCATAGATACGTTAACAGTTTTGAAGTTCATAAGCTCTCAGAAACCCTTGAACTGTTTTTATGAATATCCTGTGTTTGAAGTATAAAATAGATAAGAGAAGAAAATAAATATACAGGTGAATTGCATTCCTCCTCCGTTTTTCGAAGTCGGTCAAAAAAGTGATTTAATGAAAATGTAATAAAATGGTGAATAGTGGAAAATATAAAGTGATTGACTGATGACATAATTTAAGCCTGGCCATGCGAATGTTTTGTATTTAGGAACACACTATTGATGAATAGCTTCATAAAGAAGTTTGGATTTTCACTTTGAGCTACAGATGGCAGATGTCGTTCAAACTCGTCTAAATATCTCTAAATCTACGTATTAGACTAATATAAACACAAATTAAAAAAAATGTGACCAGAGTAACTGTCTATAAATTATTCACTTTCCCCTAATTTTAGAGCAATTAGGTACCTAATTATATTATTTCCGAACAACTTTCTATGTGATTCTAATATAATATACGCTGTCAAGTTAATACGTAATTTCAAGTTTAAGTATACAGTCAATGACCAACATTAGAAGGTACAAAATTGAAAAATGATACGTTTAGAATTTTAAAAATTCGCTTCTTCAGTAACAATTATTATTGTTTCATAGGTTGGTATACCGAAATATATAAAAGAGAAACAATCATGGAAGAAGTATCCGTTTTCGGACATCTAACTGTTGTCTTGAGCTTAGAAGACGGAGAAAAAAAAATGATTTGCATTGAAGTAACCACATAGCGGTATCAACAATTGTCTGAATTAACTATGATGAAAGTTTTAGCATTGTAATTTTTGAATTATTTTCTAATTATAATGTAACGATTTGAAAACATCGGTTTGTGTGTGAGCCGGGAGGTGCACTAGGAAGTCCCTAAAACTAGAAGAAAGGGAACTTGGAATAGGTAAATAAGAATTTAAAATTATTATTATAAATATTATTATTAATAAAATAGAATTAAATATATAATTATTCAGAATATATTTCATTATTCTTAACATACTTATTTAGTTGTAAATTGTAAATATATAAGAATATTTAGTTTATTATTAACAAGGTTCTTTAATCTGTTGGAGGTTGCAGTACCATCCGCGTTATTGAACTCTACTCTACTCTATTTTGAAAATCTTTACTCCGCAAAAACGAATAAATCCTTGCAGGATTTTTAACCTAGAATACCAGAATCTCATAAATTACATAGTAACTTTCGTATGAAATATTTAAAAGAAAATCTAATATGTTTTTGTTCTTTTGTATATCAATACAAAATATTTAAAATAAATCATAGTTTCTCTCTTCCCTTAAAAACATTGACAATAATAATATTTCTATGTTGGTATTATACCAATTCATTTTATAATTTTGTTGCCACAATCTGTAGGCTACTTATTATGATATAATAAATATATATATACCTGAATAAGAAGTAAGATTATATGGATTTTTACTTTTTTAGAATTATTCGTCAGATTTAAATATTATTTTCCATTCAATCAACAGAACTGGAAATCAGGTTTCTGTCTCGGGAAAATTATAAATAAATAATCATTATTGTGGAATCTATATAATACATGCCTGACTTCATTTTACCGAAATGTAACGTTTTCTGATAAATAAATTTAATGCATTCTGAACAAAAAAACAACCACATCATCTATTGCCATTTTAAAATGCACTACCCGGGTCACCACACAACGTTACTGGACAGAGCAGAGAAATTTGTGTTAGCCAGATAGGGAAACCGCGGTCATTGTCACTATGTGAATGTATTTGGATACTATATAGGCAAGGATAATGGAACTCATTATCTTTGATATAGGTTACCTGTTGTTAGTTGTTACCATAGTTAGACTATAAGACCGCGATATGGTTGTCACTGGCTGCGAACGCAATGACGGTTGCCTTGCTTAGCCTTGTGGGTCGCCTGGCGTATTGTTATAAGACAAACGTTCATAAATTACCTGGTGTATGTGCGTGGTATGTTAACACCACACAGACAAGTAGGGAAGGCGCCACGCTACAACAGACCAGGCAACTAACGAAGGCGCGACACTTCTCATGTCACAATGTCAACTTAGAAATATGGCTCATCATTAAAATACATACCAATATACGGCAACAGCTTTATTCACCATGTTGGGTTTCCGACATAACTAAAGCAGAATTGTGTATTTTTTATACGTTTTATGAATACCTATTTGAAATTTGTTGAATTAAGTTCCTAAACGCGGTTTGCGGTAGGAGTTTACTAGCAGAAATTGTCACACGTTAAGGTCCCTCAATGCAAAGATAACCATTATCTTTGCTCGATGTGAGTTTCTCTCGTCAGCTCTCTCTCCCTTTTTCCTCTTTCTATAATATACGAGTGTCGAGTGTGTGTGCGTGCGAGTATAAAGATTCAAACAGACAAGCATCGTGCTCAGCTGGTTGTATAACTTTAATATGAAATCTCTACAGTATTATAATTAAGACACTGCAAATTTTCAATAATATGTTTAAACATGAAAATTGTTTCGGCATACTGAGCCTTTCTAAAATGTGGGTATTAACTTAATTCCAAGAGGGTACGTGCCAACTCAAATAATAAGGATAGTTGACATAAATCGTGGTGACTAATTAGGTAACAATTAGGTATATATAAAGTAAGGAACTGGATATACCGTCGATCTGGCCAATGAAGAGATTTCCCGAATGTTTACGTTTAATAATTTCTAATGACACAATTAAATTCAATTTTAATGTTTTATTTTTTCGTATGTCAAATTTTGAAATTATCTTTAATCATCATTAAGTAGCGCAAAGTTTGAATTAGTTTTATGTTTGGTATTTGAATGAACTATTTAGATTATTAATACGAGTTCGAATATTTCTGCCGCTACTCTGGTCGCGGAAAATCAGGATGATACCTTATGTACCTATATCTTTCCTTCTTCGTATAATTTGATATATGTATATCTAGGTAACTGATAATAGTAAACAAATATAATAGATTCCAATATACGGGTGTTTACTAAATTTAAAGGTTGATTCTTTGAACTATTTTAAGAATATTTGTTCTTTGTTTTTATTTGTTACAGGGTGAAAAAAGACTGCGAGTACTATTTACGATATTTCTTAAAATTATTAATGTAAATAATAGTATGGCGTACGGCAGGTTAGGGAAGTACAAAAAAAATAAGTACAAAAACAGTTGTTATCTTTTACGATTCAGTGTAACAGCACATTTTAGTTTGGTTGCTCTTGAATATTTAACGGCAACATACGAAGATGACTGAATTGGTCAAGGTGGACCACACGCATGGCCTGAGCGATCGCCGGACTTAAACCCCCCAAGATTATTTCTTGTGGCGTTATCTAAAGTCATCAGTTTACGCGACTTCAGTAGAAAATTTGGACGAGATCGGATAATTGCTGGATGTAACTCCATTACAAAGGAACCTGTTGTGTTTGAACAATCACTGATGAGACGATTGCATGCTTATATCTAAGCTTGTAGAAATTATTCTGAACATTTACTGTAGATTAAGCAGCTTACCATGTGCTTTTTGATAATAAAATGTTGTAGCTCTCGCAATTTTTATTCACCCTGTATCTTTAACATGAAGCGGTTTTGAAACAATCATCAAAGAACAAAATATTCTTAAAATAGTACAAAGAATCGCCCTTTAAATTTTTGCCGTATGTTTAGTAAACACCCTGTATAGGATAGCCAAAGCAATACAAATGGTTACTATGTGTTATCCTTATCCATAATACCGTCGCGGATTTTCTCCAGGGTTTTTAAAGAACTGCCGTCTAATAGTCTACAGTAACATATTTTGATTTATCTTCAAGGTTTAGACAGCGTGAGCCACAAATGCGCACAAAAACAGTTTTTTTTTGACTTCATTGAAAAACATCGTATTTCTTCTACGATACAAAAACTTGATTTGAATGTATTGTACATATAAACTATCTGTAAGAAATTCTAATAACAGTGAAAATACTTTGTGCAGTTTAGAAGAAACGGGATAAACTAAAAATGAGGACAGACAAGAACTTAAAGCGATTTTATTTTATACTAGCAGACAATGATAATATGAGTAAAAATACATACATACCTACATAATAAAATTATAACAGGCCGATGTCTGTACTGTAGATATTTAAGAAAATCAAATTTTTATTGGAGCAACATAATCCAAAAGTTTTTAAAAATTTTGTCTGTCTGTCAGTCTAATTTAAAATATCGGCTCCGTTTTACCGCGACTGTCTGTCTTTCTGTATGTTTGTACACGCATCACGCAAAAACGACTACAAGGAATTGAATGCAATTTTCACTGATGTATTGCTAGAGGTCTAACTTAAAATATAGGCCATTTTACCGCGACTGTCTGTCTATATGTTTGTACACGCAACACGCAAAAACTAATAAATGGGATGAATGCAATTTTCACCGATGTATTGCTAGACGTCTAACTTAAAATATAGGTTCCATTTTCACGCGACTGTCTGCCTGTATGTCTATACACGCATCACGCAAAAACTACCGCATGGAATTAAATGCAGTTTTCAAACCGCATGAAGTCGCAGTCAAAAGCTAGTAATATAATAAAAATAAAATATATTTCTGATTTTAATTTCTTTGTTAATGAAAATAGGTACTTATAATTTATATACCGGTTAGTAACTTATGATTTCTCCAATAAAATCCATGTATTTAATGTGTTTCACCATGATATAAATAAACCCTTGGCATATGAGTTTTACTCGCAATTGCCACTTTTGATTTTGATTATAAGTTACCAAAAAACATTCTGATAATTAGGTATTAATATGTTTTCTGATATTGTATTTTGAACCCCCAACGCAAACAGAGAGGTGTTATATTGAGGAGTGTATCTGTGAGGACGTCTGCACCGTAGCTCCCAAATTGATTTGTTTCTATTTTTTAGCTTGAAACTTGACTTGATCGATAGTGTTTTCTGGCTAGTTGAGTTTATCGTGGGTATTTGTCAGTCTGTTTGAGGCAACGCAGCTCTCAAACAGATGAACCAATTTTGATTTAGATTTATTTTGTTTGAAAAGTGAGCTGGGATAGAGTCTAGAGTGTTCTGAGCTATTTTTTTCTTTGTTTAATGTGGGTATGTCAACTTAGCTTTCAAACGGATGAAACAATTTCGATTTACATTTTATATATATATATATATATATATATATATATAAATTGTAAATTCTTGACTGTCTAATTAATAATGAATTTTTAATGATTGGGGTTGCAGTCAAAATGCCAATAAAATTAAAACTCTTTAATCAATGAAGGTAACAAGCGTTACCGAAAGCTCGACATTGATTAAAGAGTTTTAATTTTATGGGCATGTTGACTGCAACCCCAATCATTAAAAATTCATTATATATATATATATATATATATATATATATATATATATATATATATATATATATATATATATATAGTTTTCTCTAATAAACATTACTCCTAAATTCAATTCAATCGAAATATTAACATTTGAAAAGTGACATTTTGGTCATTTCAGACCCGACCAAAAACACTAATGATGTGCTTAATCAAGTTTGCATTGGAATAAAATCGTTGTTACGGTAACATTTTGTTCACAATCAAACTGTCAAGATTTAGGAGGGGGTCACCTTCAACAACTGATAAAATAAATGTTAGGGCTAAATGGAAGTGCAGAAATAAATTATAATTTTTCAGCCAACTAATTTGTTTTGATTGTGAATTTAAAGAAAACATTTGTTGGCTTCGAGATTTTCCGGTAAGCGGTACTGTTTTTCCTTCTCTTTATGCCTCTAGTCGAAATCGTTAAGATATTTAACTACAAATTAATAACAACGTTTAGCTAGCAAAATGTTTTACCGGAAGTGACCAAAATCCGTACTTCTTTTTAAACCAGAATGTCAATTTTCAAACGTTAATATTTTGAAAACAATACAATTTAGGAGTAAAGTGTAAAAGGGAAAACTGTTGAAAATTGTGAGCAGATTTTGAAACTGGAATAATATACGGGGTGTTCTATTTAAAAAAGATAATGAAGATGGCGCTCAGCCGCCATTTAAAATTTTATAGCTGTAATTTTTTCATGAAAAATAAGGTCTCCTATTGAAGCCCTCAAAATTTCGTTGCAATATACCAGGTGGTTCAACAAATAGTAGGGGGAACGGACTTTAGACGGGCACTGTATACTGTATAACTAAGTTGCTTTCCTGACAAAACGAGAAGGTCCATAAACATTTTCTTGAATGGTTCGGCAGATTTGGATAAAAATTTCCAAAATAGGGTTTTAAGAGCCGAGAAATTGACTGGCAATACTTCATTATTTAATGGGTATGACCCTCGACGTCCACACTAGTAATTTTGAAATTCATTGTTTAGTGATATTAATTAATGCACATAAAATTGTTGATATCAAATTTAAACCCATGAGGAGAAATTTGCCTGAGACAACCTGATGGTTGGTCGAAACAATCAACATAGTTGAAATAAAATAGGCACATAATTATTTGTAATTAATTTGTGTTCAACAATAATTCTAAATCATTTAATATTCAGAGCTAATATCTAATACAGGCCTATGCTTAATAATTTTGTTAGGTATAGAACGAGAATTTCATAGAATAATTCAACAGTAGGTATATCAATTATATCCTGTTATAAATTTCCCATCGTATAGAGAATGAGTTTAACCATTATTCTCAAGTCGTGCATATAGAGAATAGAAATTAAAATAAAAAACAATAACTTGAATCACACAGCTTCCATAATATAAAATTATTCTTATGTTTTGAAACCGCATTATTATATAAGTATTGGAAGTGGAAAAAATTACTACCTATCTTGGCGATTTTATTGTCTTTTACATAACCGTCAGTCGTCAACTAAACCTACCTGGAATTTAAATTTGAGAATCAATTCAATGATAGTTATTTTAGAAAATGTTATCAACTGGAACTAAATAAGTACCTAGATAATCCAATTTGTTAAATTTTATACAGAATCATCTAGATCTAGACAGAATATTTATAAACACATGTCAGGGAATATGGAATCTTAGGCGACATCAGCATTTTAAATTCGAATTAACAGGTGCATAAATACTTATGTATGTGAATGTAATTGATTATTATTGATAATTTATTTCATCATTACAGATACGGATACGGTAATAAATTGTACCTGAACACATAAAAATCAGAATTGTGGATTATAATAAACGATGTAGAAATCAGAGGTGTAAGTGAACCTCATTTCAAAAGATTGTATTATGTCAATATTTTTTAAGTTCACATCTCCCACGCTCATAATGATACACAAATCCAGCCTTAGAAAGTTATAATAAGTAAAGTGGCAAGAGTTTTCACTCAAACTTACAACGTTTCTATCTGGTTACCACTGACTTATTTAATATTTCCTGTCATAAATGAAAACAATGGAATGCAGGTCAACACATTGGTGAATAATAATTACGATTAAAATGAGAGATTATTTCGATAAAGGATCACTTACATTATAAATACTGGAGTTTCGGAATAGAAGAAAAACTATGAAGAACTAAAACACAAAGAACTATTAACATTCAATCACTTCTATAACAACATCCAGACATTACTGACATTACTGAAAGAAAAAAGAAAATAAATAACATTTAACATTTGCAAAGAAACATGGCGCCATCTAAGTGTTGTTAGTCAAAATTATAGCCTATTGCATATTTAAAAGAATAAAGTAGTGTTCTATGACAATTGACGGGAACGTGAACGACGTGCGCGCCATCTATTATCATTTGAGATTACTCAAATCAGTGGCGGTTCCGTCAGGAGGCTGGGCCTCTTCTACAATTTAAGGCAAATTCATATTTCGACGTAGGTGCGTATCAATCTAAAACGTTAGTTCTCGCAATGATTATGAACGACCCACCACAAAAAAATTAAGATGCCGTAGCACTACCTTCAGGGGTCGTGTGGAAAAGTGCAAGTTCTATTCTTTTTTATTATTTTCGTCAACGTGTTCATGGCATTGATTGAACCATTTTATGATATCACACTTTTCATTGTTCTAAAAATGTTTAAGAGCCATTATAAAATTTCACAAATTCACAAAATTGCCAAGCACAAACCCAATAGAATAACCTATTTATTACTCTATGCCAATAGAACACATCTAAATTGATTATCATGACAGCAGATTTGTTGATTCCTCCACAATCACTTGATAAAACAATGCTCCAAAAGGCAACAGCAATATTTGTATCCTCTGTGACCTACTATAAAAAAGTCACAAATAATAATCCCTGTAGTAAGACTTTGACATCCATGGTACTATTGAAATTCAATGAGTTAGTAATTTTACAGCATTTTTGAAAACTTTGTTTATATATTATTATGAGCAACAACAGAGGAAGCTTTCTAGAATTTACAGACGGCCCTTGATATTTTAAATGCATTAAGAGGAAGTTGTACTTCACTTTAAAACAGTGTATGCAAGGGTTTCGTAGTCCCTAAACTTTTAGGTTCATTTTTTATTTTAAGAGAATGAAAAAATAACTACGTATTGGTAAAGCTCTTATCTATGTTTCTGTGGAATCACTTTTTCAAAATTTTATTTAGTTCTTTCTAAAAAAAAACATAAAATTTCATATTTTTTGACGAGTTTCCCATTTTTTTTAGAGAAGAATCAAGGAAAATATCAAAAAAGTAAGACGACAGAAACATAGATTAGACCTTTACCAACAAGGACATTTTTTTTCATCCACTAGTAATGAAAAATAAATCATAAAAGTAAGGGACTACGAAACCCTTGCATAGCAACATTTTGCACCTGCAGAGTGGCGCCGCTCTCTGAGTTCTAAAGTAATCATCATTTATGAATGGAGATAAAATACATTCACTATTATAAATGTTTACGAGGGATAGACGGATGGGTGAAGAAGTACAGTTTCCGTTGAAAATTGAATAAGTAGTATTTTATATCGTACGTAGGTAAATAAAAAGATCAAGAAGAATATTGAAAATTTAATAAAACTGCTTGAACTGAAATTAGTGGTTTGTATAATATATGAAGAGCTATTGCCTTGACCAATTTGTGAGTTTATTCCCTACATCGCTCACGTAGTTTGTCTTAGAGATGTCCAATGAAGGAACTCATGAGTAGCGCAGTGTTCGATGGGATTATCTCAATAAACAACAACTTCCTACAAATTAAATCTTTTTTTCATAAGCGGACCAATATACTCAATTAAGTATTGATAAAATCCGTGCGCAATTAATTGATTCTCGTTGAATATAGGTACTATTTATTTTATCTATTCTTTGATTTTGAATTCAGTATCCAAATCCTTCAACATCACTTCTTTTCTAAAAATCTCCATATCCCTGTCAATTATTTTCCTTATTTCTTCTTATACCAGCACTTTTTTTTCAATTCTTCATCCAAGTAGGATACTATTCTTTCTTGGAAGAATTACCTGTCGGGGGATTACGTTTTTACCGTAATTTCTCGGTCGCAATAACGCAATATAAAAGCTATTATGAAATGTTTTAATTTGTCATTTGGAGATTTAGTTAATCCCTCATTAGTGATTTGGTTTTGAAATTGGCCCTTATGGGTATAAAAGATCAGCAGCAACAGACATAGGCATTGTGATTATAATATTCAAGAATGCCGGTCACACGTGAAGGTTTGAAGAACCGATTATGGTTGTCATCTACGAGATCGTCGTCTAGATCCAAAATCCAGCGAATAAATAAGGTGAGTTGAACTGGAATCCTACGTAAATATTTTATTGAACACAGTGTCCTGACAATACAACGGCATTTTGGTTAGCGTTAGCGATCATGTACACAGTAACTGGGAATAGAAAATCTCTAAAATCTGTGTATAATAATATCTTTAAACTATATTGCTGATACTTGATGGAAATTCATGATCAATTGAAACAAAAAAATTATAAACTTCCACTTATAGGTATATTAAAACACATATTAATTTATTATTTAAAAATATGGTGGTATAAGTGGAAGTTTTATCATTATGTAATTTGAATTACATGAGGAATGTGACAAGGTTCTCTTCTAAATAAATAATACAGCGATTGAAGGCTTCATTATTGAACTAGTAACTGTTCCATATAGTAAATAAAAGCAATAGTGTAATTTTTGTATTCCTTCAATAAATCATATTCTACATAAAGCAAAGCACATTGAGATTGAAGAGGTCCTGGTCAGACAAATACTAAAAACACTATATTTTTAGGTGTCATCGAAGATGAGTGAAGCTGGGACATCAAGATCATTAGAAGTACAGGAGCCTGGTACCGTACCCGTGGAATATAAGGATACCCAAGCTATTGGTTCTACGCCTTCAAATGAACAATGTTCGGATATTGTTATCATTGACGTGATTCTTTGCGGTGTAAAACGCCTCAGTGAAAATAATAAAATAAAAATAATATCAATGAATGCCATAATTGGTACTTTCAAATCCAGGGTCAGTTGCGAATAACCAAAATGAATTTTTGTTATTTATGTGTTTGGACCCCTCAAGGAATAAAAGTGGAGAAAATCCCTCGAATGGACGACTTCTGGAGTGTTAAAATGGAAGGAAAAATAAAACAGTTCTATATCCAATACGTTTTACCTGAAATTGTAGATAGTAGGGCAAATAGAGGCATGGAAGTGCGAGATAGAATAAAAAAACAAAATGAGAAATGAGTTTTATTAAAAATATAACTTTTCAATATTTATACTGACGCAGACCATTTTATGAAATCGTCCCTTCTAATGTTATTCGTTTCCTTCTGGTATATTTTGTCATTTTACACTTTTACACAATCAATAACCAAATAACATTATCCTCACATATACGTACGTTAATATTTTTTGGGTCAAATGTCATGATCTAATATGTGTATAATCTGAGAGGGTTTCATATACTAACACCTGTATCTTTTTATCTATCTATGTACAGAAATCTTTGAACACTATTTTCAGATGTCTAAATAAAATGTTTTTTTTAACATGTATTAGAATCCGTTGACAATACAATAAATTCATGAATATATATTTTTTAAGCCAAATTTCTTGAAAAATATTTCATGATCGTTGAATTATCGCTGTGCCACCTACATGAACAAACAACAACACAAGAGGTGCTTCATAAATAATAAGTCAAAAATAAAGAATAGTTTAAAAAATATTATTTTGAAAAAATTGGTCCGACTTTATTAGTTGTTGCACAGAAAAATACAAAATAATATCAATTCTATTGGTGCTAGTTCTTTTGGAGTTGGTGCCTACAACAAACTACAACGGTACAACTTCAAAATTACCAGCACCAATGGAATTAATATTATTTTGTAATTTTCAGTGCAACAACTAATAAAGTCGGTCCAATTTTTTGTAAAAAATATTTATTTCACATTTTTGAGTGTAACATTAGTTATGAAAATTTTGAACGTTTAGTAATACCAAAGAAGATAGATACTACCTACTAGTATCTATCTTCTTTGGTAACACCTAAAAAGTTATAGGCTTAGCCTTGTACTTGTTTTTTATTATTCAGAGATCTCAAAACATCGCGGCGCAAATATACATATTTCAGACTTTACTGCTGTAGCTCGAAAACCGTAACTCAATCTAAATGTTGCTACGTATAATCTTTTCTTTAATTTGGCCGTGTCATATCATTTCGAAAAAAAATGCTCTTCCACATAGCGGAAATACGCATATTACATATTTCAGACTTTACCATTGCGAAACTGGGAAACCGTAACTCTTATGAAAAAATGTTCAATTTAAACGTTTTCGGATATGCTCCCCTTTCTAATTTTCAAATCTCGAATTTTCTGTTTTCGGAAAAAATTGCCCCTTCTACATAGCTGAAACACATATTTCAGAGTGTAGCGCGAAAACGTATGATTATTTTTAAAAATGTCCAATTCAAACATCTGTCGTCTCGGATTTTCAATTTTCGAGAAAAATTGCTCCTCCACCCCCTATGGGGGCGGTTTTGTAAGGAAGGATATTTTGGATTTGATTTTTCTCAATAATGGACCATTTCTCAACTCTCCTCTTTCAAATGAAACAAAAATCTTCTAAATCAGAGTACGTTTACTATGCAAAACACGCGAACAGCCATAAAAAAATACTTTCTCCTTTTTTTTGAAGTCGGCCAAAAAATTGAAAACACGCTTTAATACAAAACCCTAACTAAAATGTAAAAAATAATCTTAAATAAGTTTAAAATAGAAATAGATTGATTAACAAAATATTTGATTTTATTGTAGAAAAGCGTGCGAAGTGCTTAACGTCAATTGTGCTAAATAATTTATCGACAAATATTGGTAAAATTATTGTCATTATAAAAATACCATAAAAAGCATCCCACGCTTTTTATTCGCTACCTATATGTCTCCAGTCGGTACCGCCGCAACTGTACCGAAAATAGTTTTCCCCTCGTAAGTATTCGATATCGATGAAGCTCTGCTCTAGGACGGGAATTACAGATGAGAAATAATGTTTGCGTAGTATTTAGGCTCCACCTACCAGTAGTAAATTTTATACCTCCGCTTCACCCGTTGCCCCTCAGGTGTTACAGTTTGTGAAGTACCACTTCCACTTAAGATATATTGAGAAAGTGATTCAATTATGTGTTAGGGAAAATGGACATCAAATTGAACCATTCAATAAATAAGTTTTGTGTTTTGTTAGTGAATTAGCGTTAGTACTGTTTTTGTTTCGTTCATGGAAAATTCACAAGTAATATACCGTCAATTGGAACCTTTTTTGAATGAAGAAACCATAGGCCCTTACATTTAACAGGTAAAAAAACAATGTATAGTTGGTTTTCCTGGTTACAAAATTCAAATTTATTCTGTTATCAACATATTATTTGGTAAAGTTACCATACTTCTAGTCAGGCCTTACCTAAAACATCCTATTCCTATTCATTTCAAGTTGTATTTTTGTTCACTATTCTGTAATATTAGTTAGAAATGAAAACTTGAACTAATTGTACGTGGTTTTTCCAGTGGTGCTGCACCTGCATAACAATTTCATTTTAATATAATGATATATCAACATAGTAGCTTTTCTGCCACTTTTCAGGGTTTAAAGAAATGTATCTGTAATGTAGATATGTAAAATATTTGTTTTTCAGATTAGCGATCAAAGATCCCAACAGAGCTGTACTTTGGACTCAAATAATGGACAGGGCTGCTTGGGTAGTCACCCAAAATAACAAATTTAGCTCAAAGTACTTTATCATATTTGGGAAAAAACTCGCCTGCTTGATAATGCAGTGCCTATGATTTTTTGATCAATTGCTAATTCCAAATTGTTGTGTAAGTATATTGCAGGCCTTGTGACATGCCAGTTCTTGAAAAAAATGTGAAGAGTGTCAGTTATTTCTAAGTATATAACATTTTGTGATGAAGAGATAATCTGAAGTAATAGATCCTGTAAGAAATTAGTTCACTAAACTTGTATTATTTAAGGGACAATAATATAAATTATCATTATGTTTTACGAATTGGTAAATAATTAAACGTGCTGAATCTCTTTTTCTGTTGTTATTTATTATTTTATATAATTGTTATTTCTATTTTATAAGATTTGAACTCTATATTCTTGTTTTTATTTAAATAATTAAAATAGCTACAAACAAACATGTAATTGGAGACTCACAAATAAATGTTTCCATCTACCTATGTGAATTTGAATTAAAATTTAAAAGGTATTGAAGTATTAAAATGAAGGATAACATTCTTAGTTGTTTTATTTCGTAACATTCATTGCTTCATTTTCGGCTGCATCGTTACGAATCCCCTCTCTTTCCTAGTCTAACGCCTAGGCGCTCGCTCTAATTAGCCAACACAAATTTGAAAAAATTATATTTTTAAATTTCTGTTAACACAGATCGTTTGTGAGTCTTTCTGATTTCACAAACGATTTCATTATTATATTTGTGTTTCACAAACGATTTCGGATAAATTGAATAAAAAATAAAGAATGTACGGTCTATTTTCAAGACGTGTTGGCTATTCGGTATTAATTATTTAACAATCTAATAACTCATTAAATATTGAGTCAAAAAAAAACAAACTATTCACAAAAGATCTGTATCAACAGAAATTTAAAAATATAAATTTTTCAAATTCGTGTTGGTTATTCGGTATATGGTTGCAACTTGGGACAGAAAAGCGAGAATGCATTGTTATCTAACAACACTACACTACACGTCAATAGATAACGCTGTTAAATAAAAATAATAGATTTTGCATTATGATTCCGTACAATTTCTGCTAATAGCACACAAATACAACTAATTCTAAAATTCTGAATCC
Source organism: Crioceris asparagi (assembly GCA_958507055.1). Lineage (NCBI taxonomy): Eukaryota > Metazoa > Arthropoda > Insecta > Coleoptera > Chrysomelidae > Crioceris > Crioceris asparagi. The sequence continues at coordinate 47,483,363 of OY293829.1, forward strand.
AGGAAATGAGAATAAATTTTCTAAAATTGAAAGAATTAAAGATAAGACCATTTTCAGCAACGTTTAAATTGGACTTTTTTCCAAAAAATCAAGGTTTTCTGAGTTACAGCAATAGGAATGTTCAGAATTCTTACGATCAAATCCTGAATGTATGTATAATGTATGCGTTCAATAATTCTCATAACCAACATACATGCGACAATCACTTATCTATGATAACCAATAAAACACACAAGAATGTGAATGAAATATTTTTTACAAGAAACACTTTATTAGTTGGTGCACTGAAAAATTCAAAATAAGTTTGATTATATTGGTGCTGCCACTATTTGAAGTTGGTGCTAAGAGTCTTCTATTTTCTCACAACTTCAACACAACAAGTTCATGGTGTGAACTCAAACTTATCTAATCTACGCCATATTCTTTTGTGAGCTTATCGATAAACTATTCAGCAATAGATGTTGCAATGGGTACACTACTTCAAATTAATGAAGAGAAGCTGATTTTTGAGTCGTACTGTAGAAAAAAATGTTCTTTCCTAGGATAAAACGTATCCTAAACTGCAGATATAATCTATAGAGAAGGCACACCTCTCTGTTCTCTGCTATAATTATGAACAGTTTCAATAAAAGGTATATAACTTATTTTTCATTTAGAACCCAAACATCGAAAGAACACCCCGCCGATTCAATATATAAGTATGTATATATGTTGAATTATAAACCAAATAGTTAATATCGTTTTAACAGTGGTATAAAGATGTTAAACTTCAAAAATGTTGTATTCATTTTAGATTTTTTTTATGTTGAATTTATGATTCTCACACGATTTGTGATACATTGACAATAGGATAGGATAGCTTATGAAGGTGTTTTCTACAAAACGTGTTAGCTAACTAGTAGTCGTTATGGAAAGGATGCTTTATTGTGACATTGGTAGTTTTAATAAAAATTTATAATAGTCTTGTAGATTTTATTTCGTTAACATTGTCAATACATTCTGACATATAATTTATACAATATTGCTTTGAATCGATATAGACTAGAGCTAGGGAAAAAGCGCTTCAAAGAATATTTCTTTTCGTATAGTACACTCTGTATAATACAGCTTAGAAAAGATTTTATAATCAGTAAGAAATTGTCATAATACTGTAGGTACTTTTCTAAATGGCATTTTATACGAAGAATAATGAATTTATATAATCCTTGTTTATTGAATTAATGGAATGCTCGTCATTTAAGTGTTATTGTTTGACTTGAAATTACAGGGAAGAAATGTCATAAGACACCACAATCTACTTTCCGATTAAAAATTTACAAAAATAACAGTAAGACGTCAAGCAAAAGGAAACAAAGATGCTTATTTTTGTGGGAATCTGATATGAAAACACTCTGAGATCATTATATTTTCAGTTTGAAGTGGATATTTAAGGTCAAATGAAATTGTAGTTTAAATTTTGTGAATCATGAAACTTGACTCTGAATAAAATTATTAACTAAAAAAACGTGCATCAAGCAAACCTAAGTCGAAGAAGAAGATGATATACTTATGAATACTCAGTATTCTTGGCAAAACCAAAATAACATCGTCTTACAATTCCTCAACAATAAAGCTCGTTTTTATATCTTCCTGAAATTAAGTAGTTACATAGTTTAGATAAAATTAGATTGTATTCATATTATGTTTGATTTATTTGATTGTAAGTTATTCTCGTTGGGATCATTTGATGATAATTTTTTAATAAAATTCAGAAAATTTCTAAGTATATTCAAAGGCATGTCCTCCTTTTATTGCAACTCCTAATCCTATATGTGCTCTCACTATTAATAATGAATAAATATAATATCTAAACAACAACAAAAAACTATATTGACTAGAAGAATCGAATAGGAAGCTATGGAAATATGTATATCTTATGAGGTACTTATTAATTGTACTTCGTCAAATAAAACAGCTTTCAAGTTATTTTCCTCGCTGCGAAACAGCAGCAATATTGCATTGAGGAAATGCAACAACAACCTCATTGATTGGTGTTCCAAGTACCTGTTCGCATACGGCGTTTGGATCCAACATTAGCGAATTGATTTGATCCTCATTGAGCATGTCAACACTGCAAAAATATGAAATAATAAGAACTATGTTAAGGTAGCTGAAAGATTCCGATTATGTTGGCGACTTATGTCTAATAAGATATACCATGAAAACAGTAAGTATTTCAAATTAAAAAGTGGAGAATGTAGAACGAAAATTAATATCGAAAAGAAAAAGTAAATACGATAATAAAAAAAATAATAGTACAACTTAATTATGTCAAAGATTATGAGATCTCAATTCAAATTCTCTATATTTAAATAAAATGTTATTAAATTACCAAAATTGATTATTTTCTCACAAAAAGGCATTACCTGTTATTTAGAAAAAAATCGTTCATTAATAACAATAAAAGGTTATCTAGCCCACTATCTTAATACATAATGTTCGTAAGTAACCGCATTCATATCTTTCTCTTCTATACCAAACATCAACCGCCAATGTGATGATTTTCCCCTATATATACGACCCGAAAACTAACACCACACAAATTTGTAACTTCCTAAGACACCGGAAAGTAATCAAAACTTTTGATAAGTATGTCAGTCAGAGGTAAAAATGGTAATTTTTGGAGGTAGGAATCTAGTGAAAAGTGAGAGGTTACGAAAATTTATATTTGGTAATTAGAAGAGGATTTAACCAGACACACAAAATTGCAAGTTTGCAGTCAAATATATTTTAAGTTATGGGGGGGATAAGTGGCCTGAAATGGTTCGGGTAATATAACCCACTGTCGGTGTGTCTTGATAATACAATAGAGTGGCAATGTAATAGGCATTACTGTAGATAGAAATGTCGTAGCGTTCTAATAGCTAAATGTTATCGAAGAGGGAATTCCTTCCTGGTTCAATAATAATCTCGATCAATCGTCCGTTTAGTCTTCAATTTTTCTCATAGCATCCCTACTCTACAGTATTACCTACTAATAATACAGGTAATATTTCACAGGTATTGATTGTTTGCTCATTCCTAGTAAAGACTTAAGACTGGAAACCACTAGAATGGAGAAATGTGATTATCATCTGCTAGATAATTTTTTGGGGTATTTTTACTCAGCTTGCAACGTCATTTGAAATTGATAATGTGTAGATAATGTATACGAAGTTTGTATGGAATGGAAATAGTGAAGAGAGAAACAAAAAACATTTGACTAAGAAAATTAGGTGAGAAAAGAGTAAAAGCGTCTATTCATAAAATATCCACGCCACTGACCTGGATACACTTTCGGTATCGGATGTATCATCTTCCAATGTCAGATATGTGAGCGTCTTTTCCAATGGACTCGGTGATTTTTTCACTGTACAAACTTTACTATTATCCTCTGTGGCGCATACTTTCGGTTCACTGTTTCTGCGTTCTGTCAACGCAACAATATTGAACATCTGCATACCTTGAGAGAATATTTCTTTGACTTTCTCACCAGTGGGCCCTAAAAGATTATCCAGGCTTTGTCTACGACCTAAAAGATCAAAAAATCGGAAAACAAAATATTTCTGGATAAATCTAGATAGTTTTCGACTCACTCATTGTTAATTCTTCATTTTTCGCCGATGATCTGCTGATCCAATTCGATATACTTGTATCGAGTTTCATTTTGCTTTTGATAGAGGAAAATTCGTTTTCAATTTTTGGATTCGGTAGGGTTTTTTGCCTGGATAATTTCGGCTTATCGTTATTTATGTCTATTTTTTTATAATCTTCTTCGGGACTAGAATTGTCCAAATTTATTTCAGTCCATTCACTGGACTGGCTAACACTAGGATGCTCCATCTTCTCACTGAAACATTCACGCCATTGATATTTGAAGATGCTTTTCTCTCCACATAAAACTGACCTAGTTGAGAATGGCGAAACCGGAGAAACATTACTGCCATTCGAATTAACTAGAGGATTACGATATTCATCAACTTCCTCCATCATTTTCGTTGTTATGATAGGACTGGAAAGTTCTCCAAGCTTTTGCGGAAGACATTTGTACTCATCAATAAGCTCTTCAGCATCATCGAGCATTGAAATGCTGGAGTCAAGGCTTCGTTGCTTTCCAACTGTCACATTATTTAATAGCATTGACGCTTTCTTCCTGTTACGGTGAATTTCATCGGAGATTTGTTCGAGATGTCGTAGTGCATCGGCATATGTCAATTTTGCATTGGATACTTTCGTTTCAAGACTTTGAACTTTAGCTTTCTGTTGCTCCAACAGTTGATTGAAATGGGCCTTCATTTCGTAGTAAGGTCTATGCAAGAATGCAGAGTAAAATAATAGACTTATAAGAAGGGGTCTGATTGTATAATACTGTATAAGCTTAACCAAAAATAGATCAGAATTTCATAGTATAGTTTAAGATCATATTTCATATACCAAGAAAAGCAAAAAAAATGTTACTCACATAAACATCAATTCATGCCTTGAAAGAATATTACTCATTTGCATAAAAGATCGTCGAATGGATAAACTAAGGAAAAAAAGTCTCAATAAATTTTGCAGCATGCGCATGAACAAATAAAAGAAAAAAACATATGTGCACTATACCTATAAAATAAGACTAGAACCTAAGGTAGGGACACGTTTTTAGATGTACCTGCTTTTCGCAATGGCTCTTTTCAATTCCTTCTGCAATGCTTGAACTTTTGCATTTGATGCATCGTGTTTAACACAAGCTATTCTATGTTCAATTTCAGCAGAGCCACGATCTCTTTCAGCATCATTTACCCTCTGGGTAGCGTGGTTGAGCATTTCCTGCCATGCAGGATCTAACGAAAATATTCTAAAATTTTATATATACAGTCTTTATTTATATAATTTACCTAATGTCCTCCCTCCCAAGCCCTGTTCTGCTAAATATACCATTTCACGAGCAGCACTGTGTGCACTATTAGCCCTCTCAAATTTCATAGCTGCAATCTGAGTTTGTTTCAAAATTTCATTTGCTGTAAACCTTGCCTCGTAGTACGGTCTTGCTCTTTCAACGCACATTCCAAGTTTCAAACGAACAGCATCAACCTAATATCGGTAACAGCTTGTAATTGATATTTAAGAAAATATTACAGGTGCAAACAAAACAATGAACTTATCAGACATATAATGGAATAACAAACAAACCTTAGCTGTACTGTCACAAAGCAATTGTCGAAATGCATTTCGACATTCATCTAATTCTACTTCAAGGCGATTTATTTCATCGGTAGCATTGTTCAGTCTTTCTAGTTCAATGTGAACTCTTGGATCAACGGTATCCGTGTATTCCGAGCCATTTTCACACATCTTTATCTGGATATTATTGAAAAATATGTTATTCTTAGATGATATAGGAGAAAAAACGATCATATACTCACTATTGACTGAGTTTAGATTTGATCATCAATCATCAAATACCTTTCTATGAATTTAAAATCACTGGGTATATTAACAGCTTATAACGGGTAATAAACATAATTATTATTGTAGCTCTTGTTTATAATTGTAGTTTCAATCAATTGTTTTATTGCTAATTTCCCATTTTTATTGTCTTTTTACAATTGAATAAATATTGGAAACAAAATAAGAATTTGAGGTTGACTAATTGACAACTGTCAGTCAGATAAGTAACACTGAACAACAAACAACGAAGCCTGTTGTCAGAGAACAGAGAGTTCTCTGGTGTGTTTCAATGACCTTGTTTGACAACATGCTATTTGCACAGCCAAAGAAGATAGATACCAGAGAAGATTGGTCAATCCAATTACCACACCACGTGGGAGGGCGCCACTGTAGATAGGTAATGTTTGTTGGAAAGAACAGCTGATTCTATGTAATCTTTATGAGGTTACGTTAATGTGAGTGTTTGAGGGCAATTATTGTGTTTTGGAATAAAAATAGTCGTTTGTTATTATAATATAAGCATATATTAATTTTAAGTAAGTACAATCATTCATTAAAATTTCAAAGCGAAATAATTATGTACACATAAATTTTGCTCATCTTGCAGATATGGTTGCTGGTATCATGGAAGCGGAGATACTATAATTGTTTTATGTTTATGTACATTTACGTGAATATGAGTTTCCACCAATAGTAATATATCTGATAGAATACAATTTTCAGAAATCAGTTACTAACTGACAATGGTGATCCTCAATATAAATGAAATTGAAATGACTTTGCCAGCAGTTTTGTTTATATATTTCTGTGTAAATGATAATAAACGATCATTTTGAACAAAAGTGATTTTTTATTCTTCGTTTTACATCAAAAATATACAAGTTCTGTGGATTTTGTCATAGTTATACTGTTGATAATTTGAAACAATATTAGCTAGCGGCTTTCACCAGAAAATCCTGAGATAAGAGATATTTTAAAGCTGAGGGAATCAAAATACATAAAAAGTACATCAACATCTAAAGATATACAATATAAGACATTCATCATATTTCCTTAAAAGAGCAAGTATTTTTATCTGAGAAAGCAGTTCTAGTACAAAAAAGTGTTCAACTAAGCAGTACAGTGACTGAAGGGTTCCAGCGGAAATTTTGATGGAACCGATCTCAGATGATTATTGAGATGGCAATTGAGCAAATAATATAAAGGTACTTACCCGAGAGGTAGAAGATGGTCAGCAACCACTCATTCAGCAAGGACGGGGGGTTCGGGGAAAGGAGAAAAGGAAGAATGCTTTCTCGGCCCTAGCGTCTTGGCGGTTACTGTTGGCTCTAGGCACTTCAATTTAATTTGCTCAATTTGTGAGAGGAAAATAGATGAATTCGCGCACAGAAGGATTTAAGCACGTTTTCAACAGAAGATCGCGAGCACGTGGTCGTTCGAAAATACAACGCGAGAAAAGGCAGATGATTATTCTACGAAGAACAGAACAGAGTCGGTGAGAAATATAATTGCTCGTTGAAGCCAATAGTCGAGACGAATTGCTGGTGACGTTAGGCAGCCCAACTTTCACGACTTAACAGTGACTCCATATTATGAGATGTTTCGCAAATTTTCTGAACAGAGCAAGTAAGTTACTAATAACTTTAGAGCCATAATACACAGTAGATATTGAATATTAAAGCTATACTTTGAGAGCATAATATAAATGAGTTGATTACATTATTAAAACTGTTTCCAAAGCTAACCTTCAATCCTCATTCTCGAACACTCCAAAATTGTTCATAGTAGAGACAAATCCTGATCCTTTATAGGAAAACGATGAAATGGATTGTCTTTTACTTATTTTTCTGCTGTGACAATTATATTACACCACAATTTGTATTAAAAACAGTTTTCTTCGGCATGATGAGTGAAATTCACGTTTTAACAGATACGAATGTAAACAAACGATTACCTATCCGTTCTCAGTTGGCACTTTTCCCATTAGAGGGCGAGCACTTGGCTGGATTCGCCTATATACCTACAATAGATACTACGATACCACAGATTTTATATACTACATAGAAGTGTACATCGTATAGTAAATTTGTGGCGAAAACCGAGTGAGCTTCGTTAAACAAGTAACGAGGGCGCTACCGTCGAAAATGAGTATTTTGTAGAATAATTCATTACTCAGCTATCAGGCGACCAGAAACGGCAATAGGTACTAATTTTTTCGTAGCGTCTCTCAACGGCAATCACCAGCCTGCTACCCGCTAGAACACATAAGTACCTATAGTCGTTTCTGGTCGCCTGATAGCCGAATGTTGAATTATTCTTCAAAATACTCATTTTCGACGGTAGCGCCCTTATCACTTGATTAACGAAGCTCACTTGGTTTTCGCCTCAAATTTACTATTGGCGAAAGTAAAACGCCAATAGATGGCGTTAAATATAGGTGAACAACAAATGAGGAAACGCACCAAAAGCTATAAATTTAAAAATCTTTCGCGGGTTAGATGCTAGTTTTGTATCTGATGTAAGAGTCTTGTGAGAATACAAACACTGAAAAATAAACTCAAAGGATCGCTTTATATACGAAATAAATCTGTCTAACAAAATAATAGAAATAAACGACTTACTGAGAGAAATACTCGTAGAAAATGGTGAAACATATATTCAGAACAATATTATTTAACAAGAGATTTGTTGTACTTCTTTGTCACTTGGGATACCAATAGGAAGAGCTGTGTGATTGAATATGTAATGTAATTAGGTAAAATAGATAGATGTTTTCATAGAGGAAATAGGTTAAATTGATGGTTTGTTGTTTACCTCTATTTGGTCAGTGGCGGCTAGTTACATTTATTGCAGAGGTGGGCAATTCTACAAAATTACTAAAAGAAAACAACTTGCACTTTTTTATACGCCCCTGAAGGTAGTGCTATGGCACCTTACATTCGATGAGTCGAGGAGGTGGGTGTGGCCTAACTTCCCACTCTCCCGCCTAGGCATATTGACATCATTTGAAAAGTCGTGCGTACACGACAGGAGATGCTGCTCTGTATAGCCACCGTGAAGCCAATTTTTCGTCGGCTGCCATTAGTTTCTTTCTCACCTTGGTGCTTACAGCTAATTTTGATATTATTTTTTTGTGCCATTTTTTGATGAAAACGACGATTTTTTTATCTTAACATAATGGTGAAATGCAAGGCTCTTGGATACAAGAGTCGCTTTCGTTAAAAGAATATGGTGTTACGTCCATTGGCGGCCATTGATTTATTCTTTATTTGAGCTTCACTTGCTCTCCAAATACGATGTCTCCTTGGTAATTTCATGGTCTAAGATAAATACAATTCAAAATTATAATTTACCCTTAGAGCATGGAATTACCTTTTCACTACTCTAAGAAGTTACCCATAAGCCATTTCTATGAAGTTGTGGCTTACGGGCCAGTTTCATTAGTAATGACAGGCTGGAATTCTGGAAGTAACGAAATCACAAAATAAATTTGAACTTATGCGATGGAAATTATTCAGAACACCCGAAGGATCAACATTTATGTGGGGTCCCAACAATTAATTCACTGGAGAGAGTGAAATCTTTGACAACATCAATGAGATAGCAACTGACCAATATTTTGACCACATTCCATCAGTTTTAACGGATTTCATTACCTACCTAAAAATCCATTGCGTTCGCTTTTCATCAACCACGAAAGACATTACCAATTATCGCTTGTTCAGATTCAAATTATACAACTTGGAAATTATTCTGAGAGAAATAAATTTTGCATTTTTGCTTTTAGTGTAAACCTTGCTATACTATACTGTACATCTATAGAACTGACCTGTAAAAATGTGTTTTATACATATGCTATTATCAATAAATTACAAATTACACTATCTATTATCGTTATCATAAATAAAAAATGTAATGTGGAAGACACGATGTCGAGTAAATAGGTTGAGTTTTATGTTCCGTCAATGCGCAAACATAATGTCAGAGACAGCGATGATATGAATATGAAATAATTATATGATTTTATACTCTATAATAATATGAATATCATTTCACCGACACCAACTAACAGTGATCGGCTCGATTCTATTTCTTCTTCTTCTTCTTCTTCTTAATTTTATGGCCCTTGCTCCCTCTTGGTGCATTCAGCCAGGTCAAGTCCTGAGGTTACCTTTGTCTGACTTTTCATCATATGGTAACCCTTGTGATTTTTCTACTTATTCTAAAATGATTATTCTTCAATGCACGTGTCAAGGTGAGTCCAGCAATGTGCTTCGATCCGAGTATAACCTTCTCTGTCACGCTCCTGAGGTTATCAGCGAGGTTTTCCCTCTTGTCTCCTCCAGACCACGCTGCCACGTGCTTCTAACCTCAAAAGTTAAATAGGAATCGACCTCTTTTCGCTTGCACACCCCGAACTACGCTCGATTGTCACGGCCGAGACTTCCCTGTCCACCTCGGGGGCCCAGCACTCACGTCCTCTACCAGCGTGTACTTCCCGTACGGAAATTTTTGATTTCCTTCAGACGCGAAGTGGACTCTACCGAGGTTGATACGGAAGTACGATTCTATTTCCTATCTCTCTCTAATCTCTTAGAAGACCCGCCCACCAAATTGACATACGGCATGCTGTCTCAAACAGTTGTTGATTATCCTTCTTATATCATCCTTGCCTGTAGGCGTATTCTGTACATTTGCGTAAGTAAGCCCGCTGCTGACGGAGTATGTTTTGCTGCATGATTGCTTGCTTGTTTTGCTGCACGGTCCGATAAATGTTGCCGCGCATGGTGTGTTGATGGCTCCCTTGCTTGTGTTGGCTTCACACGATGCAGGCCATCATGTATGTAAAATGACAGTACAGAAAAATATGATTGTGACAAATGATACAAAATATTGAACATTCTAATCAAGCTCTATTTCTAATCATTGTTACAACAGAGAAAATGTCCCAACAATCAAAAATAACAGTTATCATGTGCAAAATAACTTTTGAGTACTACTCGACTAGTTCCGAGTGCTCCGACAAGGCACGATGTAAGAAAACAATCACCGAAAATAGCACCGGTTCTATCATCAAATCATGCACGAGTTCAAGCAACCAACCGTGCACGCGATGTCATTTTCTTACACGGAAGCATGCACAGCACCAAGCCTAGCTCCTATCAAGGAAACATGCAGCAAAACATACTCCGTCTGCAGCGGGCTTAAGTTTCAGAACTAAAAGTTGAAAGCCATAATACAACTAGACTTGTTGAGTTTTGATGTATTCTGACTTTCAACTTCTAGTTTTGAGGCTTACGCAAATGTACAGTAGGCGTATTCTGTACATTTTCTTAAATTTTGATAAAGTAATCTTTTAACTGCTTTTGCTTCTTCAGTACGTTCATGAAGTCTTACATAACTACAAAGCAGTTTTCTCTGCTACAAAGTAAATTTAACATATGAAGGATTCGGTCATGGTACTTTTGTGGGTGTTCGTTGTGTGATTGTCTTAGCATTATTAAATTTCTATGAAGACGTATCTCGTCTCTCTGATCGCTGAAGTTTCTAGTTAAAATATCTTTCAAATCATTCCAAGTAGTTGGACATTGTATGTTCACAACTGACATAGCATTACCTTTAAGTTTTGAGAATATACTGTTCAATAGATAGACATTATGAAAGCTATTTGGATTTGCTTGATCATGAAATTGGGCGATTATAGATTCGCTTACATATTGGGGTTTGAATTGTGCCATATTACTTGAATTATTACTATTTATGTTACGGAGTATAGGATTTCAAATGATTTGTCTTCTGTTATCGAAGGAATGATCTTGGGAGTCAGTTAAAGGTATTTCTAAGTTCAACTCTTCTAAAATTGTTGATAGATTTTCAATAGACATAAAGAAATTAAAGATTGCAACTCACAGTAAGAGAACAACTCTGAGCATGTCTAACCAACTATAAGGAGTCTCAGCCGATCCAGCGATGTGGGTCCAAATCAGGTTGATAGTCCTTGCAAATCTGGGCGATGCAGTCCCAAATTTCGGTGATTGGGTCGTGGTAGGCCTTGCTTTTGTGATTTTTTGTTAGATTATTTTCCCGGTCCGGATGTTGTCAATCAGCATCTGGTAGGAGTGAAGTACCAACCCGGCGCGTCTCCAGGTGGCGGATAGGAGGGGGCCTCTGACGATGATTTTAATATGAGGATGAGGCCTGCAGGGAAATAAGGGGGCTCGTTGTGCCTAAAAACTCAACTGGCAGCCTCAATACAATACCCTGCCGCGGACCAACTTCACCTGTCCCAGCTTTAGTGTCGTGGCTAAGGGATTGCACACAGGTAGTACGATGCCAGGTGAGTTCTTGAGACCACCTGTTAAACCAACGCCTGGCTGTCTGTGGTCATGTCTCGCGGGCCAGTGCGGGGGGGTCTTGGCTTGACCGCCTGGACCAAGAGGAAATAACCTCGTCAAAAATTCTAAATCCAAAGTGGGAAACCAGGCTAAGGATGCATGGCTAGTTAGAGGACTAGTCCCTACTGGCTTCAACCTTGGATTACCGGGTGGAACTCCATTGTAACAAACCCCTTACTTCTGCATGCGGGGCTCTGCAGAAGCGGACCGACGTGACCCTTGCTACTCGTGGGACCAGTTATGGACAAAGAAGCGAAAAGAAAACCCACCGGGGGAGAGGAGGAGAAAGCCTCCACCTCTTCATCCGGGCCCCTTGAAAAAGGGCAAAACAAAAATCGCCTGCCATTCGAGCTGCCCAAATTAGGACAGCCCGGCGGTAGAGACGATCCACTGAGAAAGGGCCTCAGTGGAGCAGGAGTGCGGAAGTACCTGCGACTCCTCCATCAGGGCCTTGCACCTGAGGAGGCCAGAAAACAGGCTCTTCAGCACCCCATCAAACCAATCCACCCAACCCCGGGAGTAACCCCGACGGGTAAGGGGAAAGGCAAGAGAGGTCCGGAGCACATCACACCTCCGGAACGGCCTCACTCAAAGAAGCCGAAGACAGCTGCGGCAAAAACCGGGCAAGCCACCGGATTTGCAGCAGCAGTCAAGGCAGAGAAGGCGACCAGGGTAGGAATATTACCCAAGGAATACCCGAAGGTTATCCTGGGAGCCGAGCGGCTCTCCTCACTAGAGGATATGCTAGTGGAAGAGATGTGCCGCAGCGAGGAGAGGGGGATCCACTTCACCGGCATTCATTTCCGCTGTGGAATGATGCTGGTAGACTGTGGATCCCAGAAATCGGCGGACTGGCTCATGAAGTCAGTGTCGACACTAAGTTCTTGGGAAGGACCCGAGTTGGTGGCGTTGGGAGAAAATGACATCCCTAAACCCGTCACCATAACCGTGTTCTTCCCACGAAGCCTCGACATGGAGACGGAGAAAATCCTCCGACTCGTCGAGGTTCAGAACTCTAACCTCAGCACTGGAGCTTGGAAAGTTCTAAGCTCCAAGAAAGAGGGAAGTGGCAAGGTTCTCACGATTGGGATTGACCACCAATCGGGAGAAGCCCTGAAAGCAGGGGGGTGCTTAATGAACTTTCGGTTCGGGCACATTCCTGTCTCAGGGCTAGGCAAGAAACCAAACCCAGTGGTGGTTTCCAGAGATGCGGAGATACCCTCCACATCCCGGAAATCTGGGGAGCAGGGAGCTCCAGTTGACTCGGGTCGAACTGGGGCTCCGACCGACTCCAAGGAGACAACCGGGGGGACGGAGAATACCTCTGCACCCCTGGAGGTTGAGGGCCAAACCCAAGAAACTTCCTCGAATTCCGGAAAGGACACCTCCCGTATGGAATTCGAGGAAGGACAGGAAGAGAGAAGGCAGGGGGATTTATAGAGGCTGGACTACCCAGCCCATCCACCCCACACAAATAACCCTTCATCTTCACGAAGGCAGCGCAGGTGAACCTGCATCACGCGAAGGGAGCTTCAGCAGTGATTGCAAGGTTATTCGCAAAGCTAAAACTGGATATTGTACTGATCCAGGAACCCTGGATCGACAAAGTAGGCCAAATCAGAGGTTTGGCCTGTAAAGACTCAATATTGATTTATGACCAGAGCAAGTATCCTCACGTGCCTGTGTGCTCATAAGAAACAATATTAAATATATTTGTGTTTCAGAATACATGACTCGGGATCTAACTCCAATAATGGTACACTTCAATATTGGGGGCATCGACCGAGACATTGTCATAGCATCCGCTTACTTCGCTGGAGATGGGCCAACAATACCACCAGCAGAAGTGCAGGAGCTGGTACAATACTGTAACAGCAGACAACTGCTAGTCATAATAGGCTGTGACGCCAATGCGCATAACGTTATTTGGGGAAGCACGAACAACAATTCCAGAGGGAAGTGCTTACTTGAATATCTCTTAGCTAATAACCTCGAGACCCTCAATGTGGGGACAACTCCCACTTTTGTCACGAGAGCAAGAGAAGAAGTCCTGGATGTAACAATTGCTAATGTTGCTGCGAGGAAAAATGTTATAGGTTGGAAAGTGATGAACGAACCATCACTTTCAGACCATAGGATTATCGAATTCAGGATAACGGGGGAGGTTACCTCGTCGACCTCAAGCAGAAATCCTAGAAATACGGATTGGTCTATCTATAAGATCCATCTGAAGCAAAACTTGGAACAGATCGACAAGAATGGGGCAAAACACCCGCACTACGATCTGGAACAAAAAGTCGAACAGGTTAGTGCGGCAATAAGTGAGGCTTTTCACTCAAGTTGTCCACTCTCGAAAGTTCGAACAAGTAAGGAAGCACCTTGGTGGAACAAGAACCTGTCAAACCTCAGGCTAGAGGTCCGTCGGCTCTTTAATAGGGCCAAAAGAGATGGTAATTGGCAGGGGTACACTGAGAAGCTTACTCAGTACAATAAGGAGATCAGGAAGGCCAAAAGGCTTAATTTTCAAGCCTTTTGTGAAAAGATCACTTCCACTCCCACAGCAGCCAGACTTCAAAAAGTCATGGCAAAGGGGGGAATAATTCCCATAATGTTGCTTAAAAAGCCAGACGGGTCATACACTGAGGGAGAAGAGGAACGATCCACTCTCCTCCTCAAAACACACTTCCCAGGTAGTGAACCCTCAATCAGTATGGACATAGCAACTCCAATCAAGAATCCTCGCAGGGAAGATTGGGATATTGCTAAGAAAATATTTACAAAGCAACGGTTGGAATGGGCAATAAACACCTTTCAACCGTATAAATCACCAGGAGTAGATGGAATTTCCCCAGTACTCCTGCAGAAAGGAATGGAGGAGATTCTTCCCCATCTTCTGAGGATATCAAGAAGCTGTTTAGCACTGGGTCATATACCTAAAATTTGGAGAAGGGCAAAGGTAACCTTCATACCAAAAATAGGTAAAAAAGATGCGACCGATCCTCGATCTTTCAGACCCATCTGCTTAACATCGTTTCTATTGAAAACAATGGAGAAAGTAGTGGATAACCACATAAGAACGGAGTATCTGGAGAATAAACCACTTCACAAATGTCAGCATGCTTACAGGGCGGGCAGATCAACAGAGACGGCCCTGTATCAGCTGACCGAAGTCATCCAGAGCACTCTGAATAACAAAGAAATCGCCATGTGTGCCTTCCTAGACATATCTGGGGCCTTTGACAACACAACTCACGTGTCGGTCGAAGAGGCACTCAAAAGGCGAGGGGTGAACAAAACCATTATTAAATGGATATATGAGATGTTAAAGACGAGAATAGCTGAGACGCAGGTGGGCAATCAAACCACCTCCGTTAAGGCTACTCGCGGAACACCTCAAGGAGGAGTAATATCTCCCCTTTTATGGAGTCTAGTAGTGGATGAACTACTCCACAGGCTTACGGAGCTTGGCTTCGAATGTATAGGCTATGCAGATGACATAGTCCTAATAGTTAGAGGTAAATTCTGGAATACCTTATGCGACTTGATGCAAGAGGGCCTCAAAACTATTGAACAGTGGTGCTTGTCAGTAGGACTAAATATCAACCCAACCAAGACCACAGTAATTCCATTTACCAGGAAAAGGAAACTTCCAACTACGAAATATCTCTCTTTACAGGGAGACATCATAGGATGGAAGTCTGAAGTTAAATATCTGGGAGTAACCCTAGATAGCAAACTTCTGTGGAACAAACACTTCGAGATTACTGCCAATAAAGCAACAAAGGCCTTGATGGCGTGCAGAAGACCCAAAACCCAAAAATACTGCGATGGATGTAGGTCATGATTGTGAGGCCTATAATAACTTATGGAGCAATAGTTTGGCATGTCAAGGCAAGGCAAACCTATACGAGGAATGCCCTCGATGGATTACAAAGGCTTGCCTGTGTCTGTATCACTGGAGCTATGAGAACGTGCCCAACTAGAGCACTGGAGATCATTACAGATCTCACACCTCTACATCTGGTGATAGATAGAGTAGCCCATGAGGCCATTCTAAGACTATCCAGGGAAGGTACTGGCCATGAGGGAATCAGGAATCAGAGAGCCTGGTCCTCTCTGACGAAATATATCCTGTCAGCGAACCTTCCCAGTGACGAGATGATAAAGAAAACTAGCATCGAGAAAACGTTCACCACGATGCTAAGTAGAAAAGAAGATTGGGAAAGGGAGTCTACATCCCAAGCCCTTAAGAAAAATACCATCAAATGGTACACAGATGGTTCTAAAACCACGACGGGGACTGGCGCTGGAGTATTCGGGCCTGGCACCAAATGCTCACTACCGTTAGGCCGCTGTCCAAGCATCTTTCAGGCAGAAATACTTGCAATCGAAAGATGTGTGGAAATGAACCTAGAAAGAAACTATCAGAAATGTGATATAGCCATACACTCTGATAGTCAGGCTGCGATTAAAGCACTGAGCTCCCATATCATCGATTCTAAGATAGTATGGGAGTGCCGAAGAAAACTCAACAAAATCGGCAAGAATAACAAGGTCTATCTAATCTGGGTTCCCGGCCACTCCGGAATCAAAGGAAATGAAGAGGCCAACACACTTGCCAAAAAAGGAGCACAAGCTCCTTTTATTGGCCCAGAACCTTTCTGTGGCACAGGTAAATGTACCTACAAGAAAGAGTTCCAAGAGAAGGAAGAAACCGAAAGAGAAAACCTCTGGCGGAGTCTTCCTGGGCTGGATCATTCCAAAAAGTTTCTTGGAAACTTTGACACTGCGAGATCTAAGAAACATCTGGATCTTAGCAAGAATATGCTACACCTGCTCACTAGATTCCTTACAGGACATTGCCGCCTCAGGAAGCACCTGTCGAGATTGGGTCTAGCAGAAAATGACGAGTGCAGATTCTGCGGGGAAGAGGAGGAAACTCCGGATCACCTGGTGACGGAATGCCTCGCAATAGCCAGCCAACGCATAAAATGCTTTGGACAAGAAACTGTCAGTAGTGAGGAAGTAATCCGCTTGAAGCCATCCCAGATACTGGAGTTCATTAGAACTCTGGAACTGGAGGGCGAGCTGTAGACATCGAAATAGCGAGAACAGCTCTGACGGGGGGCACAATAGACCTAAAGGTCGCAGTGCATTGAAACCCCCTTTCAATCTACAATCTACAATCTAGATTATTTTCGCAAAAGACTTTATAAAAACAGTATAATATCTAATTAAGTATAAATAACCAAGTGATAAGGATGTTTTAATAATAATAATTAGTGAAGAAATATAAATAATTAAACATTTATAATAGATTCTCAAAATGACAAACGTTTCTTTCCAAACATCTAAGAATACGTTTCTCCACCTATAAAATAGCTTTTCTTATTTCACGGGCATCTATCTTATCAATGCATTTAATTACGCGTTGACGCAGTTCATCTTTACTCTGTACCTACTGGCGTTGAATACACTTTTTTCTTCATATCTTTGCGTTTCAGATAAATTATTTTAAGGAATACCTCAAATAATGTTTGTTAAATAATAATTGCGTTTTATGACCATGATAACCAGCAAATACCTACCATAACAATGCTAGAAATAATTCACCTTAAGGAACATGATATATCATTTCAAAGGTATTTTGATTCTCCCTCTGATAAAATAAGAAAATATAGGGTGTTCTATTTGAAAAAACGCATTGTTGGGTCTTTATAGATGTGATGGAAAGATCAAGATTTTTGAGCGACCCTGTATAACATAAAAAGAAAATCTTCAATAATAACTAAGAACGAAGTATTTCTAAAGCTATTACTGGAATTTCATCGTTTCACAATTCTAAAATTCAGAGTAATGGGTTATTGATTGGAGCTCTGTTTTGAACAAAACAAAAGAAAATTAATGAATTCACTGGAAACTGTTAGAGATAGGTATGGGTATCTTTATGAAAGAATTACCAGAAGGCGATAGAGAATCTAATAAATTGATAATATATAGGGTGTCTCATTTGAAAAATCAAAGTTATTAATACTTTTTGATATAAGTAGCAACGTCGCAAGGCTGAAAATATTTTCAGTCGATAGATCTCTAGGTGTAATCTACATAATGCAATTTTCAGAACGATCCTACGAATAGTTTTCCTTAAACGTCTAAGGTACCATCGACCGTGAATCACCCTGTATATATATATATATATATATATATATATATATATATATATACAAACTCATGGCGTTTATGACTTTATGGTTTCGTACCTCAATCTAACAAAGCATATGCCCCAGATGCTGGGTAAAACAGCTAGTAATAATAATAAAACAGAAACGGGAAACGTTATTCACAGGGTATTAGGTAGGTGCGATGTGTTTTCCTGTATAAAAGACCTATATAACTGATTTTAAGGAAGTCATTCTATTGTTAAATAAGCAAAAATATTCTTCTAAAAATACATTCACTTCACTCTCCTTAGGACTTAAAACAATTTTTGTAGTCGCAAAAATATTGCAATAATTTTTCCCAGTACAAGCGTCAGTGGTTGTTTCATATGTTTTAAATTTGTGCTTGTCTGGGAACATACTCATTATTAGAATTTATAGTTATGCCATCGTTGATGGTCTGTACCGCCTCATCCGGTAATCGTTCATCTAGAATATAATCTATTTGAATGTTTTCGGCAATGGGAGCTAAATCAATGTTTATATTATTTAGGTCTAAGCCCTTACATGTTTCTAATCCTCCTTGAGATTCAAGTAGCAACAATTTAGATAGTTTTGCTGTCTGGTAGGAACTATCGGAAAGTCTATAAAGATTACAATGTGTCTGAAGGGCCCCGTGAATGTAGATAGTTGTTCTAAGTCACTCTCTGAAAACTGAAGTAAGTGAGTTAAAGTTGTCAAATGTTTGCGTAATCTAGTAGTGCTTATAAAATTTTGATTTTCAGTACTACTCTTACTAGCATGTTTATACAAAACTTTGGCACCGTCTATAAAATTATTATCTGTTGTATGAAATTATTATTATTATTCACAAAATTGACCCTTATATACAGGGTGATTTATTTAACGTGCCCATTAGAAGATTTTCATTTATAAATCGAGTTCGAGTTGTTATAAGTTATCTCTCATAGTTTTTGACATAAGTAATTTTCACTGCAAAAAATTCTCATGCCAGATGTCTATTCAAAAATTCATATCTCTCTTGTTTCTCTTGTCAAGAGGAAAAGCAAAAAGTTGTTTTTTTAATCGGTAGCCCAATGTTGGGATCTCCTTCAGAAGGCCCATCATTTTAAAAATTGTCTTGTTAACCACTAAAAAGAAAATTAAATACGTCAATGACAAAAGTTGAAAAAACAAAAATTTTTCTTAATAACTCATTCTTATTTTTCAATCGTCATTAGATAGAAAATTTAATTTTTGGGTAATTACACTCTATTATGTTTTTTTTTTCAAATCATAAATACGATGTTTGAGATTTCTTACAATTTTCTATGCGGATGTCTTTTTTACGAATTTCAAAAACATAAAACAATCGCTGTTACTGATACCACGTTTTAGCTGTCAAAATGATAGTTTTAAAAGTTGAAGTACAAAACCTCTGTTACAAAAATTCAAATGCATCAGTATTTGTTTCAAGATAGGAGGTGGGGAAATAGAGGTCCGTGACTTTCGCCGCCACGTTCGCCGGATTTGACACCACTTGATTTCTACTTATGGGGGAGAATCAAGGAAGAGCTTTATAAAACAGAACCTAGATCTCTATAGGATTTAAAAGAAAAGATGAAATAACAAGAGCCACAAATAATGCCGTCCAGGAACGTTTTGTTGAATGCTGAAAACAAAACGGTGGACACACAGAGCAAGTTTTGTTTTTGTGATTTGTTTTTCGAGCTCTTACGTTTCATGAATAAATGGTTTGTAGGTAAGGTAATAAAGGTGTCTTTAATGATAAACTCGATGCTAAACATTCACCTAATTATTTTGTTCCACTTGGGTTATTATTTTAATCCTACTGTTGAGTGGATTTTTGTTCCAGTAAGAATAAACCATGGCTTAAGAATGAAAATTTATTCCTATTCATTGGAGGTCGATACCTAATTCAATATTTTTTCAGAGCACCAACTAATAACGTCGGTCTAATTTTTTGTAAAAAATATTTATCAACAATAATATTAAAATTAGCTATTTTATTTTATGAAGTATTCAGTTGATATAGCAGTGACTTACATTCCTATTGATACTGAAAATGGATATAAGGTAGTTAGAACTGATTTTTTAATGATTTTTAAGAGTTTCATATTCTTTTTTTCCAATATAATATCTTATTTTTATTTAAACAAACTAAAGGTTGTAACAACATTTCAAGAAATATATATGATATAAAATACAAGGTGTTCCATTTAAAAATATTGAGAAAATATGTCAGTTGAGTTTTTACATACGCTGTAAGTACATAATTTATGCACTAATGTGAAAATGGGTCATTATTACAATACTAAATAAATAATAATATTAATAATAATAATAATAATAATAATAATATTGATGTGTCACCTAGTTAGAGAACATTCTTTGCATTTCTAATTAATTTCAAAATACGAATTGAACATGGACACGCTTAAAACTCACCCTGTATATGACCATACTCAATTTAATTATATTACACGGAAAATGTTGATATAAAATATTCAATAGATTTATCTTTATTTCGATCCATTGGATCCGTTGATTTCGAATTTTGATGCACTGTTTTTGATAAAAAAAAGTATTCTTTAGTTAATATGTTCTAGCTAATGAATAGTTTCTTATAAAAAAAAACTGGTATCACCATTCATTTCTCTTGAGTACGTCAAGATGGACAAGGATGGTGAAATTCAATTTTTATGTTGAAGGAACGGTTTAGCCAGAATATGAGAAAATATTTAGAAAATTTGACAACTCATAGTATTTAAGTTAGAGAGTAAGTATAATATATTTTCTAGAATTATTTAGTTTCCATAAAAAAAATTATAAGTATAAAGATCGATTTCGATTCAATCAATCGATTCAAGAAAATATATTTCTTATTAGATATTATCAAATTTGTTCCAGTTGCTCTTATATAGGTATATCGAATACAATTTACCTGAAGTATCTGTTGAATTTCAATTGCGTTTAAAAAAAGTTTAGTGTGTGATAAAGACGTATCTCGAATAAAATGTATCTTTTATTTATTTTTTAGATGTTTATATAAATGCAACAAACAGACATTCATATATTATGATCAGTGCCATAAACTCAACAAATTTTTAGTAAACAACCCAACTGGACATTTTCAATAAAATGGTATTAGATACCATGATGTAACATTTTTATTTAGATATTCTTACCTTTGCTAGTATTATTTGAAGAAAGAATAAAAGTGCATTGATATAATGATGTAGGGACAGAATCACAGCGTTGCCAAATCTGGACGGCTCAGGTTTGATGGTACAAACATAGATTTACATATATACATTTGTATATGTGACTGGCTACCACAGACCAACGATAGGCTTTTTGCTGAACTAAAAGTTAGATATTTCATACAAACCTGAGCCAAATATCGGAGGGAATAATTGGCGCGTACAAATTTGTCGGTTATATTATCAGGTGACAGGAGCGAACGTTTTGTATTGGATACGACTGGGTATCACTGTATACTAACGCCAATAGTTTTTTGTAAGATCTGAGTCTTCTACAAGGCAAAAACAACCCTGAGCCACATATAAGGCTCAGGTTTGTTGCTCTGGCTCAGGACTGCATGTACGATTTGTTATCACTGGCTCAGGTTCGATAGAAATCTCTCTCTCTCTCTCTATATATATATATATATATATATATATATATATATATATATATATATATGTAACGGGAATTTATATTAAAACTGGGTTCGATTTATTTTCACTTATTTATTTATACCAATAACTACACGACTATAATCACATTTACATTCACACTTATTTCTTGGACTATAACGACTTTCTACTGTCTATGTGATCTATGATTCGCTGACTATCTATCACAAAATTAACTATCTTGTCTATGCCATCAGCCTTATATATCTAACCTAAAAAGCTCTAGATGATTCCAGTGCTGTTTTCGTTGTTTCTGGAGGTTATTTCTCAACACATGGCTTCGAGAATAGACCAGGACTTATTTTCGTTGCCTCTGATGTCTCCCGTGTTCTCCGGAATGTGTTTGTGACATTTGTGAGTGTAGTCCATTACTCGGGCAAGCCTTCACGTTACACTGCCCACTTCTTAGCATCTGATCGTCCCGATCAGAATCATCCTTTCCCCAGTACAATCCTTTTGGATTGAAGCAACACATGGTAATTTGCACACCAGCGTTCTGGAAGATGTATTCGATAATGCTCCTTACAATCTTTCAATCTAGCCCGTCCAACCCGCAGCCTATTTTCGGAAGACCCAACTTATTGATGTCATAATTCCTGACTTCATTCCTTAGGCTCTTCAATGCATGCCAGATGTCCTTGTAAGTGGGTCTTCCTCTAGACATCTTCTTCGTAACCAAATAGAAGAGGTTCCGATTACCATCTGCTAGTCGCAGAACTTTTCCTACTCTTGGTCGTTGGGCTGACAATTCATCCAATCTTCCAAACTTCCTTTTAAACACCAGAGCAATTCTTCGGCAGTTTGAAAAGGTCTTGTTGGACCTCAACTTTCACACCGAGTCTGACCTTCTTCCGATCTGCGTAGTTGGACATGAAGTCGTTGAAACTGACATTTCGCTCCTCAACGTTCTTTTCTTGAAGAGCCACTCGTGCTTCCTCCTGGTTGTTCGATCCAGCGTATGGTGCAAGTCGGTTTATATGCACCACTCTAGGTTTTCCCCTTGGTAACTTTCGGATACGATAGATGACATCATTTATCCTCTTCATAATTTCATATGGCCCTTCCTATTGCTTTTGGAGTTTGGGACAAAGGCCTCGACGTCGTTGGGGATTATACAGCCAAACAAGGTCCCCCACGTTGAAGACTCCATCAGCTGATCGAATGTTGTAGTGGTGCTTCATTCGATCACTGGCAAGCTGGATGTTCTGTCTGGCTAACTGATGGACTTTATCCATTCTGGCTCTCAATTGGTCGACGTATCGTTCTCCTGAAACACTGTCAACTGTAGATCTATGGCCAAATACCAGGTCACAGGGTAGGCATAACTCACGCCCCAACATTAAACTAGCAGGACACCTCGACGACGGTCGATGCTTCTTGGTTAGGAATTGCGTACGCCTCTGTCCACTTTGTGAAGTAATCCATAGCTACCAGGATATACTTATTCCCATTGTCCGTTTCAGGAAATGGCTCCGCAATATCCACAGCAACTCGCTCCATGGGACTCCCAACATTATACTGCCTCATATGTGCCCGCTTTCTGCCAAGTGGTTCATTGCTGGCTGCACACACTTCAAACTTACGGCACCACTGTCTCACATCTTCTTTGCAACTCACCCAATAGAATCGCTCCCGAACCTTCTGCAGAGTCTTGGTGATTCCTAAATGCCCACCAGAGGCTCCATCATGTAGCTGACGTAGTACCTCCGGCACTTTGCTTCTTGGCACAACTAGTTGTAATCTGAATTCAGTGCCATCTTCAGACTCAAAGGTTTTATACAGCAGATCATCTCTTAACACAAAAGAGTCCCATTGGCTCCAATATGCTTTCACTTCAGGGCTTCGTAAGCTTATATCCTGCCAAGACGGCCTCTCCTTACGGCGCATCCACTCCAAGACCACTCTCAAACATGGGTCATTCTCGTGGGCCAGTTTCATTTGTTCGGGCTCCCACTCCTCATTCTCTACGGTTGTTCGTCGTATAGGGCAAAGCTTCTCTTCCATCTTCGAACAGTGGGTGCAGTTATAGTTGCACGGTCTTCTGAATAAGTCATCTGCGTTTCCATGAACTTTTCCTGCCCTGTGCTCGATGTCATAGTCATATTCCTGAAGACGTTCTAACCATCTTGCCATCTTGACACGTTCTAGTTTTTCCGACTGTGCCGCCTTCTTCTTACAACTGCGGCGTACGTGTCCTAGCTCACCACAGTTCCAACACCTTGGCTCTCTCTTCTTTGACTGCGCTCCCGTCACTAGCTTCCTTATCATTTCTAACAGGGACTCTCTGTTGGACTGATCTTCTTCCTCGATTGCTTTTAAACGGTGCCCTCGGGAAGTTTGGCTTGCGGCTTCTTGCTCCAACGCAATAGCTAGTGCTTCTTCTAGCAATTTTGGTCTGGCCAGCTTCAACGCCTTCTGCAGCTCGCTCTCCCTCAATCCACTTACAAATGTGTCCACCGCAATTTCATCAAGGAAGCTATCGGCAGCTGTAGGATATGCTAGTCGCACAATACGAGCTACCTCTCCCTCAAACTCTTGCAGACTCTCATTTGCATGTTGCACCCGAGATTGTAATTCAGCTTTATATACTTGCTGAAGATGGCTGTCTCCATAACGATTCTCCAACTTAGAAAGCAAGACATGGTAGTTTGCTTGACCAGCTGGAATAGACCTAAGGATGTCTGCTGCATCCCCTCGTAAAGCAGCGGTTAACGAAACAGCTTTCTGCTCTTCGGTCCACTGGTTAGCCATTGCCACTGCTTAAAATTGCCTTCGATAGGTTGACCAAGAGCACTTTCCATCAAAATTTGGTAGCTTAACTCTCATACTACCTGCGGCTAAGTCTGAAGTTTGAAGGTCTGGCTCGCATTTACATATTTTTGTACACTGCAGTGACCATTCTCAACTGCCATTCCCAATGTCTTGATTTTCTGTTGCAGTAACTCCATGTTCTTTTTTGTAGTGACAAATTTTTCGTCAACTGTTCTTGAAATTTCTTCAAACTTGTTCGAGACTTCATCGAATTTCACCCCAAATGTCCTGGTTACTTCCTCAAATTTTTCGTCACTTTTTCTAGAAATTTCTTCGAACCTTTTCGAGACTTCATCGAATTGCACCCCAAATGTTCTGGTTACTTCATTGAATCTTTCATTATTATTTCTAGAAACATCCTTAATTTCATCTTGAAGAGTTCTAGAAACTTCTTCAAACTTTTTCGATAACAGTTCTTCCGGAGAGTGGAACTCGAACACATCAGGATCTTCTCCATTTTCAATCAAATTGTCCCTTAACCGTTTCTGCAGGGTCGCTTTATTACCGGAATCATCACAATCCCGCTCCACCAACTGTTCTTGTTTCACGGTTAACTGCACGTCTATAACACGAAAACGAACAAAATTCTTCACACAAACACGAGCAAAAGTCTTCACATTCACACGAAAACAAACAAAAAGTCTTCACACGAAAACGAAATAAAGAGTCTTCACACTAACACAAAAACGAACAAAAAGTCTTTACACCAACACGAAAACGAACAAAAGAGTCTTGAACTTAAACTTAAATCTAACATAAGTCTCCAAAAACACTCAAATCTGCACGAAAACGCAGTATCCTAAAGTCTGTCCAATTTTATAATCACTGATCCCACTTCTGACTCCAATGTAACGGGAATTTATATTAAAACTGGGTTCGATTTATTTTCACTTATTTATTTATACCAATAACTACACGACTATAATCACATTTATATTAACACGACTTTCTACTGTCTATGTGATATATGACTCGCTGACTATCTATCACAAAACTAACTATTTTGTCTATACCATCAGCCTTATATATGTAACCTAAAAAGCTAGATGATTCCAGTGCTGTTTTCGTTGTTTCTGGAGGTTATTTATCTTTAGCAAAAAGAGTTCTATATTTATAAATTAATTTATTTATTTCTGTTTTTTTTTCGAGGTTTAGTTGATTTACAGATATATTGAAGTTTTCCGTTCCTATGTTTTCATTGAAGTTTATTTTAAACTCATCATTTATGTCAGCTTCAGTTTTCATTAGGACATTCGTGTCCTTATTTTCATCATTTAAGTTTTTATCTTTCTCAAGGTTTCTAATATTTTGAGTTATTTCTAATTTTGAATCTGGTCAAACTTTTGTATACAATCTAATCCAATTAGGAAATCATAGTCGAAATTCTCTTCATCTATGACAAAAAAATTAATGTCCTTTTCTTTATCAAAAATCTTTATTTTCAAAATAACCATACCAATTGTTTTTTTCACACCATTAATCGTTTTTAAATTTGCTTTTTTATTGTTATTATGTATTGGATTACCCTTTAGGGATAATAGCCTGGAAAAATATCATGATTTCAAGGTTGTTGCCTATCTTCAGTTTGCCGCAGAGCGTCGAGCCGCGGTGCTTTGTTTGGTAATCAATCTGATTGAACATTTATAGTGGTATTAAGCAATATTGTGACAATGTAATAAATTGTACGTATTGTCCTAAGCTTTTTAGCTTAGATATATAAGGCTGATGGTATAGACTAGATAGTTCAGTTGGTCATAAAGCACGGTCAGTGACAGTTAGTGATAGAACACATAGACACAGACAGTCGTTATAGTCCAGGAAATATAGTTTGAATATAAATGTGTATATAGACGAGTAGTTATTGGTGTAAATAAATAAGTGAAAATAAATCGAACCCAGTTTTATTATAAATCCCCGTTACATTGGTGTCAGTGTGGAATCGGTCAGTGAGTGATTATAAAATTGGACAGACTTTAAGAGACTGCGGTTTCGTGCAGATTTTAGTATTTTCGTGACTCTTTGTTAGATTTTTGTGTTAGTGTGAAGACTCTTAATTCGTTTTTGTGTGAAGACTTTTCGTTCGTTTTCGTGTGACTGTGAAGACTTTTTCTCGTGTTTGTGTGAAGAATTTTGTTCCTTTTCGTGTTGAATACTTGGAAAACTCTATTGACTAATTGACTTTGTTATTAAAGACAATTCAAAATGAAATTAGTGCAGTTAACCGTGAAACAACTAAAAGAACAGTTGGTGGAGCGGGATTGTGATGATTCCGGTAATAAAGCGACCCTCCAGAAACGGTTAAGGGACATTCTGATTGAAAATGGAGACGATCCTGATATTTTCGAGTTCCACTCTCCGGAAGAACTGTTATCGAAAAAGCTTGAAGAAGTTTCTAGAACTCTTCAAGATGAAATTATAGATGTTTCTAGAAATAACGAAAAATTCGATGAAGTCTAGAGAAAGTTTGAAGAAATTTCTAGAAATAATAATGAAAAATTCGAGGAAGTAACCAGGACATTTGGGGTAAAATTTGATGAAGTCACGAAAAATTTTGAAGACATTTCTAGAACTCTTCAAGATGAAATAAAAGATGTTTCCAGTAAAACTGTCAAAAGACTTGAAGAAATTTCAAGAACAGTTGAAGAAAACTTTGTCACGACAGAGAAGAACATGGAGCTGCTGCAACAGAAAATCAAGACACTGGAAATGGCAGTTAAGAATGGTAACTGCAGTGGGAGCCAGACATTCAAAGGCGAAGATGACTTAGCCGCAGGTAGTATGAGGGTTAAGCTGCCAAACTTTGATGGAAAGTACTCCTGGTCAACCTATCGAAGGCAATTTGAAGCAGTGGCAATGGCTAACCAATGGACCGAAGAGCAGAAAGCTGTTTCGTTAACTGCCGCCTTACGAGGTGATGCAGCAGACATCCTAAGGTCTATTCCAGCTGGCCAAGCAAACTACCATGTCTTGCTTTCTAAATTGGAGAATCGGTATGGAGACAGTCATCATCAGCAAGTATACAAAGCACAATTGCGAACTCTGGTGCAACGTGCAAATGAGAGTCTGCAAGAATTTGAGGCAGAGGTAGTATGAGGGTTAAGCTGCCAAACTTTGATGGAAAGTACTCCTGGTCAACCTATCGAAGGCAATTTGAAGCAGTGGCAATGGCTAACCAATGGACCGAAGAGCAGAAAGCTGTTTCGTTAACTGCCGCCTTACGAGGTGATGCAGCAGACATCCTAAGGTCTATTCCAGCTGGCCAAGCAAACTACCATGTCTTGCTTTCTAAATTGGAGAATCGGTATGGAGACAGTCATCTTCAGCAAGTATACAAAGCACAATTGCGAACTCTGGTGCAACGTGCAAATGAGAGTCTGCAAGAATTTGAGGCAGAGGTAGCTAGCATTGTGCGACTAGCATATCCTACAGTTGCCGATAGTTTCCTAGATGAAACTGCGGTGGACACTTTTGTACATGGATTGAGAGAGGGCGAATTGCAGAAGGCGTTGAAGCTGGCCAAACCAAAATTGCTAGAAGAAGCATTAGCTATTGCTTTGGAGCATGAAGCCGCAAGCCAAACTTCCCGAGGGCGCCGTGTAAAAGCAATCGAAGAAGAAGATCAATCCAATAGAGAGTCCCTGTTAGACATGATAAGGAAACTAGTGACGGGAGCGCAGTCAAAGAAGAGAGAGCCAAGGTGCTGGAACCGTGGTGTAAGAAGAAGGCGGCAAAGTCGGAAAAAATGGCATGAGTCAAGATGGAAGACAAGATTTGTACTATACGACGAACAACCGTAGAGAATGAGGAGTGGCAGCCCGAACAAATGAAACTGGCCCAAGAGAATGATCCATATTTGAGAGTGGTCTTGGAGTGGATGCGCCGTAACGAGAGGCCGTCTTGGCAGGACATAAGCTTACGAAGCCCTGAAGTGAAAGCATATTGGAGCCAATGGGACTTTCTTGTGTTAAGAGATGATCTGCTGTATAGAACCTTTGAGTCTGAAGATGGCACTGAAGCCAGATTTCAACTAGTTGTGCCGAGAAGCAAAGTGCCGGAGGTACTACGTCAGCTACATGATGGAGCCTCGGGTGGACATTTTGGTATCACTAAGACTCTGCAGAAGGTTCGAGAGCGATTCTATTGGGTGAATTGCAAAGAAGATGTGAGACAGTGGTGCCGTAAGTGTGAAGTATGTGCAGCCAGCAATGGATCACTTGGTAGAAAGCGGGCACATATGAGGCAGTATAACGTTGGGAGTCCCATGGAGCGAGTTGCTGTGGATATTGCGGGGCCATTTGCTGAAACGGACAATGGGAATAAGTATATCCTGGTAGCTATGGATTATTTCACAAAGTGGACAGAGGTGTACGCAATTCCTAACCAGGAAGCATCGACCGTCGCCGAGGTGTTGGTGAAGGAATTCTTTTCACGTTTTGGCGTTCCTCTTGAAATTCATTCAGACCAAGGAAGAAACTTCGAGTCAGCCCTGTTCCAAGATGTGTGCAGACTAATAGGTGCGATTAAGACCAGAACGACCCCTTTGCATCCTCAATCGGACAGAATGGTAGAGAGGATGAACCGAACTATGGGCAAGCACCTCTCTAAGGTTGTCTCAGAACATCAGCGAGATTGGGACCAGTACATCCATTTGTTCCTGATGGCCTATCGAGCGGCTGTGAATGAAACGACTGGTCAGACTCCTGCTAGTTTAATGTTGAGGCGTGAGTTACGCCTACCCTCTGACCTGGAATTTGGCCGTAGACCTACGGTGGACCGTGTCGCAGGAGAAGGATATGTTGACCAATTGAGAGCCAGAATGGATAAAGTCCATGAGTTAGCCAGACAGAACATCCAGCTTGCCAGTGATCGAATGAAGCACCACTACAATATTCGATCAGCAGATGGAGTCTTCAACGTGGGGGACCTTGTTTGGCTGTATAATCCCCAACGACGTCGAGGCCTTTGTCCCAAACTCCAAAAGCAATGGGAAGGGCCATATGAAATTATGAAGAGGATAAATGACGTCATCTATCGTATCCGAAAGTTACCAAGGGGAAAACCTAGAGTGGTGCACATAAACCGACTCGCACCATACGCTGGATCGAACAACCAGGAGGAAGCACGAGTGGCTCTTCAAGAAAAGAACGTTGAAGAGCGAAATGTCAGTTTCAACGACTTGATGTCCAACTACGCAGATCGGAAGAAGGTCAGACTCGGTGTGACAGTTGAGGTTCAACAAGACCTTTTCAAATTACCAGCTGACGTTTCTATTGCCCATTGTGTAGCGGAGGATCTACGTATGGGCCGAGGTATTGCTCTGGTGTTTAAAAGGAAGTTTGGAAGATTGGATGAATTGTCAGCCTAACGACCAAGAGTAGGAAAAGTTCTGCGACTAGCAGAGGGTAATCGGAACCTCTTCTATTTGGTTACAAAAAAGATGTCTAGAGGAAAACCCACTTACAAGGACATCTGGCATGCACTGAAGAGCCTAAGGAATGAAGTCAGGAATTATGACATCAAGAATTTGGGTCTTCCGAAAATAGGCTGCGGGTTGGACGGGCTAGATTGGAAGATTGTAAGGAGCATGACCGAATACATCTTCCAGGACGCTGGTGTGCAAATTACCGTGTGTTGCTTTAATCCAAAAGGAGTGTACTCGGGATAGACTGTTACTTCTTCAACAAGGGTGTTTGCCTGGCAGGAACCAAGTGCAGATTCCGCCATGGAACGAAAATCCAGCAAGGTACTACCAAGGATGATTCTGATCGGGACGATCAGATGCTAAGGAGGGGGCAGTGTAACGTGAAGACTTACCCGAATAATAAACTACACTCACAAATGAACTATACACACACAATGCAAATTCCGGAAAACACGGGAGACATCAAAAGGCAACGAGAATAAGTCCTGGTCTATTCTCGAAGCCATATATTGAGAAATAACCTCTAGAAACAACGAAAACAAACACTGGAACCATCTAGAGCTTTTTAGGTTAGATATATAAGGCTGATGATATAGACTGGATAGTTCAGTTGGTCATAAAGCACGGTCAGTGACAGTTAGTGATAGAACACAGACAGTCGTTATAGTCCAGGAAATATACTGTGAATATAGATGTGTATATAGACGAGTAGTTATTGGTGTAAATAAATAAGTGAAAATAAATCGAACCCAGTTTCAATATAAATCCCCGTTACAATACGTCAACTTGTAATTTCATGGAAGGAATTTTGGGGGCGGTGAGAAGCTATAGAATCACTTGATGAAAATGTACCATTAAAGCAGAATTCTTATACAAAAAAACATACCAAAAATTGTATCGGTGTGGTTCAGCTCTTACTGAGCATATGCGAAATTGAGTTGTTGAGTTTTGCGGAATATAGCTCACACCTCCAAAAGTTTTACATTGGGAATGTTTTTTGGGGATTATTATTCATGAGAAAGATAAAACAATAAGAAAAAGTCTAGAAAGCTCTATTTACCATAATGTGACAGACATCGTCTATTCTCACTGCTATCTCTCTCGAGAGAGAAGTACATGATGGATACATTCTAAACACCTTCTGTATCTGTCTTGACAGTCCTCATCACAGATTACTAGGAAATCAGACCTTTGATCACTTGATATCACACAAAATTGTAGACTAACCTCACATAAACAGGAATAATCTGTAGGACTCCATTTATCCCTTTTCATTTTTATTAACCACTGCTTCCTTCGGGCAGGATCTTTGGGAAACTTTTTCATAATGAAGTCTTTTTTGTCAGAATTACTGCAGCACAACTAGGCATTGTGAGCTAAACCTAAAATAAAACAACTTAACTATTAAGCCTATACAATAATACGAAATATTATTAGAGTTAGAATACTTACACGTTTGTTGACTAAGCTCAACCACTTACTGTACAGGCTAAATGGTCTTAACAATTTTGAAATAATAAATAATGACAATTTTAACTAGACTAAAATAAAACGCCAAAATCTTATGTCAACCGATGTAAACAAACACATAATTAGCCTCCTAATGGAGGACGAACCCATGTGACTTCAGCAGCCAATCAGAAATAAGAAATGCCTGTGTCGCCACTGTCATTAGAGTCACTGCAGTGGTAAAGAGCTTTCAGAAGAATACTTTAAGCAAGTTTAATCGAAATCCATACAGCGTTATACTCTTGAGAAAATCACGTTTTTTGGCTATAGCTCAGCACCCAGTGTATACAGAATTCTCATTCAGTGCCAGTGCCAGTATTGGTTCCAAACAAAATAAAAAAGAAAGCAACAAAATAGACTGATCCATTCCCGAGATGAGGCTGTCACAGACAGACATACTGACAGACAGACTAATGGCTGAAGAATGTTTATTAGACTGAAAAGTCAATATTTGTGAAAATTTCGATACCGAAAATTTCACACGATTACAATAGAGATGTCCAGGGGTCCGATTTTCAATCTTGTTCGAATTTATTCGTGCACTAATGTTTTCGGATAGTAATTTTCGTGTACGAAACGAGATTGGTATTTTTGAACCTCACACGAAATGACATTCGCATTCTAATTAGTTTTGATGTGGAAACGTTGTGAAATCGCATGAAAGGGCAGTAGTGAGTCATGCTAGACCGAGCAGAGAATAAAAACATTTGGATTTAATTCTTTATATTTGTCTATGAATTTGATAATCCAAGATTATGTTTTATTTGTGGGTTTTTCTGATTTTCCCTCAGTACAATTCTGAATTAAACAACGTAGATAAAGATTATTAAATTGAGGATCACTAATATTTATGCCCCGATGCTAAGGGTTTTGTAAGTCTATACAATTTTAAAAACTGATTGTCATTATAACTCTCAAATGAGTCTACAAAAGGGTGAAATCATCTTACGTTGCTCATTCGCCATAATTTATGCCTCTTCTAGTTAGTTTAAATTGTTAAATTGCACAAAATCTTTCATGTTCGCCATTTTTTACCTCTTTCGTAGACGAAATTCAGTTTTCGCCTACTAATACCCATCCGAAGCTTATTGAAAGAAAAATGTCGTGCACGAAACTTATTCGCACGCTCGAAAATACAATCATGAACATGAAAATTGAGAAATATTCGTCCACGAATGAATTCGAACAAGTTTGAAAATCGGACCTAAGGACTATAACATGCGCAATTTAAAAATGGCTGCTGGGTGTAAACAAACCGTCATTTAACATGGGATTCAAGCGTTTTTGGTGAAATTCAAACGTATTTAAAGAACTTTATAGTTTATGTGAGTGTAGAGAACTTAAAGACTTGTTCTTTAACTATAGAGAAACGTGCAGGCGTAAAACAGACGTAATTGGAATTAAATGTGTGCTTCCAGGAAGGAACCTTGTCGATTGCATTTCCGTATGCGTGTGTGAACATTCTAAGGAAACATAATGAATGCAAGAAGTGACTACTATTGTAAATTAGAAGCTGAACACCCTGATGCAGCTAATCGGCTTAAAGAAAAAATCAGCGCCATAGGAAATGTATATCCGTTTAGTATTCATGAAATGATATTAGCATTGATCCAAAAAAAAAACAGCATAACAAGTATGGATTTAGTCAGCTATTTGGTATTGACTACAAGTTTTTTACGAAAGAGCAGATGAAGGCATTCAAAGGTTTGAATGCATATAAGATTTTTCAAGCCGGCTTTGTTACAAAATATGGAGTAGCTAAAGTAAAGGACTTCAACGTTTTGCTGGCGACAGTAGGTTCTGTTTTTTTTGTGGGTAGAGTATATGTTATCTATTTCATATGTCTTATGCAGGTCAAATATTCTCAAAGACTGAATGAATCTCCGCTCTAGGTTTGGGTGATTTGTAGTTGAACACAGCAGGAATTTGAAAAAAAATTACATTATCGCGCTGCTACAATTCACCACACAACAAAAGAGAATATTCTTTGAAGAATTAGACGCGTTGGCAGATTAAAAACGTTTCCTTCTCAAGAAATGAACCATATTCTAGGCTTGTTTAAATGTATTGTTTAAACCTAGACGCCATATTGGATCTTCAACTGACAGCTCGTTGGACAGCCCCAAGGTTTCTAGATGGATTAGGTAAGGTGGTAACTTTTTGTGAGAGCGGATGACGTGTCGTCGGGGGTGCCGCGTGCCGTCTTTCTTCTTTGTTTACATGCTGGCTAGGAGTTCTTTTGAGCTTTCTTGGTTTAATTTTCAAGTTTGAAGTGTTTTATTTGATTATTTTCTTTTAAAAACTGTTGTAATTCGCTTCGCTGTGATTATTTGCATGGACTTAGAAGCTGAAAGCTTTTCAAAAAGTCATTTATTTTGTCCTATACCTTTGTGAGCTTGTGTGATGTTTTATACGTTGTAATAAGGAAAGTTTTATACTAATAGATATTTTGGGCTTATAAACAATCGTTTTTGTTCGTCTTAATATCTTGTTAGTATCCAGACATAATACAACTCATATCTCTGTCACTGTCTTGTTCAAAAGAAAGACAGGATAGACATACGAGTTACAGCATAAAATATGACTTTAACAGTTAGACAAGTATGAACTATGATACTTTATAATGACAATTGTTTGATTATAGGTGTTAAATATGCCAGGAGGAACTGTGTGCAGTGTGGCTACCTGCAAAAGCAATTCTAAAAAAGCTAGAGAAAAAGAGGAAGATCTTATGTTCCCTAGATTTCCAAACTACTCTAAAATTTAAAGGGAATGGGATTGAAAATATGCAAGAATAGATAAATTGAATCCGATTGAAAAAAGGCTTTGCAGTAAACATTTCCAGCCTGATGATTATGAGGATGAAATGCAAGCTAGATTGCTGAATTTACAACCGAAGAAGCTGTGAAAAGATGGTAAGTATACTAAAATCTCATATACTATACTTGCATAAATAACGACATCCTGTCTCAAATTAGAAATGTTATATATCTGTGCATGTATTTATCTAAACATTTTGTAATTTTGAAAATGTTTTACAAACTCTGTTCACTACTATTTAAACAAATTAAGATTTGCTGTTCTACCTAATAGTATTGAAATATATACGATCTGATGAATATATACAAATTATTCAGGTAAAGTGAACTGAACTGTAAATAAAATTAATGTTGTTTTTTCTTCAGAAATTCCATCACTGTTTTTGCCATCCTCTATTAAAATGCTAGTTGGTGATCGTAGTCAACGTATGCTTATGAAGGAGAGAGAGGCAAATGTTGGAAAACTACTACAAGACAGCAACATAAGACCCTCATCATCACCAAGATCATCATTGTTAATTAGTATCGCTTCATTATAAGTGTATTTTTAACATTCTGTAAACGTTTATTAATAATAATTAAGTACTTGTAAGATTTCTTGGTTTTTAACATGTAAACTTTTTCGAAATAAATTATAAATTTTTGGACTTGTTGTATTCATTATCTTCTACGAAATACACATTTCTCCTTGTAATGCTCGAAAAACGATTTTTTAAAAATACCCATTCAGGGTGTTTAAAATATCTGTATCAACTTGATGTTTAACTGCCATTTTGTGATTACGAATATTAAATTGGAAAATAAATTTCGAAATCAAAAATATTAGCTACCTATCTAGATAAAAACTTAGATACTGATTTAGATCACATGTTTTTTCTTGGTTCAACAGATCTGGCCACAACTTGTATAACAAAATGAAATAAATGAATATATACTTTATGCAATTAGTTTTTTAATCTATCACAAAGTCTAACTGTGATATTTTAGATATAAATAAATCATGTTTTCTTAAAGTATATACATATATACCAAATGAATCTATGTATTTCATTAAGGGGATAATTACGGACAATTTGGGAAGACATAGGCCTCGATATACTCATTTAAACTAATGGAAATACCGTCAAACCATACTGCTTCCTTCTAGTTCAAAGGCTACATATTCAAATAGGCACCCCGGGTGACGTATTTCCCGCGTTTGAATAGCTGGCGCTGATTGGTCCGAAAGTTACCATGCAACCTATATATCTAAAAATCTTGGGACAGCCCTATACTTTCCTTATACAGCTACTGTAGTAGCGTAGGAAAGTAAACATAATTTAATTTTGTTATTTCATTCATATTTATTGTGCCGTAACTCCTCAACCTCAATGTGACAGCAAATGACAGAATGTGAACGCAAACACAAAATAGTGTTCATTCAGACAATAAGCTCCATGAACAGCATCCGTAGTGTTTGCATTGATAGTGCAGATAGCGACTCCCTGAACACAGCCGTAGGTATATGAAACACTGTAGAAGACTGGAAACAGGAGAGTAAATTCATATGCTTCTCTATTGACATAATAACCGTTACCTTAAATATTTTTTATCTTCATTTATTTTCGTGATCATGATCTGCTGTCTTTTTTAAGCGAGAGCCGCTTGTCGCGCATGCCATGGGGCGCAAAGACGCATTTACAATAGATATACGTATGAAATTTTATACGATTCTTAGGGCGAGTCTAGAACAATTCACACTGGAGGAGTATCTCGCGAGTGGGGACACGCCGTATAGTGTTAACTGGGGTGGATCGATGAAATCGAGACCTACTCATGAGCAAAATACGAGTGCGCGCATTGCGTGACTGTTCGACCATCGTGTTAATGAGCAAAGAACGTGGCAAGCAAGAGTCAAGAAGTCTGCTTGATTCGTGTGCAATGCGAAGCGTGTGCAAGAAATGTCAAAAACTTTCAGTTTGCAAATGTAATGTAACGTGAAAACTCACCCGAATAATAAAATACACCCACACACAGACACGAACTCCAGAATATAAGGAAGGACATACTAGAACTCCAGAACATCGAAAATCGAACACACGAGAACTTCGAAGCATCGAGGCTAGATAGTATAAATACCCGCGTTAATTACAGAAGAGTTAGTCAGCTGAGCGTGTGCATAGAACAGTGAATATAAATAGAGCGCTAAGCGCTAAGTAATGCTGTGAATGCAAATGAGTATATAGTTGTCTAATTGTCAGTGTAAATAAATAAGTGAAAATAAATCGAACCCAGTTTAATTGTAATTCCCGTTACATTGGTGTCATTGTGGAATCAGTGAGTGACTGTAAAATTGGACAGACTTTAAGACGTTTTGTTAGATTTAAGTAAGTTTGAGTTTAAGACTCTTTTGTTCGTTTTCGTGTTAGTGTGAAGACTTTTTGTTCGTTTTTGTGTGAATGTGGAGACTTGCTCGTTCTCGTGTAAGTGTGAAGAATTTTGTTCATTTTGGTATTGAAGACTTTAGAAACTGTATAATTGACTTTGTTAATAAAGATAATTAAAAATGAAATTAGTGCCGTTAACCGTGAAACAACTCAAAGAACAGTTGGTGGAGCGGGATTGTGATGATTCCGGTAATAAAACGTTCCTCCAGAAACGGTTAAGGGACACTTTGATAGAAAATGGAGAAGGTCCTGACATGTTCGAGTTCCACTTTCCGGAAGACCTGTTACTGAAAGAATTAGGAAATAATAATGAAAAATTCGAGGATGTAACCAGGACATTTGAGGTGAAATTCGATGAAGTCTCGAAAAAGTTTGAATAAGTTTCTAGAAATCTTCAAGATGAAATTAAAGATGTTTCCAGAGCTACTGCAACAAAAAACCAAGACATTGGAAATGACAGTTAAGAATGATAACTGCAGTGCGAGCCAGACACTCAAAGGCGAAGATATAGGAGACTTAATCGCAGGTAGTATGAGGGCTGCCAAACTTTGATGAAAGGTGCTCCTGGTCAACCTATCGAAAGCAATTTGAAGCAGTGGCAATGGCGGTTAGATATTTATTTTCTTTACCCTGTATTAATTATTTTCTTTAATGTAGTCAATGGAAACATATGTATAAATAAGTATAATAAAAAATTTTGACTGACAGGTATAATTTGTTCCTCGACTCCGGATAAAAACATAACTGTTATAGGTAAATATTAAACATTTGGTCCTTCGAAGCATTTATCGAATCAGTCTATAGACAACATGTCAGACATCCGAAGAAGCCGCAGACTCGCAGACAAACAAAAAAAGCTAAGGTCAACGATGAAGATAGAGAGCGTACAAAGATTTCTTCTAAAGGATCAAACGTTGGACATGAGAATGACGACAAGAAGTCCATCATGGAATTTTCTAAAGCAGACAGCAAGAAGAAACGAAGCACACGTTTAAGGCAAATACAGAAAGAGTTAATGATACAAGCAGATATTAATAGAAAAGAACTAGAGCAAGAATTATTAAGGAAACAGCAAGAGGTACTAGACTTACAACTGGCTTTGAAACTATCCCGAATGGATTGCTTGTCTTCTTATGACGAAGAGGATGCATCTAAGAAGGTGTGAGGGTCAGTATTTGGTGCTCTCCAATAGATACAAAATCATGCTGCTCCAAGGTGTGTAATTCTTTCTGTTTTATCCCATTCGGATGTATATTCTACAGACGTCGAAAACTTGACAAGGCCTAATTTAATGAATCCTGTACCAGAATTTAGTAACCGTCACTGTCAAATTGATAACCATGACATTCGCAAGATTTTAACAACACAGAGTGTTCCGAAAGAACTTCCGGTTTTTAGTGGTGATCCTACCGAGTGGCCAAATTTCAAATATCAGTTTAAAAATTCCACAGCTTTATGTGGCTACTTGAAAGAAGAAAATCAAAGTAGACTTCAAAAATGCCTCAAAGCTGATGCCAAGAAAATGACTCAATCGTTACTATTTTTTCCAAAAATGTAGATAAAGTTATCGAGTTGTTAGAGAATAGGCTTTGGCGTCCTGAATATATAATCTTATTATTGCTTGACCGACTCAGAAAACTTCCAACTATCAAAGAGGAGAAATTAGAAATGCTCATAGAATTTTCAGATGAAGTTAAAAATTTTATATCCACTATCCAGTCTTTGGAAGAACACGAACATCTATACAATCCATTATTACTACTAGAATTGTTGAATAAGTTACCAACAGGTTACAAAATGAAATGGGTCAAAAATAAACTTGTTAAATTTGGTTCATGGTAAGATTCTAAAGCAAATGCCGCTTCACAACTTCAAATTCCACAATTTTTTTAGTATAAAGGTAGCAAAGAAAAGTTCAAAAATAGAGACATAATCATAGCTACGAAATTTGTGAATAAAAAGTGCATTTGCTGCCACAAAAACATCCATAATTTTTTGGATTACTACCTTACCACGGTTTGAAAGAATGCAGAAAAAGAAAGGTTGTAAAATTGACTGATGTAAAAGAGTTCATCATGTTCTCTTACAAAATTATATTGGTGAAAAAGAAACTAGGAAAACATACTCTAATTCTGAAGAGCACGAAGAAATTGAGACCATCTGTCATATTTTATCAAGTAGACGTGTTTTATTAAACAATATACCTGTAATTATTTCGAATGGTAAATAAAACGTTTTTACACATGCTCTTTTAGATGAATCTTCAAGGTCTTCGAAAACCTTTGTGTATTCAGTGGACAAACAACCAAACAAAAGAATAAGATGATTCAAGAATGGTGACCTTTAAAATTTCATCTCAGACAAGTATTGACTCCACTTTTTATTTACGACATGTGAGAACTATCAAAAATCTTTCATTACCAACGTGCAACCAAAAATTCTCATTTGACAAGATAATTGGCCGCTGCTAGAGCTTTTTTCGGGTTCGAATACTTGGATAGTTCTAGAACGATTCTTGAACTGCGCAGAACTGATTGCTCAATCGTTCAACACCTCGAACTGTTCTCTGATAGTTCATAAACTATCAACAAAATAAAAAACTGGAACACGGAATAAGACAAAACTTTGACAACTATTTCAAGAAGATTAACCTCAATTAATAAGATGCCATAGACTAATCAAATGTTCTTTGGCTTGTTTTGGGTATATAGATATGGCTTGTTTGTTAGTTTCATGTTCTCCTATATACTCTTTGGTTTTATGATTTGTCTGGTTTGTTGCGCTTGTGAATTTTATCAGATATTGACCATCAACATAGACATTTCGAGGATCAGAAATCAAAATAAAATGGATAGCGAATGTAAGTGGTGAATCTATTTAGTTATTGCAGGTTATTAAGATAAATTTGCTACTTCAGATTTCAACATGAATGATTTTGTTGTTATTGGAGATGGAGAAGGCCCCAAAGAGGATAAATTTTTCACAAGAGAAAGAACTCTGAAACTCATTGAATTATACGGGATATACGTGAAAAAAATAGGGACGTTTCAAGTTAAGTCCATGAAAAAGTTATGGGAGACGGTAGCCCGGGATTTATCGATTTTTTTCCAAATAACTATAGCTCCCAATAAATGCGAAAATCGATTTAAAGTTCTAGAGAGAAATTATAAAAAAGTTGTAGATAACAACAATAGAACCGGCAGAGGAAGAAAAATGTTTGAATTTGAAAAAGAGATGGATGAAATTTGAATGAATGAATCATCCAACAACATTGTTATCTAGTGATGGTATGAGCAACAGGTCAGTACCAGAAGAAAACAATATAATAACTGTACATATTCCTAATGAATCTGATGGGCCATCATGTTCACCAATATCGGAAAATGTGTGTGAAAATGTTGGCAATTCATCAGATTTCAATAGAAAAAAAGAAGAAACTCCACGATTATTGAAACGAAAGAGAATCGCAAGTTCAACATATCAAAAAAGAAATAATATTTTGCTAGAACTTAAAAATGGTTTGAAAGAATTTTATGATAGAAGGGAGCAAAGAGAAAAGGAAAAATTGGAAATAGAGAAGAAGAAGCTTTGTGTAATGGAAAAACAAGCTTCATTGGCTGAGGAATACATGAATTTTTTAAAAAAGAATGGAAAAGAGAACATTTGACTTTAAAGTTATTCAAATTTAAAAACTGTTGCCTCAAGACTGATTATTTCTTTTCAATATGTTTTTAAAGTCTAAGAATATTTATTATTTTACTGAAGAATATTTATTATTTTACTGTGCCAATATTATGTATGTTTAATGTTAATGTAGTTTAGACTTTTTTTTATTTATTATAAGAACATTTACCGTTTGTAGACTGTGAATTTAAGACTGTTTTCTAGTCAGCTAAAGAATATATTTTTGGTTGTTTTCATTTGTTTTTTTTAAATATTTAATGTTCTTTTGCAGAAGTTGTATGTTTTAAGTTTGTTATTTTTCTAGTTTATTTAGATATTTTATAGTTGAATAAAAATGTCAACTATCATTTTATTCAATAAAATAATATATAGTATTGTAGGCTATTGTTTTAATTAATTTAATAGTATATATGGCTTGCGTCCAATTGTTTTTAAAATTAACGTTTTTTTATTAAAACTTTTACAATTTTGAGATTCAATTAATAATTATGTGTGAACAAGACTGTCGTAGTAGTGGACAGAAAAATATATATTGATATTACAGTTAAAATAAAACAATATAGATATATCAGAAATTATATTAAGACCGACAATATTTTTAAACAAAATGATCAGTTTTCGTATAAGTACCAGAAATACGGATAATGAAAAAAAAATACTGCATTTATATGAAAAACGAAACTAACTAAAAAATATAAAAAAACAGGACATAATTTACAAATGAGAATGAAATCTGTGAACCAGTATTGTTACAAGTATTTTTCAGATATTTAACATTGCTGCAACATAATTCCTATAATTTTGCCCAATTTCGTCTCTAAAATCTTCTTGTATATTATGGTTCTCGGGATTTTCAATTGGAAAATCCTCGTAATTTTCAGTTGCACAAATCTCATTATCAGTACAAATATTATGCAACACACAACAAGCCCGGATAAAATGACAAATGAAATCAATATTCCTTGATTTTATATGAAATAATTGTTGGTATCTTTGTTTGAGCAATCCTATTGTATGCTCAACGAACACCCTACAATGGCTTAATTTCTTATTATAATTCTTTTGAGTGTTTGACAAATTACCCGTGTCTTTATAGGGGGTTAGAAGATTTCTCAAACATGGATAGGCACTGTCTCCTAAAATAAACTTATCTCCACATTTCTCAGCCAAATTTGCAAATAAGGGGCTATTGCGAAACACTCTTGCGTCATGTACGCTTCCAGGGTATCCTATAAATACATCCCGAATCTTCTTTTTGTCATCACAAACAAATTGCACCTGAAATTACAAAAAATTATCAGTGAATAGACAAAATTTCAATTCAATCCTCACTTGAGAATATATAGCCAGACATTATTACATTACACCTCTTTCTAACAAAAAATCTGCATCATTTTCTAGAAAGGTATCGAATTAAATTTTTCATACCTGTATTGAATGAAATTTTTTCCTATTCAAGTATGAGTCCGAATCTTCCTTTGGGGTATCAATCCGAATATGTGTTCCGTCGATACATACAATAGCTCCAGGAAAACCCATCTCAGCAAATTCTTGAGATATAGTATTACATTCCTCTACAGATGGCCATTTTATAAATTTGCAAGACAAATCAGATAAAAACCTAGTGACATTCTCAATTATGCCATGCAAGGTGCTTATAGCAAGGTTAAATCTGTCAGCGACATCCCTTATAGATGCTGCTTCATTACTCGCATACCACAAGAAAGCTAGAATACATCTTATGCTTTCAACTCTTTTGTAGCCTGTATCCTTCTTAGGGTACCAATCTGAATTTTCATAGGAATCCTTCAATTCTTCTACAATTCTTCTAGAAACCCTAAATGGATAAAAATCTCTCAATAAATACATTCTAAGATTGAAAATAGTTACTACTATCTTCAAAATGGGTAACATCTTAGTCTTAGGAAACATCCTTACCTAAAATGTTGAATGAACTGTTGCTCACTATAGAGGGGCACAGTCTCCTCGAAGAAATTTTCATTTTTGGGTGTATCTCCTAATACTTCCGGAATTATTACATTCGAAATAACTCCGAGACAAATTTCTTCACTTTCACTACTTGATGGCGACGGTGGATTCAAACTGAAAAATGTTTTCATCGGATCCATATTATCTATAGACTGAATGTCAACAATTCACAATCCAAAGAATCAACACAAAGTCTTGAGTATAGCCAAAATAAATATATAATAACAAAAGTCTAAAACAAGTGCAACTCCAATACAATAATAAATAATAACCTTGTCTGTCAAACATGAACATGCCCATGTAATGCGCATGTGTGAACAATAAGCGAAAAACAGTTCTTGCTATAATCCTGGTATCGTTTCTGATAGTTCCGGAACCATCCCAGAATAGTTCAAATATTAACCCGATCGTGAAGCGTCGGTTCGAGAACCGTACTTGAATTAGTTCGGTGAAACCCGAACATGTATATTTGAACTGCGCACACTCCTGACGGTTCTGGAACAGTTCTTATTCGAACCCGAAAAAAGCTAGAGTAGGGAGCAAAACGATTTCTGGACCCTGGTACGGACCTGTTCTAAGTAAAATTTTATTGGGGTGGGTTGTCCACGATAATTTTGGACATGAAATGAATGGCTCCAATGAAAATTCTGTTTGTTTTGTTTACTCTGTAG
This sequence comes from Crioceris asparagi, assembly GCA_958507055.1. Lineage (NCBI taxonomy): Eukaryota > Metazoa > Arthropoda > Insecta > Coleoptera > Chrysomelidae > Crioceris > Crioceris asparagi. Next base: position 47,526,417 of record OY293829.1, read on the forward strand.
AAAAAGACGAATTGGATATTTTGCACGATATGGTTAAGGAACAGTGGAAATTGGAATCTTTCGATACCTTCAAGAGACCCATGTCTTAAGAAGATATAAAAGCTCAAGATATACAAGAGACAACCTAGTTCTTCCAAATAGTATGGATAATGCTCTGAATAGAATCTGTGAAAAGGCGAATGGATAAGGATAAGCAATATGGAAAAATGTATTGTGAAAAAATGGATGATATGCTTAAGAAAAAATATATTTCAGAAATCACAGATGGAGAAGAAGTAACTAAAAATGGAAAAAATTGGTATCTACCACACTTTGGAGTTGTCAACTCAAACAAGCCAAACAAACTTCGTATAGTATTTGACGCTTCTTCAAAGTTCAATGGAGTTTCCTTAAACGACTTCCTTCTGACTGGACTTGACCTTAACATCATACCCGAAGATAAACTTCTCTATCAACAGCAGATGGTTTTCCGGTCCAAAATTTCTACAGGAAGATCCTGAATTTTGGCCTAATGAATAAACAACATACTCTGTAGAAAACAATGAAGATGTGGAAATTAGAAATCAGATCAACAGCTTGGATATATCGATTTATCGATAACTGTAGAAATTACTCCAGAAAAAAGGAGAACTGGAAATATCAGAAATAGATAGAGCAGAAAACGAATTACTCAAGAAATATCAATATGATTCATTTTATTATGAAATATCAAGTCTTGGAAAAGAAGAACAATTGAATAAGAAAAGTAGGCTGTATAGTTTGGACTATTTTATTGATGAAGAAGGTCTTGTTAGACTAGGAGGAAGGTTAAACAACTCGCTTCAGCTAGATGAATATGAAAAAGATAAGAAACACAAAATCACAAGACGTATAGTCCAGTTTTATCATGAGAATTCCAACCATTATGGCCAAGAAATTGTTGTTAACAACCTTAGAAGAAAATTTTGGATACTAAAAATGAGACAAGCAGTGCGAAGTTGCTAGGCAAACTGTCAACTATGTAAAAACAGCCTCCAACTAGGAAGTTTCCCCAACTTCCTCTTTTTCGACTGGAACCTACAGTTCGACGGTTCATAAATCTGGAATTGAATATTTTGGAACAATCGAGGTTACAGTCAAAAGGAGTCACGAGAAGAGCTATAGGGTGATTTTTACGTGTATGGTCACACGAGCTGTCGATTTGGAGATTGCCAATGATCTATCAACAAATGGATTCATGCACGTTATCATCAATTTAGCTGTAGACGCGGATTTCCTGAAGAAGTATATAGTGATAATGGAGGAAACTTCAAGGGAGCAGAGAAAGAACTCAAAGAGAACTTGGAGAGACTTGACCAAAAACAAATAATGCAATTCTGTTCATTAAAAAAGTGAAATGGTTTTTTAATCCACCTTTAGCGCCATTCATGGGAGGAGCATGGTAGAGTCTGATAAAATCCATAAAGAAGAATATGTTCGCGGTACTGAAGAGCCAATTCCCGAAAGAATACGTTCTAAGAACAGTATTCGCAGAAGTGGAAAATATAATGAACTCCAGGCCACTCACTCACGTATCCACTGACCCTAACGATCCTGAGGCCCTTACAACAAACCAGTTTTTAATTGGATCAACCTACTAAGCACTGCTCTGCACAGAAACAATCGAGAGGGATCTAAATCTCTAAGAAAAATGGTAGGCAGCACAGCAAATTACGGCCTTGTACCAGCATAGATGGGCCAAGGAATATCTACCTTCCTTAGCACGGAGATCCAAAATGGCACGATTGGCAAGAAAATGTCAGAATTGGGTACTTGACATAAATGGAAATTCAATATAAAGTGATGTTCAGACGATATTAGGTATTCCTAACATACCAAAAATCACATTCTGCAGGCTAAATTTCTCTTGGAATTTAAAATATAATCAATTTAAACAGTTATAATTTCAAACCCATTCTCACGTGGCTGCCAACGCCTATCAAAATCGACCAAGATAGTGATGTAATAATCAAGTTGATGAACAAATCCTCCTCAAAGAGAACATACAACATTGTATCTTCTCTCTGGTCAGATAGTGTTCTCTGCTCCATTCCTCCTTTCTTTAATATCGTGGGACACTAACTAAGGCAGATTATGACGTTGCAGCCGTTTTAAGAATTCAAGCGGAAAATTTAAAAACAATTTTTGAATAGGCAGAGTTTCTAAATTATACCCAGCTAAGGATGGGTAAATAAGAGTTGTTGTCATTATTACAAATCAAGGAGTAAAGATAAGAAGAGCAGTATCGACTAGATTTTTTTCTTTACCCTGTATTAATTATAGATAATCCATATACACTTTCTACCATATATAATGGTGTAGGGCTTACAATCTTTTATATCTGCACAAATTTTATGGTACTTCAGTGGCATCATTGCAGTTCGTCTCTCTCTTCTCCAGCAGTAGTGTGATTATTTTATCCCAGGTGTTCCTTGGTCGGCCCCTTTTGCGATTCTTCTGTATTCTAGCTCTCCATACTCGCTTAACAGGTCTGTTTTCGTCCATCCTCTGTACGTGTCCCCACCAAGATAGTTGTCTTTCTTGAACGTATTCTAGGGTTGGTTTTATTTTTAGATCTTGTCTTATATATGTATTTTTAATTTTGTATCTTTTGGTGACCCCTCTAACTCTTCTTAAGTACCGCATTTCCGCCGTCTGTATCTCACTTTTCTGCTGCTCTGTCAATACCCATGTTTCGCAACCAAAAGTAAGTACTGGTCTATATATCGTTTTAAAAACTTTGAGTTTTATATCTCTATTTATGTCTTTTTTGTTTATAAATTTTTTGTTCAGTGCGAAGTAGAGCTTATTGGCTTTTTGTATTCTGGTGTTGAGATCTATTTCTTGTTTCCCTTTTTCGTCTAAAGTTACTCCTAGGTATTGGAAATGATCTACTTGTTCTATATGGTCTACATCTATCACTATCTTCAGCTTTTCTATATTTTCTCCAACCATCATGACCTTGGTTTTGTTTTTATTTATTCTTAATCCATTTTCTTCAATGCCGTGTTCCATATGTTTAAATTGGTTTGTAGGTCTTTCCCACTTTCAGACAATATTACCACGTCATTTGCAAATGCTCCTTCGCTTATTGATATTCTTTCTAGTCGAGTCTGTCCTATTTCTAATTTCTTGGTTTTGGGTTTGCATTTTTTAATAATATCATCCATGAATATAATAAACAAAAGCCGACTAAGGCTTCCTCCCTGTCTTAGTCCGGTACTGGTTGTAAATGTTTCCGAGGCTATATTGTTGTGAAGGCCACCCATCTCTGGTATATTCTCGTAATTTTTTACAAATGAGATCTTTATTTTGCTCTTGTTTCATTTCATCTACCAGATATGGTTTGACTTCAAATGAAGTTGTTATTAAATTTACATAAACGTCCGTTTCGACCGCTAATTCGTCTTCTTCAGGAAATCCGCTATTTTCTGGAAAACATCGAGATAACGCGTCTGCTACGACTAAATCTTTGCGTGGAACATAATAAATTTCATAGTCATATCGCATAAGTCTTAATCGGAATCTCTGTAATTGCGGGGTTAGTTCATCAATCGGCTTAGTTTGGAGAACTTGGACCAGTGGCTTATGATCTGTTTCGATTAAAATTTTAATTCCCGAGATATATTCCGAAAATTTATCACAAGCCCATGTCAATGCAAGACTTTCCCGCTCGATCTGCGCGTACCGTTGCTCAGTTTTTGACAATAGTCTGAAAGCGTAACTTGCTACTCTCTTTTGTCCATTTTGATCCTCTTGAAACAGGCAATTTCCAATACCAAAACATGAAGGATCTGAGGAAATGGTTATTTTCTTTAACGGATCAAAATAATCCAAACATGGACTTGTCTGTAAAAGCTGTTTAATTTTTAGGAAACTTTGCTTTTGCGTTATACCCCAATACTGTCTGTACTTGTGTTATTATTTATGAACTTAATATTTATTTCGTTTTTGTATTTATCTGCTACTTCTTTATCTCTAGGTTTATAAGACTTTATCAACTTAATGTGAGTGCTTTTTCCTTGCGCCTTGTTGGTTGATGTGTTCTGTTTTTAGATTTTCTCCCGTATTGTCGTTATTACTAGATAGTGGTCACTTCACTCCAAATTTTCCAATAACAGTTTTGTATTCACTATCCTGTTGTCCAACTCTGCTATTGATATCTCCTATTAAATATTTTTTTCCATTAGTTTGGTCTATTATTCTTGCCAGTTCGTTCCAAAATTTATTGGTGGCTTTATCATCTTCATTTGGCCCAAAATTATTATTATTGATCTTATCTGGCATGTTTTATTATTTTTCATCTCTACTGTCAGTATGCGTTCATTCCATGGTACCCAGTTTTGTATCTGCTCCTCAATTTGTTTATTGATTATTCACCCATCTCCTGCAGCTGCTCTGTTTTCCAGTGATACTCCACTGTATATTAATATATTGTTATTGTGCAGTATCATCATACCTTGGCTTTTTTTTCGTTTTAGTTATTCCCAGTATATCAACCTCTAACTTCTCAAATTCCTCTTCTAGTTGATTTTCTTTTCCAGTAATGCTCTTTATATTCCATATTGCTATTTTCCATGCTAATATTTCCGTAGACTTCGCGAGTGTTTTCCGTTTATATTGTTTAGCATATCCTTGTCCATTGCTTTTGTTATGTATCGTTTTTTCTTATTAGTTTTTTGACGGAGAATTTCTTGAGAGCTTACTTGCTCCAGATACCCAATCTGGACTTCTGGTGGTCTTTCACTTACTGTTCTTTTTTTGCTGTTGATTTCTTCTTCTGCAGTGTATTGTTCATCATTTTTCAGTATTTCGAATCTTGTACTAGCTTTTGTTAGCTTTAATAAAATTGGTCTGTTTCTATCTACATCATGCTTTCCAATTCTTCTGGCCTCATCCAGTTCTATCTTCTTTTCAATGTTCTATCCAATTTTTTGAATCACTTCCCTTACCTTGTCCACTATTTCACTCTGTTTTTCATTGTTTTTGTTCTTGATTCCCTTTATTATGATATTTTTCCTTCTGATTTCCCTCTCTAGTTTTTGTATTTGCTCTTCTTGTTTCTCTACTTTATCTTACAGCTCTAAGTTATCTGCTTTTATCTGTTTTATCTCTAGTATCAAGTTAGCCATTGTGTCTTTCATTTGTATTATGTTTTCGTTAATTTGCGAGAATATCACCTCAATTTTCTGCATATTTTTCTATATTATTTTCCCTCGCTGTTGATCGCGTAGTAAGAGTAGTCTCCGGTCGACCCGTCAGAAGTCTAACTCTTCTCAATCTTCAGCTATATATTCTATTGATCCGGTTGATATTTCTTTTTAATTTATTTGATTTTTTATTGGATCTTGCAACACCGCTTAAAAATCCAGTGCGGTCAATGTACATTCGACGATGATTTGTTTATATGGACAGTTGACCTAGATTTAATTATTATTAATTATTTCTACTTATCTTACTTGTTTCTGTCTATTTTTTTTGATTTGCTCACTTTACTCTAACAAAAAACACTATCAGTTCAATATCTTATCAATGATTGTATATAATTTGCTCTGTACCGCTTGATTTTAATGTTAGATTTAGGAGACAAGTCATATACGTGCGCTTCACTCGCTTGACAACAAACATATTAATTATTTTCTTTAATGTATTTAATGGAAACATATGTTTCTATGTATAACTGTTATAGTTAAATATTAAACAATGGCTAACCAGGTCTATTACGGCTGGCCAGGCAAACTACCAAGTCGTGTTTTCTAAATTGGACAATCGGTATGGACACAGTCATCTTCAGCAAGTATACAAAGCACAATTACGATCTCGGGTGCAACGTGCAAATGAGAGTCTGCAAGAATTTGATGGAGAGGTAGCTCGTATTGTGCGACTAGCATATCCTACAGCTGCCAATAGCTTCCTAGATGAAATTGCGGTGGACACATTAGTAAATGGAATGAGAGAGAGTGAGCTGCAGAAGGCGTTAAAGCTGGCCAGACCAAAATTGCTAGAAGAAGCACTAGCTATTGCTTTGGAACATGAAACCGCTAGCCAAACTTCCCGAGGGCACCGTGTAAGAGCAATCGAAGAAGAAGACCAATCCAATAGAGAGTCTCTGTTAGACATGATAAGGAAGTTTGTTAAGATAGCGCAATCGAAGAAAAGAGAGCCAAGGTGTTGGAACTGTGGTGAGCTAGGATATGTACACCGCAGTTGTAAGAAGAAGGTGGCACAGTCGGAAAATTAGAACGTGTCGAGAGGAGGGGCAATTGTCGATCTGTAGAAATAGTGCCCCAGTAATTACGGTCAACGTGTCCTCTTCTGGCGGAGCCTTGAGTTTATACATCGATGGTCGAATCAATGGAGAAGACAGATCACTCCTAATAGACACCGGTGGAACAAGAAAAATAGCAAGGCCAGAGCTCATCACAGATCATTCCCGGATATTACCAACAAAGATCCAACTCAGAACAGCGACTGGAGAGACAATAAGAACACACGGTGACCATCAGCATTGACAAGATCACCATCAAGCACAGAGTTTTAATCGCTGACATATCTGATCTGTTTATTTTGGGAATGGATCTTTTGAAGAAGCTTCGGGCTGTGTTGGATGTCAAAAATGGTACTTTGAAGATCGGCAATGAAGAACTGCCCTTTCACGATGCTAACGAAGATGTTATCCGATTGATAACGACTAGTGACGTAATGATACCCTGCTATAGTGAAAAAATATTGATGACCAACCTGGACGGGTACTGCAAACCTGGAAGTCTGAGACTGGTAGAAGAAATTAATAACACGGAATTTCTGACAGCTAAAGCTCTTGTTTGAGTAGGAGATGTCGTTCCTGTTAGAGTAATGAATCTAAAGCAGAACCCCATCAAGTTGAGCAAGGGAAGTATGGTAGGAAATTGTGTTCCTGTATCAGCGATATGCTCTGTAAGAACGACCAGTAAACCATCCAGGACCAGATACTAGAAAGAACTGGTTGATGTGGTCATCAAGACTTAGACGAGAAACAATTACGAAAAATGAGACATATGCTTTTGGAATTCCAGGACGTGTTTTCAATGGCAGAAGAATGCAAAAGTAAAACAAGTATATCGTAAATAGTGACTCACAAGATAAACACGGGGAGCGCTCAGCCAATAAGATAGCAGCCAAGAAGACTTTCATTGGCCAAAAGAGACGAAGCCGAGAAAACGATTCAAGAAATGAGCAAACAAGGAGTCACTGAGCCATCAAACAGTCCATGGACCAGTAGTGCTCGTGAAGAAAGAGGATGGTTCTACAAGATTCTTTGTAGATTACCGACTTGTGAATTCAGTCACTAAAAAGGATAGTTATCCGTTAACCAGAATAGATGACACCCTAGATAATCTCTCTGGGTCACAATGGTTCTCTACACTAGATTTGAAAAGTGGATACTGGCAAGTTGGAATGGATCCCGCAGATCGAGAAAAGATGCTTTCTTGATAGGGTCAGGGTTCTGACAATTCATTGTGATGCCTTTTGGACTATGAAATTCTCCCGCTACATGTGAGAGGCTCATGGAAGCAGTTTTGAGAGGACTGACATGGCAAACCTACCTAGTGCATTTGGATGACGTAATCGTGGTAGGAAAATCATTTGAGGAACACTCCATGAATTTAAGATAAGTTTTCCAACGATTACGTGAAGCCAACCTGAAGCTGAGTCCTAAGAAATGTCATCTGTTCCGACGTAAAGAAAGATATCTGGTTCACGTATCTGGGGACGGCGCCACGGCAGATCCAGTAAAGATAACAGCTATTAAGGAATGGCCTATTCCCAAGAACAAGCATGAGATTAGAAGTTTTCTGGGCTTGTGTAGCTACTAACGGACGGTTCGTGAAAGGTTTTGCTAACATCGCTAAGCCTTTAATTAAATTAATAGAAGAAGGTAAAGAATAATACTGGAATGACGAGTGTCAGTGAGCTTTTGAACAACTGCAAGAAGCTCTTATCAGCGCACCAATCTTGGGCTATCCAAGGCATGACGGAAAATTCGTGTTGGACACAGATGCCTGTAATACAGCTATTGGTGCTATCCTCTCTCAGATTTAAGACGAGCAGGAGAAAGTGATTGCCTACATCAGCAAGGTTTTTTTCGAAATCAGAGAGGAATTAATGCGTTACAAGAAGGGAACTGTTGGTGAAACCCTGCGAACTCTTTCATAAGTATTTGTATGGTCGCCGCTTTCTAGTTAGAACTGACCATGCAGCGTTGAAGTGGCTCCTGCAATTCCGGAATCCTGAAGGTCAAGTGGCAAGATGGTTAGAACGTCTTCAGGAATATGACTATGACATCGAGCACAGGGCAGGAAAAATTCATGTGAACGCAGATGCCCTATCCAGAAAACCGTACAGCTATAACTGCACCCACTGTTCGAAGATGGAAGACAAGCTATGTCCTATACGACGAACAACCGTGGAAAATGGGAAATGGCAACCCTAACAAATGTAACTGGCCCAAGAGGCCGACCCATGTTTGAGAGTAGTCTTGTAGTGGATGCGTCGTAAGGAGAGGCTGTCTTGGCAGAATATAAGTTTACGAAGCCCGGAAGTGAAAGAAGATAAGCTAATGGGACTGTCTTGTGTTAAGAGATGATCTGCAGTATAGAACCTTTGAGTCTGAAGATGGCACTGAATCTAGATTACAACTAGTTGTGCCATGAAGCAAAGTGCCGGAGGTACTACGTCAGTTACATGATGGAGCCTCGGTGGGCATTTTAGAATCACCAAGACTCTGCAGAAGGTTCGAGAGCGATTCTATTGGGTGAATTGCAAAGAAGATTTGAGACGCTGGTGCCGGAAGTGTGAAGTGTATGCAGCCAGCAATGGACCACTAGGCAGAAAGCAGGCACCTATGAGACAATATAATGTTGGGAGTCCCATGGAGAATGGGAATAAGTATATCCTGGTAGCTATGGATTACTTCACAAAGTGGAAAGAGGCGTACGCAATCCCGAAATAAGAAGCATCGACCATCGCCGAGGTGTTGGTGAAAAAAATATTTTCACATTTTGGCTTTCCTCTTGAAATCCATTTGGACCAAGGAAGAAATTTCGAGTCAGCCCTGTTCCAAGGTGTGTGCAGACTAATAGGTACGAACACGACCAGAACGCCCCCTTTATGCGTCCTCAATTGGACGGAATGGTAGAGCGGATGAACCGAACCATGGGCAAGCACCTGTCTGAGGTTGTCTCAGAACATCAGAGATTGGGATCAGCACATCCATTTGTTCCTGATGGCCTATCGGGCGGCTGTCAATGAAACAACTGGTCAGACTCTTGCTTGTTTTATGTTGGGGCGCGAGTTACGCCTACCGGTGACCTGGAATTCGGCTCTATACTCCCCAACGACGTCGAGGCCTTTCTCCCAAACTCCAGAGGCAATGGGAAGTTCCATATGAAATCATGAAGGAAAAGGAAGGAAAACCTAGAGTGGTGCACAACAAACCGACTCGCACCATACGCTGGATCAAACAACCAGGAGGAAGCACGAGTGGCCCTTCAAGTTCATGTCCGACTACGCGGATCGGAAGAAGGTCAGACTCGGTGTGACAGTTGAGATTCAAAAAGATCTCTTCATACTGCTAGCCGACGTTCCTATTACCCACTGTATAGCGGAGAATCTACGTATGTACTGAGGAATTGATCTGGTGTTTAAAAGGAAGTTGGAAAGATTGGATGAATTGTCAGCTCAACGACCAAAAGTGGGAGAAGTTCTGCGACAAGCAGATGGTAATCGGAATCTCTTCTATTTGGTTACGAAGAAGACGTCTAGATAAAACCCACTTACAAGGACATCTGGTATTCACTGAAGAGCCTAAAGAATTATGACATCAAGAAGTTGGATCTTTCGAAAATAGGCTGTGGGTTGGATGGGCTGGATTGGAAGATTGTAAGGAGCATGATCGAATACATCTTCCAGGACTCTGGCGTGCAAATTACCGTGTTTTGTTTCAATCCAAAAGGAGTATACTCAGGAAAGACGATAGACTGTTACTACTTCAACAAGGGTGTTTGCCTGGCAGGAACCAAGAGCAGATTTAGCCATGGAATAGAAATGAAGCAAGGTGCTACCAAGGATAATTTTGATCGGAACGATTAGATGCTAAGGAGGGGGCAGTGTAACGTGAGAACTCACCCGAATAATTAAATACACACACAGACACGAACTTCAGAATAAAAGGAAGAACATGCTAGAACTCCAGAACATCGACAATCGGACACACGAGGACTTCAAAGCATCGAGATTAGGAGGTTAGATAGTATAAACACCCTCGTCAATCACAGCTGAGCGTGTGCATAGAACAGTGAATATAAATACAGCGCTAAGCGCTAAGTAATGCTGTGAATATTAATGTGTATATAGATGCCTAATTGTTAGTGTAAATAAATAAGTGAAAATAAATCGAACCCAGTTTATTGTAATTCGTGTTACAATTTTACAATTACAATTACAATTTAATGTATTTTAAATAAACTTTTGCTTTCTGATGTTGGAAAAAGCTTGGTGTGATAAAAAGTGACAATTGTCACTGAATGGATTTGAAGTTAGAGAAGTTTTTATTGTAAATAATGTCGGGATTGAAAAATATAGATATTTAAAATTGTTCCTTGTACCTCGGCCAGAATATTGCTTTTTAATTCTGACTTCATTTTGCGAAGAAAAATAGGAATTTATATTATCATTGCTGTTGCTATTATCTTAATGATATTTTTTTATATATTCGACAACACAACAAGTGAATAAAGGGGCAAATCAAATGAATCCAACTAAGTACACATAACAAACATGCAGGTGTATTTGATGATATACAACAGAGTTTGCATTGCGTTAAAATACCAAGTGAGCGATGGGCCATAGCTATGAGCATCATTGAATTCAGAACATTTCTAAAAGTAAAAGAAGATTTGAAGACATTATTATTACAAAAATGGACGCGGGTAGATATACAAGGAGTGTTCTAGGACGGAAGTGACGTCATAAGCGTGGGAAATTCAAATTTGACAGCTGATACGTGATAGATAACAAGATGGCGGATTGACAGGTGACAGATGCCAGTTGACATGTGACATGACAGTTGACAAAATGGCGGCTAGAGCATAAACAGTTGGTAGTAATCATAGAACAGAAACATTTGACAGTTGACATGGATTACGGTCAACCATGGAACACAAACTTCTGACAGTCGACACGGAACACAAACAACTGACAGTTGACACATATTATTGACAGCTGGCATGGAATACAAAGAATTTGTCAAGGTGCACATGCATACAAAGAACATAATCATCCACCATGAAACTGATATTCCAATATTTGATGCGTGACGCAACTCTTGAATTAAATAAATATTTCTGAAAAAAAAGCTTGCTGGCGACGGGGATCGAACCTACGATCCTTCACATATAATCAAACACCTCTTCCACTATGCCATAGGCATTCCCTATGAAGGTTGAATTTGAATTGTATATTTGATTCCAAATGATGTCACACAGGATGCTGACTAAGGAAATTGATAAGTGATAAGCGTTTTACAGTGACAAGTATGTTGTTTGTTATATACAGGGAAAGATAAAAAGAAATAAAAATAATTTTATTGTTGCGCGGGGCATGGACATGAAGCATGTATGCATGGAGGGTGGAAAATTGAATTTTATGAAAAATACAGGGACAGGCATGTTGTTTGATATATACAGGGTGATACATAAAGAAATAAAGATAATTTTTCTGGAACTTTGACATGGTGGATTTCTTTGTCGTTTGGAATATACAGAGGTGATACAAAAAGGAATATAAACAATTTTATTGTAAATTTGACATGGTGGATTTCTCCTGTGAGCATGAGGACATTAAGCATGCGAGGTGTGAAGGAATGGAGGATGGACCATGAAGCATATAGGCAACACCAAGTTTAATGCAGTAGATTAGTGTTTTGCCAAAAACTAAGCACTTCCGGTAAAAAACAAATGCTATAGAAATAAAAATGGTAGATTTGGATTGTACGTGACACGTAGATGCCAAATCTGCAATAAAATGACCACTTCGGTCACTTCCGTTCGTCCGATTTTGATGAAACGGGTATCACTGGCACTGACAACATTTAAGCACTTTTGGATGCCAGAATGTCATAGGAAGCTAACTTCGCCAATATGAGAGACAGAACTGTGAGAAAAGTTTCAAAAAAGACCATGGAAAGAGTACTCAAAAAATATGATGAAAACCAAAAAAAAAATCTCAAGCTAACCATTCATTTGAAAAAACGATATAACATATTGTATAAAGTCACTCTGCCACGGTCGGTCAAAAATCTCTTCCACTTCCAGTTACAAACAAAATGATTCAGCAGTAGATCATTCAATGCATTCAAAAAGGTACATGACCAAGAAAACTAAAACATAACGAAGAACTCAAATCATTCTACAACAGAAAGACAACCTTTCCGTAGTTCCAGAGTTTTTTTTTAAGGAAAATACGCGAAATTCAGTAGAAGATACGCAAAAACGGTAGAAAAGCGTAAGAAAATATCGAAAACGAGAGAAATTCAACGAAATATGATGGAAATATAGAAATAGATGACGAGATACGCTGCAAAAAGAAGACCACCTTCCAATATGATTTAATAATAATCTTGTAAAATAATGCTGGCACATGCATCGTCGTTGTTATTTGTTTCTTCTTATCATCGTTTTTTTTAATATCTTTTCAAAATTCCAATTGATTTATATAAGATTGAATGTAATTCATTGTTTCTAATAATATTTCAAAAAAATAATGTACCAGAAATCTACAATAATGTATGAAAAAGTTAGATAAGTAAAGATGTTTGTCTGTTAATATGTCTATCTGTCTGTATCAATCTGTTTCATAATAAAAATATTGAACGATATACCAGATATAAACAAAAATGCCTATATCTGTCTCTCAACAGAAATCGGTCCGGTTGTCTATAGCTATATATGTCTACCTATATATATATATATATATATATATATATATATATATATATATAGTTATAGCAAAACGTACATGCAGTCCTGAGCCAGAGCAACAAACCTGAGCCGTTGTCTTTTAGAAGACTCTTACATCTTACAAAAACTATTGGCGCTATTTTCCAGTGGTACCTAGTCGTATCCAATACGAAACGTTCGCCTGATTATTCCGTCCAAAATTTGGCTCAGGTTTGTATGAAATATATAACTTTCTAATTTTTAGTTCAGCAAAAAGCCTATCGTGGGTCTGTGGTTGCCAGTCACATATACAAATGTATATATGTTAATCTATGTCTCTACCATAGACATCTGAACACCTAGACGAAGCATTTCATTCATAACATTTATCCAAAGGCGATCTGTTATTGTTAGAGAATTGTTTTGGTATTTTCCATGTGTAAGAGAGAGACAAAATTTTCCTATAGGAAATTTCGGCAACAGTGTACCTAAGTAGAAGCATATAAATTCGTAAAACGTAGTAGCAACACTCAAATTATGAATGGAACAACAAACAACAATTTTCCGACTAGCGACGAAAGCTTGCGAATTCATACGGACGCCAAAATTATATTTTCTTGTGTTGTCGCACTTAACTCAATCGATCGATATCGACTGAGGATTCCCTTATTTCACAAATGAAATTTTTTATTTTGTGTTGTAAAATATAAATTTGGATACAACTTAATCTGCAGGTGTTTCTGAATAATCAGTAATAACTATTTCAACGACCACCTTTCAATTACGTCTGAATTTCTTTGATTCTTACTCGATAAATCAGAAGTTGCCATAAAAAATAAGAAGCTTGGCAAATATATTAGTCGTATCAGTCGTACACGAACCATTATGGACCAGAAGAATAATGGTCTTGAGATGTTGGATCGCTCTAAAACAGGCTATGCGTGGTCTAGGTGTTCAGATATCTATGGTTTCTACCATCAAACCTCAGCCGTCCAGATTTGGCAACGCTGTGATTCTGTTCCTACATCATTATATCAATGCATTTATCTTCTCTCTTTAAATAATACTAGCAAAGGTAAGAATATCTAAATAAAAATGATACATCATGGTATCTAATACTATTTTTTTGCAAATGTCTATTTGCGTTGTTTACTAAAAATTTGTTGAATTTATGGCGCTGATCATAATATATGAATGTCTGTTTGTTGCATTTATATAATTATCTCAAAAATAAAAAAAGATACATTTTATTCGAGATACGCCTTCATTACACACTAAACTTTTTTAAACGCAATTGAAATTCAACTAACAGATACTACAGGAAAATTGTATTCGGTATATATAAGAGCAACTGGAACAAATTTGATAATATCTAATAATAAGAAATATATTTTCTTGAATCGATTGACTGAATCGAAATCGATCTTTATACTTATATTTTTTTATGGAAACTAAATAATTTTAGAAAATTTTATTTGCTATTATATTTACTCTCTAACTTAAATACTATGAATTATCAAATTTTCTAAATATCTTCTCATATTCTGGCTAAACCGTTCCTTCAACGTTAAAATTGAAAGTCACCATTCTTGTTCATCTTGACGTACTCAAGAGAAATAAATGGTCATACCAGTTTTTTTTATAAGAAACTATTAGCTAGAAAATACTCGTATGAACTAGAGAATACTTTTTTTTATCAAAAACAGAGCATCAAAATTAGAAATCAACGGATCTAAGGGATCGAAATAAAAATAGATCTATTGAATATTTTTTATCAACATTTTCCGTGTAATATAATTATATACAGGGTATGTTTTAAGTGTGTCCACGTTCAATTCTTATTATTATTTATTTAGTATTGTAATAATGACCCATTTTCACATTATTGCGTAAATTATGTACAGCGTATGTGAAAACTCAACTGACATATTTTCTCAATATTTTTAAATGGAACACCTTGTATTTTATATCATATATATTTCTTAAAATGTTGTTACAACCTTTAGTTTGTTTAAATGAAAATAAGATATTATATTGGAGAAAAGAATATAAAACTATTAAAAATCATTCAAAAATCAGTTCTAACTACCTTATATCCATTTTCAGTATCAATAGGAATCCAAGTCACTGCTATATCAACTGAATACTTGATAAAATAAAATAGCTAATTTTAACTGCAAGAGTCATATTAAGTAGGCTGTGAAAAAAATAGCATAAAAATATTATTTAGGTACTTGTTTAATAATATTGTAACGGGAATTTATATTAAAACTGGGTTCGATTTATTTTCACTTATTTATTTACAACAATAACTACACGCCTATATACACATTTATATTCACACTTATTTCTCTGACTATATACGACTTTCTATGATACTATGATCTATGACCGATTGTGATCTATGACTGACTGACTATCTTTCACTAACTGTCAACGTCCGTGGTCGACTGTTTATATCCACTTAACCTCCTATCTCGAATCTTCTCGTTCGTTCTAATATATTGTTCTGGATGTATTTCCCAATATATTCCTTCGAGAGTAATCGAGGGGTTTCTGGGGCTCCAGAGTGTTCTTCCAGATATTTGTGTGTGTGTGAGTGTCTTTATTCGGGTAAGTCTTCACGTTATACTGCCCCCTCCTTAGCATCTGATCGTCCCGATCAGAATCATCCTTGGTAGTACCTTGCTGGATTTCCATTCCATGGCGGAAACTGTACTTGGTTCCTGCCAGGCAAACACTCTTGTTGAAGAAGTAACAGTCTATCGTCTTTCCCGAGTACACTCCTTTTGGATTGTAGCAACACACGGTAATTTGCACACCAGCGTCCTGGAAGATGTATTCGATCATGCTCTTTATAATCTTCCAATCTAGCTCCTCCAACCCGCAGCCTATTTTCAGTCATAATTTCTGACTTCATTCCTTAGGCTCTTCAGTACATGCCAGATGTCCTTGTAAGTGGGTTTTCCTCTAGACATCTTCTTCGTAACCAAATAGAAGAGGTTCCGATTACCATCTGCTAGTCGCAGAACTTTTCCTATTCTTGGTCGTTGGGCTGACAATCCATCCAGTCTTCCAAACTTCCTTTTAAACACCAGAGCAATTCCTCGGCCCATACGTAGATCCTCTGCTACACAATGGGCAATAGAAACGCCGGCTGGTAGTTTGAAAAGGTCTTGTTGAACCTCAACTGTCACACAGAGTCTGACCTTCTTCCGATCCGCTTAATTGGATATGAAGTCGTTGAAACTGACATTTTGCTTTTCAGCGTTCTTTTCTTGAAGAGCCACTCGTACTTCCTCCTGGTTGTTCGATCTAGCGTATGGTGCGAGTCGGTTTATGTGCACCACTCTAGGTTTTCCCCTTGGTAACTTTCGGATACGATAGATGACGTCATTTATCCTCTTCATAATTTCATATGGCCCTTCCCATTGCCTTTGGAGTTTGGGACAAAGGCCTCGACGTCGTTGGGGATTATACAGCCAAACAAGATCCCCCACGTTGAAGACTCTATCAGCTGATCGAATATTATAGTGGTGCTTCATTCGATCACTGGCAAGCTGGATGTTTTGTCTGGCTAGCTCGTGGGCTTCATCCATTCTGGCTCTCAATTGGTCGACGTATCCTTCTCCTGCGACATTGTCCTCTGTAGGTTTGCAGCCAAATTCCAGGTCACAGAGTAGGCGCAACTCGCGCCCCAACATTAAACTAACAGGAGTCTGACCAGTTGTTTCATTCAAAGCCGCCCGATAGGCCATCAGGAATAAATGGATGTATTGGTCCCAATCTCGCTGATGTTCTGAAACAACCTTAGAAAGATGATTACCCATGGTTCGGTTCATCCTCTCTACTCGACTAGAAGTTTCTTCCTTGGTCCGAATGGAATCAAGAGAAACGCCAAAACGTGAAAATAATTATTTCACCAACACCTCGGCGACGGTTGATGCTTCTTGATTAGGGATTGCGTACGCCTCTGTCCACTTTGTGAAATAATCCATCGCTATTAGGATATAATTATTCCCATTGTCCTTTTCAGGAAATGGCTCCGCAATATCCACAGCAACTCGCCCCATGGGACTCCAAACATTATACTGCCTCTTAGGTGCCCGCTTTCTGCCAAGTGGTCCATTGCTGGCTGCACACACTTCACACTTACGGCACCACTGTCTCACATCTTCTTTGCAATTCACCCAATAGAATCGCTCCCGAACCTTCTGCAGAGTCTTGGTGATTCCAAAATGCCCACCTGAGGCTCCATGATTTAGCTGACGTAGTACCTCGGGCAATTTGCTTCTTGGCACAACTAGTTGTAATCTGGATTCAGTGCCATCTTCAGACTCAAAGGTTCTATACAGCAGATCATCTCTTAACACAAGAGAGTCCCATTGGCTCCAATATGCTTTCACTTCTGGTCTTCGTAAGCTTATATCTTGCCACGACGGCCTCTTCTTACGGCGCATCGACTCCAAGACTACTCTCAAACATGAGTCGTTCTATTGGGCCAGCTTCATTTGTTCGGGCTGCCATTCCTCATTTTCTACGGTTGTTTTTCGTATAGGGTAAAGCTTGTCTTCCATCGTCGAGCAGTGGGTGCAATTAGAGTTGCACGGTCTTCTGGATAAGGTATCTGCGTTCCCATGAATTTTTTCTGCCCTGTAGTCGATATCATAGTCATAATCCATCTTGCCACTGGTCCTTCAGGATTACGGAATTGCAGGAGCCACTTCAACGCTGCATGGTCATTTCTAACTAGAAAGCGGCGACCATACAAATACTTATGGAAGTGTTCGAAGGATTTCACTATTCCCAACAGTTCCCTTCTAGTAACGCAATAATTCCTCTCCGATTTCGAACCTTGCTGAAGTTGGCAATCACTTTCTCCTGCCCGTCTTGAATCTGAGAGAGGTCAGCACCAATAGCTGTATTACTGCCATCTGTGTCCAACACGAATTTTCCGTCATGCCTAGGATAACCCAAAATTGGTGCGCTGATAAGAGCTTCTTGCAGTTATTCGAAAGCTCTCTGACATTCGTCGTTCCAGGAATATTCTTTGCCTTCTTCTGTTAACTTAGTTAAAGGTTTAGCGCTGTTGGCAAAACCTTTCACGAACCGACGGTAGTAGGTACACAAGCCCAGAAAACTTTTTCTGGATATCCGTGACTCCGTCCCCAGATACGATGTGACCCAGATATCTTACTTCACGTCGGAGCAGATGACATTTCTTAGGACTCAGCTTCAGGTTGGCTTCACGTAATCGTTAGAATACTTCTCTTAAATTCTTAGTGTTCTTCAAATGATTTTCCTACCACGATCACGTCATCCAAATACACTAGGCATGTTTGCCATGTCAACCCTCTCAAAACTGCTTCCATGAGCCTCTCAAATGTAGCGGGAACATTGCATAGTCCAAACAGCATCACAGTGAATTGCCAGAGCCCTGATCCTATCGAGAAAGCAGTCTTTTCTCGATCTGCGGGATCCATTCCAACTTGCCAGTATCCACTTTTCAGATCTAGTGTAGAAAACCATCGTGACCCAGAGAGAGTATCTAGGGTGTCATCTATTCTGGGTAACGGATAACTATCCTTCTTAGTGACTGAATTCAGAAGCCGGTAATCTACACAGAATCTTGTAGAACCATCCATTTTCTTCACGAGCACTACTGGCGAAGTCCATGGACTATTTGATGGCTCAATGACTTGTTTGCTCATTTCTTGAATCATTTTCTCGGCTTCGTCTCTTTTGGCCAATGGAAGTCTTCTTGGCAGCTGTCTTGTTGGCTGAGCATTCCCCGTGTTTATCGTGTGACTCAATATACTTGTTTTACCTGTGTATTCTTCTTCCATCCCAAATACGTCCTGGAATTCTACAAGCATATCTCTCACTTTTCGTAATTGTTTTTCGTCTAAGTCCTGGACAGCCCTGATGATCACATCAACCAGCTCTTCCGAATTTTCGGTCCTGGATGGTTTACTAGTTGTTCTTACAGAGCATATCGCTGATACAGGAACACAATTTCTAACCATTAGATTTAGATTTAGATTTAAGAGGGGGTTACATTGCACTGCGACCATAAGGTCTATTGTGCCCCCCACCTGAGTTGCACTCGCCTATACGCGGTCTACAACTCGCCTTCCAGTTCCAGAGTTCTAATGAACTCCAGTATCTGGGTTGGCTTCAAGGAGGATACTTCCTCACTACTGCAGGTTGCTAGTCCAAGGCACTGTTTGCGTTGGCTAGCAATGGCGAGGCATTCCGTCACCAGGTGATCCGGAGTTTCCTCCTCTTCCCCGCAGAATCTGCACTCGTCATCCTCTGCTAGACCTAATCTCATTAGATGCTTCTTGAGGCAACAGTGTCCTGTAAGAAATCCAGTGAGTAGGTGTAGCTTGTTCTTGCTGAGATCCAAATACCTTTTGGATCTTGCAGTATCAAAGTTTTTTAGAAACTTTTTGGAATGATCAAATCCAGGGGTATCCCGCAAGAGTGTTTCTCTTACGGTTTTTTCCTTCTCCAGAAACTCCTTCTTGTAGGTGCTTTTATCTGTGCCACAGAAGGGTTCTGGGCCAGTAAATGGAGTTTGTGCTCCATTCCTGGCAAGTGTGTTGGCCTCCTCGTTGCCTTTGATTCCCGAGTGGCCGGGAACCCAGACTAAGTAGATCCTGTTGTTCTTGCCTAGCTCATTGAGCTTCCTTCGGCACTCCCATACCATTTTAGAGTCAATGGTATGAGAGTTCAGTGCTTTAATTGCAGCTTGACTATCAGAATGTATCGCAATGTCACATTTCTGATAGTTTCTTTCAAGGTTCACCTCCACGCATCTCTCAATTGCAAGCAATTCTGCTTGAAAGACGCTTGGGCAGCGGCCTAGCGCAAGTGAGCATTTGGTGCGATTCCCAAACACTCCAGCGCCTGTCCCCGTCGTGGTCTTAGAACCATCAGTGTACCATTTGATGGTATTCTTTTTGAGAGCTTGGGTTGTGAGCCCCCTGTCCCAATCTTCTCTGCTACTTAGCACCGTGGTGAAAGTTCTCTCGATGCTAATTTTCTTTGTCATTACATCACTGGGAAGGTTTGCTGATGGGATGTGTTTGGACAAAGAGGACCAAGCTCTCTGATTCCGAATTCCCACCATGTCTGAACCTTCCCTAGATAGTCTTAGAATGGCCTCATGGGCCAATCTGTCTATCACTAGATGGAGAGGTGTGAGATCTGTGATGATCTCTAGTGCCCTGGTCGGGCAAGTTCTCATGGCTCCAGTGATACAGACACAGGCTAGTCTTTGTATTCTATCGAGGGTTTTCCTCGTATTGCTCTGACTTGCCTTGCCATGCCAGGCTATTGACCCATATGATATTATCGGTCTTACAATCATGACGTACATCCATCGCAGTATTTTTGGGTTACATCCCCAAGTCTTACCAGTCAGATTTCTGCACGCCATTAAGGCCTTAATTGCTTTGCTAGCAGTAGCCTCAATATGTTTGTTCCACAGAAGCTTGCTATCTAGTGTTAATCCCAGATATTTGACTTCTGCCTTCCAGCTTATTATGTCTCCACTTAGAGTGGATGGAATAATTGTGGTCTTGGATGGGTTTATGCTAAGCCCCACTGACAAGCACCATTGCTCAATAGTTCTGAGGCCCTCCTGCAATAATTCGCATAGGGTGTTCGCGAATTTTCCTCGGACTATTAGGACTATGTCGTCGGCATAGCCTATACATGTGAAGCCAAGCTCCGTGAGTTTGTGGAGTAACTCGTCTACTACTAAGCTCCATAGGAGGGGAGATATTACTCCTCCTTGAGGTGTTCCACGAGTAGCTTTAACAGAGGTGGTGTGATCACCTACTTGGGCCTCAGCTATTCTCGTCTTCAACATCTCATACATCCATTTGATAATGGTCTTGTTCACTCCTCGCCGTGTGAGTGCCTCCCTGATTGACACATGTGTGGTGTTGTCAAAAGCCCCAGATATGTCCAGGAAGGCACACATTGCGATTTCTTTATTGTTCAGAGAGCTCTGAATGACCTCGGTTAGCTGATACAGCGCGGTTTCTGTTGAACGCCCCGCCCTGTATGCATGCTGACATTTATGAAGTGGTTTGTCCTTCAGAATCTCTGTTCTTATGTAGTTATCCACTACTTTCTCCATCGTTTTCAGTAAAAACGATGTTAAACAGATAGGTCGGAAAGATCGGGGATCAGTCCCATTTTTCTTCCCTATTTTCGGTATGAAGATTACTTTGGCTCTTTGCCATATGCTAGGTATAAAGCCCCGTGCTAGGCAGCTTCTTGTAATCTTCAGGAGATGGGGAAGGATCTCCTCCATTCCTTTCTGTAGGAGTATTGGGAATATGCCATCTACTCCCGGCGATTTATAAGGTTGAAAGGTGTTGACTGCCCATTCCAACCTTTGTCTTGTAAATATCTTCTTAGCAATACTCCAATCTTCCTTGCGAGGATTCTTGGTTTGGATTGCTACGTCAGTACTACTGAGGGGTTCACTTCCAGGGAAGTGTGTTTTGAGAAGTAGAGCAGATCGCTCCTCTTCTCCCTCAGTGTATCTCCCGTCTGGCTTCTTGAGCGACATTAAGGGGCTGATTGCCCCTTTTGCCATGACTTTTTGCAATCTGGCTGCAGTAGGAGTCGAAGTGATCTTTTCACAAAAAGTTTGAAAGTGAAGCCTCTTGGCCTTCCTGATCTCCTTATTGTATTGTGTGAACTTCTCGGTGTATCCCTGCCAATTATGGTCTCTTTTGGATCTGTTGAAGAGCCGACGGACCTCTAATCTGAGGTTTGACAGGTTTTTATTCCACCAAGGTGCTTCCTTACTTGGTCGAGCTTTTGAGAGTGGGCAACTTGATTGGAATGCCTCCGTTATCGCCACACTGACCAGTTCGACCTCTTGATCCAGATCGCAGTGTGGGTGTTTGACCCCATTACTTTCGATCTGTTCCAAGTTTTGCTTCAGAAGTGTCTTATATTTAGACCAATCTGTATTTCTAGGGTTACGAGTTGGAGACAGTGAGGTTACTTCCCCCGCAATCCTAAACTATATAATCCTATGATCGGAGAGAGAGGGTTCCTCCATCCCTCTCCAATTAAATACGTTATTCCTGGCAGTAAAGCTGGCAATTGTTACGTCCAGGACCTCTTCTCTTGCTCTCGTGACAAAAGTGGGGGTTGTTCCCACATTAAGGGTTTCTAGATTAGTAGCTAAGAGATTATCAAGTAAGCACTCACCTCTAGGGTTGTTGTTCGTGCTTCCCCAAATAACATTGTGCGCATTGGCATCAGCCTATGATGACTGGCAGTTGTCTGCTATTGCAGTATTGCACTAGCTCTTGAGCTTCTACTGGAGGTATTGCAGTATTGTCTCCAGCAAAATAGGCAGATGCAATAACTATGTCTCGGTTGATGCCCCCAGTGTTGAGGTGTACTAGAATTGGAACTAGATCCCGAGTCATGAATTCTGAAACACATGTGTAATTAATGTTGTTTCTTATGATCACACAGGCACGAGGGGACTCCTGCCTCTGGTCATAGATCAATTTTGAATCTTTAGATGCCAAACCTTTAATTTGGCCTGCTTTGCCTGTCCAGGGTTCCTGGATCAGTACAAAATCCAGTTGGGATTTCGCAAACAGCCTTGCAATCACTGCTGAAGCTCCCTTCGCGTGATGCAAGTTCACTTGCGCCACCTTGGAGAAAGCGATGAAGGTGCTGTAGTCTGGGGTGTAGGGGCTGGGTACTCCAGCCTCTAATTCCCCCCCTCCTCTCTTTCCTCCTGTCCCTCATCGAGATCCATCGGGAGGGTAGTCTCCTTGGAGCTCGAGAGGGTATCTGGGTCTCGGATTATGGCCTCGACCCCCGCATTGGTTCGCCCTTCCCCCAGGACTGCAGATGATTTCTCTGCCGCCCCGGCTTTTTTGGCAGAGCCAGCAGCGGCCTCGACCAGACCTGAGCTGGCAGTTTTATCCTGCACACCGGAGTCCGTAGATGTGGAGGGCATCTCCGCATCTTTTAGACCTCCCGCAGGATTATTTTTCCGTCCTAGCCCCGAGACAGACACACGTCCAAACCTAAAGATTAAGACGCATCCTTCTGCCTTCAGGGCCTCTCCTGATTGGTGATCGATCCCAATCGTGAGGACAGTACCGGTTCCCTCCTTTTTGGAGTTGAGAACTTTCCAGGCTCCGGTACTGAGCCAGGTGTTCTGTACTTCGACGAGTCGGAGGATCTTCTCCGTCTCCATTTCGAAGCTTCTTGGGAAGTACACCGTTACAGTGACGGGCTTGGGGATGTTTTTCTCCTCCACCGCCACTAACTCGGGTCCTTCCCAAGACCTCAAGGCCGGCACTACTCCAATGAGCCAGTCCGCCGAATCCTGAGAACCGCAGTCCACCAGCATCATTCCACAGCGGAAATATATACCGGTGAAGTGCATTCCCTTCACCTCTCCACTGCACATCTCTTCCACTAGAGTATCCTCCAGTGTTGAGAGCCGCTGTGGTTCCAGGATTACTCTAGGGTAATCCTTGGGTATGATACCCAAACGAATAGCCTTTACGGCCTTGGCAGCTGCAGCGTATCCAGTGGCATGCCCGGTTTTTGCTGCAGCTGTTTTCGGCTTTTTAGGCTGAGGCCGTTCCGGAGGAGTGATATGCTCCGCGCCTCTCTTTCCCGTCCCTTTTCCCGTCGGTGTTACCTTCGGGGTCGGGACAGTAGGTGGTGTGGAGTGCTGAAGAGCCTGTTTTCTGGCCTCCTCAGGTGCAAGTCCCTGATGGAGGAGTCGCAGGTACTTCCGCACTCCTGCTCCACTGAGCCCCTTTCTCAGTGGATCGTCTCTGCCGCCCGGCTGTCCGAGTTTCGGCAGGTCGAACGGCAAACGATTTCTTTGCCGTTTGGCATTTCCCTTTTTTACAGGGAGCCCGGATGAAGAGGTGGAGGCTTTCTCCATCTCTCCTCCGGTGAGTTGGGTTTTATGTGTATTTTCCATAAAGTTCCCACGAGTAGCTGGGGACAAATCGGTCCACTCCTGCAGAGCCCCGCATGCAGGAGTAAGGGGTTAATACAGTGGAGTTCCCCCTTGTGCTCCAAGGTCGAAACCAGTACAGACCAGTCCTCTATCTGACCATGCATCCCTCGGCCTGGTTTCCCGCCCTGGATTTAGAATTTTTGATGAGGTTATTTCCTCTTGGTCCGGGCGGTTAAGCCAAGACCCCCCCCGCATCACTAGCCCGCGAGACATGACCACAGACGACCAGGATGCGTTGGTTTGACAGGGTGGTTTCGAGGTTAGCTCGAACGCACACCTGGCATCGTTGTACCTGAGTGCAATTCCCTTAGCCACGACACTACAGCTGGGACAGGTGAAGTTGGTCCGCGGCAGGGTATTCGTGGCTGCCAATTGAGTTGTTAGTCTCAATGAGCCTTATTTCCCAGCATGGCCCCCTTCTCATATAAAAGTCATCGTCAGAGGCCCCCTCCTATCCGCCACCTGGAGACGCGCCGGGTTGGCACTTCGCTCCTCCCAGATGCTGATTGACAACATCCGGACCCGGAATTTCTAACCATACTTCCCTTGCTCAACTTGATGGGACTCTGCTTTAAATTCATTACTCTGGCAGGAACGACATCTCCTACTCGAACAAGAGCTTTAGCTGTCAAAAATTTCTTATTATTAATTTCTTCTACCAGTCTCAGACTTCCAGATTTGCAGTATCCGTCCGGGTTGGTCATCAATATTTTTTCACTATAGCCGGGTATTATTACATCAATGGTCGTTATCAATCGGACAACATCTTCGTTGTCTTCGTGAAAAGGCAGTTCTTCATTGTCGACCTTCAAGACACAATTTTTGACTTCCAACACAACCCCAAGCTTCTTCAAAAGGTCCATTCCTAAAATAAACATATCAGATATGTCACCGATTAAAACTCTGTGCTTGATGGTGATCTTGCCAATGCTGATGGTCATGCTCGCTTCACCATATGTTCTTATTGTCTCGCCAGTCGCTGTTCTGAGTTGGACCTTTGTTGGTAATATCTGGGAATGATCTGTGATGAGCTCTGGCCTTGCTATTGTTCTTGTTCCACCGGTGTCTATTAGGAGTGTTCTATCTTCTCCATTGATTTGACCATCGATGTATAAACTCAAGGCTCCGCCAGAAGATGACACATTGACCGTAATTACTGGGGCACTATTTCTGCAGGTCGACGATTGCCCCCTCATCTCGACCCATTCTAGTTTTCTGATTGTGCAACCTTCTTCTTACAACTGTGGCGTAAGTGTCCTAGCTCCCCACAGTTCCAACACCTTGGCTCTCTCTTCTTTGATTGCGCTCCCGTAACTAGCTTCCTCTCTGGAGGGAAGTTTGGCTAGCGGCTTCATGCTCCAAAGCAATAGCTAGTGATTCTTCTAGCAATTTTGGCCTGGCCAGCTTCAACGCCTTCTGCAGCTCGCTCTCTCTTCATGCATTTATAAATGTGTCCACCGCCATTTCATCAAGGAAGCTATCGGCAGCTATTGGATATGCTAGTCGCACAATACGAGCTACCTCTCCTTCAAACTCTTGCAGACTCTCATTTGCACGTTGCACCCGAGATCGCAGTTGTGCTTTGTATACTTGCTGGAGATGACTGTCTCCATACCGATTCTCCAATTTAGAAAGCAGGAATAGACCTTAGGATGTCTGCTGCATCACCTCGTAAAGCGGCAGTTAAGGAAACAGCTTTCTGCTCTTCGGTCAACTGGTTAGCTTTTGCCACAGCTTCCAATTGTTTTCGATAGGTTGATCAGGAGCATTTTCCGTCAAAGTTCGGCAGCTTAACCCTCTTACTACCTGCAGCTAAGACATCTTCGCTTCTGAGTGTCTGGCTCCCACTGTAGTTACCATTCTTAACTGTCATTTCCAGTGTCTTGATTTTTTGTTGCATTAGCTCCATGTTCTTCTCTGTTGTGACAAAGTTCTCGTCAACTGTTCTTGAAATTTGTTCGAACTTGTTCGAGACTTCATAGAATTTCACCCCAAATGTCCTGGTTACTTCCTCGAATTTTTCGTCACTTTTTCTAGAATTTTCTTCGAACCTTTTCGAGACTTCATTGAATTGCACCCCAAATGTTCTGGTTACTTCATTAAATCTTTCGTTATTATTTCTAGAAATTTCTTCAAACTTTTTCGAGACTTCATCGAATTTTTCATTATTATTTCTAGAAACATCATTAATTTCATCTTGAAGAGTTCTAGAAACTTCTTCAAACTTTTTCGATAACAGTTCTTCCCTTGTCCCTTAACCGTTTCTGGAGGGTCGCTTTATTACCGGAATCATCACAATCCCGCTCCACCAACTATTCTTGTTTCACGGTTAACTGCACTAATTTCATTTTGAATTGTCTTTATTAACAAAGTCAATTAGTCAATACAATTTTCTTTAACACAAAAACGAACAAAAAGTCTTTACACCAACACGAAAACGAACAAAAGAGTCTTAAACTCAAACTTAAATCTAACAAAAAGTCACGAAAACACTCAACTCTACACGAAACCACAGTCTCTTAAAGCCTGTCCAATTTTACAGTCACTAGTGACTGATTCCACACTGACACCAATGTAACGGGGATTTATATTAAAACTGGGTTCGATTTATTTTCACTCATTTATTTACACCAATAACTACACGACTTTATACACAATTATATTCACACTTATTTCTCTGACTATATACGACTTTCTATGATACTATGATCTATGACCGATTGTGATCTATGACTGACTGACTATCTATCACTAACTGTCAACGTCCATGTCGACTGTTTATATCCACTTAACCTCCTATCTCGAAACATCTCGTTCGTTCTAATATATGGTTCTGGATGTATTTCCCAATATATTCCTTCGAGAGGAATCGAGGTGCTTCCGGGGCTCCAGAGTGTTCTTCCAGATATTTGTGTGTGTGGGTGTCTTTATTCGGGTAAGTTTTCACGTTACAATATCAAAAAATGTGGCTACTTCATAAGAGACCTAATTATTTGTAGCAACATTTTCAACATTTTTCCTTAGTAACTGTTTTCTAGTTACAGCGGTGGTAAAATGGTAACATCTAAAATACTTACGCCTATTTCTGCAGCGATGTTTTGAGATCTTAAATAACAACAAGCAAAGAATATACGTGGATAATAGGATAAGTACCATCTTCATTGGCATTAGTGAACGTTCAACTATTTTCGTGACTAATGTTACACTCAAAAGTGTGATATGAATATTTTTTACAAAAAAATGGACCGACTTTATTAGTTGGTGCACTGAAATATACAAAATAATATTAATTCTATTGGTGCTGGTACTAGTGAAGTTGGTGCCAAAAGTTATCAATCTAATTGCAACTGCACAACTTCAAAAGTAACAGCACCAATAGAATTTGTTTGAAATTTATTTTATATTTTTCAGTGCACCAACTTATAAAGTCGGTCCATTTTTTTGTAAAAAATATTTATTGTAGTGACTTTTCAAATATTTGTTTATTTGTTCTATGACTATTTTATGGCTAAATTATTAAATGATTTTCTGCAGTAAATTATATTTTCTATGTACTCTTTTCACTGCTTTTCTATTCTCTTGCTCGAACATTTCCATCTTTAAAATTATTTTACTTTATTAATTATTCAGTTGACATAATATTACCTTGCATTGCTAGATTTTATTGATTATTATTAGATCTTTTATTATAATTTCCCATTGTGTTTCATTTTCATTCACTTGAACTACAAATAACGGTAAGCATTCCAAAGATCTTGAGAAGATTTTAGATCTACAGAACTACTTATTTTAGGTATAGGGATTATCTAAGAAAAATGTAACTTAAATGTGTTTCATTTAAAGATATTGAGAAAATATTGCTTTTGAGTTTTGACATTCCGGTACACAATTGATTGGTTTCTGAATATATAGGCTGATTGTGGGCACGTTAATGCCCATTAGAAGATTTTTACTTATAAATTGAGATAGAGATATGAAAATTTTAACCTGGCTATAATCAACGTTGGCCAATTTAGTGAAAATATTTACAAGGTGGTGGCACTTCCGGTTACACCGGAAATTGTACTAACTTTGTTTTTTCAAATAGAAACCCCTGTTTTTTATTAGATATTTGAATTTCGCACATTTAATTAAGTATGAAAACCCTAGTTGTTATTAGTTATCTGTCTTAATTTTTAGACATATGTCAATTTTACTGCAAAAAGTTCTAATGACAGATATCTATTCAAAAAATCATATCTCTCTTATTGTCAATCGGAAAAGCAAAAAGTTGTTTTTGATCGGTAGCCCAATTTTGGAATTTCTTTCCGTATGCCCATCATTCTGAAAATTGTCTTGTTTAACACTCCAAAAAATATTGTAACGTAGATAGGTAGTCATGTACTTACGGTTATTATTTGTTTAGTCTCTATTTATTTCTAGTACCTTGTTTACAATAGTTGTCGGTTGTTTAGTTCATTAATTAGTTCTCGAATTAGTAGATTTATTCTCGATCCTTCCAGAAGCTACATGTGAGGTACATTTTGTCACAGTAATGTCGGTTTGACAAGTCTCTAGAACTTTATTATGTGCGACTAGATAGTTAGAATATTATCGATGAATGCCATGTCAAGCTCCAGATATATAGAGCCCTGTCGATCAAGGGTCACAGTCAGTTTATATCAGTCAGTTTTATTGTATCAGTCAATTGGAGACATAAGCCGATAGTAGTTGAAACGCGATATTCAAAGTGACAAGTTGTGACAGTTTTACTACGTCACGGTCGTGTATAGAGTGTTAAAAATAAGCCACTAGAAGCTATTCGCGAACTTTTGAGTATTATTGAGAATTTTAGGGCAATGTTTATTACACGCTCTTATGTTTTTTTCAGGTAATAAAAAGATAATCGAGATTTTTTTAAAAATTCTTTCGCGAATGCCTATTCTAAGAATTACTAAGTGACCTTGGACGTAAACTAATCACTCTTACTGATACCACGATTTAGCTGTCAAATTCATAGTTTTGAGAGTTGAAGTAAAACGTCTGTTACAAAAACCCAAATGAATCAGTATCCAAAAGGTGTCATTTTTGATCTGTTTACTATGTAGGTACGGAAGTTGTGATAGAACAGTGAGTTTGGTATCTACCTCCAATGAATAGGAATACATTTTCATTCTTAAGCCAAGGTCTATTCTTACTGGAACAAAAATCCACTCAACAGTAGGAATCAAATAATAACCCAAGTTGAACAAGAGAATTAAGTAAATGTTTTGATATTTAGCATCGAGTTTAGCATTAAGGACACGTTTATTACCTTACCTGCAAATCATTTATTCATGAACCGTGAGAACTCGAAAAACAAATTACAAAAACAAAACTTGCTCTGTGTGTCCACCGTTTTGATTTCAGCATTCAACAAAACGTTCCTGGACGGCATAATTTGTGGCTCTTCTTATTTCATCTTCTCTATTAAATCCTATAGAGATCTAGGTTCTGTTTTATACTGTTCTTCATTGACTCTCCGCCACAAGTAGAAATCAAGTGGTGTCAAATCCGGCCAACATGGCAGCGAATGTCGCGGACCTCTATTTCCCCACCTCCTATCTTGAAACAAACTCTGATTCATTTGTCATCGAAAATTGATGTGAAGATTTCTACTGTGAAATATAAAATAGAAAAGATTTTATTTCAGTCAACAGTGGATATAAGGTAATACAATTACCGTGCCTACCAAAGATGACAACTACTCGGTGAGCTAAAGCTCCAGCCCGCATTGCATTACGTCATCGTTGATAGGTGTAATATGATTGATTACAAACCAATACTTATATTGCATACTTCCGAATGAAATTAAAGCAAAAGTGTTAGAAGTATGCAATATAAGTATTGGTTTGTAGTCAATCATATTGCACCTATGAACGATGACGTAATGCAATGCGCGCTGGAGCTTTAGCTCACCGAGTAGTTGTTGTCATAGTTGGTAGGCACGGTAATTGTATTACCTTATATCTACTTTTGACTTAAATAAAGTCTTTCTTATTTTTTCTGATTCATTTGAATTTTTGTAAAAGAAGTTCTATACTTCAACTTTCAAAACTATCATTTTGACAGCTAAAACGTGGTATTAGTAACAGCTATTGTTTTATGTTTTTGAAATTCGTAAAAAAGACATCATATTTATGATTAAATAAACGTGTAATTCCCCTAAAATTCAATTTTCTACCTAATGACGATTGAAAAATAGGTATATATTATTAAGAAAAGTTTTGTTTTTTAACTTTTGTCATTGACGTATTTAAACATTTTTTTGGAGTTGTTAACAAGACAATTTTCAAAATGATGGGCCTACTGAAGGAGATCCCAACATTGGGCTACCGATCAAAAACATCTTTTTGCTTTTCCGGTTGATAATAACAGAGTTATGAATTTTTGAATAGACATCTGTCATGAGAACTTTTTGCAGCAAAATTGACGTCAAAATCTATGACAGATAACTTATAAAAACTGCGGCTTTTCATACAAAAATGAATGCGCGGAATTAAAATATTTAATAAAAGCAGGGGTTTCCATTTGAAAAAACAAATTTCGTACAATTTCCTGTGTAACCGGAAGTTACATCATCTTGTAAATATTATTGAATATAGTCAGGATAAATTTTCATATTTTTGCCTCGATTTATAAGTGAAAATCTTCTAATGGGTACGTTAAAGAAATCACCCTGTATATAAGGGGCAATTTTATGAATAATAATAATAATGACTATATATTTCATACAACAGGCAATAATTTTATAGACGGTGCCAAAGTTTTGTATAAACATGCTAGTAAGAGTGGTATTGAAAATCGAAACTCCATAAGCCCTACTAGATTACGCAAACATTTGGCAACTGTAACCTAACAATTGTTTTTGACCACGATCATTTACTCAGGTCTTACGAATGGAGCTTTGTTCATGGGACTGTTAAGATGTTGACGCGCCAAGATCGCATCTGTAGAGGGATAAGTGCTACTGATGGTGAAGAGTTACGAAGATGCCACGAAGAATACTCGAACTACGCACCAGAGCTCACAATATAGCGCCCTGCGTCTACTCTTACTAGAACGAATTTACCAAAGAGAATTTACTCTGACACGAACTTTGATATATTTTATCCGTAACCGTAATTTAAAAAGCCTTTATATTATTTTCTATAATTCAAAGTATTGATTTAACTGACATTGAAGGCAAACACGAAAATAATTTTAGACTATGGTTGATACTCAAACTTTTCCTTATTAATCAAGCAGCTTGTTGTGGACCTAGGTACCTAACATTTTAACAGAGAATCAAACTTGATCATATTTTTTAGATTCCGCTCAAAGTGAATTCTCGGGGCCATTATATTTTTCTTCGAAATTTTTTTCACATACATATTTTGAAGAGGTCAATTGCAAATAATACTTTGCCACTTTTTAAGTCGCTCACTGTTTGATGACACTATAAAAACAGGACGTTTGATTTGAAATACCCTGTAGCGCATATTACATTGTAGTACAACGCAAGGTTTTGTCATTTTTTAATAATTATATATTACATAGATAGGTTATGTTTATGTTTGTATTCCTTATTTCTCATTATGGTATCTTTTATTTTTATCCCTCTACAACAACGCACTGGTCTCTAGATCATTAGCAGTCTAACTTTCACAACATTAAGTACTCGCTGACTGGCTAACCCAACAAATTTTGGAATACAGATAGATATATACAGACGGGAAAGCTTCCAGGCAATTAGTTGAATTATGTGGACATGTTTCAATAATTTTAGTTGAAGTTCGGTGTTTTATTAAATTTTTTGGTTGATAAATTGATACAGGCTTACATACATTCAATCGTATATAAATCAACTGGAATTTTGAAAATATATTCAAAATACGACTCAACAGATGGATCAAAAACGATGATAAGAACTAACCAATAACAACGACGATGCATGTGCCAGCATTATTTTACAAGATTATTATTAAATTATATTGGAAGGTGGTCTTCTTTTTGCAGCGTA
Organism: Crioceris asparagi; assembly: GCA_958507055.1. Classification (NCBI taxonomy): domain Eukaryota; kingdom Metazoa; phylum Arthropoda; class Insecta; order Coleoptera; family Chrysomelidae; genus Crioceris; species Crioceris asparagi. Next base: position 47,558,470 of record OY293829.1, read on the forward strand.
TCTCGTCATCTATTTCTATATTTCCATCACATTTTGTTATAATTCTTTCAGTATTTTTGAGTTTTTCTTTGATGCAAAATTTTAGACATCTTCACAAATTTAAATATAAGGTATATGACTTAGAGATTTAGGGTCTGCTTTCCTGCACTATTCTGAATTCTGTTTACTGTACTATTACGTGCGGTTCCTCATATTTTGTAACGATTTTGTACTGTATCTATAAAGCATTTTATCTATTAACTTTGATATTGCAGAGATGAAAACGTTAAAAGTTGAACAATGTGTATAATGAGCGACACAATTTACATGTTTTCATATTTGATTTTCATAACGCTTATCAATTTCATACTTCTGGACTGCTTTTTTAAGTTTTTAAGGAGGAAAATCTCTTGGGATTTGGGAGCTGATTCAATAACAATTGATAAAAAATACTTGAATCTTATGTAACATATAAATAAAGGTTGAGTTTACTGAAATAATAATTTTGATCGTTTCTTTCTGGCATTTCTTGTGTTATGTCAAATGTTTATTCCTAAAATTTAGGTTCTTTGTGCTTTTTGTAGTTTCCGTGTATATCTCCTAGTGAACTTCGTATATTTTCGCGATTCTTTCTGATATTTTCTTGTGTTTCATATCGTTTCTCGTATCACCCAGCTTGATTTAAACGCTTTTTTGTTGGTAATTTCGTTGAATTTCTCTCGTTTTCGATATTTTCTTACGCTTCTCTACCGTTTTTGCGTATCTTCTACTGAATTTCATGTATTTTTCTTTAAAAAAACTCTGGAACTAAGGAAAGGTTGTCTTTCTGTTGTAGAATGATTTGAGTTCTTCGTTATGTTTCAGATTTCTTGGTCATGTACCTTTTTGAATGCATTGAATGATTTCCTGCTGAAGCACTTGGAAGTGGATCGATAACAGTGTTCATAAATTATGGTAATCCTGTTTTAATTTGCATTTAAGGTATTACATACTCTTCATCTTGAACTGCACCAGAGTTGATTAATTTGATGATATATTAGTGTGTCCAAAACCTTTTGTTTTGATATACTAAATTTTTTTAAATTGTAGGTTTTCAGAATAAGAGTGTAACTTTGAAGATGGTTCGCAATATGTATAGATGTACCTTTTTTTCAATCCAAGTATTGCAAGCAGTTGGTGATAAGATGAAACATCTTTACTGTGAATACGAGTGCAAGAGCTTCTTAACATACTGTTATTACAACAATTGAGGAGAACAGCTGTTGATGATTATTTATTTATAATGATAGAATCTAAGACAAAATTCATATTAATGTGATTCTCTCGTGCTTTCTGCATCCTATAGATGACATTTTGTCTATTTTGTTGGACAAGTTTAATTTCTGTCTCCATCAGTATTAAAGCAAACAAATATATCATACACATTTTTGGGCATGTGGGCAATGTCCAAATTTGATATTAATGTGGTTCTGTTGTGTTTTCTGTATGCTATTCGCACCATTTTGTCTATTTTGCTCGACAAGTTTCATTTTTGTCTCCATCAGTATTAAAGCAAACAAATATATCGTTTACATTTTTCGGCTTGTGAGGATTTTTTTCTTTTTTATTGGTATTTCATCTACCACTCCTTCAGTTTACCATTTTCTCTGTGCAACTGCTGCAACATCCATCGTAACAATTTGCGTTGGATTAACGCTGAAATTATATTTTGAACTATATTTTCTTCCTTTGTTTCGATACTTATACATTATTTTATATGTGATACAGAGAGATGACCCAAATGGTTTTTCATTGTATTCGCCTTTGGACAATAAGATAATTTCATCATTATGTGCTTTTTTTTTCTCCAACGATTGAACAAATGCTTTTCAAGTCATTAATGTATGGAAGAAAATTATTTACAAACTTTCATTGAATTGTCTCCTCAATCATTCATCATTTCTATATGTTGGAATATATGTTGGGTTCATCAATTGGAAGAGTTGCATCTAAATTACATTAGGTTCAAAAAGTACTGAGGAAAAAAGAAGAAAAATGTATGTCAAACGACTGACATTGAATAGCAAACATAACAGCTGAGTTGAGGTGACAATAATATTTTTGTTTGAGTAATGCGCATGCTTCTGATGACTATGATGTTGTTTTACAAGATTAGACAAGTCAGTCGAGTTTGAAATGTCTAGCAAAAACATTGTAGAAATGCAGTTTTTTAGTACAATTCTGGACTCAGACATTTCTACCAATTCATCTTTTCTCCAGACGGATTTGAAGAATTTCTGGGATTTCTATACAAAACTAAAAATTTCATTGATCAAAACAAGTATGGATGTGTTAACTTAACCAACTTTTGTGAAAACGATGCCATCTGATTGAATTATTGGTGTGAAAAGGAGATGCATTATTTCACCGTCAAGTTTTGAAAATATCAAATTATTTTAGATGGTGAAGAGGTGATTAAAATTGACTGTAATGCCTTATACAATATGTTATTTGATTTAAACAATAAATAAAACTGAATAAAATACAAGTTTTTTTTTGGCATAGATTTAAGACATATATAGCTATAGACAACAGGACAGATAAACTTCCGAATTTTTATTGCATCTTTTCTTGATTTTTATTGCTTAATTTTTTTTCTGTTGAGAGACAGATACAGGCAACTTATTTTACTTTTCTGATTTTGTCATGCATTTTTGTTTATATCTGGTGTATCATTCAATATGTTTATTATGAAACAGATTGATACAGACAGATAGACATATTAACAGACAAACATCTTTACTTATCTAACTTTTTCATACATTATTGTAGATTTCTGGTTCATTATTTTTCTGAAATATTATTAGAAACAACCAATTACATTCAATCTTATATAAATCAATTGGAATTTTGATAAGATATTAAAAATACGACTCAACAGATGGATCAAAAACTTTGATAAGAAGGAACAAATAACAACGACGATGCATATGTCAGCATTATTTTTCAAGATTATTATTAAATTATATTGGAAGGTGATCTTCTTTTTTCATCGTATCTCGGTATTTATTTCTGATATTTCCATCACATTCTGTTATAATTCTTTCAGTATTTTTGAGATTTTCTTTGATGCAAAATTTTCAATTGCTCTCGCATAGATAAAAAACGTTGAAAGTTAAACAATGTGTATATGAGCGACACCATTTACATGTTTTCATATCGCTTTTCAATTTCATACTTCTGGACTGCTTTTGACTTACTTCATAATAAATTCTATTGGATGTCTCCCCCAGACTTGTGGTTGAATGATTTTGCACTTCGACTGATATGTAATGTACATTATATTCGATATTTATTTGTTTTTGAAATATAAAATTTCATATTTCAGCCTTGTCTCTATACCAAAAATTTCAGCGTTTTTCTTTGAAGTTTGAAAGTATTTTGCTCTTCTTTCCCCGTTTTTCGTTGATTTGTGTAAAGTTTTTTTTTCGTTGAAGCTATTCAATATCTTTTCATTTATTTCTGCCCAACGAATTTGAATTATGGTAACTTGTATTTTTGATATCTGTGTCTCTTTACTAGCTCTCTCATTTTTTTTCAATGTGACATTTGTTTCTTGAGAAACCTGCAATTTATTATGGCAAATTTACATATCAATCTGTTTCCTTGTTCTGTTTTACGAGGATATTTTATCGTCCCTGTCTATAAAGCCTCATTTGCTGGTACATTGAAAACTATAAAGTTCTTAAGACTCTTACTGAAAGCATGAATCTTTCCCACAGCAGACAATTGCAACCATATTTATTTCTCACTCTTTTCTTTGAAAGAGATTTTTGACCGACCTTGGCAGAGTGACATTTTATACAATATGATATATCGTTTTTTCAAATGAATGGTTAGCTTGAGATATTTTTTTTGGTTTTCATCATTTTTGTTGAGTACTCTTTACATAGTCTTTTTTGAAACTTTTCTCGCAGTTCTGTCTCTCATATTGGCGAAGTTAGCTTCCTATGCAATTCTGAAATCCAAAAATACTTAAATGTTGTCGTTGACGTCGAGACGAATCCATAGATACCCGTTTCATCAAAATCGGACGAACGGAAGTGACTGACTGGAAGTGGTCACTTTATTGCAGATTTGGCATCTACGTATCACGTACAACCCAAATATAACATTTTTATTTCTATAGAAATTGTTTTTTATACCGGAAGTGCTTAATTTTTGGCGAAACACTCATCCACTGCATTAAACTTGGTGTTTCCTGTATGCTTCATGTTACATCCTCCATTCCTTCACAACCCGCATGCTTAATGTCCTCATGCTCACAGGAGAAATCCACCATGTCAAATTTACAATAAAATTGTTTATATTCCTTATTGTAGCACCTCTGTATATACCAAACGACAAAGAAATCCACCATGTCAAAGTTCCAGTAAAAATTATCTATATTTCTTTATGTATCACTCTGTATATATCAAACAAAATGCCTCTCCCTGTATTTTTCATAAAATTTCATTTTCCACCCTCCAAGCCTACATGCTTCATGTCCATGCCCCGCGCCGTGCATGCTTCATACCCCCCATCCCCCAATGAGAGATCATTAGAAATAAAATTATTTTTATTTCTTTTTGTCTTTCCCTCTATATAACAAACAACATACTTGTCCCTGTAACAGGATTATCATTTATCAATTTACTTAGTCAGCATCCTGTGTGAAATCATTTGGAATCAAATATACCATTCAAATTCAACCTTCATACGGAATGTCTACGGCAGAGTGGAAGATGTGTTTGATTTATATGCGAAGGATCGTAGGTTTGATCCTCGTCACCAGCAAGCCTTTTTCAGAAATAATTATTTAATTCAAGAGTGACGTCACGTATCGAATATTGGAATATCAGTTTCATGGTGGATGACTATTTTCCTTGGATAATTCTTTCTCTGTCAGTGGTCTGTGTCAACTTTCAATTGTTGGTGTTCTATGATTACTACCAACTGTTTGTGCTATATGTCAACTGTCAAGCCGCCGTCTTGTCAACTGTCATGTCACATGTCAGCTGTCACATGTCAAGCCACCATCTTGTCAGTTGTCACCCGTCAACTATCAAGCCGCCATCTTGTCAACTATCACGTGTCATTTGTCAACTGGCATCTGTCACCTGTCAAGCCGTCATCTTTTCAGCGGTCAAATTTGAATTTCCCGCGCTTATAACGTCACTTTCGTCCCAGAACTCTTCTTGTATATCTAGTGACACGACGTTTTCTTATAAAGGAGAACCACTAAATTGGCTAAAATGTAAGCCCCCAATAACGTAGAACAAATTGTACTCGTTGGAGTTCTATTTACATTATAATACCAATACATATATAGAAAGATAGGAAATTAAATTAAAAGCAACATAAAAGTGCTCTAGAAAGTTTTATTTATATTTCTTGTACATACTTTGACGGGAAAAGCGAAAAAAGAAGCGCAATTTTCATTGTCATCAAAATATCATTATTTGTTGGGAGAGTTGGTCGATGCAACATGAAATAAAAATTTCGTCAATTCAAGCTGTTATTTACTTGATGTACTTACGCAATCACTCACAATGGGGACTTTCCGATGGCTGTGGCACCAAGATTTGACGATATATTCTGATAAAATAACCCAAAATAAAACGAAAATTGAATATACCAATTTTCGAATTTTCGTCTTCTTTTGGAGATATTGGCCCTTTTTGGTCCCTACAAGCTTTTGGGATATTTGAGCAAAAGGGTTGTTTGAGTGGGGAGAAACGCGTTTAGACTTGAATGAATATTTGTACTTACCAGTAAAATTACTTTTATACCATCTCAATATCATAAATTGCCATTTTTCAACGAAAAAATTAAAAACACATTTCACTTTCACTACTAGGTTAGCCGCCATACTGTGATTATTCAAATTTGAAAAACGAAATAATATTGGAAATACGATTCTAGGCGATTACAAATACAGTGTTGCCATTTACTTCATTCTGGAAGCACATAGATTTATTAATTTATTCTATGACAGTAGAATAAGTTGTAGACAATAGAAAAATGTATCGCTATACGAAATATAATTTGAATGAAAATTATTCAAACAATGAAACTAAGGAATAAATTTATACACTGATTTAGTATTTATGGAAAAAAAAGTAAGGTTAGGTTTAGGTTAGGTCAAGTTAGGTTTATGTTCAATTTTCTATTGTCCAAAAAGATTATCGGTAAGGTTAGGTTTAGGTTGGGTGAAGTTAGGCTTATGTTTCATTTTTATTGCCCAAAGAGATTTTCTGTAAGGTAAGGTTTAGGTTAGGTCGAATTAGGATTATGTTCAATTTTCTATTGTCCAAAAAGATTTTCTGTAAGGTTAGGTATAGGTTTGGTGAAGTTAGGCTTCTGTTTCATTTTTGTTGCCCAAAGAGATTTTCGGTAAGGTTAGGCTTAGGTTAGGTCAAGTTAAGTTTATGTTCAATTTTCTATTATCCAAAAAGATTTTCGGTAAGGTTAGGTTTAGGTTAGGTCAAGTTAAGTTTATGTTCAATTTTCTATTGTCCAAAAAGATTCTCGGTAAGGTTAGGTTTAGGTTAGGTCAAGTTAAGTTTATGTTTAATTTTCTATTGTTCAAAAAGCTTTTCGTTAAGGTTTTTAAGTTTTGTTTTAGTAATTTTCATTAAAGTAAATTATATTTCATATAGCGATACCTTTTTCTATTGTCTACAACTTATTCTACTATTTCATAAAATAAATTAATAATGCTATGAGCTTCCAAAATGAAGTAAATTATAACACTGTATTTGTAATCGCCTGGAATCGTATTTCCAATATTATTTCGTATTTCAAATTTCAATAATTACAGTATGGCGGTTAACCTAGTAGTGAAAGTGAAATGTGTTTGTAGTTTATTCGTTGAAAAATAGTAATTTATAATATTGAGATTGTATGAACACTGATTTTACTGGTAAGTACAGATATCTATTCACTTCTAAACGCGTTTCTCTCCACCCAAACATCCGTTTTGCTCAATTATCCCGAAAGCTTGTTGCGACTAAAAAGGGCCAATATATCCAAAAGGAGACGAAAACTCGAAAAATGGTTTTCTTCATTTCGTCTTATTTTGAGGTGTTCTACCAGAAAACACTTACAAATCGTGGCGCCACAGTTATCGGAAACGTGCCCTCACATTCACTTAACATTAATATTTAATATTGACACTTCGAGAAATTAGACATACGCAGAGGTGCGGACAATCTTGCACTTTAGGTGATCTAATTTAGAGCTCCCCATTGCGCATGTCCAAATTTCAACAAAGGACGTCAACGTGTTTTGCTATTAATTGACGAATGATACTTTTAGCAGTAGTTCTTTTTTACTGAATCTGATTTACATTTTTAAGGTTTCGCGGGAGATTTATCATTTATTTAATTTTGCTAAAGCGTTATACACTCCCTTGTGAGCTCTGATAAATCTGTGCAACTACATAGTCTGTTTCGGTTCTGATTCAAATACTTAAAAGTAAATACTAGTTCTCCAGTTTCTTGGTTACCAAGACGATTTGTGGAAAAATATCTATGGCTGTAATTATTTGCTCGTAAAGACTTACGAAATTATTCTTATTAGGCCATTCTGAATCCTGTATAGTTAAGATTTTCCACCATATCAAAGGAGCTGTGTTCTTGAAATGGGCACCAAACATACATTTGGGAAATGGCTTTGATTTTGTTGTTATGGCAATAACGAATAGGACAAATTTTGGGTTAATATCGTTCAGAAATGCATAAGTTTGTTCTTTCTCCAAATTGCCTAGTCTATGGCCTAAAAATTTGTGGTCTAGCCTATTTGTCAAATAATATGAAAAGCTTCCAATCTATTTAACATATTAAATAAATACCTATCAACCAATAAATATCACGATATATATCAATGATATTTATCTGATATATATCGGTGATATACGTATATCGGCGAACCCTGCTTTATAGTAAACAAAATGCAGGTCTCCTTTAAGCAAGTAGCAAATACGTCATTGTTGAATTTGCAAGCTTGAGAAAAAACATCACAAGTTACATTTAAGTTGTGCCTTGAGTATTTGAGTGATGCGAAGAGAAGCAATAAAATTAGTCTTCTATTTCAAAGCTTAGGCAACTAACTACACTAAAAAGTTTATTATATTGTATATAAGACAATAAATTAGTAATTTGAGAATATTATCAATATAAGTTAACCTCTAGTAATAGTTGTTACAAGTTCCTCCATATTTTATAGAATTAATATATAAGCAGATTACATTATTTAATCATTTTTATATCTATTGTTTGTTTTCTATGGTCTATGAATCTTCTTCATAGAAAACAATCAATTCAAATGTGTAGTTTGACCTACTGAATGCACATTTATATTCACTTTATATCTTATGACAGCAAAAGATCCGGCAACGTTGACGTGTTTTTTTGAAATTTGCGCATACGCAATGAAAGCTCCAAATTAGACCACCTAAAGTGCAAGATTGTCGAAAGCTATACTCTGAGTCGTGAGATACTCCTCCAGTTCCCAGTCTTCTTGGCCACAGCTTATACACTATGGCCGTGTTCATGGAGTCATTATCTGCACTATCTAGTGCTATCATCTGTTCACGGACCTCAGTTGTAGTACTCGATATCGTGACGTCATAAATTTTCGTGTATTACGTCATAAATTAATGCTATCAACGTTATTTCTTCGGAGGTAGTGTATGGATTGTGTTTGCGTTTGCAAGCTCCATGAACTGGAAATCCACCTCATTTATAACAGAATTAACAAATTATCTGCCGTTATCAGAGTGTAAAATGCAAGGAGCACTAAATGTCAAAAATATATCGGTAAACTGATATACCACGTCCATGTCTCTTGTTGAGATTGCATGTCGATCAATAAATAATGTGTTGAATATTTTGTTGTTTTTTTTAAGTTATCTTTTATTTGAAATATAACATGTTTTTGGCCGCCATGTTGGATTTGCGCAACCACTTATGGATTAAATTGAAATAACCCTGTTTTTTGACACAGTAGGCTTTAATAATTGGCTTCTTAACAACTTGAAATGTGCCTAATAATATATCATTGGAAAGTTTTTTCAAGGAAAAATTTATTAAATGAAATATCAAACATGTTATTGTGGCTAATCTTGTCTTTGTTTTGATCAAATATACAGACAATAACAAAACTGCAGGGTTTGCCTAATTAAAAAATGAAGTACATTAAAAAATTCCCAAATTTATTGTAGTAGGTATTTTTTTTCTTACATGCCACAAGAGTAAGTCCTTAAATTGAAATATAAATGCAATAGTCTACATTTCGATAATTTTCTTTAGAAATATAAAGCCTGGCTTATTTTCGAGAAGAATATTTTATTTCTTTCTAATTTTGTCAGTTTAAGCTACTCTACGAAATATCTCAGATATTTGTGAAGATACCAATCTCATTCATACTGATTTGTATGACAAAGTATAAATATCTGACAGAATCGAAATGTGTATTTTATATCAAAGAATTTGAAACAGATTTCAACTCTAAAATAAAAAGTAGAACATAGTATCTATCTGGCATGAAATATTCAATTGCAATGTGTGGAATGCAAAATATACCCAGCCAATAAAGTCACAAGCTTTTTCTGTCGCATTAAAAGAAATTTCGCGATTATGGAAATCGTCTGATCTGACGTAGGATGGAGTGTTTACCGTTTACCCCGAATATGAATACGTTCTTCGGCCATTATAACTTTAGAGCATGGAATTACCAAGGAGACTTCGCATTCGGAGAGCAAGTGAAGCCAAGTGTGGTTAAATCAATGGCTGCCAATGGACATAACACCATATTATTTTTTCGATAGCGGCTCTTGTATCCAAGAGCCTCGCATTTAACATGAAAAAATCGTCGTTTTCATTAAAAAATAGCACAAAAAATTCAAATTAAAACAAGCTGTAAACATCAAGTTGACACGAAACTAATGGCTGCCGACGAAAAATTGGTTTCACTTTCGTTCCACGGCGGCTATACAGAGCAGCTTCTCCTGTCGTGTCAGTGTTGCCAGATAGACCGTATCGCCTCTCCCTAGATACATTTCATTTCTTCCTAGAAAAACACCGAATTATGCCATCTAGCGATAAAAATTGCCTACATGCAACGAGCGTAGAAATATTAAACTAGTTCACTTGAATAACCCATATTTGTGTTAAGTTATCAAGATTTTCTGCATGTCCCCAACTTAAAACCTTCGATATTACATGTTTCAACGTTGTGCACGCAGGTGGTCGATGACAATATCCTCGTGCTGGACACCTTATTTCTTGAAGAAATGAAGCGAAATGGAGATCAATATTCATGATACTTTTTTCGTCACATTTCTAGTCTTTAAGTGAACCAAATACATATAGCCTTATTCTTAAACAACTTTAAGTTCGACACTAGCTTAGTATAATACTAATACTGTCACGTTTGATATTCGTTACTGTAGTAACTAACAAGTACACTGAGCTAGTATCGAACTAAAGTTGCTTATGAATAAAGTTGATAGTTTTGAATTATTTAGGTAAATAATCGTAGGCTATTCTTGTTCATACGTGCAATATATGACTGTTGCGAAGTCTTGGAGCTCAATATTTCTCTGACTTCTTTTGATTACAAATTAAATTTGAAATTTTGCAATTTTAAAAAACCCCTGATAAAATCCCTAAGAAATGTATCTCCCTTTTCTCACCCTAAACAAGTTGAAATATCCCTGAATCTAGGAAGAAATCGCCTAACATGCCAACACTGTGTCGTGTACGCACGACTTTTGCCTACTCTAAGATTAAAAATTAACGTAACCTATGGTTAGAGGTCAATGATTCTATGTCACTATAAAAAAAGCAACAAAGTTGGACATCCGTTCTAAAGATAATCTTGGAACAGACCGACAGACAGATAACTGGCTGAAAATATGTTTATTAGACTTAGGAGATTATAAAACATAAACATCTGAATTATACAAGATTTTAATTAGTGATTATGGCCGGATACGGGATAACGGATATTCCGCGAGCTGCGGGGCCGGAAGGTCGGATATACAAATCACTCTTTGTTTGAGTTTTTGTTACTTCAATATAACGGTGATTATATTTCTTATTCAAATTTTTGATAATCTGCAAGGTATTTATGTTAAGTATTTACTATTTTTTATCAACAGACTTATATGATACTTATGCGCAATAATTGCATTTAAAACACAAAAAACCCATTTCTATTTTGCATTTTAATATTTTTCTGAGAAAAATATTTCCTATGTTTGACCAACATCACCAGAACGAAGGAGGCTTACAATTTTTGTGTATGTTTGCTTTTTTATGAATGTACGCTTCTTTTGTACCTATAGTAGACGATCACCGATTTTGATGATCCTTTTTTTTTCACTGGAAACAGTAATGATACTAGATTGATTGCTAGATGACCCATATTATAAGAACATAAAATATATTAGCATCTTCTTCCCTGTTTAAACCTTTTCCAAAGGAAGAACAAAAAAAAAATGTGATAGAGTTAAAGAGCAGATAGCAGATCATTTCCAGTTATAAAGTCATATTTTGATGACAAATGAACCTTATTATTTTCGGCACTGACAAACACAAAATAATATTCAGTCTGTTGGTGCTGGTACTAAAATTATTCTTCCTGCTTGTGTTCTGGAGTATCCTGAAATTGACCATTCCATTAGAGAATTTAATGCATACTTATATCTATATTTCGAAGTAAGACTTTTAATTGATTGAATATAAAGCAATAAAATGAAAATCGGGAATTTTTAATTGTTTATTAAAACTGGCGCCACACTAGAAACTTTTAATAATTGACCCTGCAGCGCAAATATCACGGTGCGATAACGAACATGCATGAAAGAGAAATTTTCAGTGTTACGAAATTCCTTCACTTGATATTTGGGCAACCTGTGATGCCCGCATTAAGAGATTTTAGCGATATAATGTGATATCATAGGCAAATCACAGACTGATATAATATCAGATTGTTTTTCAACATCAACGTACCATTGGCATTGACAACGGAATTAGTAATATCGATCTGATAAATAAAGACAGGGAACCCGAATACAAACAAGTTCTAGGCCAAACTTTCACAACGACGTTACTTTCCTTGGCTTCAGCTGAAGTAGGTACAATTTCAGTGCCATGACGGTACTACTACTTTACGAACTATATTGTTGCTCGACAAAGTATACAGATATGAGAATGAATTTTATTGTTTTCTCACAACTATTTGGGAAGCTTGTCATTTCGCAAATATACGAGATCTTCCAAATAACGGAGATTCAAAACAGAACTATTTGAGAAACGTTTCAATGTATAATTACTCATGATAGTTTGTAATTACTCTCTATGAAGTAGCTACCTGAAAGACATTAGATTATTTATGACTGCTCCGCCGGGGATCCGTTATCGATCCATTTGAATAGTTGCACATTCAATGATTAGTTGTTTCGAAAAAATACGGTCTTGTTTCTCGTACTAATCTGAGGTATCAAATCATTCATACTCAGGTAATACTGAAATAAATATATATTTGCTTACCTAACGGTAAGGGAGTGTCATCTTAGAATTGTATTTAAGTAGTACCTATCCTTTATTTTCTATTTATTTTGTCGAGTTCTATTAGAATTAGCTGAAAAACTATCTCTAGTTTCCCCGATGTTGGTGATCTAATTATAGTTAAAAGAAAATCGTATACTTATAGAGATGAAGAATAGTATTTAATGCTCAGATGACTACTTGGATTGTACTAAGCTGGTACTGGCCAAGTATTACGAGAAGGGCAATAAAACAGTTAAAATAATGCAGAATGGACTTAACAGCTTTTAAAGAGATCAGATGGACTAGATCTGAGACGATACAAATGGAAAACTCGCTATTATTCTGGTCGGGAAAGGAAGACAAACATGAGTTTGGATGTGGCTTCGTAGTTAACGAAAGATTAAAAATACTTATCTATTATCACTTTTAAGCTTAAGTATGAATAACATAATGTGTATATTTAGTGTGGAAAGAAAATGGAGTGATATTACATTATTGTCAGGAGACGCCGTCGAGAGATTCGGGAGGAATTTTCTTTTCTTCATAAGCGTTCGAGTCCCATGGAATCCTCTAGCAGGGAGATATGGTTTGGAACGCGAAGAGTACCGAATCTTCCATTTGGACCTTGATAATCCGGGAGAGGACCACGGGAAGCTTCGCGCTAGTTTTCATATACGCAGCAAGTTTCCAAGGTGAGGGAAGAGCGTCTAGTCGACAGAATGATCTAGGAAAGGGAAGTCGGCAAATTGGATCCGTAACATCGGAATAAGGATTGGCTTTGAGGATCGGGGCGTGTCGAGCTTGGCGAGAAAGTGGGTTGCGGCTGACATGCCGGGCCTAGATGAGGTGAAGTAATGCTTTTGGGCAATTATGAATCCGAATTCGGTCTCGTGCCTTGGCCTCCCACGGAGCCGTCTTGCTGCGGGACTCCGGGTGCGCTCGTAAGAGCTTCCGGTAGTTTTTTCGGCGGCCACTCATTGGTCAGCTCAGAACTGGCACGGACGGGTGAATCCAACTGTCTAATTAAAACAAAGTATTGCGATGGCCCCAGCGGGTGTCGACGCAATATTATCTCTGCCCAGTGCTGTAAATGTCAAAATTCTGAGACGCAAGCAAGCGCAGGTAAATAGCGTGAGTAACTATGACTCTCTTAACGATCTTCGCAGGGAAAGTCCAAATTTTTTATCGCAACCAACTTTAAATTATATCAGCTGATTTGTATAATTCACTCAAGCTCGTTGGTGAAAACCTCTTCTCTTTAGGTGCCATAATAAGCGAGATACAAGTGAAATTCCGTAAAACAGATCGCGATTGATTATCATTTGGCGTCAAATATGTGCACGTGTGCAGTGGAAAAATGACCGCGGTGTGGTCAGTGAATTGAGTGTATTCATTTGATAGATCTTGAAACCGTGAGTCCAATAATTTTTTCAGTTTTCAAATCCACCACCGCGTTCTAATGTTATAATCAATCTAATATCCGGAATTTCAAAAGTTTTAATAAACTATAAATATAGCAATAAACTATACTATCGCGCGGACACCTGAAGTGGGCATCTCAACTGCGTAACACGTGTGCAGAGATTCGCTTTCTGGAGGTTTGTAGAGTTTGTGAAACTGCATTATATTTTTAATTTTTGATTATATTCTGATTAACATTCTTAATTAATTTGATCTTATTAATTACTATATTGCAATATCACATGGAAAGAGCTCTCAAGTGTCTTCAACAATGGGATCTTTATTAATGTTCCACAAGTACAGCTACTACTTTCACCCTTATGGTGTAACAGTACTGGTACACCTTTGGTGGACCATCTGGCCCTTTCACCATTTAGCCCTTTTGACCCTTTTGTTCCTTTCGGTCCTTCTGAGCCTTTTGGCCCTTTAGACTCTTTCGAACCATTTGTCCCTTTTTGCCCGTTTGGTCCTCCTGACCCATTTTGCACTTTTGACCCTTTTGGTCCGTCTGTTTTTTTTTCAGAAACTTTTTCATTTCGGAGCCGGATTACTGTCGCTCGCTAGGTACCGCTAGTTGCGAGTGTGTCTCCTTTCAGGTGCGCGACTTCCTCGGAGATCTTGAATACAAGGAGGCAGAGAACCATGTCTCAACCCTTCCTCGTTGTCCGAGAGGACCAAGCTGGTCCAGCAAGCGCCACCACCAGCGATGATGCACAAAAGGGGGTAGCATTAACCAAACTGAATAGGATATTGCGGCTTTCCCCCCTCAAATGATGAACAAAGAGCCAGTGGGAGCTCTACCTGCTTCCTCTCGACTCCCTAGTGTTTCTTGTCCCAAGAATCGCTGGCGTCTGCAAGTCAGCGCGGGGCAGAAACACATTGTATCTTCGCATTCTCTGCAATAGTCGTCGGTTACGACTCCTATTTTTCGGAGCCTTTTCCTAACCGTGCAGTGCCCTGTAACTGTGGCAGTCACTTCTGCTACACCACCTGTTATCTTGTTCTGCCCTAATTACTCCATCTATTGTATCTCTTAGTGATTTGAACGGTGTTGTGGTTTGTCTATCGCTTCCCTTATGCATTTTTCCGCTCTAAGTTTGGCCAGTTTGTCTGCTCTTTGGTTCCCTTCTACATTGTTGTGTCCAGGTACCAGGTACCCAGCATAGCGCGGATCCATGACAGGGATTCACGACAGCTCATCACAACTTTCGATCTTATCTTCCTTGCTGTTAAGGTCCTCATAGCCGCTTGACTGTCTGTGTATATGGTGGTATTCTTGTTCCTCAGTTCCGCTTTGTCGGCCTCATCCACGAGCATCCCCTCGGCATCGGATTCCTTGTCGGTAGCAGTTCCCTTTGACAATAAATCGTTTCGGTCTCTGCACCGAGCTCCAGGTCTCTCATGACCGATGAAATGCTCTTGGGGCCGCCTTTGCTTCCCTAATGATCAAGTTCCATATTTTCCAAATATATAAGTAATGCTGCTGGGCCCTCCCCAGAATGCGATTGGGGCCCGACCACTGAAGAAGCGGGTGGATCAGCCTGATCAGGCATACCACCTGGGGTAATTTTTTTACCTCATTACTCATATTAAATTTTGATGGGGTTCCCTTGTCCGCGGTCGTGTATTCAGCCTTTGGAGGAAGAGATTTAAGCCTTTGCGCTAGCCTCTCCCCCTTAACGGCCTATTTGCGATGGTCCAGAGGTTCTTGACGACATTTCTGTTATCAAGTTTACTCTGGAACTTTCCACTATCCGCAACCTGTGGACGTGCCCGGTGGCTGGGAAAGGCCTCGGGGAAAAACAGCTAATTTTTATGTCATTCTTGCAGAAGCACGGGACTAACCAAGGATCAAGTACATCATCGGAGGGATAAAATAACCTATAAGGACATGTTCGAGCAGCTAAGGAAATCCAAGCCCACGCCCTGCATGGCTTCTCTACAACAACAATCACACAATGACACGACTTAATATCGTTGTGTTGTCCGATGACCGGAAGCCATCCAGTCCTGCCCCTGACCCATCATCAGCTCCTCACCGCGATCCGGCCTCTCCACCACCTACTACGTCAGTGCTGAATTTGTATCTCCAGGAGCCCACAAGCAGGAGATACCCTTACAACTCTGTCTGGGGGCAAACTTAAGTGCGCGGATGAAGGAATCTCTCCAGACTCAGGAATCTCTTCAGACTCGCCCAGCCGGCGACACTTCTTCGACGCTCCACCGTCTCTTGCAATGGTCGGCGACCTTCCGGAGATTCTTTCCCACTGAATGGCTGGGCAGCTTTGCAGGGCGTGACTGATGGTCTCCTCTTTGCGGCAGCTAGTTCGACATGCGAGCCTCAGTTAGAAACTCTAAGGAAAAATCCTATTTTTTCACCTAATTACTTACAAAAGTAATCTACATGATTTGAAAATGTCAACTTAGGATCCAAAATAATACCCAAATACACAATCTCCAAAACAAAGTCAATGGTATTATTGTTACTTCTCAGTTTTAACCTTAATTCTGAGTATTTCTTACAATTTGCTTTTGATCCTATCACCATGCACTTTGTTTTCAGAGCATTAAGTTGTAGTCTATTTTGACAAAGCCATTTCTAGAATACTTCAAGTTCGCTATTTAATATGTCAGAGTTTTCTTGAAATCTATGTCCTGCTACACATATTAGAGCCTCAGTTTATAGACCATGTATTAGAGTATCATCCGCAAATTGATTGATGAATGATCGTTGTAAGGTTGTATGAATATCGTCAACATAAATAACAAACAAGAGGGGAACCAAAACACTCCCTTGGGCTACACCGCATTTATTCTCTATACTGTCTAATATTTTTTGTCCTACCTTTGATCTCTGATGCCTATTATCTAAATAATCACTATCCAGGAAAATGCATTACCACTTAATTTTTTTTAATAAGATATTGCGATCAACTGTTTGAAATGCACGCTGCAAGTCTTGGTCTTGGTACTTTTCCGCTGGTTAGCGATGTGTTTATTATATGCAACAGAGGATATCCAATTACACAGAACAAATTCTGTACCAATTTAACGTTCAGAAAATGATCACTTCTTTTCTTTTTAAATCCATAAACAACTTTTTTAAATAATGACAGGTTCAAAATTTCAAATGTTATCATTGTCACCATTTCTACAAGTATTTGAAACCCAGGGTTATGGGCTATCTCACCCAAACTATCTGAATATAATTTATTAAACTTATTCTCTATCCTTCCATCATAGGAACCAAAATTAATACCAGTATAATTTGTAGTCTTAACATTTGTTTCCTATTATATCTTCAGTGTTCTCCACATCTTTTTTCTATCACTTTGCACTACTCTATGTTTTGATCACTCTAAGGTCCTATTCTCACCTAAGCGGCATCGAATGAAGCCGACTATTTCCACCTAATAGCGGCATTTGGTAGCAGCCGAAACAAAATAGTTGAACTTTTTTTTTTGCAGAAGCAACAATAACTTTTCTTCATTATATTTCTATGGCATCATTTTGAAGCGCCGCGCCGCTTCGCTTGTTGCCGCTTAGGTGAGAATAGGCCTTATTTCCCTTAACTTGGTAGTCCGCCCAATCTGCCTCATCTCTAGTTAGGATTTTTTTTATAAGCGCTGTTACCAATCGTTTGTGCTTCTTTGATTAACTTTGTTATCCATAGTTTTTTCTTCAATGTATGTTTTTGAGCTATAATATCCATCGCATTTTGTATACTTTCCATAAACCCTAAATACAGCTGATTTACGTCAGTGGATGTATAATTCCAGCTTACACATGGTAATTCTTCAGTCAGACTATAAACTGTTCCGCCACTTAAGTTTCGAGTCAAAATACACTTTGAAGTTTCTATTTTGTGCTCGAGCCCCAGCTCAGTTCCAATAATTTCATTGTCAGTCAGTATTGGAAAATCGCTTGAAACCTCTTTAACATAAGAATCATTTGTAATTATGTGGTCAATTAGAATGGATGATGTTTTAATAATTCTGGTAGGCTGCGTAACAATTTGCTCAAATCCAGCTGCTTTATAATCTTTGTTAATTTTTTTGCGTCCCCGTTATTTTGTTTCAACTCTACATTTGTATCACCCAGAAGCACAGTTTTTTGTCAATGAAGAGTATCATCACCAAGCACTTCTTCCATGTAAGTACTAATAAAATCCTTAGTACTCGAATTTGGGGATCTGTAGAGAACCCCAACCATAAGAGATTTTCCACTAACATAGACTGTTATCAAGAGTACCCAGTAACTATGATTAACATGTTCACTACGAGTCATTGCAAAATTTCTTCCACCATTATGTCTGCTATTGGACTAGCAGATCTCTAGAGAATAACCAGAAATAAACAATTCATTGGGATCAATTTCAGGTGTTACATGAGTTTCACTAACACAAATAATTAATGGGTCTCGATCAAGTAACAATGGTTTAACTTTTGTGAGTTGTGATGTAAGTCCTCCCGCATTTATGTGTAAGATTAGTAATATACTGAAAATCTGTTATGTAAGCTTGGTAGTTGTTATATATATTGTGTCCTGGCTTGGACCCTTTCCTGTGCCCTTTGATAACAAATACACTTTTTATCAAACACGGTGTGATTGTATTCTGTATTTGATATTTTTAAGAGTTCATGCCCATATTTATAGTTAGTACATTAATTACTGTTGATTGAAATTTTTCACTTTTATGCTTTTGATTGAATATTGGACATAATTTTTTTAATTTTTGACATTTCTCAGCATTATGCCCATATTTCCAGCACTTGAAGCATACCAACGTATTCAAACTGAAAAGCTATCCCAGCCCATAAACATCCTCTTAGATTTAATAAGGCATTTGAAAAATATCGGCGACACTTCTAACTTTGAATTGAAATCGTATTCCTTGTTGAAATTTTTGTCGTATATGCCAACAATAACGACCTTGGTATTTGCTACTTTTGAAATTCCAGTGGTATAGTTTTCAGATAGTTCAACGACTGTCTTATTTTGAAGTTTTTCAAATGAATCCTTATCATTGCTTTCAATGATAATACTAGCTTTGCCAACTGATTTAATTTTTTCACCTCGACTGATAATTCCGACGTATTTATTTTTTGGGTAACAATGTTCTTGGTAGCAGTATTTTAGTTTTTTTGCTCAATAAGTATTGGTGGAAAGTTATTCCCTCTAACAATATCTGATCATTGTTTGTCACTTTTTACCATATGAATTGTTGTTTCCCCTCTACTAAGTATTTCGCCAGTATTTATTTTATTCTCGGCAACTCATCGTTCTATTTTTTCCATTCTCTTTGCAATGCTCTCTTGAACCAGTACAACACAGCCATCACAATACCAAAACCAATTGATTGCATCATTGATTGATTTATACAATTGATCTCATATTTGCACACAGTGGGGATGATAATTTTAGAGAATTTACAAGTAAATAACTTCGAAGTCACGATGAAATTCCCTGAGCAACAGTTACACACATGTATATCCCATGCAATGACAGGAATCAATTTATAAGCCGGTTTGTCCTTCCTATGTCGTACCTGGTCCTTAGTTAGACCTATTACATTGGATATAACAACCAGGAAGTTGCTCTTGGGTGGAAGTTCTGGCATGTCAGAATTATCATGTATGCCTTTTCCTGGACTCACAGATTTTGATGTGTTTTTGGTAGCAGTTTTTCAGGGTGTAACCCTTATTGCAAGTGGGCCACGTGTAGGTTGATGCTTCGGTTCCTGTGAGAGCACCCGCTGAGAAGGCAGGAAAGGCCGAAATGCTGGCTCTTCTATCGTGCTGGGGTTGGGCTTCCCCTCTTGGTGAAGCGGCGCTGGTGGTGGCGCGTTTTGAACAGAATCCGTCCGTAGTTGTGGGGAAGGATTGGGACAGTTACCTCGGGCTCCCAAATTTGTTGACGTCTCTTTCGGGCTCCATGGTCGAGTGCCTCAAATGGTGCGTGACCCGCTCTTCCGCCGTAGTTATCCAGGGAGTAGAGAGAGGTCGTAGCGATGGTCCCTGGGTGGGTTCTTAGCCAACTAACCGCACCGGTCCGAATCCTCGGTAGGGGTGTCGAAGATGACAGCCGCGGTCATGGGCCCTTAGATTTACAGTATAAGACCACGGTATGGCTTTAATATTTGTCTATTGAATGCACTCGATGCACTGTTCAAGGCGCGGATACTTTCCCACTGCACACGTACCAATATTTCACACCAAATGATAACCAATCGTGATATTTTTCCTCGAAATTTCACGTACCTATATCTCTGTTATAATGGTACTTATAAAGAAGTGGATTTCACAAACCTGCATAGGATAATTATATGAATCAGCTGGTATAAGTTTGGTCCAATAAAATTATTTTGAACCTTGTAGGTTTTTCCGAAGCAGATAGCGATACATCCTCTCTCCACGACGGCTAGTAAGAGAGTCATAGTTACTACCGCTCCGGGGGACTTTCTGCTCCAACACCTCAAGCGCTGTAACAACACCCTCCGAATCGTAGCATTATTGAACAATACTTTGTACACGCTTTGAACGCGATAGACGGTGGCAGCCTTCTTGTGTTTAGTCCTCCAATCCTTGATGCTCTTAATACTCTGTACCGCCGAGATCCTCGGTTACAGGGACTATTATGTGTACAAATTTCTGTTGCAATTCCCCGGTCTAGCAGGCCTCTCGGCCCGAGTGAGGAATCAGTCTGAACAGACGACTGGCCTGACTCGACTTTAGCTGCCCAAAGAGGAACTCATCTCAGATACTAGTGGCCTGAAGGGCTCCGACACCTCAAGCACTGGCTAATCGAGCCTTCATTCGGATCCGGAGGTTAGCATTGGCCACCTTCATCTCAAACACTACCTCCTTCCACCCTTGTTGAGGGTTCACAGGCGATTGGCTCATCTTGGATACTAGGCCTAGAGTGCTCTAGTCACCTGAAGTGATGGTCGTGTGTATTTACCTCAGCACAAGGACATATGCATTGGTACTTGCGATACCTTCTTCAAGAAAGGTCACCTATAGCACAAGCCAGGTGGGCACCTCTTCCTTGCAGTAGCTTAGCTTTCAAAAGCCAGCACGTCAGACAGGTCACTAACGAGCCAAGAAGATTCACCTCGGAGACGAGAAACCCGCAGGAATCAGATACCTAAAGCGCTGATCTTCCTATATCTCTCTCACACATTATGACTGTGGAATTTCGCCCTTTGTCCAGGCTAACCTGGGATTGGTTGGAGAAACCACAGTTTTATTAGGTATGCACCGTGCGATACCTTACTGCTTTTTCTTAAAATCAAGATTATTTTTAAGATCCTAATGCTTTCCTGAGCTAATCTGATATTTTGATTTTTTTCGTTTGTCTTACGATTTTCGCATAAGAAATAGAATTAATTAAACTTGCTAAACTACTTACGTAAATGACCGTGCTGCATACGGTCAGGGTATGTAAAGCACACAGAGTTAATTTTATTTCTTATTTACACTTGCAAAATATATAATTAAAAAGTATTATAAGCACAACACAAAAATACATTTAAAAATATTACAAACAATTTAAAACATTTAGGACTCGTTTTATATACTTCCACATTCACACAACTGAACATTTTTTTTTTTTAGAAAGGTTAGTTTTGTTAACATATGTTTTTAAAGGAACGCCAAAATCATTGTTTTAAGTATTCGTTTGTGTTATATGGTACTATTTTAACTAGCAGATTAAATATTGATTTTTTGAAACATTTAAGATTTACCTCTGATTTTAGTTCATTTGGGAGAGCATTGAAGAATTGAATTTCTGAATAATGTGGACATTTTTCAGTGTCTGCCACCCTATATGGGGGCACAAATCCTTGATATCTGGTGTTAATGCAATGTTTGGGTGCTAAGCTCTCTTTCCTTTATACGAAAGAGAAACAAGAGACACTCTTAATTAAAAAGCCCTGGTAGAGTCAAAACATTAAGATTTCTATATTTACCTCTACAGGAATCCGTGTAGCCTGTCAGAGAATTCTGGCTTTTAAAAGTCTATTCAGGGTTTCTGCTCCCTCCCCAATCACGCCATACCAAAGGGTTGAGTACACATTTGCGTAATGGATGGTTTTTAAAATATCTTTTCCTAATTAGTGAGATATTACTCTAAAGGAGTATGTAGCAGAGTTTATCCTCTTGCACACATCAGTTATTTGTGATGACCAATCTAGATTTTGATTTATGTGCAATTCAAGAAATTTTGCGCTTTCTTCTAATGTGACACTCTAATCTCTGAGCAGAACCTCTTTTGGGATACTATTATTTTTCAGTTTTGTTGAGAAACAGATACGATGGATTTTATCCTTAATTAAAATCAATTTATTTTCAAAAAACCTCCTCTGAGTTTTGGTTATATGCTCTTCTGAGATCACATCAAGCTCTTACTAATGAGATACCTTAAGTTAATATGCTCGTGTCATCAGCATAATTAATCAGGTAATACTTGTGTGGAACTGCAAGTGCTTTATCGTTTATATAAAAAATAAAAAGTAAAGGTCCCATCACACTGCCCATTGCAATCCCTATAGTTAGGTAACCTTTCTCTGAGGTGTGACGTATTCCCCCAGACTTAATCACTACCCGCTGCCTCCTGTTTGCAAGGTATGACTGTAACTATTGAAGAACATTTCACCTGACTCCATATTTCACTATTTTTTCTAGTAGAATGATGTGTTAAATGCCTTTGAGAACTTCTTTTTTAGTGCTTGTAGGCCTAATTAAGTCTTAGAATTAACTTTTTTTAGTAAATCCTTTTTGGTGCTTGTAGAATTCATTAAGTGCTAATTATTTGCTGTATTCCAGAATTATTAGCTCTAATAGTTTTTCGGAAAAAGGATGCTTTGCTTTTAGAATTCCACTTTTTTGAGAAAATCTTTTAAGTGTTGATTTTTAAAGGTTGCTGTGCTAGTTTTAGATCTAAAGCTAGCAAATCGGCCATTTTCAAGAAAATCATAAGAGCTAATAATTGCGGAATACAGATCTTAATTAGCATTTTATTAGTTCTACAAGCACTAACAAATTGATTTCAAAAAGCAGATCAGCCATTTTTCAAAATCTATTAGAGCAAATAATTTTGGAATACAGCACTTGATTAGCACTTAATTAGCTCTACAAGCACAAAGAAGAAGTTCTCAAAAAGTTGATTTTTAAAGGTTCCTGTGCTAGCTTTAGATCTAAAGCTTGAAAAGCAGCTATTTAAAAAAAATATATAAGAGCAAATACTTTCGGAATAAAGCTCTCAATCAGCACCTATAGTGCGTTATTAG
This sequence comes from Crioceris asparagi, assembly GCA_958507055.1. Taxonomy (NCBI): domain Eukaryota; kingdom Metazoa; phylum Arthropoda; class Insecta; order Coleoptera; family Chrysomelidae; genus Crioceris; species Crioceris asparagi. Next base: position 47,581,780 of record OY293829.1, read on the forward strand.
CACTAATTATGTATTTTGAATTCTGCTCACTTTGCTCTGTTAGCTTTAGGGATGTAGCTACTTAACTTTTTCTATTTATTTCACTGACTTTTTTCGCATTTTCTTGATGACTGTCAATATTCTGTTCTTTATTGTTGGCCAGCTGCATCGTGAGACGATGGCAATATTCGGGAATGATATTGATGAGCTCTGGCCTATTGTTCTTGTTGCACCGGTGTCTATTAGGAGTGTTCTGTTTTCTTTATTGATTTGAACATCGATGTACAAACATAAGGCTCCGCCAGAAGATGACGCGTTGACCGTAATTACTGGCGCAGTATTTCTGCTGGTCGACGACCTGCCCCTCATCTCCACCCATTCTAGTTTTCCGACTGTGTCACCTTCTTCTTACAACTGCGGTGTACGTATCCTAGCTCACCAAAGTTCCAACACCTTGGCTTTCTCTTCTTCGATTGCGCTCCCATAACTAGCTTCCTTATCATGTCTAACAGAGACTCTCAGAGAATGATAGTTTGATGTTTAGGTTTTTGATAACTGTTTCTTCAAGGTCTTCCATGACTAATTGTGCAATAGTACTATAAATAGGTGAACCCATGGCATAACAAATAGACGGATGTCTCACCCTTATAAAAAAAAGGAAAAAATCTTCTCTCTGGTACACAAAAGACACATGGTCGGGCAGATATTTAAATTTCTATTCGAACCATCCCACCCAACATAAAAAAAGCGTTGTAATAAGCATGGCAGATAGAGCCATACTACTTAGCAGTCCAAAATTTAGACAAGAATGCTTAGACAAAGTGAGGAAAACCTTACAAAACAACAACTACCCAAAAAAATTAATAAATAACATTATCAAACAAAGAATACACAAAGCTTACAACTCTAACCACAACAATAATTCACAAACAACGTCTAGCAATTATCTCGCATTATCATACGTTCACAATCTATCAGAGAATATCAAAAAAAATTAAACAGGCAAAATATCCAAGTTTGCTTCAAACCGCACAACACTTTAAAAAGATTTTTCACTCCACTTAAAAGCAAAATTTCAAAACTAAAAAATTCTAATCTTTTATACAGTATTCCATGCAATGACTGTAACAAAGAATATATTGGTATGACAGCACAACTCCTAAATAATCGACTAAACGGACACAAATTCATGAAAAAATCAAGCGCAGCTCTTAATAAACATATCATTCGAGACAACCACAACCCAAACTTTAATAACACCAAAATTCTAGCATTTGAAAGAAACAGAGAAAAACGCAACATAAAAGAAATGATATATTAAAAAAATGTAAATCTCCCCTCAATAATAGAACAGACATCAACAATCTAAATCAAATTTACTACACACTCTTATGATGCTCATAGCTTCCACCACACTAATACAAGAAACAAAAAAAACATAATTACATCATCACAAATTATACCCACATCACCTCCAAACAAGTAGGCGCGAAATAATCCTAACAAATACGAGCTACTTATTGTAGCACATGCTCTTTCTATTTCATCAACCTGCATCACATTCCTATATCTCCATCTTGATCACGTTCCTCAACCAGACAAATATAAATTCGAGAATAAATAAGAGAGTTCAATTACTCAAGTACTTGGAGATGAGAAACATAAAAACAACAATTACATCTATTAAAGGTAATCCATACTCTGCCAAGGAGCGTATCTGATGGTTCAAAAATAATATCATATAACCAATATTATAACCATTATCATAATATGTATATTTCCCCCTTTTTTTCAGAATAAAATATTGTAGTGAAAATTATATAATAAAAGCCTGAAGAAGTCCTCGGCCAGGGACGAAACGTTGCGTAACCCATCTCTTATTTTTGTTATTACCAGAATCCAACTCTCAAGAAATAATCCCTAACTACACATCCGGATTCAAGAACTAATTTCCAGTGATAGCAAATTGTGCATGCTGTCCTGAGCCAGAGCAACAAACCTGAGCCGTCCGTATATGTGGCTCAGGATTGTTTTTGCCTTTTAGAAGACTCGTATCTTACAAAAAACTATTGGCGCTAGTTTCCAGTGGTACCCAGTTGTATCCAATACGAAACGTTCGCTCCAGTCACCTGATAATATAACCGACAAATTTTTCCCCCCGAAATTTGGTTCAGGTTTGTATGAAATATCTAAGGTAGTGTTCTCTGCCACCAATATAGAATCTTCTGTGGTCAGTAGTCATAATATTCGTATTGTTTTTGTTGACATCGAAAAATCGAAATAATCCGTGTAAATATCCCTACTAATGCTAGTGCTCTTGTTGTGGTTAAATATTAAAAGTGGTGCTGAAATAATTGATTTAATCAATAGTATGTGGAATGTGTAAGGATCAGTCGTGAAAGATACTCAACAGTCTGCTCCGGGGAATTTCTTGCCACATGTATGCATTTTTCCTCTGTTAATTGTTTTGTTTACCTACCTCAATTTTTCTGTACTTATTTGAACTTTTATATGTTTTTAGGAAAATATATGCTATTTTTTACAACAAATTTATTTTTAACCTGAATCCTCATTGCCACTTATTACCGACGGTATTGGTTGAAGCCAGATGGATGGCAGAAGTGTAGTGTAGTAGTAGGTACGTAGGTACTATTAGATCTATGGTATGCGTGCATATTTAGAAGGTTTCCAGAAATATATTTTTTGCTTATTTCTATATTTAGGCCTTTCCAAACTATATAATATCATGTTTCGCATATTCAAGCAGCACCCTTTGATTCTACTATTATTGGCACTACGCGCTACTAGAGATGTTAGCAAATGAGACCAAATTATTATAGGTTTATAATCCTAATAATTCCAAATTATAATTTATTATTAATTTACGATACTAATATTTCCAATCTTAGGAAATTATCAAAGTATACAGACTTATTCAACTATTTTTTAAATTGAAATATTTGAATGAAATAAGGTGAACCAATATTATTTCTATATTATTTGAATAAATCAAGATGCACCAATATTATATCTTATTTAAATGAATTCACTGCAAAGATAGTTACGCCACTGGAGAGTCTGCATCTACGCGCAGACCCTATGCATATACGTCGTTGTTACGACCATCGTTTGCCTGAAACACGTCACTAAAGCCTTGTATGTTGGTCCGCTTCGATTTGCTGGCAAGCATAGAGAATTAGTAGTCCATGAATTATAAGGTCTATGGTGCACTTATATTCTTTCTTTAAATAATACTAGCAAAGGTAAGAATATCTAAATAAAAATGATACATCATGGTATCTAATACTATTTTTTTGAAAATGTCCAGCACTGATCATAATATAGGTATGAATTTCTGTTTGTTGCATGTATATAAACATCACAAAAGTAAATAAAAGATACATTTTATTCGAGATACTCCTTCATTACACACAAAACTTTTTTAAACGCAATTGAAATTCAACTAACAGATACTTCAGGAAGATTGTATTCGATATATATAAGAGCAACTGGAACAAATTTGATAATATCAAAGATAATTTCCATTATCCTTAATAATATTTAATAATAAGAAATATATTTTCTTGAATCGATTGATTGAATCGAAATCGATCTTTATACTTATAATTTTTTATGGAAACTAAATAATTTTAAAAAATTTTATTTGCTATTATATTACTCTCTAACTTAAATACTATAAATTGTCAAATTTTCTAAATATTTTCTCATATTCTTGCTAAACCGTTCCTTCTACGTTAAAATTGAATGTAACCATTCTTGTTCATCTTGACGTACTCAAGAGAAATGAATGGTCATGCCAGTTTTTTTATAAGAAACTGTTCATTAGCTAGAACATATGAACTAAAGAATACTTACTTTTTTATCAAAAACAGTGCATCAAAATTAGAAATCAACGGATCCAATGGATCAAAATAAAAATAGATCTATTGAATATTTCTTATCAACATGTTCCGTGTAATATAATTATATACAGGGTGAATTTTAAGTGTGTCCACGTTCAATTCGTATTTTGAAATTAATTAGAAATGCAAAGAATGTTCTCTAACAAGGTGATTATTCAATATTATTATTATTATTATTATTATTATTATTATTATTTAGTATTGTAATAATGACCCATTTTCATATTATTGCGTAAATTACGTACAGCGTATGTAAAAACTCTTCTGACATAATTTCTCAATATTTCTTAAAATGTTTTTAACAACCTTCAGTTTGTTTAAATAAAAATGAGATGTTATATTAGAAAAAAATATAACACTATTAAAAATCAACCAAAAATCAGTTCTAACTTATATCCATTTTCAGTATCAATAGGAATCCAAGTCACTGCTACATCAACTGAATACTTGATAAAATATAAAATAGCTAATTTTAATATTATTGTTGAAAATGCTCGAACAAGAGTCATATTAAGTAGGCTGTGAAAAAAGAAAGTATAAAAATATAATTTACTTGTCAGATAACCACATGTTACTCTCGGTATTTTGCATTTTGAATAATATCAAAAACTGTTAACTGCATTTAACCGACGAACCCTGAACGGAGGGATATACAATTCGACTGTCTGCTTTTTTTGTTTGAATATGAGTTTTAAATAGTAATTCTAATCTGATTTTGATGATTTCTGATTCATTTAAAAGAGGAGACTTGAGAAATGGACCTATTTTCATAAAAACGCAAATCCGAAATCTCCTTTCCTCCGAACAGGGGCCGAATTAAATATAGAACAATATCCTAAAACTTTTAAATTGAACATTTTTTCAAAAGAGTTTTCGAGATAGAGGCAGTTAAATTTTCAAATAAGGATGTGTATTTTTGCTAAGTGGTAAAATGGTAACATCTAAAATACTTACGCGTATTTCCGCAGGGATGTATTGAGTTCTTAAAAATGACAACTACAAGCAAAGAATATACGTGAATAATAGGATCAGTACCATCTTCATTGGCATCAGTGAACGTTCAACGATTTTCGTGACTAATGTTACACTCAAAAGTGTAAAACAAATGTTTTTTTCAAAAAAATGGACGGTTTGTTGGTGCACTGAAACATACATAATAATACTAATTCTATCTAATTGCAACTGCACAACTTCAAAAGTAACAGCACCAACAGAATTAATATTATTTTGTATTTTTCAGTGCACCAACTAATAGCGTCGATCCATTTTTTTGTAAAAAATATTTATTGCAGTGACTTTTCAAATATTTGTTTTATGATTGTTGGGAAAACCCGAGTTGTTATAAGTTATCTGTCGTAGTTTTGGACGTATATCAATTTTACTGCAAAAAGTTCTCATGACAGATATCTATTTGAAAATTGATATCTCCCTTATTGTCAACCGGAAAAAAGTAGTTTTTGATCGGTAGACCGATTTTGGAATTTTCTTTCCGTATGCCCATTATTCTGAAAATTGTCTTGTTTAACACTCCAAAAAAACTTTTAACGTGGATAGATAGTCATGTACTTACAGGTATTATTTGTTTAGTCTCTATTTATTTCTACTACCATGTTTACTATAGTTGTCGGTTGTGTAGTTCATTAATTAGTTCTAGAATTAGTAGATTTATTCTCGATCCTTCCAGAAACTAAATGTGAGTTACAGTTTGACACAATAACATCAGTTTGACAAGCCTCTAGAATATTATTTTGTGCGTCTAGATAATCATAGAATATGCATGTCAAGCTCCAGATATATAAAGCCGTATCGATCATGGGTCACAGTCAGTTTTATTGATCAGTCAATTGGAGACATAAGCCGATAATAGTTGAAACGCGATAGTCAAAGTGACAAGTTGTGACATTTGTACTACAACACAAGGCCTAGTACAGAGTGTTGAAAATAAACCATTGGAATCAATTTGCGAACTTTTGAGCATTACGCAAGTGAACTCACCCCACAACGTTTAGCACCGGGTTAAACGTTACAATATTAAAGACGTCAATGACAAAAATAAAAACTCTAATTTTCATAATAGCACATACCTACCTATTTTTCTATCGTCATTAATTTGAAAATTGAATTTTAGGGGAATGTTTATTACACGCTCTTATGTTTTTTCAGGTAATAAGAAGATAATCGAGATTTAAAAAAAAAATCTATCGCGAATGCCTTTTCTACGAATGACTAAGTAACCTTGGACGTAAAATAATCGTCATTACTGATACCACGTTTTAGCTGTCAAATTTATAGTTTTGAAAGTTGAAGTAAACGCCAGTTACAAAACCCAAATGAATCAGTATCCAAAAGGTATCATTTTTGATCTGTTTACTATATACGGAAGTTGTGATAGAATAGTGGAAAGAACCTGTCGTGAATTTATTGCCAAATATTTTGAGTTAGGTATCTACCTCCAATAAGTAGGAATAAATTCTCATTCTTAAGCCAATGTTTTCTGGAACAAAAATCCACTCAACAGTAGGATTAAAATAATAACCCAAGTTGAACAAAAGAATTAAGTGAATGTTTTGGTATTTAACATCGAGTTTAGCATGAAGGGCATGTTTATTACCTTACCTACAAATCATTTATTCATGTAACGTAAGAATCCGAAAAACAAATTACAAAAACAAAACTACAAGATATGCTCTGTGTGTCTACCGATTTGGTTTCAGCATTCAACAGAACGTTCCTGGATGGCATAATTTGTGGCTCTTCTTATTTCATCTTCTCTATTAAATCCTACAGAGATCTAGGTTCTGTTTTATACAGCTCTTCCTTGAGTCTCCCCCACAAGTAGAAATCAAGTTGTGTGAAATCCGGCGAAAGTGGTGGCGAAAGTCGCGGACCTCCATTTCCCCACCTCTTATCTTGAAGCAAATACTGATTCATTTGAATTTTTGTAACAGAAGTTTTGTACTTCAACTTTTAAAACTATCATTTTAACAGCTTAAACGTGGTATCAGTAACAGCGATTGTTTTATGTTTCCAGAAATTCATAAAAAAGACATTCGTATATAGAAAATTGTAAAAAATCTCAAATGTTGTATTTATGATTTGATAAAAATCATAATAGAGTGTAATTCCCCTAAAATTCAATTTTATACCTAATGACGATTGAAAATAGGTAGGTATGTGTTATTAAGAATTTTTTTTTGAGTGGTTTACAAGACCATTCAAAAACAACTTTTTGCTTATCCGGTTGACAATAAGAGAGTTATGAATTTTTAAATAGACATCAGTCATGAGAACTTTTAGCAGTAAAATTGACTTACGTCAAAAACTGACAGGTAACTTATAACAACTAGGGCTTTTTATACATAAATAAATACGCGAAATTCAAATATATTATAAAAACCAGGGGTTTCCATTTGGAAAAACAAATTTAGTACAATTTCTGGTGTAACCGGAAGTTCCACCATCTTGTTAATATTATTGATTATAGTCAGGATCAAATTTTCATATTCTTGTCTCGATTTATAAGTGAGAATCTTCTAATTGGCACGTTAAAAATATGACCCTGTATATAAGGGGCAATTTTGTGAATGATAATAACAATGACTATATATTTCATACAACAGGCAATAATTTTATAGACGGTGCCAAAGTTTTTTATAAACATGCTAGTAAGAGTGATATGGAAAATTCAAAATCCATAAGCGCTACTAGATTACGCAAACATTTGGCAACTGTAACTCAGTTACTTCAGTTTTCAGAGAGTGAACAAATATCTAGATTCATGGGGCCCTTCAGACACATTGTGATCTTTATAGACTTTCCGATAGTTCCTACCAGACAGCAAAAATATCAAAATTGTTGCTTCTTGCATGTTAAGAAGTATTAGAAAAATATAAGGGCTTATACTTAAATAATATAAATTGATTTAGCTCTCATTTCCAAAAACATTCAAATATATTTATTATATTCTAGATGAACGATTACCAAATGAGGCCGTACAGACCATCAACGATGGCATAACTTTAAATTCTAATAATGAGTATGTTCACAAGAACAAATTCAAAACTTATGAAACAACCACGGACGCTTGTACTGGGAAAAATTATTTCAATATTTTTGTGACCACGTAAAGTCGTCTAAGTCCTAAGGAGAGTGAAGTGAATGTATTTTTAGAAGAACATTTCGGCTTATTTAACAATAGAATGACTTCCCAAAAATCATTTGTTTTGGATTTTTATAAAGGAATACTCATTGCACTTACCTAATACCCTAACTAGTGCCTAATACGTTTCCCGTTTCATTTTCATTATTATTACTAGCTGTTTTTCCGGCATCTCGGGCATATGCTTTGTTAGATTGTGGTACGAAACCATAAAGTCATAAAAGCCTTGAGTTTGGAACCCTTCTACCTCAGACTCCTACTCGCTTGTAGAACAAATTAGAATGTAGAACACCCAACCCTGATCCATTCACAAACACCAAGAGAGAACAGAATAGGATTCCCAGTCACACTTACAGCCGCTACCAGTTTATTTAGATTCTAATATTCTACATACATACATGGTAAAAGGACCATCAAAATCCAGCCATATACAATAGACTTTCAGGTATGGAACCCACCACAAAGAGTCCCATGGGCACTGAAAATTTTGCAGTAATTTGTCTGTGGTATGATAAATACGTGTGAAAAATTGGGTTGGGATATTTTGAATAGTGTAAGAGCCCAAACGGCACATACAAACCCACACATGCAAACTCAATATATTTGCTGTTTTTAATACTGCAATATTAATTGAATATAAAATGATACATACATATATGCAAACTTTGCCAAGTTATGAGCAGTATGAAGTGTGGCAACAACGCACGAGTCAGGTTTGTCCACTCAAATCCATAAAGTTGTATATTTGGCTCAGATTGAATATAAGTATCTAGTGGCTCAGGACTGCACAAAAATGAGTTTATATAAAAATAGCAAAAAAAAAAATTAAAAAAAAATGTTTTAACGGATGTATATTATGATAAATGGTTATACTTGAGCATATAAATGAACTCAAAATTGTCAAAAATATTTTTCTTTAATATTTAAAGGGTGGCTCAGTATAGTATGAAATATCTAGTAGCCTGGGTTTGATAGAAAGATCTATATATATATATATATATATATATTTATATTATTGGTAAGTTTTGCTCAATAATAATACCTGAACGTCGCCATTTCTTTGACAACTTTCAATCCATAAGCACAGACCTCGAATTACTGAAGTAATTGCTGTAATATCATGGGGGATATTCTCTACCTGAAAATTTGCTCTTTCGGTCATTTTCAAAAGAGCATTCATTGCATGTCACATTTTGAAGTATTGTAGGAAAGTCTTGCAGGAGAAGTTGAGAAACAATATAGTAAGCAGTTGTAGCGCAATTTATGTTCACTACTCTTTTTCCAGCTGAGCCTGTCGTTTGTTCAGGAAACAAGGAGAGCATTATCATGCCTCTTTTTGTATCAGGTCCAACTTTCTTTTTAATTGCATTCTGAATCATTTGGAATAATTGTTTTTCTTGAGAATCGATGAAGTTGCAATAATCCTCACTGTCTATATACGCCACACATATCAATTGGAATATTCTGTCAAAAGCACATGTATTAATGAAGGTGTATCTAGTTAAGTTGTTCTTCTTATACTTCACACTACGCAGTGCACACCTGTCACCATTTTTCAAAACAGATATTACCCTGTGATGAGTTTTTGTATTCTCGTCCATATAAAGAATTGATCTATCGGCTGATAAGTAATTTTTGTTTTCAAAGGTAGTCCAAAATTTCTCCAATTAACCCCAGCGAAATTGGTCAGATTAGCTCGGTCATCAGAACACGTATGGTGTTTTGGAGATACGCTGTTCAATTCTATATCAGTTTGTGCAGCGCAGGGAAATTGATATTTTGATGCAGAACAACTAGCTGCTGCTTTTTCTTCAGAGGAGAATAAATTGACAAGAGTGTCATTTTTTAATGTTGTACTAATTGCTCTTACAGGCGAAAAACATGGGTTAATATCAACAGCAGAATTATCTTTTGGTGATGGGTATTTGTTTGATTAAGGCTGAGCCTCAAATTTTGTTCCAATAATATTAGTTTCTCCTATGATGGAGGTGATATGAGTTATGAGGAATTCATCAACGTGGAGTGGCAGCGTCTTATGTTTGAAAACTCTCTTTCAAGTCATTAAAACGGCTTTCTGACGCAGCTGATGATTGTGTAACACTCCCATATTTGAATATTGTGGTCATAATTGCAGACCACAGAGGGAGGTACTCACCAAATTTCAATATTATTTTGGTGAGCTCTCGATTGTACTGTAAATTATTATGACTAGCTTCATTGGTTGAATCTCGGGTAGTATCTTCACATTTTTTGAAATTTTTTCTCAGATCATCAAAATAACTATTCTTATTCAAGTTTTAATCGTCGATATCTTTTGAATAAATACTGTCAAATTCGTTAAACTCTTCTTCAATGTCTTCTTATTCTGTTTTGAGTAGATCATTAACTGCAGGGTCTTCATCAAAGGCAATACGATTCTTTAAGCTTTCCTTTGCACGTTCACACGCCGTTGGAACACCCATTTCATTCAGACCATCAAATTCATTCAAGAGCTACAGTAAAAATTTCTTCAAATAAAATTTTGACCTCTTCGTAGCTCTTACATGCGATTATAAGAAATAAAGCGGGGAGGTAAATTTTTTGCATTCTTCGGTCTTTACCTTTTAATCCCTCCCACAAACTTATATTATGCATCAGATGATTAAAATCGCTTCTTATGAAGCACATGGGAAGTTCATATGTACTATCATCAGTTTCGTTCAATAAAAATGAAGAGACACGCAAATACTATGACAATGTGCTGAATTGATTAAATTCTCGAACACATGCCATGATGAGCGCTAAGGAAGCGTCGGTTACTACTATTTTTGGAGATGGTACATCGGTTCGTTTCCATTCTCCTAACCAATTTTCAATGAAATTGTTATCGTGTTTTTCAAACATGTGTCCTGCAGAAAAAGTAGTCTTCCGTTTTGGATCGTGGACTGTAATTTTACTTCTTCTAAATGTGGGTAGTTGCAATCGTCGAACCAAGCTCCCAGTAGCATCTACTGATATTGTTGGTGCCGGACATTTGTGCGTAAGAGTTAATTTCGGAAGATGCACAATAACATACATAAAAAGGATCCGCTTCTATTGCTTGAATTATGGAAAAATACGGATGGACACATTTCAATTTACATACTGACTAGAAGCATTCAGTATTTGGGAAGCTTTCTGTATTTGAGACATCTAAGAGCATTGGTACTTGGTAAGCTGGCTGGTTCTGGATCACCGTATTTCATTTTTTTGCGGCTTTTTCTCTTCTTATAAACGAAGCAGATTTATTTTGACCAAGAAGGTGGCTCTCAAATTTATCGTAGTTTTTTCCACAAATATTTCTCTTAGAACTCGTTTCACAGTTGAGAAAATCTCCTTCATAAGTACAGTGAATAATCTACGGACATTCTAAAACAGGTTCATCAGCAACTCCAATCAGTTTACTGTTGCACGTTTTACAATATTCTTCAAACTTCATGAATACAGTTCCATGTGGGTGAAGTTTGGTCCTCTTGAATATGATGCAGCAAGGAAGTTTGGTTATTTGAAATAAATGATCATACATGACGTTACACCATTCTTTTGCATTTAACATATAGTACATCCGAGAATTTTGAGGCCGGTCATCCATCCGCAGATATTCACTACTGGTAAGTAATGGAGTCCTATCCTCAGACGACAATTCCAAATCAAATTCTAAGTAATTCATGATTTTTTCTTCTGCAGTCAAAGTAGAGGAAACATTCAGCTCACTACTGGAAAGTGAATCTTCATTTTTGACGGTAGAAAACTCTTGTCTTAATTCATTTTGTAACCCATAGCGATTTTCATTAACAATGACATACACATACTTTTGGTTCATGTTCATTGCTTTCGCTATTTTTGACCAACAATTGTTCTTTGGGGGATGATTTGTTTTCAGTGAATGGTCATATAAATCCTCTTTATTTTGAATAATCAACGTTCTCAATTTTCCAAGATCAAAATTTCTTCGGGAGGGCATCGCGTTGCTGTAAGAAGTGGGGCCAAAAAAAGAAAATTAGAAAATTATTTTGGTTTGAAGTGAAATTTCTTTACAAAAATATAAATATGTACGTGAATAAAAGTGATCTGTAAAAATTAACCTGCTCTCCATGAGAGCTTGAATTGTTAGGTAATTTATACAAATTCCTAGCTATTTCTAGAAAAGTGAGCAGAGGTGGTTTACAAAGACTGAAATTTGTCGCAAAAATATGCACCAAGAACGCACTTGTAAACAATAAAAATAGCGCTCATATTGAAGTAAAGGTATTGATAATTATTACATTATTATATAATATCTGGAGACCGAGCTTTGCTCGGGTAAAACAGGATTTAAGATGGGTCTATAAGAGTTATTAAGGATATTCAAACTTATTAAAATATATGCATATTTCTGGTTGAAATGTATTGCGATCGGTAAATACTGCTTCTATTGTTCACATATTCGTAAGTTATAGATTTCGAACTAAATATTAATGTGGAATATGTATGAGAAATATAGCAGAACTCAGCTGTATCACCAATCGACTACTCGACCCCCAAACACTATACATACTGAAACTTTTATCTGCGGAGCCATTCTTGAAATAGCTAGTGTGGACCTCGAGGGTCACAACGATTAAATATGAAAGTATCGGAAATCGATTTTTCGACTCCGATACCCCCTTTTTGCTAATTTTTACCAAAATCTGCTAGCCCTTCCTTCAAATAGCTAATGTGTACCATAAGGGTCGCAATATATTAGATATGTGCAAATTTTCATTGGAAATTTCCGATCAAATTATAAGAAACTCATATTAACATATTTTATTTTAAAAAATGAATTTTGTTAAAAAAACTCAAAGCTGATCAGAATCCGAACCGAGGAACTCTAGGTTAATACCCAGAACCTTAAGCATAGGACCATTCTTGCCCTATGATGTTATAGATTTCATACTCATATCTGACATATAATCTGTAGAACTCGTGAAATGAGAATATTAATTGCTGAAAACGACTTTTCTTGTGAATGTGAATACAACCAATCGATTCAGTACACTCTAGAGCCCATACATATTGTACTGAAAATTAAGGGTTCTATTCAATACAATTGAATAAGTAATTAGGAAAAACGAAAATTCCTCTATTTACAACAAACAACAAAAAGCCAGAGTAGGAATTTCACTTGGAATGAGCATGGAATGCCAAGGATCTGTCCAGATGAAACCCATGTGTTACGGAGTGTGAGGAATAGTTAAATGTACTTCAAATAAGTGGAAAAAGGATGGATCAATCTAATTCCCTATATAAACTGCAAATCTCATACGACGGGCAGATCATTTCTTCTAGAGACCTCGTAGAGTGAAAATCAATGAAATTCGAAATCAAATTATTCCCAGCTGAGTCATCAAGGAAGAAGAAGAGGACATCTGTAACCAGACCAGACTGCACGTGTCATCGATAGATTTGGTATCAAATTGTATTGCCAGTGGCGTACCAAAACAATTTTATTTTGGGAGAATAACATTCTGAAACCGGAAAGTTGTGTTTTCTTGTTATTTTGACAAAGCCGAAAGGATCCCGAACTGCAATTCAGTTCAATTGGTGTCAGAAGTGGGATCTCTAGTCAAATAACAAGAACAGAAGATGTTCACAAGGAAGGCCGACATGGAATCCATTATGGCAACGCTTGCCGAATTGATGAGACAACAAACAGAGCAAGCGAAACAACAAGCAGAGCAGGCTAGCAGCATCGAAGCGAAGTTAGCAGAGCAGTCCAGCAGGTTAGCAGAGCAGTCCAGCAAGTTAGCAGAGCAGTCCAGCAACATCGAAGCCAAGTTAGCAGAGCAGTCCAGCAGTATCAAAACCAAGTTAGCTGAGCAAAGCCTGGGATTAGAGGAACGTATCCTGCAGGGTATGGAAAAACCGTTGTAAGTGGAGCAAACCAAACATCTAGGAGAAGTGCGAGAACAGGTCGATCGCCTTCATGATCAGTTGAGCAAAAGGACCTATGGAACAGGTTAACGATAGGACGAATGCCGCCGTGACAACAGCTGAAGAGGCCAAGGCAAAAACGGAGCAGCTGCAGATCGAAGTGGAGAGCATCCAATGCAATCTTGTTGAACGGCTCAACTTCTTAGAAAACCGTACCTGTTCTGGACATTCTACAAGAGCTGATAGGAAAATCCAAGCCCCCACCTACGACGGCAGCACCTCTTGGATAACCTATCTGAGGCAGTTCGAGGCAGCCGCTAACGCGAATCAGTGGAGCCCAATGTAAAAGGCGACGGCACTGGTATTGGCACTCCGCAAGCAAGCGAAACAACAAGCAGAGCAGACTAGCAGCATCGAAGCCAAGTTAGCAGAGCAGTCCAGCAGGTTAGCAGAGCAGTCCAGCAAGTTAGCAGAGCAGTCCAGCAACATCGAAGCCAAGTTAGCAGAGCAGTCCAGCAGTATCAAAACCAAGTTAGCTGAGCAAAGCCTGGGATTAGAGGAGCGTATCTTGCAGGGTATGGAAAAACGGTTGTAAGTGGAGCAAACCAAACATCTAGGAGAAGTGCGAGAACAGGTCGATCGCCTTCATGATCAGTTGAGCAGAAGGACCTATGGAAGAGGTTAACTATAGGACGAACGCCGCCGTGACAACAGCTGAAGAGGCCAAGGCAAAAACCGAGCAGCTGCAGATCGAAGTGGAGAGCATCCAATGCAATCTTGTTGAACGGCTCAACTTCTTAGAAAATCGTACCTGTTCTGGACATTCTACAAGAGCTGATAGTAAAATCAAAGCCCCCACCTACGACGGTAGCACCTCTTGGACAACCTATCTGAGGCAGTTCGAGGCAGCCGCTAACGCGAATCATTGGAGCCCAATGTAAAAGGCGACGTCACTGGTATTGGCACTCCGCGGAAGTGCTATGGAGGTTCTGAGATCGTTTCCCGATGGGCAATCATGGAATTTCCAGCAGTTGGTTGAGGCTATGGAACTGCGCCATCTTCAACGCCCAATTGAATCATCGAAGTCAATGCTCCAATGAATCGTTACAGGAGTTGGCAGCGGATGTTGAAAGGTTGGCGCATCTGGCTTATCCTGAGGGAGTCACCATGGGCACGCCTTGTGTCAGTGTCAGCGTTCATCGTTGCTATCAAAGATGGTGACATCCAGCAGGGCGTACGGATAGAGCGTCCGAAGTTGATTAGTGAAGCCCTAATCTATGCGCTTGAACTGGAAGCTGCTAAGAGGGTGGCCAAGCCAACTGTGAGAGTAAGAGAGGTTTGAAACATGGAGGAAGAAGGCCCATCAGTGCCAAGATGCTGGAGATGCGGTAAACAAGGACATCTCATGGCCTAAATGAGAGCGAGCGACTGAAAAGGAATCAATCAGCTGCCGTCATCTTTAGTAAAGTCAGGACCCAAGGATAAAGCTTGACGGTTGATGGAGAAATGGAGGGTATCAGTTGTTCCCTCTTGATAGACACTGGAGCAGAACGAAGCATCGTCCGACCCGATATTATCAAAGGAGTTTGGGAACCATTGGACAAGACCTGCGTGATGCAAACGGCCTCCGGGGAACGCTTACCAATCCTGGGACAACGTGAGGCCAGAGTTCGATTGGGTTCTAGAGAGTATCAAACTGTGATCTTGATAGCTAACATCAGGGACGACGCTATCATAGGGCTGGATATTCTAGCGACATTTGACATCTTGATAGATCCCAAAGGGCGAAGGTTGAAGACCAAGAGTGAAGAGATCCTCTTAGATGATGGGTATGATTCAGATGCCGTTCTCCGGGTATTCATTGAAGAGGACGCTAGGGTTCCAGCATGAAAAGAAAAGGTGTTAATGGCTTCTGTCACGGGAGATACTGGTAGACTGTTTGTGGGCGTGGTAGAACCCCAACGGCAGAATTCAAGTCAGAATCATGAACATGAGCGACCAGGAGGTTATCCTGAAATCTTGGATGAAATTAGGGACGTGCCATCCAGTAAAACAAGTGATGTACTTGGACAATGAACGAGGCACCAATAAGAGTAGGTTACCCTCAACTTTAAAGAAGTTGATATCCGACGCCAGAATCCTGTCCGGTGGTGAGCAACGACAAGCTGAGGCACTGCTACGAAAATATCAAGACGTTTTCTCCTTGCATGACGATGATCTGGGTCATACTAATATGGTGCAGCATTCGATATTCGCCGGAGATGCCGCTCCGATCAGACAGGCAGCTCGACGGCTACCGCTCGCCAAACAGGAAGAGGTTCAGCAACTGCTGGCTGATATGCAGGAGCGGAACATTATACAGCCATCCACCAGCCCCTGGGCGTCGCCGATAGTTCTGTTGCGAAAGAAAGACGGCTCCACCAGATTCTGCGTCGACTATCCTCAACGACGTTACAAGAAAGGATTCTTATCCTTTGCCTCGGATCGACGACACCATCGACACACTGGCAGTTACTGAATGATTCTCTACCTTGGATCTTCACAGTGGTTACTGGCAAGTTGGCATCCAAGAACAGGATACAGAGAAGACTGCCTTCATCACGCCTTACGGACTCTGGCAATTCAATGTTATGCCGTTTGGGTTGTGTAACGCTCCTGCCACCTTTGAGCGATTGATGGATAGAGTTCTAAAAGGATTGTCGTGGCAAACCTGTCTGGTTTGTTTGGATGATGTGATAGTCATGGATAAGACATTTGGCCAACACCTGCGTAATCTGGAAGGAGTACTACAACGTTTGAGAGGAGCCAAGTTGAAGTTGAACCCAAATGCGAACTCTTCCGGAAGGAAGTACGATACTTCGGTCACGTAGTATCTCCACAGTCCGACCAGACCTAGCCAAGCTAGCAGCGGTTCAAGAATGGCCTCGTCTCAGAGCTTCGCAGCTTTCTTGGGTTATGTACCTATTACCGCCGATTCGTCAAGGACTTCAGCAACCTAGCTAAGCCATTACATCGGCTTACAGAAAAAGACCAACTATTCGAGTGGAAGCCAGATTGCGAAGAGGCTCTCCAGAAGTTGAAGGAATCCTTGTGTACCTGACCTACCCACAACCAGGTCGCCGATTTTATGTGGACACAGATGCCAGCAATGACGGTATTGGAGGTATTCTGTCGCAGGAGGAAGACGGTCAGCAGAAGGTCGTGGCCTAATTCAGTCGGGTGTTGAGTAAGGCAGAGCGCAATTACTGCACCACCAGACGAGAATTGCTTGCTGTTGTCAAAAGCCTTAGACATTTCCACAAGTACCTGTATGGCCAGGAATTTACTCTTCGTACAGATCACGCATCACTGCGCTGGTTGATGAGATTTCGAGAAACGGAAGGACAGGTAGCCCGATGGCAGGAGCAGAGCAGAGCAAAGAATACAACTTCTCGATTGAGCATCGCAGTGGTAAGACGCACGGGAATGCTGACGCACTATCAAGGAGACCCTGCACGACTGCGTGTAAGTAATGCAAGGGGGTAGAAACACTGGAAGACGAAGACGATTTGCTCTTTCGAAGGCCCTTTCCGGCAACACAAGCCACGGATGAGTTCACCAGTCAGCTGCAAGAACGACTTCTAGAAGTTCATGAACAAGACAGAAAACATATCCTAATAGCCAGCGACTGCATGAAAACACGGTACGATCGACGAGCCAATTCCGAGGGTTATCAGGTGCAAGACCGGGTTTGGCTATTCAATCCAAAAAGAACGATTGGCCGTTCTCTCAAACTGCAGTCCGATTGGGAAGGTCCTTACACCATACAGGCGCGACTAAACAATGTCGTTTATCGCATCCAACGAGCACCACGGGAAAAGATGAAAATGGTACATCTAGATCGACTTGCTCCATATCGGGGGACCAACGGTGAAGAAGTTACTCCACCGCCACCGGATCATGCCTGAGTCAGGATTTCGTTCGGGACGAACAAAACTTAAGGAGGAGGCAGTGTACTGAAAATTAAGGTTTCTATTCATTACAACAAACAACAAAAAGCAAGAGAATTAATTTCACTTGGAATGAGCATGGAATGCCAATGATCTGTCCAGATGAAACCCATGTGTTACGGAGTGGGAGGACTAGTTAAATGCACTTCAAATAAGTGGAAAAAGGAAAAATCTAATTCCCTATATAAAATGCAAATCTCATACGACGGGCAGATCATTTCTCCTAGAGACCTCGTAGAGTGAAAATCAATGAAATTCGAAATCAAATTATTCCCAGCTGAATCATCAAAGAAGAAGAAGAGGACATCTATAACCAGAACAGACTGCACGTGTCATCGATAAATTTGGTATCAAATTGTATTGCCAGTGGCGTAGCAAAACAATTCTATTTTGGGAGAATAAAATTCTGAAACCGGAAAGTTGTGTTTTCTTGTTACTTTGACAAAGCCGAAAGGATATATATATATATACGATACTACTACAGTGAGTCACTACTCTCAATTTAACTTGATAGGTTAGGACAACAGTTACGTTCGAAGATGGATTACAATTGTCCATTCCTATTCTACGATGTTGCCGGGAGATCGTAACTTCTGTTTCAGTACCACTTCAATGGTGCCAACCACGGCAAACAGCACATAGCAAACATTAGACTTCATACTGCCGATTGATTTATACGATTCACAACTCAAATCATGATATTGTAACGTGCAAGGGGTACAGTAGCCGGCGCTCGAACACAAACTGGCGGCGTCCTTTGCTGCTTATGCGTGAGTCATGGGAATCACGAAAGCGGCCGCTGACAAAGAGTGTGCCGCATGTGCTCACTAGGATGTCGACAAAGGATTTCGAGAAAAGGCCGGAGGCGGCTAAAGTTATCAAAGACCAGAGGCGGCTGTAAATATCTGAAGAATTTTTTTTGCGTATATATTTGGGAGAATTGTCGGCATGAGGGAGAGTGTAAAAGACAGTCTGCAATACGTTTGATACAACAGTCAGAGTAAGCTAGTAAGAATATTCAATAGTATATTGAAGTTGTATTTTTCTATTGATCTACTTTCGTGTGTAAATAAAGTTTATTCATTGATTGTAAATTAGTCTCACTTATCTGTGAACCCGCATATGCAACAATATTCTCTACAAAAATAACACATTTTTCGTCTTCCTTCTTTTTTTTTTTGAATGGTAGCTTTTTTTTTTCATTTGCGACTGAACGGAAATTATTGGTAATGCACGCTTGATGCATGCTCGCCTGCAATAATGAGGCAACTACTGAGCTTATTATCTTTTACGTCATGGCAGTAACAATGTAAGTTACAACATCACTGATGTACCTATCTACTTACCTTTAATTTTTCTGTACAGTTGTTCATGGCATGAAATTCATGTGGGTACCACAACAAACGGAAATAAGGGTGGACCAAACCGGAACAAACGTAGAACAAACGATCAAGTCTATTTTGGAGTCAAAATTTCATTTGAGGGGGCTGTCGTGTTACCAGCCCCCCACAGCACTTTATGGGGAACGGGCTGGAACAAACGGAAATGAGGATGGAACAAACCAGAACAAACGTAGAACAAACGATTAAGCCTATTTTGGAGTCAAATTTCATTTGGGGGGGCTGTCGCGTCACCAGCCCCCCACATGATTTTATGGGGAAAGGGTTTGGAACAAACGAAAATGAGGGTGGAACAAATCAGAACAAACGATTCAGCCTATTTTGGTATCGAAATTCGAAAGGGGGGGCTGCTGACATGTCACTAAGAAAATTAAACGAAATTATTATAAGTTGTTTATTTTTGATCACATATTTTGCATCGTCTGGCGATTGTATTATCACTTTAATAGGACGGGTTTTGTTTGCTGATGCTTTCCCTCATCCGAACAGTTCCGAATTGTTTTTATTTACATTAAAATTTTCAAGATCTTTATTGACCGCTCCTTGAGCGATTCCTTCAGTCTTTAATTGTGATTCATTAATGTTCAATTTTTATAGATTTGATGCATGATTTTGACGCTCAAGCATTTCATAAATCATATTTTCTCTATCCATTTCACCAACGTTATTCAGGTGCATAGGAGGCTTATCCATTTTCATTCCTTCAACTTCATTCCTCAGGTCGAAAATAGCTTTAATAATAGAGATAATATAGGACAAAATGAATACTATGTAAAAGTGTGAAAGACTCGTTTTATGTCAAATCCCAATGAAAAGAAACACTGATTCCAACAGATCATATATTTATATCCTTAGATGTTGTTACATACCTTTACAATTACCTCAGAATATTATACAACTATCCAAAAGTTAAAATTTCCATTACCGTAGCGGAGATAAGTGGGCGACTGTTTTTTAATTGTTCAACTCATTTCACCCTAAATTGAAATTTACAATAGAAATTGGGAATAATAACAACATTACCTTTTTAGATTTAACAGTTTTCTTTATCTGGTAAAGCGATCTACTTATACGTAGACGATAACTAATAATGTTGAATTATATCTACAATTATTAGCACAGTACGGACGAAACTGCTCTTTGTCAGATTGCTAGTCGATACTGCATCATATCTCAGATATATATATATATATATATATATATATATATAAATATATATATATATATATATATATATATATATATATATATATATATATATATATATATATATATATACATCTCGGTATCATTCTGGCGTCCTTTCAAAAAACAGTAATGAAGCGTCCTTGCCGTATATTTCTCACCACGCCATCAATGTGGGCTCCGTACATTCTATAGCTTTTTGGGCGGCCAATATATATAATAATTTCAATTCTACAAACAATAGAGCGTCCATAGTGTGTATATTTATTTCATTTACAGTAAATACAGCGTCCGGCGCTATTGCCAAATGTGCAGTGGAATGGGATGATGAAATGTGATCTAAAATATATTTCTCATTTTTGAAACTAACAGCGGCTGCCTAGCATTGGCTGTTTCTCCGAATAGTATTTCATCTGACTTTTTGTTCCTTAAACTTTATTATAATCACTCAATTTTCATATATTCTAGAATTCAATGTATGCAAAATGGAATTCTACATGCTAATGATTTTAAAATGTAAACTCATTTTCATCTTTGTCATTATTTCTGTCTCCAACATCAAATAGAAATAGAAATATTTATTCCATGTAAACAATTTGGCATGTCTGCATTTGTCCTGGATAGTGATATAGATCACATAAAATAAAATAAATTAAAATACGCTTCAGATGAAGACATAATAAACATACAAGTGACAAAGTACATATAACTTAATTCAAGACAAGGATGTTAAAATGTTAAAAAAAGAAAATAATAGTAATAACAATATAGAAAAAAGGATAAAAAAGGATTACCTACATACATGTACAACATGTTCCAGATAATCATCTATGAAGTTAAAACAGTGTTGTGTTAAATATTTACGGATCTCAATTTTGAGTGATGCAAAAGTTATATTATTATCTTTGAATTGTATTATTATTATATAATTTTATGCCCAGAAATCTATAGGAATTATGTGTCTATGACTGAATAATGGAGGACAGACATAGTTTTTTTCTCCTGTATTATAAGAGTGAACATAATTGTGCTGGATTCTTTGGCATGTTTTTTTTATATGAAGCTGGCACTCCAAAATGCAGCAACATGGTAATTGCAGGATGTTCAATTTTTTTAACAATGGCTTACAGCGATCATCATATTTGCTGGATGTTATTACTCGAATGACTTTTTTTGTGCAATGCATATTTTGTGGCTGTGACATGTGTTTCTCCAGATTATCAAGGCATACGTCACTATTATGCTATGGAACATAGCAAAATATGCCATTCTTAGATAATCTTTATCTACATTCAGCTTCAGCTACCTGAGAGTATTTCCCTTTTTATAGGTAGGTGTAACTTTGGAAACCTTGAGAATATCTGGAAAAATACATTTACTCATACGAAGATTAAATAGATTCGGTAAAGAAATTGCTACATTTTTATTTATCCGCGGCTCTAGAATTTTTCAGATTATGAATAATGTTCAATATTTCTGATTAAGTTGTTGAATGTAGGTTAGAAGTCAAATGGTTTATTGCTATTTTTTGCATGAAAGAATCAAAGAGATTTGCAACAAAGTTCGCAGTGTTTTGCATTAAGTTGTTTATGCAATCTTCGAAAGAGTTGGCAAAGTCCTCAGCGGATAAGTTGCTCTCATTCCTTAGGTTATCATTTTTGTCTAAATTTCTATGTATTATTCCCCAGACTGACTTTTGCTTATTTTTGATTCAGATATTATCTTATTATTAAACTTCTTTCGATTTGTTAATGTTGAATTATTCGAAGATTTCGAGCGTCTTGGTCACTTCGGCAATAGTATGAGCCTGGGTTGGTTGTGAATTTAAATTTTTAATATCAGGAGAATTGTCTCGTCTTTGAAGCTAGCAGAGCAAAGTGAGCAGAATCAAAATTACAAATTTGGTGCTTGCAGAGCTAATTAAGTGCTAATGAACTGCTGAATACCGAAATGAATTGCTCATAGTTTTTTTTAAATGGCTGCTTTGCTAGCTTTAGGTCTAAAGCTAGCTGAGCAACCTTTAAAAATATTTATTGATGACTTATTTTTTAGTGGTTCTAGGGCTAATTAAGGTCTAATTAAGTGATGTATTCCAAAATTAATTGCTTATGGTTTTTAAGAAAATGGCTGCTTTGCTTTTAAAAATATTTTTTTCTAGAAAATCGTTGATGCTTGTAGAGCTAATTAAGTGCTAATTATTTTCTGTATTCCTAATTTAATTGTTCTTATAGTTTTTTTCTAAATAACTGCTTTGCTAGCTTTAGATCTAAGTCTAACAGAGCAGCCTTTAAAAATCAACTTTTTGAGAACCTCTTTTAGTGTTTATAGTGCTAACTAAGTGCTAATTGAGTGCTGTATTCCAAACTCAATTGTTCTTAAAGTTTTCGGAAAATGACTGCTTTGCTTTAAGAAACACTTTTTCGAGAAAATCTTTTTTCGTGCTTGTAGAGGTAATTAATTGCTAATTAAATGCTGCATTCCGAAATTACCTGATCTTATAGTTTTTAGAAAATGGCTGAGATACCCCCGATATATAAACTATATTAGTAACCATTATTTGAGGTAATTGAAAAAAAAACAATAAAATTTACATATTTACTATGTTATTTAATCAAGTGCTGTATCCCGAAATTAATTTCTATTATTTCTATAATATTTCGGCCAATACAATTATATCGGTAAGAAAAGTACTTACCGACGTGATTAGTAATGAACTTATCCACCGGTAAACCTATCTTACAGTCGTAGGAACATATACGGTTAGCAATCGAAAACAGTCCGGTCTTACAAAAATTAAGTTTTATCCCTTAGCTATTTAGTATCAGAATTGTACATTTCTTAATTGGGAGAGAAATAATAAATTCAAAACCATTTAAATCTCAATTTTAAAGTGGAATTAAAAATGGATTACATAAAATTAAGTACTTTCAAGTTGTCAGGTGTATCTTTAAAGCTATAAATATCCCCACAATAGATATATTGACATTTTTATTTGTCTTAAAAGAACGATCTCTTTCAAAAAATTATTAGAGCAATTAATTTCGGAGTACCGCACTTAATTAGCCCTACAAAAAAAAGTTCTGAAAAATTATGATTTTCAAAGGTTGCTCTGCTGGCTTTAGATCTATAGCTAGCAAAGCAGCAATTTTTTTTAATATCAGAGCAATCAATTTCGGAATACAGCAATTAATTAGCACTCAATTAGCTCTACAAGGACCAAATAAGATTTTCCCGAAAGAATTGATTTTTAAAAGCAGATGTGTAAAGATCTGACAGAGATAACTAAATGAGCAGCTTTTGTTTCTGGATCTACATGGCATATATTTCAGATCATTTCATCTAATGCAGCTGTGAAACCTGAGATAGATTTTTTTGACATTGGTCGACACATGATAAAATTCCTTTATGGTCGGACAAGTGCGGCTCTATAACTTCAAGAATGAATATGTTATCATCTAAATTTGTGAGCAGATTATCTACTCTAGTTTCTCTAGATTTAGTTATCCGCTGGTTTCAACAAAAACTTTTTCTAGCATATCATGAGATAAAAAATATTTTTGCATTCAGTTAATTTATGGTCATTGGTTTTAAGTGTTAAAGTTATAATTGAAAGTCACACAGCCAGTACTTTATTATTGGAGTTTTTTCTAATAATATTCTGTCCAGATAGTTTTGAAAAAAATTACCCACCATCCGGTGATCTGTAGGAACAACAAAAACTAATTTTCATATTTATATATATATATATATATATATATATATATATATATATATATATATATATATAGATATAGAAATTCTTGAACCATTTATTAATATTCAGGTAGAAAATCTTGGGCTTCTGGTTCGTGGATAACAAAAACAAAGTTCTCTATGGTATGTTTATTGAAATGCAAGACGTTTCGTTTGGGGCTCCAAACTTCTTCAGTTGTAATTAATGAGATACTAAAATAAATTCCGATTATGGAGTATGAATACAAATTATAATTTCATAAGACTTACCATGTGACACATGTTTAAGCGGTGTATATCATCTATCAAATAACTGTTTTTTTTTTTTTTTGTATTTTTATGTATTTTTATGGCCAAGAAAACTATGTTGTTAGATTTTCATCTTAGTTGTTGGCAACATTTTTTAAAGGTTTTATAAGAGAAATTCCACGAATTTGTAAGGATGGAAACAAAGGAAACAAAAACGGAAAATAGTATTTGTCACGTTGTTCACAATCAATATGTTGCGATGGTATTTTGTGCCAATCGACAGGGGATATGAGATTGATTTTTGACAAATTACAAATTTGAGGACAGACAATTCATTAATTTTGCAGAGTATTTGTATTGTTTTGTTTCATGGTTGGTGTTTGTAACAATGGAACGAAAATAAGGAGGTAGGCTGGTGTTTTATGTCAGTTTTGCCACAATTTAAAAACAGGAAATAGCAATTGAGAATGGTAGTTCTATTGTGGATGATTTATCGTTGACATTGTCTGTCTGATTTATTTGAATTTTGTTGCTTATTTTTTTTTAATTTATTAAATTATATTATCATATGTTTTGCTAAGGTTTTTTATGTCCGTTTTATCATTTAAAACATTAGGATTTAGTTTAATGTGTACCATTTCAAGGAATTCTCTTTTCTTTGTGTTTTTTTCGGTACCAAGGATTTTAGTATTTTTATAGTTAAAGTCATGGTTTGTTAATTTCTTGTGTTTGTTCAAAGCTGTTGCCGCATTTTTTTGTGTATTTGTGTGCATTAATTCTAGATTCGAGGTATTGGGATGTTTGTCCAATGTAGCATTTGTTACAGTTTACGTTATTGCATGGGATTTGGTATATTACGTGTGTTTTTTTGTTAATTGGATTGTCTGTTTTTAATTTAGAAAAGGTTGTTTTGTTTAGAGTATTGTATCCCTTATGTCCGATTTGTAGGTTGTATGGTTTTAAAATATTTGATATTTTTTCGGAGAGTTTATTGATGTATGGAAGTCCTATATGCAAGATTTTAGGAGCGTTTTTAGTTTTATTCACATAAGTATTATTGTAGTGTTTGTGTATTCTAGCTTTGAATATGTTATTAATCAATGTTGTTGGGTAATTGTTATTTTTTAATGTAGTTTTTGCTTTTTTTATTGCTTCGTGTCGATAAATGGGGTCGGATAGAGTGATTGCTCGGTCAGCAAGTCCAATGATGACTGATCTCTTTTGTGATATAGGGTGGTGTGATTTATAATTTAGGTTTCTGCCAGACCATGTTTGTTTTGTGTACCAACTTGTTTTTATTGTACCATTTATTCGATGTAAAGTTAGATTGTGGCAAAACTGACATAAAACACCAGCCTACCTCCTTATTTTCGTTCCATTGCTACAAACACCAACCATGAAACAAAACAATACAAATAGGTACTCTGCAAAATTAATGAATTGTCTGTCCTCAAATTTGTAATTTGTCAAAAGTCAATCTCATATCCCCTGTCGATTGGCACAAAATACCATCGCAACATTTTGATTGTGAACAACGTGACAAATACTATTTTCCGTTTTTGTTTCCTTTGTTTCCATCCTTACAAATTCGTGGAATTTCTCTTATAAAACCTTTAAAAAATGTTGCCAACAACTAAGATGAAAATCTAACAACATAGTTTTCTTGGCCATAATAAAATACAAAAAAAAACAGTTATTTGATAGATGATATACACCGCTTAAACATGTGTCACATGGTAAGTCTTATGAAATTATAATTTGTATTCATACTCCATAATCGGAATTTATTTTAGTATAGTATATATAGATTTTGTATTCTTGACTGGTTTTAAAATAAATAAAAAGATGTTCTTGGGGATGCAGTCATATATTCGAGATTCTCTTCTTCAGGGCAAACTACAAATCGTTACAAAATTATTTCAACAACAACATAAAGTATTATAAAAATACTTACAATCGTGAATTTAGAATAAATTAGCCAAAAACTGTAAAGATTTCATAGCCATCAATTACAAATGTCATTATTTATATTTGTCATGGTAACACAATAAGTAAGAAAGTATCTAGATTTTGTTGACAAAAATGAATATTACTGAATGATCTTTATATGTTTGTGGCTATTTAAACAAGGAGCACAATTAAATTAAAATTATTATTAAGGCAGATACAGGTTCAGTTAAAAAAAAATAATGTTATTTAAGAATATTGCATAAATACATATATACATATATACCCATACATAGACTAAATTACTTTTATTCTGGGCTTGAACTGACAGTTAAAAGAAAAAGGTACATAATATTATGTAAAATTTCTATATAAGTGTAATCATATTCTCTCACTATACGAAACATATAAACATGATTATTCTCAAAGTGCACTGATACTTATTCCATCAAAAAGGCCGATTTCCAGTTTTTGTCTAATTTATTCACGATTGTAAGTATTTTTATAATATTTATATATTTTTATAATACTTTAAGTTGTTGTTGAAATAATTTTGTAACGATTTGTAGTTTGCCCTGAAGAAGAGAATAAACATTCTCGAAAGCTCGGCTTTAATCAAAGAATTTTATTGATTATATGACTGCATCCCCAAGAACATCTTTTTATTTCTATATATATATATATATATATATATATATATATATATATATATATATATATATATATATATATATATATATAATAAGTTATCTGGTAGAACGACTGTCTAGTTAAGATACAAGATTTAAATTATCAGGTATTGCAATCTGTTGGCACAAAGAAAACTCGTTATCTTTTATTCAAGCTTTCGAAACGTTTATTGTTTCTTCGTCAGGAAATCTACAATATTTATAATATAATAAAATATGTAACAAATGATGATTACTTACAAGATTTGAGGTTGCATAAACTATTGTTGTACAGATACATAAAATAGAATAACTTAAAACTTCTTTTAAAATATTCACATTATCAATGTATAAATGTATGTCTTATTATATTAAGACATTCAATTTGTCAAATTGTCAGTAGATACATTCAACTTTTTATAATTTGTATTTTGTTTTGATGTAATATAATTGCTATACGGAGTATATTTAATTTAATAATAAATAAATGATTATAATGAGCTATTTAGATCCGTGTTTCTATTATTATCTAAATGTAATAGATACGTATAAATAATGTTCATTTGTTCTATATCAGTTCGGGCATTAATATAATTTGTTCTTTGGTTTATATGTACCATCTCTAAAAATTTTCGTTTGTGTAAATTATTTTCAATATCAAGAATTTTAACTCCTTCATAGTTAACATTGTAATCATTAGTACCTGCATGATTTGGAAGTGTACAAGAAAGCACAGATCTTCTTATGTCACTTCTGTGTGATGTTATACGATCTATTAAATGTCTGCTTGTTTCACCGATGTATACTTTATTGCAATCCATGCATGGAATACTATATACTATACCTGACATCAACATTTTGTCTGTTTTATCTTTTAGTTTTGAAAAAATATTTGTAAGTCTGTATTTTTATAAGCTATTTTAATATTTTTAAAAGGTGCCAATATCTGTTTGATTTTAGGGGTTATTATATTAATATTAGGTAGAGAGAAGTATTTTATATTGTTTGGTTGTGTTGTTTCAATTCTTGGTTCTCTTAAAGTAAATTGAGGACTACTAAATAATAATTTCTTGGTCAATGGAATCGGATAATCACATTGAATAAATAAGTTTTTTTATTTATCAAGATCTTGTTCTCGCATAGAAGAATGACTAATTTTATATATTCTGTTCTTCATTGTCAGTACCAGGTTAATTTTTTGACGTATTTGATGATCAGATTTAAAATGTATAAAACGATCTGAAGATCCTGGTTTAGTATACCAAGAAGTTATAATTTTGATATCAGTTTTACGATGTAGCCTGGTATCTAAGAAAGGAATAGTTTTCTTAATATGTTCTTCTTCTACTGTAAATTGTAACAGTGGGTTGAAACCATTGAAAATTTTTAAGAGTTCATCTTTGCCATTACTAGGTATGCTGAGAACAATATCATCAACAAATTTTTTTAAGAAGGGTACATTGAAACTAAGACGACTGAGACATTGATCAACAAGTTCATCCATAACATATTGAGAAACAATAGGTAATACTGCACTTCCCATCGGTGTTCCTAATATTTGTTTATAGAATGTATTTTTATATGAAAAAACGTTTGTATCAAATACAAATTTAAGGTGTTTAATAAATTCTTTTTTATAGATTTTGCAATGTTGTTTTATAATGTTCCATTTATTTATAATACTTCTTTCTGCCATATCAACGGAAATGTTATTAAAGAGAGCTTTAACATCCAGACTTAAAATAACATATTCATCAGGAAGTTGGAATTCATTGATAAATTCTACAAAATGGAAGGAATCTTTGACAAAATACTGGTTATTAGAGTCATATGAGCGAGTCAAAATATCTGTTACTAATTGAGATATACCATTGTTAGAGCTATTAATTGCTGAAATTATTGGTCTTAACTGTAAAGTGGGTTTATGTATTTTTGGTAAACCATAGAATTTACTACAAGTGCCATTATAAACTTTGTATCGCTTACATTCAGATTCATCTATAGCTTTTTCCTTTTTAAGTTGACTTATGAGTTTATTAGCTTTTTGTTGTATGGTAGAACTAGGATCTCTTGGAAGAATTTTGTAATATTGTTGATCTTGAAGGTGATTAAGTGCAAGATTGTTATATTGTTCTTCAGTCATGACAGTGGTGACATTCATTTTGTCTGACTCTATGATTCTAATTTCTGGATTATCTTTAAGAAATTGCTTACATTTATCAAAGGTTACTCTTAATTTTGTCTTATGGTCAATATTATTATGAAAACAATTTGTTATTAAATAAGTAATCTTTGATAAAAATTAATTTCTAGTATTATTGTCAACAGATGAAGAAATATGGTCTATATCTGCTAACATTTTACGAATAATAATGTCTTTTGAAGAAGGTGCTATACTAAATTTCGGTCCTAGTGCCAAAAGATTGCTAACTTCTTGAGGTAAAACTACGTTTGTTAAATTCTTAATCCAATGTGATGGTACATTCATATCAATGCTACTTTCTAAATTAAGCCTTTCAAATTTAGCTGTAAGAGTTCGTTTGACATGGAAAAAACATTTATTATATTGAATTGATTGTCTTTTAAAGAATTCTCTTGTAATATTTTCTCTTTAAAATGTATGAAAACTACCAAAATTGTACCATGCCAAAGTGTTCTTGGGAATCACATGAAGAAGCTGAGGCTGCCAGTAATCTTTACCTTGAACGATACCCTGAAAGGAGATGACCGTGTACCTGATTAAATATGGATCTTTTACACAACCAAGAAGAAGATTATATTGTTGCATATGGGGGTTCGCAGATAAGTGAGACTAATTTACAATTGTTAAATAAACTTTATGTATACTCAACATAATAAAAATTACAACTTAACTGTACTATATTCGCACTAGCTTACTCGGACTATTCTATTATCCACACTGTCTTTTACATTCTGTCTCTCATGCTCACAATTCTCCCATATATATATATATATATATATATATATATATATATATATATTATAGCGAAGTGATTCACGGATGGAAAAATATGTTGGTGGTTTTATTCGGGAATACATCCGTTGTTCGTTCCATTTTGGAAAAATTGCTTGACGTTTCGCCCAAATCTCATTGGGCATCTTCATAAGCATATAATCTTAATTGGATTCTGATCGAAAACTGTGATTTAACCGTTTGGTTGTCTGCTTTTATACTTGTGTCGTGGTCTCAATTGATATCCTGTGGGCGTGGCCTTTGATAGTGATGGTAGTGGATCCGCCTGTGTTGTTATTGATGCTTGGGTGATTATTTCTGGGATTCTGGGAATTGGTGGTATTTTGCTAATAAGGGATTTCCATGTGATCGGTAATTTGAGGGAAACATCTTTGTTGTTGAGATCTCCTTGTTTTTCGATTTCTATGGCTTCTCGAATAATTCTATTTTTATATATTTTGATGTTAGCGATCTGCTCACAGCTATTGAAATCGATTTTGTGGCCTGTCTCTTTTTCATGAAGATAAAGTGCTGATGTATTTTGTTTGTTTTTGATGCTTAATTTGTGTTCTTCTGCTCTCGTTGCGATTCTTCTATTAGTTTGTCCCACATATTTCTTTTGGCAATCACCGCAGGAAATACTATATACTCCTTGGTTTTCTAATTTGTTTTTGTCTTTTGGGTTACCTAGGGCGCCTCTTATCGTACTCAGGGGTTTGAATATTGTTTTTATATTGTTTCTATGCAGTATTCTCCCAATTCTGTCGGTTACTCCTTTCATGTAGGGAAGAATAACTCTTTGCTTGAATAATTTTTCTTGTTGTGGTTGTTCTTCGTATATTTGATGTTGTTTTCTTATAGCTCTATTGATTGTTTTTTGTTTGTATCCGTTCTTTTGTAGTGTGTCTCGCATATGTTTTATTTCTTTATCTAAATCTTCGGCGTCTGTTAGTCGTATGGACCTGGATATTAGAGTGTCTGCCACTGCCTGGATTTGTGTTGGATGATGGTGGGAGTTGGCATTTAAATATCTGTTTGTGTGTGTTGGTTTTCTATATACTGTGTGTCTTATTCTTCCCTCCGGTGTTTTTGTTATCAGTACATCCAGGAATGGTATTTTATTTTGGTGTTCTATTTCCAATGTAAATTGTATATTCGGGTGTATTGAGTTCATGTGGCCCAGAAAATTGTATAATTCATCTTTGCCATGTTGCCAAATGATGAATATATCATCTACGTAGCGACACCATGTTTTCGGTTTTAATGGAGCTCTGTTTATGGCATCTTCTTCAAAATAAATCATATATAGATTGGCGATTGCAGGTGACAGTGAGGATCCCATCGGTGCGCCTTTGAGTTGTTTATAAAGCTGACCTTCGAACGAGAAATATGTGTTTTTGAGGCAGTGTTTTGCGAGTTGAAGAATGTGTATTGGAAATTTTTCATTTTTCCCTATCTTCTCCAAAGCTTCATCAATTGGTATGCTGGGGTAAAGTGATTTTACGTCGAGGCTGGCTAATATATCTTCTGGTTCGAGTCTGATTTGTTTTACTTTTTGTATGAAATGTTCGGAGTTTTTGATGTATGAATTTGCTTTCTCTACCGTTGGTTGGATTATTTTGGCTAGGTATTTCTCGAGATTTTGTAGTGGTGAGTTGAATGCGCTTACTATGGGTCTCATGGGTATGCCGTCTTTATGTATTTTTGGTAAGCCATATAGCTTAGGAAATCTGCTGGATTTCTCTCTCGGAATTAGTAGATCCTTGAGGTTTGGAGGAAGAGGTGACTCATTTATTATCTTCTTTGTTGTTTCAAATCATCAAATACATCAAATACATACAAATACATCAAAATATATAAAAATAGAATTATTCGAGAAGCCATAGAAATCGAAAAACAAGGAGATCTCAACAACAAAGATGTTTCCCTCAAATTACCGATCACATGGAAATCCCTTATTAGCAAAATACCACCAATTCCCAGAATCCCAGAAATAATCACCCAAGCATCAATAACAACACAGGCGGATCCACTACCATCACTATCAAAGGCCACGCCCACAGGATATCAATTGAGACCACGACACAAGTATAAAAGCAGACAACCAAACGGTTAAATCACAGTTTTCGATCAGAATCCAATTAAGATTATATGCTTATGAAGATGCCCAATGAGATTTGGGCGAAACGTCAAGCAATTTTTCCAAAATGGAACGAACAACGGATGTATTCCCGAATAAAACCACCAACATATATATATATATATATATATATATATATATATATATATATATATATATATATATATACATTCGACAAAGGCTCCAGATCATTCGAGCGGCTTCTGGTCTTTGAGTCACAAGCCGCCACTGGACGTTTCTCGAAATCCCTTTTTCGGCATTCTAGTAGTAGATGCCGACATGCTGCCGTCGCTCTCTTTGTCAACGCCGCTTTCGTTATTTCCAACCACAGTATAGATCTCGCGCTTTCTTCAAAAGGATACCGCCACTTTGTAGCCAATATCGGCGGCTGTTCCCCTTACACGTTACACTGCTCCCTCCCTTAAAGCTGTTCGCCCCGAACAGCTTCTTCCGTTTGTCTCCACACCAGTGGATTATCTCCTCGATACGGACTTAGTCTTTCCACGTGCACCACTTTTGGCTTGGCTCTTGGCGAAAATTGGATCCTTTACACCAAGTCATTAATCTTTTTGAAAATGCGATATGGTCCTTTCCAAGGTCTTTGGAATTTCGGACTTAATCCTCTCCTTCGCTGTGGCTGGTACAACCAAACTGTATCGCCTTCGTTAAAAGAGTTCAATGGCTGCCTTTTGTCAAGTTTCATCTTCATTTTGTCGCTCTTCTACTGAAGGTTTTCTCTGGACCACTCTAAGTCGCTCCTGTAGGTCAGCTACATAATGTGGAAGAGACACTTCTTCTTGATCGTCAGCTGATGGTCTGCCAAACATCAGATCTACGAGGAGCTTCATTTCTCTTCCAGACAACAACATCGATGGTGTATAGCCAGTAGATTCATGCTGGGAACTTCGGTAGGCCAGGAGAAAGAGAGGTAGCAGTTTATCCCAGTTACGTTGGTGCTCATCCACAAATATTGAGAGGTATTGATTGATGATCCTATTGTTTCTCTCGACCATTCCATCTGACTGTGGATGAAGTGGGGTTGTTCTTGTTTTTCGTATCCCCAGCAACCTCATTAACTGCGTTCATACTTCGGATTCAAAATTTCTGCCTTGATCGGTATGCAGCTCCAAGGGTACTCCGTGTCTGGAAATCACGTTTCCCAGAAGGGATTCGGCAACTGTAACTGCTTCCTGATTCGGCGTCGGCACTACTTCTGGCTACTTCGAGAAATAGTCCATGGTGACCATGATGTACTTATTTCCAGAATCTGTCGTAGGGAATGGTCCCGCAATGTCTACCGCAATTCTTTCCCAAGGTTCACCTAACAGATACTGCTTCATTTTCCCTCGGGATCGTGTCTTCGGACCCTTCTTAGAAGCTCAGAGGTCACATCTTCTGCATCATTTTTCCAAATCTCTTCGACAATTGATCCAATAATACCGCTCTTTCACACGTGCCAGTGTTCTATTTACTTCAAAATGGCCTCCACTACGACTGCCATCCAGTTCACGAAGTACTTCAGCTACCATTGTTCGGGATACAACGGTTTGATACACAATGCTCCTACCATCTGGACTTTCCCATTTACGAGTGATCAAGTCACCCCGTAAGCACAACGAATCCCACAGAGCCCAGTACCCCTTGAACGTCTGATCAAATCGGGAGATTTCTTGCCACTCAGGTCGTCGCTTTTGGTCTAGCCAGCCCCGTACTATCGTCAAATCTTTGTCAGCGATTTGTTCTCTTCTAAAGTTGTCTCTGGTGATTTCGTCGGTATTTTCCGTTTCCTTATTCCTAATCTGCATTTGTTGGATGTGTACAACATCCTTGGCTATTTCTCTTTCTTCCTGCCTTTGACAGAATTTACAGGAATTGCCACAAGGTCTTCGTGACAAGCTGTCAGCATTGGCGTGACTTCTTCTTTTTCGGTGTTTAATTTGAAAGTCGTAACTCTGCAGTTTCTCCAGCCAACGCGCTATCTGTCCCTCCGGATTTTTGAAATTCAGCAACCACTGTAGTTCAGAGTGGTCTGTTCTTACTAAAAAAATCCGTCCGTAGGGAAAACTGTGGTAATGTTCTATGGATCGTACAACCGCTAGCAGCTCCTTCCGGGTCACATAGTAGTTTCGCTCTGCTTTTCCCAACGTTTTGCACAAATATCCAATTACAGCTTCTTCGCCATTCTGTATTTGGGAAAGAACAGCGTCAGTGTCTAACACGAATAATCCTTCGTCCAAGGGATATGCAAGAACAGGAGCACTGGTCAAACGACGGTTTTTCAGCTCCAGAAACGACTGTTGACATTCTGGTGACCAGTCAAAGTGGGAGTTCTTTTCAGTTAATTGATGTCGTGGCTTTGCAATTTTCCCAAAATCCTTAACAAATCGGCGGTAATAACTGCTGAGTCCCAAAAAGCTTCTAACTTCGTGCTTGTTCTTTGGTCTGGGCCAATCTCGAACTGCTTGGACTTTTTCTGGATCGGTCTCAATTCTTTTCGATGATACGACGTGTCCCAGAAAGTTGACTTTTTCTTCAAATTCGATTGATGTTCGTCGAAATCTTTGCCAATCACCATTACATTATACAAGTATACCAGGCACGTCTCCCAAGTTAGTCCTCGCAGAACTAATTCCATTAACCTTTCAAAAGTGGCAGGGGCATTACATAATCCAAACGGCATGACATTGAATTGATACAGGCCGTTTCCAACTGCAAAGGCCGTTTTCTCTTTATCTTCTTTGTTTATCTCTACTTGCCAATATCCACTTTTCAGGTCAAGAGTTGAGAACCACCTGGATCCGCCTAAGGTGTTTAAGGTATCGTCAATTCGGGGTAATGGGTAGCTGTCCTTCTTCGTAACATCATTTAACCTCCTGTAATCCACACAGAACCTCGTCGAACCATCCATCTTCGTCACCAGCACAACTGGTGATGACCAAGGACTGCTGGATTCTTCTATGACGCCATCCTTCAGCATTTCTTGAACCATGGTGTAAACTTGCTGTTGTTTTACGAAGGGAAGTCTTCGTGGAGGTTGGCGAATAGGTACAGCATTTCCCGTGTTGATCCGATGTTCGACTAAATTCGTTCGCCCTGTAATTTTTCCTTGTACGAAAACATCAGCTTCTTGCTTTACAAATTCGATAGCCTTTTTATTTTCCTGTTCGCTAAGATGTTTCCAGGTCTTCTTGAAACTCTCCATTAGCTCTTGGGACAAATGTACATCTTTTGAAACGGATTTCTCTTGCTCACATCTTGTTACACGGGAGTCTGGCGAACACCGATGACTTCCCCATTCTTCAGTGTCACTCTGTTTACAGACAGATTGGCTACCCTCACTGGAATAATGTCGTTGGAATTAACGAAGCACCTAGCCAAGAGAGTCCCGTTCTCTTTGTTTTCGTTTGGTTCAACTTCCAGTTGTTTTTCTAGGTGCGCCTTCACGATCTTCTCACTATTCCCAGGTATTCGTGTATCTTCGGCGACGATTATTTTAACAGGACAGTTCTTGTTTGAAGATGCTGAGAAAAATATTTCCTCGTTGCCCACTCTTAACATTCTGTTTTTAAAGTCCACTGTAATAAAGTTGAAGGTTTCTAAAATGTCTAAGCCTAATATCCTCAGCATCTATTGAAGAAAGAAAAATTAACGGGAAAAGTGTACAAGACCCTATGGCAATATCAAATATCTTTAACAAAAGTTTCGTTGAAAAACCTATCGAAATAGCAAATCAAATTCCAGATGTAACACCTGACTTAGTAATTCCTAAAAGTCTATTATTAGCACCACTGAACGAGGATAAGGTTCTAAGAATATTTAAAAAAATCAAGCCAAAACACTCAGTAGGCTTCTGTGGTATTTCTGGCAAATTTTTAAGAACTCATCAAAATATCTTACTCAAACCTGTCATGCACTTAATTAATGAATCCTTTACTCAAGGAAAATTTCCCACTATTCTCAAATCTGCACTAGTGGAAGCCCTTGTATAAAGCAAAAGACAAACAGGATGTTGCAAACTATAGGCCAATATCCCTTCTATCCGTTTTCTCGAAAGTACTAGAATATTCTATGCTTTATAGGCTAGAATCATTTTTAGATAAATATGAAATAATATGCCCCGATCAACATGGCTTCAGGAAAAAAATAAGCACAATAACGGCAATAAAATCATTCTATGAAAATATCTTGTGTGAGCTAGATAATAAAAATATTCCACTCGGTGTTTTTTGCGATTTGAGTCATGCTTTTGATTTAGTTGACCATCAGATTTTATCACAAAAACTAAATGGATACGGAATAAGAGGAAGGGCTACCAAATGGTTCCCCTCATACCTTGAAAGGAGATCGCAAGTGGTGTCCTTACCTTATATACGGCATGGAGTGGAACAATTGGCTAGGTCCGAAAAACAGTCTGTATCGATAGGTGTACCACAGGGTTCAATCCTGGGCCCTGTGCTGTTCACTCTTTTCATTAATGATCTTCCGTTTCATTTGAGAAACTGTAAACTGTCCCTATATGCGGATAATTCTTCTTTACTAATTTCTAGAAGTAGTTTTGAAGATACAGAATGAGATACTAATTATATTTTATCAATTCTTAATCAGTGGTTTTCATCAAATAAATTGTTTTTAAATAGAAATAAAACGAACTTTATTGTTATTCATACTAAACAAAAAAGAGTTGATTATGACTTTAAAATAAGCATTAACGATCGTCAATTGGAAAGAGTGAAGAATACGAAATTTCTAGGTCTGACCACTGAAGCTCTTCGTACAGTTTATTTAAGCGAGATTCACTCTCTGTATGGGTTATCTTTCTGGGGCAGCAGTTCGGCAGTGGATAGAGCTCTTGTTGCTCAGAAGAACGTATTACGGTGTATAGCCAATATAAAATCGAGAGAATCGTGTCGTCCATACTTTCAAATGTTTAAAATCCTTACTATTATTAATCAATATATATATAACGTCGCGTGTGCAGCCAAAGTCAATGCAGATCTTTACAGTAAAACCTCTGATACTCATGACTACAATACCCGACACAAAAATGATCTATTAGTGCCTGTACATAACTTAAGTCTAAGTGAAAAAAGCCCTAATATTATGGGGGTTATTTGAGAGAAATTTTGGGTCCTTTGCTTTTAGCATGGAGAATATTAAATTCAAAAATTGGTTAAGCAACCTCTTACTTGAAAATCAATATTATTCATTAAAAGAATTTGATGATGTTAATTTTAATCCATAATTTTATTTTTTTGTAGATGTATCTGTGAAATTATTATTGTTTTTTGTGACTTACCAATATGTTGTCTCTGATGATTGTAATCTGTACACATATATTTGGTCAAAATATATTCTATTCTATTCTATTCTATTCTAATATGAATTCATCCACTATGTCGGCCACGATGGCATTAACCTTTACTTGTGCCTTGCCAATTTCCAAAGTGGTGGTGGTCTCTCCAAAAACATTT
Organism: Crioceris asparagi; assembly: GCA_958507055.1. Classification (NCBI taxonomy): domain Eukaryota; kingdom Metazoa; phylum Arthropoda; class Insecta; order Coleoptera; family Chrysomelidae; genus Crioceris; species Crioceris asparagi. Next base: position 47,619,509 of record OY293829.1, read on the forward strand.
ATCAGATCTCCTTTTGCAGTTTACAGTATTGGCTTGATGTTGTGCTGCACAATAGAGTCTTTAGAACCCATGTCGGGGCGTACCACTGATCTTGTTGCCCCCGTGTCGATGGTCAGATCACATTTCTTGCCTTTGATAAAACCTTGGACAACGAGGCTCTCGCAGTTCTTCTTGGAGCGCAAATGTAACTTGGGGGCTTGATAATCAGTGGTCGCCAGCGTTCGCCCCCTTACACTGGCGAGGTGGAGTTTTCCTGAAGTCGGGTTTTCTCTCTCTGAACATTTCGTTCTTCAGATCTGGTTCGTCGCCTGCAGTTCCTACTTATATGTCCCTCTCGGTTGCAACTGTAACACTTAATCACTTTTCTATATCCGGACTCCTTGCTTCCTCGAGAGCAGAATTTCTGGAATATCACCTCCAGCTTCAAAAAGAAATCTGCATTGTCTTTTGGTTCGTCTGACACCCTGACTTATCTTAATTTGCTGCGACGAATCATAGAAGCGTTTTTGGTAGCTTCGTATTCCAGTGCCTGGACAACTGTTTCGGCTAAGGTGTTATGCCTACTTAGTCTCAGCGCTTGCTGCATGTCGATATCTCGAACTCCATCGATGAAGTACTGGACACTAATTTGCTCGATAAACCTCCGTTAAACCTTGAGTTCTGCTCTTCAGCTGGCTCTGATACACTTGGCCAAGATATTTGTTGCCGTATCTTACTTCCAAGGCGCCCGCAACAGCCAAATAATCAGTTTGTTTGGCTTCAGGAATGTTTGGAAGTATTTCAAGCGCCTTTCCTCGCAAAGCCAATACCAACGCCGTTGCTTTCTGCTGATGTTCCCATCCATTCGCATTGGCTGCAGTCTCAAACTGACGTTTGTACATAGCCCAGGATATTTCGCCGTCAAACGTTGGTGGTTTAAGTTTTTCATTGGCTGTTGTGATCGCCGACGTGTCCAATTTGCTACTTTCGTCTTGGTTGGTATCTTCTTCATCTCTTTCTCTAGTTTTCGGTACTTCTCCTCAAACTCTTCTCGAACTGTCCCAATTTCTTCTCAAACTTCTGGTTTTACAGTCTCGATTTCTTGATGGACATTTCGGAACAATCCTGCAATCTGCTCTAAATCTCTCTGTCGTCGTACCTCTTCTTCTTTCTTTTCTTGTTGTCGTAGCTCTTCTTGTCTTCTCCAAAAATCAGAGATTACCTTAGCTAGTTGTTCCTCCTTTTTCTGTTTTTCTCGCAGCCTTCGCTCCTCCTTTTCTCTCTTTTCTTGTCTTCGCTCCTCTTCTTCTTTCTTTTATTGTTGTCGTCGTACCTCTTCTTCTTTCTTTTCTTGTTGTCGTCGTTCTTCTTCTTCTTTCTTTTCTTGTTGTCGTCGTTCCTCTTCTTCTTTCTTTTCTTGTTGTCGTAATTTTTCTTGTCTTCTCCGAAAATGGGAGAATAACTTGGTTAGTTGTTCATCCATTTTTTCTGTCTGCTTTCGGGTGTTCACCATAGACAAAAGCCTCTTCACTCACTTATCCCAGTTTTGACCCCAAATTGTTGCGTATGCGGATTCACAGATAAGTGAGACTAATTTACAATTGTTAAATAAACTTTATTTATGCTCAAAATAATAAAAATTACAACTTTACTATATTAGCACTAGCTTACACGGACTATTCTATTATTCACTCTGTCTTTTACATTCTGTCTCTCATGCCGACAATTCTCCCATATATATATCCGACAAAGGCTCCAGATCATTCGAGCAGCTTCTGGTCTTTGATTTGCAAGCCGCCACTGGACGTTTCTCGAAATCCCTTTATCGAAATTTTAGGAGTAGATGCCGACTGCTGCCGTCGCTATCTTTGTCAACGCCGCTTTCGATATTTTTAATCACAGTATAGATCTCGCGCTTTCTTCAAAAGGATGCCGCCACTTTGTATCCAATACCGGCGGCTGTTCCCCTTACATGTTACAATATCATATATATACAGGCTGTTTAAAATTCGACCCTCACCATTGGGATCTCGGAAATTATAGAGAATAGAAAGATGGTTAAATGGGGACAAAGTTGCGCATTTATGTGCTCAAGGATACGCTGTTTAAAAAAAACTAAATTTTGAGTAGTTCCGGAGATATCCGGAAAAAAACGAATTTTCGGAAAATCATTTAATTTTTTTCCTGGCTTTATTTCTTGATGAATTTCTAAATAAATAGCACATTTGCATTGCCACTTTTGTCACTCTTTCCAATGGTGTTAATATTTTTGTAACCTGACGTTTCGTCTATATGTAACTATCATGAATTTTGTTTTCTTATGGGAGCCATATTGGCATTCCACAAATTTGAGTAGCCCTAAGTTGGCCTTGTTGTCCTAAAAATCCGAGAAATTAAATAAATTACTTTTATAAAGTAGTTGGCTTTGATTTTTACAATTTTTGCAACATTCAACTCCTTCGATAATTTTTTTATTCATTAATATATCAAATTTAGTTGGTACGCTACCACGATAATTTCCAAAAGTAATATATGCTGTTTTGTTAATATTAAGAGATAGTTTATTCAAAGTTAACCAGGCGGAGATGTTTTTTAATTATTCATTTATTTCTGTTTATACATCTCGCCAAGTTTCCCCAGTGATCAAAATTACTGAATATTCCGCATATGACATTAAATTATCTTTTAACATATCACTGAGGGACTCCAGTATTGACAGTTAAGTAGCTACTAATGTAGCTTTGAACTTTAACTCTTTGCTTTCTATTGGTTAGGTAGGTTTACCATCAATTTATGAGCGTCACCTCTTTTTCCATAACGAAATAGTTTTTTCAATAATATTTCATGATTTACGGAGTCAAAAGCCTTTGCTAGATCAAGAAAGGCAAGTGCTATTGGTTTACTTTTGTCCAAGTTATTGAAAATAGTGTTGGTTACATATTGCAAATCATCTTTTGCGCCCTTGTTTTTTATACAAACAAATTGATTTTTAGAAAATATGTTGTTTTTATTTTAAAGAGTCTGGAATGGATTATTTTTTATATATATATATATAATATATAATATATATATATTTTACTAAATTAGATAGTAGTGAAATTGGCCTGCAGTTTTCTGCATATGTTCTATCACGAGCCTTATGTATTGGGATTATTTCTGCTTTTTAGGTGCCACCGGCCAGATGACTTTATCTATAAATAAATAATGAATATGAGCAAGCAGGTTTATGAAAAAGTTAGATAAAAATTTTAGTGATTTGACAGTTGCATAATTAATACAGCATTTAATTTTAATGATGATGCAATCTGTTGTATGATCAGGGTCAGACATGATCAATATCTCATCCCAGTTTTCATTGGTTGCACATTTTTTAATGATTTCTTTATACTCAATACGAGTAGTTATACTATTCTTATTATCACACTTAATTTTTCCATTGATAAGTATAGTGCATAGTGATCAATGATCGCCTGAACTTACAACTTTTACTTTTAGTTGTAGAAATGTTAATAAATATATTATCAATATATGTACCACTATCAGTGTTGTTAGCTGGTCTAGTTATAGTTTGAAATCCAGTTGTATAGCCTGTTTCTATAAAAAGTATTCAAAAACTCTTCTAATATATTGTGATGTTCTTTGTTCTTCTGTTTATAGAAATTCACATACACACTAATTAATAAAGTCTATTTATCTAATATAACGAAGATACACAATTCACACACACGTTCTACAATTTATATACATTACTGTTCACTACTAACTAACTATTTACAATTTATATCATAGTATTTATTTCACTGGTTGCCACGTTCAAAACTGACTGCCTCTCCGAGCTCTCGTTCTCATATTTAACTCTATCGAATAAGATGCTGATATGCTTCTCGAAAGCTCCCGTCGTATATGCGGGCGGAAGATATTTCGGGTGCCATCTAGGTGTGAGCAACAATGAGCTAGTATCCCGTGTTCTCTATTTCACAATAGTGAGTCAGACAACATCACATCGCGAAGGGGCTAGGGTTTAGGTAACATTACATTGCCCCCTCCTTGAAATCCTTTCGCTCTCGAAATGTTCTCTTCCGGACCATGTCTATAGCGATAACGGATACCTTCTTACACTGGGAAGTGTGAGGTCCACGGTCTTGTGTCACGTCGCGCCCACTGGGTTCTAGCAGCATACTAAAGTCTCTATCTCTGTGAACTTGAATATAACTTCCAGCTTGTTCCTCCCTCCAGTCCAACCCGTCTAGTCCACAAGCCAGCTGTGGAATGGTCGATTTCAAAATGTTTACCCCTGAAACTCAGGAGCGTTTTCCAGACAGTCCTCTAGGATGGTTTTTGGTAAGGTGATGAAGAGTCGCGATGGTCCTCTTGAGTCACGACAAACCTAGCTTTAGCTGTGTCAGAGTAGGCATCCATGAATGTATCAAAATCCATCTCAGTGTTTAGCAGAGTAAGTTCTCTTGCCTGTGACTCATCGTTGTCGCGAGCAAATGGGGCTAGTCTGTTAAAATTCACAACTCTGGGTAACCTTCCTGATCCTGTACACTGCATCATTTATCTTCTTGATTACTTCATAGAGTCCTTCCCAAGAGGTCTGCTTTTTCGGTGACAATCCTCGACCTTTATGAGGTTTATATAGCCAGACAAGATTGCTGGGTTCGTATCTCGAATCACAAGCTCCGACGTAATACGTCGTCTTCATGCGATCACTTGCGGTCTGGATGTTGTGTCGGACCTTCTCATGGGCTTTGAAACGTCATCTTCACCAGCGACGTCATCTCCAGGTTTACAGCCAAACTTGAGATCGCAGGGAAGTCGCAAATCTCGCCCAAAGATAATACTAGCTGGAATCTGTCCAGTAGCGTCGTGAACTGCAGGGCGGTAAGTAAACAGGAATAGGTGATGCCAGCTTTTCCAGTATTTTTGGTGTTCAGACTCAACTTTGGAGAGAGTCCTAGTCATTCTCTCAACCATGCCGTCTGACTGAGGATGCAACATCGTTGTCTCTGTCTTTCGTATATCGTATAATAGGGTATTGCAAAGTTCTAGAATAGGGCACAGGAAAGTTTCTCCCTTGGTCAGAATGCAGCTAAAGCGGTACCCCGAAGTGGCATATCAAAACCTTGACCAAAGCATTAGCTACAGTTATGGCTTCCTGGTTTGGCAATGCGTATGCTTCTACCCACTTGTCGAAGTAGTCCATTACTACCAAGATGTACTTGTTCTTAGCTGCACTATCAGGAAAGGGTTCTGCTACATCTATCACGATTCTCTCGAATGGACTTCCAACATTGTACTGGCGCATAGGCGCTTTTGGACGTCTCTGTGGTCCGTTGCTGGCTGCGTAGACCGCACATTTCCTTTATCAGTTGTGCACGTCTTCCTTGCAGTTGACCTAATAAATTCGCATATGGAGTTTCCCCAAGGTCTTAGATACACCTAAAAGATATCAACTGGTGCCACCGTGGATCTCTTCCAAAATTTCAGCCTTCTTGCACCTTGGTACTACCAACTGCTTTCTGTCCTCAGTACCATCCGGGTTCTGGAGAACTCGTCATTCTCTAAAACAAGATAATTCCACTGGGCCGAATACGACTTAGCAGGAGGTGAATAGCGAGAAACCTCTTGCCAAGTCGATCGCTGATCTTCCTTTTTCCATTCAATCAGGACCTTTAGAATGGGATCTTCCACCTGATCTTTTTGAAGTTCATCTATAACGGTGTTTCTCCTAGAAGCAGCGACCTTCTCCTCAGCTCGGTAACAGTGGGTACAGTCACCAGGAGCGCTATTCTGTACACTACTTTTTCGATAGCCGTCGGTATCGGTAAGTGTTACTTACCGACAGCCGTCTGTAACTCGCACTGTGCGGCATTCTGTAAGCTCTGTTACCGACCGATATCGCGAATCCGAGTCGACGAGAGTTGGTATCTCTACCGTGCCTTCGTGAACCCCACGGTAACCGATAACGATGTATATTGAAATTGTCATTCATTGTTGATGTTTTCTTTAAGTTTGAATTGCGGATTATTTCAGGGAATTTCGACTATTGGACTATTTGAAGAGTGATTTTACAGGGTAGTGACTAGCGTTTTATTAGTTAGGTAAAATCTATTAGTCAAGATATTGCAATATTTTTATTTATTCTTAAAGAGATTAGGAATTAGAGTCAACATGGCTTATCACATTATTGTTCAAAACCATTTCAAATTCGCACACAAATGAATATTTAATTTAATCGTTCGAATCATTTTATAAAAGTAGTTTACTCTTCATATTTATCATAAATATATAAATGTGCAAAAATTTTCACAAGAAATCATTCTCAGAATTACGTTTAAAATCGCAAAAGCTGACGTTTCGGTTGACGTTGACAGCTCGCCTCAACGTTCATTGGCAGAACATACCGAAACGAGTGACGTTTAAGTGAAGTCACTCGTTTACCGATAGTTTTCGGTTGCGTTTCCGAGCGTCGGTAACAATGAAATACAGAATAGCGTCGTCATGATCCCGTCGGCAGCGCAACCGATATTTGTAGATAACCTACCGATACCGACGACTATCGGAAACGTGAACAGAATAGCGCTCCAGGAAGGGGTCTCCTCAAAAGTGCATCGGCATTGCCGTGGGATTTACCTGCGCGATTTTCGATCCATCTGGCTACCTGACCCCCTGGATTCTTAAATTGCAGTAGCCACTGAAGGGATGCATGATCGGTTCTCAACAAGAAATTTCTACCACATTAGCATTTGTGGAAATGCTCCACGGATTTCACAATGGCCAACAATTTTCTTCACGTAACGCAGTAGTTTCGCTTCGACTTCGATAAAGTCTTTCTAAAATAGCCGATAACCATCTCTTGGCCATTCTGTATTTGTGATAAGACATAAGCGCCCCCGTATCATGTAAAATTTAGCAACTAGTTGCAATCGCGTTGTTGTCTTAATGTTGCCAAAATCTATTAGACACTGTCTATAAAATATTGGATTTAAAAGAGAAAATATCAATTTCATTGAGAACATGATTTATAGTAATTTATTATTCAAAAATACATGCAACCAACCTGACTTTGTTACTTTTCACTCGAGTATCAGCTTAGGCTCAAGCCTAACAGAGCGACAACACTGTACCAAATTGACATTTTGACATCGACGATTGTGCGATCGTCGCGGTCGCGTTGCAGTTGCTAATTACGTGATAACCCCTCCGATCTACACGTTGCTTAAATCTGAGTTCAATATAAATTTTTCCGTTGGCAGGGGATAGCTCTGTACTGAAGTTGTTAGCAGAGCATCTTTCAGATTTTCGAAGGCTTGCTGGCAGTCATTACCCTACTAGAACTTACAACCGTCCTCCGTAAGCCTAGTTAGCTGCTTGGTGATATTTGCAAATCCTGATACATACCGTCGATATTAAGTACACAGTATGCAGACCAAGGAATATTCTTACTTCTTGCATAGATTTGTGTGAAGGCCATTCTTTCACTGCTTGTATCTTCTGAGGATCGACTGCTATTTCTTCTTTGGACACCACATGGCCTAAGTACCGAACCTCCTTTTGAAACAATTGGCACTTCTTGGGGCTAAACTTGACTGACGTAGTCGCTCGAATACTTGTTTTTTGGTTGGTTTTCGAATGTCTCTCCTACAACGATGATTTCATCTAGGTAGACCAAGCAGGTTTCCCAAGACAGTCCTTTCAAAACATCTCCATCAGCCCCTCGAATATAGCTGGTGCATTACACAATCCATACGGCAATGCAGTTTTCTTTCGGTCCTCGGGATCCAGCTCGACTTGCCAATAGGCACTCTTCAAGTCAAGCATAGATAATATCTGGGATTCAGCCAAAGTGTTCAATGTGTCATCAATCCTTGGCAATGGATAACTGTCCTTTTTGGTAACATTGTTGAGTTGTCGTTAATCTACACAAAATTGTGTCGAGCCATCCTTTTTCTTAACCAGTACCACTAGTGATGACCAGGGGCTCATCGATGGTTCGATCACTCCTTCTGGTTCCATTTCTTTTATAATTTTTTCGGCTTCTTCCCTCTTAGCCTATGATAGCTTTCTCACTCGTTGTCGAGTAGGGGGTCCTTCACCTATGTTAATTTTATGCCGCACGATATTTGTTCTCCCTTTTCCATCAACACCAATATCAAAGATGTCCTAACCTATGAGCATTCTCTATAACACTTTGACTCTCAGGATAAAATTTGAGAATAGGTTTTTTGAGAGAGAAATACTTTTTTTGTACACGTTGTATTCGCGGTTGTAAACTATGGCGCTATCACAGGTATGTGGTAGTTTCTGGAGATTTTTCAATAGTTGGGCTTTGCAGATCGCATTATTGTCTATTGGATAAGCATAGAGGTTGTGACACAGCTTCTTTTGTAGATTTAAGGTTTTACAATGATTGGGATCTTTGATGGAAATGTACATTAAGGAATCATCACTAGTTATATTACAGTAGCAGTATTGGGATAGGAAATGGGTTGATTAGGGTGTATATTTGTTGTTCTACTAGTGGTAATTCCAAAATGAAGATAATGTCGTGCCCTTGTTGATAATCTTGAAGCTCAATAATTTGTAAGTACTGAGTTATTTCTGAAAGTTTTACTTTACCAATGATAAATTATTCTTTATAAGATTTCGTGATATATCCTGAAGTGTTGATAAAATATTATTGGAAAGTGTATCATCTTCAAACGGGCAAAAGTTATTGCATTTAATATATCATTTAATTTATCTTAGATAATCAAATAACTCTCCAGAAGCCTTCTACACATTTAAAAAAACTTAAGTTTAGCTTGAAACGAGGCCTGAACTAGTGCTAGCTTGTCATTAACTGCGTGGATTACAGTTTCGATTTTGCTGAAATCTTCATTGAATGTTTTCCTATCAATAGTTAAATTTTCAATTAATTGATTAAAGGTCTTAATTAATGATGTTGATACTGATACTTTTCGTAAGGGTTTTAATTATACTACCAATACAATCTATTATACCTCGTTTTGAAAGTTTTGTATCGGTGATTACCTCGTTAAATTTAACTTCAGAGGATTTGGATATTTGAGTTGAGACTTACGTGTGTTCTAACGTCGGAATGAAAAAGATTTATTGAGTGATAGTCTGGTTGAGGTGTATCGTGTATAGTGTTAAGGATATCGTCATTGTTTTTTAAAGCTTGTTGTAGTCCAGAGATATTCTTTTGAATAAGTCCATTTGTCGTTAGAGATGACAATTCGTGTTTCCTCATGATATACTTCTAACGCAGATAATATTTATTGTTTTGATCTTATACTGGCGAAGGGCCGTGCCAGTATTGGAAATCTGAAGCCGATTAGGTTTCAGAATGTACCTTCATTCGGTAAAAATTTACTTTCGTTTGTTGGTTAGTATTGGGATTTAGCATTGCTGCTGAATTTCTACAATTTCAAATGGACCATTAAGTTTGTTTACTAATTTATTTTTTATTTAAGATTCTTTATGTATACTTTGTCACACTATACACTACACACTATAATTTGGAATGTTCTCATGATCATGTTGGTCAAATCGAAACTTTGCTTTTTCTTTATGCATTTCTGTTCTGGCTCGGGCTGTTTTATAGAAATGAGATAGAGGGTTATTTAAGTCTCTTACATATTTGGTTATTAGTTCTTTTTGTTATACATCTTTTCAGGGGGTATATTTGAACAATGCCCAAACACAAGTTACAAGGTAGGTACATTAGTGGTAACGTCACTTTGACGATTGTATAAAACCTTAGTAGGAATGTAGGAACATGCAATTTCTTTTCAACTATTTCGACTAGCAACCATAAATATTATTTAGGAAAGTTCACATCAATTTTTAAATCTAACAAATAAAAAAATATAAAAATACTAATAAATAATAAACAAATGAGTAAACATTACTTATCATTGGAACATGTTTATAGTGAAATCAGCATCTTAAGTGAACAAAATTGAAAGAATCTGAAGAAAAACAGAAAATTATAATGAAAATAAATTAAGTTTGGCCCTGTATATGCATTTTGAATTCTGACGATGCGCAGTAGTACATTATACTAGAGGACACCCCCACTGCCCACTACCCACAATTCGCCAGGAGTTGAATCTCCTCATAAAATCTTCTGAGTTGGGCGTATAGCATTCACTCTATTATATTAAATCAACGATTATATCGGCCTGGCAAATGACAGCCTTTGTAGTTTATGCCAGGAAACAGTCTTTGTGCGAAGGCCGGACAGAGTTGCGATGCGGTTTCACGTACTCGGAGAAGAAGAACCGAGCTCTCATTAAATGGAGAGAACTACAATAGATTTGAAAAGGTCGCAGTGGGATTGGATTAAGAATCTATTCCATTTATAGCCTAATCTTGGATAATATATGGATTATAAACGACAGATTTAAATGTATAGGTATATGAGAAATTAAACTATGACGATAAAAAAAACATGATAGGTATTTGGAGATGTTAAATTTATAAATCAGATTATATTCGAATATAGCGCCATATGGGTTAACATCGTGGGTCCACGTACAACTTCATTTGTTTAACATTTAACATGACGTGCCTTTTTCTAGATGTCGAAATCAATCACTTTTTTTGACGGTTACAAGGTTAAATCATGTTAATTGACTGAATTGTGATGGCATCGCGACTTTCCAAGCATCGGAGGAAAAGAATGAGCACCAAAAAATATCGACATGGTGTGATATGTGGGGGCGTGGGTATGCCAGAAAGGTGAAATTTGATATTGTTACCGATATATTATATTTACCCACGATGTGTATTGTAGGAGGATATAATTGGTGATTGGCAGACGATCTTCGAGTCATTGTTTTTTATTATAAGAGTGAAAGTAAAACTACCTATCTTTCACAAGGTCGGAGAAAGAATAGGTATGAAGGTCACAAATTATCGATTCAAGAGTATGATAGGAAATCAAAAGAATGTAGTCGCATTTTGATTATGGGAGGCAATCATCTCTACCAATTATTATTATTATTATTAATATTATTCCGATCAGCGTTTTTTTCTTTGCTTACTGAAATTTAGGTCGTTGACGTAGGTAAATATTTCAATATCGATAGTTTATTTGTCCACAGTATTATTTCTTTGACAACTCTCCTAATTCGTTCTGGAATTTAATAGAATTTTTTATTATACATATTTTTAATAAATAATGATAGTAACCTTAAATTGCCATATATGAGGTGAAATTATACTTTCAAGCTCTAATGAAAATTGTCATTACCTATTTGCCATTGTGGGTAAAGTTTAATATAATATTCATGCGATAGAAGTCAGTGGTGGCTCCATATCTGAGTCCAGGTGAAACACTATAAGGAAGCAATAAAATATAAATCGTAGAGACTTACAGATTTATCATTAACATGAAAAATAATATGTATAGTTTGAATGCCCATCGAGTGGGGTTTCGTCACGATTCCTGACGTCACCTGCCATTTTACGCATGTCGTAAATAATTTAAATTACATTTTAATTCCTAAGCTCAAAACCCTTGACACTGACATATTTGTAAAGGGGCTAAATCACTTTCAAAAAGAAATGTTTGACATTAAACGTCAAAGAGAACAAGAACAAACGTTAAAATAACAATCAGCTGATCTGATCGAAGACGTATGTTTATGACGTTAAAATTTTATTTCACCTAGCTTACAAACGAAAAAAAGAGATAGACAAAGTATGACGAAACCCCATTCGATGGGTATTCAAACTATATATTTTATATGGATTTTACTTTTCCTGTCTGAATGCAATGATTCAGCTACAGAAATATAATAATAAGGCAAATTATTATATTTTTTCTTTCTCAAAACAATTTGCATTACATTGAATGAGCCGCATGTGTTCCTACTTCTCCATTATCATTGGCAAGCATGATCGTGTATGGCTAGCTAGCGGTCCAATGTTTTCTTATCCACTGTCGAGATTTTTTCAGAATATTTGTTTTCGCTTTTACGTCACTTTTGAATTTCCATTCATCAAAGAGTTGATTTGTTATTTGGAATTTACTTCATGGCTAATGGATTAAAATTTCTCGGATTAGCTCAAAAAAAAGAAAAACTTGTCTATATATCTGAATATCTAAAATAAATATACACAACTCTATTTCTTTATTCTAAATAAGTATAAGCTTTTTCCTCAACGAGCTTTCTAGAAAATTTATTATTATTTTCAGGGTAAAAAAGTACATTTCAAGTGGTAGTAAAACTATATAAGTGTTATAAAAAATATTCTTTAGCTTACTCTTCAAGTTACTTAATTAAAAGCAATTACTAGTTGATTAAATCTTCCACTACACATTTAAAGGAATTTACTTCATTAAAATTATTAAAAACAGATAAAAATGTATAAGAATTAAGACATCGCAAACAATGTTCTTTAAACTCTGAATAAGATGGCTAATAGATAATTTATATTTTTTTCAACCATAAGGAGACCAATGAAAATATATAAGAAACATTTTTTACTCTGTCATTTGAAATTGAGGAGGGTTTTCAAAAAACAAATATTTAGTTGGTAAAATATGTGAAAACTGATTTATATGATAATGTCATCTTTCAACCAGGGAACAAAATATTTTGTAAAATAGCAATTGCAGAACCATCCGCAAGATAGTCAATTTTCAATTCGTATTATTATTGTTATTAATACATAGCTTTTGAATTTAATAGAAGGATATAGAGCTCATGCCTCGCAAATCTGAACATATCTATATATTTTTGTTGAGTTAGTATTGCCTTTACAGAATTATGTGTATATACCGGGTGAATTTTTAGTGTGTCCATGGTCGATAACTCCGTAATTACAGGAATAAACAAAAATAGTTCTCCACAAAAAATCTAGGTAGGTACTCTCAATTTCCGTATTTTGAAATTAATTAGAAATGTACAGGATGTCCTACAAAATGGTTCTTATGCTTTTTAAATGGAACACCTTGTATTTTATATCATAAACAGAAAGAACAGTCATTCAGTTTTCATTTTTATTAAATATTCTCTGTACCTAAAATTAATAGGTTCGGAAATATTTGAATTTTTCTTCCAATTTTAAGAGTAGGTATCTTCAAATTGTGTAAATGAAAATAACAGACTTTTGAAACAGCTATAAAAAACTACTAATAATCAATAAATAATCTATTATAGGTAACCAATATCAATTTTCATCCACGATCCACGACAATATAAGTTCAACAGATAAAATGAAATTATTTCAATTTAACTTTGACATTGTTCTTAAAAGACTAAGCCATATCATGCAGGCTGTGAAGAAATGAGAAAAAAAATAGGCAGATAACCTAATCAAGTAACAGAGTGTGTGGGTTTATTAGAAAATTTCTTGTTTGCAGTAGCTTTCCAAATGAAGTTTCTTTATATGGAAGAACGAATAGATGACATGGATGTTGAGACGCTCCGAAGATTTTTCTTTCTTTCCTTGCTTGCAACTCATAGTCATGATAATGTAAACTTATAATAATCATTCAGTATTCAGAAAAATGATTCTCTATAGGTGTAGGTGTACTTTGAAATAAAAACCCTAATAACATTAATAACATTTTATCAACTATTCTGTTGGAATTATATTGTCGTAGATCTTTACTGAAAATTGTTATTGGTTACGCCTAAAATAGATTTTCTATGGATTATTAATAGTATTTTTTATAGTTTTTTTAATAGTCTGTTATTTTCATTTGCACAATTTAATGGTATTCCTAAAATTGGAAGAAAAATTCAAATATCTCCGAAACTACTCATTTTAGGTAAAGGGAATATTTAATAAAAATGAAAATTAAATTACTGTTCTTTTCTTATACGATATAAAATACAGGGGGTTCCATTTAGAAAAGTTGAGAAAATATTCTATTTGAGTTTTGACATTCCCTATACACAAATTCCGCACTACTGTAAAAATAAGTCATTATTAGAACAAAACAAAAGTAAAAATAATCGACACATGCACAAAATTTATTTATTCTATAATTTAAGTAATATACAGGAAGATCACTACAATTTTCTGACAAAATCGATCATATCTTTTGAACCCTTCAGTATAACCTAATATAAGTTTGTTTTAATATAATCCCGAAGAAGAGTAGATTATAAATTTTATATAAAATATAGAGTGCTCCACTTAAAATAAACATAAGAATGATCTGTCACCATGTTGTAGGACTGTACATTTCTAATTAATTTTAAATTTTGTGTGCCTATATTTTTTGTGAGAAACTATTTTTGTTTATTCCTGTAATAACGAGTTATCGACCGTGGACACACTAAAAACTCAATCTGCATTGATATATACCTACCTATATAAACTTTCAAACTTATTTTTTTTATTCAATATTACTGACATAAACCACCAAGTCATAGAAATTTTTCGAAATTCAAAAGTGTGAACCATCGTACCAGATACTTTTCTATAAGAAATTTACTTAGGAATATTTATCATCAAACAACCTCAAATCCATTCCTTGCATTTACCTAGTGCTTCTTAAATACCAGTTAAGTTACCTAGTACCTACCCTTTTTTGTTAAGAACATAGTGAACACACGCGTTCCACGAGAGGCCTTCCTGAAATCATCTCTCCCTACGGTATCACCTCTGAAATTAGTTGAAGTATACTTCTTAGAAAGAGATTGCCTACCATCTGGCCCATTCCTTATATTTGCTGATAGTCCTTAAATCTCCCCTCCTTGTTGCGGTGATTAGAGGGTCGGGGTTTGTTTGGTTTCCATGATGATAGCTGTTATTGTGTCCATGATATACCCTCACTTTCTCCTATCACTTTATGCATTTTCGATAAAATCTCTCAGCTCTCAGCTCTACCTATCTCAATCTGTTTAGAAGATGCTCTGGGCTATCTGGTACCACACATACCCTGCATGCATCATTCGGGCTATTGCATATGCATCTCGTAAAGGTTCCAATGGAGCCATGATCTGTCAGATATTGTGAAAGGTAATAGTTAGTCTCTCGGCGTTTGCAGGCTTTCCATTTTTTAACAACAGGAATTAATTGTTTCGTCCGCTGGGTCTTCTATACTAGAGTATTCCATCTTTCCTGCCATTGGTTCAAGCACTCTTCCCTTATGCATTTTTGGTAAATGTGGTAATTTCCGTGCATCCGTAGATATTCTTTCTTACTTGCACTAGCAACTCCATGGAAAAGGTGCCCGCTATCACCTGTAACTCTTTCACCGAAATAGTCCTATACATTATTGTTACTCTCAGTAGCGCCGTTCTCTCTATATCGAGTATTCCTTCTATGTATCGGCTAATCTTCATTCCCCACCCATACGCTTGTTCCATAGAGACAGATGGAGTTTAATGTGCTAATTAGTACTTTACGTTTGGCCTCACCCGGTCCTGCAAGGTTTGGCAGCAGACTGCTCAGTGAGGCCAATCTAGATTCAGCTTTTTTCACCATGTATTCCAGGTGTTCGTCAAACTTATTACGTGTGTCGAACCATATTCCGAGGTATTTTAGGGCTTTTTGTTCTACGCGAGTCCCTACCATAGTTATTGTATCTCCTAATTGTCTCTATTACCTTGTAGTTTATTTGTGATACTTTGTCAGCCTCTATTAACAGCACCAGGTCGTTAGCGAAACCGATGATGTGAACACCGTCTGGAAATATCAGCCTGAGTATGTAGAAAATGTTCCACAGCATCCGACCCAGGACGGAACCTTGAGGTACCCTGCCGATATTTGATAGGTTACCCTGTCCAAGCTGATCTGTCTCCTCAAGTAGCTTGATACAACATTGACGATGTATCCTGACATCTTTCTGTCTTTAAGTGAGTATTATGCCCCTCGGCCTAGCGATATTAAAAGCGTCTTTTACGTCCAATACAAATCCTTACTTGTTTCGTCTTACGGTTCCCTTTGTAGCAAAGGTATTATCTATATAGGTGCCAGTACCTCTTCTCTTGAAGGTAGGAACGTTTCCCCTGTTTAGCACTGATTAGTCGTAGGAGGCGGCCCATTCGACAAGTACGAAGTCTCTCTCATCTGTGTATGGATTTTGAATTAGTCTCCCATAACCACTTTTTCCCTCCCGAGGCTCGCTACCTGGACCCCAGCGCCTGCAATGCCAGGTGTCCTATATTTGGGGAGATGTAGCATCCTACATCTTTGGCTTGTCCAACAGCCATTCTCTCGTTCTGACTTTGCGTCAATTTGGCTCACTGCCCACCAAGAAATTTACCCGCTCACTAAGAGCAACTACGTGTGCTAGGTGATCTATCCGTCTTAATTTGCAGGATTCGCTTATAGATGACAAAAGAGAAAAAACCCGATGGCCTGTAGTCAGCGGAAAGGTAAATTTTTCAAAATTCATTGAATTGAAATTTGAACAACCTTTTCATTGGTATACGTACATGTTATTACATAACATTTTCGTATGTGTCATAGCCTTGCGGTTAGAGGTTTTCGTTTTGGCTGTTGAATATAAAGCAGACAGGGTTCGCGTTCCACTTCAAGGCAGAATTTTTTTTTTCGCCTATTTCTTTTCAATAAATATACTATATATTTTTTAAATCAGGGTCTACATTAAGATCTCCAGAAAATGTACAATTACATCAAATTTATATTGAGTATTCATGTTTTATCAATATTTCATATTTTTCTTTATTAATTTATATTTTTTTATCTGTACATTTTATGGAAAATTGCTTTGAACAAAAGTTTTTAGGTACTGATTATATCTATAACCTAAAATTATTTTTGATGATATTTACAATACGGCTTTTTTGATAATTTTTTTAAATGTTTGAACGGTCGCCATTTTGAAACTACTAACCCGATATTGCCCAATAACGAATTAGGCCGAGATATTTGAGAGATTGATTTTTGTAGCAAATTTGAACTTGATACCTCCAAAACTGCGACCTCTATCGTGTTAAAAAATTTTGTAATATCCCATATATATATATATATATATATATACTTTTGAACCAAATGTTTTTTTGGACTAACTTAAAGACATATAATAACGTGCCGTTGAAATTTTTTCGAAATTCAAAAGTGTGAACGATCGCAATAGGTACATTTCTATAAGAAATTTACCTAATAAATATATAAATAATTAGGTAAATTTCTTATAGAAATGTACCTATATATAAATATATAAATAACAGATAGGTTTAGATAAAAGTAGACACACCGTAATAAATAACACTTAATAAATATAGAACAGTGGTTGTATATGACCATGGAAAAACATCACATTATAGGCAACTAAAACAGTGTTGTATATATAAAATATCGTAAAATATCAGAGACTATATAATATTGGAGAAATAAAACTAAATTAAAAATATAGTTAAGTATCACAGATTGTTATAAAAATAAAATAAAACTCTCACTAACACGAGACATATGTAAAAACTGTTTGTATAAATAAAAGTGTACAAAAACGAGACACTTTTGATTCCGCAAAGTATTTAGTAGGCCCTCTTCTTTTCTTCGATAAGTCTGGTCCTACTGAAGGCTTTCTTAAATTAGGGACATTCACCCACACCAGCACTGTGACCCATATCTTTGCAGGTGAGGCAGTATTCTTTGTTTATGGAGGTTTTAGCTATGTGCCCTTCTTTCCCACACTTCCTGCATGGATTGTTTAGGACTATATAGGGTGTCCTACGGTCATGGCCTATTAGAAATTTCTGGAGAATGACAAAAGCTATCGATCTGAAAATTTTATAGCGCCTATTAGACAAACTAAACTATCTTCGGAAAATATTTTCATAAAAATATCACTTCCGGTTTTGCCGGAAGTAATAACAACTTTGTTATTTTAAATGGGATACCCCATATGTCGATACATTTTTGAAATCTACACAAAATTATGAGTACAATGGATATACCTTTCCCTATACTTAAAATTAATAGTTTTAGAGTTATTTAATTTTTTTCGTTAAAAATCGACAAATGCGAATTGATCGAAAATAAATCAGCTTTAGATACGGAAGTGTTTACATCAATAGAAAGGTATTTTAATTTTGCATATGATAGTGCTAAAAAATATAGGGTGTTCTATTTGAAATAAGAAAGCTATTAACGTTTGAAATTAAGTCATCTTCACCTCGATTTTTCTGTAATAATTTCTTAGGAAATTATAAATATCATAACAAAATCTTCAAACTAGTGTACAGAGATTCCAAAAATTACAACTCCACTGTTGTCAAGCAAATAACAAAAAAGTTATGACTTATTTTCGATCAACTCGCATTTGTCGATTTTTAACGAAAAAAATTAAATAACTCTAAAACTAATAACTTTAAGTATATGGAAAGGTATATCCATTGTACTCATAATTTTGTGTAGATTTCAAAAATGTATGGACATATGGGGTTTCCCATTTAAAATAACAAAGTTGTTATTACTTACAAAACCGGAAGTGATTTTTTATGAAAATATTTTCCAAAGATAGTTTAAATTGTCTAATAGACGCCATCAAATTTTCAAATCTATAGCTTTGACCGTGGGACACCCTGTATGTTTGGAACAAATTGCCCGTTTATACGCATTGCATCTACAAAACTGTATTATATCAACTTTGGTGGTGGCTTGATAGCCTCCAGAGTATGGTCTGAGGTCCCCTACTTGCAGTTCCTCCACCGCTAGGATAAGTTGTCCTTTTTATTGTTCCAGTCACTTCGTCTTTTGTTATGATGTGGACTAAATCTTTTATTAAATAGGTCTTTATTTTATCCTCCTATGTTGCGGGCAGTAATATTGGCTCCGGTGGTTATTACGGATTTTAATTTATTCATAGTTGGTTTGTCTGCTTTGTTTACAACAATTAGCATCTCGCCTCCCTTGGTCTCCCTATTCGTTCTCATGGCAATCGCCGTCTTTGGACCAGCATTCACATTCGATTTAACTTTCATCAAGTGGTCAGCGTATGATGCAACTTCTTGCTTCACCAAAATCGCTTCCATTCCCATATCTCTTTGCTTTGTTTGATCCTCCGCCCAGATTCTATCTTTTCTGTGTTCCTTCCAGTATATGAGGCATTTAATGTTTGTGCTTCTAACAATGCATGGTTTCTACTAATTTTCTTGTTTTTTTTCTCCCCTTCTGTCTTTTACCATCAGCATTTTATGCACAATTGCTAAGGCATTCGAGAAAGTACTCTCTCTCTAGATATGATTGCACCTGGATAAGACCTCATCACAGTTGTGTGACAGCTATCCTAAGGGTCACAGACGACATCCTCTCCGTAAATGACAGAAGCCATGTCGGCTTTGGTGATGCTTGATTATTAAAAAGCGTTCGACCGAATCAAATACCAGGTATTGTTAGCACTTCTTCACTACATTGGGTTTACGACAGAAGCTTCAAGCTTACTAATCCAAATGAATACAAGCCGTATTTATTGACAGGGTGGTCTCCTAGTTCTTGACCGTGGAGAACGGAGTTTCGCAAGGCTCAGTTTTGGGCCCACTATTCTTCATTATTTATGCCTATGAGTTTATGCTGACGACACGCAGATTTATGTGTCTTTTCCAGAGACTGATCTAGTGGAAGCTAATACTCATCTGAATTCTGATTTAGTGGCCATCATCTCAACTTCAGAGAAGTTTTGTCTGTTCATAAACCCTTGAAAATTTACGGCGATGGTGTTCAGACGTATTGCGGATCAAGGTTAAAGAGCAGTCAATTTCTTTTTCTAGTTGTGCAAAAAACCTAGGAATTATCTTTGATTCTTCTTCACAAATCATATGTATCTGGATATAAGACGAGCATTCTGCAACTTAAAATAAATATACGCCAACAGGTTCTTGATAAATGTTCCAAAATTACACTTTGTGAGTCCCTGGTAATTTCCCATTTATACTATGGCGATATTATCTATAGACCAGCGATCTTTTTCTTTGTTTCAGATTTTAGAAGGCAATATGTTCTAGGTGGCGCAACAGGCGCTTATTCACGGACGTTTACTATCAATACCGAGCGCTGACGAATTATGACACTTCACGAAAAATCCAATCAAAAATTTAAATGTATGGCGGTTAGGGGTTATGTCCATCCATAGACATAATTATGGTAAAGTCTGATCAAGAATCTGATTATTGTTATAATTTATTCAAGAAGACTTATTCATCATGAAAAATATATTTCTTATGTTAGTTATGTTTTTTAAAATTTAGTGCTATTTTCAAGTTATATTGTTATCCAGTAGTTCGGATCACGTTTTGTAGTTCGTGATTTTGTCATCCTGCTTTGTTCTGAAAATATACTTTTACTTTTGAATGCTAATATTAATTTTATGCACAGGAAAATACTGGATCCAAAACCAACAAAGGATGGTTACTATCAAGAGGTATATCTCACAAACGTTTCAAAAATCTTCTATACTATAAGCTGAAGGCACAATATTTATTCAACTTATTCAGGCAGCAATATTGTTAGATAGTCGTGGAAATTTACGAAGGTAAGTTCTCTATTTTACGTAAAAAAATATAAATTCTGGAATTTACAGGTACTTTTTGGATGATGGAAGTTTGTTGATTTTAAAATCCTGTGTTGTTTTGTATTCTGATGAGCAAGACGAAACAAGTTGAGAGTAATAATGAAATTGAATGATTACTGTTCAGTATAGTTTCTGCACAATCGTAGTAATAGATCGTAACTGAATCAAACCGTAAGTACGCTATTTGTTTTAGCCTGGAAAATGAATGGAACTCCCAAAACAACAAGATGAGCATTGCCAGTAGTTCATTTGATGCTTCCCCCTCAATTTTTGAAAATATTGATTTAACAATTCTGTTTGATCCACCAACTCGTTAGTTATAGGTCAAAAAGGACACGAAAATGTAAAGAGCAAGGTAATTGATTTCATTGACAAACATTTGGGTAATATAAGATAGGTGTCATGATAAATTGATAATAAATATCTTTAAAATTACATTCTTAATACATGTTTTATGGTCAACTAATTATCCATCAATACAAATGCTCTAAACATTTACATAGATTACTAGAAACTACATTAACGATCTAGATAATAATTTACATTGTTTATTTATACAATAACATTAATGTTTTATTTCTAGGAATCTCCAAACTTTTTAGTTCAAGAGGCTTACTTATTCCTTCACGAAGTCTCAAAGGCATATACAAAGTTAGTTCTGGTAAATTCCGTAGAATAAGGTTTCTAAGCCTTAAAAATTGAATTTAATTCTTCATTTTCAGAACCATTCAGTTACAAGAGCCAGGCACGTATTCTACAAATTTCAAATTGAAAATAAGTACAATGTAGCGATATTTTTAAAATAAAATAAGTAATGAAAGTCATTATTGTTTCAATTCTCTAACATTGTACAACAAAATAAATTAAAGAGCCTATACAAGCACTCTTTTTGTCCCAATCCAATATAAAAACTTTGATTACATCGTAAAAGGTGTGTTGTGTTCAATTTTCCTTTTAGACCATGCAATAGAGCAGAATAAACAAAAATATCAATAAGATATCGATGGAGCCATCACATGAAAGACAGTCCGTAGTTATATTATGCCAAAGTTCCTACTAGCATTTACCATTTTCTTTTATTTATTAACAATAATTGAAGACAAATTATCGTTTTTTTTTTGTTTTTTCACTTATAATACAAAAGCTAATAAAGCTGGGTTAAATTTCTGAGAGGAAGAAATCAAGAAAATTAAAATAGGAAGGTAATTAAAAGGATCCCATCTGATTAATATTAAGGGGGACAAAAAGGCGTTTCTTAAAAAAATCATACCGTTAGCAATCTACAAGTTGCAACACAGTTTCTCTACAATTAGACGTTTAAAAGCCCTATTTTCTATTGCGGCTGGATGCTCTGGAGATCAGTTGATATCCATTTTAAAAACGGATATTGAAGAATAAGGCATTGTGCTACAAAACTACGGTCTTCATTTTCGGTAAAAGATTTCGAAATAAGTGAGAAATGCGTGCAAACAGGACTGAGAACGATAAAGATTGTGAAAATGGTGGAGAAGAAAATTGAAATCGAATCATCTCCAGAACTAACATTTGAACAGGGCCCAGACAGCGCACAGAAATACCTTATCAAATATCTCATTTCCTGTAGAGAGACTGCACTACAAAAAAAAGTTGGTTGCACTATGATTATTTTTAAACGCTATTTTCTCTTTGTTTTTTTTCCTTAATAATAATCAGATGAGGGTCGCCCTGGTACTCATTGCCTTCAAATTTCAATTCCTTACGATTTATCTCCACAAAGATTTTGTTTTACAAGCGATAATAAAAAGAAAATGGTAAATGCGAGTAAGCATAATGTAACTGAGACCTTTCTCGCATGTTATGGCCATTGGCCATCAGTATCCTGCTGCTAGTTTTGTCAAGGAAAAATATCTATTGCTTGGGCTATAATTTTGAACGTTCAATAATTGACCCGACTAATTCATATCTCCTAGTGAGTTTTCAAAGAAACTATAGGGGAATTTGGTTGGCAACGCTGTTCAAATTTATGAATCTTGAACTTATATTTTGTATTTGTTCGATTTTAAAAACTCAAAAACTAAATACTCAAAATGCCTTCGAAATACTGTATTGTTTATGGATATAGTGTGTATAGTGTTCCAAAAATGCGTTTTCCCTGTGAATCAGAAGAAATAAGAAATTTGGCTGAATAATATAGGAATGAAGAGTTTGCCTAGCGCGTCTTCTCGGATTTGCAGTCGGCATTTTCTTGATGAAAATTATGCGTCTGTTGCTGAAAGACGGCTTCTGTATAATGCAGCTCCAACTTTACATTCATGTATTCCTCGTGAGGTCGATGCAGAAGCAGTGACTAATGAGGAACTACTTCCAAGCAACACGAGAATATCGATTGTTGAGCAAGTCAGTGATGAGGAGCCGATTCCAAGCTGCTCAGAAACTCAAGCACCTACAGCCATGAGAACTTGTCGCTCTTCATTTAAAACTATTAAGATAACTTCTTCTCCTAGTACTCAACATCTTCTAGGTTTGGTGAAAACTAGAGATGCTCGAATAAAGAGACTCAAAAAATGTGCAAAAAAATGGCGGGTGATATCAAATCTTTGTTATATTTTCACAGATCTGACTCGTTTGCACAAGTCTTTCAAGGATTGAATAGTACAACAGTTAATTTCATGTTGTCTTAGTTACGTTGTGCAAAGGTAAGTTCTCATGGGCGTAGGTGGACAACAGATGACAAAGTCCTTGCATTGGCACTATTCAAGGAGAGCCCTGCGAGCTACAGATTGCTGAGAAAGATTGTAGCGTTGCCTTCAAAGAACACTCTACTTACGATGTTGCGCAAGGTAATACGGAAAAATATTTTGATAAATGGTCATATTTTATTTCAGGTACCATTTAAATCAGGCATCAATATCCATCTTTTCAAACATATTGGGAAGTCACTAACCAATCTAGATGACAAATACTGTGCATTACTTTTCGACGAAATGGATATAAAGGAGCATCTCCAATTTAATTGCCACGAGGATCGTATAATAGGATTTGAGGAGTTGGCTGATAACTCCAGTACGACAAAAATAGCCAACAAAGTTATAGTGTTTATGTTACAGGGCCTCGTGCGTAAGTGGAAGCAACCAATCGCTTTCTACCTGTCCAAGGGAGCCTGCCCTGTCGCAACATTGAAACTCTGTATAACACAAGTTATTCAAGCCTGCCATCAGATATCTGGATTAGATGTCGTTACAACAATATGTGATATGGGCTCAACTAATGTAAGAGCATTAAAGGAGATGGGCTCATGTGTTGAGCGTCCGTTTTTGGTGATAAATGGAAAGAAAATTGTGACTATGTACGATTATCCACATTTACTGAAATGTACTGCGTTTATGTTCAGAAAACATAATGTGCACGTTCCAGTAGATATTGGTGATGAGTCGGTGGTAAGCGCGTTTTTCAGACATACGACATATGTGATCCATCAACAAAAATCAATGATTTCCCGAACTATACACAAAGTCAAAGAATTCCATTTATCACCAAATATGCAATACACAATGAAAGTAAGTATTGCCGCTCAGATTATGAGCCACACTGTTGGAGGATGGCTACACACATGCATTAGTTTATCTAAACTAGAACAAAGGGCATTGGCTACCGCTACTTTTGTGGCACAAGTCGATGAATTTTTTTTAATGGAACCAATGATATACCACCTGATGGGAAGAACGTCAAATGTAGCATAACCGATGAATCAGCTCATCACCTTTATTGGAAGAAAGCTTTCAGGATGGTTAAACACTGGAACTTTCAGCGATACAAGAAACGTGGTGGAATTGGTAAAAGCAAACCACCTTCTCAAATTGGTTGGCTAACGGACATCAACGGCATCCGCATGATCTGGTCATACCTGAGGTCAAGATATGTAATGGAACTAAAACCACGCTATCTTAACCAAGATGCCTTAGAGAATTTATTTGGAGTGATTCGCGGTGGTTGTGGAATTAGTACCAATCCAACCCCAATTCAGTTTATGGCAAGCCTACAGACCCAGGTCTTGAATGGATTAGTGCGACACGCAGTAGTTGGAGGCAATTGTGAAATGGATGAGCATGAATTGCTCTCTAATTTGACCCATTTTGTAGCTGACGATGATGAGCATGAGATGCTGCCTTCTGTAGTTGCTGACGAAAAACAGAAATACGACATCTGGTCAGCTGTTAGAGAAGGTGCAGCCTCAACATTATCGGTGGCCTATGTAAGTGGGTTTATCGCTAAAAGAATTCTTCAGCATGTTGACTGCGCTATCTGCGGACCCCAATTGCTGTCAACTTCTAATTCGCCTCATAATCTTTTCATCTCATATAAAGAATGGTTGGAAAAGGAGGAGCATCTTGTCTATCCATCGGAACCTTTGGTAGTGTGTGTAGGACAGGGCATAACATTATTAGAGGATACAATGGAAACCTTCGCCAATCGACCTCAAATATCCACGGTGGCTTCTGAAGCAATAACCAGAAAGGTCGACTTCTCGTGGCTTTCCTGCATTCAACATCAAGAAATAATAAGTAAGGAGATTGTGAAAGGTATTTGCAAGATTAGAATTCCCTGGTGGTGTAAGAGAAAGAATGAAAAAAATATTATTGAGCGCAGAGATACCAGAGCCCATAGGCGCAAACTGAAGACATTCCATCACGTCTGAAGAGAAATTTTAAATATTGTTCTTTAAAAATACTAATATTAAATTTATTCTCTAGGGCCTTCAATCATCTTCTAAGAAGCCAACCAAAACCAACTGAAGGAGTAGGTGGGCCAGGAAACTCAGTAAACAAATGGTATAAGGACAAATACAATGTGCCATATAGCCATACGTGTCGTTGTTTTGTTCACAGAATGAGGCTATTACGAGAGGTGGAGTGTTTAGTGGGTATAACTGAGGAGACTCAGGGGACTCCCACACTACCTTATAGGATGTGAAACAGGGCCTGTAAAGAGATGAACTGTACGAACATCCAATAAGGTGCCCATAATGGGTTTCAATCACCTCTTCAAATAAAAAAATAAAAAAAAACTAATCAAGCAATAGCCATGGACACTAATACTTCAAATTGAGCAAAGGTAAATGGTTGTTTTTTTTAGTTCATTCTTATTGTAAACCTTCTTGAATAATTTGGATATTTGAATATAAATATGTACTAATATAAAAATGTATGCTCTAGGTAATGAAGAATCATCAACAAGTACTGAAAACCAATCCGAGGGCCTTCGATCGCTGTTTCCTAGGAAGTCAACTACTTGATAGCATGAATACCATCAAGTCAAAGCAATGGTAAATTCGGTTTCTTATTTCATTCTTATTTTAAACCTTCTTGAATAATTTGGATATTTGAATATAAATATGTACTGATATCAAATGTATGCTCTAGGTAATGAAGAATCATCAATAAGTACTGGAATCCAATCCGAGGGCCTTCGATCGCTGTTTCCTAGGAAGTCAACTACTTGAAAGGCAGATGGCATGAAAACTTCATCAAGTCAAAACTTCTTGAATATATTATATAAATATTAAACTAATGCCAAATGAATCGAATACTTCATGAAGTCAAACAAAGGTAAATTTAGTTGAAATGTGAAATAAGTATCTAAGTCTCCTTCCACAGTGTTTATTGAAAAAATAATTATACTAAAAACAGGACAAGGGACGTGTTTCAACTCATGGAGTCATCATCAGCCTAAAAAATAATATAGAACAAGTGATGTGAAAATATATATAAAATTTAGAATCATAAAGCTTACCAAAAAACACATGGTCGATAAATTTAAAATTTGTATAAAACAAAACGTTTTATAATGTTCTGTGACTATATACATATATAGTCTTTCTGCACTGTCATTTCATTCTTCATTCCTTACCCTTCCGCCGCACGGAAATGGTCAAGCTTTACATGCTCTCCTTTGTCTTTATTTTAAAAAAATCATGTGAATTATAATTTTATATACTTAATTATTCATTTCTCCTAAAATCTTATAATGTTTGAATAGTTTCTCATGTCGTGTGAGATGGAAACGTTTTGTTTTGTATAAATTTTAAATTTATCGACCTTGTGCTTTTTAGGTAAGCTTTATGATTCTAAATTTTATGTATATTTTCACATCGCTTGTTCTATATTATTTTTAGGCTGATGATGACTCCATGAGTTGAAACATGTCCCTTGTCCTGTTTTTAAAATAATTATTTTTCCAATAAACACTATGGAAGGAGAATTAGATACTTATTTCACATTTCAATATTGTCTTCCACTTTGAGTTATGGATCCTCACTCTTATTTGTGAATTTAGTTGTTTGTTTCATTCTTGCTGAAAATTGTCTTGAATTTATTATAATGTAAATACTAATATCAAATGTATGCTCTAGGTAACGGACCATCAACAAGTCTGCAATCCGATTTAAGGGCTTTCGATCATTTCGTAGGAAGTCAACTACTTGAAAGGCAGATCGCAGTAATATTTCAAGTCAAGTAGAGGTAAATTATTTTTTTAGTTCATTCCTGTTGCACATTTTTTTGGATATAAATACTAATATCAAATGTTTGTTCTGGGCACCGGAGAATCATCCACAAGTACGGAAATCTAATCTGAGGGTCATCAACTACCTGAAGATGAAGAGGCAGCTGGCATAAGTTGAGAAAAGGTGAATGCTGTTTTTAGGTTCATTATTTTGTAACCTTCTTAAATATCTGGGTGTTATTCTAATTCCAATCTAATTTTTGGTATCCACATAAACAATGTAGCATTAATAACTTTATACACTGCATTTGTCTCAGTAATCTGGAACCACTTATACAAAGTAATATATTTCCAGGTTAAAAGGTTCACAGAATAAATTTGTATAAACACTTGCTTTCATATCTCATGTAGAAGTCTCTTCAAAATAAGATATATAATAATATGGTATTGCATGAACTAAGTATTCATAAATACAATTAATATTATAAATATACCAAACTTTGACAATCTATGAATTATTTAGTGTAGGTACTATTCACAAATACTAATGCTTCTTATAATTAGTAACATAATACATAGTAACAATAAATTGAAAGGAGATGATACATATTATCAATATAAATACTACTTAAACATCATTGAGTATGAGAAATGTGAGCTCAGCTTTGTTTATATTATACTTAACCTTTTCCATTAATTTTGCACTGATTTATTTTTTCTGCTTTGTGCCTAATTGATAACTTTAGCTAGTACTGTCGTGAGTCGTGATACCATGCTCTTTCCTAGTCTAAGATCTATAGGTATGTCTCCAGAGTCCAAATTATAAATAAATCAATGTACACGTGAATAGAAGAAATACATATTGAATATTAAATGTATGCTCTAGGCAGTGGTTACTCAATCAATCGATTCGAGACTTCCGATCATTTTTTGTTAATTCTGGAGGCAGATGGAATTAAGAAACGACTACAGAACATCAGAAAATTTGATGTCATTACGTTTTATTCTCTTATCAATAATCCAATTATGTTCTATCGTTTATTATTTCTATTATTTGAAAATAAATTCTTATTTTAATTCTGGAGTTTTATTTTCCTCTTAGTATTGAATAGTTTTAAATTATGCGAGACGATAATTGTGGTGATACTTTAGTCCTAAAAGTATCACAACAATTTTCGTAATCGCATTATAAATGAAGAATAAATTTCAGCCCAGTACCCTATTGAAAAGCATTTAAAATTTCCCGCCATTTTTCAAAATAAATGAAAACTCGCAGGAGCGCCATCTGTTTCTATCCCATCCAGCGGACCAGTTATAGCGACCAAAAATCAACATTGACTTGACCGTCTCTTCTTTGTCTCTGATATCACTACGAATTCCGTTTGACGCAATGTAAACAGTGAGGTTATTTTTCCTCTAATCGCTTCTAATGACAGATGCCGCACGAGCCCAATAGTTTAACTCCTATGTAGTTAGGCGAGTTCTGGCAAATTTTTAGGCGTGAATAACTTTTTTTTTCTTTTAGCCGTGTATGATGCGGGTGCAAGTCTTCGTTTTTCTTGAACCTGTTTTCATTTTCTTTGATATAGGTAATGACATGAAATATATATATAAACTCGGTAATGTTAGTATTTGAAATTTTTTAAATAGGTCTTTATATGTTGACAATGGATGGACATTGAACATTACTCTTAGAATTTTCTTCTGTGCTTTGAAAGCCTTATCAGCGTGTGGAGCCCCAGAATACTAGTCCATATTGCAAGATTGACTGAACAAGCCCATAATATATTAGTTTCAATACATCAAAGGAAACAGAGTCTCTGAGATGCCTTATCATATAACAACATATATCTTTCACACATACTTGCACTAAGCTTTATAACTGGATTTCGGAAGCCCTGAAGGGAATGAACGTATTGGGGCTCAAAAATCATTTAAAGGATATCCTCCTCAGTTGTGATTTGAACTTTTGACTGATCAAAAACCTTCTTCCGATTATTTATTAATAACCAGGAAACATTTGAACAATTTTCTGGAGAGATGATATTTCGTCTGTGTGCTGCTTGTCATGATAAATTGCAAATTAATTACAAATAACTTATCAATAATAAACTAAATCTAGTTATCAAACAATATTTGATAAATATAATTATAAATTAATCTTTGTTTGCCTAATTTACTTGACACATAAATCTAATATATACTATTACTACATTTATTTTAAATTACAATTATTCACAAGTATCCAAATATTTAACTTGTTTGTAATTTTAAGTTTTTTTTCATCGAGGACTTTTGATTCATAGAAAAGTATATTAAATATTTTAATTGCAATAAAACGTGAATTCTTGGTACCAGAATTGCTATTCATTTTAGGTAGGAGAATTCTTTTATTTCTTGTTTTACTATTTGAATCTAAAAACTCATGTTAAAATGATTTATAATGCATAAGAAAAGTTTCTAACTTGAACATTTGTTCAACATTCAAGACACCTAGCTGCTTCAAACTTTTGTTCCTGTCTATTTTTTTATTAGTCTGTTTTTTAATGCCTGCACACTGCACAATCCCCAACTTATTCTATATGCACTCCCCCAGGCAGTTATTCCATATTTTATTATGCTTTTCTTAATTTATAAAAAAATATGTGGAGACAGAGCTTTTCTCGGGTAAAACAGGATTTAAGATGGGTCTATAAGAGTTACTAAGGATATTTAAACTTAAACTGAAAAATGTGCATATTTCTGGTTAAAACGTATTGCGATAGATTTCTAAATAAATATGAATGTGTTTATGAATGAAAAATATACCAAAACTCAGCTGTATCACCAATCGACTTCTCAACCCCCAAACACTATACCGACATTCCGAAACTTTTATCTGCGGAGCCATTCTTGAAATAGCTAGTGTGGACCTCGAGGGTCATACCGATTAAATATGAAAGTATCGTCAATCGATTTCTCGACTCAAAAAGCCCCTTTTTGCTAACTTTTACCAAAATCTGCTAACCCTTCCTTGAAATAGCTAATGTATACCTTAAGGGTCGCAATATATTAGATATGTACAAATTTTCATCGCAAATTTCCGATATAATTATTAGAAACTGATACTAACATCTTTTATTAAAAAAAGGGTTTTGTTAAAAAAAAATTCAAAGATGATCACGATGCGAACCGAGGAACTCTAGAATAATACCCGGAAGCATAACTATAGGTCTATTTTTCCCAATGATGTTATCGTGTTCATATTGGTTTCTTAGATATAATCTGTAGAACTCGTAAAATGGAAATATTAATTGCTGAAAAGGATTTTTCTTGTGAATGTGAACGGTAGACCAGATTCCGAGATAAAATTTGCAGATATATATATATATATATATATATATATATATATATATATATATATATATATATATATATATATATATATATATATATGTATATATATACTTATTAAACATCGCGACCTCACGAAACAGAGATTTCAATATCCTGAAAATATCCGTTTGACACTGTGGGGAGAAGGATTAAATCTCTTGGATCAGGTGAACTATCTAGGGGTTCGCATTACGCGAACCCTCTGGTACTGATATTCAAGACACCTGTAATAAGGTTAGACAAAAATCCTCTCTGCTCACGATGTTAAACGGACGATTTGGCAAATGCTCTTCAGAAACTTTAATTTTCACTTACAAGATTTTCGTGAGGTCGTTAATGGATAGTAGGCTTATACAGTGTGCCATTACTAACAAGTACCACACTAACAAATTTACCACATTAGAGAGACGCATATTGCATCGATGTCTCAATCTCAATTGGGAACATAACTCTAAAGACTTGTATAATATATGTTCTAATTACAACATTATTCCTATTTCTCATAGATTCATCAAGCTGCAGGAGAGCTTCTGTCTCCGTGCCTTCGGACACCCAGGTCGGGCCACTCTCGGACAATACTGCTATCGTCCTGGACAAACAAGAACCGTCCCTCCAGAAGGCTGATATACCGGTACCCGTTCCCGCCTGTGTGCCTAATGGAGGCCATGGAGGCACCGCCACCTGCAGCCATCAACGCCATAGACGAGTCACCATTAACCTACAGAAGAAGAAGACGCCATATAGCCCGTCCCTGATTTGTATTCCGCCATGGACGTGGGTTTTTCTGTGGTTTTCCTCGTCCCCAGCCTCACTGGGCGTTAAAGCATGGCCGGTCCCCTGGTGGCATTCCACAGTTGTTACCCCACGTACCCCTAGATATGTAACCTACAGGGCCAGTCTGACAAGGGGGAAAGCCCCCTATCAGACAAGAAGAGAATAAAATAAATAATATACACTCATAATTGTAAAACTGACATAATAACAATAAATGTATTTGAATTGAATTAAGAGTTAAACTAATAGTGGGGATGCAGCAGTTATGAAGGAAAACTCTTTAAAGTTTTCTCCAAGCTTTCGGTAATTTATTACTTATTACCATCTTCAGGGATACTACAAAAACATACAAATCAATATCCTCTAAAAAATGGTTATAAATGTCTAGTACTCCCACTTAACTGAGATTGTTCATAAAAAAGATGTTGAAAAAGTTAAAAAAACATTGCAAAATGACGACATATTCAAATCATTAGGTACACATAATTTACAACATTAAAAAAATAATAAAAACTATATTCAACAATCACACTTGCTTAGAGGCCATTGATGGAATGATATTTTGAATTTTTTTTTCTACAGGATAACAACTACTGTGATGAATGGGAGACTACGACCTTGATTGCACGTTTGAATATTTATATATCCAAAGATAGAATTAATTATTGTTTCTTAAAATCAATCACTCAGTCAGGCCTTAAAAGATATTTATATAAGACAGAAAGTTTTTGAATGTCTTTTCTTGCATTAATGCAATTCTCGGCTTTGAAAATTTGAGCCATTTCCAGAAACCGTCTTTTATCATCATTCGATTCTTGATGCAATATGCTAACCGCGTCATAGATCATTTGATGTTTCGTAGAAAAGACATGCTGGGCCTATGTACATCTATCAGGGTGCAATCTGGAGTCACTTTTGTGTGCTGTTAGTCGTGTAGATAGCACATTCGAAGTCAATATATTTATTATTGCAGTCGGTGCATGGAATACTGTAGACTATACCTGATTGAGATGTAATTGGGGTCCTGTCTTTCAATTTTGTATATAAAGAACCTATTTGCAGTACATTTTTATTTGCAATTCTTACATTATCTATGATGGACAAAATTCGCGAAAGTCTCGGTGTGATTTCTCTGATGTACGGTAAACTTACAAAAACAGATCTATGTACAATATTGTCAGGTGAAGGATTAGCTACTTCATTGTCACTGGAATTGTTGCTGTTGTTCTGAATGTTATCATGTAATAAAGATGTATTAAATAATATGTGATTGACCAACTTTGGTGGATAACCATTATTAATGAATAATGTGGATAAAATATGTAGATTCTTATTGTGGAAAGATGTGTCTGTGATGTTGATAACACGATTTCTCATTTGCTTCAATAAGTTTACTTTCATGCTGAATTTGTACATAGATCTGTTTTTGTAAGTTTACCGTACATCAGAGAAATCACACTGAGACTTTCACGAATTTTGTCCATCATAGATAATGTAAGAATTGCAAATAAAAATGTACTGCAAATAGGTTCTTTATATACAAAATTGAAAGACAGGACCCCAATTACATCTCAATCAGGTATAGTCTACAGTATTCCATGTACCGACTGCAATAATAAATATATTGGTGAGACTTCGAATATGCTATCTACACGACTAACAGCACACAGAAGTGACTCCAGTTTGCACTCTGATAGATGTACATATGCCCAGCATGTCTTTTCTACGAAACATCAAATGAACTATGACGCGGTTAGCATATTGCATCAAGAATCGAATGATGATAAAAGATGGTTTCTGGAAATGGCTCAAATTTTCAAAGCCGAGAATTGCATTAATTAAAACAATAATTAATGGTATCTTTGGATATATAAATAATCAAACGTGCGATCAAGGTCGTAGCCTCCCACTCATCACAGTCGTTGTTGTTATCCTGTAGAGAAAAATTTTCAAAATATCATTCCATCAATGGCCCCTACACAAGTGTGATTGTTGAATATAGTTTTTATTATTTTTTATTTTTTTAATGTTGTAAATTATGTGTACCTAATGATTTGAATATGTCGTCATTTTGTAATGTTTTTTTAACTTTTTCAACATCTTTTTTATGAACAATCTCAGTTAAGTGTGAGTACTAGTCATTTATAACCATTTTTTAGAGGATATTGATTTGTATGTTTCTGTAGTATGCCTGAAGATGGTAATAAGTAATAAATTACCGAAAGCTTGGAGCAAACTTTAAAGAGTTTTCCTTCATAACTGCTGCATCCCCACGATTAGTTTAACTCTATATATGTATATATATATATATGATGAAAATTCAAATGTATGGGTTTTAGTGTATCGATTGGTTGTAATCACATTCACAAGAAAAATCGTTTTCAGCAATTATTATTTTCATTTTACGAGTTCTACAGATTATATTTAGTATATCAATATGAACCCAATAACATCATAAGAAAAATAGTCCTATGGTTAAGCATCCGAGTATTGCTCTAGAGTTCCTCGGTTCCAATTCTGATCACCTTAGAGTTTTTTTTTGTTAACAAAACCCATTTTTTAAATAAAAGATGTTAATATGAGTTTCTAATAATTTAATCGGAAATTTCAATGAAAATTTGTGCATATCTAATATATTGCGACACTTAAGTTACACATTAGCTATTTCAAGGAAGGGTTAGCAGATTTTGGTAAAAAATAGCAAAAAGGGGTCGTCGGAGTCGAGAAATCGATTGACGATACTTTCATATTTAATCGGTGTGACCCTCGAGGTCCATCCACACTTGCTATTTCAAGAGTTTTGGTATATTTATCATTCATATTTCACATTCATATTTATATCGAAATCTATAACTTACGAATACCAATGTGAACAATAAAAGCAGTGTTTACCGATCGCAATGCATTTTATCCAGAAATATGCACATATTTTAATAAGTTTAAATATCCTTAGTAACTCTTATAGACCCAGTTTAAATCCTGTTTTAACGGAGCTTTGCTCGGTTAAAAAAAGCTCCGCAGATAAAAGTTTCGGAATGTGGGTATAGTGTTTGGTTTATCAACTGAACAAAGTTCCTTCCTAAGCTGCAAGAACTTATTTCTAGACAAAAAATTAGTAAATATATCAGCTACATTTACATTTGACTTGATATGAACAAGATGTATCAATTTACTATCACAACGTTCTTTTACGAAACGCATTGCAACATCCACATGCTATTTCTTTTACAGAAATTTCCGCGAATACAGAGTTCGATAACTGCAGTATTATCTACTTTCACAGTTGCTTCTAATATAATAGGTTCCAATTCCTTTTGAACTTGTTGAACATATATAGTCTCTTCAACAGCATTTGCCAAAGCATAATACTCATCAAGACAGCTCGAACGGGTCACAGTATTCTGCTTCTTCGAACACCAAAAAAAGGGTTACCAAAAACATAAATAACTGTCCCAGTCACTGAACGACGATTGACAGGATCTGCTGACCAATCAGCATCAGAGTAGGTCTCAATCGGCATATCGCTGAAAATCGCGAAACATAACTTCATCTAACATGTACTATATAGATATTTCAGTATACGTAGAGCATAACAAAAATGAGTCTCATCTGCATACAACTGGTATTGATTTAGATAAGAAAACGAGTATGAAATATCTGGTCTCGTAGCACCACTGATGTATAACAATGCACCAATCAGACTACGATACTTCAATTTATCTTCACTGCAGCTTTCTTCTGCCGGTTCTAACCGAAGTGTTGACTCCATTGGCGTTATAGTATTTCGACAGTTCTGAACACCAAACTTTTCTGCTAACGACTCAATATACTATGATATAAGATCTTTCATAGGAAATTTGCTAAAAAGTCTGTCACGAATGTCCTCAATCAGTCTTTCAGACACCAACAGATTAACAAGTCATCGACATACAAGATTAGATATAAAATGCTTCCATTTAATTTCAAGACGTATAAACAATTATCAAACGTCGACTGTGTAAAACCAATTTCTCGAAGATATTTATCAAGGCACTCAAACCAACAAAGAGGTGATTCTCGAAGACCATACAATGCACGTTTCAATCTGCATACCCGGCCACTTCCATCATTGAATCCATCTGACTGAGACATATAAATCTTTGACTTGACTGTCTCATTAAGAAAAGCGGTTGTCACATCAAATTGACGAATAAGTTACTTTCGTTTACAGCAAACAGTCAAAAGACACTTTATCATCCGCGCTACGGGAGAATAGTTCGACTCATCTCCTCTCATTGGTTGTTGATCTTGTCGAACAACCAATCGAGCACGATAAGTTCCATCAGATTTAATCCCATAGACCCATCGATTTCCGATAATTTTCTTCCCATCTGGATAATCAACCAGTTCCCACGTATCATTACTTTTGCAGTAATCCATCTCCTTCTGCATGGCTAACTTCCCATGATCAGAATCCATAGCTTTAACTGCCTGATCATATGTTACTGGCAAATAAGCATTCACATAGTTGGTGTAAATATAATATTTATATCTAAGAGGCATTTTGCGTTCCCG
This sequence comes from Crioceris asparagi, assembly GCA_958507055.1. Lineage (NCBI taxonomy): Eukaryota > Metazoa > Arthropoda > Insecta > Coleoptera > Chrysomelidae > Crioceris > Crioceris asparagi. The sequence goes on from OY293829.1 coordinate 47,655,183, forward strand.
AGTCGATCTCTTCAATCCTGGCGGATGAGGTGTATCATCAGACTCAGCTGCTCTCTCATCTGGACCAATCACCTCCTCAGGTTCAGACATATTATCTTTTTCATCACACGAGCAAATGACTCGTCCAATCTCAACATGACGTGATGTAATACTTTTCCGTCAACCAGTATACGATAACCGGTGTCTGTATATCCAACAATTTGACCAACTCGTCCTTTTGCTTCAAGTTCATATGTTCTTTGAACTTCTGGTATTCGGAAGTAAATTTTGGATCCATATAGCACTAAACGTTCAACTGTAAGCTTTATACCAAGAAATAATTCGTATTCTGTACGAACAGTTTCAGGTCAATACTTCTTATCTATCTCTCCTTTGGTCAACAGGCACGTACCTGGTGCGGTTCATCAGCGTCTGATTATAGCGCTCAGCCACCCCTTTTAACTGTGGTGTATAAGGTGGTCAACATTAAATTCGAAATCCCAATTTCCGTGAAAGTGTATTAAATCGTTTGTTAAAATATTCTCTGCCATTGTCGCAGCGAATCACTTTTATCTTCTCTCCCGTTAAATTTGATATAACGTTTGCATAATCTTCAAAAGAATCAACTGCTTGATCTTCTGATTTAATTGTATATGAATAGGCAAAGCGGCTATAATCATCAATAAATGTGACAATATAACAATAACCATTATAGCTTCCTGGTTGCATTGGACCAAGCACATCACTATGAACAATCTCAAGGACTTCCTGTGCTCGCTCGCGAATTGCTTATTAGTAAATTTACTCTTCAAGCAATTTTCAAATCAAGCTCATCACTAATTTTCTCCGGTAAACCATCAATCAACTTATGTTTCACCAGTAAATTGAAGTCATGGAAATTAACATGACCTGATAAGCGATGCCATTTTTCTTTGCTTGACATTCCTATATCAACATTGTTTACGCTCAATTCTGTTTTCTCGAACCAACCCTGCAGAATGTATAGATTTTCAATCAAGTTAGCTCTAGCTACAAGTTCATCTTTTGAATCATATATAACAGCCTCCGAGTTTTCTAGTACAACTTTCACGCCATTTATATCCATCTGGCTTATGCACAGTAAATTTTTCTTCATACTTGGCACAACATATACTTTATTGATAGAAACTTGTCTGAAATTCTCACCTGCTTGGAACCACAGCTCAATGTCACCAAATCCTTTACAGATAGCAGATTTACCATTCCCAACTTTCACTTCAGCTGAAGCCTGCTTCTGGAAATTTCAGACACCTCTGTGAGTATTCACAATGTGATAAGTGGCACCACTGTCAATAATCCAAGTAAGCTTATTACATATAGAACCGTTCTTCTTAGTTTCAGCTTTTAAAATAGTAACATGAAACATCCAGCGATCATCCGTACCCAAATTCCCCACAACATTTGCAGATAAAAGAAAATTAAATTTCTTCGATACTTTAAAAAATGATGCCTCATCAGGATTATGAAAACTCATAGGATCTGATAGTTTATTTCTTCTTTCATATCGTGCTAGAACCTTAGACTTAACAATTTCTAGCTTAACATCTTCTGAAGGCATATTATCCATGACTTCTGCAATGTAATGATAGCATTCAGGAAGAGTAAACAATAAATAATCTTCCTCAGTCACAGTAGTATTAAAACTAAGAATAAGCTGTCTAAAAACTCCATCAAATTTCTGTTTCACCCATCTTCAGTTGCATCATCCTTCTTTGGCATCTGAGCATCTGAGCAATAGATTTAACTTCATATTCGCGATCAAATTTCTGGAACATCTCTTGCAAAGTATGACATTCAGCAATTTTATCACGTAAATTATTGCTTTCAGATTCCAGGATTCCCATTGAGTTTTTTCAGATTCATTAGCGTTATCTTTCAATGCATATAGTGTTGACCCCAGTCTTTGGACTTGATCAGAATCTCTATTCTACATTTCTATTTAGAATACTCATCACCCTTGAAAATGGGCACATCATTTTTGTGATCACCAGCCATGACTTCAAGTTCAAAATTCAACTACGCAATATTCTTTGCAAACCACGGATCTCCGCTACCATATTCCGTTTATCAGAAAAACGAACCTCCATAAAATTGCTTTATTAACTCACTCACAAAATAATCTGACATCTCCTGTTTTCTCAAACAAAACTCCATACCCATTCGATGTAGTATAAGAAACTACTACAAGGGATATTATAATTATGTCTAACAATATTCAATTCCGCAGGTATATTATTCTTATAAACTCCAAAAGCCATGCAAAGCGTTTTTTGTGTATCTAAAGAAAACTGATTATCGTTTAGCCAATTTTTTACAATTTTTAGATATTCATTCATAAATGATTCTGTTTCTTCCCGTGTATCCTCCTCATAAACAATAATGGTATCATCCACATCGGATTGAATCTTACGATTTTCTTTTGAAAATATTATGTCAACTATTTTATAAGATAATGGGAGAACGGCCTATTTTCTAAGATAATGGGAGAATGGCCAATTTTCTTATATTTTTTTAATATCCTCTAACTCTAAAGTGTTTATTTTAAAATTCATATTACCTACTTAGTATGTCTCATGATGGAAACGATTTTTTTTTTAGTTTCTTAATTTGCCTATCAAAATTTATCCCGAGAATTAGAATTCATTTAATCAAGCTATACCTCCATGCTGCTATTTCCTAAGGCTAAATAAGTATTGAATTTGAACTATTTTGGTTTAGTACATTCAGAGACAATAGGCTGTGACGGACGGATAGAGTGACTTGAACTTTACATTTTGTTTAAATACAAAAAAATTGAACTCTCATGGTCATAAAAAATAACCAAGCCGTATAAATGAAATTGTAATTCGAAAGTGTAAACGATCGCAATAGGTTATTTCTTCAAGAAATTCTCCTGAGAGAAAAAGCTGCAACAATTTCTTTTCTTGAATATGAGAGCATTAAAAACAAATCAAACACGAAACATACTCTGTCAAAAAATCAAGGTCACTGCTCGTTGATCGTTTTGGTTGTGGATATATAATTTCGAACACAGCGATCGCGATTATCTTTAATTGAAAAAACATATTAAATTACTACACATTTGGCTTACAGCAGTCATATGATTGAGTATATATGTATCTCCAAGAAAAAATAATTATATACATTTTGTTGTTGATGTAGTAACCACAGAAAACGCAGCTACTGTATAATTTCCGGGTGCGCGTGTATATTTCTCTCCCAAGACCGAATGAACAATTTCGGCTGCTTTTTTCTTTTATGAGTTAAATTTCTTGTAGAAACGTACCTGCCGAGATCATTTGCACTTTCAAATTTCGAATTTCCTAGGAAATGTATTGTAAATATTGATAATTGACTTCAGTACTAAGCAGGCTTTAGCTTCTACAGTATTACAAACAATAGATTTTTGTTTGGGGAATAAGGCCACATGAACCTAGTTTTTGAATACTTTGAGATTATTATTATTTCAAGTTTTACCGAAAATTACAAAAGATTTATAATATATCAGAATATATAATGGGTAATTAATCTCTATATGTTAGCGGAGTTGTCAGTAGAATGATACCTACGTACGGAGCCTATGGATACCTGATAACCTCCCTTGTATAAGTGCCCCAATTTGGTATATTGAGCTTGAACTGAAAGCCTACTTTTCTTGCTTTTCATGGGTAGTTCTAATAGAAAAACTTATGAATATTTAGGAAATTCGGTTCTTAGAAAATAAACTCCTGGATAAAATTAACACACTACTTCATTAAACTTTATAAAATACATCAATAAAGATTAAAATAAAGCCGATTATAACAAAAACTTACAAGTAAAGGTTATTGAAGCGTGATAGAAATAAATCAGCAAAATATTTTAAATCGTTGAAAACATAGGTGAAAATTAGCGAGATATGAAAAATCGAAAAATCTTTGATTAGAAAAGGCATGATCTCCTGTGTTCTCGAGAAAAGTGGTGTTTTTAATGTTTTGAACATTGCTAGAGGAGAGATTGGCAGCTCTTTATTGTTAGGTATGTTGGAAATAAAAATCTCCACAAATAAATATCCTGTATTGCATGGAGTTCCTCAAACATCTATACTTGACCCTGTGTTGTTTTGTCTAATACATCAGATTTATCACTTTTTCGACCGGCGAACCTCGAACGGAAGTGGAATACAATTCGACTGTCTGCTTTTTTTTTGGTTCGTTCAAGTTTTATATAGTAATCGTACTCTGATTTTGATGATTTTTGAGGAGGCTTGAGAAATGGTCCCATATTTATAAAAACGCAAATCCGAAATGCCCTTCCGATCTGAGTTGGTATAAGTAAAGATAGGACAATATCCGGAAACGTTTAAATTGAATATTTTTTCAAAAGAGTTACGGTTTTCGAGAAAGATGCATGTTAAATTCTCAAATATGTGCATTTTTGGTACGTGGAGAGGACGATTTCTTTCAAAAATTGAAAATTTGTGGACACACATGAAAGACAATAGTATTTGTAACAACATTTATAATGAACATTTTTTCCTTAGAGATACGGTTTTCGAGTAAAATCGGTGTTAAAATGGTAATAGCTAAAATATTCAAGCGTATTTCCGCAGCGATGTTCTGAGATCTCTACAGATAGTAATAATAAGGACAAGCAAGGAATATACGTGGGTTATAGGATATTTGTGGTATTAACGACGTTCAACGATTTTCGTGACTAATATTGCACTCAAAAGTTTAAAATAAAATTTTTTTACAAAAAATTGGACCAACGTTATTAGTTGGTGCACTGAAAAGTACGAAATAATATTAATTCTATTGGTGCTGGTGCTTGTGAAGTTGGTGCCAAAAGTTTTCAATCCAACTGCAACTGTACAACTTCAAAAGTACCAGCACTAATAGCATTAATATTATTTCGTACTTTTCAGTGCACCAACTAATAACGTGTGGAATTATCAGCTAAATATAAATACAACATTCTTATACATATTATGAAAGACAGTTTTCAAAATAATACACCCATGAAACGCCTAGTTAAGCCCTCGGCTCATAATAATCCTGTTGAATGGTGGGACCAGGAGTGTGATGAGTTGAAGAAACAAAGAAAAATTGATTTTAAAGAATGGGAGGCTTCTAATGAAATAGAAGATTTAATCCGATACAAAAAACAGCGGCTACTATGAAAAAAGTATTTTAAAAAAGAAAATAAATAGCTTCAAAAAATTCTCTGAAACTTTAAACTTCAGAACAGACAGTAGATATACATGGAATAAATGCAGAATTCTTGAAAACAAATGGGTAAACACCCAACCCTTTAATATGTCAAACAACTTAAGTCTAGACACTGGTATCAAAAACGCTTTAGATAAAATAAGGCCTCCCTTTTTATACTTGCTTGCTAAAAGAATGAATTCCTTGATACACCTTTTGACTTTATAGAATTTAATAGAGCATTAGAAAAAAAAAGTTGTAAATCTGCTCCTGGTCTAGGCGGTATTGATTTTTACGTACTCAAGAAACTACCTTTAAAATACAAGCTAATCCTATTAGACATATTTAATAAAATGTATACAACAAATGACTACCCTCCTGAGTGGGAGCAAAGTTTCATTCATTTCATCAAAAAATCAGGCCCATCTCTTTGACATCGTGTCTATGCAAATTATTTGAATCTATGCTAAAAAATCGTCTCGAATGGTGGTGCGAACATAATAATATAATCACCGCTTCGCAAACCGGATTCAGGAAAGGGCAATCGTGCATTGATAATCTTGTAAATATGACACTGTACGTAGAAGGTGGTTTTCTGAAAAATAAAGAAACATTGGCAGCATTTCTTGATGTTCAAGGAGCTTTCGATAATGTCAATACCAATATACATTTGAATAAATTAGCTGAAATCAACTGCTCTGAAAAACTTGTGTCATTTGTAAAATTTCTAACCTACGAAAGACATGTATTTACAGATAATGAAATGAACAAACAACGAATTATTAATAAAGGAGTACCACAAGGGGGTGTATGTATAAGTCCTTTACTCTATACGATTTATGTCAAAGATATTACTCAGAATCTTCCGAAACATACAAATATCGCAGTTCGCAGACGACATAGCGTTATATACAAATATAAAACATTTCAATAGATGCAAAAACACTCTTGAAAAGTCAATAAATGGTATCAAGGATAATCTGAAGATGCTAGGGTTAGATCTATGTTCACAGAAAACAACATTGCTTCACTTTAATAAAAAGAAAATCACTCCAGGCAAAACAGAGATTAAAATTGACAATGCAGTCATAAAGTCTAAGGAATCTGTACGATTTCTGGGAATACTAATAGATTACCATATGTCTTTCCAACCACATGTCAATCACGTTCAGAACAGATGTTCTAAATCAGTCAATATGCTAAAATTTCTAAGAAGAACATGGTGGGGAGCAAATCCAGAAACACTTATCACGATCTACAAAAGTTATGTCCGTGCAGATTACGGTTCATTTGTTTATTTTCCACTTCAAAAAAGCACACAAGCAGTCTGGAGAAAATACAGATAGGATCTCTACGTATTACACTTGGTTACAGAAAAAGCACACCAAAAAATATAATCTTAAAGGAAGCCAAACTGCCAACAATTACAGAACGGTGCAGATTCCTAGGGCATTCTTTCTTTACTAAAATTGCATCAAATCAAAGCTCCATAAAAAACAAAAGCACCGAAAAATTCTCACAAGTAACCAAAAAAAATTAAACGTAAAAGAAATAGACTAATACAAAGATGTGTCGAAGATAGTAGATCTTTAACATGCGATAAACTCTATGTAAGTAACAGCTACAACGTGTTCAAGTCAAAATATAAAGTATCAAAGCAACCAATTCCAATAAACGCAGAAATAGGAAAAATGATAAAAACATCCAAAAATCCCATAGAAATATTTTCAATAATCCCAAAACTAGAAAATACAATCGACATTTTTACTGATGGTAGTAAGTCTTAAAATTCCCTCTCTGTAGGCTGCTCTCTTTCTTGTAAGGACCTCAATTTCTCATCACATAAAAGCTTATTTAAAGAGGCCTCGATATTCACCGCTGAATGTGTTGCCATAAATCTAGCGCTGGATCTCGCAATATGTAACCCTAATAAAAAATTTAGAATATTCACAGACTCCCTTAGCGTATTGAAAAGTCTCTCAAATAACAGCATCGAAATCAAGACTAATCCATTCATACTGGATGCGAAAGAAAAATATTAAGAATTTAAAAATCGTAATAATAATAACCGTATAGAGTTTTACTGGATCACTTCCCATAAGGGAATCGAAGAAAATGAGACGGCAGATAAGCTTGTTAGAGAAGCATCACAACAAACACCATGTGCGAACATACAGATTCCTTTTACTGATTTCCACGAAACATTTAGAGAGAAATCACTACTAAATACTAGGGAATTAAATCGGAAGACAGAAAAAGGGCAACCATACTTCCGTTTCTTAAGTACACAAAATAATAAACCGTGGTTTTGGAACAACAGATTACCTAGAATAATTACGGTCACAATCAATCGATGTAGAAGTAATCATTATAATCTAAAAGCTTCGCTTGCGAGAGTCGGAATCATAGAAGATAGCCAATGCAGTTGCGGATACGAATGTGAAGATCTAAATCATGTGCTTTGGTAATGTCCCATATATAATGATCAGACAGAAACTTTGCTCCATAATTTGCAAAAACATAAAATGTTCCCACCATTCAACATCGTTCCAGTGTTAATTTGAATTAAATGTCGAAATACTAGTTGAAATATGTAGTTTTCTAAAAAAATGTAAGTTGAACATATGATGGTGCATGGTGAGATTGCCAATCTGCTCATCTTCCCAAATATGCTCAATAATACTGTGCACGTGTTAGATCTGTATAGGTACCACATTTCCTTGTTTAGTAGTTTTATATAGTACATAGCATAGTCGTACAAAATAATTGTAAACAAAACTAATGTAAGGCTGTATAAACCCAAAAGGGTTTTTGGTAAGCTTAAATAAATTAAAAAAAAACTAATAACGTCGGTCCAATTTTTTGTAAAAAATATTTTTTTATACTTTTCAGTGCACCAACTAATAACGTCGGTCAATTTTTTTTTTGAAAATATTTATTCCTATGTGATCTGATATTGATATATAGGACTCTTATAGTTTTCATTGTACTCTCCTGGCCATTTAATGGCGCTATATGTCTATAAAATGGTTAACGAAGACTCCTGACCGTAGACTAACATCCATGAAGTTATCATACCTGTTCACTTGAAGGCATGGTAAGCGTGAAAGTAACTTGATAATTATCTCTTTTGTTTGGATCTAGCCCTAATAGGAATAGAATTTTGCAGCTATTTTTAAAATAACTGAGTTTTATTACAAAAGGTTTTTGCCTGTTATTATATTGAGGGCTGATCTGCTCATCTATTAGGATTATAAAGGCGTTTCTTCTGTACTTTGCACTTTCCCCTGTTTTCTTAATTATATCGTGACGGTGATTGAATTATTGCTGACAAAAGCGGTTTATCTGGATGTACACTTTTTTTAAAATTTTCATTGACAGTATGACCACTATGACCTGCATCAATAGATTTTAGGTGGCGTTTGGTTTAGTAGCATTTGGAGATTAAATTTGACTTTCGAGATAGAATACTTTCTCCGCATAAGCTTCAAATTGCAACTCAACAAAAGAAATAAGAACTTACATCAAAAGCTACCAGAAAATATATTCATTTATTTATTTAAAAATAATAATTCAGAAAAAGATCTTACATCTTTTTTCGGATATGTGGTGACAACTTAAATACAGGAAATCTAATGATACTCTGAGAATGAATAGTTTTTTCAAATTTCTACAGGGTGTCTAAGATTTGGTTCCAAAAATTTCAACTTTATTCAATATTTTCATGAGATGCCCTGTATAATTTTGTATTAACAAGTGTATTGAAATTCTAAACCGTATATAAGATATTTACTAAAACCATAAATATGTCCGTTTTACCAGTAAAGCAATTATGAAAAACATGTCTGCGTAGCCATTTATTTAACAAGATCTAATATCAAGATCAGCTTATTACTTGTCTAGGTGATAGTTAGTTGAAGTTTTTGACATAACTTATTGTGAAATAACAAGAATATTTTGTTGTTGAAAATATTTTTTTCAAAGGAAGCATTGACATGAGTTTTGTATTTAAAATAGTGAGAAAAACTGTTTTCTAGCAAGTAGAATTTATGCGACATCCAGATGCAAAGAGCTTTTCCAGACTACGTTTTCTTGAAAAAGGGGGCGTAGACTAAGCAAAAGATGAAAACGGTTACAAATGAGGAAAATCAATTAGTAGTGTTGATAACGTCTACGGAAAACCCAAGCAATAGTCAGGAACATGTAGGAGAAGAAGTTGGAATAAGTGAAAGGTCGGTTCAGAGGATTATAAAATTTCATCGATATCATCCAGACCATATTCAAGTGCATCAGACTCTGGGTGAAAATGACTTTCAACATCTGGTACAGTTTCGTTAGTGGGCTCGATTGCGCATTCAAGAAAATTCATCTTTCTTCATGAACGTTTTATTTGCCGATGTGGATACATTTTACAACAATGTATGCATCAACAAACATAGCTATACACTACCGAAAATTCAAGAATCATACGAGAAATAGACAACCAACACCGTTGATCAATTAATGTTTTGGGAGGAATTGTTGGAGAACATGTGAAAGGCCTTTTTTTAACGGTCACCTCACCGGTCAAATGTACTTCGAATTTTTAATAAAACAAATTACCCGCATTTCTTTTATATTCACCACCAAATACATGTGACTGCAACAGGATAGAGCTCCAGCCCATTATTCGCTACAGGTAAGAGCACTGTTAGATAATGTTTACCCAAATCGCTATATTGGAAGAGGGGTTTCAGTTAAATAGCCAGCAAGGTCGGCATATTTAACCAAGCTTGACTTTTCCTGTGGGGGTATGTAGAAGGTCCTTTCAAGTAAGAATAAATTAATGTCTTGAACAAAACGGAAGATATTTTGAACATCTTCTCAAATAAAAATTAGTTTCTGCAGATTATTTTTCCATCATAAGAGCGGACATATTTTTTGGTAAATAAATAGCTATCAAATAGGTATGTTTTTTCATGCTGCTTTATTAGTAAAACAGACATAATTATGTTTTTTGGTAAATATATATACAAATGGCTTAGAATTTCAATACATAAAAAGTAACTGTTTTTACATTCTGTATTAAATAGTGAAATTATATACAGGGTGCATCATTTAAAAATTGACATTCTTAGAACCACATTTTAGATACCCTGTACATACTAAAGTATTCACTAAGTATCCGGAAAAAACATATGTAAGGCATTTTTGAAATTAATATTTGCAAACTTTTTTTGATTTTTCAATGTATTTCTCCTAAACAACCAAAGGAAATTGAATACAATTTTGGGAAATAGGAAAGAACACAGAAATGATCGTAAGCTTTCAAAAAATACAAGGGCGTGCAATAAAAAAAAAGATTTTTGGTCGTCACAATTTTTTAGACCACCCTGTATATGGGAAAATATTTTCCTGAAATACACTCATCTGTAACTATAGTACGGGTCTGCGTAATAACGAAATTCCTAACCTAATTGGTATATGAGCTATAGATGCCTGATGCACTAATGCAGGACCTTGTGTAGTAGAAATTTTACTTTTATCATTTCACTAAATATCCCTGGTTACAGATACGTTTGAGACGCTGAGTGATAATAAAGTTTTTTCTGAAAAAAAAATAGCAATTGGTGGACGGGGTCGCTAAATAACGAACAATTGCTTCGAAGGTTGACAGAAATAATTTGAGGAGCTAGTTGGTTTAATCCCTCCCAATATTTATAAAATGTCGCCATGTCATTATGTTCTCGTCGGTGATTTTTCCCGTCGGAGAATTGTTGTCGTTGAATTGTTCTCGGTGAATTGTGAATAGCAGACACAGATTGTCGGACTGTATTAAGAAAATAGTGGTGCGTTAATTTTGTCCAGAAGATTAGTAAACAAGAACAGTTCTGATGTATGAAAACCTCCACAATTCAACAATGATGTCATATTGATCTTTAATTTTTGCTGTGCAAATAATTGCAAAGCAGTTTGTTAACTTATTTGGTGTCAACGTGAAATTTAACTAGTCTTAAATTATGGAAAAATATCGGAAGGCTTGAATAAGATGCCTCTCGAACCATTGATAAGAAAGCTACGAAAATTTAGATAAAGGAAGACGAAAAGGAAAAGAATAGGTAGTTAAGTATTTCATAAGTATTTAATAAGTTACAGGATAATGCAGGATGAATATTGAAAAATTCTAGACACAAGTAGAAGATCAAAAGAGAAGTGAATTGCAGCAAAAACAGAATTTAATGAAAACACTTCAATGCCTGATATTAATATCAATAATTATTATGTGCAGTCGGATTCCACAGTTCACCTATTCTGTCGTCAGTATTCCTAATTATATAGAGAAAAATCAGTTATCATCACATTGAGGGTCGGTAGTTGGTATAGAAGATAAAGTTATTAATTAATTCGGCTCTTTTCGAACATTATGTCGGTATGAAACAGGTGAATTGTTGAACTTTATATTGTTATTAATGAACGATTTTACTCTAAATAGTAAAGAATGCGCTTTTGCGCGAGAATAAACAATTTAAGTGAATTAACAATTTTTTTTTCAAATAAAATAAAAGAGTTAAAATTGACAAATAAAAGTCATATCCTAGCAAAACATGAATGTGAAACAAAGCCAAGTTTATAACAAATAACCTGCGCTTGGCCCAACCAGGAGAGTCCCTCATGGTTCCGCACATGAAAGGCTGTCAGATTTTTAATGACTTGAAACTTACCCTGCCTCGCCCGTTGAGGGTTCCGAAGCCTTGAATCCGCATGGGTGTTTCACTCCAACACCTCCGTTCGCTTGGTTTCTTGTGATTAATTGTTCTTGGTCCTTCCTCTCTGACATAGTTGAATACCAAGATCTTTAAATCATAACTCCTGACATGCATAAAGTTCGTCAGTTTGTTTAAAAAAATATTATTATGGTTCTTACTACTCAATAGTGCGAGTTGGCAAGTTTTTACCCAACAAAATAAATCTTCAAATTTGTGAACAACTCATTCAAATATTTTATTGACAAAGATTTGGTCAACAAATATTTGAGTACCGTTTGAGTAAGTTTGTTTATTAGGTGTATATTTCAAGTTCATCTTTAGAAATCTGAATGAGAGGAATCTTGCCGAGTCGAACTATTAAGTAGCAAACATGATAGATTTTTTTGAAAGCAATAAGATAAACGTTATTCATGTCAGGAGCGATAATATAAGGAACTTTGCTACAACATGGTATCCAGTTAGATCTGTCTTCTCTTATTTGCGCAGCTACTATCCAAATACTTATAATATTTTTTTGTTACGAGGTTGGCTTTCATTCACATTTATAATTTTGTTGAGATACTGACTTACCCGCCACTAATGCCAGAAGCATTATGCTACCCGCCTGGATGTATGATTGTATGATCTTCTTAAGCTTAATATCTTCAGAAGCCATACACCTTTGCCACCTCTTCCGCTGTGTGGCTTTATGTCTATGATCAACTATCTCCTGTATCACCCGGTTGAGCTAATAATTCGGGTGCTCTCTTTAAATTTATCTGCAAACAATATTTCACATGTTGTCTTAATTTTAGTTACATTAACGAACGTGTCTTATTTCTGTTTTGTTTTTTTTCCTAACCGACAGTTTGCTTCGGTTTTTTACAGCTTGTATGAAGCTCTACCGGAACCATCGATAGAGTATCGAGCCAGCACCTGTATCCCCTCCACCGATGTGACCTAAAACAAGAAACCGAGAGATTTGCATTGTTTAGCGGAGAGTACAGTGCCCTGCGCACAGTTTTTCGAAAACTCGAAAATGCTATTACAGATACGATAAGATGGTTTCTACAGAAGTTTTAGGAAATAAAATTTCACTGATGTCACATCTTTATCTTCGGCGGTTTAATCGTAGGAAGCGTCTACAGTTATATATTCTAATAAAAAGTAAAAATTTAACTCTTTGTGGACATGTAACATTAAACTACATAATACAATATCAAATTTAAAATGCTACCTGCGTCTAAACCACAAACGGTAAAGAAGTGCCACCAGTGAATTTTATACGGAAAATTTAATATCCTACAATTTTTAATCTGTCAATTTTTATCGTATCTTCAATAGTTTTCGCAGCGTTTTGAAAAAACTTCACCCGGTACCGATATTCCCGTTTAATCAATATAAATAGTTCTGCCACTTCGCATACGTCACGATATCTAGATGTAGGCTCGAGAGTTTATCGATGGCTCTGGCAGAATAAGTGTTCCCTTCGAGGTACACACTATAAACTTCCCAGTAGATCAATAATTCGAAACATAAAATATGAGCAGTGATTTAATTGAATAAAACTATAATACATAAGTCCATTTCAGTCCAGGTTTTTGAGATAACGGGAAGAGAATGAGCAACCTTCTTTTTCTTCTCCATATCATGTATTAATTAGGCTTTTGCCTGTTATAACACCCATCTTTTTCTTGGTCTTCCAAGATTCTTCTGCCTCTACATTTATAATCCATTCATGAATCCTTGAAACAACCATTGAAATCGACAAGGATCCTGAAACGTGGCGATATGTCACAATTAGAAAATTAATTCCTACTCATAGGTTAAAATATACGATATTCTAGCATCAGCATTTAGATTTATCCTTGGTATCAGGCTTATTAACCTAGTACAGACTCTTTTAGATGGCTTTCTACCTTCGGTATTTTGCCCAAGTAGGTGAAACCGCATCCTTGCCAGGCCTTTGCAATGTAGTTTCCTCTTCTGCTTAACAAATACTACAGAGGTTAGCATCCCTGTTTCTAGGAATAATTTAGTTTGTCAGTCACAGATTACAGCAAGGACCGATACCGATAAGCCAAAAGCACGGTAAGGTCTACGAAGAGTTAGATAAGGAAATCAAGGCCTATCCAATATTGGAAATGCCAACTGATAAAATAGCCCCATAATATAACTTCAAATTAAAATACGCAGTAGTCGTACCAAATAGGAAAGACTGGATAGCAGGACCGCCCTTGAAGGCAGGTCTCAGCTGGTTCACTGTGGGCTCTAAATCCAACTTAGCAACAGGAGCCGATATATAAGGGGTACAAGAGAGGAACAATACCTGTCTGAGCCTAGGAAATCTCGCAACAGTCTCTCAGGCAGAGATCATGGCGATACAACGGTGTGCAAAAGAATTGGTAAGATGGAAGTTGGGAAACCAAAGAATCGTCATTTATTCAGACAGCCAGGTAGCACTAAAAGCGCTGAGCTCATACCAAACAACATCAAGTTTGATATGGGAATGCTGCAAGTCCCTGAACAGGCTAGGTAGTCACAACAGGCTGACCCTAGCCTGGTTCCCTGGGCACCAAGGAATTTATGGCAACATTGAGGGTGACCAACTAGACAGGCAGGGAGCGGAACAGACCCTCCTGCGGAATTGCTAAATGCCTTGTTAAAGGTCATACCCAACAATGGGTCAAGAACAAGGTATTGCTGGTGTGGCAAGAAACCACAGGGCAGAGGCAAGCCGAAATTAATCCTAAAAAGCACCTTAGCTAAAATGTTCCGGGAAATACTGACTCAAAGTCGAAAAACGACAAGGATATTTGTAGAGATGCTGACAGGAAGCATATGAACAACATGGGTCTGGAAGAGAACGACGTATGTAGGTTCTGCCAGGAACTATGTATAATTTGTCTATTCCAGTTAAGTTTTTGATCCAGGTATACCCATAGATATTTGATTTCATTGGAAAGTAAAGTATTGTTTCATTATCTCCTAAATGGATTGGGACTTCAATGTCAAACTTCCTTTGTTTGGTAAATGGTATGATAACCGTCTTTTTGGAATTGATTTTCAGTCCTCTACCCCTGCACAAACTTAGTACAAGTGCAAGGGCTACTTTTTAGGGTTTTCAAGGTTCAAGAGGTCTTAGATCTACCAGTAGAAGAGGTTCCTGTTCCGACAACAGGCATATAAAATTTGACATCATGACACCAGCCCTGGTAGTTAATAAATACCCAAGAGAAACAATCTGGGAAGGATACCTGATATCCCTCAGAGAGTCGCTCAAGGAAGGGACGGGTAAGGAAAGCTTAGGGGTGGCAGTGAACTGGATGAGGCAATAACAAAGCCAATCATGAAAACTGACCAGAACGAATAAGGGAACACAGTTTGGTGGAACAATCACCTGGAGGCTATAAGAACCGAGGTGGGAAGGCTATGCAACCGTGCCAGATCTAACAGAAACTTGGACCTATATTACAATAAGGAGCTCTGAAAGACTAAAAGAGACTTCAGCAGGGATCCGAATCCGCGAAATTCTAGGATGGCTCTATGGACAAGGTTAGTTTCCTGAATAAAGCTGACGGGAACTACGCAGAAACGGCCGGGGACAGTTTGGAGATGCTTACAAAAGCACACTTCACGGGAGGCAAAATATATCAAGGGAGATCGGTGGCAATTAGCAATCACGAGGAGGCAAGAATTCTCAAGTGAGAGGTCTGACAAATTATCACCGCAATCGCAAGGCCAAATAAAATGAAATGGTCCATAGAGGAACTCTAACCCTTCAAATCACCAGGCTAAGATGGAATCTACCCAGCGCTACTACTGAAGAGTAAAGAGGTACTAGTGCCACACCAAAAGAAAATCTTCAAAGCTAGCCTAGCTTGGAGGCATATCCCGGCTGTATGGAGGAAGATGTACGACATTTACCTAACAAAGAAGGGCAAAATATTAGAACATACGTCCAAATCATATAGACCGATTAGTCTTACGTCCTTTCTACTTAAGCCTCTGGAAAAACTAGTAGACAGGTTCAAAAGAGACAAAGCTCTGATCTAAATAGGCTGCTGTCTAAGACGATCGACGAAAAAAAATAGCAGTGACCATCTTTCTGGATATAGAGGAAGCATTCAATAATGCCTCAGCCATATCTGTAACAAGGTGTTTGGAAAGAAGAGGAGCAGAGCCCGTAATCTGTGGCTGGATCGAAGCAATTCTAAAGGGCATGGTAATTATATCCGCCCTGGGAGAGGCATCTGTCAAGGCAGAGGTGGGCAGAGGATGTGGGCAGTTCTAGTAGACACATACCAGATAGGAAAGACTAGGTAACCGGACCGCTCCTGAAGGCGTCTCAACTGGTACGCTGACGGCACTAAGACCAACTCAGGAACAGGAGCCGGCATATACGGGGTACAAGAGAGGTACATGCCAATAGCCAAAGAATCATCCTTTATTCAGACTGACAAGCAGCACTAAAAGGATTGATATGAGATTGCCACAAGAACAAGGCCCTGAAAAGTCTAGGTTTTCACAATAGTCTGACCCTAACCTGGGTCCTGACCAACTAGCTAAGCCAGGAGCCAAACGGCCCTCGATCGTGCCAGAGACCTCCTGCGGAATTGCTAAATGCCACATTAATGAACATATCCAACAGTGGATCAAGAACCAGGCATTGCTACTGTGGCAAGAAACCAAAGGATAGAGACAATTCCTAAAAAGTCTCTCAACCAAAATGTCCCGAGAAATACTGAATCAAAGTTGGAAAACGACAAGGATGTTGGTAGGGATGCGGACAGGATACTGATACTGGTAAGAGTGCGGTTTCAATTATTTGAGGAAGGGAAACCGGGCAGAGGGCAGAGAGCTTCGTAGGACGTAGATACTGAACTCTAATGCAAGGGAGAACCACAATAGACCAAAACTGGTCACAGTGAGTTAGGAGACACAGCCACTCCAACATATCTAATCTAATCTTATCTTTTCCTGAGATTATAAGGGTGATATCATCAGTATAGCCGATAACCCCATAGCCCTTTTCCATGTGTCTTAGGAAGAAGGAAGATAGGCTTATCGGTTTAAATGACTCAGGCTGCTCGATTGCTCTCCCAGCCTTTCGCATAGAGACCACCTTTGCTCCTCTCCATACTTTCGGTACACAACCCAGTTCATGGTTTGCTCTGAAGATTTCAGTAAGTTGTTGATCTATATGTTCTAAACTTTTTTGAATCATTAGTCGTTACCTTCTGGGGACTTGTGTCGTTTCAAGCTGTTGACAGCCTATTCCACCTTTTAGATATATTCATAACTCTTGTGATACCCTCGAGACACGGGGCTTTGTCTCTTCCTTGTCCTGAGTCTAGCTACTATCTTATTTTACCAGATAACATAGGTTATTAGAATGTTGTCTATTCAGTAATATTTGGATCCGTAGAGGTGGGGAGTACTTCTATTTCTTCGCACATTGATTTCCAAGAGTTTCTCTTGGACTCTCTGAGAGTTTTGTTGTATTTGGTGATGGATGCGCGAGGCAGCTCGATAAATATCGCCAATTGGTAGAGTACCTCGACAGAGGAACTGAGGCGAAATTACGAAGAGAAAAGGCATTTTCTTAGAAACGCCGTCAACTTGAGCAAATGAAAATGCTAGAAGGAACACTGCACGGAAGTGGACCGGGACCCGAAGGGCAGGACGTATTAATAGGTCATGCAAAGGATTAAAAGCCTACCCAAAACAATACCAACTTGTCCCAACATGCTCCACAGAATAGTTGTACACCTATTCCCTGAGAAACCAGAACTCCCCGACTATCACTCAGAGGATGGAGAAGTGGATATTTCCGGAGTGACCATGTAAGAAATCACGAAGGCCAGCACCAGACTGCAAAATGGCAAGGCACCCGGACCAAGCGGCATACCCAACATCGCACTCGAAACTGCAATTGCTGCCAGACTAGACATGTTCATAAGCAAGTAAGATGCCCTTCTACGACAAGACAGATGACCCAGCACCTTATCGTCCACTTTGCATGCTGGACTCGGACGGAAAGAATTTGGAGCGGATAGTGGCCGACAATACATCGATCCTCAACTCTCTGAATTCCAATTCGGATTAAGGAAGGGGAGATCGACCATCGACGCATTGGAAATCGTCACGAACATCGCAAAGAAAAGAGATGGAAAGGCGGTTCCAAAAAGTATTGCCTCATCGTCAGCCTGGACATCAAGAATGCATTCAACTCGGCCCATCGAGTACATGGGGGTGCCCTACTATCTGGATGGTCAGATCATAATTCAGAGATCGACTTCTAAACTACGAGACGGAGCAGGGACCATTGGTGCAAAGGGTCACGGGAGAGGTACCTCAGGGCTCTGTCCTGGGACCACTCTTGTGGAACGTCATGTACGACTGTCTAGTCCACCTGGAGCTACCGGCGAACAGAATAGTCGTGTCATTCGCGGATGACGTGGCGGTCGTCCTTGTGGCGAAACAACTAGAGCAGCTGGAAGCCGCATTCTTCACCACCATCAGGAGAATCAGATAGGGGATGCGGTCGGCAGACCTGTCCTTGGCGGAACATAAGACTGAGACACTCCTTGTGAGCAGCCGGAAGAAAATGAAGGCCATCACCATTAGAGTAGGCCACCATGACATCCTGTCGCTAGCCTACATCCGATACCTAGGAGTGGTCTTGGATGCCAGACTGAACTACAAGGAGCATATATCGAGCGTGAACAAGAAGGCATCAGCAGTCCAGGGAGCGCTTTCACGGATAATGCCTAACATCGGAGGCCCAAGGCAAACCCGGAGACGGCTACTGGCAACTGTGAGCACCAGTGTGAGCGAAATCGCTGGGGCTAACATCTTATCGCAAGACAATATCATCAGTCCAGCGGCTCTCAGTCAACGTCGTGGCATCATGTCCGCCCATTGACATCTCGGCTGGAGAACGGCAACGCCAACATCTGGCAAGAGAGATGGGACAGCTCAACGAAAGGTCGGTGGACACATCGGCTGATCTCAGATGTCACCAAATGGGTCACTCGCGTGCACGGGATGTCGGGTACTACATCACCCAACTTTTGATTGGGCATTGATGCTTTCGTGCATACTTGCACAGATTTAAGGGAAGCGACTCATCAAAACTGTCGTCATTACCCCGATGTGATCGAAGATGCAGAGCACGTGTTCTTCCCCCTTCTACACGGGGACACGGAATCTAGACCACACCATCAGTCCAGAAAGCATAGTGGAGTGTATGCTGAAAAGTGAATTGGCTTAGAACAAAGTAGCAGAGTACGCGGAGTCCATCATCAAGGATCTTCGAACTACGTACGAAGATTAGGTGTAATAACACCAGTAACATAACAGCAGTAACAACATGTAAGAACGCCCTAGCGAAGTAGTTTTTAGAAAGAGTGCCGCCGGGAAACCACCGTTCCAGGAGCAAGGTTTGGAAATGCAGGTTAGGTTTTAGTGCGGTAAAAATCCCAAATAACTCGTCTGGCAGGTAGCAGGTTTTCTCAGGCGGGTACCTCTGCCCTGTACCTCATTAATCTAAAAATAAAAAAATAAAAAATAAATGATAGAAAAAAGAAAATCGAGCCGTGCAGCCTCGACTTAGCTGTTCCATCTTAACTTGGCAACAGAGATTCGCGGGCTTTAGGCCTTTAAGCCCACTCATCGTCCACTGCCAGAAGAGCAAATACTCGATGGGTCCGGACTTATCGGGAGCCTGCTTGTTAGTGATTCTTTCGGAGCTTTTTACCTCGTCACTCCATGCCCAGTTCAGAACGAGGTCCAATCTGAGTTCGGCGTAATCAAGTCGAGACTGACCCCATCGGGTTCACATTCAAGGGAATTATCTGTTTATAGGATTTCCCTTCCATCCATAAGAGCAGAGCCCGTTTACAGGGATGCAGACTTACTCAATAATTCTTCCACAACAGCAGGCCTCCGAACCAACGAGAAGGTCCTACAGCCCCTATCGGAGGCCAGTGAATCCTAAGGATTGGATGATTTGACTGGACTTTACTTTGACAGCTATCCGTAAAAATTTTAATTAGGTGGAATCTGGTGTACCGTCCTTTTCAGCCACTATATATATAGGTAGCGGTATTTGCTGAAGCTTAATTTTACTATAGCACTTGTTGCATATTTTATTAACGTTGTCGAAACAAACCAGTACCTAAATATTCAGATTCACGTTTATTATATACTGTAGCTTCGTATTTATCTACTATCTCTATGAATTTGGTAATTTAAAATTTATCTATTTTATTTAGTTTTTATTTAAAAAAATAAAGAATAGAAGAATTGTGATAATAATAAAGACTTACCCTATGCAAGTATCCTGTAGATCGCCTTAATTGGTGGTTCTTGCCTTGGTTGATATCCTCTTTGTGCTTCTCGATTTGATTGGTTGGTGAAATGTCTTAAGTTTTGCGTTACACTTGTCAATCGCCACGTCTAACTGATACACATACACAAGCTAAACTTCAATTGATTGTTTGTATAATATTAAACACGCTGGAATTTGCTTGTGAGCTTCGTACATGTTCTCACCATTGCATAAAATATTACGATGTGATATGTGATGAACGATTTTGGATGAATTAGATGATTTTGTAAAATAATGAGATGATGTTAATATTAATGTAATGTATTCTAGATACTCAATTCAGTAGTTCGAGAGTCAGTCGACACGGTTGTATTATTTTAATTTAGGTTCATGGTATATCTGCTTCTCGGAGTGGGTGGGAATGTCGGTACCGATAGTTCGCATGCGATGCGAAAAGGCGTTAAAAGAGATATCGTTTGCAGACTTCAGATAAAATATAATCCGAGCATACCTTGGAAACAGAAGCGTAAAATACAACTAGAAACCTACAAAAATGATTTATTTAAGGGAGGTATCATAACATACTCTCCCCATTGAGCAGCCCTCGGCTCCTTTGTCTGGTAACGAAGATATTTTCCTCATTCTGAGTTCAACAGTGCCTGATGCGGTTTCCACTGTTACGACCTGAATAACGCCTCCCTCGTTTAGCACTACTTTCCAACCACAATCTCAGGACTGCTCTTAGTCCATGTGAGTCGTACGATCAATTCATTAAGGTACTTCTTGTATTAGTGGTCCCTGAACTGTTGGCGCATCTGCTGATGGTATTGCCATCGTGATAACCAATTTTCTGTAATACCCCTGTAATCATGCTCGGAACGAGAATTGAGGAAATCGTCTATGTTCATGATCATGGAGTAAAATTATTCATAAGTAAGCAGAGTATGACTCATTGCACGATGCACAAATGATGTAGGATTCAACAACCGCTTCCCATAAACCTCCGAAATTTGGGGCCCGCACAGTTATAAAATGCCATTTATATGCTTGTCTGTTACAAACTTGATCTTGGTGATGTTCATCCTTCAACTCTTGTAGTTCTTTCTTGTCATTCTTACCGCAACAGAATTTGTCCCATTATCTAAATGCATGTCCGAACATCTACCTCTTCGGGATATGAATCGTTGAATTGTGTACCGTTTCGGAATTTCTTTGGAAAAAAATAATTCGCAATAATGAACATACTGTACGGAATTATTCAATAGTATTTTTCTGAGTTTATAAAGGGCTTTGCTATAAGAACACTATGATTTTAAAATGAAATTAAATATAACTGATTTCAGATATAACCAAACTCTTTATATTATCTTAAAGTAAAATCGATAACGTTTATGTTTTGAAAAGCACGTCGTAAATGTCTATCTCGGATTCGTGTACACGAGTGAAATCGACAAATACAATTTTCGACAACTTTGTGCAATAAATCGGGCGTAATCTCACGAATCCAGCGTTCAATGTTCAATCTGAAAGCATCAAGTGTTTGTGGTCTGTTTACATAAACCTCAGATTTTAAATAACCTCACAAAAACGAATCTAAAGGAGTCAAATCACAGCTTCTTGGAGGCCAGGCGACAGTTTTATGGGCAGTGTGAAATGTAGCGCCGTCTTGATGGAACCACATATCTTCTTAATCAAGCGCATCCAATTTAAGCCATAAAAATTTGACAACATCTGTCGGTATCGTTCACCATTCACTGTAACTGAATCTCCAAACTGATTTTGGAAAAAAAAATTGTCCAAGATACCACCATGCTATAAACCACACCAAACAGTTACCTTCAGAGATGTAAAGGCTTTTCGTGAATATGTTGTGGATCGTTTTCACATCAAAAACGGCAATTTTGCTTAATTACGTAATCACTTAACCAAAAATGAGTTTCATCTAAAAATTTATCTTTTTCGCAAAATTGCGATCCCTTTCAAGTCGTTCTAAACTCCAAGAAGCAAATTCAATATATCTCTCCAGAAAGGAAGAAGATAACAAGAAAGACAGCAACAAAATCGATAGATCTGTTCCGAAATAATCTTTGGACAGACTGACTTTGACTAAGTAATCTCTGGAACGTAAACATCTCTTTATAACCGTGAAGAGAATCTTAGACGATTATAATGCATACGCTCCTTACATAGCTACCCTCTAAATGAGCAAGCACACGGAGCTTTTCAAAAGCTACAAGGTTCATTTTATGGCATATTCGCTTTTGTTGATAGAAGATTTAAATGTAACAGAGACAGAATATATGACAATATAAAATCTATCAAATGGTAGAGTTAGCTCTGGTTCGAGCCCAGGTGAGTCGAACAAGTACTCTTTTACACTCAACCAACAGTATCTTATTACTAACTAGACGATCAGAGACTACTAATAAACACAGATAAATGTAATACATGTTCTAATGACATGCATAGCTACAATGACTTGAATATGTAAGAGTTATAGCAAAATTACAAATATATGAATAGGGGATATAAAGAATAGAACAAAATTTACTAATATATAAAGCATATAACATAAAAATATAATCGTATTAAAGAAATAAATCGCCTGATAAAAGACACATTTTAATTTTGTATTTGTAGTCGATAAATATTTGTACCGTTCCGGAATCCGATTGTATAGCCGAGTAATTGTAAATGAGAATGAGGACTGAAACCGAATAGTGGAGTGCAGTGGAGGTGTGAGCCAAGATTTGCACCGAATATTAATGTTATGCACATCTGTACGAAATTTAATTTTGAAAACTATTATGTTATGAAATAATACGCATGAATGAAGTAATCTCCTTACATCTATACTAAGCCATCCAAGTTCATGGATGCTGGATGATATATGATTCCGTCGGCTGAGACCGCAGATCAGACGTACGCACGAGTTTTGAACCAGTTGTATTCGTTGGTATATAATATGAATAACACGGGACCTAATATCGAGCCCTGAGGAACTCCATTTTCCACAGCCAAGAATTTAGAATGGTCACCTTCTAATAGGATTTCTTGCATACGATTTTCCAGATAAGCTTGCATTAGGCATGTCGCACAAGTTGAAAAACCGATATAATGAAGTATAGCCAACAGCAATTGGTGCTTGATTCTATCAAAAGCCTTACTGTAATCAAGCATGACAAGGACACTGAGCTGATTACGATCCGTTGCGGTGAAAATGTCATCTGTAACCTTGGTCATTGCAGTGATACAGCTGTGTTGAGGACGAAAACCAGACTGATGTAAAGAAATAATACTGTTGGATTGTATGTGGGACTGTATTTGAGAGAAAATAATGTTTTCGAAGGCTTTGGATATATTACATAAAATACTGATAGGACGAAGAGATTTGAAGTCTTCTGGATTGGATGTTTTAAGTAGAGGGATAATTAAGCTTTTTCTAGATGGAAGGGAAGACAGAGTTGATTTTACAGAAGTTGAAGATGTGGCAAAGGATAGGATGAATTATAGGATAACAGTACAATAACATATCAATGCTAATATTAGCGAACCCGTATGCCTTAGATTTACAGGATTGGAGGGCTTTATAAATGGCTGACTCACTGGTTGAGGAAAAATGGAATTGGTTTACACCTGGTCGGGTGTTAATGAGATTCACCCCGAGTCCTATTTAGCATAATCTTTCAGAATGGTTTATATCCAACTCGCTCCGACCCATGCCGTGTGTACTGCCTTTAGCCTCTTTCAAATGGAGAGTACTACGGAGCTTTCACCGAAGGAGCAGGAGCCTTACTGGAGCGCAAGTGAAAGCCGGTATGGCTCGTGCAGCTCTAGTTGGCCGCTTGGACTGAGTCCCGCTCATACTCGAGATGCAAAGGGAGAACTGAACTTAACATAGTACAGCGAAAATAGCTCTCGCTTGTCAGTCTTTGGCTATGACTGATACTCTTGCAAGCCGAAAGTCTCCCCATGTGAAAGAGTGTAAGGTAGGAGTGAAAAAAACTCCCGCTCACGAAGACAAGTCTGATGGCTTCCCTTATCAAAGAGGCCTGGGTATCTGTACTACAATACTTTATTATAGTATAAACATAATCAGATGGCCAGCTGAAAGTTTTGTTACTCATTTAATATATTGAATTCATAAATAAAGTTTTATTTCTTGTGTTTTCTTTAAATTCGCCCATTAAAAATACAATTTGAAATCGTATGAATCAATAAAAATATTTTCAACAGCATTTAAAATTTTCTTAGAGTTTTCGAGTCAACGACTGATTTGTGTACCAGATTTGGTTACGATAGTACCAACTAATTTTTAAATAATTCTGCCCACTTTTCTATTAAAATAGGGACTTTTTAGTGACTTTTTTAATAATTGTCCAACATCATTTGATGTTGAGAATACAAAGATAATACAAATACAAAGGTTGTATTGAAATTTATAATTTAGAGAGTTTTCAAATAAATTTATTATTGACGTCTACAAAAATGAAACGGGAAACTGCAATTTTTGTAGGTTATGATTCGTATTTCATTATAACGTTACTTGACAATAACATTCGTTATATAGGGTGGAAAAATATATTAATATGAAATATGAATCTTATTTCTATTTTTTTTTTATTTCTTTCGGACCTATATGCTTTAAATATTCATACTATTGCTTAAGAAGGATTTTAGAGGGAAAAAACATTATGAAATATAAATCTTATATTCCAATTCAATTTTTTTTTACCTTTTTGCGCACTTTTATCGGTGCAATACATACTATACCTAGGTACCATATTTTTTTTATTAAGCCTTTCTAAAAATCTATGTGAGTTTTATTTTGGATGATAAGAGGTTACAAAAAAATTAAAATATACAAAAATAATGCAGAATATAACATTGTACAATCTCAAATCAAATGTTGAGATTAAATTGTTTTAAATATTCATATATATATATTTACAGGAAACATTAGTATGTGTAGATACCATGGATCGCACGTCTTAGTTTACCACAAGTTGATGTCTTTGGAACTGTCTCATTAGCTTCTTTCTTTGGTCGAGAAGTCACTGCACTGCCAAACAATGTGATATATGTCTTGAGTGTTTTCACTGCTCTAACAGTTGGGCTCACTTATGTATCCAATCCTTGCAGCCAAGTTGTATTGGTTGACAAGGATTCTATTTATCGTGACAGTACCTAGATGTTTTTTTGGAATATCAGGGGGTTGAAGATTCTCCGAAGCACTAATCAAAGTACCTGGTGCCTTTGGTGGTTCCAGCTGCTTTAATATTGTCTTTAGTCTGTTTTCTTGCCTGTTTCTTGAAATTTTCGCAATGATCTGTGAATGGGATTTTTAAATAATCTGATGGTGGATCTTGGAATGCTTCTTTTGCCAGCTGATCTTCCCATTCGTTACGTTGAATCCCAATATGTGAAGAGATCCAGAAAAATACTACATTGCCATGTCCACTGAGTTGATTGTATTTCTTTAATATTCGCAACGTAGCTGTTGGTCTTACTACAAATTTTGGTACTTTGAAGAGAGCACAGCGCATTCAGCCGTGTAAACTGAAGTCTGAGTTGGCTTTTTGAATGATGTTTAGTTCAAGGCAGTAATATGCTAATCCTACCGAGTTCCTTTATACTCCCATCCCTGTATATTGTGTAAACCATGTCATTTGTCAATGTTTTATCTATCCTATTGTTTGGATTTGGTGTTGTTTTTAGTTTTACTCCTAGGTCACAGTTCTGAATGCTTTCTAGTTTAGCTATTGACTTCTGGCGAGTTGGAATGTAAATAAAGCTTCCATACTCTATTCTAGATCTGATAGAGCTTTTTATAGGTTGATTAGCATTTCGGGGTCAGATCCCCACCAGGTGCCACATAGAAATTTTATTGCAAGCATTTTTTTGTATCTCATTAATATGGTGCTCATAGCAGAGTCTATAATCAAGAGTAAAGCCCAAGAATCCAACTTTTTCAGTGAATTTGATGATGTGCTCCCCAATACTTATTCCTGTTGGACCTTTTTTGGAGAATATAGATATGTCGTCAGCAAATGGTGAGATCGTTATTCCTTGCGGAAGATTATCAGTGATATTTGCAACATATATTGTATACATAAGAGGATTAAGAACCCCTCCCTGAGGCACACCTTTATATACTGTTCGTGGTTGTTTTTTAAGTTTAGTGGATTATGGGTTATAAATTTTACAAGGCATATAATATTTTTGGAGCAACCTATCATAGATAATTTTTGCATAAGCATTCACAATTCACATTAACAAATGCTCCACATACCTACGTCTAAAAAGAAGGCTATAACATTTCGCTTGTCCATCATTACCTCTTCACTGTTCAGAGTCAGATTTGTGAGGTTATCAATACAGGACATTCCTTTTCGGAACCGTGATTGGCTATCAGGTAAAAGCCTGTGGTGTTCTACCCACCATTGTAATCCATTTTTTAACAGAGTTTCGAGCAGTTTATATAAGCATAAAGAAAGAACTATGGGCCTGACATCTAATTTTGTTAAGGAAATGAACAAAATTGTTTCCAGGCATGGAAATAATAATTTTTAGCAGACATTTGTTTGAATATATTCAGCAGTAGCAATTTGTAATTTAGTGGCTTGTATTCAAGAATTTCATAATCAATCCATCTAAACCTGGAGATGATTTGATGTTTTTGTGCTGTAATGAACTCGAAGAAATCCATGAAAATATCAAAAACTTTTTGTTTCGGTTAGTCGGAACCCACTTAGGATGTGTCGGGGCCCAAGATGGACTTAATTTATCTACGGCAATCATTAACCTACTGTTTCGGTCTTCAGTGTTTCCTTGAGGATGTATTGGGTTGATGTTAGTCCACTTATTCTTAAAAATCTTGCACTTATTTCACATAAATTTAGGATCAGTAAAACAATTAATGGATTTACAAATTCTCTCTTTTCTCTGAATGTTTTAATGGCTAATGCCCACATTTTCTTGAGATTGATTAAATCTCAGACTATGCGTGTGTTCCCACTTTTTGTATGCCTCACGTCGAAGTCTTTTTATTTTATCACTCCTGATCCCACAACGGAATGGGGTTCAGTTTCTTGTGGCATTTATCCTCTTTGTGTTTGAGAGTACTCATTATCGCAGCTTCTGTTATAATTGAATAATTTTTTCATATTTCTCTGCTGGATCCAAATTTTCATAATCTTCGCCAATGAAATCTGAATATTTATTATCAAGACACTCTAAAAATATAGTCCAATCAGTTAGTTCATCTTGACTTTAAACAAAATGTTTTCTTCTCGTAGATACTTTTTTCCATCTTAATAAGAATGTAAATTGGATTATAATTGGAGCCCTTTGTCTCATCTGATACATTATTTTCTATTTTGTCAGCTAGATTGGTCATGGAGAATATTAAATCAAGGTTGGATTTTGTCGAATGGTGCATATTGATATGGGTGGTTGAGTTTTCGTTGTGCAGAAATAATTGTTTTCTATCGCGGCTATACTGCAGCCGTTCACCATTTATAGTTTGAATACCTATCGAGAGGGGTTTCGTTCCTGACGTCATCTGCCATTTTAAGCATGTCGTAAATAGTTTGAATTAAATTTTAATACCTAGCCCCAAAACACTGACACTAACAATACTGACATATTTGTTAAGGGGCGTTAAGAAGAAAATATTGACAAGGCAATATTATGTTTGACAGTAAATGTCAAAGAGAACAATAACAAACGTCAAAATAACAATCAGCCGATCTGATCGAATTCGATTTCGATTCACCTAATTTACAAATAAAAAAAAGAAATAGACAAGGTATGACAAAACCCAATTCAATGGGTATTCAAACTATAAATCTGTGTTCTTGCAGTTCAAAGACTTGTTATGTGACTTGAATTCTCCGACTAATAGAGAATGCTGGTTAAGGTCCGTGGTGTTTACTATATCGTCCCATTCTTTTTGAGTGAGGGTACCATGCTATTACATATTTGTTGGTGGTTTTATTCCGAACAGTTCTGTATGTTGATTGATGTTTTGAATGACACTTAAATCCATAAATTTCAGCTATTTGCTTAGTAAGATGAGTATGTCATTTTTTTTTGAGTGAATTCTGTCTTAACGGAGGGCGAGAAAACCGGGAATGAGTCAAAATCTTATTTTGTGGAATGATTCTTTCGCCGGATTCAGTTTCTTATCTGGGGTTGGACGGTTTACTTCATTCTTTTTTGTTTTTTCTTAATATGCTTTCTATTCTCTTCATCTGAATTTATCTCGTCTCGGACAGGAGGTCTGAGGGATGTAACAGTTGTTGTCTTTTATTATTGTTATTTAAACCAACGGGTGGAAGCATAATTTCACTTTCATTTTGTATAAGAGGATCTTAATCATTGTTTAAATTAATTTCTTGATTGGCATAAGTTTTCGCCCAATATCCTTGTTAAATAAATAAGTTTATCCGTAGATAAATAAATCCAGTATGTTGTATCTTCGAAGTTTATTTGTATTGTGTCTGGCACCTTATGGAAATCGTGTCAGATGCGCTGACTGCTGCTCTGATATTTGTTATTTGCGATAGAGGTTTAATTCCAACTTTTGATAGGTGTTCATAAGAGAGGATGGTATTATGGGACATACATTTGACAATATGATTCTCTTTGATTTATACACAGATGTCGAATTGAGAGCTGGTGTGATCTTAGCTTGTCTTACATTCTCTGTTAGGTGTTGTACAAATTCTTTGCCTGATAAATAAATATATACACGACCTTGGGATATCCTTGACACAAATCGAAAATTATTATGGCTTGACTAATTCTCCCATTATTGACACAGCAATTCAAACTAAGAATCCTTGCAAGGAAGACTAGGATATTGCTAAGAAAATATTTATAAGGCAACGGTTGGAATGGGCAATAAACATCTTTCAACTGTATAGATCTCCAGGAGTAGATGGAATTTTCCCAGTACAGTAGTAATTGAGGGGATTCTCCCCCACCTTCTGAAGATTACAAGAAGCTGTTTAGCATTCGACTATATACCTAGAATATGGAGAAGTGCACAAGTAACCTTCATACCAAAAATAGGTAAGAAAGATGGGACCGATCCCCGATCTTTAAGACCCATCTGCTTAACATCGTTTCTAGTGAAGACAATGAAGACAGTAATGGATGACCACATAAGAACGCAGAATCTGGTGAATAAACCACTTCACAAATCTCAGCATGCTTACGGGGCGGGCCGATCAACAGAGACTGCTTTGTATCAGCTGACCGTAGTCATCCAGAGTACTCTGAATAACAAAGAAATCGCAATGTATGCCTTTCTAGATATATCTGGTGTTGTATTCCCCGCCGAAATCCTACACACCGGCAAGGTCTATCGCCTGGGTGGTTCGAAATAAGTCAAACTGTTCACGAACACAATTTTACTGTTCAAAGTTTTCAAGAAATACAGCCAAAGAGTATATATAGGGGAAAAGAGAGGTATCTCCCTACCTTTTTTTGTTAACCGATTCGCAGCGCCCTCTTTATTTTGGTATGGAAATTTTAGTAATGGCGCGTTCTTTCAAATTTTTGAAATTCAATTGAATTTATATTCAGGTTAGGTAAATATAAATAAAAATCAGAGTTCAAATTGAAAAATTTATTTAAATTTTTTTTTATGTTTTTCGAAATATAACATAGCTCTTAATTTTACTGGATCATCCCCACAATAAGTTATTTTTCCTGTCAATATTCTATTCACAGAGCGGCACCAACTGTGAATAAGAATATTGACAGTTTGTTTTTGAAAAATTTCTTTTAAAACATATTTATGAGTAGGACAATTGAAAGGGAATTGTACCAAAATTTCTATCAATTGATTGATTGCTTCTCTGATATTTCCATTAAGAGAATTAGTCTTAAGAAAATTAACCACTAAATTTTGAATATCAGAGAAACAATCATTCAAATTCTTTGAAGGGTAGGATAGACATTTTCTATCACGGAAATATTCCTTTGCCTGAATATAACTATTTTCTCGAGAATATCCTTGACTCGTAATTTCAACCTTACACTTTTTGCAATTATTTATTTTTGCAAGACATTTCCGCAAGATCCAACCGCAAACATAGCTTCTTTGACAGGAGCCTTCGTTATTCATTATTGAAATGGATGTTACTTCAGCAATATTACTGATAATTACTTCATTCTCATCATTCTCATAAGGTTCATCTTGGTGTGTGAGGAAGAAATCTAATTTTTGCAGTGCATCATTGAAGTCTTCCTCACAGTTAGATCCTAGAGAATGATGAGATGAAAAATTATTCAGCAATAATGTTTTGAAGGCTCCTTCAAAAGCTAGGCAATTAGGTGATGTATTCCTAATACCTTGGCTTCTGATACTGCCAAAGAAGTTTTCGATTGGATCTTGATTGAAATTCCGAGTCATAAGATATTCAAAGGAATATTTCTTGTGTAGAATATCCCACACCTTCTGCATTCCCTCAATTGTCCTTATGAAATTTTTCAAAGATGGTGCCTGGGATTCTCTAGAAGAAACATTTCCTGAAATAAACTTTACATTTTTCAAAAATCTTAGAGAATCCCTCCATAACTGATGATGGGGAGATCCATCTGTCACGGCAGCCCTATAAATCTTAGCATGTATTGGTTGAGGTCCACCAGTGCTATTCAAACTATCAAATAATTTATCCATCATTAAAACAAAAGGGATAATTTGGCGACATTCTGATGGCAGTTTCCCTCTGGCAGATAGGTGTTCAGTTGCCACAGCTACAGTATGGCTGAATAACTGGGCAACTGTTTTTACCCGCATTTTCTTAATTTTTTCGGGGTTAACATAATCTTCTGTAATTTTATTCAAAAACTTCAACTCTCCGAATTCTTTATCGGCTTCATAAATTTGGCGAAAATATTCCCATTTTACGATTTTTATTTTATTATTATCGTTGAAATCAACATATTGCAGGTTTTTATTTAGAAGATTATTTCTAATCCCTTTAAGAAGATGCGGGACATCAAAGAGAGGTATAATCTGCCATTTTCCAACCATAAACAGATCATGTCGCCATTCTTTGTGTCTTTTTAAAAAAAAATCTTTAGTGTCTTTGATAAGACTTTGAATAGCACTGGCGTTTACAGTGCTTTGGTCGCAAACACTGGCAATTATTTTCAAACCAGTGGCATATACTTCCTTAATTACAAGTTTAATTAATATTTTTAGTTGCATAGCATTAAGAGCATTTGTAAAATAATATGCCACTGGTTGTTTATAGTTTTGCTTAACCCCTTTAATCATGAACACCAAAGCATGATCAGCAAATTTGGCATTCATATCGGGGTAAGCAAAACCTTTAAGTATGCCTTTTGCAGATTCAAAATGGATTTGTGGAGATATACTCATTTCATCAAAAATAAGAGTGCAAATCTTATCCTCCTCGTTATAGCCATCAACAGTTTCTTTGATTTTATCAAATATTGCTCGGTTTATACCTGAATTTATTTTAATCATAGATAATAATTTCTGTAAAGAAACTAGTGATGGCAAAGTAAACAGCTTATGCAGAAGAGAATAAGATTTGCGACTTTTTTTAAATTAAAGTTAAAGTTAAAGTTAAAGTTAGAGTTAAAGCTAGTATCTTTTCTTCTTGTGTGAACCTGCGTCCTTTAGGTTTTTTTGTAGATTTAATCTGCATGGACATAAAAATCCGGCTGCATGAGGACATCCTCCTGCTCAGCTGCTGGAAGGCCAAATCAGTCCCCATTTTTGTATAAAATAAAATAAAAATAATCATCAATATATCTGTTAAGTTAAAATTCTAAAGGAATATATAAAACTAGCTGACCCGTGCAAAGCATTCGCATTCTAACCTACTTAAATCCCAATTGAAGTACACACCGTATATTTTTGAAATGCGAGTGATTTCTATATATTTTGGATATAGCAGTTAAGAAAATCTTTAAAATGATGCATCATTCATGACATTTGATAAGTATTATGGAAGTTATAGCATACTGACACAAAAGGCCTTGAGATATAATATATAATATATATGATGATAATAAAGAGGATCATTACCAGTTTGTTGATTATTTGCCGCTTTTGTGATAGTTTCCGGGTTGATGGTGCCGCTGATTGAATCGATGACATTAGCTGATTCTAGAATTTGCTAAATAAGATTAAAAAACTCAGATATGAAATATTAGTATTAATATGTATAGAATGTTACCAGTTAAATGTGGATTTACGCGAGTAACAATTTTAAAATGGTTTCAAATCATCTAAAAATACGAGATACCATCGTTTCACAGAATTTAGTAATATTCTGTTATAAATTGAAATATTCATTATATTTCGGGCTTATGATTCTTCTGCAATTCATTAGTTGAAACTTACCCGTCGTATCACACCCAAACACACACTTTCTAAAGTATTTTGACATTATAAAAACGAAAAAACACAACGATAAACAACACAAACGTACACAACCAAAACAAACCACAAAGTAAAATGGCTACCGAGCTTGTTCAGTTTATAATTCTAAAGTCAAATTCTTATTATATGGGAGATATACACCCCTGAATACAGCACAGCAATACGTCAGGTTTAAAAACGATGACAAAACATATATAAACTGTCATTAGACAGAACGCTGTCAAAGATACAAAGATACATTATAACAAAATTCAACATTCAACTCCAACTACATAACAGAGTCGTGATCGCGATCTTAAACCAACATATCCAATATAATAATAATTTCTTTTCTAGAAGTATCTTTTTGAAACTAGATAAGAGGGTGCTAGCTCTCAGATCATGCAATTGGCTTGAGTGCTGTTTCTCACATATGTTCGAGAATCAGATGGGAACAAAATATAAAAATAAGCTGTTACGACATTTGAGGTCTTCGACAACACAACACATGTGTCGGTCAAAGAGGTACTTATTATCAAATGGATGTATGAGATGTTTATTTAAGAAAGTATTCACAAATGGTCGGTTAAAAATAATATTAAATGCTAGGCCTATCGTGTTATGAACAATTGTTAATCGAGTGTCGTGCAAAATATGCTAGACATGGTTATATGAACGTTCGAGAGTGGAGGAGAAGGTTGTGAGGGAATTAAAACGATATCAATTTCTACTGATTTGGAAATAGAGTTATACGACTTACAACACCTACTTAGGGGAGAATTTGAATAGTAATTAGTTTTACTTAGATTTTTTTGGAAAGAGTATGTCCCTCTGGTGTTGTACAGAGGTACATTTATTGAGATTTGGTTCAGGATTGAGCTGCAGTCTATATATACTATTATTAATTACTTTACAAAGAAACTTGATATCAGCTATTTGGCGTCTATCTGCTAATGATATCAGGTTGAGTTGTATTTTAATTTGTAGGGGATCATTTAGATTACGTAAAATTTTTTTATTGATATAGGTGACAAATTTGCTTTGTACAGATTCTAGTCTATCAATGTATGAGATATATAGGGGGTTCCATATTACTGAAGCAAAACTGATCTGACTGTTTACATAAGCCATGTAAAGTGTACGAACAGAGTTAATACATCTGAAATCATAACAAGTCCTGATCAGAAACCCAAGTACTTTTTTTGCAATGTGGTTAATATGCGAGTCAAATAATAGTTAAGAGTCATACAAGACTCCCAAGTCTTTGAATTCTGATGTTTTCTTTAGCTGTTGCCCGTTTATATGGAACTGGTAGTTGTAAGTATTCTTGTTTCTTGTAAACGTAATAGAATGGCATTTCTTAAGATTCAGGAACAGAGAGTTTTTCTCACAGAATTTCACAAGATAATTAATATCGTTATGTATGAGAAGTGAATCGTTGGTACATGTCACAGTTTGGAATATTTTCAAATCGTCAGCAAACATTAAAAAATCGCAAAAAGAAAAGCAGCTAGATATATCGTTGATGTAAATGTTGAAGAGAAGAGGTCCCAGATGGGAGCCCTGGGGAATACCGGAAGTAATATCAATAAATCTGGAGCTGAACTTGCCCAGTGATCTGTTGGTAATGTATGAAACCATCTTAGCAAATCGCCATGTATACCGACTTCAGCCAGCTTTTCAACCAGAGTAGCATGATCTATCTTGTCGAATGTCTTACTGAAATCGGTATAGATGGCATCAACCTGGTATCCTGTGTCCATATTCTTCAGGAGATATTCAGTATATATAAATAGGTTAGTTTTAATGGAGCGATGCTTCACAAATCCATGCTGCTCATTATTAATTGAAGACCCGACATCGAAATAAAGATAATCAAAAATGATTGACTCAAAGAATTTGGAGATTAAGCAGAGTTTTGATAGTGATAGGTCGATAGTTTTCAAAAATGTATTTATTACCACT
Organism: Crioceris asparagi; assembly: GCA_958507055.1. Lineage (NCBI taxonomy): Eukaryota > Metazoa > Arthropoda > Insecta > Coleoptera > Chrysomelidae > Crioceris > Crioceris asparagi. The sequence continues at coordinate 47,689,827 of OY293829.1, forward strand.
TTTGAAGAATGGAACTACGAGTGCAGTTTTCCATATCTTTGGAAAATACCATTCTTTGATAGATTTATTGAATAATATAAAGAGGATAAGAGACATTTCTTGGGCGCATTGTTTTAAAAAACAGGTAGGGATGTGGTCCCCGCCAGGTGCTTTTTGAGGAAGACTCAATATCTTGCTCTGAATGATTTTTTGAGGGATGTGATAAGAACTGAATGAAGTGCTATTGGTTCTGCTATTAGTGTCTGATCTTTTCATTCTAATAGCCAGGTTGAAAGAAGAAGCAAAAAACTCTGAAAAAACATAGCAAATCTTCTGCCCGTCTGTTAAAATTTCCTTGTCTGGATTCTTTATTACTTACCTACTTATTATTACAAATTGCCAGATTTGTTTAGAATCGGAAGTTATTCTGGTTTCTATTTTTATATTTATATAGGTGTTGTAGTTAGAGTCAATCAGAAATTTCGATCTGCCTCTCAGAAACTTAAAAGTTGAATAATCAAGGTTATTTTGGTAAATTTTCCATCTTTTATGATATCTTCACTTTTCCCTAACAGTCTTTATAGTATATGCACTAAACCGGTGGGGAAATTCGGATTTATGTTTAGCATTTTTCGGTACATATTTTGTTACGATTATATCTATGATAGAATACATTTTAGAAACACTATCCTCAGTGTTCAAGTGCAAAAATTCGATGTTCCAATCACATGCCCCGAGTTCAAAGTCAGCTTTGTTAAAGTTAAATGGCGGCTTCTCTTGACATATAGAGTGAGTGAAGCAGGTAAAAGTAAGTAGTAGTTTGACATCGAATTTTATTGTGTTGTGTCCCTCATCTTCAGGGACAAGTGGCGTAAGGGAGCGAGTAAGGTTATTAATTGCAAAATTATTATTTAAAACTAGATCTAAGGTATTATTATCCGAGTTCACATAAGAACTAAACTGAGACAGGCCACAATAGCATATTGAGTCAATGAAAAGGTTAGAGTTCACATCAGTAAAATTCAAAGGAGTACAATTTTGGTTCACATTGTCGGGATATCATGTGATTTTCGGAAGATTAAAGTCTCCACAAATAACAAAGGTGTCACTGGCGTTATTATTAGTAATGTCAGCAAGATTGGCGTAGAAAATTGTTAGTAATTTGGAGAAATTACGGCTTGGATTAATATAAACAACGCAGTTTACTAGTGTTAGATTTTGTAGAATTTACCGTAATCCATAAGTCTTCCACATCGGTCATCCATTCATATCTAACCACACAAGATATGCTTTTATTAACTCCTATCAGCACGCCGCCGCCATCACGAGAAGTATGCAGCATAGTGTCTTCCCTATCCCGTCGAAAAACATTAATTAATTGACAATTTTGATTTCAAACCACGTACATTCTGGTGAAAAACGGATAGATCCATCGAGAAGTGGAAATTAATATTGTGGACGGTGGAAAACTACTTTATTTTGTTTATGTCGTCTCTATCGTAAGTCCTCATAGCCTGGCAATTGTCATCTTTTCTGACAAGGATGTGTCCTTCTCGTACCCAGAGTTTCTTGCTGCATCTTTACATTCCTTCAATAGCATTTTGGTATGGCTTGTAAAATGCTCGTTGATAAACAGCTGATTGGAAATGTTGTCTATCATTAGTCCAGGGCTGAGTTACCGGACGAACGAAGTTGCGTTCGCTTTGTTTTCATGGCTGCTAAAATGTCAAATTTTTTCGTTTTGTGTGCAAGCTGTCTGATGATGGGTTTAATTTTGTTTGGTAAACATGTGGTCGATGTCAGAGTGAGTAAGCTACTCAATGATTGAACCTCTTTTTTCAGGGAAACGTTTTCCATACATATTTTTTTTCAAACTATCCATTCTGCTATTTATCTGCTTGATAATTATTTCGAAGTCCGAAATGCGATCACTGCAAAACTGTCATAACTTGCATCTCAGATTATATGTTCTGAAGTAATTTCAACGTTAGTTAAGGATTTTCGGCTCCTGGGTCCTCCTGATCTTCTTCAACTGGAATTAAGGTAGACGAGTTGCCAGGATCAACTGAGGCTCGGCAGGGCAAATCCTTACTGCACCAGGCAAGCGGAAGGTACTCAACATCTGCTTAGATAGCCCAACACATTTTCCATGGAAATAATTTAGACAGCTGCCGCCGCACATCAAACCGGGCGTCTTAGTTGTTATTGACGAAGTGCAGGTGTTACAGATTTTGGTTTGCAGAGACATGTGTAGTAGATAGACTGCGCCTACCGCAGACTCGCAGAACTCGGGAATGATGTAAAGACGGTAAGGCAACCATTCTATTGCATTGTGGGCAAAAAGCGGGGTGTGCTGTAATATCACAAATGAGAAATAACAAAAAGTTTTAAAAAACCTAGTAAATTTTAATGATCATTTGAATTTGGTGTAAGAAAAAACCACATAAGTGTTAACCAGCTTATTATTTATATTTATATTTATCAAATATATAATAAAACAACGAAGGCAAAAAACAAGAGGTAGATAGAATTAATACATACCATTCTTCTTAAAAAGTATAAGTTTTGTATACTTTTGTCTAACCCTATCGGAAAAAGCATTGGTGAGTTTATTACAGTAGTGGATTCGAATTCTAAAATAAACACGTAAAATAATATTCATAAGCTGAAGCAGGTGATTGTTGATAGGTTCCTGTTCCATGATTTGGTTCTTTGAAATAGCTATTAATTTTCATGTCTGTCATGGTCCAAAATATAAGTTTGTTAACGGTGGTACTCGGGGTGTAATGTGTTCGAAAATATTTTTCTGCAAAATTACATAACCGTATAACATCATCCGACGCTTGACGCAACCCACCCAGATCTTTTCTTTTCAATGAAAGTGATGCGGATTCGTCGGAGAATAAGAAACTACAGCCAATTGTACGGTTAATTACTTTGGCGACTCTTCTTGAGACAAACCCGGAAATTTCTTTTCCACAACGCGATCTACGGGTTGCCTACCATGTTTACATCATCTCTGACTCCGTACGCTTAGTCTATTTACAACACATGTCTCTGATGGTTTGGCTCGCCGACTAACGGTCAGCACACGAAGATAATATTTTATCACTGAATATTTTTAAGAAGCGTACTCGGTATGGTGGAATGTAGAGTGTCGACACTCAGCAAACAGTTCATACTCAACAACGGTCAGAGCAAGACTATGTTGAAGACGAGAATAGCTGAGGCATTGGTTGGATAATCCAAACACCTCTATTAAAGCTACTCGCGGAACACCCCAAGAAGGACTAATATCTCCCCTTCTATGGAGCCTAATAGTAGTTGAGCTACTTCACAGGCTTACGGAGCTCGGCTTTGAATGGACATAGTCCTAATAAGTTAGGAAAATTCGAGAGCACCCTAGGCGACTTAATGCAAGAGGGCCTCAGAACCATTGAGCAATGGTGCTTGTCAGTATTAACCCAAACAAGACCAAAGTAACCCCATTCACCCGGAGACGAAAACTTACAGCTATGAAATACCTCTCTTTAAATGGAGACATCATAGAGTGGAAGTCTGAAGTCAAATATCTGGGAATAACCCAAGATAGAAAGCTTCTGTGAAACAAGCATATTGAGATCACTGCTAGCAAGACAACAAAGGCTTTTATGTCTTGCAGAAGACTAGAAGGAAGACTTGAAATATAAAAAATAGTGACCGTGTCCATGGAAGTGAATGATTAGTAATCAGAAAGTTGGTGGTTAATAAGTAAAGAGTAACATAATCTATCTTTTGTTTCTGGTATAACCCAATTCTATTATGCACATCTATCGATTCGTTTACTAAATAATCTGTTTCATTATATATAAAATAATGTTTCTTCCATATTAAATTTTTCTAATATATGAACTTTTTGAATTTGATTATTTAAATTCTGTTGAGAGATGCCAGTATGACAAATGAGCTAATCACTGCTCATTAGTCATGTCCAAGAGCCTGATTATTGTTAATCATATATGACCAATACAAAACCTTTTATTTATATCAAATATTTAGAACGTCAAATGGGACAAATGATTCTTATAATCTATCAATCTGGTACCTAATCAGCTGAAGTTGATAAGTATCAATTTCACGAGCGTACGACGTTTGAGATTTCAAGCGGGCCATCTGAGCTGTGTCAGTTGTAACTACATAGTTGGTTACTTCTTTTTCTTCTTCCGTTAGCAATCGTTGGTTATCATGTTGGCTATCATATATACTATCATGGTTTTGTTGACAGCATGCCTGAATAATTGGGATGTGGACTTCCCGAAACATTGCCTCAGATTATTAAACCAGGATGTTATTCTTGAATCAAGGCCATGCTTGCCAAGGATTTTCCTCTGAATGATTAAGTGTAACACCTCTTATTTTTCAGGGTATTCCAATTTACGGCGCTTTACAGTTTTCATAATTTCCAGGTCTTTGTTCGACCTCTTGATCCAGATCGCAGTGTGGGGTGTTTGACCCCATTACTTTCGATCTGTTCCAAGTTTTGCTTCAGAAGGGTCTTATATTTAGACTAGTCTGTATGTCTAGGGTTACGAGTTGGAGACAGTGAGGTTACTTCCCCCGCAATCCTAAACTCTATAATCCTATGATCGGAGACAGAAGGTTCCTCCATCACTCTCCAATCAAATACGTTATTCCTGGCAGTAAGGCTGGCAATTGTTACGTCCAGGACCTCTTCTCTTGCTCTCGTGACAAAAGTGGGGGTTGTTCCCACATTAAGGGTTTCTAGATTATTAGCTAAGAGATATTCAAGTAAGCACTCACCTCTAGGGTTGTTGTTCGTGCTTCCCCAAATAACATTGTGCGCATTGGCATCACAGCCTATGATGACTGGCAGTTGTCTGCTATTGCAGTATTGCACTAGCTCTTGAGCTTCGACTGGAGGTATTGCAGGATTGTCTCCAGCAAAATAAGCAGATGCAATAACTATGTCTCGGTTGATGCCCCCAGTGTTGAGGTGTACTAGAATTGGAACTAGGTCCCGAGTCATGAATTCTGAAACACATTAATGTTGTTTCTTATGATCACACAGGCACGAGGGGACTCCTGCCTCTGGTCATAGATCAATTCTGAGTCTTTAGATGCCAAACCTTTAATTTGGCCTGCTTTGCCTGTCCAGGGTTCCTGGATCAGTACAAAATCCAGTTGGGATTTCGCAAACAGCCTTCCAATCACTGCTGAAGCTCCCTTCGCGTGATGCAAGTTCACTTGCGCCACCTTGGAGAAAGCGATGAAGCTGCTGTAGTCTGGGGTGTAGGGGCTGGGTAGTCCAGCCTCTAGTTCCCTCCCTCCTCTATTTCCTCCTGTCCCTCATCAAGATCCATCGGGAGGGTAGTCTCCTTGGAGCTCGAGCGGGTATCTGGGTCTCGGGTTATGGCCTCGACCCCCGCATGGGTTCGCCCTTCCCCCAGGGACTGCAGAGAATTTCTCTGCCGCCCCGGCTTCTTTGGCAGAGCCAGCAGAGGCCTCGACCAGACCTTAGCTAGCAGTTTTATCCTGCACACCGGAGTCTGTAGGTGTGGAGGGCATCTCCGCATCTTTTGGACCTCCCACAGGTTTATTTTTTTGACACGTCCAAACCTAAAGTTTAAGACGCATCCTTCTGCCTTCAGGGCTTCTCCTGATTGGTGATCGATCCCAATCGTGAGGACAGTACCGGTTCCCTCCTTTTTGGAGTTGAGAACTTTACAGGCTCCGGTACTGAGCCAGGTGTTCTGTACTTCGACGAGTCGGAGGATTTTCTCCGTCTCCATTTCGAAGCTTCTTGGGAAGTACACCGTTATAGTGACGGGTTTGGGGATGTTTCTCTCCTCCACCGCCACTAACTCGGGTCCTCCCCAAGACCTCAAGGCCGGCACTACTCCAATGAGCCAGTCCGCCGAATCCTGAGAACCGCAGTCCACCAGCATCATTCCACAGCGGAAATGTATACCGATGAAGTGCATTCCCTTCACCTCTCCACTGCACATCTCTTCCACTAGAGTATCCTCCAGTGTTGAGAGCCGCTGTGGTTCAAGGATTACTCTAGGGTAATCCTTGGGTATGATACCCACACAAATAGCCTTTACGGCCTTGGCTGCTGCAGCGTATCCAGTGGCATGCCCGGTTTTTGCTGCAGCTGTTTTCGGCTTTTTAGGCTGAGGCCTTTCCGGAGGAGTGATATGCTCCGCTCCTCTCTTTCCTGTCCCTTTTCCCGTCGGTGTTACCTTCGGGGTCGGGACAGTAGGTGGTATGGAGTGTTGAAGAGCCTGTTTTCTGGCCTCCTCAGGTGCAAGTCCCTGATGGAGGGGTCGCAGGTACTTCCGCACTCCTGCTCCACTGAGAGCCTTTCTCAGTGGATCGTCTCTGCCGCCCGGCTGTCCGAGTTTCGGCAGGTCGAACGGCAGACGATTCCTTTGCCGTTTGGCATTTCCCTTTTTACAGGGAGCCCGAATGAAGAGGTGGAGGCTTTCTCCATCTTTTCTCCGGTGAGTTTGGTATTGTTTGAATTTTCCATAAAGTTCCCACGAGTAGCTGGGGACAAATCGGTCCACTTCTGCAGAGCCCCGCATGCAGGAGTAAGGGGTTAATACAATGGAGTTCCCCCTTGTGCTCCAAGGTCGAAACCAGTAGAAACCAGTCCTCTATCTGGCCATGCATCCCTCGGCCTGGTTTTCCGCCTTTGATTTAGAATTTTTGATGAGGTTATTTCCTCTTGGTCCGGGCGGTTAAGCCAAGACCACCCCGCATCACTGGCCCGCGAGACATGACCACAGACGACCAGGATGCGTTGGTTTGACAAGGTGGTTTCGAGGTTAGCTCGAAAGCACACCTGGCATCGTTGTACCTGAGTGCAATTCCCTTAGCCACGACACTACAGCTGGGACAGGTGAAGTTGGTCCGTGGCAGGGTATTCGTGGCTGCCAATTGAGTTTTTAGTCTCAATGAGCCCTATTTCCCCGCAGCTCCCCTTCTCATATAAAAATCATCGTTAGAGGCCCCCTCCTATCCGCCACCTGGAGACGCGCCGGGTTCGCACTTCACTCCTCCCAGATGCTGATTGACAACATCCGGACCGGAGTCAATGCATAGTTATTGCTAATTATTTTATCTTGAAATTGAGTTCAGGTTCTGATAAATCTACTTACTCATTATTGGTTTCCCAAGACTGAGTATGATAACTATGAAAGTTTATTATTATTTTTAAATTAATTTACAGAACACGGTAAAGTAATAGTCTCTGCTGTCTACTTATCATCCCAAAGATGAGTAACGATACTGTTTCGTAAATCAACATTTTGAATTAGCTTATAAGAATCATAAAATTACTTATTTGTTATGAGAATAGGTTTATTTTTTTGTTTTTTTTTTGTACTTTGTGTTGGTATCTTGCATTAAACTTTCTGGATTTTCTTGCAATAATTTGATCACACTCAACGAACTCTTATTCGTCCTCACGATAATTATTTGTCAAACTTTCCATCACCATGGTAACCAGCAAATACCTATTATAAAAATGCTAGAAATAATTCACTTTAATATAGCTAGTTATATTTTGAAAACCTGACCATTTTGGTATAGGAACATAATATATTTTTTCAAAGATATTTTGTTTCTCTATCTGAAGAAATAATAAAATATAGGGTGTTCTATTTGAAAAAACGCATTTTTGGTTGTTTATAGATCTGATGGAAAGATCAAGAATTTTGAGCGACCCTGTATAACATAAAAAGAAAATCTTCAATAATAACTAAGAACGAAGTCTTTCTAAAGCTATTACTGGAATTTCATCGTTTCAAAATTCTAAAGTTCAGAGTAATGGGCTATTGATTGGAGCTCTGTTTTGAACAAAACAAAAGAAAATTAATTTATTTACTGCAAACTGTTAGAGATAGGTATGGGTATATAATGAAAAAATAACCAGAAGGTGATAGAGAATGTAATAAATTAATAATATATATAGGGTGTCTCATTTAAGAAATCAAAGTGGTTAATACTTTTTGATATAAGTGGCTACGTCGCAAGGCTGAAAATATTTTCAGTCGATAGATCCCTAGGTATAATCTACATAATACAATTTTCAGAACGATCCTACCAATAGTTTGCTTTAAAGGTTAAGGTTAAAAAGTGTTGATTGAACAGTGAAGACAGACAGTAATGTCGGGTGATACATGTCCGTCTTGCTCTGACAATTTCGTAGTTAAAAGTAGATTTATTGTGTGTGAATTGTGTCAGAAAAAGCACCATTCAACCTGTGTCAGCATTAAGGATGCTGTAAGTAAAAACTTAACTGATAATAATAATAATATTAAATGGTTTTGCGACAATTGTTTGGCTGATGTGGAACAAATTCTTCTAACTTCGAGTCCATCTTCCAATCCTAGTGATCCGACCACTGGAATAATCATCAAAGAAAACGAATGTTTACATCGTGAAATTGCTTTATTGAAAAAGATAGTTTCTGATCAAGAATATGTTATTGAACTTCATAAACAAATAATACAGAATCCTATCGCTGGCAGTGTGAAAAATATTTCAAACCCATATGTGAATAAAGATAAAAATGTGACTACTCCAACGTCTTATAGTGATGCGATAAGTAAACAATCCAAACAAAGAGAGGCAACAATTTTCGTTAAAACAAATGATGAATATAAATCTGCAGATATAGTTAAAGAAATAAAATCTCAAGTTGATCTAAAACTACTTGACATAAATGTGAAAAATACGAGGGTCGTTCGAGATGGTGTGATTATTAAAAGGCAGTGATGATATTTCATCTAGTAAATTGCAGGATGATCTTAAAAAAAAGTTAGGTGATAGATGTTCCGTAACTGATGCTAATGCACGAAATCCCAGGCTCAAGATCTGCAACGTGGAGGAGGAAGAAACAAAAAATGAAAATCTTTTTGGAACTACTTTGGTTCAGCAAAATAAACTGAATGTCGGTCATGATGTGATTAAAATTATAAAGATTATTAAAAGTAAAAATGTATCGTCTGTTGATGTAGTTATATGTTGTCCGTGAACAAATAATGCAAATGCAGGCATTGTATGTTGGATGGAGTAGATGTAGAGTTGTAGATCATCTCTATATATTTCAATGTAATAAATGTCAGGGTTTTCATCATACTAAAGAAATTGCAAAGAGAAAGATATTTTCTCTAAATGTGCCGGACAACACGAGATAGATAGTTGCAGCTCAACAGCCGATAAATGTAATAATTGTATTAGTCAGAATAAACGTTACAGAACTAATTTTCCCATTGATCATACAGCAAGAAATAGAACATGTCCATTGTATAAACGAAAGCTTGATGCACTCATAAAAACCATGAATTATAATGTCTAGAAAAACAACTTTGCAAATTGGTCACTTGAATACAAGATCGCTTTTTACTGGATTTGATAATTTGAAACGTTTAATATATGATAGAGATTTTGATATCTTTGCAGTAACTGAGACATGGCTCTCAGATAATTCTTCATCAGATGCTGTGCAAACGAAAGGGTACAAACTCCTGCGTAAGGATCGTGAAGGGAGAGGTGGTGGGGTGCCTCTGTATATTAAAGCAAACATAAACGCGAGAATAATTACTCTTGATCTAGTTTGTTGCCAGTTAGAATATTTATTAATTGAGGTAAAACTGGGTAAATTTTTTTTCGCTCTTGGAGTAGTATATCGTCCCCCAAATTATGTTGCGTCGACTGCTGTCAAACCATTTGATAATATTCTTTCCCACTTGTCTGCAGTATATAAGTCTATAGTTATTGTTGTAGATGTAAATGTGAAACTTTTCAATTTACCAAACTGCATCTCCAGCTGCTTTGACGCTTATGGTTTTACGCAGCTTGTTAATCAAGCAACCCGCATGAGTGCTAATAGCTCTACCCTTTTAGATCCCGTTTTTACTACTTGTCCTCAATTATTTTCTGATATCGAAGTATGCAATGCCGATCTTATAACTGATCATGAATGTGTCCGATGCAAAATTACTGTGCCAGTATTAAAATTTCAGCAACGTTTCATTGAATATAGAGATTTTAACCACTTTAATCAGTCTGACTTTTTAGAAGATCTGCGCGGCACACCTTCTTACGACTTAAGTCCATAGATGATAAAGTTGAAATGTTTACAAATATTATCAAAAACTTGTTTGATATATACGCACCTTTGATCAAAGCTCGAATCAGCAAACCTCGATGTCCTTGGGTAACAGATGTCGTGAAACTGTTAATGAAAGAGCGAGATAGGGCTAAATTGAAATTTAAAAACAATCCTTGCGATCAAAACTACAATGATTATAAAAACATAAGTAATTACACACTTGCCGCACTGAGACGTGAAAAAGCTGAATATTTAAATTGGCTCTTGAAAGAAAAAAAGGGGCAGCAATTTTGGAAAACATTAAAAGATTTAAAAATCCAAAAAAGCAAGCTAATGGAATTACCCGCATATTTAAGTAATACAACTGCAATTAATGATCACTTCACAAGTAGTTTTATAAAAAATAGAGATTGCAGCGAAAATATATCATTATACAACAGTACTAAGTTCAATCCGAATATTTCTTTCAGTTTCTCACTTGCCAATGACGATGAAGTAGCTAAAGCGCTACTTAGCATTAAGTCAAATGCAATCGGTAGTGACGGTATTTCAGCTAAAATGTTGAAACTAAGTATACCTGTAGTAATGCCATATCTCTCTCACATCATTAACTGTTGCCTAGAAACTGGATACTTTCCTAACATGTGGAAGCAACCTTTGGTCTGTCCAATACCCAAAGTTTCTCAGCCTACTGTGTTCGATGATTTAAGACCTATAAGCTTACTTTCCGTGGTCTCAAAACTCCTTGAAAAAATTGTCCACAAGCAGATTGGAAAATATTTTCTTGAAAACTCAATTATCCCTCCAAATCAATCCGGATTTAGGGTCGGGCACAGTACAACTACAGCTTTGCTTGATTTGACTGATAACATAGTTCGGGCCCTTGATAAGCAAATGGCAACTGTACTCTTGGCATTAGACTATTCAAAAGCGTTTGACACTATTAACCACGAATTGATGTGCTCAGAACTATCTTACTTTGGCTTGGATGAAAAATCTACAATTTTTTAGGAGCTATTTACTAGGCAGGACACAAAGGGTGGTCATAAATAATATATCATCCCCTTGTAAGGGAATATGTGCTGGAGTGCCTCAGGGCTCTATTTTGGGACCCCTCCTCTTCATCGTGTATGTTTCAGAGTTATATCAGCAAGTCACCTCATGCAATATTTCTTCTTACGCAGATGACACAAACCTGATGTACCATTTTGACCCAGCCGATGTGCAAAAAGCATCTGATTGTATGAATCGTGACCTATCTAAAATAGCTGAGTTCTCGGAAAACCATAATCTAAAACTGAATCCTGTAAAATGCTATGGGATCATTTTTTGTAATAGACCCAGCCGATGTGCAAAAAGCATCTGATTGTATGAATCGTGACCTATCTAAAATAGCTGAGTTCTCGGAAAACCATAATCTAAAACTGAATCCTGTAAAATGCTATGGGATCATTTTTTGTAATATTAGAATGAGAAACCAACTCAAAGAAACTATACACATCAGTGTCCAAGGGATAGATATTGAATTAGTCAACAGCATCAAATCACTTGTTGTTATACTCGATGAGAATCTAAAATTCCGGGAGCATGTAAATAGAATTTTTCAGAAGTCATATACATCATTGAAACTCCTTTATAGTAGCCGGCACATACTAAAGCAGTCCATTAAAAAATCCCTGAGTGAATCACTTGTTATGAGTATTGTTGGTTATTGTGATTTAGTTTACTATCCATTCCTTGATGTAGCTTCAAAAAATAGAATTCAAAAAATTCAAAATTCATGCTGTCCTTTCATATTCAATTTGAGAAAGTATGATTCTGTTTCAATACGAATTAAAGAACTTGGCTGGCTCAAAATCCTTTCTCTTATTGAATTTCGAAACGCTGATTTTGTTCATCGACTTTTTGTTTCTCACAGTCCAATATATTTGAAAAATAAATTGGTCGTAAGGAGATATATCCACTCTATCAACATACGTAGAAAAAATTTACTTACGATGCCTCAACATTCTACTTCTATATTTCAGTGCTCTTTCACATTTAGATCAGTGGTATGGTATAATCAAGTTACAGATAAGCTCAAACACCTGCCCATTGGCAAGTTCAAAATGACAGAAATGTAAGAATAGCACTGTTCTAAATTTCGCCCATTAATAAAGAAATTATTATTATTATTATTATTATTAAACGTCTAAGGTACCATCGACCGTGAATCACCCTGTATATATCATCATACACAGTTAGTTCATATAGTTGAGGGTTTGTGTGAATTACTAAACATAGAAATAAGTTAATACCGGACTTGCTCTTTCGCCCAACAGTTTCTGTAGAACCCGAACACCAACCTCCACAAAAATCTAGGACCAGAGTGAAGTGGTTACCGCATAATAGAGAGTTTTTGGATACCATAAGTATAAATACGGTAAACGTTAAAATCACGTGGTTTCATTACCGTTTCTGAAATAGCGTATACGAAAGTAAGGGTCGTTTTGGGTAACGTTCGGTCCTAACGCTAACCGGCTGTGACTCACCGTGTGAGTGTGTGGTGTATTGGTATTTGCGGTATCATAACACAACACTTCTCTTAATAAACACAAGTCGTCGGTAATACTAAATCGCAACCTTTCTTTTGAAGTGACCGTGGTTCGCTCAATGAAATACGAGTAGATATTAGATATAAAACTTATAAAGTGAAATAAGCCAACAACTTTAAATAGTTGTTTGTTTCAATTTCAATTTGAAGCTTGCACGAATGTAAAACTGACAGCTCATACCAACAGTAAGCAGGTCTGCCAACAGAATATATACGACATTCCTACTTAACATTAGGGAGATTTTAAGCCACAACTTGAGCATCATACGTTAAATCCCTTTATCCGCTATTAAAGTAAATACAGTACGCTAATAACGTAGTTTAAAAATGAGTTTTTAAGCCATCCCATTTTGCCGCTATTTACGGGATAAGTGTCTATTACACAAAAAAACAACTTACCATTTAACAAACGAAAAACGAACACTCAACCAAAAAGCAGGAAGCAACAAACAGTTACCATAAAGTAAAAAAAATATACAATATACCAGAGACAAACATACAGACCAGAGAAAACATCAATAATAAATAAATGAAACTTTATTCACTTTTTCGGTATACATGAAATAGTAGGTAATATAAGAGCGTAAATAAAGTGATAACTTGATAAGTTGCAATAACTTGTTTCAAGAGGTAAAATAAAATTAGAAATATGTATTATAAAAAAAGTCTAGATATATGAAAAATGTAAGTATAGAAATATAAAAATTAACTTATAATAAGATAAAATATACATATGAAGTTAGTTAAATAAACATAAAAAAACATTTCTTAGATAAAATGGGACAGCACCACTTAATTCATAAGTTTCAATAACTTTTTTCATGAAGTGAAATTAGAAATATGTATTATAAATAGATCTAGAAAAATGTAAATATAAAAATCAACTTATAATAAGATAAAATATACCTACATATGAGGTTAGTTAAATATACATGCAAAAAAAAACATTTTTAGATAAAATGGGACAGCACCTTACATACATTTCAAGAAATAACATCATAAAATATAAAAAAGAAATGACAACTGATAAATATATTATATTCAATTATTACGGGTCAAAGAAATGTGAAAACAGTTTTCTCTCATTTTCAAATATATACTTTTTATTTTTCTTCTGAAATTTTGCATGTTTTTTATATTTTTTAATTCTTCTGGCAACGAATTATATATATATTTTTATTGAAATGTAGGAGTAAGCTCTTTGTGATATAGATTTTGTGACTTGCGGAAGAGTGTGCTTGTTCCGATTGTGTGTGTAATATTCATGGTTAGGAAACTCAAAATGGTTTCTATTTTTCTGGGAATGATACCTCATACTTACACAAAGATAAAATAGTTGCCTGATATCCATAACACTCAGTTCTTTATAGAGGCTATCAGAATTGTACCTTGAATTTTTCTTTAGAATTATCTTCAAAAATCGTTTTTGTAGTACCTCGAAACAGTTTAGATGCGTTTTGAGTGCACCGCCCCAAGCTGAAATGCCATATCGGATATGGCTTTCTACTAGTGTGAAGTAAAGTACACTCATTTCTTTGATGGGTAGATAGTTGTTTAAAAAATTTAATTGATATAGGATGGTTTATAGTTTTCTGGTAACATATTTTATATGGTAATCCCATTTGAGATGTGAATCTATATATACTCCTAAGTATTTGGTTACAGATAGAGACTTCAATTCTAGCATTTTTCCATTCATATTTATTTCTAATTTCTGAAATGATGAGATTCCTGATCTATTACAACTGAAAGGTATAAAATGGGTTTTTTCAAAGTTTACTGTTAATAATCTATCATCAAACCAATCTTTAATAAATTTAAAATCTTTTTCTGTGTTGATTTTCAACTCCTGCCATATTTGTGCCTGGTAAAAAATAACAGTATCATCAGCGTATCCTATGATTTCACCTTCACTATCTAAAGTGAACAGATCGTTAACGTAAAGGTTGAATAATACTGGACATAGAACTGTACCTTGAGGTATACCACATTCAATTATTTTTGAGGAGCTTGAGGCATTTCCTATTTTCACTATTTGATTTCTGTGATTCAAGTAACTTTCCATGAGCTTATAACAAATTCCCCTTATTCCTATTCTTTCAAGTGTTTCCAAAAGTAGCTGATGGCTGACAGTATCAAACGCCTTTTTAAGATCAATAAATAAACATAAAGATGGCTTTCCTATTTCAAGAGCTTGCTGTATATTTTCGGTGAGATATAAGATAGCATCTTCTGTGGAAATATTTTCTCTAAAGCCAATTTTTTTGGGAGAGAACAGTTTAAATTTATTTATAAAAGACAAAAGTCTCTTTTTTAATACTTTCTCGAAAACTTTGGATAGATTTGTAACTAATATAGACAAATACTACAAAAGACAGGTTAGGTACGAGACTTGAATGTGACGGACGCAGAGAATACTACTCTCAAGACGGACGGTATCCATATGCCATATCGGATGTTGCCATAGCATTTGATCTTATAAAATGTAGTCATTTCATATTCAAAAAACAGTGGTAGAAATGGTGAAAAATACAGATTTACTCAAATCTTCTTAATTTTACATGTATTTATCATGGAATTTGGAGTTTACGATAAAACTTAAATATAAATTTTCTACAGGTGGCATCATGGCAAAATCAATTTCCTTTATTACGGGAACGTTATCTCAACTTTAATAACGTAAAGCAATATCGGTTAATAACGTTTTGCCTTATTTCACCACTATTGCACATGCGATTTATAACGGATAAAGTATATTGCTGTTCAAATAGGTGGCTTAAAATCTCCCTGTTAACGTAAAACCAACACGCTAACCTAATCAGATTAGCGTAATACGGTAAACGCTATTCGCTAAACGCTAATCATAGTACACAATGCGCAAGCGCAGAAGCACGTCACGTGATTTTAACGTTTACCGTATTCGCACTTACGGTATCCAAAAACTCTCTAATAAGTCATACATTGTGGAAATTCCAAATCGAAAATCTGTAAGTAAATACTATTTTCCAATATCACAAATTCGTTAAGTGGGGACGTTCAAATCAGTGCCACACGACAAATTATTGTGAGACTGGTAGCAAATTTGGAATTAGTAATAAACACGTCGCAAGTGGGAGCATATCATACCGTACCAAAATTTTACGGGAGGAAATGTCAGAACGATCGAATACGGCAACTAATGTTCAGGAAGGAAAGGAAATTTCCAATAAAGATTTATACTACCTAATTAAAACTGTAATTTCGAGTAATCAAGAGATCAAAAAGCAAAATTATGAAATAAAAAAAGAAATACAAAACATTAAGACAGAGCTGACCGGAGAAATTGAAGGCTTGAGAAAAGAGAATGTCGAGCTGAAAGGAAATCTCAAGATTCTAGAGGAAAGAGTATTAGTGAATGAGAGGCGACAAAAAAAGTTCAGCTTAATTATTCATGGAATCAATGAAGGCAATGATGAAACCCAGGATATCGAGTTATTTTTAGATATCATAAATAGTAAATGTGGAGTTGAATGCAAGTTTCATGATTCAAGAGACTGGTACAGAAACCAAAATACAGGAAGACCGAGACCCATTTTAGCGGAACTTATTTATTACAAACAGAAGTTAGCCATCTAGCATCTAATCTGAAGGGCAGTGGAATATACATATCCAAAGATTATATAAAAGAAGATTATAATAACAGAAAAACCCTTTACTCCCACCTGAAATCAGCGCGTAACAGTGACCCAAAAGCAAAAATTACAAACAAAAAACTTATAGTAAACGGCGTCAGTTATACTGCGGAACAGTTAGAGAACGAAGTCATAGAGTTTACCAAGAACTCAATTGATAGCTAACCCAGCACTTCGGTTCAGCAAGAGAAAGAACCGATTCTCCAAAACGCAGCTTCAATAAAAAGAAAGGAACCACCCAACAACTCATCAAAGCAACCACCGAAAAGAACAACCAAGCTTCAAAGCAAGAATTAACCGTTTTTAATTTTTAGAAGCTATCTCGTCTTCGTTTATTATTATTGTATTTTTAGTTAGAGTTTAATATTCTACTTCAATTATTGTATTGTATTCTTTTACTGTATGAATTTTAATCCTATATAACCAATCTTATACCTCAAGCTTCATTTATAATCTAAGCAGAATACTAGCATTTCACCAGTAATAATGGATAAATACATTCGTGATTATCGAATTCAGACCGTCGATACAGCAATCGCTAAAAACATAATGCAACTCGATGCTGTTTTTCGGGAAAACAATCAAAAGACAAATTTTAAAGTATTCCAGATGAATATAAGGAGCATTAAATAAAATTTTGATGAACTAAAGCTCCTGTCAGAAATTAAGAACCAAATAGATATGACTATCTGATTTGAAACATGGCAAATACCGGACTTTGCTCTTCACAATATAAGTGGTTACTGCGGTTTTTATAATCAGGGGGATATAAATCAAAATGATGGACTAGCTATATTTGTGACAAACGAAATTCTATCAAATTACTTTGTCATAAAAATAGGCGAAATAAAAGCAGTCGAAATAGAGGTTAAATATAACAATATGCATTTTATCATCACAGCATTGTACAGGCCACCACCATCAACGAACATAAAAACCTTTAATGAGAATGTATTTCAGTACATGGAAAACTGCAGAAAAACTGTAGACCTTCACATTTTCATGGGTGACATAAATATAAATATACTTTCTAACGATGAGGATTCCCATAACTATCTGAATCTCATGACCGAACACGGATTTATTTCCATGGTAAACAAATGCATCAGAGTCCATAATGATTCAAAAACATGTATTGACCATATATTCGCTAAAACTAGGGAAGACAAGAACATCAGCATCAAACCTATAATACTTGAAACCAGCATAACAGACCACTTCTCAACCATTGAGCAAATCATCCTCCCAGAAATCAAAGAAAACAGAATAAATAGCCATCAAAAACATTACGTAGACAAAAATAAACTTAAAACTCGAGTCAGTAAAGAAACATGGGAAAATGTATATTCAGAGGGAAATGTAGAGTCAGCCACAGAAATATTCATAGAAACATTACAGAAACACATTAGATATTGTACAAGCAAAACAAATATAAAATTATATGAAAATAAAAAGCAGGAGTGGATGACTAAAAGGCTTGTGAACTCGGTGAATAAAAAAATGAACTTTTTAAAATAGCTAAAAAAATCCCACAGATATTAACATTAATGAATACAAGAAATTGAGGAATATATTAAATAATCTCATCAAAAAACAAAACTCAACTATTATCAAAATCAAATAAATAAAAATTCAAATAACCCTGCTAACTTATGGAATTGTGTGAACAAAATTTGCGGAAAAAAAACATACTTTTTTTTGGCATAAACCGAATTAATAAAGATAACGGAGAACTCACCCAAAACGACATAGAGATTGCAAATGAATTCACTGAATATTTTTCGCAGATAGGGAAACAGCTAGCATCCAAAATAATAAACACCACCAATCATCCTAAAATTGAAAAAATATACCTCCAAAATTCCATATACCTAGCATAGACAAATGAGCAAGAAGTGAAGAAAATCAGAAACAATCTTAAAAATAACATAGCCCCAGGTATAGATAATATTACATAGGAAACAATGAAAATGTTGACAGACTTCATCGCGCAACCTGTGACTCACTTAATTAACAAATGCCTCGAAACTGGACAATTTCCTTCAGCATTTAAAACATCAGTAATTAAACCTCTCTTTAAATCAGGCAATAAAGAAGTAGTATCGAATTACCGACTCATTTCACTCATATCAACCTTAGCAAAAATCATGGAAACAGTAATGAAAAATGGTATAGACAATATTTTGGAAAAATATAACATACTATCAGTATGGTTTCAGAGCAAACAAGTCGACACAAGATGCAATTAACAAATTATGTACCAGTATTAGTAAATGTGTTGACGAAAGTCAACCAGCACTGTGCATATTCGTGGACCTCGCAAAAGCTTTCGACACAGTTTGTCATTCCCAATTATTAGTAATATTGGAAAGCATTGGTTTTAGAGGAATACCATACACCCTAATGAATAACTACCTAATTAACAGGAAACAACTTGTAAAAATTAATAATTCGACAAGTGAAACTATAGATATCGAATACGGGGTTCCCCAGGGGACAATTTTAGGGCCAGTGCTCTTCAATATCTACTTGAATGACTTATTCAGTTTAGAGATCAATGGTGTGGTGGTGAGTTTTGCTGATGACACAGCAATTCTCTTCAGCGATAGAGACTGGAATACTCTAAAACAAAAAGCGGAAACAAACTTATAATACATAAAAAAATTGAGGACCGTTTAGCCGGAGATGGATGTTGGGAAATTTAAGCAAGGGCTTCCAGAATACTATTTTGGACAAGATTCATAATAATTCTTTTTTAGGCTAAAGTCTTGAGCAAATCACGTTTTGGGCTATTATATTTTTCTTTTTTAATTTTTAGTTCTACAAATGTTCTCATAGTGCTAGGATTACTATGGCCAAGATGATTTCACCTTATTCAAAATATATTATCCTGAGTTTAGGCCAAAAAATCTGATTTTATAATAATAACCCATATAGGAAGGAAAACTGTTTTTGAAATATAAGTAAACAATACTTATTAAATTAATTGCAATGTATACATTTTACAATTTCCACCCGAATTGCTAACACACTTTTATAAAAAGTTTTGCAAGCTGAATAATTTCGTAGACAACTCATAAAAATTACATCTTTTGTCACATAAACAACTATCGTAGGGAACCGCTATGCAGTCTATTCAAACACACCTAAATTTCCTCCTAACAGAGTTGTCTCCAAGTTTTGCTTCTAAATTTCTTTCAGTAGGATCAGTGACGTAGCTACGAGTTTTAACAGACCCCTGATTTATGAGATTTCTTTCAGGACTGATTCCAGTTCTTCTTTATTTTCGCTTTAAAATATCCTTTTGCTGTGGCTTGATGAGATGAGGCTCTTCTTTTGAAAAATATTCTTTAGTATCCAGTTTTTTATCTCGTAGATGCTCCCTTCATTTTTATTTTTCATTTCCTTCTGTCATTTCTCTGTTATTTCTTTCCTTATTCTCTTTTCTCCATTTCTGTATTTTTTATTCTTTTCATTTTCTTAATACTGAATAAAATCAGTGGCACTAATATTATCATCAGCAGGATCTCCCAGTTTCCAGTATTGTTCTAATTTTTCTCTACAATAAAGTAGTTTTCAAGGAAATCATTCAGAAGCTTAGGCCAGAAGAAATAATGTGGAGAAATTATACAATAATTTTTCGTTTTTCAAATTTGACCATAGGAAAGAGGGTTAGTTATACCAAAGAATTTAAATAGGTATAGAATTGTAAAGAGAAGAAAAGAGAACACAATAACATGGTTGTCTAACTAAATATCTATAAATATTTCCGTAGAAAAAATGATACCGACTTTGTTAGCTGGTGCAGTAAAAAAACAAAGCATGGTTTACTCAGTAGCCATTGAATTACCTCTATTTATGAATTTGATCCAAATTTGTGGAAGTTCTAGTTTCTTTGGAAAATTAGAAATGATGTTGTTCATTAAAGTGTATTTTTTATTATTTATTTGTATATTGAAATTACAATTAAGTATCAAAGTCTTTAAAATTCACCTTAAATCGCTAATATGAGACAGAAAAGATATATCAATGCAAAAGACGTACCTGGTTAGTATTTTCCATGATCTTTGATATTCTGAATCAATTACTTTTTCATTTGTTAAGTCGATATATTTTCGGTATAGTGTCAAACTTTTCACATCAAAATTAAATTAGGGTAAAAGGTAGGTAATACGCAATAATACTGACGCGAGTCATGTAGCCAGACCACGGCTCCACAACGTCTCACTGGATCATATTACAACTTAATGCTGATCTTTCATTTATTTTAATATAAAACCATGTAATGCATATAATAATCTCAGATATAATCTTGTCTTCTTGATGTAATCTTGTATGTTAGAATAAACGTTTTTAAAAAGTTATTTTTCGGTCATTAAAACTTAACTGGCGCTGCGAACAGGATATCGTCGGTAAATCGATTAATTACCCCTTCAGTGCGGTAGACGTTTTACTGTTTTCTATCAAGAAATTAAGACGATATCTCGAAAAAATTTTTTTGATAAGACATTAGTGACTGTGTTCAACTACGAGGTGCATCAAAGAAGAAATATCTCCGGCCCACATCAGATCCCTTCAGTGGAATCCAGGTCGTCAAACAGGCTCCAGTTCCTTCAGTGAATCCAGAGACAAGGAAGAACCTTACAAATGATCCTTTTGTGCATTATCCTGTAAGTCATTTTCCTTTAATTTAATTTATTGGCTAATTCTCATCTGTGGAATTTAGTAAAGAAATATAGTTCCTTCAGTGAATATATTCTTTATAAAATAAGATTGACTTTAATTGATTTACTTAAAATAAATACCAGTAGTCGATTTTTTTTTGCATGTACAACACATTCTCTGCAATTTAGTTTTTCATAGATCATATTTTTTTTTGAAATTGAAGTGATTAATTTCTCGTATTTTTTTATATATTTTTTGTTGTTAGTTGAATTTATTTATGAGCAATAATCGTAGTCGATCTAGATCACCTATTCGTACAGACAGCTTACTTAAATTACTCGAACATTTAGATATCTCTCAATCGGACGAAACAATAAACAACATGGCTAATCCTATTCCTATTACCCAACTTGAGATAACAATGGCAAACAACCTCCTGCCCAAATATTCCGGTGGTTCGAAAGACCTCGCATATTTTATTAGGCAGTCTGAGAAATATATAATGCTTCTAGAAACAAAAGACAATCATCTATTCAACACTCTAGTCTTAGAACAAATTAAAGCCAAACTTTCTGGTCCAACTAGAGATGTCTTTATTAACCAATCCTTTGAAACTTGGCTTAGCCTGAAGAAAGCCCTTACTGAACGATTCGGAGATCGTAGGTCCGAAGAGCTACTAGCTCACGATCTTAATATCACAATTCAAATCTATCCACAAACCTTTTCAGAATTCTACGAAGAAGTTATTTCCAAATTACAAATTCTTAAGGAACATTTAGCAATCAATACAAATGATGAAAGTGTTCGTAAGTCCAAAGAAAATATGTACACTGAACAAGCCCTTGCAATATTTAAAGCAGGTCTATTAGAACCCTACCGATATCATCTTCTTCACATTTCAATTCCAAGCCTTGAACATGCCCTGTTTGAGTGTAAGAAACTAGATAACGAAAGGTCCCAGATAGAATTTGCAAACTTCCTTAGAGCTCAGAAGTCAACAAAAATACGCCCACCCCAGAAATCTCAATCGTCAAATTATCAGAATAAACAACCCCTCCACTTCCAACAATTCAGATCTCAAAATTCACATTTTCCCGTTCAATATCAACAATTCAGGCCACATATGCCTAGTCAACCATTTCAACCCCAACAATTCCAACCTCAATTGCCAAATCAGTCCTTTCAATATCAGCCATTTAGACCACAAATACTTCCGAAATTTCCAAATGAAAATCAACCCATCCCACCCAAACAATTCCCTTCTAACTCACAAGTTTTCAAAAGACAACAGAAACCACATGACAATTACAAACCCACACCGATGAGCATATCAACAGCTCATACTGTTAGGCCCCAAAACAGACCACAGAACCATTTTAAACAAACCGGCCCCCCTAGAGTAATGGTAGAAGAACTATTCAACGTCGAACAAGACTATAACGAAGATGAAAATCATGATTACGGTACTTATCCAGACGAATACACATATAACGAACAGACATACATAGATAATACAGATGATCAGTTCCAAAATTTAAATATCGAAGAAAATGAGGAAACTGAAAATTTTTAATTAATAGCCTCGGAATAGATATCAACAATATAAACTCATTACCAAAACTACCTTTCATTTACCTTCCCGGATTAGATCTTAAGATATTAATTGACCCAGGAGCAACCAATTCGATAATCAATCCAGAACCAGCCTTTAGACTATTCTCCAATTACATTTACAAGTCAAACTTTTCTGTGAAATCAATTAAAACGACTTATAATGGTTCATTGAGTTGTCAATATCCTCTATTAAACGATTTTGGAATAGAACATACTTTCGACATGTTTATAGTCCCATGGCACGAAAGATTCGATGCTCTTATTGGTAGTCAAGATTTTGATATTCTTAAAGCTCTTATAGATTATAAGAATCATATATTAAAAATTGCAAATATTAAAATACCATTTCATTTTGAGATAAATCCTGGTTTATTTGAACCATACACAGAACAACTTGACAAGCCTATATTGAAAATTCCTGTAACACTTGACAACGGCCCTGTAGTTTTACCAGAAATTTCTTTAAACAATATTTTTATCCTTGAGTGCATCACTTCAGTTTCAGACGGATACGTACAAATTCCAATTGAACAAGATCTACAATTCTCACAAATTGCCGTAAATTTCCATGAACCAATTCCAGTCCAACCCCTATCAACATTCAAACAATCTAGTCCAAATTATGACATTAATAATGATATAGACATTACCAAACTTATTCGAACAGAACATCTGAACCCTGAGGAGAAAAGCCTCATCATTTCAACATGCAAAGCATACAAAAACATCTTCTATAACGAAAACTCTGATCTTTCTTTCACTCATGCTGTCAAACATAACATTAGAACTGCTGATGAAGAGCCTATTTATCAAAAGTCATATAGATATCCATACCATCTTAAAGAAGAGATACAAAATCAGATCCAAAAACTTCTAGATAATAAAATTATAAAACCCAGTATCTCTCCTTATGGTTCCCCTGTTTGGATTGTCCCCAAAAAATTAGACTCCAGTGGAAAAAGGAAATTCCGTATGGTCAAAGACTATCGTAAATTAAACGAAAAAACCATTGAAGATAAATATCCTTTACCCAGAATCGACGAAATTCTTGACAATCTTGGCAGATGTGTTTACTTTTCGACACTAGATCTTGCCCAAGGATTCCACCAAATAGAAATTCATCCAGATTCGGCTGAGAAGACTGCTTTCACTGTCGACAATGGTCACTACGAATATACTCGTATGCCATTTGGCCTAAAGAACGCCCCAGCAACATTCCAGAGGGTTATGGATACAATTCTACGACCATTCCCTTATAAGTTCTGTTTCGTATATATGGACGATATCGTTATATTCTCTAGATCACTTCAAGAACATATATTACATGTAAAACAAATTTTCCAACAGCTTCAAAATTATAATTTAAAAATTCAGTTAGATAAATCCGAATTCCTGAGAAAGGAGGTAGCATTTCTAGGACATATCATCACTCCAGATGGAATTAAACCTAACCCAAATAAAATTGAAGCAATTCAACCGTTTCCCCTTCCGAAATCTGAGAAACAAATAAGATCATTTCTTGGTATGATTTCATATTACCGAAAGTTTATAAAAGATTTTGCCAAAATTTCCCATCCGATCAATAAATATCTTAAGAAAGGTACTAAAATAAATCTTAAAGATCAAGAATATATTGATTCGTTCGAAAAATGTAAACAAATTATTTGTAATGCCCCTGTTCTTGCATACCCCGATTTTTCAAAAATATTCACTCTAACTACAGATGCTAGTAATGTTGCCATAGGAAGCGTTATCTCTCAAAACTTTCACCCAATTGCATTCTACTCAAGAACATTGAATTCAGCCGAAAAGAATTATGGTACTATTGAAAAAGAACTGCTTGCAATTATCGACAGCTGTAAACATTTCCGTCCCTATCTATTTGGTGGAAAATTCCTTATAGAAACTGACCATAAACCCTTAGTTTGGTTACATTCATTGAAAGAACCAAATCAACGACTTATTCGATGGAAACTAAAACTTGAGGAATTTAATTTTGAAATTAAATATAAAAAACATAAAGAGAACTACGTAGCTGATGCTCTCTCAAGAATCTAGATAAATGCTATTGATGAAATGATCTCCAACAGACGCAATAGAAAAAATTTAGCTCTTATGAAATCCGCTAGAGAGGAACCTAAAGTGAACATTATTAGTGACATTATAGTTGTGCACCCTATGAATACGGCAAAGAAGAATTTAGACTTAATTAAAGGTGATCAAAATAAAGATATCGACCTTCTGTCGGTATTACCAACGTTCGGCTCAGAATCCAATTTATCGATAACAAATAGTGAAGCAGACAATATTTTGAACGCTAACCCTTTCTCAAATCAATCAAGTGCGCAACCAGACGATGACGAAAAGAGTAACAATTCAGGTGAAACTAGACATACAGCACAAGAAAATCCAGCGTTTAATTTTCCAATATCTGAAAAATCAAATTTTATTGAAATACGGTGACAAAAACGATATTGTGTTTACAAAACCTTTTGGGAAGAATAGATACACTTTAACACTCAGAAGAGGAATTGACGAAACTATACTAGGTAATATGTTTCACGAAATTATAGACCCTACGAAAACGTACTATATATACTGCCAAGAAGACGATCTCATTCAATCGAACTACAGGAAATGTTCCGAAATATTTGAACCCAACGTAAAAATTGTTAAAGTTAATACGTTTCTGAAAGATATCCTTAATAAAGATGAACAGATAAGAATAATTTCAGACTATCACTCACATACTCACAATGGAATAACAGAAACTACAAAACACCTTCAGTCTCAATACTATTTTCCAAAAATTCAAGATCTTGTCACATATCATGTTAATAAATGTGAATTATGTTTAACTTCCAAATACGATCGGAATCCTCGGAAATTCCCATTTTCAGGACCACTCATAGCCAAAAGACCTTTTGAAATACTCCACATAGACATATTTTTTGTAGAAAACAAACGATACTTAACAATCATAGATTTATTTACCAGATACCTTCAAGCATATGAACTTCACGACGCAAATTCCATAACAATTTTGAACAAATTACGCCATTACTTTTCTCATCATAATTATCCTTCACAGATAACTTGCGACAATGCCAAAGAATTCTCCAGCGAAACCTTCAAAGAATTCATGTCCATGTTCCAAATTCGTATTCACTATACTACTCCTCAAGCTCATACTGGGAATTCACCAATCGAAAGAGCACATTCAACTTTAATAGAGAAACTACGTATTCTCAGACAAAAATCCAAAGAAAGTACAACGGAATTAATCACCACAGCAATTTTAATTTACAACCAATCCGTTCACTCCGTAACTAATTTTACACCGTTTTCATTACTTTATGGTCCCTACGAAAATCTTAATCTACATGAAATTAACCCAGTAAAACAAATATTTCAAGATTATAATGATCATAGAAAACAAGAAATCATCCCTTTCTATAACGACCTTTATCAAAAACAATTCAATAAGCAATCAAATAATTTAGAGAAAGTAAATTCAAAGCGTACAGGAAAAATCTCAAAAACTGATATTGTTTATTTAAATACAGAACCTAGAAATAAAATAAAACCTAGATACAAGAAAATTTTACTAGATCCAAAGAAATCAAAGGAACAAAATCTTGTATCACAAAAAGGAAAGAGAATCAGTAAACACATGATCAAAAATACTAACTCTTTCCAGATTGACAATGACACTGACAACCATCAACCAGGCACTTCAGCTGACACCTATTGACCCCCCTGGATACATATTAGACAACTTAAGCTTAGCTAAATATAAGGTTAACTATCATAAGGTTTATTTTACAATAAGTATTGAGAGTATCGAGACTACATATGCTAAATTATCATTAAATCAAATACCTATAATCAACCAAATCAACCCTGATAAACTTAACTTAGCAAATACTTACAAACGAGACATTGATCTTCTATCAGAAGATATTAACAAACTGAGAATATATTCTCGCCCCGACAAAAATCAAAAAAGAAGTCTATTCGATGGTTTAGGCTCAGCTATAAGATACATATCAGGAAATCTAGATCAAAACGATCTAATTGACATTCAAAATAATTTTATGAAGATGAAGAGAAATTAATGACTGAAATTTCCAAGCTACATACATTAGCAGGTCAAATAACAGAAAGATGGCAAAGGGATTTGCAGAAAATACAAACACATGCAGAAAATGTTTATAAAGACTTATCAGACTTAGAGGATAGGTTGAATAGTGAAATAATTATTCACATAGAGCTAGAACAGATCAGAAATTTAAGATATTACATTCAGACACTTTTGAGAACTATTTCATTCAGCAATCAAGGCATACTAAATGTCGAATTGATAAACCAACAGGAACTAAAAGAAATTTTCAATTATTTACACTCAACTCACTCTCACACTGAAATCGCCCCAGATATCCCAACTTTATTAGAAATCACTGAAGTTAATCTTATGTTCATTTCAAAAACACTCATTTGTACTTTAAAAATACCTATATTAGCCAATGAATTTTATCATTTGTCCAAAATAATTCCTATTCCTAGTACTCGTAACAATATCCTCCTACCACCCCATACGTTTGCCCTAAACTCAAAAGGCTCAACCAAATGGACCAGCGAGGACTGCATAAAGAAATTTTCAATCTGGTACTGCCAAAAAGTACCACATGAAGACCTGTGTAGCCTAGACGATTTATCAAAATGCAACTTCGCCACTGTCAACAACAATTTCTCCTTATTCACTCAACTAACTAACGGAAATACTATCATCTGCACAAAACAACCCGAAGACATCAATGAGGATTGTTCGAAATCTTTTAAATCTGTCAAAATCACAAAATGTAATGCTGTCTTGGGAAATAGCGACTGCACATATTCATTCCAGAAACATACATGGACAGGTTCAAATAGAACTTTTTCACAAGAATGGCCTAATCACCAAGAACCATCAAAAGTCAAACATAAGCTAAATGTCAAACCACTACATCTAGACGACCCGACTAAGATGATACCACAATACCAAGAGCCCAACATACTTCCCATTGAGTTCCACCGAGGATATTTTGGAATCACCCTTAGCTTTATCATATTAATTACCATTGGTGCCATCATCTTCCTAATAAGAAGAAAAATATAACTCCTGAAATCAAGACGACCAAAGCCAGCTACTGTCATCGAAATTCCGTTAGAAGAACGAAATCTGCCTAGATCAATCCTGAAGTCGAACCACGAGGACGTGCTTCAAAGTTCAAAGGGGAGGAGTCATGTAGCCAGACCACGGCTCCACAACGTCTCACTGGATCATATTACAACTTAATGCTGATCTTTCATTTATTTTAATATAAAACCATGTAATGCATATAATAATCTCAGATATAATCTTGTCTTGTTGATGTAATCTTGTATGTTAGAATAAACGTTTTTAAAAAGTTATTTTTCGGTCATTAAAACTTAACTCGCGTGACACTTTTATTTCGAGCAGTTGACCCTACCTTGGATTTTTTCCAAGTTACAACTATTATAGATATTAGTATAAACGAAAGCAAGAAAATTAACTCTCTCAGGCAAATAGCTTCGGGAAATACAATTGTTTTCTTCTCAGCTTAATTACTTAACATTGTTATTGTGAATTACTTCCTTGCCCGATTAATTTTCAATTATCTACTTGCCGTACTTTCCACAAAATTGTCATCTGAATGAACGATTTCCGTGTGGGTGGATCTTTTTCCACTTAATTATTTCCCTTGTTGGTTGCAATCGTTGGGTAGAGTTATTGTTTTTGTGGCTTGTCGTGAATAATAATATATTTGAATATAAGAAGTTTAAATAAAAAGATCCTTTACATTTCATGTACTGAATCTTGGAATGTAGCACATAATAATTTTTATAACTTGACTAATATAAATAATATGTAAACACTGAAGTAAAACTGAATAAAGGAGGTGGTGTGGGTGTTTATATGAAAGAAATATGTTATTGGAGAGACTTTTCTCATTGAGATTGACAGATTAGAGATTGTTAATTCCTGCATTACTATGAATAATGAAGTTAAAACGGAAATTCATTCTGTAAAAAGACCTCACTGTATAACCAAGAACGATTTTATTCATAGTATTAAACCTTTCTTAACATCAAAGAACAGTCTAAAATCATTATAAGTATAATAGGTGATTTTAATATAGATTTACTTGAAGCTGATTTGAGTTCACAAAAATTTTTGAATATGTTTTTGGAAATGGGATATATTCTAGTCCTTAAAAATATAACTAGACTATCTGCTAATAACAACGATAAGGGCATATACAAAGATAATTTATTTATGCTATTCATATTTTACATAAATGATTTAGAATTGGATAATGTGAATAATGAAAATAATATTTTTGTGAATTTTGCAGACGACACTAAAATTCTAACAGTATTTTGGCGATTAAACAATCTTTTAGGCCCTTGAAGCACAAACACAGATAATAACACAAAATTTCTAGGCGCATACAATGAACAAAATTTTGATTTTAAAAAATATATTAGGGAAACCAGCACTAAATTGTCGTCTATCTGCTATGCATTTAGGGTACCATCTACATATTTGTATGATGGAGCAAAGTGAATAATCTATTTTGCCAACTTCCACTCAGGGATGAGTTTTGGCATCATCTTCTGGGGAAGAAGTAACCTGGTAGAAAGTATATTTAAGGTATAAAATGCCATCAGGATTTTGCTACGCCTAAAGTACGAGAGCGATCCAAAAAAACTCATCCCCAACACGCCTTTAAAAATGAGAACATGTCTTTATTTGAATCAACACTTGTCACTTTTAGTTTCATATCTGTGTTTAGCAAGGACATGTTCTCATTGTCAAAGACCTACTGGGGATGAGTTTTATTGGATTGCTCGATATAAAAAATCAGGTTGAGGTAAATTCAATAAGTTAAATATAAGAACTGGGTGGATTACCTCTGCAAAAATGAAATCACGTAAAACTAGAGAAAAATTTATTGTGAATTCTAATACCTAATAATTATAATCAAATGCGGTATAAAAAATATATTAAAATTTTAAACAAAGTTATTAGCGATGCAAACAATAATTATAATAAAATATTATCAAAAATAAATCGTAATAACTATGGAATTTCATAAACCTGAAGATTAATAAAAAAAGCCATTATGAATAAGAGTTGTAAATGTGAGCTAGAGGATGGAAAAGACATAGCGAAATATATGAATGAATACTACTGTAATGTCGGTGGTATAAGACAAGATAAAATTAATCATCTTATACCTTAAAATATGACCTAATTCAGTCGTAAAATCTGAAGCAGAACCGACTTACAAGTCTGGTAAAACATGTTTCTCCTCTATTTATAGACAAATTTCATTAGTTTCAAACATTGCTAAAATCTTTTGGTTTCATCAAAAACAAAAGTGCTAAAGATGAACGAATATTCTATATTCCAAACTTGATAAAACCAAACCAATTCTTATTGCTTACTATATTTGATTTATCGAAAGACTTCGATACAGTTGACCACTCGGTTGACCACAACATATTATATTGCAGCAAATTATACTGTATACGAGTTGGGGGAAGTGCTTATGACTTATTAAGCAGTTCCCTACTTGAATAACAGACAACAGAAAGTGGAAATAGATAATAATGAGAGCGGTTATCCCAAGATATCAATTAGGACCTCTACATTTTATTTTATATATCAATAATATACTTTAGGAATACCAAAAA
This sequence comes from Crioceris asparagi, assembly GCA_958507055.1. Classification (NCBI taxonomy): domain Eukaryota; kingdom Metazoa; phylum Arthropoda; class Insecta; order Coleoptera; family Chrysomelidae; genus Crioceris; species Crioceris asparagi. The sequence continues at coordinate 47,720,236 of OY293829.1, forward strand.
TACTCTTTGTTGTCATATGCTGATATGATGATGATGATGATACAGCCCTATAATTGCATCAGATGATACATGAAACGGAGCACAAAATAAGATGCAAAGCTTATTAGATAAGGTACATGTTGTTATCGCTTTGAAAAACTCTCTTTGAAGGTAGACAAAATATATATTTATTTATATATTCATTTATATATAGATAAAAGAACTATTAGTAGAAATGAGAATTGTAAATATTTGGGTATAATTTATTTTGCTTTTTTCATAACATTATTAGGAAATATAATTTGGGGTGGGGCTTATAATACAAATCTTCAATTATCTATTTATTTTATTTATTTATTGGATTCCTTACAAACACCATCTAGAAAGTAAATACATGTAAATTTACCATAGTTAGAGAACACAAACATCCTAAAACTACAAAAAAAGGAGAAAAAAATATACACAAAGAACAAAGACAGAGAACATAAATTTAGAGCACAGTCTTTGAGTTTTGGAGCCTATTAAACAAATCTATATAAACTTCATCAAGAATTTCATTTGTTATCTTCATCCTTTTATTGAAAGGAGATATACTATTTGGAGCTACATTAAAGATTTTTAATTATTTGGAATTCTTATATTATTCTTTTGTACACTAAAGCTTATATAATTAATCGAATCACAATCCTTACACTTAGTATTATTTAAGATAAAATAAAGATATATCACAACTTGTTGTCGTCTTCTTTGTAAAAGAAATATATAATTTTAAATTAAGCGTTTCAAAATAGACTTCTGAAAATAATTAATTATGATGAATCTGTCGTATATAAAAACATTCTGAATTTAAAAAACACGTTTGCCGTTGAATCAGTAGCTCCTTACAGATCTCTGAGGATAAATTAAATAAAAAAATAGATTGTTAGTCATCTCCAATAAAATATCAAAAATAGAAATATTATAAATATAAATGTTTTACATGCAATAAGTATGTTCAGTAATTGTCTATATTTCCAAAACATCATAAAGAGTGAGTTTTAGTTTATTTAGATGTATTCATTTGTTTTCTTTCTGATTTTTTAATTGAGTTATTTAAGTTCTTTTTCCTTTTATAATCCATTCCATGTATATGGATCTTCCCCTCTATGAAAATTTATATTTGACATTGTAAATTATTTTCTGGAAAAGTAAATATTGAGATTTAAGGATTCTGTCAATAAAATAATTAAAATTACGGCGTTTACGAGTAGAATCAGGTGAAAGCAATACCTAATGTGTAAATTATCGTCAGCATGTTGTCTTATAAGATATATAAGGGACCATATAAGTATTCACAATATCAGAATGTTTTATTTTGCTTATGTACACTCTGTAATAGATTATAGCATAATTTTTTGGTACCATGCACCAACATCTAAAGATATATTCATCTATCAGGAAAAAATAATAAGAACGATGCTTACCGTGAAAAATGACACCTCTTGCAGACAACTGTTCGTCAACCTAGAAATTATGACTGTTCATTTTATCTACAAGCAAACTTTTACGCAACCCTCTACATAGAACAAGTCTATATGAGAAAAGTCCGTACTATAATTCTACAAAAATATATAATGCATTGCCTCCACATTTCAAAGAAATCAATACTATGAGTGTCTTTAAACGAACTTTGAAAGAATATCTCACTTTGAATCCCTTGTACTTATTAGATGATTTTTTTTTCAATGTCAAACCGTAAAGTACGAAAAATATGTATAGGCTTTAAATAAATAGTTTTGAAGTTAACCTCAATTTTAATACCGAAAGATATAAGAAGAGCATCTATATTTATTGTTATATATTATTTTATAAAAGACATCACAACAATATTGAATACATAAATATAAAAGAGACGCTTGAGGAGGAAGAAACGCTCAATCTCAAACTCACGGTACTAAATATACCTACTTGAAGTAGAAGTAATTATCTATTTATCTATTTCAATTCAATAACCATTTTATTTTTCCTGCAACTAGTTATCAATCCATTTCTCTAACTACTTTTTTTTGACCAAGTAGGTACAGAATCTTAAAAGGGAACTCGAAAAAACGGTAGTTATAACAAGTTAATTTGACGATGTTCATATTTGGTGGAGTTTTATTGAGAGCGACAGGAGGTTTTTTGTATTCTTACTTTTGGATGCATGACTAAAATAATTACAGTTTTATAACTCGTTTGTGAAAAAGAATGGAGTTCTTCTGTCAATAAATTTGCAGGATAGTGGCCTTACCTAACGAGGAGAGCATGTTGATTTTAAATTTATAGAATAGATATTAAGGCTGCATCATAAGTAATCTAGGCTCAGGACTCTCTACAATGGTTTATAATGGCCCTCGAATATTTCCAATTTTATATCGATTAGTAAAAACTCATAGGCAATCAATTCTGTACTGATATATTCAACCATATATTTCACATGAAAATAATGAAATTTATACCGACAATCAAAAAATTCCCTACCAGAACAAATAAGCGGAATTACCTACCCAATAAACATTTAATTGGTTTTTTACCAGAACAAGAAGAAACAACAACTAGGTACCTACTAATACCTAACTTTCACAACACTACTTGCTAATTCTATTGAAATTATGAAATTTGTCTGATTCATATAAAAAAAATGTTGTAAGAAAATGTTTAAACTGGGATATGTAAATATTGTTATTACCATTTGTCGGCAAACTGTTACAATATCACTGTATACAGCTATTTACGATTTCCTAATTTTTAATGTAAGTGCAAAACAATAGAGTCTTTAACTCGATCATATTTGACTATATAGTCACATATAGTAAAATATGTTTTGAAATATATAATTCCTATAGGCCTATTGACAAAATATGTTTTACTATAGGAAACCAAGCGTCACATGAGCGATGACGCTGGCCAACTTCGATCATCAAAGCTAAGTAGCAGCCCTGAACGTAGCGAGAGTTTGGATGAGTGTCTGGTGATAGGCTGAATGCGCTTTTAGATCCGCTGTTGCTTTGTATACTCCTTCTCTTGCACGGCATCGGGAAACCAACGAAACTCTATCTCTCTACAATAGAGGTTATCTTGAAGCGTATGTTCTAAAAGTTATTTTGAGACATGTCGGTGGTTCAAAATCCAATTTAAGTCTTTCAAGGCGGAGAATTTGCCTAGTCTCGAACAAGGGTACGGCATTTGAAGATCATAGGTAGATAGGATGGAATTGCTTATACCTATCATCGACTATTGTCAAGAGGTAACAATACAATTGATTTGATTTTAAAAATTGTATCAAAGAAGTCGTTAATGACTCTAAACATCGTGATAATTTATCCAACATAATCATCCTTTAAATTCGGTCTGATATGTTTTAGAAAAAAATTCCATATAGCGGAAATCCACATATTTAAAATTTTGCCATTGCTGTTAGCATAACTTTTTTGAAAAAAATGTCAATTTAAATGTTTCCGGATATTGTTCTATCTTTAATTCTGTGGCCTCAGATTTCCGATTTTCTCGAAAAAAAATGCGCCTTTCGCCCAAAAAAGCACACAGTCAAATTGTATACCTCCTTCTTTCGGGACATTTAATAGTAAGGTATTTTATGTTCATATTCATAAAAGGCTTAGTTACAGGGGTCAGACAGACGGATGCTATCATGTTATATGACTGTAATATAATATAATATATATATATAGAATAAATATCAAGGTATTCTTTAAAACAAAACAAAAATGTAATATAAAATATATTATCAGTTCAGAAATTTCTTTTGCAATACTGTAATTTTGTTAGACAATCTCATTCAATATTGATTACGTTCCAAATATATGTTGTTATGAAAGTAAATTATATCAATTGGCAACGCTGAGATGATTTTTGTTATAAGCAATAATTTTTTTGTTACGACATGAAAGCCTGTACACTCAAAATAACAGAACGTTGATATTAGTTTCTTAAGATTTTTTTACGGGTAAGTATTCTTATTTGTTGAAGATTCTCTGAGATAATTCTGCAGGAAGATACATGATGTGCTGTTTTCCTAATACTTTTATATCTGTTTCTTCAGTTAAGTAAAGTAGGAAGTAAGAACAGGACAGTTGAGAGAGTGTAGAGTAACTGCCTAAATAAACTTCAAGTTACTTATAAGTATTTACTTTAGAGCAATTATTTCAATAGAGAGTTTTTGGATCCTGTAAGTATGAATAAGATAAACGTTAAAATCACGTGGTTTCATTACCGTCTCTAAAAAAGCGCATACGAGAGTAAGGGTCGTTTTGGATAACGTTCTGTCCTAACTCTAACGATAAACGGGTGTGACTCATACTGTGTGAGTGTGTGGTGTATTGGTATTTGCGGTATCATAACACAACACTTCTCTTAACAAACACAGGTCGTCGTTAATACTAAATGGCAACCTGTCTTTTAAAGTGGCCATGGTTCGCTCAATGAAATACGGGTAGATACTAAATATAAAACTTATAAAGTGAAATAAGCCAACAACTTTAAATAGTTGTTTGTTTCAATTTCAACTGGAAGCTGGCGCGAAAGTAAAATTGACAGCTCATACCAACAGTAAGCTGGTCTACCAACAGAATATATACTTTTCCTACTTACCGTTAACATTAAACAAACACGTTAACCTAGGCAGATTAGCGTAATACGGTAAACGCTATTCGCTAATCATAGTACACAATGCCCAAGCGCAGAAGCACATCACGTGATTTTAACGTTTACCGTTAACATTAAACCAACACGCTAACCTAGGCAGATTAGCGTAATACGGTAAACGCTATTCGCTAATCATAGTATACAATGCCCAAGCGCAGAAGCACATCACGTGCTTTCAACGTTTACCGTACACCCACTTACGGTATCCAAAAACTCTCTATTGATACTGGGTGTGATTGTGTCTTGCAGCAGTTGGAGGTATCTGGGACCATTCAAATTTCTTCTAGGAATATGGGACCTATAATGTGGTCACCTAAAATACCAGCTCAAAAATTATTTTTTTGAGAAAATTGACTATACCCATCGCGGTACTCATGTGGATTCTCATCATGCAAATATATACAATTCTGGGTATTTAGAGTTCCATTTAGATAAAAAGTGCTTTCATAAATAAAACAAATATGCTGTAAATAAAAAGGATTTGAAATAATTATTCCGGATCATCTTCAGCTAACTGGTGCAAAATTTTAATTTTGTAAGCATGGAATTTATTTGTTTTTAAAATCCTCTTTACTAATGTCTTCGAAACATCGCACGTCTATGCTAGTCGCTTAGTTGATTATTTCGGCTTATTTTCCATTTCAGCTAGAACTTGAATTTTACAATCTTCCGTAATTATTTTCGGCCTTCCAGATCTTGGAGCATCTTTTACCGTTCCTGTACTGTGAAACTTTGCCATCAATTACCGGATATATTTTCAAAACATTGGACGTTCGGGAAATCTTTCATTGAAAATGAGAACAGCAGCGTGGAAATTCCGATTAGCTTCACCAAAGATGATAACGGCTTCAACTTTGTTTTCTATTGAATGGGCCATATTAATCAACGAGAAAAATTATGGAAAGAGTAATCAAGGAGATCACAAAATATTGATAACTCTAATTTGACAATTGTTGACAACAGAAGATTTATTTAGTTTTTGCTATGGTTACTAAGGCACTCACAGTATAAACAGCCGACTGAATTAACATGAGATCGAAAATCAGATCAGTTTGGATTCAGTTTTTTTAATCATTTCAACTTAGTTGCGTTGGGGGGGCGGACTTATAGTCAAAAGTGAACGGTCACTCACTCACTCATCACGAAATCTAAAAAAATTACAAGTGCTAGAAGTCTCAAATTTTAGAACACAGGTGTTCATTGCTCACTAAGGCGGGATTTTCAACCCCTAATGTAAGAAGGGGTGTAATGTTTTTATGAAATTTCTATAGTTTTAGTAGCAGGGTTTTGACTGTACATTAAAGATATTTAAGAAAAAATAATATGGGGGGCCTTATTAGAGTAACAGAAGCCAAAAAAAGAGTTTTCTAGAATTTTTGTCTGTCTGTATGTATGTTTGTACGCGTATCACGCAAAAACTACTGCATGGAATTGAATGCAGTATTCACCGATGTATTACTAGATATCTAACTTAAAATATAGGCCACATTTTATCTCGTCTGTCTGTCTTTCTGTATGTTTGTACATGCATCTCGCAAAAATTACTAGGAATGGAATTGAATGCAGTTTTTCAGGCACACAAAGTCGCGGACAAAAGCTAGTACTGTATATGAGCGTCATAACTACCACTTTGGTGCAAACAAATAAACATTCTTAGCATTCTGCGCCTAATAATTAATCAATCAGATACTTTCACGAGTAAAAGTAAAGAAACGACTAGGTACATCTCCATAGCTCGATAAGGCTATTTTTTGTAAACGTTTTCTGTAAAATTTGAAAATATCTTAATTCAACAATGTTGATGGAAATCACAAAGACCCAAATGTCCAATTGCATGTATAAAGTTGTAATTAATTGAATATTTGTACTGACAATTTATATTATTGAACTAACTTATGTATTTATTACATCTATTGTGAATACAAGCTTTCCACAAAATTTGTGCAAGATTTGTGTGCTAATACAAATGTTTAAATTTATCTGCTTACTAATTTAGTAATTGAGAAAAAACAATAAACCATCATCATATATCACTGCTGGCTAAACTTTGAATTCCATGAAATTTATGAAGCGTTAACTTTTTCTTTAGAACACAAAATTAACATTTATTATGCAGACACATCTCTTATATGCGCGTTCTTCAATCTTTGCCTATACTCGCGATGAAGGCACCAAGTGAAAGTGGTGTAGTAAGTAAGCGTGTGTGAAAGTTTCAAACTATACTCTCTAGCTAGTAGACCCATGACCATCTCTGACTATTCAGTCGGCCGTTGGTACCGAACGGTGATGTTCTGAAGGACGCGATTCGCGGCTGTGTTTTTTCCAACGACTCGTTTTGTTTTGAAGGATTCAGTGATTGCCAAAAATAAAATTCTAGTGTGACTATCAAGCATGATTTTCATTGCGAGCCAATGAGAACTCATATATTGCGATAGAATTCTGCAAATTTCATTGTGATATTAGGGTAAGCGTGAAAGAAAAAACACAATAAGGCTTCTGGGTGAAGAAAACAAAAGTGAAAGAAACAAAAACAGCCAGTGGAATAGTTAAATTTAAATGGAACTAAGTCAGAATGAACAAAATACATTCGGCAGTTTTAGCACTTGTTATGGGGATTTTCTTGATACAAGCTACGGATCCACCACTGGAGAAGATTACAGGACATTTTATTCAATACCAAGACAGCGAAACTTCTCCAGATACAATTACAGAAGCAGCAAATCCAAAGATCGATGATAATAGTAACAATAATAACAAATACACTGATGCTGTAATAGATTTACAGCAAAACAAGAAAACATTTGCTAATCCTCTTCCATTGGGCTTAGCTACATTGCAAAACTCGCTACAACAAAATCTACCCCCTTTTGATGAATCCGCTTTACCCTTGTACCCACCACTGCAAGCACCTCCAGAGCTGTTCAATTTCAAGAACTCAGCAAATACTCATTACAACAATCACAAGGATCAACAGAAGGAGGAAACAACCCTGCCTCAATACCCACCTACCGAGTTGCCCTTTGATTATCTAAGAGCTACTCAACAACCCGAAATCACAAACGATAAAAAGAACAGAGAAGCTCTTGGTCGACTATATAAATATCTTGTCAAAATAAAAGAGCCCACTGTATTAAATTCCCAATCGTATTCGGACACAGAAGATAAGTCATCGTACGAACGATTGCTGGAAAAAGATTTCATAAGACCACTGCTTAAGCTCTACGAAAACCAGCTTCATTATAATGAAAACGATGAAGAAAGTTACGCAACAACTAATAACGGTACTTCATCCGGTTTTACATCTAGGAAGGATGATTACGTTAAAGATTTAAAAGTGCTCACGGACGATGAACTGGATATATTGATGTATGGTACAACTGCAAGTGATGACAAAGAAGATTATAACGTAAACAGCGATAGCAATGCGGATGATACTAATGAATCCATCATGACAGAAACCAATAAATCAGTTAGAAGAGATGATTCGACACTTGCTGAAAACAACGACAATGAACATATAGGCGAAATATTACCTCCCAATTTTAAAAATAATCAGCATAGATTCGCACCTGCCAGCAGACGAAATTATAAGAAAGTAATTTTCAATCCAAATGGCTACCGAATGCGAAAATCTTATGAATACGACGACAGAGGTGAACTAGCATCTAGGATACCGGTAACATTCCCTTCGGGATCGTCAGCAGAGGGTAACGAACCTTACCCTGTCGAAGCCTTCAACCGCCTCAATGTCAACAAGGAGATCTACCAGCGCTCCCCAAGATTTGTTATACCCATAGGTGAAGGGTACAGAGTGGCTCCACCTAGGCGCTACAGAGGTTACGGTGACAGTTTCCAGCCGTACTTTGATCCTTCTGCTCGTTATCAAACAGCATGGTCATCATCTAGAAGACCTCGTGTAATATTTCCGACGGATTTGGTAGCGTTTCGGGATCCATTGCAATCAAGTCAGAGTCAGACTACATCGACGCAAAATCAGGAACAGTCAGAGCCCGATTGGCTTGCTGGAGATAACACACTGCAGGATATTCAGGAGCACGACGTTCGGGATAGGGGTGAGTTTAGTTTTGTTTCTATTTCTACTTATTTTTAACTTGCTGACTCGAAACTCCAGGCCTAGAGGATTTATTTATTCGTAAAAATGGGATCTTTTAGCTTTCTATCAAATGCAATGCATGTAAAGTTGTAAAATAAAGTAAAATTTTCTATAGAAATAATTTAATGTTATATTCTAGTAGTTATCTGAAGCTGATATTTAAGTTCAAGTATTTAATGCTTCTACGTTGTAAGATTTCTCTGTATTTTTTTCATCCAAACAAGTGAAAACATCCTCTGACGAAAAAAACATTGAAGGTGCAATGAACTGTATAAATCAATTATTATTTTCTATGGCTATAGATAATTTTAAGGAGAGAGATTTCATATACTAATATGGTGGTTTAGAGTACAAATATGCTGTGCGAAGCTATGATTCTCTAGTCAGATAGAGGTTTATAACTAGATATAATTCAGAGCTCAAATTATGTTGATTATAATAAAAAAATATCTGTATTTAATCAAAAAGAAGATAGAAAACAGCATAACAAGAATCCGTTTCTATCAAATTGCAGCTCAGTAACAACGAGATACAAAAAACAGTATTATTTTATTCCCCCAATTTACAAACTATAACGCAATCTTTAATTATTTTAAGCGGAAAGATTACGATATTATATCAATATTGGAAAGCTAATGAGTTGAAAAATACTAAATACAAGGGGTTTGATAAATAGAAATATGTTTTACCGTGTGCTAAAAATATCAGCAAATTTGCTCGTTGGACTTGAAAAAAAAATTATTTAAATAACCATTATTACCTTTATGTGAGAACTGAGAAACTAAAATTAGAATTGAAAAGTACGCTTTCCTGATTTCATGTAGCAGTACAACAAATCTGGGCTATTGTCAAATAAAATGTCCATAATTAGTGAGTCATTCTCGTTTTCGTAATAATGTCTTATTTGTAATAGCGAGTGTAAGTGACCATTGGTAATTAAACAACCTGTGCATTGATTGTTGTGAAGATATTTTTGGAAATCTCGTTTCTTACGCAAATATCACGGGGTTTCGCCTGCAAGTTTCCTTTCACTTCTTAAAAGGAAATTTGTTTGTTTCATTGAAATTTTGCGTTGTGTAATAAATCTGGTAATTTTCAAAATATTGAAATATTATTGAAGATTAATTTGAATTCCATCGACTTCCATAATTAATTCAAACAAGAAGGTGTATTTTCAGTTGAAATTTTAAGGATATAAGTATTTGCTCCCGCAAAACCAATTCACAGATATTTAATTTAGCTTCGTCAGAACGAAGGAGGTAGGTTTAAAATTCATTTGTATGTTTGTTATTTATTTATTTTTAAATATACGCGCATTGTAAACGTGCACACATTCTGATGATTCTTTTTTCATTGGAATGAAAATCGCCTACAAAGGGGGGTGAGGGTGCAAAAAATTTTTAAAACTAAAAAAAAATGTGACGGTATTCTTACCGCCGTATTTTCTAATCAATGAATATAATAGTACATTCAACCATTTTTTATTAGTTGGTGCCATAAAAAATTCAAATAGGGTTAAATTTATTGGTGCTAGTACTTTTGAAGCTGGTGCTATTTACCCACAACTGCACCACATCAAAATTAGCAACATCAATAGAATTAACCTTGCTTTGAATTTTTTAATGCACCAACTAATAAACTTGGTCCTATTTTTTATAAAACATGTGAGTTATTAAAACTGAAGTTGATTCAATTCAGAATAAGGAGGCCAATCAAAAGGTTTAGAAAAAAATAAATGCTTCTTTTTGAAACTAGAAAGTTGGTAGCGATTTTTGAGACACTCTGTATATTTGTAGTATTTTTAGTAGAACGGATAAAATCGAATATGGCAGCACACCAAATATGCAGTTTCTAATCCATATGCAAGTTGGAACATTTTTGACCGACAAACCCCGAACAGAGGAGGTATACAATTCGACTGTCTGCTTTTTAATGAACGGTCTACATAAATCATCTTGTATATGTATAGTATCTATAATGTGTTTCAAGTTGAAAATGCAGTGTGGCGTCTTACGAAGTCCATCGTTACCAGCGCGTTGTTATGCGGGGCTCCACTAACCATCAGGTCCTTTCCCAGGCAAATCTCACCGCTTGGATTTAAATTTTATCTCAACATTCTTTCAATAATTATTAATAATAAAGAATGAATTCCAAAATTTGAGAAGAAAGTATTACAGGTGAATTTAAAGTACGGCAACACTCGCTACCGTTTTCAAATTGTTAGTAATGCTAACATAATGCTAATCCAATCTCTGTCATTTTATATGATTTGAGCCCCAGATGAGCACCTAAATAGCAATATTTGATAGTGAGACTTTTCAATAATTTTATATTTGCATTCTATTAGTAGACCTGAATCATATATTATAAGCAAATGGTTGGAAGTTTTAAAGTATAACTAAGATGAACAGATAAACATTGTTTTAAAAATACTTCTTATGTCCTGATGTTTTTATAGATATGAGAATTTAAAGACTGAAGTTTTGTTTTGCACTTTTTAGATAACTCATTCAGAATATTATTTGTAATCTCATTAGCACCGGCATTGAATAAATCTCCATTTCTTTTTGCACTTGTATTTGCTTATTAATTGTGAATGTTTTCGCCAAATATTTTATTAGATTTTCTTTAGGTCCTTATAGAACTTTCTGAAACTACAAAAATCTAGACACCATATTATAATTATTTGAACTAGAGTTAGTGACCTTCACGTCTTTACAATAAAAAAATGACGGCACTGCCAATTATTCTACGGAAGAGATACATCATACCATGATCTGTGAGGTGGGCTTCGCATTATGATATTGGTATATATTAAAAAATGAAATCTAGGATATGCGACGGGTAAATATACAGGTTTTAAGAGTTCTGATATACCTGTGGATAACTTTAATATTAATATCCATATTATTTCAATACCTACTCGAGAAACTTGATTCAAAGAAAGTAAAAATGAAATCCATAGAAAAGTTTAAGTATAAGGACAAAACAAAAACTCTTGGCAACTCAGCAGGAAATTTCCACTTGATTGTGTTTGAAAGAATAATAGTACTAGCGGTATAAAAGTGTCGATGATCACTCGCCTTCCGTAACCTTGAGAAATTCAAGTTCAATTAAAAATTGAAAGTGCCGCAACTGTTCGACTGTTGTTGACTGCGTTGAGTGAGTATAATTTAACTCTTCCTCCGCCTACTTAATTTCGTGAGGCGAGCGCAAATAAAAGAGCTGCTTTCTCGAATGGTATCACGTCGAAAACGATGAAGGTACTCGAATAAAGAAGTTGACGATGACAACAACGAAATCGACGAAACGAGTGTTGCTGGTTTGTGTGTTTCGGTTGTGTTGAAGAAAGCGCCGTCTCGCCATATTATTGATGTAGCGGCCGGAAAGTGGTACCAAGGATTTGATGGTACCATCACACATTGGCCATGTCTCCATGTACAATACCGATTTAGATATCTATGACAAAATATAAATTTGGAAAATATCTCTCTTTCTTTGAATTGAGATTGGATGCTCGTGGCACGCTTTCACGACGTGTAGATCATAGAATAATCATCTCCAATATTTTATTGACCGACGAACCCCGAACGGAGGAGGTATACAATTCGACTGCCTGCTTTATTTTTTTTTCGTTCGTTCGCGCGTTTAGTATATTAATCGTACTCTGATTTTGATGATTTTTGATTAATTTTTTTTATAAAAATGCGAATCCGAAATCACCTTCCCTCCGAAAACCGCCCCCGAAAGAGGTGAGGGGGGCAAATTCTCTCGAAAATCAAAAATCTGAGTTGGTATAAATAAAGATAGGACAGAAACGTTTAAATTGAACATTTTTAAGAGTTACGGTTTTCGAAATAGAGCGATGGTAAAATGGTTAAATCTAAGATACTTCTACGTATCTGCGCAGCGACGTTCTGAGATCTCTTCATAATAGTAACAAGGACAAACGAAGAATATAGGGTAATAGGATATTAGTGTGGTATAAGCGAACGTTTAATGATTTTCGTGACTAATGTGGCACTAAAAAGTGGGAATAAATATTTTTTACAAAAAATTGGACCGACGTTATTAATTGGTGCACTGAAAAATACAAAATAATATCAATTCTATTGGTGCTGGTACTTGTGAAGTTGTTGCCAAAAGTTCTCATTCTAACTGCAACTGCACAACTTCAAAAGTAATAGCACCAATAGAATTAATATTATTTTGTAGTCGGTCCAATTTCTTGTAAAAAATATTTATCACCTAAGAGCGATTCAATTTTTATATAAATATTGGTATATTTAGAGATTATAATTACATTGCTAGCTTAGAACTTTGAAAAAGATAATTTCACACTAATGTGATAAAATGATATCAGCAGAGAAACAATTATTCATTTTTCTCTGTAGAAATGGAACAATTGTTTTCTTCTGTCCAATCGATCGGAGTGGGATCTTAACGAATCAACAAAATATTTGTAAATTAAAATATAGTGTAAGAAGTGAGAAGAAATAACTCTTTCAGACATCGGATGTTACCAACCTTATTATTGGACTTGGTCTCTAAAAGGGTTGTTTCTTTCTTTAGAAAAGGCTTAATATGTAAGGAAAATATTTATAATCAAGTCTAGTTCCGTACTAGTTTATTTAATTTGTTAGTTGGTTACGATAGGTAATATCAAACGTGACAGTCGGTATCAAACTTAACTAGTAGGTATCAGACTAAACAGAACTAGGATAAGATTATGAATACCGCTGATGATATACGAGGTGGCCCAGGGGTGCGTGCAAGCTCCATAACGTAGTGTGCTAAAGTAAGATAAGCAATTAAAGTCTGTTCTTTCAATAGTAACCACCCACTGGAACATTTATAGATTTGTTACTAAATTGTCGACATAACGCACCTATGCTTATTAGGCTTGCCTGTAATAGTATTTGACTTGTGTAAATTTTTATGTCCAAAAATCTCCGTGTATAGCGCCAAAAAAGCAATTCAAGATAACTAAACCAATCATCCGATTCCTTGAACTTCTGAGTCTTTTTGAGATAATCAAATGTCAACTACTACAGGTTGAAAACAGGCAAAATATTTATGACGGTAATTCAACTTTTTCAAATGCAACACCCTCCATTTTATCATTCATCAATCATTATCTTTGCATAGTAAGTATATTTTAAGAGCTTTCTGTCTAAATAGAATTTGTGGGTGCAACATTTAGAAACATTCGAGCTTTTTGGGAAAAATGTTATTTTCAACTAGGCCGTGAGTGCTCAATTAGTTTTCCATCATGTTTCACACAAGCTGCTATTTTTCAACTAAATAGACTTCGAACTCATTGTTCCTTCAATTAAACGGAGGCCTTTCGTAATTCTGTTTTTCACATCATCTTCAGTCGTAGAACTTAGAAAATCATTTCCTCCACATATCGCCAAAGAAGAAAATCTATAGGCGTAAGACCTGGGGATTGCGCAGGACAATGTATAGTAGCTACTGCGTATATGCCCTTCCAACAATCATGATGTAAGAACCTACGGCTATGCATTGTATTTTAATCACATAGTCTTTCTGTTACTCAGATCTATTTTTTACAGAACTTGGGAAGATGTTCGTCACCATTCAGCACATTGTCGAAAAAGCGAGGATATTTAATTGCATAATAATTGTATCTGTTGACCCGTTGTTCTTAAATGTTGCCGAATCAGAGGACATAATTAAATTATTTGAATACAAAACGTAACTTTACTACCTTATTACAACTAATAGGTGCAGATGATAAGTGTGGAACTGTCTGAAAGACTTGTTGAAATATACACTTTCGCAGTATTTTCCTATGAATTTTTTAGTGTAGTATCAGTTGCAACTCATTTTAATTTTTCACATTATTTTACTTTTGAAATATAACACATTAGAAGTGAGATCAGACTAATCTCCATAATTTTGGAATAAAGACGCCTGTGGAGTACTTGCTTGTGCATATTTTGATTGGTAGGTTTTGTTTGCTAATAAAGAAATGCTGCTCTCTTTGCCAATGCAGTAAGTCATTTTGTAAAATTGCACGAGGGGGCTACTCGATTCTTTTTCTGAAATATACCTACTATCAACTATTCTTATTTTGCAAAAGAATGTCATAGTATAAATATCAAATATATAGCTTGGTCAAGAAAAAGTTATGGATCTTGTACTTACCACTGGGTAACCCTGTATGTGACTTGTGTTTATGAAAGCATTCAGGCATCACCAATCGACGAAAATCTTATAATAGAAAACCATGTAAGCTCGGGGATATTTTTTGTTTATTAACAATGCTATCCTTTATTCAAGTATGTACTTAGCTTGCTTCGCAATCTTGTTGCTACCTGTCCTACTTGCTTATTCATACAGGAGTTTTTACATTTTTTCAAATGATTCCTTGAATTTATGTTCTAATGAGTTCATATTCACATAAAGTTTGATAACTAAAGTTCTCAAGTTCTTTGAAATAAAGTGTAAATCGGCACTACTACCTAGACGAGTTCTAGATTCACAATAATAATTGGAAATTCATCACAATGTAAATTAACATCTACACCATACATAGATAATTGAAACTTGAATTTAAAAATTGTGCACTCACAGTTCTCCTTTTATAAGCTTCAGCAAAATTCACCACTCAAATATAACTAAGTATATTTCTTCATTCATTAATCTTTCTTCGACCTCCAATGTTACCAGTGAATATATAGAATAGACGTTTCAATATTCCATAAGTCTAATAGATTATAACATTTCTAACAGAAAAACCTCTATTGTTTCTAGTTTCTACATGTTTTGTATGGAATAGGTATTGCATTACATCTTTATTAGATGAAAGCGATAAAACGGTGTATAGGTATATATGTGAGAATGAGAAATTGAAAGTTCTGTCAAAAGATCAGCGAATTAACAGATCGTGAGAATGAATTTGGAAAACAATACCGAGTCGACTTTTGTTTGTTTCCGGTCACAGAAAACAGAACTAGGTTAACTGCTTTGAGCATTCAACATTTTTTGAGGCTGTTATCGTATTATTGTCGGATGTTTTCTAGAAAATCGCGAAATTATCATTGTTAAAGCGTGTTGTTCACTGAGGATGATTATGTTTATATATCAGCATTTACTTCGATATTCAGTGAAGGTCGATAATTTAAGTCATTTAATTATTGAAATATTTGAAAAACTTCAACTAGGTACAGTTTGTACGTTTTAAATGGTAACATTATAATTTATTTGATAAAATACAATAATTTACACAACTATTAAAATAATATCGGATCTACTTAAAAATATTCCCAACATGTCATCTCTATAAAGCTAGGGATAAATCAATTTTAGGGATAAAACTCTGTAAAACAGTAATGATTTATTTAAAATCCTTACTTATTTTTACTTGCAGACTGATTTATATATACCAAAATATCTTGAGATTGTGATGTATATGTTCAATTCTTTTTTGTTACATTACTTTATATTAATCAGAGTTTCAATTTCATCTATATTTCTAGAATATGTAGGTATTCTCCACCACCATTTTGAAACCATCATTCGTGCTGTCAAACTGTCAACAGACAGCCGATTGAAAAAAAGAACAGCTCTTCAATTGGCTATATTTTGATAATTTTCATTTGCAGGTTAAGGAAAGAGGCGGCTATAATGATGGACGAGAATACTCTTATATTCTAGGGCTTTACGTTATCCTTCTAGATGGAATATTACTATCATTCACGATAAGTATTTCTCAAGAATCGAGTTCGGTTCTGGTTATTAACGGAGTGATACCTTATCTTATCAGTGCATCGAATTTTTATAAATTGTAGTGGAAATATCGTTCCAGAAATTGTGAGATTTTACATACCTTTGCTGCCTCTAACAGTTAACTTGTATGGTTAATATAATTTGAATAATCAAGATCTGAAGATAATCAAGGTAAATGTAAATATAAACAATAACATGGAACATGAATTCGCGAGTTAAATTTATGAAATCACTGATTGACTTTCTAAAAAGTATTATATTTCATAATAAGTGTTGGTACAAAGTATGCAAGTAAAAATATAACTGAAATGAATTTACAATTTGTTAAGCTTTTATAGTTATTATATGCTGAGTAAGGGTTTTGTTGACCTTGGGACTCATTATGGTGGATGTTGCTAAATTTGGGCTACATAACTCCTCCCCTCTTAGTCAATGGCACGTCCTCGTGGCTTGGGTTGCAAGAATGATGGTGGTAGATTGATTTCTTCCAATGGGACTTCTGTTGGTGTTATGATGCTGGATTTCTTCCTGATTATGTTTATAATCTTTTGTCTAAATATATAGCATAAGACAGAAATTATAATTATTGATAACATAATAGAGATGGCGAGATGTCCATGGTGGAACTCGATTGGTAATAATTCTGGTTCTTGGTATACTGGAATTATTTTCGAAGGGTCTTCCAGATGAAAAGGTTTTATATTGACTTTATGAGGTACTCTCAATGGTTCTTGAAGGTTGGGCCACTCTTGAGCGAATGATCGATTGGAACCGGTCCAAGTATGTTTTTGGAATGAATAGATGCAGTCACTTTTTCCAAGAATTACATTACATTTCTTTGCCTTTATACTTTTGAATGTTTTTAAACAGTCTTCATTAATATCCTCAGGGTATTTAGAACAAATTATAGTGTTCCCATTTGTTAATTGAGTGAATAAAGAAAAGTTGTTGTTGACTCTGGCATAATTGCATTTTGATAGATCTTCAAAGCCGCAGGAATCTTCATGTGGTAGTTTTTGGCAGTACCAAAACGAGAAGGTTTTTGTACATTCTTCGTTAGTCCATTTGGTTGAACCTTTTGAATTCAGTGCCTAGGTGTAGGGTGGCAAGAGAATATTATTTTCACTGCTTGGGATAGGAATGACTTTGGAAAGATGGTATAATTCGTCGGCTAATATAGGCACTTTTAGTGTACAATATAATGTTTTGGATGTGAACATAAGACTAACTTCAGTTATTTCTAACAAAGTTGGAATATCTGGAGCAATTTCCGTATGTGAATGAACTTTATGTAAATAATTGAAGATTTCTTGGAGCTCTTGTTGTTTGATTAATTCAGCGTTTAATATTTTCTTATTACTAAATGAAACTGTTCTCAATAATGTTTGGATATAGTTTCTAAGATTTCTGATTTGTTCTAATTGTATATGAATGATAATTTCTGTGTTAATTTTATCATTTAAGTTAACCACTTCTCTATAGACATCTTCTGCATTAGATTGTATTTTTTGTAAATCGGATTGCCATCTTTGAGTAATTTGTCCAGCTATTGTATGAAATTTTCTGATTTCGGTCATTAATTTCTTTTCATTTGAATCAATCTTGTTGAAATTATTTTCAATTTCTGTTAAATCGGTTTGATCTAGATTTCCAGAAATATATCTGACTATTGCTCCCAAACCATTGATTAAAGCTCTCTTATTAATTTTATCTGGATGAGTATAAATTCTTAACTTATTGATATCTTCCAACAGTAGATCGATATCTCTCTTGTAGATACTTGCTAATGTTAAATGATTTATTTTATTATTAATATGAACTTGATTGATAGATAATTTGGAATATGAGTTTTCAATATCTTCAATCCTAATCGTGAAATATATCTTATGGTAGTTTGTCTTATATTTAGTTAAGCCTAGGTTATCTAGTATGTATCCAGGAGATTTAATTTTCTTCAACTGGAGTGTCTGGCTGAAGGTCATCATTGTCAACCTGAAAAGATTTTGTATTTTTGATCATATGTTTGCCGATTTTCTTTCCTTTCTTTGAAACTAATTTTAAACTGTCACATTTACTTGGATCAAGGAAGGTTTTTCTATATTTGGGTTTGATTTTATTTCTGGGTTCCATATTGACATAGACAATATCTGTTTTGGGAATTTCATCATTACGATTTGAATTAGTTTTTTCTAATTGATTGGTTCTCTTATCAATTTGTTTCTGATAGAGATCGTTAAAGAACGGAATAATTTCCTGTTTTCTGTGTTGGTTATAATCTTGGAAAATTTGTTTATTAGGATCGATTTCATGGAGATTGAGATTTTTGTAAGGTCCGTAAAGAAGAGAAAATGGGGTGAAATTTGTCACAGAGTGAACACTTTGATTGTATATAATTAGAGCTGTTGTAACCAATTCTGTCGTACTCTCTTTAGATTTTTGTCGGAGTATTCTAAGTTTTTCAATAAGGGTTGAATGAGCTCTCTCTATTGGTGAGTTACCAGTATGCGATTGGGGTGTTGTATAATGTATGTTAATTTGAAACATTGACATGAATTCTTTGAATGTATCACTTGAGAATTCTTTTGCGTTATCGCAAGTTACTTGAGAAGGAAAATTATGATGTGAGAAGTAATGACGTAATTTATTTAAGATAGTGATTGAATTCGTATCAGAGAGTTCGTAGGCTTGCAGATATCTAGTAAATAACTCCAGGATGGTTAAGTATCTTTTATTTTCTATATAAAATATATCCATATGCAAAATTTCAAATGGTTTTTTGGCAATTAAGGGGCCTGAAAAGGGGAATCTTCTAGGGTTTCTATCATATTTTGAAGTTAGACATAATTCACATTTATTAATGTGATTAGTGACTAATGTTTGCATTTTCGGGAAGTAATAAATTGATTGGAGATGTTTTACGGTTTCCGTTATTCCATTATGCGTTTCTGAATGGTAATCTGATATGATTCTAATTTGTTCATCTTTTGATAGAATGTCTTTAAGAAAAGTATTGACTTTGATTATTTTAACATTCGGTTCAAATATTTCAGAACATTTTCGAGAGGCTAAATTAATTAATGAATCATCGGTTGAAAATATATGATATGTTTTGGTGGGGTCTATTATCTCATGGAGCATATTTCTTAGAATATTATCATCTGTACCTTTTCTGATTCTGAGGCAATATCGATTTTTACCAAAGGGCTTGGTGTACTCGATATCATTCTTATCACTGTATATTAATATTATTTGATAATGTGTGACATTTAGAGATAGTTCAGAAATAGGGAAACTGAACACAGGATTTTCTCGAGCAGTATGCCTAGTTTCGCCGGTATGGTTACTTTCATTATCTGATGGGAATGGATCTGTATCGAGAATATTGTCTGCTTCACTAAATGTGATAGACAAGGTGGATTCCGAATCAACTCTAGGGAGTATTGATAATAAATCTAAATCTCTGTCGAAGTCTTTATTTAAATCTTCCTTAAGTATTTCTAAATTTTTCTTAGCTGTTGCTTTTGGGGGTACAACTACTATGTCACTGATGATATTTATTTTGGGTTGTTTCTTAGCCGGTTTAACTGGGGTTTTTCTTTGACGTCTATTGAGAATTACTTCATCTATTGCATTGATCTCGATTCTAGATAGTGCATCGGCAACGTAATTTTCCTTGCCTTTCTTATATCTAATTTCGAAATTGAATTCTTCTAATTTTAATTTCCATCTTATTAATCTTTGATTTGGCTCTTTAAGTGAATGAAGCCAAACAAGGGGTTTATGATCAGTTTCGATTAGAAATTTTCTGCCAAATAAATAGGGTCTAAAATGTTTGCAACTATCTATAATTGATAACAATTCTTTTTCAACTGTTCCTTAATTCTTTTCAGCTGAATTTAAAGTTCTTGAGTAAAATGCGATAGGATGTGAATTTTGTGAAAGAACACTACCTATTGCGATGTTGGAGGCATCAGTAGTTAGAGTAAAAGATTTACTGAAGTCGGGATAAGTTAAGACAGGGGCATTGCAAATCAGTTGTTTGCATTTTTCAAATGCGTCTAGATATTCTGGATCTTGCAAATTTATAGTTGAACCCTTTTTTAGATATTTATTAATAGGATGTGCAATTTTAGCGAATTTTTTTATAAATTTTCGGTAATAGGATAACATGCCGAGAAATGATTTAATTTGTTTTTCATTCTTTGGTAATGGAAATGCTTTGATAGCTTTAAGTTTGTCAGGGTTCGGTTTAATGCCGTCAGGTGTTATAATATACCCTAAGAATGCTACTTCTTTTCTTAGAAATTCAGACTTATCAAGTTGTATTTTTAGATTATATTTCTCGAGTTCAACAAAGATTTGTTTGAGATGTAGAATGTGATCTTGTAGGGATTTCGAGAATATAACAATGTCATCCATATAAACAAAGCATGTTTTATAGAGATAAGGACGCAGTACAGTATCCATTACTCGCTGGAATGTTGCAGGTGCATTTTTTAAACCTAATGGCATACGTGTATATTCATAATGTCCATTATCAACAGTGAATGCTGTTTTTTCTGCTGAATCGGGATGAATTTCGATTTGATGAAAACCTTGAGCGAGATCTAATGTCGAGAAATAAACGCATCTACCAAGGTTGTCAAGAATTTCATCAATGCGTGGAAGTGGATATTTATCTTCAATGGTTTTATCATTTAATTTTCGATAATCAATAACCATTCGAAATTTCTTTTTCCCGCTAGCGTCCATCTTTTTTGGAACAATCCAAACTGGAAAACTATATGGTGAAATGTTAGGTTTGATGATTTTGTTATCTAACAGCTTTTTAATTTGATTCTGAATTTCCTCTTTAAGATGATAGGGATATCTATAGGATTTTTGATAAATTGGATCTTCGTCTACTGTACGAATATGATGTTTAACTGCGTGGGTGAATGTTAAGTCGGAATTTTCATTATAGAAAACATTTTTATAATTCTTGCACAATGAAACAATAGCATCTTTTTCTTCCGGGTTCAAGTGATCTGTTCGAATAAGTTTTCGAATGTTGATGTAGTTATTAAAGTCAACTTCAGGATTAGATTGATGAAATTTTGATAACGGTTGGACTTGTATAGGTTCATGGAAATTTATTGAAAGATTTTGGATGGATAAATTTTGTTCAATCGGAACTTGACAAAATCCATCTGAGGCTGTAGTTATACATTCGGGTATGATGATATTATTTAAAGAAATTTCGGGTACTAATACGGGACCTTTATCTATTGAGACAGGTACTTTTAAAATAGGTTTATGTAAAGCTTCAGTGTATGGAACAAATAAACTTGGATTTAATTCAATGAAAAATGGTATCTTAATATTTCCTACTTTTAGAATATGTTTCTCATAATCTATTAGTGCTCTCAATATTTCAAAATCCTGACTTCAGGTTCAGGGTTGATTATTGAATTGCTGGCACCAGGGTCTAATAATACTTTTAAATCTAAACTAGGAATATAAATAAATGGTAACTTAGGTGAAGAATTTATATTGTTTATGTCAATTCCGAGGCTTTTAATTAAAAATTTTCAGATTGATCATTTATGTATTGATAATTTGGATCATTTTCAGGAATATCATTCTGAAAATTATCGTTGTCGTAATTATGGGTTTCATATTGATCTTGAGTATCATTTTCCACGTTAAACAATTCTTCTACTGCAACTCTAGGAGGTCCAGTAGATTTAAAGTAATTATTGGGTGGTAAATAATTTTGGGTTTGTCTATTCTGATTTCCTCTGAATGTATGTGCGGTAGTAGTGCTCATAGGCGTTGGTTTGAAGGCTTGTTTTTGGAAATTGTTCTGGAAATTTTGTTTTTGATGCATTGGTCTTTGCATATTTGTATTCGGAAATCTTTGATTATTTTGGGGTTTAAATGAATGATTTTGGAAATGTTGCCTGAAGGCTGGATTTGGCAATATTTGTGGTCTTATTGGATGTTGCTTTACTGGATAATTATTCGTAATTTGTGGTTTCGGTGGATTATTAGATTTTGAGGATTTCTGTGCTCGTAGAAAATTGGCAAATTCTATTTGAGGTTTTTCATTATCTAGTTTCTTGCATTCATACAATGCTTGTTCAAGAGAAGGAATGGTGATATGCAAAAGATGATCTCTATATGGATTTAAGAGGCCAGCTAAAGCTTGTTCTGTATACATAGCTTCTTTAGATCCACGTACGTTCTCGTCAGCAGTATTAATGGCTAAATGTTCTTTGAGAACTTGTAGCTTATTTATAACTTCATCATAAAAGTCAGAAAATGTTTGTGGATGGATTTGGATAGATGTATTTAAATCGAGAGATAGCAATTCTTCTGATCTTGGATCTCCGAATCGTTCGGTTAGTGCCTTTTTAAGATCAGCCCAGGTGTTATAAGATCTATTAACTATTATATCCCTAGCAGGACCAGATAATTTAGATTTTACCTGTTCTAATAATAGAGAGTTAAATAATTCGTTAGTTCCTGAGGCTAAAAGTAACAGATATTTTTCAGATTGTCTAATAAAATAGGCTAAATCTTTCGATCCGCCTGAATAATTTGGCAGAATGTTACTAGCCATGGAGACCTCGAGTTGGGTTATTGGTGGAGCCTGTGGTTGAGCCATTTCGCTTATAGCTAGATTTTTTGATTTGTTAGCAATAGGAGATCTAGATCGGTTTCTCATAAACATTAATAGAAATTAAGTACCGTATCAAGTTTCTACTACTGTAATCTTTGCAGAAAATGTTTTCTAGTTTATTTCTTTATAATTTTATATTAAACACTTGAAGTTTGTCTTATTTAAATTAATATACACTTAAGGAATAAAACTGGTCTAAAAATTTTTGAAAATTATTAGCCAACAAATTACTTAAAGGAAAGAGGACTTACAGAAGGATGCACTGAAGGATCATCTTTGAGCTTCTTCTCCCTTGTCTCGTGGTTCGGCAGAAGGAATACGAGCCTTGTTGACGACCTGGTTGATCTCTGAAGGATCTAACGGTGTGTAGGCCGGAGTTATGTCTTCTTTACACTTTTGCACCACTTTTGAAAGTCTTTTTGCGATTTCTATTTTGATAAGAGTTCGGTATTCCGTCTCAATTTCTTAATAGAAAAGAGTAATCGTTCGCCACACAGAAGGTACTACACGAATTACTCGACGAAATCCTGTTCGCAGCGCCAGTTAAATTTATGAAATCACTGATTGACTTTTTAAAAAGTATTTTATTTCACAATAAGTGTTGGTACAAAGTATGCAAGTAAAAATATAACTGAAATTATAGTTATTATATGCTGAGTAAGGGTTTTGTTGACCTTGGGACTCATTATGGTGGATGTTGCTAAATTTGGGCTACATAACTCGCGCAAAACACCGTGTCCGCTTGATAAAATGGACAGGGTCGGAGCGAGAGATTTTAATACTGCTACACAAATAAACTCAACCACTCTCAAGACTGCTGACTACAGCAGTTCTCAAAATAACAACTTACTTGAGAAACCAATGTTAACCAAGAGCTACTCCGCAGTTGCCGCTAAGCAAAACTTCCCAAAAAAAGAACAAGCAATAATTTTCAATGCAATAGAAAATACCCGTCTCCAAGATTATCTCATACCACTAGGAACTATTATACAAACCAAAAATATAATATTCACTTCAAGACTATCCAACCAAAGAATTTGTATGTACTTGGCAAGCAAAGAAATTGTTGATGAATTCATTAAGAAAAATGGAACTATTGAAGTCAACGGACAACTACTCAAAGCTAGACGTCTTATCGCACCAACCGAACGAGTTGTTCTGCCAAATGTATGTCCAACAATTCCACATGATATCTTGATAACAGAGCTTGAAAAACTCGGTCTTAAGCTTGTATCTCCAATAACTTTCCTGAAGATAAATGCTACATCTCCAGAATATAGCCATATTCTCAGTTTCAGAAGACAGGTATACCTACATCAGCTCACTAAACAGCATTACTCTTCCTGAATCTATCGTGCTTGAATTCGAGGATACGGCCTACATAATCTTTATTTCACAAGATAATATATCATGTTATAAATGTAAAAAATCTGGATAAAGCAGCGCAATGTTCTGAGTCCAATTCAACCATCGATGATTCTATGGAAGTTACGAGGCCTGAAACAACCGATGAGCCACTATTTCAAACACCTGAGAGGCAACATCTAATAACTCAAAGATCTCCTACATGTTCTCAAGTCAAACGGAGTGCTAAAGAAATTTTGACGCCCGAAGAAGAAATTCCAACAGAAAATATTACTCTCATCAAGCCGGTGACTACTGAAATAGTTAAAAAGTTCAAAGCAAATGCAAAATCCAATAAAGACTTATTAGAACCGGCAAAATTTTTCATCGACAACATGACTCCTGCACCAATTTTAAACTATGATCAAATCATAAGCCTTTTTGAAAATATTCAAGGTGATCCCATTAGTGTGGTAAAGGATTATACAACTGACTTCTCTTCACTTAAAGATCTGGTAACTATCATCTACCCTAAACTTACTGATCGTGCAATAAAGACAAGACTGACAAAACTTAAACGAAAACTTCTTAATGAAATGGGCTGTGAAAGTACTGGAGGAGAGAGTGATTCGTCGACCGATCAACATTAAAAAAATAATAATAATTAACATTCAACTTCAAATCTATAATTCAATGGAATATCAACGGATATTTCCGCCTATGCCTCAAATTCTCAACTCGGAGCTAAGCCCAGATATTCTTTGCTTACAAGAAACTCACTTCAATGTAAATAGCATTTGTTCATTAAACAGCTTCAACTACTTTCGAAAGGATCGTCTGAATATAACCAAATCATCTGGAGGTATTGCAATACTCGTCAAAAAACACATCGAAGCAAAACCATAACCACACAACTGGAGGCTATTGCTATAAAAATCATTCATAATAAAACTTTTAATATTTGTAATATTTACTTACCACCCAATAAACAAATAGATGGAAACGACCTAAAAAGCCTAATAGATCAAATACCAACACCACGACTTATCTTAGGAGATTTCAACGGCCACAACGCAATCTGGGGATCGAATCACACTAATGTTAGAGGATAAATCATCGCTAATTTCATTCAAGACTATCAGCTATGTGTTATGAATAATGGAAATAACACCAGATTTAATTCAGCTACAGGTGACTCATCGGCCATTGACCTAACACTATGTGATCCCTCTATGACTACATCCTCATGGCAGGTACTCCCTTATTTATATGGTAGTGATCATCACCCCATCGAGATCACAAACATAAATCCCCAAGGACCTTTGTATCCTATTCCTTCGAAATGGAAAGTGAAATCTGCCAATTGACAGCGATACATGAAAGAAGTAGATTGAATAGAAATTGCTGTTCGTGATGGAACAGAAATCACATTAAAAGATCTCTCAAACATAATCACAGAAAGTGCACAAATATCGATCGGAAAGACTAAGCTGATAAAGAACCACAAACCTGTACCGTGGTGGAATGACGCCTGTAATGAGGCTATCCATGCTAGCAAATCAGCACTTGTAAAATACAAAAGGCACAAAACAACAGAAAATCCCATTGAATTCAAAAAGCTGAAAGCTAAAGCAAGTGTTATAATACACGAAGCCAAGAAAAACTCATGGAAACATTACATTGCTAGCATTAACTCCTCCACTCCCATGACGGAAGTTTGGAACAGAGTAAAAAAAATATCAGGCACCCAGACATCCTCTCTTATTTCAACTCTTAAAGACGGAAATCAATTGATTTCCTCAAGCTATGATATAGCTGAATTGATGGCCCAAGCCTATGAAAAACATTCAGACGATTCAAATCTTGATACAAAATTTCTGGAACATAATACAACATCCAAATCTAACATGATCGACACGGCTACAGCGAACAATGACCCAGTTAACCTCCCAATAACGAGAGACGAACTTGATGAGGCCCTCCTCGATCTGAGAAACACAGCATCAGGTCCCGATGACATTCCAGTTGATTTTATTAAGAACCTACATGAAACAGCAATAATCCATCTCTGAAAATATTCAATAGTATTTGGTTGACTCAAACATTCCCGGAAGAATGGAACGAATCAATAATTATTCCTGTCCTCAAACCTAATAAGTCGCGTCTAGATCCTGAATCCTACAGACATCCCACTGACATGCGCGTTCAGCAAATTGTTCGAAAAAATTGTCAACAAACGATTACAATGGACATTAGAAAGCAGAAACTTGATAATTCCAGAACAAAATGGATTTAGACCTCACAGATCAGTTTTGGAAAACTTAGTAGACCTAGAAAGCGATGTTCATGAGGCGTTATCTACAAAGCAGAAATGCTATGCCATATTCTTTGACCTTAAAAGAGCCTTCGATTCAGCCAGTAGAAACCATATACTAGGACAACTGGAAAAAAATAATATAAGAGGCAACTGTTTATCATTTATACGGAATTTTCTGAACAATAGAACATTCCAGGTCAGAGTCTATGGTATCTTATCAAGCAAACACCCTCAAAAAAACGGTACACCACAAGGATCTGTGCTTAGTCCAACCCATTTCTAATTGCCATCAATTCTATCCTAAAAAGGCTTGAAGAAACCACTGAAAGCAAGATTATATGCTGACGACCTCGTAGTTTTCGTAAAAGGAAAAAATCTAGACACTATGGAAGTAATGCTTCAAAAGTTTCTCGACACTCTGGAACATTGGTCACACGAAACAGGTTTCATTTTTTCTGTGACAAAAACTCACAGTATTATATTTAGTTCAAATGACATCAATACTCAAACGAAGTTGCAGTTATACCAACAAGACATTGAACTTAGATCTTCTGTTAGATTTCTGGGAATGACTCTCGATAGAAGACACATTTCCGGTCTGCTGCTGGCATGTAATAAGAGATTGAATCTGCTTAAAAACACTTGTCGTCAAAAAATGGGGAGCTGATCAGCGGACGCTTCTTCTTCTCTATAGGACATTATTCCGATGAAAATAGATTTTGGATGTATTATTTAAGCTTCGGCTAGTAAATCGAAGCTAAGACCTATCAATACAGTTCAGAACAATGCTCTCAGAATAATATTAGGAGCCTATAGAACAACCACAATTCAGAGTTTACATAGCGAAGCTGGCGAACCACCTCTTAACCTAAGAAGACAATTTCTTAGTCTTTCTAACGCTGCTTCAACCGCTGCAAATAGGACCACTTCAAAAATAAACCGCAATCCAAGGTACCATTTTATGCACGTATTCGAAAGTTCACAACAGATTTGAATATTACATTCCCAAACATCCTTTCCGATGACATCAAGCACCCACCACCATGGACTATTAGCATTCCAAAATGCAATGACACCCTCACTCAGTATAACAAATCCAACACCAATATAGAAATCATCAAAAACTCACTACTGGAAATTCTTTCCAACGATTATTCAGACAGAATTTTCACTGATACCTCCAAATCCTCAGAAGGAACGAGATGTGCAGTACTTAGTTATAGGTCAAACTGTTGAAAAATATGAACTCTCACCCCTCAGTATCATCCACACAACTGAACTATATGCAATATACCGAGCATTAGTATACTTGAACAACTACAACTATGAGAAATCAGTCATTCTAACGGATTCATTAAGTTCTATTTTATCACTGCAGAGACTAAGTATATCCAAAACATCCTATTGAAAAATTAATTAAAGCCAAACTCATCTGCCTCGAAATTTTTTTTTAAATTGTCCACTTCATCTGGATACCATCACACATTGGAATTCATGGTAATGAAGAAGCTGATCGAAACGCGAGAAATGCCGAGACTTGTGGTAGAATTAGTGAGTTTTCGGAGTACGTAGCCTCCGATTTGAAAGACTGGTTTAAGAACAAATTATCGACAAAATGGCATACTGAATGGTGCAACTCAAGATCCAAACTGCGTGAAGTGAAATTACCAAAAGGCCGCCATTCTCAAGTAATTCTGACAAGACTTCGACTTGGCCACACCAGAATAACCCATGAATATCTGCTGAAACGAACCGAAGCTCCCAGATGTGATGTCTGTGATATGACTCTAACAGTGAAACATTTTCTCATTGATTGTAAAAAATATACATTATCTAGAAATAAGTATAACTTGCCACAAGACCTTAAGACATTATTAGGAGAAACATGTAATCTACATAATCTTAAAAATTACTTGAAGGATATAGACTTATATCATGAGATATAAAATCGTTAAATTTTGATGTACTCAAGAATCATATATCTAATCGTGGAAAGGGACTCACACTGTTACCCTGAATTGTTATGTTATGTCCTCAGTCCTTGATTTGCTCTCATTACCAAACCCATTAGCCAATGGTCTGTCAATATAAGAGACAACATTAGTTGGCGTGTGTCTAAAGCTCTTAAGGACAATTGATGGTTAAAGCAGTCTTGAGATCGAGAGCGATTGAATTTTAGCCGGCAACTGGATCTCTCATGAGAGTCGAAACTGCAACATTTATAGCTCTTTCCAAATGAAGTAGATGGTTTTAGATAAACTGATGATGATATCAGCGATCTCACGAGTAACATATCTCGAACTCAGTTTGATACGAATTGTGCGAGTATTACATAATTAATTCTATTTGCTTCAGTAATATTCCAGTACCTATAAATAGACTTGACATTCTTGACTCTTGACATGCTCACTTTTGCTTACTGACTCATCATCCTTTTTTTTAACTGCCTTTCTCACATACCCCAAAACCCAAACAATCGACCAACCAATCCTAACATTGTACGTAATGACCTCCCCAGCTGGACAGCAGATGAACTCCTGCTTGCCAGGTGCTACGTGCGAGTTTTTCCTGACCTGCTGGCTCGCAGGTGGTCTGGTAGACACTCCGTGCGGCGGCATCTTGAAGACGTGCTGCTACAGGGGCGTGGCCAAGACGGGCTACAGCGGCGGCCCAGCCATTGGCACCATTGAGGCACCACCTGAAACCTCCAAAAGCAGCAAAAGCACGGGCAGCAGCACCTTGGGACTATTCGATGCTGTTAGTAAGTTGGACAGAGTTGACCCTAATTGGCCTCAGATCAAGAAGATTAGTAACTCATATCTTGAATATGGGTTGCTAATATCTCTAAACAGAAAATGCATGATCAATAATCAGTCATTGTATAACTATGTTCTACAGAAACACACAATGCTCTATTTGATGACGATATACTGAATTCAGCTCCGTTGGAGAAAACAGTTTGAGCATTTACAAATTTGAAAACTGCCGATTGGTATTGGTAGATAAATTACTTACATTGAAGAAATATTGTTGCAAATGGAAATTTTATTTTCAAATTATAATGAAAAAGTCATCACGCCTAGGACTTCCAGTTATTGAATCTTTTTTGGCAATGCACGAATTTTACAAGTTGTGGGATGTTAAATAATGGTATCAAAACTATTCGACTAACACAAAATAAATATGAAGCAAATTTCCACCGTTTTTATACATTATTTGCGGAAAATCTGGTCATTTGTTCTAAAATGCATATTTGTTTTGAGACATTTTTTTCAGCTTTTCTTGATCTGAGGCAAGTGGTTTGATGTACCTAAACATTCATGGTGACAGAAGCATTAACCAAAATAACTCTATTGACATGTGACTAACACATACTAACAATAATAATTGATATTTCAAGCCTTTTTTACATTTTTGCCATAAACAACCATATTTTTAAGTGATAGACTCTGTTACCTACTACACTGGACTCGACAAGTAACAGAAAAAAAAGTATTATTCTTCATTGAAAATGAATTAGGAGAATATAAATCTTAATGCCATTCAATACGGGTTGAATTAGAATTGACTGAAAATCAGTTAAGACAAGTATTTATACTCCAAAAATAAAATCAGAATTATTAAGAATGTTCTGTCATGGCAAGATATTATTCCTAGTATTTTTTGACAAGAGAAATACCTTTTTGGCTGTGAAATTCATTGCACTAGTGCAAATGAGTTTTCGATAACATCAGATAGTATAAAGATCATAAAAGCTATGATTAATAAATATTGAAAAGTATTGATTTCTTTATATTTTGCATAAAGTAGGCACAAAGAAGAACAAATTTTTCATCAACATTTCTTGATCATAACGTTTTCTCAAAAATTTACCTCTGCAGCGAGATTCAGCAACATTCAAGTCTTAAAATTGCCATATTCAAGATTTTTTGATGAATTATAGATAAGAATAAGTTACATTGCGCACTTGTGCACATTGCGAATATTCTGAAGTTCAGTTGGATCTATTTTTTAAGCACAACGGTAAATTTGAAGGCCCAGAAATTTCGAGGTACTGCGAGTAGATATCTATTCATCACTTCAACCCAAATATACTTTATCAGCTTCAGCAATACTGATTTTTATGCTTTGCATAAAATTTTTAGGCGTTGGCGGTTGCCCATGCTATCCGTGCGTATGTATATCTTCCACTGGGTATATTCAATATTAATGAAAAGAAAAGACTGTTGCTACATAATGTCGAGTGAAAGTAATCTTCTGGCACTTCTCCGCTACTGTACATTATTCTTAATAAATTATTATCAATTCCGTGATTGGCCATCGTGCTCAGAGCGATACCCAATCATCTGGCAAACTGACCTTGCCCAACACTTAATTTTGAATAGAAACTTTCTTGGGCAACCTTCACCTTTCACCTAAATTAAACGAGAAGTAATTTACTCCAATATATATATATATATATATATATATATCCACTCAGAGATTTGAGATTTCTTCAATTTCTTCCATTGGCGTAGCAACGAATGAATTGTTTGGTTTTTGAATAAAGAATCTTACTATTTCTTCTAATTATTCCAAATTCTATCGGTGGTAGTTTCATCCAATATAAAAAAATATATGCACATCAAGAATCTACGACGATAAACAAATTTCAAGATTCTAATTCTATAATTAAAAAACTGATGGAAGGTCCCTTAACACAACTCTCAAATTTCAATATAATATTCTTCTTAATTTGTTGTTAATTGGACTGAAATTGTTCTGACACAAAAACTGTCATTCAATATGGAAATATCGCCCTGCAGTTAAAACGGCAGTGTCAGAAAGCTGCCTCAAAATTCCCTTCCCCTGATCCGCAGCGAGCTGATAGCCTGATAAGCCACATATTTACTTCAATAGAGACAACTCTTCAGTCCGATAAAAGATATTTGTCACACCATAACGATTTTTGAATGAGTTATAATCCAAGAGTTACCGGTATGGAAAACTTTTGTTTGAGATACCCTGATGGCGCCACTATTGAACACGGTCGGCTCTACCCCCATATGTCGCCACTTCCGGTTTTTTTAATTAATCATTTACATCAATATGAAGATTTTTGTGAACTGAATACGCGTATAGCGGAAAGTCAGGTACAATTATTAATCCGAACGAATTTAATTATTGACGTGAAATAATCTGCTAACTCGTTACTTTGGTGGCCTGTTAAACATTTTTGTATTAAGAACGTCTTTGAATGTTATGAAATGAAAATATATCACTACTGTTATATCGATGGATAGATCTGATCAATAGTTGGCAATAAAATACATATTCTCCGGATTGATTAAGGATTTTCTCTGATCAGCAAATTATAAAATTTCCATTGTTCCTCACACTATTTGATATGGATATTGAAGCAAACTCTAAAGTCACACTATTCATTATCATTCTCTTTGATAAAACTAAGCTGCGGTCGTGCATGTTTCTCTTATCATGAGCTTATTTCAATCATCAAATAGTAGCAATAATTTATGTACATAATCATACTTTCTTTAAACGTTTCACGGAATAACTTGCATTATTTCATGCTACACTGGGCACTACAAAAGAAGAAATGTGATATATATATTTTTAGTGCCTTCATAGATATATGTTGAAGTTGCAATTACCTGTACGCAAACGTTCTCTTCGTTTGATATACAGACTTCAAATACGCATATATGCATGCAAAAAGTAAAAGTGGTCGTTGTTTTTGTTGTTAACATGCCAATCACGGGAAGGTGAAGGTGAAAATTAATTAGTAACGAGTCATTAAGATCGACACACACACGCATTGTTCAATATTTTTGTTCTTTGGAATGATAATTATAGAATTGCACAATTGGTTTGCAGTCATATTGTGCTTCATAGAAATGAAATGAGAACTGGAGCACTTTCAAACAAAAAGATAATAGATGTTGTCTATAAACTAACTAGCTTAAGGCTCGACAACATTGAGCGACATCACTAGCTGCGTATTGGCAAGTTTAGAAGCCAGAAAGTCAGCTGTTGCGAAAATAATGATGACACACAACTCCCTACTAGTTTAGTAGCCATCTAGCTAGCGAAGTTTTTAGATACGTTGTTTTGACAAGCTTAGAATACGTTATTGTGTTTGTTAAATGGAAAATCTATAAAATGGCGGAATTTTTTAATATCTACCATAAGCACCTTTTGATAGTGAATACAATTAAAGACAAAAACCTATTTACTAGCAACTATGATAATATATGGCTTAGTTTACAAGCTTACAATCCCACTCGACAGCGTTTTGCGAATAAAGTAGTTCTGTTTTTCACTTTTCTTCTACAACTGCTAGTCAGCAGGTGAACATGGTTCGAAACTTAACACAGGTTTCTAAGTTGCATATTTATTTCACAGAATTAGCCAAACACCGAAACAGAACGATATAGAGACTCCTAAATATCTTGGACCGATTTTCATTTCCCGAAACCGCGCGTATCATGATGGGCTAGCCGATTCAAAGACGAGCATCGTATGGCTTCGGGTGATTCTTATGATATGCTATAAAAAGAAGTGTTAAAATAAGAATGAAAATATTCAATACTGTCCTGGTATAAGTAAAACAATATAAGAATACGAAATTTTTGAAGTTTGTGGGCTTGACAGGCGCCACATAAAACCAGACACAAGCCTACTGTCTAATACTACTACTACTAAGTTTGAGAAGCGGAATGAATATCATCAGCATAAGCCTTAATATTTTCGTCTGCATGGAATGGCTTTTTTGTCATTTCCATTTCAGATTTAGTGTGATTCAATAAGAGCTGAGTATCTAAATTATTTTTTTAATAAATGTTCCTATCCTAAATGCAGACTCCTTTATGTAGCTCTCTGATGTTTCACCTCTAGCAAGTGAAAACCCAGCAAAGCTCTCACACTGCAGTTTCTTCTCACCAGTTCTTTATCCGTTTTTAGACTTTAGCTCATTAGTTCATCCAAAGGGTAATTTAGAATTAATTAAGCTTATCTTTCTCTTGCAGCTTAGCAATTCCACAGGAAGGCTCCAATCATATCGTGGCCTACTCCATTCCCTACTTGGCTAATTCATTGCGTTTAATTCCTTGGTGCTCCTGAGCCAAGGCTATTGTCAGTTTGTTGTGTCTACCTAGATTGTTAAGGGCTATACGGCATTCCCATACTAGTATTTATATTGTCCGATATGAGTTCATTGCTTCTAGTACCGATGCAAGTCAGAGTAAACAGGGTAGCAGAGAAAATTCATTCCTACTTATTCGTAGTAGCTTTTACCTAAAGAAGAAGTTAGTGAAACAAACAAATTATGTCTTGAAAATGGTTTAAAGTGCCCACCAAATAAGATACTTACAGACATAAATTCATACTAGATGTCACCCAGAGGTCGAACATCGACGAGCTATTAAATACCTGCGCTTAACAAACCGGTGCATAACTAGTGAAATTAACTTATATGTATGGTCAACTGATCCATGGTTAAGAAATTCAACGGTTTCAGATGTAGAGCCCAAGGACAGTCCAAATTGTCGCAATTTTCATTGGTATGCCTAATTATCTGATCATTTAAAATATTTTAGGTATCCGCTTTGTTGTTAATCACCTGAAACTCGCTTCTAGGGTGCATTAGCTGTTGTTTTTAAATTTAAATAATGTAGCTTTCGTATCCAAGTGACGGATACGCCACTGTCAACAAACTGTGTTTTGATGTGAATTTCAATATATAGGTAGCAGGTATAGACAATATACAATGCAAAGTCCTGAAAAATAATTATCCAATTTATATCAATGCCATTGTCATACCTAATTAATGGATCTATAATGTCAGGAAAATTTGCAGATTGCTAAAAACAATCAAAAACCCCTATATTTAAAAGTAGAGAATTTAGATGTGAAGTGGAAAACTACAGACCGATTACCCATCTAAGTCAAATATCTAAGATCTTTCAAAAAAGACTAACACATTTTCTTATAAACAACAAAATCTTGCAAACATTTCAAACTGGATTTTGGAAGGAAAATCGACAATTACAGCTACAACGATTGTGTAGAATTCATATACCAAAATTTGGATAAGAAACAAAAAAATTGTTGGACTTTTGTTACAATCAACCGTACACAACTATTAAGAGCTCAAAAAGTAGTCCGAAACACAATCTACAGCCCTGGACGTGACCCCAGGGTTTAATAGTTTTATCATTTTTATCAACGATATCGGTGAAACATGTGAAGCACCGCATGTGTCAGCCGTTTATGCTGATGATACCAGCTTTTCATTAGTCAGAAATCACTTGAGGCAACAATAAAAAATAGTAACCCAACATCAATCAGTTTAGCTTATACTAGTACGGAAGATAAGTTGGCACAAAATACTCAAAAGACCTGCTGTATGCAATTCTTAAAGAGAAACTCTAAGACGGATGAAAGGTTTTTGATGAAAATTAATGGAAAAGTACGTAAAATGTTGACTCTTCCAGCCAAGATATTCTAAAAATCATGTAGTTTGGGCCGGTAAAATCGGTTCTTCAATACGGGCTGGTGTTATGGGGCTCCTCAGCGCACTTTGTAAATACATTCAAGAAACAAAAGGATTATCATTGGAGTAAGTCCGAAGACAAACTGCTCGACCATATTCAACCAATTCAAAATACTGGCCTGCCTGTACATTTTACAACTTTTGTTACACATAGAAAACTATTGAAAATTGTCCAAAGGATTTCCTTATTGAAAACTGTTCTTACAGTATTGAAGAGTTTTTATATTAGTAAACTTTATATATGTTGATAGGCCTATACAAATTTCATGGCTATTGTCCAAAGGGTATAAGCCGATTATAATATACACACATGCAACATTGTTATTTATACAATTATGTTATTTTAATGAATAGTCTGTTAAGTTAAATATTATTTCATTAATTAGTTCCAGAATTGGTAGATTTATTCTCGAACCTTCCAGAAACTATGTGAGGTACAGTTTGTCCCAGTATTTTCAGTTTTGCAAGCGTCTACAATAATCATAGAACATTCTCGATGCATGTAATGTGAAGACTCAGATATATAAAGCCGTGTCGATCACGGGTCACAGTCAGTTTATACAAGTCGATGAATGTCAGTCTATGAAGTTAATTCCGTCAGTACAGACGGTGGAGTCTGCAGCAGTTTAGATTTTGAATATGTTGAAAATAAACGTTTTAGAGGCAATCTGTTAGTTTTGGAGTATTACGCAACTAAACTGCCCCCACAACGTTTAGCACAGGGTTAAACGTCACGATATAGATTATTTTTGATGTAGATATTTATATGCTTAGGTAGCTTCTATCTACACCCGCTAACCGATCGCAATGAAATCTGCTATACGTGAATACTGGTGGTTAATCTATGAATATATGGGTTTCATCATATAGAGAGGGCTAAGTTTTCTAATAATATAATGGCGTTAGATATGCCATCGTTGATGAACGCACAGAATATATTTTCGACCGCACTCAAAATGTCAGCTGTATGCAATATGCTATTTAATATGTGCTGCCATGCACTGGGAATGGAAATAAAAATAATTATTAGACTTTTCAACATGATTAAGGTTTAAGTAATTTAGATAGCACTCGGCAACTCTACATACTGTCCGCATTAATTTGGTGTATTAAGTTTAGGTTTTCCTAAGATAAAGGGTTGAATACAGTGACCACAGTTTAAGGTTTTATAAAACATGTGTTTAAGGCAGGACAACGTTCGCTATGTCAGCAAATATTTTATATATTCCGTCTATACACTCTGTCCTCTGTCTTACTGAAAGCATAATTTGTGCTTGAGGACGCCGTTAGCTCGTGCAAGCTCAAAAACGTGGCTTGTGAAATCGTATTGACTATAAACGACTATTCAATCCATGCCTCTTCCAACGAAGTTTCTACACTCGACACATTTAAACGTTATTATTCACACACTCATCTTTTCAAAATGACTGGGGCATGTATTATGAACAATTCTTGTATTTAAATTTATTTCAGCTATCTCGGAAACGGCTCTAACGATTTTGATCAAATTTGGTATGTAGATGGGTTTTTACTTTCTGTTACTCGATATAGGGCCACCCTCAAGGTCCACATTAGATTTTTTTAGATTGGCTCGAAATATTTCGATAAAAATATAGAAAAGGCTTCTTGGTGTCGAATAATGGATTGGTGATACCTACATATTTTATGGTTGCGATTCTCAAAATCTACACTAGCTATTTCCAGATAAGTTCCGCAGAAATCATCATTATAGGGTTTCGGAGTCGAGACATTTTTTGGTGATAAAGTTAATTTCTGCTCTCGGTCGCCCAGGTATTATTATACGTGGTAGTTATAGGCTATCTCATATATCCTTAAATAAAAACGCCAGTATTTTTAGATCTTCTACCTAAATCATTTATTATATTATTTATTATTTATTTATTATATTATTTATTTACTTTACTTTATTTACAATGACCAATTTTTAGTCCAGTTTCTTCAACGGCCTAGCTTGATTTTGTATTTTTCTTAGTAGTTTCTTCTGCAAGCCACATTTTCTAAAATTTCAGCACATTTTCATTAAAAAATTGAGGACCGTATCGGATGGATCAGTAAGCCGATTCTCCGGCTGTATCTCAGGAAATATTCATTATAGAATTTCTGGAAAAAAGTCTAAGCAAAAAGTAGCAATTGAAATCACTGGAAATAGTTTTCGAGTCTTTAGCTTTACCACTAGGAGCACATGTCTTGAAGAAAAATTAATAAACATTTTTTTAATAAACTCAATTATAATATCTTTAATAACTAAGGCCAAAATTCTCCCTAAATTGTGTTAAATACGTTTTTCCTATTTTTTCAAGTGGAGAGTGGCGAAGTTTTTATGAAGAAATACCTACATCTTTGGTTTGGCTGAGCGTATTTCCACAAAATTAGCTTACCTAGTAGACAGCAATTCGATTTAGTTCCAGTTGTCATAGTTAGGAAACACCTTCTGATGAAAAATATTAAAAACTCGTTTTTGTCAAGAATATCAAATAGAAGTACCCAATTGTTGTGATATGTTATGAAACCGATTAAAAACATGGTTAACTTGTATCTGCTCACACTTTATTATAAATTAAATAATAAGAAATAAGATATTTCAGCTTAATGCATGTCTTCTGCACTTTTCCAGGTAAGTTAGAGATTATTTGAATTTCAGATATATTAATAAATGGATCGCAAAGAAAGTATATTTTCATGGCAAGCTGGGTCACAAAAACTTACCTTCTCATCTGAACTTCTACCAATGGGTAAAATTAAGGGAAATTTGACTAAACACGTAGCAAGAAATGATAGAATGCATTAAAAACGGAATAAATATCATATTAAACGATGAGATAGACGCATCTCTTATGTTTACCAGCAATAGAAGACTTTCTCTCTAAGCAATGGAATACTATTAGAAAATGTATTTTCTTTGATAGAGATATTAGCATGATCTTTCTACTGTTTTGCTTTCCAAAATAATAATAGGACCTTCCATTATCATTTGGATATAGTTTGTAGTGAATGTCTAGTTATTTTATTTTGCTAGGTATTTTGTATTGGACTATCTTGTAATGAAAAAATATATCTATTATTGCAAAAATAGTGATACATTTTGTGACCTCAATCTATACAGTGTGAACAAATATTAATTAATCGCATTTATGGGTTTTACTTATACCTCAGTTTATGCATTGGATTTTTGCATTAGACATTCTCAACAAAAACGAGTTTTAATATTTTTCTTCCAAATGTGCTACTAACGACAATTGGAACTGAATTATGGAATTGCTCTATATGACGCATGGTTTGCTGATCTACGCTCTTCTACATGAAATTTATTTCATTGAAATCAAACCAAAGTTGTAAGAGTTTCATCATAAACTCCTACCCATTCGCCCTCACCCTTTAAAAAAAAGAAGATTTGTTCAGAATATAGACCTTATTTCTTAATCACCTATTTAAGAGCTAATGTAATTGGGAATATATGTTTCTCAGAGAAAAATAGTTTTTAAATTTTTCTTCAAGTATTACGCCCTCTAGTATTTTCAGCGATTTGACATGGCCGTTTTTGCCAAGGTTTTTTTTTCAAAGTTGAACCATGAATATCGCCTCACTTAGGGTTTCATGAGACTTTCGATATTCGGGATTTCTCATCTCGGCGCGTCCCTATTTCAAGACGAGATCGAGACGAGATAGATTTTTTTCTCGAGCTGAGATCTAGAGTTACGCTTGGAGATTTTTCGAGATCGAAATTTTTTTTCGAGATCTCTAAAAATGCAGGTGCTGCAATGGCTTACAGCTCTTGTTAGGTTAGAAAAACTATGTTAAGAAATAATTATTATTTATTTTGAACATTAGAAAATTAACAAAGCATATAAAATAGCAATTATAACAAAGCAAATATCAAAGGTAAACATACATATTCATATTTAAAAAATATACCCTTAAACTATTAAGTACAAAAGATAGCTTTAAACACTTAAAAATGAACAAAACAAAGGAAAAATAATGGTAGACATAAGAAAAAATATAGATAACATGATTTTTCGATATAAAGAAGTATCTCAACAGATAAGAAAATTATTGTTTAGAAATATGTCTTTGTTAGCCAAGTATTCAAACACAGTAAAAATTAAGCCGATTCTCCTGGTAATCGACTTGGTTCTTTTCTAATGGTCAGTATTGCTCTCGAAAATGAAAACAGTCTTTCTGCTGGCAATGAAGTAGCTTGTATACTTAAAAAAATATTTCCGTCACATAATTTCAAAGATAAACAAACTGTCGCTCGGTGGTTTTCGGTGCGGTGGTCTTTATTTCAGTAAATGTCAGTAGTCGTTTATGTGCTGACTCGTTCACAAATTATATTTTTCAACAAAATTCTAGTGTCTTGTACAACGCTATTGTATGATTCTTTATTACAAATAATTAAAAGATAATTATTAATATTTACTATAGAAATTATTTGACATGACCCTAAACAATTTTTTTTTCGGTTCAATAGTGGACGGTTTTTTTGTTACAGGTACCTACGTGGCATTTAGTTCATAGCATATAGCACGTAGTATTTGAACGTAATTTTTTTAATAGAAAAAAATACCCTTTGAAGCAGATTTGTGTTACATATACACATGTATAATATTTTTTAATAACATTTAAAGTTTTTGTTTTCGAGACTCTCGAAATTTCTAGAATTTCGAAACGAGATTGAGAAACTGTTTTCAAGAAAAAATCGAGACTAGAGTTTGTTAACTTCTTGTCTCGATGATCGAGACGAGACGAGAAAGTTCCTTCGAGAGGAGATTTGCCATCTCGATGACACCCTAGGCTTATTGGTCCACCTTGTACAGATTTTGTTTGCGCGAGCTAACTTGTATGTACTGTGTCGCCACTGATTCCGTGTATTTTTGCTATTTTCTATATACAGTCTCACTGCACATGTGTATCTATACAGAGCCTTAAACATATTGTAAATTTACTTATCTGGTTCGCCTATCTTTTAAGATGTTCAGATTTCAAAAAGATTGTAAATAGGTTTCATTAATTATTTACTTATTTAAGTGTTCTACATGATTTTTTTCGATAGGTGAAGAAAATTATTACGACACTTGTATTTATA
The DNA here is from genome assembly GCA_958507055.1 of Crioceris asparagi. Classification (NCBI taxonomy): domain Eukaryota; kingdom Metazoa; phylum Arthropoda; class Insecta; order Coleoptera; family Chrysomelidae; genus Crioceris; species Crioceris asparagi. Next base: position 47,760,747 of record OY293829.1, read on the forward strand.
AAAGATTATACCAACAATATAGAACATGTTCTTCCACTCTTCAAATTTTCAAAAAGCTATTGATTACTATCATGAATGGTCGTTTATGCTACCAATTTTATTCTCTACCAATCGTTGTTCATCTGTTTTTACTCATCATTATTTATCATCTCAACATTATATTACTCATCAGTAATTAATGTTCTTAAGATACTCCAGAGATACTTCAAATTATTCATATTTTCGTTGCCGCTTCGTTAAACGTCCTCTTCATTGTTGTTAAAGCCAACCAACATAACTGATTCATCAACATCATTATCATCTTCAAGCTTCCACGAACAGTCTAAATATGCCTGCCAACAACCAAAAGATAATTATACGTGGTGAGAAAGTGAATTTTCACTTTCGCAAGCACACGGTTCCCCAAACTCGTTCTTCGATAGAGAGTGAAATTATTTTATTTATTCTCTTCTTTGTGTTGTTTGTTTATATAAACAGCAGATGGACCAAGTATCTAAAAACGGGTTTATTATTATAAATTGCCCGAATATTTTACATGCCCGGATTTTAAATGTCAAGAAACCTTGCAGGCGCCAATCGCGTGAAGAATAACTATTTTCTACTATAAAGTTCATTTTGACATTTTTTGCAACATAAAATTGCAATTGCACCTGCCTTGAAAGTTCATCTTTCGAGCACAAATTATCGTAGCGAAAATAGTCGATATCCGCAGCCTTGACGATAACTTCCAATTTTATAGTGAAAGTATGTAAATTAATTTATTCTCCAGTACCATGAATTACTTTACGCACTAGTAAGAAATGTAAAATGACATCTCTCACGCACTTACTAAGGTGTCCGTCAGACATAAAACTAATATAATCTGAAAACATGCTCGAAATATTCAAAAACTAACGTGTCATACGGATGGAATTTAATATTTTTGATTTTCAACATTCCAAATATCTATTGTATACTATATTTTATAATTATCAACTTTTATAATCTATGACTGTTAAAACGCGACTGTAAACTGTAATATTTACAATGCCAAACGTCAGTACCTCAGTCAGTCAGTTGAAAGCAGCTGCTGATCATGGAATACCAAATTTAATATTATTTTTTTGGAATACGTAATATAAACAGTTTTATTTTTCTCTCAAATTGAAGTTCCAAAGCAGGGATCGTAAAAATAATGTATCCTACTGTGAGCAAAGAGGTGAAACTTACCGTAATGCTGTAACATTCGCCACTAGATACCTATATGTTGCATTAGCATGATTGTAAGATATTCGCCCCTTTACACATTTGTAGCCTACAGTACTATTATCTTAGAAGTAAAGTAACTCTTTGAGTTACGCCGAGCTCTCAAGATGTACCTATAACCTATATGTCGTGATATCGTCTTATACGAGAACGATGGCATATAGTTTAAATAAAAGTTATTATATTACCTACCTGCCTGACAATTATCGTCAAATTTTTAAATAACAATCTCTACAACTCTAAACGATATACCTTATTTAAGATGTTGTCCTTTTTAATCTGTATTAGCTATTCTCTTCTAATCACATGAAATTTATTGCAAAAAATAACCTTCATGTTTGCCTTGTAATATTGGCAACTTTTGCTTCGACATTGCACTGTAGACATAGCATTTGAGGAATCCCAGGCCTTTAAATAAGGATTGAAGAGAAGCTGTAACAAAGATGATGTACTTAGTTTTCCTGAGATCTATTTGTTCTGCTGAACCAAGAAATTATTGCTCTATTATTTGTTTCTACCCAGTAGGTACATACTGTTTTTGTAAATTTACTCCGATTTTGATAATTATTTCTTTATTTAAAAGAGAAGGGCTACTAGTTGGTCCCATCGAAAAAAATCCACTATGTCCTTGCCCCCAAAAACTTCAAGAACAGAGTATATCAACGTGTAAATTGAACATTTCTCAAAATCTTCACGATTCTTTTCATTGAATATAGTGCTGCAACTAATAAAATCGGATCTATTTTTTATTTGAATTATATATATATATATATATCGATGGTGAAAGGTCCCAACCTCCTATGTCAATTTTTTCGGTTTTTTGATTATTCTCCCTAAATTAAGATGTAATGTCAATCTTTAAGGTGTACAAACTCCTATGTCGTTATTTTATCAATTAAGCAGTAGATCGCAGCACTATATAAAACCTCCTATGTCAAATGATTTTCTTTTCACATCTCCAAACTCTTATGTCAGTCAGCCAATGACATAGAAGTTTGTAGTCGGCTGTTATAAGTTATAAGGTAACGAAAATTATTATTACCTCCCATGTCGTCAACCCGCTGCAACGCTGCTTTAGTGAATTTGATTCTATTGAGTTGTTTCATTGATTTCTAAAGCTTTCTTAAAGTGTTTTATTGTGTTTTTATTGCCTAAACAAAATGTGGCGGCATTCAAAAAAGGTTTATATATCAAGAGGCCAACGGTTGGCAAATCTTGCTTTAGAAAACCATGTTAATACCCATGATCAAGTGCAAAGTTCTATCAATTCAGGTAAGTTTCGGCAATTTTTCTATGCTTTATTTTGGATTTAACTTACGTTTTCTGTAAATATAACAAACGACTCATAGTGGGGGTGCTCAGCTAGGTATCTAGCTCAAGAAAATTATTATTCAATTTTCAAGAACTTAGTTTTCCATTTTCTATTTTAGATGCTGATGTTGCATCACTACCCAGCGAAGTTTCTATTAGTTTGGAGGAAAATGATTTTAATATCATAATAAATAATCATGAATTGGAAAGTGGTAATGAAAATTCAGACAAGTCAAATTGTGGATTAAATATTCCCGAATTATCTGATAGCGATGCACCACTGCAAAGTTCAACTATTTTGGGTACTATGTTTTTTAAACCATAGCCATTTATTATTTGCATCGTATTCAATTATTTTGTTTGTTTTGTAGATCTAGATAATAATATATTACTATCCAGCGAAGTTCCTATTCTTTTGGATGAAAATGCCTTTAATAATATTATAATAATAAATAATGAGGAGGAAATTAATAATGATAATACGGTTGACCCCAGTTGTATGGTAAATGACAACTGCGAACTAGGGGACAACAATGATCCTAATTTATTTCCCAACCATACTGAGAGCAGCAATGACATTATTTGTGAGGAAGAATCACCAGATACTTTTTCTAAAAATGTTGAAGATATACCAAGTAGTTCGGATAAAACAAGAAAAAGGAGAAGAAAAGCCGAACCTGCAGAATGGAAAAAAAATGTAAAGAAACGACTTAGAAGAGAAGGTAAAGTTTATGAATATAAAGATAGAAGAAAGGAAACAACAAATAAGGGAAACGTTAAAATTATGAAAGCTAAAGAAAGAAAGCTTGGCCCTCCATGTACCAAAGAGACATGTAAAAAATCGAAGAAAAGATTTTGTCAAAATTTTTCGGAAGAAGCTAGGAAGGAAATTTTCAAGCATTTCTGGGAAGTACTTTCTTGGGATGAAAGAAAAACTTTTGTTTCATCTTTAGTAGACTGCTCAAAACCTGTACAAAAAAGAAGACCAACGTCTGGTGATAGGAGAGGGAATACTCTTCATTATCATTTAAAAATAAATAATGATAGAAAAGAAGTATGTAAAGAAATGTTTTGCAACACATTATCATTGAATAATTGGTCATCCCAGTATTGGGCGAAAAATGGAGAAAATGGGATGAGATCAAATAAAAATATTAATACTTCTTCCACCTTCTCCGTTAGGAGTTCAAAACGAAAAATTCAAACCGACAAAACGTCAAAATCAAAGTTCGCAACTGAGTATATCGACTCCTTACCCAAACTTGAGTCACATTATTGCCGAAAAGACAGCAGTAAGCTGTATTTAGAACCAATGATTTCTTCGTTTGAGCAACTGCACAGGTTGTATTTGGAAAGTTGTAAAGAAGCAGGAAAAGAAGGACTGTCTAGAACCAGTTTCAGAGAACTTCTCATTTCAAAAAATGTTTCACTGTTTACCCCTAAAAAGGACCAGTGCGATATCTGTTGTCAGCATAAGGTTGGTAATTTGTCTGATGTGGAGTATGCAGCACACGTCGAGGAAAAAAATAGGGCTCGCGCAGAGAAAGAGGCAGACAAGGAAAAAGGTATACAAAAGAAGTGCAAGGTCATCTGTGTTGATGTACAGGCAGTAAAATTGTCCCCTTGCCTAAAAGCTTCTGCATTGTATTATAAAACAAAGCTTTGTTGCCACAATTATACGGTGTTTGATATGACAACATTGGATGTCATGTGCTACTGGTGGGACGAAAGCGAGGGCGAGCTGAAATCATCAAATTTTGTGAGCTGTTTAATTAATTATTTAGAAGAATTAATTTTGACTTGGCCTTCTGACATAGACCGCAAAATTATTATTTGGAGCGATGGTTGCGGCTACCAAAATAAAAATAAAATACTGAGTAACGCCCTACTGCAATTTGCCGTTTTAAATAACATAACAATAGTTCAAAAATACCTTGTTCGCGGGCACACACAGATGGAATGCGATTCTGTGCACGCAACAATAGAAAAAAAATTAAAAAATAGAGACATTTACCTACCCCATGAATATATTTCAGCAACTAAAGAAGCCAGGATAAAACCTTTTCCTTATCGAACTAAAAGTATCGTCTATGATTTTTTTAAAGATTTTACGGGGGCTAAATTTGAAAGGTATTTTTTATAAATCATTGGTTAATATTCATTCCAATAATTTTATTTTTCTTTAACAGTTTCATTTTACATTTTAGATTTTCGTCAATCCGACCGGGTACCAAGCCTAATGAACCTACAGTGCACCAAATGTCTTCCATTAAGTACACCCCTGCAGGAAGGCTATATTATAAACTGAGTTTTAAGGACGAGAAATTCGCGGAATTAAAACGTCGTGCCAAAAAAGTGGACAACGATCCTTATCCTCAAATGTATAAGGGAAGACTCAAAATAAAGCAAGTAAAATTCGAACATCTACAGCAACTAAAGAGCGTTATTCCTGTTGGGGCACATGCCTTTTATGATAACTTACCTCATTATTAATTGTTTTTTACTTTAGAAAGGTACTTTAAGTTTATCAAAAATTAATATTAAACTGACTAAATATTTTAAAATGCATATTTTTTGTTGTTTTATTTTGACCCTACCTCCTATGTCAATAATATCAGGTATACTGATTGGTACTCGACCTCCTATGTCAATTTATATTTGGATTATTTAATATATTGTAAAGATTTCTTTTTTAACTTAGAGTAAAGTTACTTTCTATAACGGAATACAAAAAAAATAACAATAACTCGCAAAACCTTTTTGAAATACAGTTTTAATGCCCTACTGAAAACTTGGCTATTTTGACATAAGAGGTTGTGAACTTTCACCATCGATATATAGTTTCGCCATTGGGCCTACAAAGCTTCATCAGTTTTACATTACACAAATACACTTCCGATATTATTTATTTATGATGAGTAGGTATATATATATAAATATTTTTTTTAACATAATATGTACTTAAAGCATTTTTAAAAAAGGAAATTTGATTTTTGTTTCAGATCATTTTAAAAATACATATTATGTTAAAAAATATTTATATATATATATATATTTATATATATATATATATATATATATATGAATAATAATTTCACGCCTAGCTGGTAAATTGAACCTACATTTCGTAGGGTGCCGCAATAAGAACGAGGTTTGTCGTCTACATATTGCGTTTGTGTGCATTTTTTCCACTATACTGCTCAATCAGATTGATTACCAAACATAGCATCAGTCTCCCAGATATATATCATGATTTCGAGGTTGTTGCCTCTCATCAGTATATCGTAGGGTGAAGAGCCATATTTGATAATCAATCCTTATTTGAACTCATACTTGTATCAATCTTCGGTATAGAACTGTCGGTGGAGACAAGTATGAGCGATATATTAAGCATGTATAATGGTGGATAATAACAATCGGCAAAGGTTAATAACTAATTAAATAAATGAGGAGCTATCCGTACCAGATGACCATATTAGAATATGAATAATAATTTCACGCCTAGCTGGTAAATTGAACCTACATTTCGTAGGGTGCCGCAATAAGAACGAGGTTTGTCGTCTACATATTGCGTTTGTGTGCATTTTTTCCACTATACTGCTCAATCAGATTGATTACCAAACATAGCATCAGTCTCCCAGATATATATCATGATTTCGAGGTTGTTGCCTCTCATCAGTATATCGTAGGGTGAAGAGCCATATTTGATAATCAATCCTTATTTGAACTCATACTTGTATCAATCTTCGGTATAGAACTGTCGGTGGAGACAAGTATGAGCGATATATTAAGCATGTATAATAGTGGATAATAACAATCGGCAAAGGTTAATAATTAATTAAATAAATGAGGAGCTATTCGTACCAGATGACCATATTAGAATATGAATAATAATTTCACGCCTAGCTGGTAAATTGAATCTACATTTCGTAGGGTGTCGCAATAAGAACGAGGTTTGTCGTCTACATATTGCGTTTGTGTGCATTTTTTCCACTATACTGCTCAATCAGATTGATTACCAAACATAGCATCAGTCTCCCAGATATATATCATGATTTCGAGGTTGTTGCCTCTCATCAGTATATCGTAGGGTGAAGAGCCATATTTGATAATCAATCTTTATTTGAACTCATACTTGTATCAATCTTCGCATCGACACCGACAGTTCTATACCGAAGATTGATACAAGTATGAGTTCAAATAAGGATTGATTATCAAATATGGCTCTTCACCCTACGATATACTGATGAGAGGCAACAACCTCGAAATCATGATATATATCTGGGAGACTGATGCTATGTTTGGTAATCAATCTGATTGAGCAGTATAGTGGAAAAAATGCACACAAACGCAATATGTAGACGACAAACCTCGTTCTTATTGCGGCACCCTACGAAATGTAGGTTCAATTTACCAGCTAGGCGTGAAATTATTATTCATATTCTAATATGGTCATCTGGTACGGATAGCTCCTCATTTATTTATTTATATATATATATATATATATATATATATATATATATATATATATATATATATATATATATATACCTTTTTGTAAAGGGGGATGGTTACTTCTTCTTTCCACTTGTTTGATTGTTTGTCTGCATGTTTTTCTATATACATGTTGGCGCCTTATAATGCTCCGATTTTCATTATTCTTTTTCATTTAATACATACAGATTGAGAATTATTGGTCCCATTAAAAAAAATAGAAAATTTGAGACGATGAAATTGAAGCAGATGTATTTCCGGAAACGTTTAAATTTTCACATTATTCAAAAAAATCAGAGGTTTCCTAGCTACTGCTGTGGTAAAGTCTGAAATATGTGTGTTTCCGGTACATGGTGAATTTTTTTTTTTTTTCAAAAATTGAAAATATGAGACGGCCAAATTAAAGAACAGACCATATCCGGAAACGTTTAAGTTGGAAATTTAAAAATATTACGGTTTCCAATTTACAGCAGTGGTAATGCTGGAGTACGTGTATTTCCGCGATATTTTGAAATCTCATAATAAGTATAAGTAACGTATATTTTCTTTTGTGAACGTTGAATGATTTTGGTGACTAATGTTACACTGAAAAGTGTGAATTAAATATTTAAAAATAAAATTGGAACGACTTTATTAGTTCACTGAAAAATACAAAATGATATGAATTCTATTCGTTCTGGTACTTTTTAAGTTGGTGCCAAAAGTTTTCAATATAGCTATAACTGCACAACTTCAAACAGTAGGTACCAACAGAATTATTATTATGTTTTGATTTTTCAGTGCATCAACTAATAAAGTCTATCCAATTTCTTATAAAAAAATATTTAATGACACAAAAAACTATTTAATGCTCTTCGGCGGCACAAAGAAAATTTGTTTTGAATAAAATTTTTAATAACTTATTTATTTTCTTATGATTTTTCATTCATTCATTTTCTCTCATGATGTAGACGATATCATCTTGAATTTTATCTAATATTGAGTTTTACAAAATATAAAATGAACCTGGTCTTATACAGGGTGGAACTAAAAGTTGTATTTTGTCTTAAATTTCTAAACCAATCAATGATGTGTATCCATTCGTGTTTTTCAAGTTTCTTCTTTTCATGGCATGGCATTTTATTTTTTGACTTATACCCTTAGGTTAGTTTCTAAGGAAAAAACGATTTTTTGTGGAAAATAAACAATTTTCATCTTCACCCGATAATGATAATGGAAGCAATTAACAACTGTAACAAATATAAGAAACGTTACTGAATTTGAACAAAAAATAACAAACAAATTCTTTCTGGATGGCAGTTACATCTTTAACATTTCCGAAACATTCTCGATTCAGTTCCAGCAAATGGAGCGTAAGGTTATTTTATATAACTGTTAAGGTATAGTCTAACCCTAACCACTGTGAGAAAGGAATAATATCGGCCAACCTAAAAAATGCGTACTATTATTTTCCCGGGCAGCACGCTCATGTAACTTGCAACCGCAACTCGACTGCCGAGAATTGTGCAATCGTCGATGTCAGACGTGATTTTCTGGAACACTCTATATAAATGGAAATAATTTTCAATTGTAGGCATCATAGTAATTTCTAGAGAAGAATAAAAAAAACAGATCGGCAACTAATCGTAGGCCACGCTGTATAGGTTGTCATAGACTATTAGTTTTTGAGGATGGAATTATATGGACTATCAACATAATAAATGTGATAATGGAACTCAAATTTTGATCTGCTTAAATGCAGTTTTCAGAGGACTCTCATTTCCCTCTCCAACCATTCCAATTCTTTTTAATAATACTTCCCGGATTGAATGTGCTTGAGATAGCGTATTCAGTGTGTAATAATGATATTTTTATAGTTTGTAGTTGTTTGTAGCGAATAATTCATGAGCTACGACTATACTTCTCATCGCACCTCATTATCATGAAATGTTCTACTACGTTTGTTGATCTAAGCTACGACATCAGTATTTCAAGCTTTGTATCATGATAGGATGCCGCTCTTATGTCCGAAGACAACGCAATCTTTATGTCATAGGTGTCACAAAGTCAAAGAGACATTTGAGATAATTCAGATGAATAAATTTATATCTTATAACTCAAGCAAAAGATTTGTATTCTTTGTGTCTGCATTATTTTTAATAATAAATCTTTCATATAACTGCTTATTTAATCAATAGATGCTTTTTTCTCCCTAATTATATAAATTTCCTTAAAGGGTTTAAAAATTTTAATGCCAGATCTTATCTCATAATCGTCACGCCACTGATATACTCCCCTCGTTTGAGTTGATCCGTTTTCGTGTTTTCAAGGCAGACGCCATCATTCGTGAAACAAACTATGTAGGAAATATTTTGACCAAAATATTAATTCTGAGCAATTCTTTTTCTTAGGTTGTGGAGTATCTAATCCTGTACAAGCACAGAGACGTATAGTTGGAGGGGAAGAAGCAGGTTTTGGCACTTTTCCATGGCAAGCCTACATTCGTATTGGATCCTCAAGGTGAGAGAATACTTGCTTCATACGTGTTTTATTTAAAAACAAACAATCAATAACCAAGGGCTGTTTAAGCTTCTGAAAGATTTGATAATTCTAAGAAAACCTATCCGCAAATAACCATTCTTTTTCATTGATCTCTTCTCTAAATTCAATTTTTATTCCCGATATTTGTCTTTTTCATAAAACTCATCCTATCGAAAAAGCCCTTTGAATGTTAGAAAAAAATATTTTCCAAATATTTTAATTTTCTTCGACAGATATTATTATTGTAGAACATATTTGTACATGAAAACTTTTGTACATCTTTTTGTAGTTAGGGCTCTGACAAGTTCGAAAAAGTTTTTCACTCATTTTAGAAACAACTACTATAATTCAATATATACCTACATATATAATGTGAATAATATTATTGGACGTACCAAAACTCGTCCCGAGAAATAAAATGAGGTGATTAGTTAATCTCTTACCTGAAAAAGTATCCCTAAACTTGATGAGTAGGTTCTCAAAAATAGATCCTTGAATTTGACCTCAACTTTATCGCATTATGAATCACCCATATGGCTACTTATTAAACTCTATAGATTAACTCTTTTCATAAAATATTTTTTCATTTGTTTATAACAAATGAAAAACCACAGTAAGTACCACAAAACACATTTATTTAAGAATCTGTATACATTTATTTATTTAAGAATCTGTAAAGTAACAGAAATACCTGCTTGTGTTTTATACAAGTACATTCAACTTTTATCAAATACATACATTTTACAAAATCAAATCTTTGAAACAGATCCATTTTTATACACATCGATTTTCCTAGCAACGCACTGCTTACGTCTATTGGATCGCGTATTCTTGCACATTCACCACATTTATAAAATGTGTGTTTGGTAAATTTTACAGAGACTACAATTAGCACATAACTTCCATACGTTCATTCAAAATGACAAAGCTTTCCATATTTTCTCACAGCCAAATAAAATGCAATTCTTAGCCAGGAATATTATTTCAGAATGAAATAACAACTTAAAATGAATGGAAATCGATTTACACTTTTGGTCGAATTTGTATTTAATAGGCAACCTATTAAATACCTACCTATAGATATTTGCAAGAAATTATAAATCTCTTAATCTCTTGTCCGGGGACAAATTCTGGTAGGAGATTAAAGGATCGTAGTTAGTATGGGTACGAATTATGGTTGTAGAAATTAGGTACTACCTTCTCGGGGACGAATTTAGGGCCGCCCATTTTATTATATCGTTATCTTAGATACGGAACCGACAATCAATAAAACTTAATCTGTTTCTCTGAAAACAAAGTATTTAAATTAATCTATTTACAAATCTATCACAAAATGGGATCATTGCTAACACTATTCAACGAAGACCCTACATTTCGGCGAATACATATCTTTCATCGGAATGTATTAAGATAAATTGATCAATGATGCATCAATATTAGTGGATTGAGACGAGAACTAATCTAAGATATATAGAGGATTTTACAAGAGTACAATCAACTGATGAACCTATTCAAAACAGCTCTAGACCGAATGATTTCTGATGACCATAAAGTTATAATTCGAGCCGACAAACCTGGAAAACTCGAACGGCAATTTAATGCACATCAGATAGACGAAGTTTTCATCGTAATTGTGGACAATGAAAACACAAGCCGTGACATGGTTGTATAACGAAGAAGGGAGGAACTACAATTCATCGCAGAGACACACCGTTCATATGATGCCCTCCAATATCCATTAATATTTCTCCGCAGAGAGGACGGATATCATTTAAATTTGAAACAAATCAAACCTGAAACAGATATAGAAATAAACAAAAAAGTCACTTCCACGGAGTTCTGTGCTTACCTTTTTATGACCAGTGAAAATAAAACATACAATGGTAGGCACGTTTGCAAACATAGAACCGGAACGCATTTTTTATATAAGACTGGATCAGGAGAAACTACACACGAAAGAATACATCCATTCACAGCAACATTGAGGATATTGGAACAATGCTAATCTTATCCTCATCATATATAAGAAGTCCAAGACATATGCACGATAACAGAGATGGCATTACCTACACAAAAAAATATGGACGACCACATTCAGATGCAGCTTATCGTGTCCAGAAATCAAAGAACAACTACGGACAAGCTCTCAAAGATCGTCATTACATAATAGTCCGAGTTTTCAGACAAAAAGAAATGAGATTCATTGAATTCCTCGCAAAATACATATTTGAAATCCTTAGATTCTCGATCACACAATCGAATGGCAAAAACGAGGACTGCCTCACTCACGTAATCTGATATGACTACACGACATAATTCATCCCACGGATATCAACAAAATTATCCCAGCTAAATTTTCCAATAAACAAGATGATCCAGAAGTGTACGACATATTAGTGTAAAACATGATTTACGGAATACATAAAACTATACACTGGAGATGATGGTTATCTTAAATAAAGAAGACGATCACAAAAAAACAGTGCTTCACTGCAAAGATACGCATACGTGGCAGATACGAATATGTCTTTATATATTTTTTTGTTATCACTATAGATCTAGTGTTTGAATATAACAAATATCCAAAAGAAAACTTCAACACATATATATAAAGAAATGCTCTGTTTGTTTACTTGTTTATAACAACATAGCCGTTAAATTATAATACTTGAACATGACAAATATGTAACTTTCTTTTTAATGTAAATAAGCATATTTATTCATACACATGTAAAAAACGCAGTATTTCACATAACCACTGATGACGATCCTCATGTACCAAACGGGAAGATACATCAACAGTAACGAAGCAGCATAGCAGATTTTCGGATATCTTCTACATAAACTTGAACCATCTGTGCAACATCTAGCAGTAGGTACATTGGAGAATAAACAGAGAGCTTACTTCCATCATTAAAGAGACCGCCAATTATGATAGATATCTTAGTCGATGCTTCTCATGAGGAATACCTTCAAGCACATTGTGACGTAACTGAAGCTTCAAGAATTCCCTACTCCTCCCGCATAGCCAACAACAGCATATGTGTATATTTAGATTTAAAAAAAACAGTCGACGACCTTGTCAACAAAATGAAAACGATTACCATCGCCAACCAACGAATTCCCCTAAGATCATATATCAAATAAGAGGATAATTATTTAGAATGTTCAGCCTTTTATAGACAACGCGATGATAGAACAAGAGTTAGGGAGCTGCATACAAACCTCATGACTCCATTTGTTGATCTTCGTAGTGGATTTACAAACAAGATGCTAATACATATTTTAAGTTTTCGCAAACAAGTATACATGGCTCCTAAAGACAAACCCAAACTGCCAACACGAATAGAACTCGTCATTGAGGACAAACCTCACTGGATATACATCACAACAGACTCACTTACTTGCTTCCACTGCAAAGAAGATGGTCACATAGCAAAAAATTGTCCTCCTAACATTGCACTCCCATCCTTCTAGGAACCAATCAATGATAATTACAATAGACGTACCACTAATGAATGATCAAGCATGTACCAAAAATTATTCCCAAGCCTTCCTAAAAACATAAGCGACAAAATAACCTCCTCAACCATCTTTTTACACCCAAATAGCACGTCCCCCCACCAAGAGAGCCCTTTCTTCCTCCGACTCATCATGTCAACCCTCCCTCGATCACAGATAACGTCACAAGAGACCAGGTATCCGAAAGCGTGTCCGAGTGTGAATAAACATACAGCGATTCGTCAGACAGAAACAAAAAACTCAGACGAACCACCAAAGCAGCGATTTTTTATCAGTGGACTGGGATGAGGTAAGAGCTGTCCTACAACCAAACCAAACAAAATCCTACCCTCTCAATCCAATCCTAAAGTTTACTGGACACTGCAATGGGTGTTGAAAACCTACACCCTCTCATTCTGGAATCCACGCAACATCTGCATGGCCTAATATCATCGGACGAACGTTCATCGCGTACTCCCATCTAAAAACCTTAAATACATATGTACCACGATAATAAAAAAATGGAATAGCCCTCTCAGAACCCGTTCGAACCAACACCTAAATATAACAAACCTATCAAGCTCTATCACAATTCACAATGAACTTTCTAGATTGGAATGTGAATGGTTTCTCAAGACGTAAAAGAAGATTAAAAGTCCTTCCCCTGAAATCAGTCCTACATGTATACGCCTTCAAGAAACCAACTTTGATGGCAATTTATATTCCAAAATCAAAGAATATAGAGAAATTGTCAAAAACAGAGTAGAGCGTCACCACGCCAGTGGAGCAGTTGCGTCTTTTATTCAATCGGATCACTTCGTCAGAGAAATATCACTTTCCACATCACTTGAAGCAATCGCAGCCGTAATTAAATTATTTTACGATATCACCATTTGAAATGTATATCTCCCAAACAGTCGGTTACTAAACACAGATGACCTGGAGTCTCTAATAGTACAACTTCCCAAACCCTTTATCGTCCTAGGTGAAGCTGTATAATAGGGGAAGGAAGCTTGAGAAATGGCTTATAAGAATAACCTAGTTATACTAAATAATGGCACTCCAACACGGTTCAACATAGCGTCTGGAATTGACATTGCAGTAGACCTAAGCTTTGCTTCTCCAAGTATTGCTCCAGTACCAGGCTGGACAGACATGGATAACCTCCCTGACAGTGACCATTACCTAATTGGGATTCAAACCACTAATAACGTAGCAACCCACCGCAAATGTAAACTTGAAGAAGCAAAAATATATATTTCATCTCTTTAGGTCTCCTAAACATAACCAAGTCTAACGAGCTTTTTTCAGTTGACCTTATCCTAGAGGAACTAAATAACCTCATTTTATCAGCAGTGGATACAACTTTTCCGAAATTCTCAGATCTTCTTAATAAAAAAAGAGACCCTTGGTGGCGTCAAGACTGTGAAAGAGATATCAAAGCATCTAAAGAAGCTTTTAGAGCCTTAAAAACATATTTAGACGGAAACAAGATGCAAAGAAAAAAAAAGAGAGCTATAGGTTGCCGGACAATAAGTGAAGCTCAAGAAAACTCCTGGAAGTTATTCACATCATCAATTGACATAAACATACTCACAAGCACTATCTGGAAAAAGATCAGAAGCGTCAATGGAATAAACTTTTAAAACCTCTCCATTCGTCCTGGTCACCCCCACCAATACCACAGTAACTGACAACAAAGATATGGTTGACCTCTTAACTGACACCTTTGCAGCAAATTTAAGTGATAAAAACTTCAGTCCGTTTTTTCTGGCGTCAAAACTCACTGGAAATCACCTCACATAAAACAATGACCAGCACAATCAGGGTCCCAAAAACAATAGTATGATTAAAGAGAAAGTCATTTACTTTCTACAAATCCTGTGTGACACCAGTCCCGGCCCTGATGATATTCCGAATGCGCTAATCAAAAATCTATCTCCAAAAGTGATGGACTACATAACAAAGCTTTTCTAGTTCATCTGAACCAACCAGGTTTTCCCTGATAAATCGAAACCGTCAAATTACAGGCCCATTGCTTTCACCCTATGAAAAATTTTATTAAAAATCATCAGCAAACACCTCAGAATCACAATACCAACAACTGTAGCTACTGCAGAGCTGCTCCACTATAAACCATCTTCCTAACCTCGAAGCCCTTGCACAAAACTGTCACCTCGTTGTACTAATATTGGACATTGAAAAGGCATATGAAATGGTCAGGAAAGATCTTGTAATTGGTAAACTGAAGGCAATGAACATAACTGGAAATATCTTAGCATTCATTTCCAACTTTCTGAAAAATAGAAGATTCAAAGTCAGACTTCATGATGTCGAATATAGTTAATAGCCTCCCACAAGGATCAATCCTCAGCTTGTTACTCTTTTTAATTACCTTCAACGGTATTGTGAACACTTTAGACTTTAGACTTTCTGATCAGAACCCTCTTTTTTGCTGACCATTTAACTATTACCTGTAAGGGCAAAAGCCTTGATGTAAGCAGAAATATTATGCAAAATGCTGTGAACAAAATCTCCAAGAGGTCCAAAGAAACTGGGTTCAAACTATCAGGAAGAAAAACCGAGCTCATGATTATATCAAAAAAGCAAGGAAAGTCTTTCTCTTGAATGGAAAGCCCACAAATCACATGAAAGACATCAAAATACTGGGCCTTCAGTTTGACACAAAATTCTCCTGGACAACTCACATCAACATTCTCAAATTCTATGCTCTACAAAATGGGGAGCCAAAAGCGAACAACCTTTCCATATCTACAGAGCAATATTCAGATTAAAAATTGAATGTGGGTGCACTATACAGAGTGATTCACGGTCGATGGTACCTTATACGTTTAAGGAAAACTATTCGTAGGATCGTTCTGAAAATTGTATGACGTAGATGATACCTAGAGATCTATCGACTGAAAATATGTTCAGCCTTGCGACGTTGCCACTTGTATCAAAAAGTATTAACAACTTTGATTTTTCACATGAGACACCCTATATATTATCAATTTATTAGATCACCTTCTGGTTATTTTTTCATAAGATACCCATACCTATCTCTAAGAGTTTCCAGTGATCTAATTTATTTTCATTTGTTTTGTTGAAAGCAGAGCTCCTATCAATAGCCCATTACTCTGAATTTTAGATTTGTGAAACGATGATATTCCAATAATAGCTTTAGAAAGACTTCTTTCTTAGTTATTATTGAGAATTTCTTTTTATGTTATACAGGGTCGCTCAAAATTCTTGATCCTTCCATCATATCTATAAATACCCAAAAATGCGTTTTTTTTTAAATAGAACACCCTCTATTTTATTATTTCTTCAGATAGAGAATCATGTTCCTATACCAAAATGGTCAGGTTTTCAAATATAAGTAACTATCTATTAAAGTGAATTATTTCTAGCATTTTTATAGTAGGTATGTATTTGCTGTTTACCATGGTGGTGGAAAGTTTGACAAGTAATTATTGTGAGGAAGAATAAGTGTTTGTTGAGTGTGATCAAATTATTGCAAAAACATCCAGAAAGTTTAATGCAAGATACCCACAAAGTACAAAAGAGACAACAAGAATAAACCTATTCACAAAACAAATAAGTAATTTTCTGATTCCCAGAAGCTAATTCAAAATGTTGATTTACAAAACAGTTTCGTTACTCATCTTTGGAATGATAGGTAGACTGCAGAGACGATTCGTTTACCGTGCCTTGTAAATTAATTTAAAAATAATAATAAACTTTCATAGATGTCATACTCATTCTTGGCAAAACAATAATGAGTAAGTAGATTCATCAGAACCTGAACTCAATTTCAAGATAAAATTAGCAATAACTATGCATTGACTGATATGCAGAAAATAAATCAAGTTCAACGATATACATATGTATTTTGTGATCTTTTGCTAGATTATTTACGCAAAAGACTTTATAATAACAGTATAATATCTAATTAATAATCAATAACCAAGTGATAATGACAGATGTGTTAATAATAATAATGTGAAGAAATATAATCAAACATTTATAATACATTCTCAAAATAACAACCGTTTCTTTCCAAACATCTAGGAATACGTTTCTCCACCAATAAAATAGCTTTTCTTATTTCACGTGCATCTATCTTATCAATGCATTTAATTACGCGTTGACGCAGTTCATCTTTACTTTGTACTGGTTTTGAACACACTTTTTTCTTCAAATCATTGCGTTTCAGATAATGTTTGTTTAAAAATAATTGTGTTTTATCACCATGGTAACCAGCAAATACCAACTATAAAAATGCTAGAAATAATTCACCTAAAAGATAGTTGCTTATATTTTGAAAACCTGACCATTTTGGTATAGGAACATGATATATCATTTCTGAGGTATTTTGATTCTCTCTCAGAAGAAATAATAAAATATAGGGTGTTCCGTTGTATTTCTGGGTCTTTATAGATCTAATGGAAAGATCAAGAATTTTGAGCGACCCGGTATAACATAAAAAGAAAATCTTCAATAATAACTAAGAAAGAAGTATTTCTAAAGCTATTACTGGAATTTCATCGTTTCACAATTCTTAAATTCAGAGTAATGATTGATAATTGATTGAAGCTCTGTTTTGCACAAAACAAAAGAAAATTAATTAATTCACTGGAAACTGTTAGAGATTACTTTTTGATATAACTGGCAACGTCGCAAGGCTGAAAATACTTTCAGTCGATAGATCTCTAGCTATAATCTTGATAATATAATTTTTAGAACGATCCTTCGAACAGTTTTCCTTAAACGTCCAAGGTACCATCGACCGTGAATCACCCTGTATATGAATCAGCCAGACAATCTACACTCCAGTCTCTCGAGATAGTCCAAAAGACAGCTAAAAGACTGAGCCTAGGGGCTTTCAGATCCAGCCCTATATCTAACTTACTTGCGGAATCAGGCGATTTACCACTGGAACTAAGAAGAAAGTTACTCTGTATAACACATGTCATGTCATGTGACATTGTCGCACCGCAGAAAACACAGCCACCAATGCTTGCATAGTTGATCCACTTGAACAGGTCTATAATAAACATCCTTACCTACCTAAACCTCTATGAAATAGAACCAAAAACGATATACAATAACTAAACTTGAACATACCCAAAATACATAAAAACTATATCCACCCAATACCATCATGGGATACCACACACACACCACGTCCATTAAATTCTCAGAAAAATTCAATATTTGTGAGAAGTTCGCCATTTTAAAGGCTCTCAAATTAGTCAATTAACGCTACTCAAACTATAACAAATTTGTGATATTCTCGAACTCCAAATCCTGTGTATTGGTAGTATCAAACTCCAACCCTATGATCAACACAATCCAAAAGCTGCTCACCGATCTCAAGAAAGATAATATTACAGTGGAACTAAGCTGGATTCCAGCCCACCAAGGAATCAAGGGCAATGATAAAGCAGACTCCGCTTCTAAAAACAGACTAATCTTTGTGCTGCATGAAAATATCCCCTATCCCACTCCAAAATGGTTATTGAATAAAATAAAGAAGATATGGAACGACCAATGGGCAAACCAATATTCAAACCTCCAAAAACACATGTAACTAATCTGGCCAATCCTCCTAAAGCCATGCTGAATAGAAGAGAAGAATCCTGCCTAAACCCAATACGAATTGGTCACACGAATTTTAAGCATATCCAGTACATGACCAAGGACCTTCCAAACGTGTGCCCTGACTGCAATAACCAAAGTAGCATTCTTCAGATGCTGGCGAAATGCCCATTTTTTCAAATACACAGAGAAAACAGAAAACAACAAACTGTCAATGAATACTATTCAACTATTCAACTCAAATACCGGCCAAAAAGGTATTCTCCAGTTTTTTAAGGACATCGGAATATTCAACAAACTTTAAAGTAACAATATTTATATTACCTTCAGGCCATATATAATCTTCAACACCTTACAGACGTAATTGGTTCCATCTTTGGAATGTTCTTCAAAATACGAGAGTTGTTGTCTGTTTATACATCCCTATGATCTTGAAACCAACACTTCTCTAAAGCTAGCGCCATTAGGCCATCTCGCAAACTTACGTTGAACAACAGGACTGAATATTTTAGAAAATCTATACCAGAGAAATATGGCAACAAATTTTGTTTTAAACCGCTCTACAGACCAATCTCTCTTCCTTTTTATTCTAAGAACCCATTTGTTTCCAATCACATTTTTATTTGAGTGCCTTCTAGCTATCACCCAAGTATTTTTCCCATGCAAACTTGTTACCTCTTTCTTCATTGCCATTAACCATTTTTCTCAGTTTTCTCCATGTAACACCCCCTTGACATTTGGTTCAATTGCAAAACTTATACATCTATAAAAATTGCATCCAATGCAATTTACATGATGGGGTTATTCTTCAAGCTCTTGTTTTTGATTGTCTTTCACCTCCTGGCGGTTATTTGTGGATCTTTAGCATTTTGATTAACACATATAGGAGCGTTTTTTACTTAAGCACCTTGCGCTTTTCCACTGTTTCTTGTATATCATTTACTTCTCCTGAAATAATACATTTCATCATTCAAGCTCAAGTTAAACCATTCATCATTTACATCATTTTTACACACAACCTCGTCCACAACATGAAAATCAGAAGGTTAGTTTACAAGTGTTAGCCCTGTATTACAAGTTTTGTCTCAACTCGAATGGAAACTAGTCTTCTTCAAAAGTTACATTGTGAACTATAGTTAACTTCCCACGGAGAAGGTACCAGAATTTATAACCTTTCACGTGATCATTCTGGCCTAAATAAATACATGTTTCTGGGTTGGGTCGAAGGGTAACATTATTTATGAAAACCCATGCTCTTCATAAAAAAAACTTTCGTAAGCTCATAGTCTTCAATATTTATGTGTGGATTTATCGACGTCTCTATTGGGCTTATATGCTGGGTGGATGAGCTAGGACATTTGTTTCTAATGTAGCAAGAGTCTAAAATCTTCTCGTCATTTTATTTTGTTATCATGCAGATGACCGGTGTACCTTTTCAGCGATACCCTTTTGCCGTGGGCAGTAAGATATATTCTTTTGGATTATGCCATTTATGTTCAAGTACTCCTGGATTTTATGGCTTGTGCATCCTTCAGAGTTTTCAGTTTGGATGGCCATCAATTTCAAATCCAAAGTATTCTCAGCTTCATCTTCAAACTTAATAGATTCACTGAAAACTTCGTCTTTTCTTTTAGGAAATCGTGTAACTAAATAACTTGGAATGGTCGTCTGGGAAAGTTAATATATACTGGGCTGGATTTTCACATGACATCACTCTGGATTAACTGCTGTAGTTGCTGGGTTTCCCTGGTGTTTCAAGATGGGAACCTTATCTTCGTCATATTTGCATGTATATAAACAGAACATGTGTCCAGTTAATAATGCCAAATAGTGGCTGCTATCAGTGCAATGCCCTTATGATAGGGCTCCTCTTCATCTTGTTCTGTCATGGTGCAGCCACCTGCGATGTCATTAGAATATAAATTTGTTTCAGGTTCAACAATTATGCTGCGTACCAGATTCAAATGCCATTAGTACAATTTCTCGATTACCTACACCTTCAGCATAATTGTCACGGAATATGATTTGAACAACTTTATAAGTTAATTGTCTAACAGAAAAAAGTTTCTACTCTAAAACCTGCACATAAACTAAAATAACTAAACTGCACACATTGCAGTGGTTACACACCACCACATTTATTTGTCAATTTGGTTCGCTCGAGATAACTAATGTCTACAATATATTCAGGAATCACATGCTTGATTAAGTAAAACCGCGCCCTAGTGTTTATTTTTGTCTGCTCAACGTTAAGTCTCCATAAGCCTTCATATACAGGATCAATAGCCGCCCAATAATTTTTGTTGATAGGATCCGCCTGAGCTAGCAGTATTCACTGATAGTAAATGTCCTTTGTGTGTTCTACTGCGACAGAAAGTGCTCCGTCTTGATCAACCATTTTGCTGTAATATAAGTTTCACAGAAAACGTTTCCTGATTTCACAAAGTGCACTCCGTCGCTTAACTAAAGGATTCGTGTCACCTTCTACTGATCAATTTCTCGTGACTGGGCCCATAACCTCTTAGTTAGTCTATCAAACCGGGAGGTTGTCCTTCTGTCTCCGACAGACTATGCTACCACGTGCATTCAAGTTTCAAAGACTTTTTAGGAATCAACCTCTTCTCAAAAGCCAACCCAGAACTACACTCAAATATAAGGCGACACTTCCCTATCCACGTTGGGGGCCCAGGACTCGAGTCTTCTACCACGTGTACTACTCGAACGAAAATTTAAACAATTTCCTTCCAATCCGATGTGCTCTCGACCGAGTTTGAAGAGGAAGTTCAAGAGTTGTTAGCAGCAACCTTTTAAAACAAAAATTCAACCAAACAAAAAGTGTGTTCGAGCAAACCAAACTCAAACCGTCAGAAGCATGTGTATTTCTGTTTTGAGAAGACCGAAATTAGAATGCCTCTGTTTCACAACCACGGAACTAAGTTCGAAATTACTGCTCGAACATTCTTATAAAGGCTGTTCGTGCACAAGTTCAAAGTAAATCGAACCGTCAGAAGCATGCAACTTTCAATTTTGAGTTGACTGAAATTAAAATGCTTATGCTTCACAACCACGGTACATAAATAAAAACAGTTTGAAACTGGTCCAAATTAATGCTCGAACACCCTTATAATGTTCCAACTATCTTCGAATATATATATATATATATATATATATATATATATATATATTTATATTTATATTTATATATATATAATTAACAGTTTAGTAGATATATATTACAATTAATTATATATATATATACATATGAATATCAAATGCACCCGTAGCGTTTCAGACCCGTTCTTCTAAAACTGCAACATTTTCAGGAGCTTCAAATGAATAAGTTTCGTTTTTGATGTGTCACCATAAGAAGAAATCAAAGGGATTTATGCCAGGGGATCTAGCAGATCACAAAATGTCACCATTATTCCCAATTAATCTATTGGGAAGGCTTTCTTCCAAATAATTCTTTACGACGGTGGCATTATGAGCAGAATAACCATCGTGCATAAACCAAATTT
Organism: Crioceris asparagi; assembly: GCA_958507055.1. Taxonomy (NCBI): domain Eukaryota; kingdom Metazoa; phylum Arthropoda; class Insecta; order Coleoptera; family Chrysomelidae; genus Crioceris; species Crioceris asparagi. The sequence continues at coordinate 47,782,940 of OY293829.1, forward strand.
GATCCAAGTTCCCCATAGTGGACATTAATTGTTCTTGTAAGAACTGAAGATATATTGCTGAATTTAGATTGAAATTAAAAATTACTGCTCTAATTAATTGATTTCCTAAAAGTAGGAATTTCAATAATTTCATATTTAAATGTAAATCTCATTTTAGATTTACCTATTATACCGCACCAAACATTAAATCCAAATTTTTTTTTGTACACTTCTTTGTGTGTTTACTTTTGGGTTTTCTGTAGCCCAGTGATGGATGTTATGCCTGTTGAAAACTCCGCAATTGGTAAATCGAGTTTCGTCCGTCCATAATATGTTTATTAAAAAATTGGCATTTTTTCGCATATTTTTAATGGACCATTCACAAAATCTTACTCTTCGGTGAAAATCATTTGCCGATAAACCTTGTACTATCGTAGGCTTGTATGGATGATGTCTATTAACGGCCAGTATTCGATGAACATTTGATTAAGAAATATCCGTTTCATTACCAATTTTTCTAACTGATGCTGTGTGATTATTATTAGGTTGTAGGTTCGAGTCCAACTAGGTCATGGACTTTTTCCATACATGAAAATTTCCTTCAAATAATCCGGGGGTAGAAGGATTGCTATAAAATGGCAAAAACTAGCGGTCGACATCACTTGCCTCTTACCAACCCGCGTTGAGGCAGCGTGGTAAGGTACGCCTCAAAAACCCTCTGAGCTGGTAGAATGGTATGGATGAGACATATAGGTGGTTCGGAGTTCACCTTAAGCTGCAGGTCCCCTTAACAGTTGCAATACTGATAAGGCAGTGAAGAGGACGCCTGTTCAGGAGTGGACGCAAAAAGGGTTGATGACGAATTGTAATTCATCAATTCTATCCTCATTTTTAACAGCAGATTTTTAGGATTTCTGGGTTTAGTAAAAGTTCCATAATTTAGCAAATTTAGAACCATATCCCTAAAATGTCTTGCGTTTGGTTTGGTTTGGTCAGGAGATTTATTTTCATAAATTTCCGCAGCCACCTCAAGTGTCTGTGAGCTACGAAGTAAGTTTCTATCATGTCTAACTTTTCTACACTGGTATAATTAACAGCCGTATATAAAATCTAATGAAAACAACACATAAGGCAGTTCAAATTAAACAAACTGTAATTTGACAGTTCTAATTCAGGTTCTAATACATATTGTTGGTTCGCCTACTAGATCAAATTGAACAGAGCAGCTACTGAGCAGCTAAATTAATTAGGACATTTTTTGATTTAATCATTTCGGCCTTATTGAAAATACCATGATACATTTTTGGAAAGGAAATGCTATTCAATGCAATAAAACTCCAAAATGGCGTCTATAGAGTATAAAGTGCCCATAGAATGTCTAAACCAAAATACCCTATGTTCTCAAATAATAGAGATACGGGGACTCTCAGACTCATCATTATGGTTTTTTGCGATTTTTTCAAAAATCAAGAACAATTGACAAAATATAGGTTATAGCAGTTCTGAAATGTTATTAGGATCCTGAGAAACATTGCCCATTTTACCAATTTTGTAGCTCTTATAATAACCGAGATAGTAATACATGCAGCACCAAGTCGGTTCAAAAATTGTTTGTTCAATCCCAAAACTTTCCAACCGATTAAAGAAATCGGAGAGCTCTGTGGAAGGAATATTAAAATGAAAATTAAAGTGAAAATTATTATTAATATGGTACTAGGAAGAAAAATGTATGATTGAGATCCAATCCATTTATTTTCAGATGTTGGAGGTGCAAGAAAATGTTATTGTACTTATTTATTCCTCATATACCTACTTACCTAGGAAGAATAACAACAAAAAAGAATGCACTCTTACATCAATTAACATTATCATTATTTCTATTATGAAAGCGAATAAATATAGGTTTATTATGTAGTAAATAAGGGTAGAAGATTGAACCGTTAAGTAACATCAGCAATATAATTGAAATTAAATAATAGTCATTTTAAAACTGAGGTTATCGTAGAAATCTTTCCGCGTCAATTATTGTTATTGAAATATTTAATAACAATAATTATTTCGAAGTCATGAGCAATATAACATACACTAATTATAAATTAATCTCAGTGCTTCAGTCTTAATATACACAAAAAGAATTGCATAACAAATGGCGTTCTTGTCAAAAAGTAAGACATGAACCATATAGAGAATGAGAGGGGTGGAAATGGTCATTTATTACACAAGAGAAAAAAGTATTACATTTTAGCTCGAGGTTGTGTTATCAATCGACGCGAGGCGGAAGGAAAGAAAAAACCGAGAGCTAAAATCTAGTATTCTTACCGTGTATAATAAACTATTTTTTCGGTGACGGGAAAAACGATGATTCAATAATTTAAAAAAATATTTAAATCTTTATTATGAGAAATAAAAACAAAAGATTATCTCTTTCCTTTTTTGAGATAATCACTATAACTTCGTTTTTTCTTGTAGACGCTATATTGGATTTTTATTGCATTGAATAGCATTGTTAATTTCCTTTCCAAAAATGTATCATGGTATTTTCAATAAGGCCGAAATAATTAAATCAAAAAAATTCCTAATTAATGTAGCTGCTCTGTTCAATTTGGTCTAGTAGGCGAACCAACAATATGTATTAGAACCTGAATTAGAACTGTCAAATTACAGTTTGTTTAATTCGAACTGCCTTATGTGTTGTTTTCTTTAGATTTTATACATTCATTTAAATTACGTTAATTGCTTTTTTGTTTAATTTAATTTCCGTTACGTTGTTATTTTCAAATACGGCTGTTAATTATACCAGTGTAGAAAAGTTAGACATGATAGAAACTTACTTCGTAGCTCATAGACAAAATAAATCTCCTGAACGGCATCAACCAGACGCAAGACATTTTAGGGATATGGTTCTAAATTTGCTAAATTATGGAAGTTTTGCTAAACCCAGAAATCCTAAAAATATGCTGTTAAAAATGAGGAGAGAATTGATGAATTACAATTCGTCGTCAACCCTTTTTGCGTCCACTCCTGAACAGGCGTCCTCTTCACTGCCTTATCAGTGTTGCAACTGTTAAGGGGACCTACAGCTTAAGGTGAACTCCGAACCACCGATATGTCTCATCCATACCATTCTACTAGCTCAGAGGGTTTTTGAGGCGTACCTTACCACGCTGCCTCAACGCGGGTTGGTAAGGGGCAAGTGATGTCAACCGCTAGGTTTTGCCATTTTATAGCAATACTTCTATCCCCGGATTATTTGAAGGAAATTTTCATGTATGGAAAAAGTCCTTGACCTAGTTGGGCTCGAACCTACAACCTAATAATAATCACACAGCATCAGTTAGAAAAATTGGTAATGAAACGGATATCCCTTAATCATATGTTCATCGAATACTGGCCGTTAATAGATATCATCCATACAAGCCTACGATAGTACAAGGTATATCGGCAAATGATTTTCACCGAAGAGTAAGATTTTGTGAATGGTCCATTAAAAATATGCGAAAAAATGCCAATTTTTTAATGAACGTATTATGGACGGACGAAACTCGATTTACCAATTGCGGAGTTTTCAACAGGCATAACATCAATCACTGGGCTTCAGAAAACCCAAAACTAAACACACAATGAAGTGTAAAAAAAAAATTTGGATTTAATGTTTGGTGCGGTATAATAGATAAATCTAAAATGAGATTTACATTTAAATATGAAATTATTGAAATTCCTACTTTTAGAAAATCAATTAATTAGAGCAGTAATTTTTAATTTCAATCTAAATTCAGCAATATATCTTCAGTTCTTACAAGAACAAATAATTTCCGCTGTGGGGAACTTGGATCAAATTTGGTTTATGCACGATGGTTATTCTGCTCATAATGTCACCGTCGTTAAGAATTATTTGGAAGAAAACCTTCCCAATTAAATAATTGAGAATAATGGTGACATGTTGTGATCTGCTAGATCCCCTGGCATAAATCCCTTTGATTTCTTCTTATGGTGACACATCAAAAACGAGACTTATTCGTTTGAAGCTCCTGAAAATGTTGCAGTTTTAGAAGAACGGGTCTGAAATGCTATGGGTGCATTGAATAGAAACAAGGGCAATAAAATCGTTGTCAAATATGTTGTGATCCAAATAGTGGCCAAATAGAACATTTTTTAAAAAACAGACAGTTCATATCGGAATAAACTAGAAAAATTTTTGATTTAATTATTTCGGCCTAATTTTGAAAGAAAATACCATGTTGTGATACATTTTTAGGGAATTATTCAATGCAATAAAAATTCAATATGGCGTCCGTAAGAAAAAACAAACTTATAGTGATTATCTCAAAAACCGAAACAGATGTTCTTTTGTTTTATTTTTTATAGTGAAGATCTTAAAAAAGTTTTTCACTATTTATTCAAAAAATAATAACAATTGAAAAAATGTAATAGCAGTTTTGAAATGGTAATAGGATCCTGACAAACACTACTCATTTAACCGATTTTGTAGCTCTTATAATAATCGAGATAGTAATACATGCGGCACTAATCTGGGACACACTGTATATATTTAGGGAGATAATTGTAATTGTATTGAATAGATTCGGATCTAAACATTTTGATAAATAAACAAATAGTAATTTGTTGTTCTTGAAATTCGTTTGCTATGTTCTTATTTAAATTGTGGTAACACTGTAAGTTTGTTTAGTTCAGATAGCTTTTATTGAATTTTCGCAGACAATAATGCTTGTAAGATGGATGTAAGATGTTCTAGAATTCGCTCAATAAAACTAATCCAATAATTATTATAAAAATAATGAAACTGTATCGCTAGATACAAGATATATGAGAAAAAAAATTAACGGTCAATTTTTGTGGAAAGAAACAGTTGTAAAAGGATTTTGACACCTTGCTGAATGGAATTCGTCTAAATATAAATATTTCTAATTAATTTGCTTTTTACTACATCGAGTTAAAGATTATTTTCTTAAACATTTTGTCTCAGATATCTTGTATCTTATAATGCTTACACAATGACCAGTTGGTCTCAAACCCAAGCTGAATCAAATCAATAAATAAGGTAACTATAATAAATCCCGTCTTAAGTTATTTCGTTATGCCTTGAGTGACACTATACCTCACTTTGATAATGCTCAATATATACAACCAACTTTTCAATAAACAGGTGCGGTGGGTCGTTGGTTAGCAGGCGGCACGTGGTGACTGCAGGCCATTGCGTCGCCAGAGCCACCCCCAGACAGGTGCATGTGACTCTTGGTGATTACGTCATCAACTCAGCGGTGGAACCTTTGCCCGCCTACACGTTTGGTGTTTCCAGTATACAGGTAAATAATTGCATATAGGTGTTGGTAAACTCGTATTGTGGATAAATGCGGAAAATGAATTTTCATTTTTAGTGGATCACGTTATCAGAGAATTTTTACTTTCGATATCTTGCTCAACAATGTTTGTAGGCACTTCGGAATAAAGAAAAAAGCTGTATTTTACATACCGTTGAAAACCTAAAAGAATTGTGAATATAATAGCACTAATTGTTGATTACAGGAAAATATATGCTCCTCAAATTTACATCTGTATGGCCATATACAGCATAAGATGCTATGCAATACAATGATTTTAAAAGTCCTTGATAACTGACTGGGATTCTTGAATATCAATACAAATTATTTAGGTACAATGTGGAAATAAATAGTAAGGGATACTTAGATACTATTGAAAGCTGTGTTAAAAAAAGAAAAAAATTGAAGAGGTATGGCGACTTTACTTATTTTTTGTTGCTATATTTTTAACAACTACTTATCATCTTGTTTCGTCATTTTTAAAATTCATAGGCGCGTTACTTTTAAAGCAATAAAAATAGTTTTGTCTTTATTTTAAAATAGAAAAGTTCAGGGTAATACAATTTGTAAAAGCAATAACTTGCATGCTGCATTGATTTTGAGCTTTCGTTTCTTATTGGCAAGAGAAGTGCTGGAAAAGGATCCAGTTTGAAACTTTTCAAAATCTAATATGTCCTTTCTCCCAAAGTTTTACAGTTTTGTCGAAAACTGAATATTTCACTTGGAAAAAAAAATATTTCAAGTAAAATTTGAGTTTAACAGTAAAAAAAACTAAAAGTTCCGAGGAAAGTGCAATATGGTTGCTGCTATATTGTGAAACACTGAATATAAGTGAACGTTCAAGGCTTTTGATGAATCACTAAAAAAAATTGTATTGATGAGCCTATACAAAAACTAAGAGTGACATTATTAAATGCAGCCGAAAATCTTTGTCTTCAAAATTATTATTTTGCTGCCTTACCAATTTTATAATCACTTCTTCTTTCAAACTAAGCTCTGGAAGGGAGTTTTAATATTGAAAATGCTAATGACAAAAATCTTATGTAAGAAAGGGTAGTAAGTACAGTCTGTATTCTGAAATTATATTGCTGTCTGAGTCATACTCAACTGTTAGATATACCAGACGAAATGTTATTTTAAATTTTACAAGCTCTTTGCAGACGAGAATCAACTTATTCCCTTTTTGACCGACGAACCAAACAGAGGAGGTATACAATAAGACTGTTTGTCTTGTATTCTTTTCCATTGAGAAAAATCGACAATCAACATGTCCTTCCTCTCAAAAACTTTTCCCAAAAAAGGTGGAGGGGACATTTTTTTCGAAAATTCTGGCAATGTTTAAATTGTACATTTTTCAAAAAAATCCAGTACTAAAGTCTGAAATATTTGTATATCCGCGATGTTTTGAAATGTTTGAATAAGTACCTACTACCGACTTATTATCTTCTTTGGTGAACGTTGAATGATTTTCATGACTAATGATGACTTTATTGGTGCACTAAAAAGTACAAAATAATGGTAATTCTATTGGCTCTGGCACTTTTGAAGTCCGTGCAAGCTTTCAAATTAACTGTAACTGCACAAACTCAAAATTATCAGTACCAATAAAATTGATATTTTTCAGTGCAGCAACTAATAAAGGCCGTCAAATTTTGTAAAAAAAATATTCATATGCCCACACAGTTTCTCCACATAAATTAAAATTCTAAATATATATTTGCTCAAATGCTATCTGATTTCATGGGAACATCAATAATTATTGATGAATTATTCCCATTCCAATTTAAAATATAATGTACACTATATCACACTACCTATATTCACACATTTATTGTGTAATTAAATATGTATCGACGTGTTGTAATTTATTTTGTTCCCACTTTGTGAAACAATAGTATGTGTGTTGCTTCCAATTTGCATTTTAATTGATTTTGGATACTGGCAATCTATATCAACATAATTAGTATTGCTAATTCCATTCAGAACATATTAAGGGACCGCCCATGCAGATGTGTTGCATTAAATAATATTAGACTAAATGTGAACTTGTGTCAAAAGTAGCGGTATACCATAGTTCGATTTATTAGAGTACCGTACCAAATTGGTGAAAACGGGACCCTATTACTGTGACTCCGAAATTTTCAGGGAATGAGTATTTTTATTTTCGCTTTAACAGAAAACTCTTAGTCCGTCATTCTGTGAGTGGGGTAATCTCAGTAACCTTAACAGGTAGAGAGTTGAAGTCCATCCGTTCGTTCGCTACAATAGTATTGAACCCTTCGTGTGCTAGTTCGACTCGACTATATCCAAGTGGTCAGCTTTGGCACCTTCGCCTCTATACACTTAGATGTTCCTGGTTCTAGTCTCCATTGAGTGATCTTTTGTGTTAATATGTTAATTATTGTTATTTAACCTTGTCCTTCTGCTTGTTTAGATTTAGTCCCTCTTTATGTTAATCTTGTTTTACCTTGATAATCAACTTCGCACTCATATTCATAATAGGATTCCTTCTGTTTGTCTATTTACTCATCAGTTATTTAAATGTTGTTTAGTATACTGTAGGGAACGCTATGACTTCGCATCTCTTCCAACATTTATTGAATTGTTGATACAAATCTAATTGACGAGCACACAAATTGTTGGTAAAAAAAATAAAGCAATCTTCTACTCCTTAGAAATTATTTATTTCTCTCCAATTCCCATAAAATACCATGTTTAGGATGTTTTTCGTTCTCAATGAGTCTTGCCTAGATTCGTTTAAAAGATAATAGTTAGAGGATAATTCGAGAGCACCTTATGCGACTTAATGCAAGAGGGCCTCTTCAGGGAAGGAAACTTCCAGCTAAGAAATCCCTCTATTTAAACGGAGACATTATAGAGTGGAAGTCTGAAGTCTAGGATGGTATGGTAGTGCCGAAGAAAACGTAATAGGCAAGAAAATCAAGATCTATTTAGTATGGATTTTTGATTTTTGGAATCAAAGGGAATGAAGAAGCTAACACACATGCCAGGAAAGGACCACGGACTCTTTTCATTTGCCCCGAATCTTTCTGTGGTACAGGTAAATGTACCTACAAGAAAGAGTTTCAGGAGAAGGAAGAAACCGAAAGAGAAACACTCTGGCGGAATTTCCCTGAGTTGGATCATTCCAAAAAGTTTCTTAGAAGATTTAATACTGCACCTCCACTGGATTCCTTACTGTGTATTGTCACCTCAGGAAGCACCTAACGAGAATGGATCTAGCATAGAACGACGAGTGCAGATTCTGTGGGAAGAAGGAGGAAACACCGGACACCTGGTGAAAGAATTTCATTAGAAATCTGGAACTGGAGGGCGAGCTGTAGACTTTGTAATGACGAAAACAGCTCTGATGGGGGGCACAATAGACCTCAAGGTCGCAATGCAATGAAAACCCCTTAAATCTACAATCTACAATATTTGTTTAAAAGTTATTAGTAGGTTATCAGTTCGGGAAGCATTACTTTTCCTCAAATCTTTATCTTTAATAATTTAATTGTGTCTGTTATGTATGTCTTCTAAAAGCGCTCTTTCCATCTCAATCTCTTAAATTTCCATGTTGGTTGCCCTATTTCTTATAGATTATCTATAATTGTTTTACTTCTTTTTTCGATAGAATCATCTTCTTGTACATTGTAATAACATAAAAACTAAGCTCAGTTTCTGCACATAACAAATTTGTAGTTCGAAAGTATATTGCAACGATGTATGAGTCGTGCTCGTTTATTCGGCCACTCTCTGCAGCAGCTAGCTGCAGCTGTATTCTCGTGACGTCATTTGGTTAGCACGATGGAAGAGCTACATGTGCAATGGCATATCATTGTTTTTTTATCATAGTGTCAAACTAAGCTAGTTCTGAACTATGATTTGTTATGTATGCGGCTGAATGAATCTCAAACTTATTGGAAACTTGGATTATCAAGTGTTGTCTTCGTTTGTTTTATTTTCCCTCTTTAGTAAATTTGTAGGCATTAAATAGCTAAGTCGTTTTATGTGGTTGAGTTTTGACAGATGCAATCTTGGGTCGTACGTCCTCAATAACTCGCATATGTAGCAGATTTTGGCTTGATGATCAACGCCATGTGTAGAATTTAATTTTTAATCTGGCTACTGAGGTGTATCCACGGGAGTTTGTGAAAACAATTCTGGGGTAATTACAAGGTATTATTATTCATAGAAATATTTTAGCCGAGTAGCCCCTATCAAGATTTGATTACTTCGCAATTTTCATTTTCAGTTCATTTATATTTTTCTATGTTATGACTCAGGAGAAAATGAAAATATTTTAAGAATATGTAGGTATAAGAAGTCAGAATAAGCAGAATAACATGTTTATGTCCGATTTTTATTTATTTTCTGAGATGCTTAGATTAGCTGTAATATAAAAAAAATCTACTGCACATATGAACAGTAAGTACTGCCATTGCAGAAACCGTATGCAAACTAAATTTATAACATTTTGACAATATAATAATTTCAAATTGTTATTTTGGCCTTTTTGACAGTCTTATAAAGTTTGCCTTCTATGTGAGGTTATCAAAGTTAACTTGATTAACTTCAAATTACAACCGATCAAAGTATCTCTGAACAAGACTTGAACATATGGGCTTATTTTGCTTATTTTCACTTCCTAGACATATCCTTAAAATATTCCCTCCTGAATCAGCCTTGAAATCAATCCATGCCATTCTCAGAGAGACATCGTGTATATGTTCTCATAATATCTCCAGGAAAGTGACTAAAAAGTCTCTAGATGATGACGTAGACGCATTGCTCTTTTAAATAGACCATACTTTAAGAAGGTATATCTTTGAACAAATTGGTCCATCGGCCCATAATACATAGATAAGGTGGCCAAACTCTGTCTAATCTTTAAATGTAATATTATTTAATTCTTATATTATCTTCATGTTGGACATTTAACACAACTTCAAATTTGAATAAATGTTTCATGGAAATGTCTGGAAAATCCCACTTCACTATATAAAAAATGCAAAATAACCATAACCTCTCAACCTCATTCCTCCAACAAAGGTCATAAATATGCAACCATGTCGTCATAGAAATCGAAAGTAATCGATTAAGAACAATTGAGCAGTCAGTATATATATATATATATATATATATATATATATATATATATATATATATATATATATATATATATATATATAATTTATTACTGCCGTGATATTATCTTGAAAAGCTTTCTTCATGAATATTTCATTACTATATTCGGTAACAATTTTTTCACTTTCACTCATCGAGGGATTTGATGAACATGCACAAAATACGAAATGATGAAAAGAATCAGAATAAAGAAAATTCTTTTGGAATATTCATTAGTTGTGAAATACATAATAGTTTAAGTGAAACTAGAAATGTGTTTATGAATTCAGATTAATATATTGCAAGTGCAAGAGAAGAAATATTAGTTATCGCCAGATAGAAGACTCTTGGAAGTTGCTTCTAGTAGTGTCATATATATATTGAGATCTCGTAAACCGTGAGAGCTACGAAGAAGGGGCAAAACTGCGAAATGTAATAGGGATTAATATGCCACAAAGAAATTTGAAGTACCATTTTTCATTTTTGAGATTTTTGAAGAAAACAAGTTTTCACATTTTCTTATTTCTTTAATAACTTGATTGTTATGCAACAAATTGAAAAACCAAAAGCACTTCTCCATAGTAACTTTTTCTGTTGTATCCATTTGTGCTAACCATTTTTTGGTACAACGTTTCGTCAATTTGCAACCATTATCAACTAAAAAAATTAAATGCGGACCTGGACTTTAAAATTGATTTTCTGATTGGAACGTATCTCAATAACATTAGGGTGAAGGTATTTCTTGATATTATCTCTTATTTCCCATCAAAATCCATAAAAAGTAAAAAAACGTTACGGGCCATGGTTTGGACTTGAGAACTGAAGAATTTATTTTTCGACATAAATTAAAACAATAAATGAGAAAAGCAACAAAAAACAACAATCACAATGAAATAATTTACAATTTTTTTTCGAAAATACCTTCTTCTTGTTCAATGCATAAGTTAATGCGTCGATCGATATTATTAATAGCACGACTGATGTCGCGTCCTCTTAATGTCGCAAATGCATTTAAAAGTCTTGCACGTAATTCCTCTACGTTGTGTATGGGTTCAGCGTAAATTTTATTTTTTAAAGTTCCCCATAAGTAGAAATCGAGAGTCGATACGTCAGGTGACCTCGCTGGCCATTCAACGACTCCTCAGTTTCCAATCCATTGTCCAGGAAATTCTCTGTGCAGGAAGTCTCCCTCTGCTCTTGGGTTATTGGGAGGTGTTCCATCTTGTTGGAACCAGAGAGTACGAAATTGTCCTATTGGCAATCTTTTTAAATAATTGGCTAAGTTATTTTCCAAAAAATTCAAATGAGCAGCCCCATTTGAATTATTCTCGTGAATAAACGGACCTATTACTTCACACTTTAAGATCCCGGCCCACACATTGAAACCAAAACGAACATGGTTTCTAATTTGTATGTTCTGGTGTGGGTTCTCTCCAGTCCAGAAATGTTCAATATTTCTGTTGAAAATTCCACAGTTGGTAAACTTGCTTTCGTCGGTCCATATTACGGAATTCAGAAAATCAGCCTTTAAATTGATTTGTTGTCTGAGCCAGTTACACCAAGCTAATCGCCGTCGAAAATCTCCAGGTATCATCCTCTGAGACACGTGAATTTTCTAGGGCTTGTAATTATTTTGATTTAATATTTTCCAAACCTTACCTTTTTAAAATAGGCTTTGAACACAGAAAAACATACTATTTTGAAAATGAACCTGTTGTAACACTAAATCAGCATCCTCTTCGTTAATCCTGTTTCCGTATTTGTATCGTGGTTTTTGAAAAGAACCATATTCAATCGAATTTCGTTCCAATCTGCAAAAAACGGGAGTAATGCGGCTGCTGCCTTTCCGGAAATTCTTGAAGATAAGCTTCACTGACAAGTACAGAATTTCTGTGGTGTATGAAATACAGTCTCAACATGTCACAATTGTCTTCATTTGAGTAACTCATATTTCAATGCAAACTGACAGTTCAACAAACTCATATAACTGATTTAACAAAGGTATTTGTTTTTTTATTTCCAATGCATATCTGGAATTCTTGATAAAAATAACAATTACTATTAAGGCCTGCATAAATTTTCAAATGGTTGGTCAGTAATTATTGTAAATTGCATATTTCTTAGGTTTTCATTGTGAATGCTGTTTTTTGTTTTTCGCAATAATTGTTTTAATTTATATCGAAAAATAAATTCTTCAGATTTCATGTCCAAACCATGTTCCGACCCGTAATGTTTTTTTACCTAATTTTGATGAGAAATAGGTGATAATATTAAGAAATACCCTCTCTCTAATGTTATCGAGATACGTAGCAATCATAAACGCAATTTCAAAATCCAGGTCCGTATTTTTTTTAGTTGGTGATGGTTGTAAATTGACGAAACTGTACCAAAAAATTGGTAAAAGCCTTTACCTATGACTTCCCTCGACAAACCACCCCGCTTCGAGATGGAAACAACCTCGTCGCTTCTACCGTTCTTCTATTGACACTTAATATTTTGGACACCCTGTATATATGATTAACGAAAACCCTTATATTGCGTCGCCGGTAGTCCTTCAATATGCATACCATTGTCCTAGGTCAAGCCGTTATTGAGCTACACCGCCAACAGACTACAGACAGACAGACCGACGGACTTGAGATACTATGATTTTCGTGATCTAGGAACCCCAAAACGTAAATATCAGCAAAAATCTCGAGGTCGATTTTATACGTGAATACAATACTTCCCTTATTGAGAGAAGTAAAAATGGTGAGCACAACTGGATACAACAGGAAAACTTACTATGGAGAAGTGCTTTTGGTTTTCAATTCGTTGCATAACAATCAAATTATTGAGGAAATAAGAAAATGTGAAAATTTGTTTTTTTCAAAAAACTGAAAATGATAGCTCAAAGTTCTTTATGGCATATTAATGCCTATTACATTTCGCAACTTTGCCCCAATTTACTCTTACGGTTTACGAGATCCCAATGGTGAGCATCGAATCCGAATAGCCCTGTATATATAATTAAGAAGTTAACAATCATAGGGTTGCGGTAATTTTGGGCTTTGGATAAATGAAAACTCTTTTTCAATTATTAACGTTTCAATAGCGGTGGCTATCTTTATCAAGGCTATATTTAGAAAATAAAATTACAAAATTATACTTAGTAAAAGGAAAAAAAACATTAAGAAAAAGAAGAATTAAAACATTTATAAGATAAATCTGACTTACTTTGATTTGTGTATTAGTTAATTAATTAACTCAATTAATACTCAAATCAAAGTAAGTCAGATTTATTTTATAAATTTCCTAGTCCTAGTTTTTGTAAAAAGAATATTTCACGTTTCTGAATATAAAATCACATACAACTTTTAATATATGGATTGTAGTTTGCAGACTGCGGCCTTTCCAGATCATCTATTATGTTTCTCATTATTATTACATAGTCTTATCCTTTTCGTCAGACTTATTAGCCTAAATACAGACTCCTTCAAGTAGTTTTCTGCCTTTGCTTTTGCTTCCCCGGGTATGTTATACCACACCCCATTTAAGGCCTTTGCACTCACAAAGTATAAGTATTTCGGTTTTCTCTCATTCTTGGCAAAACTGTCATCTGCCTGTTGGCGTATTCTATACATTTGCGTAAGTCTCAGAACTGAAAGTTGACAGTGATCAAAACTCAGCAAGTTTAGTTGTATTCTGACTTTCAACGTTCTGAGACTCACGCAAATGTACAGAATACGCCTACAGGCATGTGCTTCCTAAGCCTGTAGTGACCGGTCAGCATTCTCAACGCGAAAACATTCCCCTCCACCTTTTCTCTGGAGATTTTTCGGAATTAGTTTTTTTATATGGAATTAATTTTCAATACTCCAATGAAAAAAGAATCATCAAAATCGGTGCACGTTTACTATATGAAACGTGCTGAATTTTCGTAGATTTTTTGTTATGTTTGTGTATAATATGTCAAAGACATATGTAGGAGAAATTCTCTTGCTGTTCTCTCTTGGGTGATGGATATGGATTGGTGTTCGGACTGATTCTACGTGCGAATGGGACTCTGAGGTGGCAGGGTTCCATACTCAAATTTTTATGACATTATATAAAAAATTATATTTAATATTTGTCACTGAACTGATATTTGAGAGTCTATCAGTACGACTGGGACTTATAGGTGGAAAATCCTAAAGAAATATGTAGGAGTAATTCTCCTGCTGTTCTCTCTTTGTGGATGGATCTGCATTGGCGTTCGGGCTGTTTCTACTTGCGGGTGGGACTCTGAGGTAGTGGGATTCCATACTCAAGTGTTTCTATGTCTTAATATATATTTTTACCATGTACTTATTTCAACTTATATATATTTAACTAGTTGGTTGCACTATAATAATATGTGGCAATCAAACTTGTTTTGATTGATGCAATATATTGTGCAATTTCTTAATATAACCCATAAACGATCAATATTATTGTACAAAAAATATATATAAGTAGGTATGAAATCATATTTTTTTTATTTTACAATATCTTCTGCAACCCGTCAATCTAAATCATAAACGGTCAGTGTGGAATATCCTACGATATTGTGCAATAATATTGATCGTCTGTAGGCCGCTTGAGGAAGAGTAAAAATGTAAAAAAACTCATGATACCACCGTCACTTAGACAATACTATCTGTTTTTCTTTTTGTTTAGGGCTATGCAACAAAAACTCTATAATTTTCCTTTTACAAAACTTTTCTCTATTCCCTCTCCAGTAATATAAAATTATTTTCTTTTCGTTTTACTCCAGGTGCATCCACTTTTCAAATTTACTCCGCAAGCAGACAGATTCGATGTGGCGGTACTAAGATTGGATCGTGTGGCCCACAGACTACCCCATGTGGCGCCCATTTGCCTGCCCGCTAGAGGAGAGCCGTTTTTGGGCGAAGTTGGTGTAGCAGCTGGTTGGGGAGCTCTGTCTCCCGGCTCCCGGCTCAGGCCTCAGACACTGCAAGCCGTGCGAGTACCAGTCATTGATAGCAGGCAGTGCGAAAGGTGGCACAGGTCAGTATTAGCGCGGTCAAATATAAGTCATAACCAAATATTTAATACTGAAAGACTTGGTGCTTCTTCTGTCTTTCTACTTTTACTTGGAACATTGTGTCCAAGCGTCATGTACGTGTCTTTTGAGGGGCAATAATAGTGGTAAAAAAGGCATTTTTCTTCATCCTTGTATATAAGTAAGATATATAGCAACAAATCGTGAGTTAGAGGTAAAATTTTGAAGGAATATAAATACTGAACAAACAGATCTGGGGTTCATGTTTCACTTGCTCCTGTTTTTTATGTTTATTTTGCGATCCTTTTAGTAGAAAAACAACTAAATTTCAAAATCTGAAATTATTACAGTCCTATTAAATTATATATCCTACTATTCTATTATATAGGTAATGAGCTGAATTGCAGTTCGGATTCCTTTCGGCTTTGTCAAATTAACAAGAAAACATAACTTTCCGGTTTCAGAATTTTATTTTCCCAAAATAAAATTGTGTTGGTACGCCACTGGCAATATAATTTGATAGCAAATTTGTTGATTCCACGTGCAGGCTGGTCTGGTTGCAGATGTCGTCTTCTTCTTCGAAACTAGATTGATCCATCCTTTTTCCACTTATTCGAAGTGCATTTAGCTATTCTTCACACTCCATAACACATGGGTTTCATCTGGATGGATCATTGGCATTCCGTTTTTATTCCAAGTGAAATTCCTTCTCTTGCTTTTTGTTGTTTGTTGTAAATAGAGGAATTTTCGTTTTTCCTAATTAACTAATCAACGTTATTGAATAGAACCCTTACTTTTCAGTACAGTATCATTCAACTGCTTTTGAGCAATGAATAATACCTACCCATAAACAAACAGCGTGAGTTATAATAACTCACGAGAGAGTTATTGGAACTCCCGCTGATTGTTTAGGGATATGTTTGTGTTATAAGATGTAACACTGATATAAGAAAAAGTGGGTTATAATAAATCCATAGTGAGCTATTATAACTCACAGTGTTTGTTTACGGATAATATTAATCAAGATTCTTTAATGAAGTATAGTATTCAACTTGCGGTAATGGTCATTACTCACGCAGATGAAGTAATTAATAAATTATTCATTGATTACCGCTTGTTAAATAATATCTTCTTCTTTGTGTGCCGTACTCGTATTCAAGCGTTGGAAGCTTCTCTGCCTTGAAGGTATCACCACAGACAAGGGGACCTACAGTTTAACGTGGATTCCGAGCCACCAATATGTCTCAAGATAATTCTCAAGTCATACCATTCCAGAGAGCTGTACTAGAAAAATATACTCTCGATGGTTTCCCGTTGCTTGCAAGAGGAGGATAATGCAATCCGACAGTCATAGATTCGAAGGCGCGCCCGCGTGCCTTATTAATACCTATGTATATTTCAATTGGCTGATTTATGATTTTTTTGCTTTGTCCATCTTTTTGATAGATGCACATATTATAGAATCTTTGGGAAATAATTTTTCAAACGGAAAGACATCTTTTAGTGCTTGTCAGTACGGTTGAATTATGATTTCTGTTCTTTGAGAGATGTGATGGGAGTGAGTTGGAATTAGCATATCTTATATTTGGGAGGAATGAGGAATTTTCTATGTCATATTCTAACCAATGAACACATCTACTTCTGTTTTGGTTGGAATGCTGACTTCATCACTTAAGAAGTCTAGTGATGGTTTTTGTGAAAGAAGTAGGTCGGCTTTTTGCATATGCAGGATGTGTAAGAGAAGTAAGTTAGAGGTTGTAATTCATTCTAAATGAAAATATTCATTCTTTTGATAGTCCAAGGAATGCGCAGCATACGTCTCCAACAGTACATCTCGAAAGCGTCAATTCGATGTAAATCTTGTGCTTTGAAAATATCGTACCAATGAATTCATGAGTCTCATCTTTGTGTTTTTTGTGATTTGCTTGCCTGACATTATTTTCGCTTCGATATTTCCGGTTCACAGCTGCCTAGGCTAGAGATGAGTGAAGAGAGATAATTAAATTCCTAAACTACTTTGATCCGTGGTGGAAAACAATGCAACTGAATGTTAAAGAGTTTTGAGACATCTTTTCCCAAACGTATGGTCCCTTCGTGTATTTATATAAAGATCACTAAATGAACTAGGTGAGGAGGCACTCCCATTTCCAGAAAGACGTCCCAGAGACTATCACATATAACACAGTCGAAAGCTTTTTTTATAATTGATGAAATATAATATTATTGGAGAGTTAAATTACCTTGCTCTCTCGATGAGATGTCGAGTGTTGAAACCTGGTACCTCTATCTCTTACAAATCCTGCTTGCTTCGGTGGTATTTGAGGTTCAAGGTAGTATTTGATTCGCTGATCAATTATTCTTAACAGAATTTTGCTTACGTGAGGGATGAGAGAAATGGTTCGATAATTTTGGCATTTATAAGTGGAGTATTTCTTGTGAATTGGTATGCAAATGATTGTGTCCAATTTATTGACCATTGGCCGGTCTTTGTTACATAAATCTAATATAATGTCAACACCGTTCTCTCCTAGGGCTTGAAGTATTTCTGATGTGACAATGTAACGGCCCGGTGCTTTATTTGATTTCAAATAGGTACATCTTTTATTGCGTGCTCTATTCCTATCTTAATAATATTTTGCTCTTGTTCGCCTTCTATTGACCATGGCCAAGCTTCATCATGCATTCTGTATTCTTCGTTGTTGTAGAGCTGTGTACAGTACTCCCTCCATATCTCTAAGACTTCCTTTCGTTCCCACATCCTATTGCCATTTTTGTTCTCAATTGCTAATGTCTTCGGTGTGAAATTGCGTGTAAGTGTCTTTATTTTTTTGGAATAAGTTTCGGGTTTCATTTTGATAAATGGTTTTTGTTTTCTTCTCCTTTTCAGTCAAAACACTTTTTTTCTTCAATTTCTCTCTCAATTATAATATCCACGGCTTTGGGAGTAATCCATTGCTTATCTCTTTTGGACTTGGGTTTCCGTTTTTGTATTCCCTTGGTTGTTTTTTGTACAAGTTGGTGTAACTCTCTCCATTTTTGTTCAGGATCTAGGTCTTTCCTGTTTTTCATATTGTCCCTGATGTTGGCCGGATTTGACTGAATCACTATTGTGGAATGATTGATGTCGTCTTGTGACATTCGGCTGGTTTGGTATGTCGCTTTGTTTTTTTTAAACTTCAATTTATTATCTATTACAAGTAATTGGTGATCGGGTCCGCAGTCGGCTTTTGGGAAAGTTTTGCAGTTTTTAAGTGGTGTTTTAAAGCGGGTTTTCACCATGATAAATACGATTTGATTTCTGTATCTGTATCCGGGAAATTTCCAGGTATAAACTCGACGAGGATGATGTTCGAAGAGTGTACTGGTTAACACTAGTGGGTTTTCCTGGCAAAATTGAACTATAAACTCTTTAAATCGGTCAAAATCAATGACAGCGATGGTAGAATAGGCGAGAATGAGAGCATGAGAATCTATCCACATCTTTGTTGTTCTTTGAGTTTCTTGGATGGGCTCATATTAAGAATATTTGTTCCTATTTATTTGTTGTTTATGACTGACGACGCATTCATATCTATATAGAAGAGTAGAATTGAGACTTTTCTTATGTCAACAAATACAAATCTGTTGTTTTATTCTTCCAAAAATTTTACGTGAAATCCACAAATACATTATCATTTTAGACTTTTGTATTAAATGCATTACATTTTTGATTTCTGAATATACATTTGAAAAGTTCATAATTAAAAGTAATACTTGAAAGAAACGTGTCTGACATGTTATTTTCGCTAAATCGAGAATTTTGGATAATAATCCTGGAAACCATTTATTGAAATTCAAAATAAAGTAAGGACCTACGTAAGGAAGTCAAATAGTTGACCTCAAAAAGATTGGATGTCGGGTCGCGGAATTAAAATGTGATAAAATCAATAGACCATCATGTCTTCTATTTGTTCGAAATTCTATTAAAAAATTCATAGATTTATTATTACAGTTTTATTATTTATTATCTTTAATTCGTAATGAGAATTGGGCCTAGTCCAAGGGTGGTACTTACCTATGCATCCGTGCATGTCATGGCAACTTTACTTCACCGAAAGTGTCCTCAATTTTGATAGGATGTCTGATTTTGTTCTCTCATTTATGCACAAATATAGTGCTCGTTATCATTTACATATTTAGGATTCTCGCTGGAAAGTGAAAAAGAATATGACTTATCACCTCCCTAGGTCATCAAAGCTCTGTTCTAAAACTTTTTATTTAATTAAAGTTATTCTCAGTTTCATATATCTGGATGATTTTAAAACCAGCCTATGTATACAAATCTATTATTTTTTAATTCTTAGTCCGACAAGTGCGTGGCTGCGGGCTAACACTGGCCGAATTTGATAATCGAAGTCAAGCAGGGCAGTACGTGGTGAAGGTTTGGATGAGGTCTGGATCTCGATGGCTTGGTATCGAATTTAGGCCCTACCTACCTATACCTACACCTACTCTACCTACACTTTAAGACTAGTACGTCACTTGAAGGAGCAAATCCTCGTTCAATTGGTCCTATTCGAGTTTTTTCTCACCGAATCATCCAAGTAATTTTATGTGGAGGTTTTCCTTAAATTTTCCTAGTACCCTTTAAGGAGTTGAGAATTCAAGCATCTTTTAGTAATTTTTTACCGTTCTTTTGTTATGCATTTGTTTTTATCTTTATTATCATCATTGATCTTACCATTCACTCTAATGATATTGTAATTTACTTTGTTCTATGCTGATTTCTTTTTTTAGGTTATGTAAGTACCTCCTCTATTAATCTATCTCTTTAAGTATGTTTATTGATTTTGCTATCACTGTAATAATATTTTGCTCTTCTGTATTACAAGCAGATTGTGGCCGAGGCTGTCTCCTTGGCGTAGACCTTGTTCACGTTGAATCGATTATATCCATTTCACAAGTATTCAGTAGAATCATTATCGACTTGCTAGTTGTCAAATTGTCAATGTTATTTTATTTGTGCAAAAACCACCCGCATCCCATTCCTGTTTCAGATCCAAAGGAATCACAGTAACCATCTACGAGGAAATGATGTGCGCGGGCTACAAGGGTGGCGGCCGTGACAGCTGCCAAGGTGATTCTGGTGGACCACTTATGCTACAAAAGACCGGAAGATGGTTCCTCATCGGTATCGTGTCGGCGGGGTATTCCTGCGCCCAGCCTGGTCAGCCCGGCATTTATCACCGAGTCGCCCATACGGTCGACTGGATCACCAGAGCGATTGGAAGCTCCACATAATATTAGTTGTAGTTGTTGATGAACAGTTTTGGCAATGCGTTTTTGATAAGTAGGTAGAAGTTGATGTTGCTTTGAAGATGTATAAAAACAATAATCTGGAACCTATTCTCTATAATAGACCATGGATGTGGAATAAATAACGAAGAAATCACACCTGAAAGCACAGCATGAAAATTTACTTCTGTGATTACTTTCATTATTTGTTTTATCATTTTCATTTTTAAGAGCTTGTTTGTATCGAAATTAGGCAACTGAGCATACCTTAACTGTACCACATCCGATCTTGAGTTTAGTTAATGATATAATATTGAAATTTTATGAAAAATTGCTGATATTTATAAATCAGTATTTTATTAATCGAAAAAAAAAAATCAATGAGGCTTAATAGAAATCATGGTTTTCACAACCTATTTGTGCAATCGCGTAAGAGAAACATTAAAATCTTGAGCATTAAAATTTGAGTGATACATATTTGGCAGATCTAAAAGTATTTTTTTTTATTTCGAATACTGTTTTTAGATTTTTCGTTGCAATTTCATTCTCTTCTTTTTGCCTCTTTCGATCGATCACAATTTCAGATATTTCACAAGGCTTATTTAAAAATAATAGAATAATAGTTATTCATTATACAAGCGAAAAAAGTATTAGATTTTAGCTCGAGAAGCGGAGGGAGACAAAAAAACCGAGAGCTAAAATCTAATATTCTTCCGTGTATAGATAATACACTATGACTATAACTGTACTTATAGCGACAATTAAACCTGCGTTGCTAAGGAAACCTTTAAATTAATCAAATATCTGTCTGTTTAATTCTGACCCGGTCAAACAGTACTCATTTTTTTCCTGTGGGGAAAAAAGTGATACTTTGTGACGTATCACAGAAAAAAAATCCTTTGTGAGATCTCATGTATACAGTGCAATAAAAAATTTAACTGCATACTTGCCTGAGTATTAAAAACTATTTTATTGATAAGTGAAGAGATCTTGTATAGGTAAATTTCCTCTAGCAAATGAAATAAACGTCTTTATATCAATTTCTCTTAAAAATAAGTAGTTTGATCGATTACCTAAAGTAAAAACATTGTTTATCTCATCCAGCAACATAACTGGAGTTGCTTGTTGATTGTAGAATAAAATTGTCTTTATCCCATAGGGTTCTGAGAATCAAAAACTTTTTGACCATCTTCAAACAAAAGAAGCAGGTCAATGACCTATTAACACAGATAGACGGAACTGTAAACAATATATTGTGTTGACATCATCCCTTGTTCAGCCACGTCTCATCGCATATCAGTTTCTCGCCCCATTACTTAAATACTTGGTGTTTTGGTTGTTTTTGAATATTCTATTATATTCTTTGGTTTCAAAACTTGAAAAAATGAGTAAACGTTGCAAACTGTGCAATAAAATAGAATCCACGAACCCAGAAGTAACTTTTCAACTAGACCGTCTAAATTAAAATTTGGTAACTTATATATTTGAATTTTGATAGAAAATTATTGACATATAAACGTCGGTCATGGGCGTAGTAAAGAAATTGTGACCTAATCATTGTTATTTCATTAAAGAGATTTTTATATTGTTTGCGCTTTTCAAATCCTAGACTTTAAAAATGAATTATACCTACACACCTATTTAATAATATTAGTACGCGATAGGAACAAAAATCAATGTCCATTTAAGGATCAACTGAAATTGATAAGAAGATAAACTTAAGACAGTATGTATATAATTTAGCAAGTTTATTTGCTGAAAAATACAACTTTCGGATATTGACTTTTCTTACCAAGCTTAAGATTTAATTTGTGGTATTAATTATTTCGACGTATAGCAAATGAAACCTAAAAGAACGAGACGTCACTGGTGTCATATTTTCTATAGGAAAAGATGAGTACAGTGAGGCGGGGTTTAGTTAAAACCGTTCTGTCCCCCCTTCTGACCGCTTCCACTGCTCACAGCCTGGTCAAGAAAGATGTTGTCAACAAACAAAACGTATATTATCAATGAAATGTTCTGTCTATCTCTGTTAATAGGTCATTGAAGCAGGTATACCTACTAGTAAAATTTAATAGTAGAGATATATTATATGCTTTTATGTATGTACCCATGTTCTCGCATTTTGCGTAGTAAACGAGCTTCAATTTTGATTACTTTTCTTTTATTCGAGGAAGGACTCATGCGAGAAATGGTTACCTAGAAGGAAAAAAAAATCCAACATGTATTATGCCCCTGAAATACTCCCTGGAAGAAAGTTTTTTTTTAATGGACAATTTTAATTGCCAGTCTTTAAGATGAGACCATTTATGACAACTTTGAATCAGAAAACTTTTCAAAACCTTCAAGAGTTTCCAAGAAATAACCGATAATTTTGATGACAATCCAATTAACTTCTGACAAAAGCTATGTCCGACTTTATTCAGAATAGGCACTGAAATTTACTATAACATTTATTCTCTTTTATGATGTGGGTGTTACGAGTCTTCTACGATAGAGTGAGCGAAAGTTTACTCCCATGCGCCATACTTTTAATTTTGCATCATTGTTTCATAGAAGACAAAATAATAACGTATATCTTTAAGCAAAGAACTATCTGGCTGTGTTGTTCATCAACTTACCTCAGGTGATTATCACGGATGACCTATATCTACCTATAAATGATTTTTCATGTGTTAAACAATTCCAGTGTCAGCGGCATTAGCATAAATAGTATTCCGTATTTTTAGTGCCTCATTTAAAAAAGTCAGTCTTAGTTTTGTAAGAAGTTATTTAATACCTAATAAATGTAATAATGAACTTATATATCTAGATTACCTAGATAATTACATGTAAATTTTATTCAGAGTTATTTTTCATTATGAGTGTCAGTTTTTTTGTCAATCACCATCTGTCAGAACTCTCAATAGAATTATTGCAATGATAAAATACTATTATTATCAAAATAAGTAGTAGATACTACTTATTTTGATAATAATAGAGCTAAGAAGATTCTTAGCTCTTGATGTCAATGTTATTCATCCAGATGCTTATACTTGACGCGAGTGTCCTGGGTATGAATATCTTATGAGATATATGGATAACTTTTGAAAAATACTTACACAGGCAAAGGAGTCTTTAAAAATTAGCAATTTTATTTTTATTTTATTTTGCGGAAAAAATGTCCCTTTGAAAAGGCTACTATCTCTTAGTCTGTGACAATATTATTCACGTAAATAAACTCATTAACTTCTTTTATTCATATGATCTTCATATTCCAGGGTATTGGACCAATATTGATATATTTAAATTCTCAATACATGGTTAAGCTTATCTTACACATAGCGTTTCATCACTCATTGTGAAAACTCTTTTACTGTTTAGAGTTTAGACGATTATGGAAACGATAGAATTGCATATTTTATAAAACTTTCTCACTTTTTTGTCTAATGAAAATACGTGAGATTTTTGTCATTATCAATTATTTGTGTGGTTCTTTATATGAAAGCCAAAAATGAATTTCAATCCAACTATAATCCATTTTTATTCAGTTTAATTGTGTTCTCAGTTTCGGGTACGAAAGTTATTCCAGCCATTTATTTTCTTAAATAAATGAGATAGTTTGTGGGGGATTGATATATTTTTGTATCTGTAATTTGAATTTAGCAATTAATTCCTAAATTGCAACAAATATACCTACTATCTAAAAATATTCTTTGTACTATATAATATTATTTATTTAAAGTATTTACTTTGTAAAATATTGAACTGAGCTTGATATAAATTATGAAAAATGTTAGGATAATAGAAAGAAATACAAATATTTGGTATTTTCTTAGAATTTAGCTATTTATAGATATACTCTTGTATAAATCTTGTTGGTGAATATTTATTTTTCTAAAAAAATAAAACAATTATGCAAAAATTATTATAATTTATTTTATGGCCATTACAAGAAATTTACTTATTAGTTGTCAATAAGTACATCTTCCTGCATTAGCAATGAATAAACCCTTAAAATTGTGGATCTCTTTTAAGAGTCATATTAGTACCTATAAAAGTAAAAAACGGTAATATTCCTACTGTTCCTTTTGATAAAAAAAACAAAATTAGTCTCAATCATATTCAAGCATTTTCAGATTACACCGGATGTAGGAAAAAGCTATTTTTTTAATAAGAATAGTTTGAACATATATTTCGGCCTCAAGTATAAAAAATAACTCCAAATGTATAATTAAATGATGGTTGTTCATAGAAAAGTTTCTCTTTTGATAAATTGTACTAAAACAAATAAACGAAAACTTAGTTGGAAATTTCGTGAGAAAAATATGTGCCTTTTTCTTTACTACAAAAAAGACTGCTAGAATCTGGATGATAGTTGCTCTCTAAACTCTACTAAAATCAACTATATCTACCCCAAAATGGAGAGAGAAATATAGCTTTTGAGTCATGCATCAACTTATTAAATTGACTTTCTTTAACTGCTTTGTTTATCATATTATTGGTCCTACTATATGTTGCAATAATAGAGGAAACCAAATGAACAGCAGTTAATAACCTAACACCTCATCTGGTTGCCAACACATTTCAGTTCTTCAACCAAAATGATCAACAGCAAACGACCAGAATGTAGGTTAACTTTCCTGCTAGAAGGTGCCGTTAACGGACCACAGCCAGCGCCATGACGACGATGATGATACTCTTCTTTTACTGTTAACTGTGCATGTAACTGGTTCTTGTGTGGCGGAAGCGCGGACCGCGTATCACCGATAATTAATAATTTCGTTATTGTTGGTGTTGTCGCGAGATCACTGACGCGTTGAAGCGTCAAAAACAAGAAGACAATTTCTAAAATAATTTTATGGGTGGCATAATTTTAGTTCAAATAGTTGGCAGCAGAATAATAGTCAAAAGTCAAAACTATTGCTAAGATGTGCGGCGTGCAAGATGCGCCTACTGTTAATGTTAGTATTATCGTTGTGTTCCTGCTTCTCTATATTGGTTCCTGTAGCCGGTAGCCTTCAAGGTTTCAAAGATATTTTCCACTGGCGGACGGGAACAAGCGCCGATGAGGAGGGACTTACTGGGTACCGGAGGGGCGTTAGTTTCACGGGTAAGTCAAACTAGTGGTCAAGTTCGGTTCAACAGTTGATAGACAATAGAGCATTCTAATTATTTCTAAGCCTCCAGAGATTTGTAGATTTTCTCAGCCAAGTTTGGATAAACTAGAATGCTTAGAATGAACATGAGTTTTAATTTAAAATAATATAGAAACTTAAATAATTATAAATAAAAAATATTCTTGACATCATCAGTAGAAAGTACAAGAAAAACAACATTTTATTGGCACTAGAATAAGTATAAACATAGGTTAATTACGTGAAATTTACACAATCTATTCATGACATAAAATATCAACCTTAGATGTGTTATTAGTATGAATCGAGACTATGCCGTACTTAGCAGTCATATCAAGATCTAGCCTCCAGCTGCATGTTAAAAGTTGATTACCTAAAAGTAACTGCAAATGTGTGAAAGTAAAAATATCGAAAAATTTGAACATAAAACTTGCTAAATAGGAGCCATAGTTCAAAATTAGTTGCTTATAAATTGACAAAGGTATATGATTTTGAGAAGTGCAGCAGCTCGTGAAGCTAGCGCAAATATCATCTAGCAGTGCTAAAGAATAAAATATTGTCATCATAAATATAATCATTTAGCAATGATAAGAGTTAAGCTAAATTAATAATGACATTAGGTTAGCTGAGCAATTATTGTCACTGTATCAATAATATACAAATATTTTCAAATCAGTAAAATTTGGCTATAGTCTAATACAAATACGAAACGAAAAAGGAAAAATAGGTTAACATGACAAAATACCGAGTGTTGTCTTTAAAATACCTGAGATATTGAGTTCTGAATCAGTCGAAATTGGTTGGACGATTTTCAGGAGTCTTATCATATTCCAAATACAAAGATCCATAGTAAACTCAAGGACTTTATAGGAGAAATGGTGAGATATAAACAAACAAACAAATTTATTTTCATAAATAAACAGTCAATCCCAGGAATCTGTTTAATTTTGATTATCATATTATGCTATTATTATATCTTCTCATATTATCATTATAATATTTTTGCATAAAAAAGGGCTTATATGAACGCGTTTGAACTCACGACTCTACAATTAGCGGAGATCAACTTTATCATAGAGCGAAGGTACCCTTGCGGATGTGTTGAGATATAGTTGCATTTTACTACGTTTTATGATATTTTGTTCTTTGCAATGCGATTCTGTTTTAAGTTTTTGCTAATGTCATAATGGTCGTTTTTGCGCAAAGTTGCCATATTGGTCAGAACGGATTTTGTGAATTAAATTTTTATCCAACTACATTTATTAGGGAGATAAGGATTATTCTTCCTGCAACCTTCACAACAGACTATTCCACCCCATTTTTTCAGAGCTCCTACTTTGCCATTTTCAGAGATTAGGGGAAATATGAGGGTTCTTCTTGTCATCTTTCACAGAACCCGAATAATGGCTATATTTATTCACTTTCAGGCTTACCGGAAGTATGTGCTAGCTTCCTTATTTCAAACGTAATAGTATATTTCTATTTCAAATTGCGAATCTCATTTTTTCAACGCAACTTTTATCTGGATTCCTTATTATGAAAATCTATCTTTGACATATGTTGATATCGGTAAATATTTACACAAAAGCGGACTTACTCAATGGGCCACACAAGGACAATTCTAACATAAGAAACATCTATTATTTCAAATGGAATTCACTGTATTTTTAGTTTCTATAGATTTTAGTTGTTTTCACTCTATCAATCCATATTAGCAGTCTTTATACCTAAATAGTAAGTTGATTGAGTTGTTGACGAAAATGGGCACAATTCACATAATTAATATTAGTGTGCCATGAAAATAAAATGAAAATAATATTTTTGTATTTTTAATGGATTGTGTTATATCGAATGTATAAATTCTGTCAATATTCAGTTTTTATACTTAGCTAAATCAAAAGTTTTCGTTAAAAGTGGAATCATTGTATTCGTTTATTATAAATATGCTATTATTTGAGGTTATCGAATACCTAAGCTTAAAAATAGTTCTGACATTTATTTCTCTTACCTGCGGGTAACGGTAACGGTATTGGGATTTCGTTTCTTTGCTTTGAGTTCTCAAACTGAAAAAAGTAATGATTCAGTCTTTCCAAATTTTAGCCAATTTGTATTTAACGTAACAAAGCGTCTCTTTTGGTTAAGGTTCTAATCATAGGGCTTAGAATTTCTATGTTCCATTTGCAATAATTGATTTTTTTATGTTAAAAGTACTCAAGTTTGTACCAACCTTTTGAAACCTTTAGAGACATGACGAAGTTTCTATCTAGCCTAAACATAAAACTTATACTTTGTCATAACCTATTAGAAAACTAATAGTTTTTAATCAAAAACTAAAAATTTTTTAGAAAGAAAGTTCCCATAGAAGTTGCCTAAAAGGAGTAAAATCACAAATGAAGTAAGAAAGTTAGTAGTAGTAGAAATGGATGTGACATTAAATTTTCATTATTTTTGTTGGATAGATAGACTCTTGTATAATTAATACTGCTAGTTTTCTGTGCTAAAATATGAGCAGTTTTCTCAAAACTTCCAATAGGCTTCTCAAAGTGAATAACCGTGTATTTGAGAGAATTTAATGTAACAGCATTTTCCATTTTGAAATCTCTTGAATGAACATACCTTGATGAAAATACTTGTGAGACTTTTCATCGATCTTGGAATCCTACAGTTCATTCCAATAACATTCTTTGGACTTACATACATAAAAGATCCCCATCATTCTAGTAACAAGAGACTATCTCCAGGAGGGGACCATTGAAACACACGCTTTGGCCATCTTGTCTCCTCCATCCTCATTAGATGGCCAAACCATCTCAAACCACTTTTCTCTATTCGTTGTATTATCGTTTCTTTTAATGACGTCCTGTTTCTAATTTCATCGTTTCTTGCTCTTTGTAATCTCGACACTCTAGCGCTTCTACGTAAGTAATCCATCCCTACACTTAATAATTTACGTTTTTCTTCATCTCTTAGGGCCCATATCTCACTCCCAAGCATAAGACCGATTGTACCATAGTTTGACTAATGTGTTTTTTGTTTGTAATAGTAATGTTTTTCCGATTCCATCCTTATCAACCATAGCTCCTAAATATTTAAATGTGTCGACTTGTTGTATTTGTGTGTTATCGTCAATCAAAAGGTCAAATTTTGCTTCTGAATTTAGTACAAAGTATTACGTGTTTTGTAAACGGACTTCAAGTCCACATTCCTGGTATTCCTTATATAGTCTCCGGAGTATGAACTCCATGTCAAAGGAATCTTCGGCTAATACTGCTTGATCATCTGCAAAGCTAAGTGTCATAAGATATTCCTCATTAATTGGAATACCCATTTCCTGACATGACCTCTTCCACTCCCTAAGAGCTATCTCCAAATAAATATTAAATAAGAGTGGGGATATGCAGCACCCTTGTCTCAGACCTTTCGTGGTACGTATGGGTTCAGAGATTATTGTTCCTTGTTTTATGTAACTCATGCTATCGGTTCTTTTATTATTTTTTTTAAATACTGACTTACTCCAATTGCTTCTAATATTACCCATAATTTATTTCTCGGTACACTATCGTAAGTTTTCTTGATGTCCACAAATGCTATATGTATTTCTTTCTCTCTTATCTTTTTTTCGCTAGTTGTTGTATGACAAACAGATTGTCAGTACACGATCGACCTGGAGTAAAGCCTGTCTGATCCTCGGATATAGAGTCTCCAACTTTAGCTCGTATTCTTCTTTTTATCATTATTCCCCAGAGTCTAGAAAAAGTTGCCGTGACACGCAATCCCCTGTAGTTATTTGGGTCATTTCTATTTCTCTTCTTATGCAGATATGAAATATATCCCATTTTCCATTCCCGAGTTGTCTACCAGTGTTGTCTCCATTTTTCATTTCTTTAATTGCTTCCATTATTTCTTCCATTGTAATGAGTGTTGGATCCCTATGTTCTGTGATAGCTCTATATTTATTTTCTGTGTTACTCATAAATTCATCTCCTTTTTCTGTTAATAATTGTGCCAAATATTCTCTCCATTGCTCTAAAGTTATGAGAGACAATGACTTTTCATTACAGTTTCTCTTCATATTTTTTACTGTTCTCCACACTTCTGTCTTACGGGCACCTATATACGTCTTTATTTTATTACATTTTCGTTCCCGGAATATATTATTTTCCTCTTTAATTCTTTTCCGTACCTCTTTATTGGCATTTTTATAATCTTGTTTATTCCTTTCTGTTTTGTTTGACAAATATTTTTTATATTTCTTATTGTTTTTTTCAATAAGCTGCTTTACTTCTTGTGTTATGTATCCCGGTTGTTTATTTCTTACAGCCTTGTAGTCTCCTAAGGTTTATCCGGCTATTTTGTGAATACATTTCTTAATATTGCTGTGTTCTTCCACAAATTAATATTAAAATTATCAAAGTCATTATAATGTCATATAAATTATCGTTATATTACCCATCGACTATCGACAAATTACTGTGAGCCAAATTAAATTTCCAGTCTTTTTAATCATTAAACTATGTAATCCCTTTTTGGAGGGCTTATTGGCTTATATATTTTTAGTTCGTGTTTTTTAGACTGGACTGGATTTAGTGGGTTTCTTCTAAAACGGTGCATTTAAGGCTGTTGCAAAAGTACATTGTTAAACCTTAAACATAACCTACACATTTTTTCGGTTGCTAAATTATCTAAAAAACAGCTAAGCATTGAGGAATCTTGAAAGTTTGATTTTAAATAACATTTACAGAAATAAAACAGGCATTGAAGTTAACAAATTATTAATAAGCAAATAAATGATAATTTTTTATAAGGAATCTGAGATCTGTGGGATAATGGGCAAAGACTATAGTGTTATCATTTAAAAAAAATCTAGTGTGTCCATTCACAAGACTTTCTGGTCGCTCTAATGCAAACTCCACAGAACTCTTGCGACCATTCATTATTTTAATGGCACAGCGTCAAGCAATCAATGGTCATAATAAGGTTTTTCCACAAGACGAACTGTTTAGCCAGTTAACTAATAAAAACTTGAAAATATAAAAACTAATTTAAGGATAACTTTTTTCTACTTTTTCTTACAAATGCGCGTTATAGCAGATATCTAACGAATTCTAGGACAACATTAAGTTTGGGTGGTTCTCGCGAAATAGTCGTGTGCAATTTACGTTTTTTGGTGATGCCTTTTTCTTGTCATACAAAAAAAGTAACAAAATCATTCAATCCGCTCCGGACATAATCATGTCAAAGAATTTTTTTCACTAACTCGGGGAACATTAAAACGTAAACATTTGTTGAACACCGGACGTTGAATAATTAGGTTGTGTGACCATTAATTTTTTTCGAGCCAAAACAAATCGAATGCTTTAGAGACATTTCAAAGTGATGGCCAGCAGTAAGTTGTCCTTGGGAACTTGATTGGGGTTTTATCAAAAGAGACAATCGTTATATTCTGAAGTCAGATGAAAGCTGGAAATCTGATAGAGGAAATGGAGTTTAGTCGGTATACATCAAGATAGATCAAGTCCGACCTACCCACACAGTTGGTGTCCATAATAAGAATTATCCAATCTGCTTGAAAAAAAAGAGCATACATACACACAAAACCGGACATACAGATATTCTCCATAAAAACCAGTTTATATGACTCTGAATCATGGATTTTTGTCAAATTTACAATTTCGGGATATTGGACCCATTACAATAACTTCCTATTCTGGGAAGTTAATAATAGTTAAAAAGTATTCATAATTCTAAAACTAATATTTTTTTATATAATTCTATACTCCAAACTTGTTGAGAATCTATCGAATAATTATTAAAAACACAAATAATAAACCGGCCGTACCTTTTGGAGAAAAATACTACTAAGTCACTGTGCATTTGTGAGACACCCTGTACTAATTAAAATTGAATTAAGCAAGAGATGAAACGAAACCCAACAACTTTTGTGTCCATCATTTGTTCTAATATGTAGATTAAATAAGTTAGATGGCGAAGGACCTACCGTATTTTACGTACCAATAAATAAAGTAAATAAAATTCATTGAAACAAGAAAATTTCATTATGTAACTATCAGTTAAATTTACCTTCCCATTCGCAAAAATATGTGCTTTTTCGAATCCTATAATGAAAACTGTGAGTTGTCAAAGGGACACTGCTACAAATGCGGTTATTTCAAGAAATGAAATAGTTGTTTCCCTCAACAGCACAAAAAACTCTTCACCAGATCCAGGTGATCAAATAATAATAAAATGTCTATATTGAAAAAAAATATCCCACTAACAATCCTACAAAACTTACCCCAGAATGCCAAAGAATGGTCTACTAATATTTTTCCGAAAAGTTGGCTAAATAGTGGCATACCAAAGCCTGAAGTAAGGCACAAAATCTACCTGTTTGATAATAAATAGTGTATAGGTTCCCAAGAGAGAATTTGTATTAACGGCACCTCTATGCTCTTTACCTAAAGTTCCCGACTGGGAAATATTTGACACTAGTTCCGCAATGGGAGTAAGCCTTTATTATAAGTAGTTATAGTCATGTCGTAGTAGGGGAAGGAGATGTAATATCGCGCACCTAAGCGAAAACACAATAAACAGTGGTTAATTCTTCACATATTTGTTTGGTTTAAGATGTTTTTATATATTTTTATTTATATATGATTTTTATAAACTACGCAATAAGTGCTTTTCGCAGTATTACTCCACCCGGTTGGGGAATATGGCCTAGCTAGTGGGGCAATATCGTGCATGTTATTTGGGCTTGTGAAGTAAGAAAAATTACAAATAATCAATGAGACTTGTAATAAATAAACCAAAAAACAGAAGTTCAAACATTAGCAATATAACTTTTGTTTTTATAAATATTTAAAATAAACGCCGTTTTGACTTCTACTTTCTTAATATTTTCTTTGCACCCATCTCATTGACATCCTTCCGCTGACTCCCAACCACTACAAGCTGCATGCGCGATACCAAAGTTCCTTGTTTTCTCCAAATTCGACGATGCATACTTCATTGGCTACAGGAGGAGCATGACATTGTGCTTTTTCACTGAGATGATTAAGAATCATCATCCGACGTATGGTCCTCAATATGGCTTCGGAGCTCTAATATTCTATCTTTTTGTAAGCAATATTGCACCATTATTTTCTCTCTTAGCTTGCTTCTCAGTTTTCGCATCTCGCTTAGCTTGTTTTTCCAGGAGAATAGCCTTTACTGCTGTGGCAGTCCAAATTTCTGATTTTTGTTTCCTTACTGTCGTTTATTTGGTGGACTTAAATACTTTCTTTGGAATAGTAGCTCTTGATGTCGATGGTGTTGGTTCAAAAATGTCTATGCATGTTGAAGATACTTGAAGTAATGTAATGTTTAAGCTCTTTTTCGATTTTCTCCTTGTTCAGTATCTAAAACAAGTTCTCTAAACTGTTCAGCTGGTGCAAAGTCTTCTTCCCTAAACTTGTGTTGTTGAAAGGGAATATTTCGGTAGTTTTGAATCCTGATATTCCTTTGTCCATAGTTGCTATCTCTATATATGCGTGATTGAACAATCGAGCCAGATCATACACCCTGATATTCTCATTTGCCGTTGAAATCATATGCGAATAATAAACAGCAAAAAGAGTTTTCTTAAAAAAAACAAATCCAAATGCTGAAGGGGGTTTGTGGTGCTATTATGAGAAACACAATATAATTCTGTTTGCAAAAATCATAAATATCTAATGATATATGACTGGTATGGTTATCTAATACCAGCAAAACTGGGTCGGCCTGACTTTTCTGGAAATGCTTAAGCTATTTCAAGAAGAACGTTTGGCCACCCATTGTCTGAACATATATACATCCTATTGGACCATCTCTCTCTAACTGTGGAGATAATCATTTCCTAGGATAAATGATCATTGGGGGGATGTAGGAATCAGAAGCACAAACAGCACATAAGATGATGTCTGTCTACACTCGGCTGATGTGGAACACCCACTTGTTTTTGTCCTCTTTTGAGATAAACTCAACCCGACTTTTTCTGAACGGTAGTTATACCGGACTCGTCCGCATGAAAAATCATGTCGCTTCTAAATTAAAACTTGTTCAAAACGTCTTTAATATTTAGAAAAAAATCCAACAGCCTCAGCATTAAAGGATGATATATGGTTTATGCTAGTGCCTTCTGGTTGACGAAGACTTAGTTGGCGATTCCGTTTCTGAAATCCTCTTTCCAATCTTTGTCAGATCATTTCTTGTCTGTGTTGAATGTGTGTTTCAAGTGATTATCTTCCGTAAAATCGAAAGCTATTCGTCTCAACTCCCATGGCGTAACTCCACAAAACAAATTGCAGCTATAGCTTTATTAAGCTGGTCAATTGACCAGAGTTGTCGTTGGGTCTTTCGTTTATAGTTTCTTACCATCTGAAACGAGAATTAGGTAAACATTTACAATAAATGTTAATTTGTTTTTCTTTAAAATGTTTTTCTTGGGACTTATTAAAAATAAAACAAATATATTAACCAACGATCATCTTTAGTCATTTATACCATCCTATTTTTTATGTTTTTACCAAAACCCAGAATAAACATTAAAACATAAAGCTGTCATTGAAACAAGTGCGGGTCAATACCGCGGATCTTTGCGAGATATTATCCCCTACCAACCTTGATTTGGTTTTCTAATCATAACTTCAACAATTAAAATTCAAATTGACAACCAAATGTGAACAAAATATCACTTAAGAATTGGCGAAAAGACATGTACTTACGAATCTAAGTTTCTTCCAAAAATATCACTTACCTGCCTTATTTTAGAACGACACAAAATTATAAGCAAAACTAATAATGTACCTAAGTGCTTTGAGCAGGCGGCAGACCTTCTCTGCATAGTTTCCAGGTTTCTCTAATACCGTACATATGACTAAGTACACTTACTGTGAGATACGTCATATGTTTTTGGGCCTGCGTGATATTACCCCACCGAGCAGTATTACTCCACCTTCCCCTACGTTACAATATTCTTTCTCTTGCAAATTATTATTACATTTTCTATTAACTACGCTTTTTAGCTAAGGTGTTAGTCTATATAGCAATCTAGAGATTTACATGAATCACTTATAGTTAACATGAAAATGTCGATTAATTACAGATCATAGGCCAACTTTTACAACATACAATTTTTAGTCTTAACAGCGCCTGGTATCTCTAAAGAAATAAAAAATATTTAAAAAATAAAGATTGCTAGAAACAAGCTTTGTGATTTAGCTATAATGTCCTTTTTAAAGCAAATATCTATCACTGAAAAATGGTGTAGGTATTCCAGAAAAATAAGTTGAGAAATATTTCCATTTGAATGGGGAATTTGAGAGTAGTTTCCATTCCGGAATAAAAAAAAATTAACGTAATAAGATTTCTTGATTTACTTTGTGAGGTAATGTATCATCATTTTTTTAAATATAATAGTACTAATCAAAATACGTGTCTTCACATGAGATCACGACACCTACTGACAGAGTACCTGCTTCTACCGTTTCAAAAATATATATTTGCTGATATTTTGTGGTTAAACAAAGGACTTAAATATAAATTTGATCTCTGGACGCTTCCTTTTTAGGGCGAGTATTTGTGACCATGTTTGGCTTTCCAGCAAAATGTGAAAAGATGGGTATTACCCACTCATGCACCCTATCAGTGGCTTGTTGGCTTGTCGGGGGTTCCAGTCAATCTGGTTGTGGCGCCAGTCCATGGATAGTAGCTTGCTGTGTAACAACAAAGAAATTTGAAATCACTTTACGGGTACCCAACAATAGTGTGACGGAATACGATAAGGATGATGATCAGAATGGGATGCTGAGTCCGGAGTAAGTTTAATTTATAATATTAGTCAAGAACCAAAAACAGTTTACCTCGTTTGTTCTATGCTGATCTAGCGATGATTTAATTGTCTCGGATTGTTTTGGGTAATTCTATAATAATCATGCGACTTCTGAAGTGTGGAAGTGTCATAGTAAACTGTTAGATTTACATATTTCAGAATAAACTTCTAACTTGCCTTTTCTTCACAGGCGTACGACCAAATTAAATAAAAGCTTTCCGGTTTGAGTAAAGTTACAGTGTTGCTATTCTTCAAATTAATAAGAGTAATGACCATTTTAAATGTCTCTTATTAAAGTATTATTTCTTCAATTGCTATCTAATGAAACTAAAAAACTTTAAGATCGGAGTGATTTATTCTTTATGATAATGGTTAGGTTTTTGATGTAAATATGTTTTATGTTCCTACTAGTAAGTATAATGGGGGAAACTTTTCAGTAGAAAAAAGCTTGATCTAATAGCGATTTGATTCAAAATAAAAAAAGGCGTTTAGTTTTGTTGATATTTTCTTAGTTAGACGAGCATCTAACATAAATTTCTGCAAAGATTATAAATTTGCTAGAATCCTTAAAAAACCCACAAAAAAATTATTTA
The DNA here is from genome assembly GCA_958507055.1 of Crioceris asparagi. Taxonomy (NCBI): domain Eukaryota; kingdom Metazoa; phylum Arthropoda; class Insecta; order Coleoptera; family Chrysomelidae; genus Crioceris; species Crioceris asparagi. Next base: position 47,819,245 of record OY293829.1, read on the forward strand.
AAGTTGAATAAAAATTATCAAATGGTCAAACATAGTTGAATAAGAATATCCATTCCCAATATATTTTGTTATTAATGACTGTTTGAAAATCAATGTAATAGGATATCATTGTTGTATTGTTTGTGTATGCAAAGTGATATCATTTTGTTTTTAATCCAATACAAATATTCTTATAATTTTTGATTACATTGAGCAAATATTGCAGAAAGATTGAGGATGTTTAAATTTAGTTGCTGCAGTGATTAAGAATCAGTTTACTATTAAATGTTTGAGGTACGAATTACCGCTAATGCTTCGAATAATTTAGAACAAGTGTGGTGAAAGATGGTGAACGAGAATCGAATTTATTGAGGAGTTGTATCGGCAACAACCTGCATTTTTTGCGAATAAAGTTAGGCGGATAGAGACAAAATTGACAATATTAGGTTTATTGTAGGGTGTGTAGCGTAGCCTCAATTTCAATATTATTAATCGTCAAGGCTGTGCATATTAGGTAGGTACTTTAATACCCCACACTAGTGGGTGCAGCTTCAATCCATACTCAGTAATGAGTCAGTAGTTAATGATGGTAATAAGACATAGTAGTGCGAGGAAGATCCTATAGCTAAACAGTCAAAAATATATGAGACCGTTAAGATAAGGTTAATGGTTTAAGATCAATTATAAATGAGCAAATGTTTAACCAATGCGTAGATGTGGGGAACTAGGGTAATACATGTAAAGTGAACTGTTCTACGTCTGATGAGCACCACCCATCCCATTTAGGATAGGATTTAGGATAGTGAGAGTGATTTTCACAGTAAGGGAAAAATATAACTTTTTAGTTATAATAGAGCATTTATTAATGATCCTAATAAATTTTCAAGGTTGAGAAATGCCCCCGTACCAATACTTCAGAAACGAATCGATGATTTTGAAGAGGATAAAGATGAATGTGGACTAACATCTGAGAGAATTTTATCAAAACGAATAATTGGTGGTAAACAGGCGTTGTTTGGTGAATTTCCATGGCAGGTGTACATCAAAATTTCCACATATCAATGCGGTGGCGTTTTAGGTAAGCAGGAGAATCATTTCTATTTGACTTTGAATGAAGAAAAAAAATAAAATTAGTAGATATACCCAGGAAACTTTATCAGAAATAGGGAGTTATAGATGGATAGCAATGATAGCGCGAAGGTGATATTCTTGAAGCCCTTCTTCTCATTCTTTCAAGGCTAAAAAGAAGGAAAAAAGGCTATGCTGAAATAAAATGTCATATTTTCTAACTTTTCATTCATATCCTGACAAAACGGCTCGTCTTTCCCCCCGGAAATTGAGTACAGGCATTGTTATTTGTCTCGACATACTGTAAAAATTAATTGTGACACAGAACAATCTGGTAATTTTCATTCTGGGTGTTATCTGTTTGGCAATGAAAGGAAAGTCGTGACAAAACACAGCAGATTCCTTTTTTCATGAAAAGGTCACTCTTTAGTTTTTGTCTTCTCATGCTGTTTTGTAGACAAACTATGGTTTCTTGAATAAACTGACGTTACCATTTAGCAGAATTATTGCTGAGTAAAATAATATATAAGTATATAATAATAGGTACCTACTCAAGTTGTGTATTTTATCTATCTTGCAGTTTCCCGCCGATACGTAGCCACAGCAGCCCATTGCATAATCAGCGCCCGATTAAAAGATATATTGGTTTATTTAGGCGAGTTGGACACTCAGGATACGGGAAATGTGGAAGAATTGGCCCCGGCGGAATTGCACAGGGTAGGTAGGTACGAGAGCTACGTGACGGTCTCAAAGTGACCTCCAGGGGATACTTTTTGGATCCCCATCTATATGATATAACGACTGAAACATTGTTACACTTTTTATTATGTAGGTAATAGTCTCCATGGTGGAATCTGATATAACTACTCCAAGTTATTATGGTTACTCGGAAAAGGTTTTCATTTTCTCTATTTGAGAGCGGAGAAACATACCTAACGATAAAATTACTTTCTTGAAATATTTAATTGCTCGTCTGTACCGCTGTGACACGTCCTGGCCTTATTTTATGTGTTTAAAGTCCATATATCTACGGTAACTAGGGATACACCAATATTTGAAACAAAAGATTCTGAAAGGAAACTCGTACAATATAGATGGTATAGATATTTTCGTTTTCAGGGACGTAACAGCCTGAGGCATGTTATGAGCTAGTCGTGCCTAAAAGTGTAGATGTAAGGGTTGTGGGTATAAGTCGGGGTAGTACCAGATAGCTGTAGTATAAGATCGTGTCTGTAATGTTTGTTAGCAGGAACTTCAATGGTTTTATATCTATATGAATATACGGGCTGTTGCTGATTCTTAACGGTCACAGTTTATGGGTGATTGTATAGTAACCTCTCAAAACTGTTTGTGATGTTATCATCAAACATTCTTTTCTTCTCGATCTTGCTTTAGATAATACTTAACGTATCGGGAGTTATAAACCCAAAATACTATCGTCATTTAATTCGTTCAGTCCATTCATTCATCAATTTATCCAAGGAAAAGATTGGTGGTGTAGTTATCATTCGTAATTACGCTGATGCTAGTAGGAAGAATATGAGAATAACTTTTAGTCATATAAATATAAAAAGAAATTGGACCGGCTTTATTAGTTGGTGCACTGGAAATCACAAAATAAAAATAATTCTATTGGTTCTTGTAATTTTGAAGTTGGAGCCGAATGATTTCAATGTAACTAAATGTCCAATTTAAAAGTTGCCGGATATGGTCTCTGCTATAATTTTGTCGTCTTTTTGATTTTTAAACAAAATTGCTCCCTCCATTCCATTTGAAGAGAAGTGTTTGAGGGGAAGGACATGTTTAATGTCGATTTTTTGTTAGTTTGACCAATTCTCAGTAGTCCTCTATCAAATAAAAAGAGAGTCATAAAAATTGTAGCATGTTTACTATCTATAAAGCGCGCGCATCCATAAAAAACATGCCGACAAACAGTCGAACTGTATACCTCCTGCGTTTGATTCGTCGGACAAAAAAGTATTTCAATGCGTTACCTGCTCCTACCAAATTATCTTCTCTAAATTAACGCCAATACATCCATTATCAAGCTTATGGTGTTTTAAAAGACCACTCTGAATTGTAGAGTTGAAAAATCAAAAATTGTGGTTCACATGTTACGAGATACCTATCTAATAATTATTAATGTATGCTTATTAGTCCATAGCTCTTAAGTGAAATAACAACTTTTCTATGTTGATTTTGTTGCTATTCCACTCAATGAGTGCTTAAAGGAGGCTCGTAGAGTGCATGAAATATGCTAGCATGAATTCATGAATTAATTTGGAGTAGGTAGTTAGAAGGTTAATTTTATAACTATTTATCTTTTTTTCCGCATCTTATTTCAGAAACGGTGCACTGTAGGAAAAAAGCTTCCAAGAAAAATTTTATTTAATCAAATTTCATATTAAATTGATTTTTAAATATTTGTGGAACTCCCAACAGCTTTAGAGACATACGTTATTAAAAATCGATAATTTGAAATCATACTCTTTTTGCCAAACATTTGTTTTAGTGTCTGTAACGACCGTTTCTCACAAAATATATATGTACACTTCTGCCACTTTTCTTCAATCAAACAAATATTCTAGAATTTCTAAGATATATGCTCAATTTCCCTGGAAATGAGGGTGTTGTATAAGGTTATCACAATTGAAATCCAACTATGTTCTATAATTCCAGCTTTTATTGTATTACTACGATTCGTATAATAAAAGTAGGCTTAATTCTAGTGAAAAGTTTATAACATTGTTGTGAAGGTACGAACGAAATATGTAATTATCAAAGAGTAAAAAGAGACTTCTTAGATAAATGAGAACCTTGCAATGGGGTCTGATTTTTTTATATGATTTTTCGTACAATCAGGTACAAACAAAACACTATCCAGAAATTAGATTTTTTGCAGCCTAAAAATTACGATGCTGCATTATTCGAAAAACTTGTTCAAGTTTTTTTTTTGGGGATAAACAAAATTAAATATTTTCTGTATAATAAGTCACCAAAAAAAGCTTTCCCTGAAGTACACTCAAAATTTAATTTTGAATAACTCGGGTGCCAACTTGATGCAGCTCATTTCTGAATCTTTTTTGGGTAAGACAACCATTAAAGATTATAGGAAGTTAATATTTCATGCTTTTAATTTCTATTTTATAAGCTCATCATTAAATGCATCCGATAATATTTACTATTATGAAGCATCCAATAAATCTTTTCCTAATATCCGACTCTAAAATATCGTTCAATGATGAAATTGTATAAAGCAAGAAGCCTACGTAATATTTTGAGGTATCCGATAATTTTTTTCCAATATCCTCTCCAAAATATCGTGCAATGACGAAATTGTATATAGCAAGAAGCCTATGTATCGACCGGCATGTCGCCACCCGCCTTAGAACCAACACGTTGTATGGAAAGTGATCATAGTCGAAATAATCTAGTTAGTTACAATCTACTTCTTCTTCTATCCTAAGTCCTAAGTCTAAAATAGTTCTTTAAAGATTTTTTGTTGTTGCTGTTTCTTCAAGTCTTATTACAATACCAGTATCAGATCAAGCTACAAAATATATTTATCACGTACCTATCACAAGAAATGTTGCTGCAAAATATTTGAATATAAAACATTGATTTACGAGCAGGTATTGCTTTCAGCCTTTTTTGAACATGTCTTTAGTTGTGCTTTCTTTTAGAGACAGTGGTAATTTGTTAAAAAATCGACTGCCAACACTAACTGGAGACTTTTGACAAAAGATGCCTTTATTCAGCAAAAAAAATATTTTTTATGCCTGGTGTCTTCAGCGTGTCTATCTTTATTCTTTACACGGTTATTAAATATAAAGGTGAATAATTTTACCAGATAGATTGAGATGACAACTCAAGTCTTATGTCTTGGACAGAATATCATATATTATGTTTAGTCTTAACAATCTTTATAGGCTTATTAGTGCAGACCAGCAAAATACAATTACGGAGACCAATAAAATTCATCAAAATGCAAAATTTCACGAGCTTATAACTGAAGTGATAATTTTCATATTGTTCCATACATGTCTCATATTATCGGTTTCTCAATAATTAGATAAAATATGTAGAATTTGTAATTTTTAAAATATTAGTTCTTATTAAACCATCCGAATCATTTTTAGGTAAGGAAGCGCATTATTCATCCAAAATTTCGCTACCGTGCCACGCAGCCAGATCGCTTCGACTTGGCCCTTTTGCGGTTGGTCACAGAAGCCGGTAGAGCATTTCACATCTCACCAATTTGTCTACCTGAACCGGAGCTGGATCTGACTGGGCGAGCAGCAGTAGTTGCTGGATGGGGCAAGGTTCAGCCATCCAACGAGCTAATGGGCACCAATGTTTTACGTAGTGCAACAGTTCCTATTTTAGGTAGGTAACACATCAAGCATTTTATGCCGAACAGACACCATTATGGATTATGTTGATTTAAGTTATCATTGAAGATAATGTTCACATTTAAATTCATTTTTCTTTGATTATTTATGAATTGGAGTTATTTGACTTGTATTTTCGAAAACTATCACCAAAATATAAATGGATATATAATTTGTACTTCCGGTAAGGTTTTCATAGGACTCATATACTGAATAGATGTTTTGTTTACAGGATTTAGTTCGATAAGCTAGTCTCAAATTTTCAAGTAAAAATATAGGAACTCAATGTTAAATAAGTTAAACTCGAAGTGGAAGTGGAATATATATATTATTAAGAACATCAAAAACTCTCTCTCTCCCATATTCTGAATGCTATCATCATTAACAGAGGTGCCATGTTGATGCAACCTATACATTTTCTATTTACTATTTTGTTTTGCAGACATTGAAGAATGTATGTCCTGGCATCGCTCCAGACGTATTTCCGTCGATTTGCACAGCGAGATGCTTTGTGCCGGGCACGCTGATGGTAAGAAGGACGCCTGCCTTGGCGATTCCGGAGGTCCACTTATAGTTCTGGAAGAAGGCCGATGGATTCTGGCAGGTATCACCAGTGCTGGTTTTGGTTGCGGGGAGCCCCATCAACCTGGCATATATCACAAGGTACCTGTGACCGCACAGTGGATCAAAAGAGTCGTAGAATCGTAATGACCTGATGAAAAGGAGGATAAAGTTTATATGGTTGTGAAGCACATTGGCTGTATCTTGAGATATTTATATTGAAATAAATGTTATTTATTATTTTTGTGCTGTGCTTTTTTATTTGCTTCATATGAAAGACAATTCAATTATAACTGATTGCTCTGTACCTATATAAAAATAAAATATTTTGGGGGTACTTTTGCAGTTGGCGGAAAAAGTGTTCTATCTAACTGCGCATTTTCTAAATTACCAATGACAATATAAATAATATCATTTTGTGTTTTCAAGGCGAAAACTAATTGAGTCAGTCCTATTTTTGGAAAAAATATTTATTCAAAATATGAAACGGATGATGTTCACTATAGTTGTTGGCTGTAGGTATATTTCATTAATTAGTTCTAGAATTGGTAGATTTATTTTCGAACCGTCCAGAAATTGTATGTGGGGTACTTTTTTCACAGCATTGTCAGTTTGACAAGCGTCTAGAACATTATTACAAGCATCTAGAACAATCATAAAACATTCTCGAAGAATCTCATGTCAAGATTCAAAGATATACATATAAAGTAGTGAGCAGTGTCGAACAGGGGTCACAGTCTGTCAGTTTATTGAAGTCGATGAAAGTCAGTCTATGAAATTAGTTTAGTCAGTACAGACGGTGAAGTCTATGGCAGTTTAGATAATCAAAGTGACAAGATAAATTGTTAAAGTTGTACTACTACGGAAGGTGGTGTACAAGGTGTTCGAAATAAACCTTTTAGAAGAAAAGTGTGAACTTTGGAGTGCTACGCAAGTGAACCCCACAACATTTAGCACAGCGTTAAACGTTACAATAATGTTGATATGTACATTTTACTTTTGTGTGCGACGAATACTTTGGGTACCCTAAAATAGTTTTTTGTTCAGCTTCAGTCAATTTGAGCGTTGATAACTTTTATTTTGGTTCAGTTTCAATTAGAGGCTAATTAAGAACTCTAAAATATACAATCCTGGCACTTTTCAAGCTGTTCATTTCTGAATAAAAAATACTATATAATCTGAGAGCCAAATAAAAGTTCCACAATTTTTAATCAAAAATAGTTTTCTTCTGTTACACCAGGCAATAAAACTGAACGAGAAAAGACTGCTTCAAGTTGCATGGGAAAAATCAAAATGACTGACAGTTCCAATTTATGGCAAATACTGTGATAGTCTACTTACTGAAAAAAATAATTATTTCAATTTTCAACTGCATTTGCAATGATAGATATTAAAAAATAATCTGTGAATCCAGTCCTGTTTAATATGTTTAAAAAAACTTGGATATCCTAGTGAGGACAAACAGCCTACAAGCCCTCAAAAAAAAAATTGCTTATCTTAAGTTGCAACACGTAGAAAATTACCATTGGTTGAAATTGAATCAAAAAATATTAAAATATATCTGAATACGTACAATAAATTATAGGTTTTCTTTTTGAGTTTTACAAAACGTGCTATACTTAATGAGATCATTTGTAATAACATCTCAATGATTTTTTCTCTAATAGAAGTGGGTTGCTGAGAATAACAGAATAATACAACAAACATTTTTGTTATGCTTTCATATGATAAACGATCTATTTAAAAAATACAATAAACTAAAAATTCAGTCTTATAATAAGCATTTCTTTCTCTTCATGATTCCAAAAAAGTTAAGGCCACTTATTTTTCTTCTTCTGAGGTGCTACATAAAAAGTTACGTAAGTATTTCACATTATAAAACGAGACCGCTGTAACGTTCGCGAGCTGTAAACTGTCTAGCGACAACAACTGGAAATTTTTCAGAAGGCTCAGGCGATCTTCAACGGTTATATGTTCAATGTAATAGAGCTCTTATCATATCTGGCCAATTCAAGTCATTACATGGAAAAGTTGAGAACCATCTAGGGGGACCCATACTTCTTACTATTGCTATTAATTCAGAACAACTCCTATGCCAATAAGATGCCGAGCCTTGTACATCCGTTAAAAGAATATTATCTGATAGACCTTGACGTTTTCACTGCCCATAGTCTTGACGCATTCGACGTTATAACGAAAAATTAGACTTTGCTCCAAAATATTCAACTACAGATAGCGCATGAAATAAGTAATCATTCCTGTAGAACCGTTTTTCAGAGCTCATGATAAGATTCTGAAAATAATCCAGAGGTGTGATTGGCACATCTCTGTCTTCTCTAAAATCGTTTTGTCCATTTGGAAATAGAAAATACCAAGCAAACTCTTCTTCTCGACGTTTCCTCTCTACATTCAAAGGTAATTAAGTACAACGCAATCTAAATTAGGCAATCAATCGTCAATGTTACATAACATACTCGTTGTTTCTATACGGTTTGATTGACTAAAAGGCATAGTGAATCCAGATGTTAGATTTCCACATTCTGCGTGATACACTCCACATTGTATCGTGGAATATGTTAAGCAACAAGCAACTATAAGATGCAGGCTGGGAAGATGCTATATAATGACGAGTGGAGTGGAATTTGCTGTTAGCAATCCATAAGCATACTGTGTCAAAAAATGTAAGAACATGAGTTCTGTTGCTGTTAAATATTCTAAATTCATTACACCTGCATTTTAGAATGGGTCGAGCGCTAATACAGTCTCTGTAGTAATTATCGCCAACAATGTAATCCATATCATTGTTACACCATAAATATGGATCATCATACAATGAAAAGGCCATAAGAGCAGCAGCGGTTATTGAAGTGCACTGCTTTCCACGGGACTCAAGGCAAAACCTGGCATCACCATGATCGAATGAACTTCACAATATGGATGTGCTCTCATCTAATTTCTTATATTATTCATTACAGATTCTTCCTTTGGATTCGTTTAAGCTGTTGAATCGTCAGAAGGTTGCACTATACCTACCTACCTGAAAAATCTATTAAGGTCTCCAAGTGTTCTTTAACATCTTTATACAATATAATATTATCTACATATTAGCAACATATTAGTAACCTTTCCATGTCAATAATAAACTCTCTAGATCACTCTACAACTAAAATCAAACACGCTTAGTAGGGCCGAAGAGGGAGTTGCTCTGCAATCTCCACTCTATCTTGCGCAAATAATAATGTCTGACTTAGGTACACAAAGCTTGGCTTAATCGATTTTTGTGTTTCATTATTTTGAGAAATGGCACTACTCTGTACAAAAAACCTTCTCTAACTTTGATAAGTGTGACAAGTCTTGTGGTACAGGACCAATAGATCTTTTTTATTCCAGTAAGCTTGAGCTGGAGTCTTGATTTTTTAAATAATATATAACACCTTGATCAAGTCAAAATATTATCCCGACTGGGCAACTCTTTAGGTATAATCGATATGAATTTCGTCACCGACATAATGAAATGCTCTTGTGGATACAAGACTTTCTTATATACATCACAAGGCGCATCAGCTAAGACATTAATTATGTGTCGTCCTACTAAAGGTGCCTGAGAAGGCAACGATTTGAGGAGTCGATAAGTGAAAAATATAAACGTCGGGAAAAGAAAGAATAAGAAAATCAAATCGTTTTGAGGAAGAAACTGCAGTTGAGCGTAATAGTAGAATTTTGTATATGAGGAGTAAGTTGCATTTTGAGAGAAGTCGAGAAATATATAATTTATGGAAAAAAACGTTTCTTAAATGAATCTGTAGAGGAACGTGATCATAGACTTAGTGTGATTCGTAAGAAGTTAGAGAGCGAGACTGTCGATAAATACAATTATCGACTTGGTGTGATTCGCAAGAGGTTATACAACGGGACTGTCAATGAATACTGTCATTGAGTTGCTGTAATTCGTAATAGAACGAGACTGATGATGAATATAATCGTAGACTTAGTTTAATTCGTGATAGGTTATTGACTGATGGTGAATACAATCATTGACACAGTTTGCTTCGTAAGAGACCAGATGAAGAGACCGAAGATCAACGATATCATCGCTTAAGCTTAAATAGGCAATGGCGAGTTAATGAGAAAGAGATGCAGAGCTCTCAATCATTGAATAAAGATTAGATGCGTGCAGTACAAAGGCGATCAATTTTAGATAAATATACATTCCAGGCAGCGATTGATGTCTTTGGTGATGTGCATTGTGATGTGTACAAGAAAGTATCGTATCCACAAGAGCATTGCAGTATCTCGGTGACGAAGTTCGTATCGATTTTAACTAAAGAGTTGATCGGGATAATATATTGAATAGTTTGCGGTGCTCGAATTTTATTAAAAAAATCAAGACTACAGGTCAAGCTTACTGTAATGAAATCTCTGTTGCTCTTGTATCACAAGAGTTGCCAGATTTATCAGAATTAGAGAAGCGTCTTTTGTGTAGAGCAGTGCCATTTCTCATAATAATGAATCTCAAAAATCGATTCTGTCAAGCTTGGTATAAGGGTGAGAAACTCCCTCTTCGTCCCGACCAAGCCGGTTTGATCTTAGTTGTAGAGAGTCTCGAGACTTTGAAGCGATCTAGAGAGTTTATTCTTGACATGTGAAAGTTGCAACGAGCTATAAGGTGGCTAATATGTAATAATATATTGCATAGAGATGTTTAAGAACATTTGGAGACCTTAATAGATATTTCAGGTACAGTACAAGTTATGGACGAATCAACAGCTTTAACGAATCCAAGGAAACAATCTGTAAGGAATATTATAAAAAATATTTTGCGAGGTTCATTCCATCACGGTGATGTCAGGTTTGACCTTAGTCCCGTGGAAAGCAGTGCACTGCAATATCCGCTGTTGCTTGTACGGCCTTTTCGGGTCATGATCCATATTTATGGTGTAACAATGACATAGATGACATAATGATTGTTGGCGATAAATACTACAGAGACTTTATTAGTACCTAACCTTTTTCAAATGCAGGTGAGATAAATTTAGAATATTTAGCAGCCACTACTATATTTTTTCACAGTACTCTTATGATTGCTAACAGCAAATTCCACAACAGCAGCTCTTCATGGTATAGCTTCTTCAGGGCTTGCATCTTTCTGTTTATTTGACTCTCATGCTCGAGGAAAAGGAGCAAAAGCATCCTTGGGAGGTACATCTTGTTGTATGTGTCTAATACTATAGATAAATTACGTAAGAAATCTTCACAGAACTTATATATGAAACCTCATCCTAATAATAATAATATGTTGAACATGTACTCATTAATTGCTTTGCGTATTGTTACTGAAAATATTCCACCGATAAATTGTGGAGTGTATCAGGCGGAATATGGAGAAGGAACATCTGGATTGACTATGCTTTCTAGCGAATCAAACGTAGAAACAACGGGTATGTTATGTAAAATTGACGATTCAGTGCCTAATTTAGATAGCGTTTTACTTGACTCAGAAAATGAGTTAAAATTGACAGATATTAGAAGGAAAACTGCACCACCTTTGAATTTAGAGAGGGAACGTCGAGCAGAAGAGCTTGCTTGGTATTTTCTATTTCCAAATGGACAAAACGGTTTTAGAGAAGACAGAGATGTGCCAATTACACATCTGGATTATTTTCAGAATCATATTATGAGCTCTGAAAAACAGTTCCACTAGAATAATTTTCAAGCAAAGTCTAGTGTATCGGTATCAAGTCGAATGCATCAAGACCATGAGTAGCAAACACCTCAAGGTCTAGTAGATAATATTCATTTAACGATGAGGCATATAAGAGGATCCCACTACATGGTTCTTAATATTTTCATGTAATGACTTGAATTGGCCAGATACGATAAGAGCTCTATTAATTGCGGATGGTGGAGATGGTGGAAACATTGAACAGATAACATTTGAAGATCGCCTGAGTCTTGTGGAAAGATTTCCAGTTCTTCTCAATAGACAGTTTACAGTTCGTGTCGATGCATTAATGCAGTTCTTGGAAAATAATGAGATCTGTTTAGGAGGTCCGATGAGAGATCATTTGTATAGAATAGGGTTTCATAATAGGAGTAGCCTGCATCTCTATAAGCTTGTATGGTGTGAAAATGTGCCTGACTTTTCCACACTAAACGGAGTCCAGTTAATAGAAAGAGTTGTTTTGTGTTCTCTAAAACCCAATAATTCAGATCTGGAGGTCTTAGTTCGTAGCGTACAGGCACATAAGCACACTGAAAGTTGTTATCTGAATTGACAAAGTAAAATTTTTAGGTTGGCTATCCAAGGGCTCAGAGCTAAACTATAGTATGCCGAGGCCCCGATGAGACGATAGAGAATTGTGGTCGATTTTGTGTTTTGAAGAGAACAACGAATGAGAATATGGTTAGTTAAAATAATGAAGAGCGTTTGAACCTCTGCAAAGAAATACAACCTTGAAGAAACGTTAAAGTGATCTGGTCTTTGTTGCGAAATAAGTCAGTAAATGCAAACCCAACCATACAGGAGCAGTTATTCGGTAAATTATTACCCGAGCTAATAGACAAGGTGGTTCTGTTTAGATGCAATTGTTTTCTGTCGTAATGGCGATTTTATCAGAACGGTTGGTGAGTGCCCCAGAATGTACTTATAGGTTGTGTCTTTTGCCATTGGAAATTAGTTCTCGAAAGACAATGTTTATTAATAGTTGCAAATCGCTTGAAAGATTCAGGCTGTCAAGATTAGAAGGCGCTGAAGCAACGGTATATAATAATATTTTTCAGAGGTAAGAATTGAGACTAGACGATCTTGAGGAATTGAGTTTAGCAGAATTTGCGGTTCATTATGAGACATTATGAGTTGTATGCAATGAAGATGATGGTGATTCTGAATTACAGATTAAAGGGAAAGAGCGTGCTAGATATATCAGGTTGAAATACTCGTATGTGTGTACGGAATAAACCAGCTATTCTACTACACCGAGAAGCGAAAAGGAAGCTTATTTCTTTAGTTTATTGTTTTGTAATGTCACATATAGGGATGAATCTCAGCTTTTGCATAATTGTGGAATCGCTGAAACGTATTTTAGCGTAAAAATAATGAACTAAGACCACTCCAGGGTAGCGTGACTGCGAAACAATTCGCTCATCCTGAAAAAGTTTTTCAGCAGGCCTTGGCTCAGCCGTTTTACTAAATACACTACTATACTATATATATATATATATATATATATATATATATGTATATATATATACTATACTAAATAATACGGTAGATCCTCCATTGATTCGTGCTGATAAGCAAATAGTTATCGGAGAGGACATCTTCTTAAGGAAATTCATAAGAGGTCGGTGATGTCAGACGGACAATTTATCGCGAGTATGAGGGGTTTTAATGTGCAGCAGAAAGATCTATTCCAAAATGTTAATGGTGTTATTGAGAAAGGAGGAGGTGCTAGAAGTGGTAAGTCATTTACGTTGAAATTACTAGTTAAACATATTAAACGGTGTTACGCTCCTACAATTGATATAATATTGAAACCTAGGTTTCTAGAGGTCTCTTCAATGACATGTGTTGCAGCTCGTCAGATTTTCGGTAGTAATCTGCAATCTCTATTTTCTCTTCCAATTGAAAAAAGAAAGCCACTATCATATAAACATATGTCTGCACATAAGCTAGAACTAAAAGGTGTAAGTGGCGTTGTGTAAGATGACTCATAATTGACGAAATTTCAATGGTGTCTTATGAGAACCTAAGGATGATTAATTTATGGCTTCAAGAATTTGAAAATAATACAAAATTATTTGTTGGTGTAAGCGTGTTACTTTTCGGAGACATCATACAACTGTCTCCTATCAAAGGACACTGGTGCTTCTGTCAGCCAGCTTGGTTTATATGTGAAGTCAATTTATGGCAACAATTCTTGTTTTGTAAACTTTGGGTTAATATGTGAGCGACGTAAAGTACCATTAACAGGTGATTTCGGCGATGGAGCAGCAATAATAATATTCCCTACTATTAAACAAGTCGATGAATATAATGAATCAATGATTTATCAAAATTCAAAAAGATTTCGTTCCTATATCTTTAATTCTGTTGATGAGCCGAGAGAAAAGCCGCGTACACACTTGTAACAGAACATTGTCGTGCAACAACTCAATGATACACGACGAGATTACACGTTGATTTTTATTCATAAGCAACAGAACACTGTCGCGTAACGGTGGCGTGAACTTTTTACCGTTCCGTCAGCTCATATTAATCCGTGAGGTATGGAAGATGTTGCCGCTGCTTATTTAGTCAGGTACAATATAAAGGAAAAAAACGTACGCGATGCTGGTGGCAACTACAATTATATACGAGAAGAAGTGAATGTGGGGGGTCGTCAATTACTCAGGTATTTGAAGTTTCAAGCAGTCAGTGGTCTTTATAAAAAAATATACAAGAATGTCACCAAAAGTATCGCGAAGAGGCACCAGATTTAGGGAATGTATTTCTGTACAAGAGAGTTTGGCAATGACCATTCGTTTTTTGGCCACGGGCGACTCCTTCACAAACAAAAGAGAATTGTGTTTCGTTTACTGTGGTTGTAGAAAGTCCCATCCATTACCTCATACCTCATCCTCCCATTCCAAGGAGAAGCAGATATGTGATTGAATGAGACATATAGGCATATAAGTTGAGAATACTAGATTTCCATTAAAAATACTAAGATACTAAATGGAATCAAAAAGTAATAAATTTAGTAGAATTATTCTAAAAATCCCAATCCTGCTTAGAGACAGAGACTGAACTCGTGGACGCTGCGCTCTCCCGTCTAAATATGCGAGCGACAGTGCAATGAAGAAAACCGACCAGAGGCGAGACGCTCACATGTTGCTTTACGTGGCGCCTTGGCGCGACTTGATAAGCGACGATGTTACGTTGCAGTTCGCGACGATGTTCTGTTACAGGTGTGTATGCGCCTTAAGGACAGACACTACCGACTTATATTCCAAGTGATGTTAATAAATTTGTTGGACTCTAGGACCACTTGAGTTGGCTGTAGAATCGCGTATAATATTGAGAAGAAATTTGTCATTGGCGAATGGTGCCAAGGGGGTTGTTAAAAAATTCAAATGGCCTTAGAGAAGGGTGAATTATCCGAATCAGTTATGGTAAAACTCAATGATGAAAGTATTGTAAAGTATATATATATATAGTTGCAAAATAGAGATGGCTGTATTGCCATAGCCCTAGTAACGCAACAATGTTTCAAGTGTTGAGAGGATACGGAAACGTTGATATTGAGCTGGTCTGTAAAGTTCATAAATTACAGGGAACTACACATGATGAAGCGGTATAGATCTTGGTAAGACATATTTTGCAAATGGACAAGAATATGTGGTTTTGAGCCGTGTAAAGTCTTTGGTAGGTTTTGCTCTATCAGAGTCAGAGCCAAACAGATTATTGAAATTTCCTCATGATGAGAAAGCGTTGATGGAAATAAATATGTTACGAGATTCTTTGGTGCTCTAATATCGAATGTTCAACTTTTGCGCATGATCTTATTTTATGTTACTGATTGTCATATGCAACCCATTTTGTGAGAGATTAGAGCATTTCATTATCTGCAAATATGAGAGCTATTCATCAAGTTGATATTAGGAACTCCAGATTGTTAGCTGTTGACAGCGTATAGGACCCAAATTATTTAAGATAATTATAACTCGTGAATTTTGTATCCTTCAATATTATGAGAATAAAAAGATATAATATATGAGGTAGTGAGTTCATTTTAATAGCTACTAATCAAGTGATTGATATCGATCAATGTGTCGTTTTCCAATTGGTGGTATATGTATTCATATTATGTCGATATCAAAATATATTATTTATAAAATTATTCCAGAATTGAAAATGTCTTTCTAGTTATTATTCTTTGC
Organism: Crioceris asparagi; assembly: GCA_958507055.1. Lineage (NCBI taxonomy): Eukaryota > Metazoa > Arthropoda > Insecta > Coleoptera > Chrysomelidae > Crioceris > Crioceris asparagi. The sequence continues at coordinate 47,835,165 of OY293829.1, forward strand.
AGTTATGATTATTCAAAGATATCAATTATGAGGTCTTAATTATTGAATTTGTGACGTATTAAAATCAGTGAGATTTAAATAATATTAGGAGGTACTTTCATGTACAAGCTTATAATTCTTTTTATATTCTTTGAGTTTCCTATTATAGGTTATACCTACTACATAAAACAACACGCCATCAACTCTACCTCTTGGGTGGTGTGGAAATGAGTTTATTTCGTGAGCAACATTTTGAATTTCGAAACTTAAATCATTTGTACTCATGATATACATATATTATTATAATTATATATAATTATAATGGTGAAGCAAATATTGAATTTGAGCATTTATATGTTTATAGAAGAATGACTTTAAAGGTAGCATTCCAATTAAATTCTAATATTATAGGCAGCGGAAAAACACATATTACAGACTTTACCATTGCTGTTAAGTCGAAAACCGTAACTTTAAAAAAAAATCAATTTAAACGTCTCCAGATATTGTCTGATCTTCAATTCTGCCTTCTCAGATTTTCGTGAAAAATGCCTCCCCCACACCTTTGGAGCGGTTTTCGGAGGAAAGGAGATTTCGGATTTGAATTTTTATAGATATGGGACCATTTCTAAGTTCTCCACTTTGAAATAAATGAATCATCAAATTCGGAGTACGCATACTATATATCGAGCGATACTCATCCTCAGTAGGCCTTTAAAAATGAGAACACGTCTTTACATGATTCATTTGCAGTTGCGTTTATATTAATTGAAACATCACTGGTCACTTTAAGCTTCCTATCTGTGTTTAACAAAGACATACTCTCATTTTCAAAGGCTTACTGGGGATGAGTTTTTTTGGAGATGAAAACATTAAAAATGTCCGTGTTAATGTTAATCTGGAAATTGAATAAGCTCAAGATATTTCTGCCAATAATCGTGTATATTGCATCAATGTTCATGATAACGCCATTGAACACCTACAACTCAGTGAAATTATTAAAAAGTGTAATTGAATGTTTTCTTAGCCAGTAAAAGAGAAAACATTTATAGACTGAAATATTTCTCACGCTTATTAGCATACGAATTATTGGATTATATGAAAGAAAATCTTGGTGATATAGTCATCATGTATGTTCGAGTACATCAGAAAAAGATATTTTTGAATGACAATCTACAATCTCTCTACATGCATTTTGTTATTGTTAATTTGGAGGATTTTGACAATTCATGACAGTCTGACCAAACTTTTGATAACAACAATAGTTAGTCATCATCAAAGATTTTATACAGAATTTCATATCTACAAAATTTACTGTAGCACATTAATATGTTGAGAAATTACTGTAGATTGCAGCATCTGATATTAGTCATAAATTTTATAACCCTGTTGGCTGTAGCAACATTTTTTACAAATAAAAACATTAATGTGTTTCCTAGTTTTATTTATTTCACAGATACTTTACTTATAAGTGGAATATAAAGTTTATTAGATATGATCCAAAATAATTTATCTGTCATGTGAAAATGCAGAACTTCTCTGCCCAAATGTATTGTCAAATATTTTAATGAACAATAGGTGTCTACATTTATTATAAAATGTAAAGTAGTAGAATCATCGTATTTTAAATTTTGAAAAAATATGTTCAGATAAGGATTGACGTAAAACATGTTCAGAAGTGGTACACAATATTCATAGACCTTGTATACATAGACTGTTAATCTTCTATGCCTCCCAGCAAATCGAAGAACATACAAGACGTTGATGCATAGGGTCTATGCGTAGATTCAGACTCTCCAGTGGCGTTGCTATCTATGCAGCGAATAGGTATGTAGATATTTTTTTTTTCGAAACCTGTTCTTACATTATCATTCATTCAAATAAGATATAAATAATATTGGTTCATCTTGTTTTACTCAAATAAGACAAAAATACTATTGGCTCATCTTATTTCATTCAAATATTTCAATTTACAAAACTATTTGAGTAAGTTTATATACTTTTCTAATATTTTAAGAGTTGAATTACAAGGATCGTTAATCTATGATAATTTGGTCATTGGTCATTTGCTAACATCTGTTGTAGCGCCAATAATAAAAGGATCAAAGGGTGCTAAGTTTGAAATGGCCGAAATAGAGAAATAGGCAAAAAATATCTTTCTTGAAATCTTCCACAAATGCACATACACCATAGATGTAATAGTACCTACCTTCATAGTTATACTAATGTTTCTGCTGCAGCTGGCTTTAACCAGTACTGTCAGTAATAAGTAGGATTGAGGATTCTGGTTATACATAAATTTGTTGTGAAAAAACAGCATTTATTTCATTTCAAAAACATAAACAAATCGAAAAAAAATTAAAAATAACGTTTCATCTGTATGGAAGGGAAAATAAATAAAAATTTTAAACAAAGCTATTCGCGATCGTGAACGAAGCGTACATATTAGTAATCATTTTTCAATCCAGTCTATTTATTTTATTTCGATACTTATTTGATACATTAACAGAGGCAGGGAATGGCTAGTCTCAAATCAACTAATAATTTGATAGAATGTTAAGAAATATCCAGGAAAATAGAATTGCGTAGATAACTACAATAGGTATCAATATATTCCAATTAACAATGCATAAGTTATGAAAATATATTTATTCAAAGTCAAATCTAGATATATATAAAAGATTCTACTGTCAATGACTTAGTAGAGGATATTCTTTTCCCTCCTCTATCTGAATATTTCGAGCACAGCTTTTCCACGTGACAATCATATGCAGCCAAGTTTACGTAAAAGGTGATATCCGGGGAGATAACTTTCAAATTTTTAACAAAATTTGCTTCAACCGTTTAATAACAGCCCCCAGGGGCAAAACTTTTGAAAATTTTAAATTTAATAGGTTGGAGTGAGCGCTTATTTCAAAGGTCATTCAGTTAATCCCTTTTGGATTTGTTTTTTAATGATCGGGTTATTAATTTTTTAAAGATTAAATAAAATTATTTTTTCAAGACAGTTACCTCTGATTTTCCAAGTTCCTAATGAACACTTACTGCGGAAAAAGCTACAGCAGCTAAGAACATCTTTTGAACAGAACGTGCAGCTCGCCATTTTTTTTTTAGTTCTATCGTCGGCGCTATATTTTACCATAGGCGCCGAAAATTGAATTGGTTATCGCTGCGCGTTCTTTTTGAAACCTTTTTGTTAGTGCCGCCAATAGCTGTCTTGTGCCGACAAAAGCTTTTTTCCTTTGTACTCAACCATTAGGAACTTGGAGCTGCAGAGATAAAATTAATTTCGAGAAATTGTATGTTAGAAATTTTGAAATGAACCCAATGTACCCAAAGATGGTTTTGTTTACGAAATGGACTTCTCTCGAAAATAAATTATAATTTGATTTCGATTTGAATAATCGAATGTATAGAGGCTTCGCTAATCTACACACATGTTTTGTCTTATCTGAAAAAAATGTGTGATTAAGTACGTAGGATTCAAAATGTCACAACCCATAGAAGCAATGAAACTTCCATATGGGCTAACACCGACCAAGTATGGCTGGGCTCAGTGTCTCTAGGTGAAGGTTACGATACAACTATATAGTATCTGCTATGGCACACTTTCTCGACCAGAAGGTCTAAGTCAGCCTGCCGGTCGCTTCCGCGATGGTATGTAAAGAGAAAGCTGGTGTTGTTGTCGATGACAATGTCGACGGCAATAAAGACGACGCCAATAATAATCACGCGGTCCGGAACATACAAAACCTCTTTCAGTCATTTTGTTTGCTTTATAGTTGCAAGAACTTCCTGTTCATAAGAACTACAACTGTTTTCACTTACCATGAAGCTCCTTGAAATATACAATGCTTTCGAAAAGTAACGAATAAATTCATTATTTCTGAAACTGAGAGTTTTCCTAAAAGATTCCCTCGCACGTCGATTTTGTTTTAAACAAAGGCACTTTTTGACATACGACCCATATTTGTGACGTAATCGTTATTTGAGATATGACGTCATCGACCAATTTTTTAAATGGCCGCACCCAATTTCGACAGTGCCATTTCAAAGAGCATGTTATTCAACGTACACACCGTCAAAAATTATGGTTGTCTGACGGTAGCCTTAGCGACCGAGAATGTTTTTTACTATCCTCAGATAAAAACTTGAAATCGTGCTTTTTTGTTTTTTATATTTCTTGTTGATTTCTTATCTTTTATTTAGCAAAAGCAGCGTATTTGAACTGTTTATTGAGTAGTGAATTTGTCATTTTATAAAATAATGCGAACATAATCATTATCATCAAATTTAGTAAAATAAAAAATATGTTTTTTTTATTTAACCTACATACACTAATGTAATTATATTTTTGACGATGTGTACGTAGAATGATTTGCTCTTCCAATAGGCATAGACAAAATTGGGTGTCGCCATTTAAAAAAATGAAGATGAAGTCATATCTCGAATAACGATTACGTCATAAATAGAGGTTGTATGTCACAAAGTGATTCTATTTAAAACAAAAATCGTTATACCAGAGGATTTTTTCGAAAAACTCGGATTTTAGAAATAATGAATTTACTCGTTACTTCTCAGAAGCACTGAATAAGAGAATGTATTATTTGTATTTCATAGTTTTATATGCTATTATATTTCAGAGATCGAACAATTTGAACATAATTTTATCGGGTTGAAGTAGTTTTATGGTCATAAGTAGGTACGCAATAACTCAAGTTCGGTTTGATAAGAGATTGTTAGAACCATTTTAGGATTACGTTTGTGCATTTTTAGGGATGTGAGATCTAAGACTCATTCACAGATAATGGATGTAAGCTCGTTTTAAATAGTACATGTAGACCTAGATTAACTCTTTTTCATTTGTAAGATCATTAAAGAATATGGCCCTCTCTTCGAACTTAGGATAAAATCATAAATGTTCTTAGCCACTTATATTCCCTTCATAAAGTTGTGATGGGAAGTGTTCTAAGTATTTACAAGCATTCAAGAGAAAGATCAAGTATTTCAAGAGAACTCAAAAAATGGAGCATTTATTCAACTCATTTTATCATATAAATATTATACTAAATCATAGCTTGGCTCATTTAGAAACAATTTCCAAGTTATTATTTGGTATATTTGCTTAATACAAGAACATCAAAGACGTTGTTACGCCCAAAACCTTTCAGCTGTGTCAATGATGAGAGATGGTATCATATTGAAGAAAACTGAATCCAACTCCTTCAGGCTGAAACCCGCCAACAAAGGAGGTGGATGTGGCAAAAAAGCATTTCCTGATCCTGTCTTCGGGGAATCACCTATTACATTCAAAAACTTTTGTGCTAAATCCATTTCCAAAAGGGTATTCTATTTATGTCAAAAAAGTATTTTTATAAACTACTAAATTTTATTAAGAGCTTATATTATACTTTATACATTATTTTATCAAAGATTTCTAAGATGGTTATTCATTAAGGCAATTAAGAATATGACAATTGAGTAGGTTTGAGAACAAATCTGTCAAGTGCAATTAGGGCTCCCGTGGAAGGGGTTCCGTTATACAGATTTTCGGTCAAGTTGTACTGCAGACTTTGAGCGAAGCTTTGTGTTCCATATTTGTGCAGAATGTAACGCTCAATATTTTCGGAGATAACGGGGTGATCCATTTTTGTCTTCTTCCTTTGGTATCTTATGAATAATTGATATTTGATTTTTGAAAAATAAATACTTACTCAAAACCATGCTGCACTTGAAGAAAATATTTTTTAATACTCTATTTTGCTCCTCAAAATTTGGACGTACCGTCAGACGTCATACAGATAGTCAGACACCAGTCTGTTATTTTAATTAGGTACACACACTACTACATCTTCCTCAACTTTTCATACTTGTGATAACTGGGACCTTGAAACTTGGATACACATCAAAACTGGCCTCCCCAAAAAATGGTTCCTGAGAGATACTTCTAGATATTCACAATTGATCTTGAACAACTTCTCAAAATTTCTACACTATGTTAGTTGATATATTTACACAATATATCTATATTTGTGAATCTATCACCATTAAAGTAAGTACCTATTTAAGTTAAATAAAATTTAAGTATATGTCTGTAATAACTAATATCCTTTGTGAATTTCCTACCATTATTTACTAGAAATAAGGACCACATCAAGCATTTCTCCGAAACAGCTGATTTTTCTTGACAGGACTTTTATGACATGTAGAAGACACTTCTGAGAAAAAATAGGTTACTTCATGTAACAGTGTCCTATTCTAAGCAAAACACGTGTCGTTTTGTAAAGGTGCATTGGTGATATAGTACTGTAATTTTTGGCGATTCTACGTTAACGCTATCGGTAATCAAAACAGGCTTTACTGCTAGGATTATTAATACTATCATTACTAATTATTTTAGTAATTGTTATAAATATTTTTTAATATTATTTAGATATCTAATAAAGCACGACTTCCATGATCAAGTTTATAATAATACGAGGCTGATGTGTTAAAGTTGATTCACCTTATTCCAGTCAATAAGCTCTTGGAAATTTACTTCGTCCGTAATAAGATAGTTTATTGAAAAAGAGATAAATTTATTTTCAATTACCTTTACTGGAACGTGAGATAATGCCGCTGGATATAAATTATATCTTCAACATTCACTTAGATTTAGAAACTTGAATCTTCCTCTTTTTCTTCTAATTCTTCCAAGCTGCTCTTTTTCTTTAACAATTCAATCGAGGTGACCTTGTTACATTTCTTAAACAGCCTGCAATATTTTATCTGTTCGATGTAATTATTTCAAAATTAAATGATTGCATTAGTCAAACAAAATAATTTACAAAATATTACCTTATTTCTAATTCCTAAGTTCTATACTATTTTTGTGTGTGTAATATTTTTTTAATAAATATTATAGGTAGATCAAAAGAATATTGACAAATTCTTGATTGAGGAGTATTAACAATAACAATATATATATATATATATATATATATATATATATATATATATATATATAATATATATGTAGTAATACTGGTTCTTTGCTGTTGGATATACTGATAATGTGTAGTAGCAATGTAAACATCGACACCACAACAAATGAAATAATTTTTTTTGATAATATTACTGTAATTCCCAAATAACCTTCCTGAAACTTCTTCGTCTTTGTAGGCAATACAATACTGTAAGTAATGGATGGTTTTCCATTTGTGTCCTGTTACACCTAATAGTCAGTTCTAGAGTTGACCATGTCAACAGATATAGAGATTTATCGTGTTAATTATCTAATAATCTTGTTTAACATTTGTTCTGCGAACAGAAGGAACTCAGATATCCACCAGCCTAAAATTATACGCTATACGCTCTTATACTCACCGTTTTATCATCATCATTAAACAGGGTACTACCGTACGACTAGCTTGCGTTAATATGAGAATCTCTATACAAGATAAAAATCTCAAAATTTGTATAGGTACAAATGTTTTTGAGATGGGCGAATTGAATAAAAATATTTATATGTTCGAGGATATTCCAGTTAAACAGGAAGTGGCCATCATCTTTCTGATTTCAAATAGAAAGTGGCAATATTTATTCCATTATCAGATATTAAATCAAATTTAGAATGAACTTTTACCAACTAACTCTATCCCAAAAATTTATGGAATTCGAGTTATATCTATTTTTGCGACTTTTTTGAAAAATTCTTCATCAGTAATGTGAGCTGAACAAGATTTGTTAATCACATTAAAAATAGTATAAATTACTTATACGGCAGTTTTGAAATAATCAAACTTTTTATGTAATCAACCTAAAATGATATACCTAACGGATTCTCTTACTTTAGATAGTCATGGATTCAAATTTTCTTTTTAATGTTTGACTGTTGGGATGTGCGTGAAAGTACGCAAGAATTAATTTTCAGGACTTCATTGTCAACCACCTTGATAGTCTTCAGTGAAAAAAATTTAAACTACCTACAGTTTTGAACAAGCAGATTGATTACGTTTGTATTTGGTCTGGAACGATCTGGAGATTTTTGAATCCTGAAGATGACAATACTCTTTTGAAAATATATGAAAATATTAACTAACACTGTTATAAACTGAATAATCTACTAAACCGGCAAAACAGTTGAAAACTAAACAATCTTATATCATCTATCTGATAAAGAAGATCCGATACATCATAGGTTTTTTTTGGTGATTTTTATAAATATTTAAAATATTTCACAAAACTATTTAGTTGAGGTTTAGGAATAAAGAATGCGAATATAAAATGAAAGATTATATTTTATTATTTATAAGATGATTTAACATTTGAAACTTATAAGATATTAGGCTTATAAAATGCTCTTAATTGTGGCTCATTTTCGTACATCCTGTAAATGATAGAAAATTTTAGATCTTTTTGTCAAATAATGTATATTATCTTTAAAGTGAATAACCATTTTTTTCAGTTCACTCCCTGAATTACCTAGAAAAAAGTTCGATATCTATAATTTCTCAAAGAAATATCGAAATATCTCAAAAACAGAAGATTTATGGGATTGAAAAGATAAGAAATTATTTTAAATTTATTTGATTTATAATCTAATAATGCAAGGAAGAATATCATTTTCGATCTGAAAATGAAATGGACACCTCCGGTTTAATAGGAAGTTCCTCGAAGGTATAAACATTTTCATTCGATTCACCCATTGCAAAAATCATGTATCCATAAACGGCAAACGCTCGTTCGTCGTATATTCATATATGTATACATGTTAACAAAATTTTAATACGGCGCGAAAATGATTAAGTAACAAAAAAAAAATAAATACTTTTCATTTCTTTACAAACATTCGTTCTATTTTTTAATATTTGTTTTCTAGCCGAACTAATTCGAGATGTAACAGCGCTAGGTACGAGTAACCTTGATAACAGCGACCGAAGAAAGAGAAGAAAGTGTTTCTCATCCGAAGACAGTTTGTTCTATTAGAATAAGGTTGAATTCAAACGCCCCGTTGAAAGAGAAACGAATGAAAACGAAAAGACTATGTTCTCTGTCAGTGGCGTCGATATATATGTATCTATATCAATAAATAAAATCAATACATGCTGTTTGAAAAAGTACCATTTGTAATGTAGATCAGAATGATGAAGATATTCTAAATAAAGTTCAATAACGAATTCTACATTTATTCCTATTTCAATCAGTTCAATATTTAATAACAAGGATTACAAGGACGGAAACAAGACATTTCTCAAACCAGTATAAGAGAACACAAATCTCAACAAATTATCATTTGTTCGCTAAGATATGGGACAGGCACAGAACACTTGCTACAATTTTCCCTCCTTTTTTTCTTTCTTGCAAATATGATTTGCTCTAGATTGATTTCAAATATCGTGGTTGGCATTGAAAATAACATACATTGACCTGTAAATTAGATCTTCTGGATTTTTTCGCATAAACGATTTGCCTCACAGAAAATTCATCCGGTCTACCACTGCGACAAAGATATTATAGCCACTCTAAAAATTGAGAGATTAAAATTTCTCCGAACGCCAGTTTCTTGTTTTTACTCTCAGTCAAACCAAACGATTGTTAAATGATTCACTTCTTCGGCCTCCTAAAAGAAGTTCCTGGTATAGATAAAGTGTGAAGAAGTGAATCCTACAGCTTCTTTCGGGTTGATTCAAAAAAGTTCGAATATCAAAGATCACGGTGTCTTTTTTTTAATTTTCGTTCTTTTCACACATTCACCTATGGTGTCGTGTTTGGTAGTGTATATCCTTCTTCTTCGGTCGGTTGAATGCTTGCAGACAATAAGTGAAAATTCGAAACAACTACGCTCCAGTTACTCCCTAAGCGATGGAATTTCATTGTTTGGTCAAATTAGTGGTGATGTGCTTTGTTAGTTTGAATTGTGGCTACGTGAAATGTTCCGAAAATGAGATACAAGGTAAATGGTGGTGTTTGAGAAGTGTTTTTTGTCTTCAGTTGCCTTCTCTTTTATTTTCAAGATGTGAAAAATAATGAACCTGATGCCTTTCAGCAAATATTTTTATGCTAAGAAATACATGGAAAGGTCTATGATGATGATTAATTTATTATTGAGTTACATATAGCTATTGCGATCGTTTGCATTGTGGAATTGTGAAAGAAAGTCAAGTGTATGGTATTATGCATCAATAAGACAGTAATAACTAGTATATAAAATCTGTTGATATTTATGAGATATACCGAAATATTAAAGGCAAGATAGACGTTGTATTTTGAATGTTTACGACCAAAGTTCACGCAACAAATTTTTTGTGTTCATCAATAGACCTTATCCTTAGAGACCAAATAGATTGAAAGTAGCGACTATTGTAAATTTGACCAGTTTTTTTTATTTCAATTCGAATAAAGCTACTTTATAAACTTAAAGTGAATATTTCTATAAAGAAAATTAAGAATTTGTTGTAGGTATTAGAAAATAAACGTTTACAGCAATTTTTTTATAGAAATGCGATCGTAATTTATTAAATTTATAAATAATGGTTATAATTCTGTGAATTCTGATTATCGAAAAAAAAACATGCGTTTGTCAAAAGTCAATCCTAGGATAGGTGTACATACGGCGAGTACGTTACCAGAACACACCCAGAGCATTAATTTACTTTTAATATCGTAAATATTGATAAATATAGGTAAATAGCTTGTCATCGTAAATTTACTTTATTTAATGTATTTTTAATAAATATTATTAATTATTTATTTTAGTTTGGTGCACTTCTTCGCCATATAAGCTTATACAATACCAAATTTAATAGGGTGAATGCGCCAGTAAGCCGGCCCCATCTAGTGGTCGGCCACACACCCCTTTAATTATATATATTTTTAATCGCAAGCGGTTTCAAAGTTCCTTATGTGCGTATTTTTAAAATCTTCAGTTTATGAACTGTAAGGAAACCAACTTCGCTTTAGGTCAGACCTAACGGAATTCCCGCGGAAACCGTTCAAAAAGTTTTTGTTCGTCAAGCAGAGCCAAAAATCTTGGGCAGAATATCGAATGGGTGAACTTCAACACTAAGTATTAATTGCTGTGCAAAATCGAGAGCTTTTGTAAGTGATTTTGCTAATTGATGTCTAGTCAAATAACCCTAATTCGATGGGAAACAATGCCTTTCTGTAAATTTAGTGTCAAAAAACAAGGTGACCGGCCACTAGTTTCGCAATTTTTGATAATAAATAGTAGCCTGGCCGACTAAGGGCTCACGAGCGACAATTTTATTCTTTTTTTATTACATTCAATAATTCAATAAAGAACAGTATTCACATTATCTTTGTCTTATTGCATAGTTTGGTATAAGTTTATAGACTGTACCAGTAGACGGCCGTGCGTACGATGCTTGGAAAAAATCTTACAAGCCATCAAATCAGGTGGCCGACTGCCAGAACTTACGTCTTTTCGTAATTTTATCAGTAATCGGCCACAAGATTTCTGAGGCTATTTCAAACAAATTTTGCACGGAAAAGTTGATTTTAACAATCCTTAGGTCATGTCAAGCCGTGCGAAAACAAAGATTCATCAACACAACGATGAAAACTTAGCAAACGTTCTTGAAGCTGTGAGAAATCGTACTTTGATAAGGGAAATATGCCGAAACTATGGAATAGGTACTCAGGTCAGCCCTACAGGACCGTACAATTACAATTTTCGCCTTGGCAAATTTTTTACCGCAAAAATAGCATTCAACTCTTTCAAGTTACGTGAACGAAAGTCGACAAGTATTTGGCAGCAAAGTCAATGTGTGATATCACTAGAAATTACTAAATTACGATGAAACTAGTTCATGCCTGTTAAGAAATAGAATAAGGTAAAAACGGCCGACTAATAGCAAAACGGTTCCAATTAGAAATAAAAATGAAGAAAAAAATCACATTCGAAAATCGGTTGTCTTTCTCTATACTATGCGATAGCCTAATCTGCTCGCCACAAATGCGAATCAAAGTTTGTCATTGTCAGTAAAGGGGGAGTATTACTTCAAAAAAGGTCGACTACTAGCACATTCACCCTATTCCTCTTTTACCGAATTATTCTTAAAATGGGGTCCAATGAATTTTCTACACGTATTATTATATAGTTATCTCAAAGTAGGAGAAATATTTGCAATTTGAGTGAATATTGAGAGCGCCGGAGCCTAGATCCATCACCAAAAAAGCATATTATTAAAATTTTATCACAACTTTTTAATTTCAGAAAATACGTAAAAAGTAATGACGAAAGAAGCTCGAGTATATTCCAAACACAATAATAGTTCCTGACTATATTCTCTGAACAAAATAATATATTTTTAAATTACATCTTATTTTTCTAGATTAATAAGTATTGACTAATAATATTCATGTAGGTCTTGAAGTTTAATGGCTTACGGGAGAAGTATGAAAGATATATTGGAAATATATTGGTAAATCATAGTTGGTTAGCTCATAATACTTTTAATGAATCTAAGACATAGGCAATTATTTAATTATATTTGTATTCTGGGTACTGGACCAATAGTACGAATGAGTAGGTAGGTACTGGACAAGACATCACAATTTTCTAAAGTTATGTATATGATTAGGTATCTTTTGTGTGGAAAATGTTTAATATAATAAAATTATATAAATTGAAACATGAACAACGGGAATAGTGAAAAAAGATCTTAATTAATTAAAACTAGCAAAACGGGAAAATTTATGAGAATAAGACCTGAAACTTTTGAAAATATACAGGGTGTTTACTAAACATTACAAGGGTAATTCTTTGAAATATTTTAAGAATATTTTATTCAATGATGATTATTGAAAAGCCGCTTCATTTCAAAGATACAGGGTGAAAAAAATTGCGAATACTATTTACCATATTTCTAAAAATTATCAATGTAAATAAGTATGGCGTATGGCAATGGTTTAGGAAGTACGAAAAAAAATTAAGTACGATTCCGTGCAGAATCGCATTTTAATTTGGTTGCTCGTGAATATTAACCAGCAACATACGAAGATCACTAGATTGGTTGAGGTGGACTACACGCATGGGCTGCAAGATTGCCGGACCTAAGCCCCCTAGATTATTTCTTGTGGAGCTATTTGATATAGTTTACACCACTCCAGTAGAAAATTTTGACGACTTGCAAAATCGGAAAATTGCTGGATGTAACTCCATACGAATGAACCTAGTGTGTTTGAAGTGGAAGTCATTTTGAACATTTATTGTTGATTAGCAACATACCATGTGCTTTTTGATAATAAAATGTTGTAGCTCTCGCATTTTTTTTCATCCTGTATCTTGGAAATGAAGCGGTTTTTCAACAATCAACAAAGAACAAAATACTCAGAAAATAATTCAAGGAATCACCATTAAAATTTTTGCTGCATGTTTATTAAACACTCTGTATATTATCCACAAAGAATCGCAACTGAAAAAATAAGAATTAGGTAGTTATATATTAACTCTGTCGTCAAAAGATGCAGTGCCAAAAGGAATCATTTAGGTTCTAATTATAGCTTACACTTCAAAATATCTTTACGTGTAAATCCGGCAACTATTTGCTTTTTTCTTTCTTCAATTTTGGTGTCAATTATACATGTAAATATTGCTCAAAATTTGAAAGAGAATTGATATATTTTAAAGAAGTAATAAAATAAATAAAATCTGGATGAGAGTGCCTAGATTGCAGTGCCAAAAATACGATCATAATGCAATTTTGTAAAAGAGTTTTTTCCAAAATTTTGTATTAATAAGAAATAGTTTGAGTGATAAGTATTACATAGCAAGACCATCATCTTCCTTTAACACAGTTTTCGGGGTAGTAGAAACTAATGATTGTTTCTGTAAATGCTATCATCATATATCCTAAAATATAAATTATGTTTGCAGAAGGACGTTCTACTACATCCATAATATGGATTTCTTTAAAGTATGTCAGCGTATCACTGCTTCATTTCGCAATCGAAAGTGACTGTGACGCGAAAACGCTTTATTTTTTAATTTATTATGGTGTTAATTTCATTATTATTGAAGGAGAAATTTAGAAAGCTAATAATTATTGTAATACACGTTCAAGTATGCTTAAAAATTGTGGCACGATACACATTCGCATAGTCCATGGAGTGATTGAACGTAAGACTGGATAAAAATATTCAATGGTCTGTATCAAATTTTATATTTTACATTTCTGACAACACAATCTTCTTGACTTCTCGTAATTTTTAAAATAAAATACAATATTTTTATATCAAAATAGTGCATAATTCAGTTTACCAAAATTTATAGTAGAATCTATCAAATATATTTTTAATATTTATATTATATATAAGAACCTACAACTTTTTACTAAAACGATTATCCTTTTTATTGAGCCAGGCATTTTAAGATAGGCTCAGATACCAAGCTTTAATATTCATTCTATGCATAACCCCAAAAACAGTAGAAATAATCAATAATATAATCCTATTTTAAATTTAATAAATAAATTAAAAATCAAAAATTTTGCCTCATTTTTGAACGACGAACCCGAACGCAGGAGATATACAATTCGACAATGTGCTTTTTTTGGTTTCTGCGCGCGCTGTATATTGTAAACGTACTCCGATTTTGATTCATTTGAGACATGAGACTTGAGAAATGGTCCCATATGCATGAAAACTAAAATGCAAAAACTCCTTTCCTTCAAATTACACCCTCGAAAGGGGTGAAGGGGGCAATTTATCTCGAGAATCTGAGGTGGCAGAATTAAAGAAAGGATAATTTGTGAAACGTTTGAGATGAACATTCTTTCAAAAGGAATACGGTTTTCGAGTTACATCTATGTTAAAATATCAAATATGCGTATTTTCGATGAGCATCAAGTTAGCTAAGCACCTGTCACGAATCGACTCGAGAGTAGGTGGATAATTTGCCGCTAATTAGTCGTGAATTAGTTGTGAAAATACCGATTTAGTCGTTTATTGTTTTTTTGTTTTTTTTCGGATGCTTTGCTAACTTGATATAAAGTTAGCAAAGCACGGCTCCAAAAATGACTTTAAAGCGTTCGTAGAAGAATGGGAATAGGATCAGTTTTTGCCGCTAATTAGTCGTTAATTAGTTGTGAAGAAATACATTTCCTAAAATTTTTTTTTTTTTTTTTGGGTGCTTTGCTAACTTGATATAAAGTTAGCAAAGCACACCTCCCAAAATAACTTTAGAGCGTTCGTAGAGTAATGGGAATAAAACAAGAATTTGCCGCTAATTAGTCGCTAATTAGTTGTGAAAAAACAAATTTCCTAAAATATTTTTTTTGTTTTTTTTTTGGGTGCTTTGCTAACTTGATATAGAGTTAGCAACGCACGCCTACAAAAAATGACTTTAGAGCGTTCGTAGAAGAATGGTATTGGGATAAGTTTTTGCCGCTAATTAGTCGCTAATTAGTTGTGAAGAAATTAATTTTCCAAATTATT
The DNA here is from genome assembly GCA_958507055.1 of Crioceris asparagi. Lineage (NCBI taxonomy): Eukaryota > Metazoa > Arthropoda > Insecta > Coleoptera > Chrysomelidae > Crioceris > Crioceris asparagi. Next base: position 47,850,579 of record OY293829.1, read on the forward strand.
TTTTTTGTTTATTTTTTGGGTGCTTTGCTAACTTGATATAAACTTAGCAAAGCAGGCCTTCAAAAAATGACTTTAGAGCGTTCGTAGAAGAATGGGAATGGGATAAGTTTTTGCCGCTAATTAGTTGTGAAGAAATTAATTTTCCAAATTAATTTTTTTGTTTATATTTTGGATGCTTTGCTAACTTGATATAAAGTTAGCAAAGCACACCTCCCAAAAATGACTTTAGAGCGTTCATCGAAGAATGGGAATAGGATCAGGTTTTGCCGCTAATTAGTCGTTAATTAGTTGTGAAGAAATTGATTTCCTAAATTATTATTTTTTTAGTTTTTTTTTGGGTGCCTTGTTAACTTGATACAAAGTTAGCAAAGCACGCCTCGAAAAATGACTTTCGAACGTTCGTAGAAGAATGGTATTGGGATAAGTTTTTGCCGCTAATTAGTCGCTAATTAGTTGTACAGAAATGAATTGGAGCTCGAGATTTTATTTCTTTCCGTGATTTCAAAATGTCCTGCAAAGTGAATTAGAAATGCCAATTCATAGAATCTGAGAATTTTGTACGTTTTGAAAAATACTTTTGCTTCGTAGTTTAGGAATACATTAAGTGCTATGTTTATTTTATAAACTACTATAAATATCTGAATTATCATTACCTTTAAATGATTTTGTTTGGTAATAATACGGTTTTTGGTAAAAGAGAAATCGTCTCAGCATTAAAGATATATTTCTCTCAGTATATCAGTTTCTTAATTTTTCAACCAATCTTAACAAATTTCCTTAAAATACTAAAATACTAAAACAAGTACTAAAATCGAGAAAAACACATCAAGGAATTAGGTACTTGGTGGAATTTCTTCCTGGATTTGTTGAACTGGGGCTATTATAATAATCACTTCCTATCACAATTCTTATTTCAAAATTCTCAATTTGATATAATGGCAGAGCTATATGAGGTTACTAAAAAGGATAATTTCTTCAATATTTATTCTAGATTCAACTTTGTGGTTGCAACACTGCAAGATTGACTTCAATTTTTTCTGACAAAGTTTGCCTCCATTTTTTTAGGTTGCAATATTTTGGATACTACTCTAAAAGAATAATCATGCCTAGAGGGCGCCCACCTTCTGTCGAAAATAGTACTGTAATTCAGGCTATTTTGAATCACAAAATCGATATCATTTGTGATGATAAACACAATGATGTTGCCTTAGAATCTGATCCCGTGTGGAGCAAAATTTCTTCTCAATAAAGTGAAATCAAGGTCCCTATATTCTACGTTGTGAATAGTCGGTTCCGCTTGAAAAATTTGTTATTTGGCACGAATGAAAAAAAAATAATTTTGAAAATTAATTTCTTCAAAACTAATTAGCGAGTAATTAGCGGCAAATTCTTATTCTATTCCCATTATTCTACGAATGCTGTAAAGTCATTTTTCCAGGCGTGCTTTGCTAACTTTATATCAAGTTAGCAAAGCACCCAAAAAAACCAAAACAAATAGTTTGGGAAATTAATTTCTTCACAACTAATTATCGGCAAAAACTTATTCCATTCCCATTCTTCTACGAACGCTTTAAAGTTATTTTTTAAGGCGTGCTTTGCTAACTTTATATCATTTTAGCAAAGCACCCAAAAAAATAAACAAAAAAAATTATTTGGAAAATTAATTTCTGTACAACTAATTAGCGACTAATTAGCGGCAAAAACTTATCCCAATACCATTCTTCTACGAACGCTCTAAAGTCATTTTTTGTAGGCGTGCGTTGCTAACTCTATATCAAGTTAGCAAAGCACCCAAAAAAAAAAAACAAAAAAAATATTTTAGGAAATTTGTTTTTTCACAACTAATTAGCGGCAAATTCTTGTTTTATTCCCATTACTCTACGAACGCTCTAAAGTTATTTTTGGAGGTGTGCTTTGCTAACTTTATATCATTTTAGCAAAGCACCCAAAAAAATAAACAAAAAAAATTATTTGGAAAATGAATTTCTGTACAACTAATTAGCGACTAATTAGCGGCAAAAACTTATCCCAATACCATTCTTCTACGAACGCTCTAAAGTCATTTTTTGTAGGCGTGCGTTGCTAACTCTATATCAAGTTAGCAAATAACCCAATAAAAAAACAATAAAATCATTTTAGGAAATTTGTTTCTTCACAACTAATTAGCGACTAATTAGCGGCAAATTCTTGTTTTATTCCCAATACTCTACGAACGCTCTAAAGTTATTTTTGGAGGTGTGCTTTGCTAACTTTATATCAAGTTAGCAAAGCACCCAAAAAAAAAACCAAAAAAATTATTTTAGGAAATTTGTCTCTTCACAACTAATTAGCGACTAATTAGCGGCAAATTCTTATTTTATTCCCATTACTCTACGAACGCTCTAAAGTTAATTTGGGAGGTGTGCTTTGCTAACTTTATATCAAGTTAGCAAAGCACCCAAAAAAAAACAAAAAAAATATTTTAGGAAATTTATTTCTTCACAACTAATTAACGACTAATTAGCGGCAAAAACTGATCCTATTCCCATTCTTCTACGAACGCTTTAAAGTCATTTTTGGAGCCGTGCTTTGCTAACTTTATATCAAGTTAGCAAAGCATCCGAAAAAAACAAAAAAACAATTAACGAGATTTGTCATTCTTCACAGTTAGAATAGCATGTCAGGGTGTATTTTACTAGTCAGTTCATTTAGTGATATCACCACTATGGCCAGACTTTGAAGTCTCCTATATTTAATAACTTTATTTTAAAACTTCCTGCAGAAGCGTCACCAATTAAATGAACTCTCACGTTTTTTTTAAATACGAAGACTTTAAACACGTCTTCAATTCATCGACTCTTGTACCTCTGGGTAATAATACCTTCGGGATAAGGCTTCTATTTTCACTTATATCCTTAAGGATCTATTGAGCGCTTCAATACCCCATTTGTGGGCCAAAGTGCATTTACTTTACACAATTAATTTGATCTCTCATAACCCTGCGCTGTGTTACTCTGCTTAGTTATATTACAGATAGGTGTCTCAGCAAGCATTAGATTTAGTGGAAGCATAAAATTAGAGTGTGCTGTTTTACCTCCTGCTGTTTACAGCCAGAGCTATACTGCGTTCTTTCCCTACCGTGGCTACTAACAGGTTTAGTACAAAACTGTCTTGTCAGTGATCCCATGATCACCGAGGAAAGATATTTGACCATAGACTAAGGTAGTCTATTTTGTAAAACTGCTTCAGATCTTATTGGTTGTGGTAAACCATAATGTTCTAAATATTGCACTCTCAAGCACAACACTGTATATTCAATATAAATCAGACATTTGTTATAAATTTGATTCATAATCAGTTGATCTTTACGTGTTTCCACTAATTATTATTATCCTCCGATAGAATATCCTAGTAATTTTCCTAAAGGCTTGAAGCATCATATAATTGACAAAATAGCAATAATATGGAGAAAAGTCCCCGTAGTCTGAATGGGGAATTGCAAAGATCAGGATCCCCCATCGTAGCATCCCAAAAAATGCGTTTATATTATTTTCATGAAGGTTTTTGATTAAATTTTATGTCAATAGATGATTTTTTTGTCCCCCGTACAATATTTGCCACCCCAGTTTACCCCGTAAATTTTAAAAAATCCGCTTCTTAGTGCGTCTCTACGTCACAAAAAGCAACATATTTCCAAATTTCATGTTTCTAGCTTCAGCTTCTTTTTGTTTCTTGAGCCAGCCATTTTATTTGTTATCGACATATATAAATGTATAATTTACTCTTAACGATTAATTTTCTTCTTTATAGATAACTGATTTCAGTTCAGTACAAATGAAACTGATTAGTAAAGCCAAGCATTATTTACTCTGCCTAATGTAGCTAAACCCTATATTACGATAAAAACGATTATTATGTCATTAGCACCAACTACAAACAAAACATAATCAAAAAGCACAAGAAACAATATTATAAGGCACCATAAGTGAAACGCTATCTACATTAATTGTTCCTATATATATATATATATATATATATATATATATATATATTCGTACAACGGGTAGTTTGGCATATATATATATATATATATATATATATATATATATATATATATATATAAGTAAGTTCTTTTTCGACCATTTATATATTTATACATAGTTAATGATAATTTGAGAAAATGTAATAATTAGGTAGTATATAGGGTGTCCCACGACATGACTGCCATAGTTTGGGAGAGTGTTGCTGGGATGATTTCAAGTCAAAAATGTCTAATGAACATATAGTATGCTAATGCAGATATTAGGTTCGGCTGTTGATTTTTTTATTATTAAAAAGTACAGGTGACTATGAACCATCATTTACTATATATTATGACAATAATGACATTTATGACATTTTTCACTTGAAATCACCCCAGCAACACACTCCAAAGCTAAGACAGTCATGTCGTGAGATATCCTGTACCCTGTATTGATGAATATAAAACAGATTCCTGAGCTGTATTTATTTATTTATAAAAATAAATCTTTTTAGGTATTTGTTAATTTCTCCAGAGTATTAAGTTTGGGGTATGAGCTATTCATACATATAACATATTTTATACGTAGATTATCTGAAAATTATAAATAGATATAATTTTTGACATTTTCTCAACATTCTATTAGCTTGGATTCTCTGCAATAATAATATATAAGAAATTTGAGCTTTCCGTCACATTGTAGGTTTCAAGAAGCAATCAAACTTCCAACGAAGTATATTACTAATCTAAACTCAACATGAATAACGAACGGTAACGAAAGTCTCTAATGGAATTTTAAAATATTACGAGAGCATAATAACGTTTAACTGGAAAATGAAATTAATTAACAAGTGAATCGAAGCAAGCAAGTGTGTGCAATTTATTATTATTTAAGATCGATGTTATTTTATATTTTGCGTCGAAACAACATAATAGGTAATATTATTTTATTAACACAAGTGTCATCCGCTCAATTTATCATGATAATGGTTTATTCTTTACATTCACAATTTTCTATTGTCTAAGCACAATAACGAAAAGTTCTGGGGACTTGAGCTGACTTTAACTTTCTCTAAAAAGGATTCGTTGATTTGATTCACGTTCGTTTTGATAGCTACTTCCTCCTTTGTATATGTATGAATATGGGAAAAACAAGAATGTACGTGAAAGTCTCTGAATGTGATGGCGGATATTGGCTCGAGAAATTTTTGTATGGAATAAAATAGATTGACGGAAATGACATCAGGTCTGAGAAAACATATTCTTTACTCTGGAAACCCTGAACAGAAGTCTTAAAATTACTGAGTGAAACAGTGAAATTCCATAATCACATATAATAAATAATAAAAACTGAAAGCAGCCGAATTCTTACAACCGTTTCTGATGATCTATTGAGATTTATAATAAAATTCGTAATTGTAGTTATAGTAATATAGTGCCACTATTACTAAAAACTGATACAGTTACTTCAAATATATTCCTTTAGATAGTATCCTCGGGAACTGGGTATCTTCGTGCCAAGTTTCCTCTTGTAAGTGGCTTTTGAGGGATATAGGGTTAAAGGTGTAGGTAGACAAACAAGAAGTTGTGAAATGGTTTGTCTGGGATTTTCTATTTTTCCAAAATGCCAAAGCAAAACATATTTTCTTATTATTCAATATACAAAATTGACCTCGGAACGATTTTATTAAATGTATTACACTCAAAGACAAATACAATCTTGGCCTATGCGTTTGTAGGTATTTTAAAGTTGCGCAAGGACCACCACTTCCTTTTAAGTAAATCTTAATGAACCGACGTTGAAGAAAATGAATTCACAAAACTCATGTATCTCATGATGACTAATCAGCTCAATAAATTCTTAATCAATTTTGAATTACAACTTTTCCCTAAAATCTCTTTTTCTTGGCTCCTTACATACAGTTAATGTAGCACTATCACAATAAAGAAAAAATACAACTATAAAATTACAAAACGAAAAATATTGGCGCTGAAGATAAAATTTCCTTGAAAATAAGTACACAACTACTATGGAATGAACGTCTAGAGCAATAGCAAAAAAAATTAAATTTACTGATTACGTTATATAGGAAGGTAATACCTACGTAACTTTGTTCAAATTATGACGATACCATCAGATTATGCTCTGAAAAGAATAAAATAATTCTTGTTATTGCATGAAACGAACAAAATGTATTTACAGAAAAGACAATAATGCAAGAATTTGAAAATAGTAGAATTGCCAAAAGATGACCTATAATATAAGTTATAGGAAGATTGAAGACTTTTGGCAACTGTTTCAAAATACTAATTATACCTACATTGTAAAACATTTATGAAAATAATAGTTGCTTGATAAATAATAGAAGCTTAGTTTCTTTATGTGATTATTATTATTTATGTTTGTCCGAGGAACCAAACGGAGAAAGTATACAATTCTTCTTTCATTCCGCTTGAGAATTGTCCCATTAAAAAGATCGACAATCAACATGTCCTTCACATCAAAAACTTTTCCCAAAGGGGTCAGTTTTTTTCGAAGATCGAAAATTTGAGACGATAAAATTAAAGAAGAGTCCATACCCGGCCGCGTTTAAATTGGAGATTTTTCCAAAAACTCATAGATTTCTGAGTTACAGCGGTAAAGTCTAAAATATTTGTGTCTCCGCTAATTGGGGAAGGGGATTTTTTCGGTAAATTGAAAATATGAGACGGCCATGTTATAGAAGAGATTATATGTAGCAACATTTAAATTGGATCAGTTTCTATAATTGCGTTTCTTTCGGCAAACTTATAACACAGAAAGTGTTTATTTTATGAAAACAAAATCTTCAATTAAGAAAACGTTGATGTTGGTAAACATAGCACGGACAGACAAGAGTTATGTCAATCCCAACTACATAGAAAATTAAGAACAGACAAGCAGTAATCAATGACAAACAAACAATCCAGTAATGAAAATATTATTTTATTTTCGGAACGATTAAACTTCTTGAACTACCACTTTCCACTGTAATGGTCGAATCGTTGATCGAAAGAATGTATTTGCCCACAATGCTTTCTGGATATTTCATTTTGGAGAGTGATTGATTTATCCGCGATGAATTCAGGGTAAAAAAAGGTCAGTCGTGGAATTCTGTCTTTGAAGGTAAAATTTGTATAATACGGTTATACAAAAAGGTTGCTAAGCGATATTCAAGAAAGACGTTCAGTTAGCTCCCCATTTTATTGGAAAGGATAAAGATATAAAGATAGAGACATCATCTAATATGCCTCTGTCTTGCACACTGAATATGCGGTTCGTCTTATAAAAGCCCCCAATCACAGCGCCACAAGGTGGCAGCGCAGACAAAGAAAAGTATGGACACTAAGCCGCCAATTTATAAAAATAGGAACTATGATTAAGTTTAGAAGCAATATAATAATATATGTTTAATATTCACATATACAGTGCAAAACAAGACATAATCTTCAATTTCCCAGCAGGCCCAAATAATTAAGCAGTAGGTAGTTAGTTGATAAGGTTTTTATTAAACTCGGTGTAGCACTTTTTGTTAATTAGGGTAATTGGATTAATGTTCATTGTCGTGGCCAAATGTTCAGTTTGTTGAAAACTGGGGCCTTGATTTAGAAATTCGTGAAAATTATCAGAAATTAAACCAAACCATTGGGTAGTTGGTAACCTAACTCAATAAGACTGTTTGCCAACCAAAGAATCTTATATTTTCTTATACGCAAATAATAAAATATTTTTTTCTCATTCAATCAATAAACACTAACATTCCAACTTGCTTCTTCCATACACAACGTATATATATAAAAAAAACTCTCACTTCTCTCACAGCCTCCTGTGGACAAAATTTCAATAATCTTATCTCACATATCCTGAAAAAACCAAAATGCAAACCTTCATATCAATACTTCATCTTCCCTCACTCGTACTACATCTCACTCGACTCGACTTTCAAGTTTGAGCATTTATATCTCTCTATACGTACGATTCTCAAATATATTGATCGAACTTTACTTCCTTCCATCACGTTTAAATAAATCTGGTGTGTTCACTTACACGACTTTCCTACCGCTCGTGTCACAGACAGACAGGCAGATTAATGGCTGAAAATATGTTTTTGGCCTCACGAGACTCTGAAACGTCAATATTTGTGGAAATCTCGACACCGAAAATTTTACACTATTAAAATACTTTCCTAACATAGCGACGATAATAGCGGTAGTAAAGTAAAAATTCTCTGGTAAAATTGTGCTAACACTATTTTTTTTGTCAAGACAAACAACAATGGTTATGTAACATTTTTTCGTAAGATGAAAAGTTTAGCCAGAATCTAAAGAAACAAGAAGAAAATATGCTATTTTATTCAAGCGTAACTTTTTTTGTGCTCTTTCTCAGAGATGGCATTGTATGTGGATTGGGTGAAGAGCTCTCAAGAATACTTTAGACAAGTTTAATCAAATTCCTTAGAGCCATTTTCGCTCTATAGTCTTGAGCAAATGAAGTTTTTTGGATATAGCTCAGCACCCAGTATATACAGGATTCTCATTCAGTGCCACCGGCGAGTGGTTTTGGTACCAAACAAAATAAAAGAAAGCAACAAAATACACCGATACGTTCCCGAGATAATGCTGTCACAGGCAGACAGACAGACGGACGACAGACAGATAGATCAATAGCTGAAAATATGTTTATTAGACTTAGAAAACTCTGAAACGTCAACATTTGTAATAATCTCGATACCGAGAATATCACACGATTACAATACTTATACAGATACTATAGTAGCGTAGGAAAGTATAAATAACGCTTATTAGGCATTGAAGGTGTAAAGGAAAAAGTAGCCAATGAGTACAAGTGATTTTGACCACATCACAAGTAGTACAAAATATATAATATATATATATATATATATATATATATATATATATATATATATATATATATATATATATATATATATATATATATAACGGCCCATGTTAGATAATTATTTTTCACAAAAATTGGATCGACTTTATTTGTTGGTGCACTGAAAAATAAAAAATAATATTAATTCTATTGGTACTGGTAATTTTGAAGTTGTGCAATTGTAATTGATAGAAAACTCCAACCAACCAACATCACAAGTACCAGCATCAATAGAATTAATATTATTTTGTGTTTTTCAGTGCACCAACTAATAACGTCGGTCCAATTTATTGTAAAAAATAAACTAATAACGTCGGTCCAATTTATTGTAAAAAATATTTATTTCACACTTTTGAGTGTAACATTAATCACGAAAATCGTTGAACGTTCACTTTTTACGATTACTCATGTATATTCTTTACTTGTAAGTACCTACTTGTTATTATTCAGAAATCTAGAAGCATAGTCGTAGATATAAGCATATTTTATATATTACCACTGCTGTAACTCGAAAACAGTAACTCTTTTGAAACAATGATCAATTTAAACGTATCCGGATATTGACCTATCTTTAATTCTGCCGTCTCAGATTCTGTTACCCCTATACCCCCTTCGGGATGGAAGGGGAAGGGGAAGGGGATTTCGGATTTGCAGTTTATAAGAAGATGGGACCATTTCTCAAGTCTCCTATTTCAAATGAATCAAAAATCATCTACTATCTACAGCGCAAAAAAGCAGAAAGTCGAATTGTGTTACCTCCTCCGTTTAGGTTCTTCGGTCAAAATGAGCTATATGAGCCTGTCAGCTAGTACAATGTACAACAGATAATTACACAATGGATTATCAGGTATTCAGCTAGACAACTGCCCCTTTCTACTGTTGCGCTTCGAGCAATCACACTCTTTGTACGTTAAGAAGTCAGATATAATATACATCCGCCATATTTGTAAAGAAATGTAATTTTATTATGTTAATTTTTTATAAAAAATTATTATAATGTAGACCTTTATAATATTTTTAATATTTAAAATATTCCACTGATAAAATGTCATTTGAACTTGTTATTTTCGAATTATTGTACTCTAAAATATATAAATAATAATTGTTTCAGATGCTCAGAAATCTCTCTATGACAAGAAGCTGTATTACCCTCCACCCAAAATGAGATTCTTCGATGAAATTGGTTGTAAGTATAACTTATAAATAATCTAATATCTTCCTTTACATGCTCTAAATGCCTCAAGCAGTAAAAATACAAATACTTTTTTTATGGAAAATATTATTTTCAATGACTTTTCTATAATTTTTTTCAGTGACATTCAAATTTGTCGCACACCAAACAGTCTGATCTTTCAATTACTTATTTGTATCTACATAAATATTTTTCACAAAAATTTGAACCGACTCTGTTAGTTGATGCACTGAAAAATACAAAATAATATTAATTTTATTGGTTCTGCTAATTTTGAATTTGTGCAGTTGTAGTGAAATTCAAATACTTTGGCAACAACTTCAAAAGTTACAGAACCAATAAAATTAATATTATTTTTTATTTTTCATTGTAAACTAATAAAGTCTATAAGTCCATTTGTCTAAGTTTATTTCTCACTTTTGAGTGTAACATTAGCCATCAAAGTCCTTCAACGGTTACCAAAGAAGATATATGTTGCTTATGTTTAATTTAAACGTTGCGGTGGATATGGTCTGTTCGTTAATTTTGTCATCTTAAATTTTAGATTTTCTAAGAAAATGCTCAGTAGTCCTCTATCAAATGAGAAAAGAGTCTTGAAAATAAGAGCACTTTTACTGTTTATTATAAGGCGCGAACATCTATAAAGAAATACATGCGTACAAACAGTCCGTTTGGTTCATCGAAAAAAAAAACACATTTATGTGATGATTGTAATATTTCTCAGCCTGATCTATGAATTATCGTCAACTCATTATTGTTTTAAATAAATTGTCTTAAAAATTCATAATAATTCATCGATTATAAAAACCTTATCACCTTTTGGAACATCTTTATTAATGTGGGAGGCAAACATACTATCTTACGCTCAACCCAGATTACTTTATTCATTCTTTATTATAAGCAACCCGGAAGCAGACCATCATTACAAAATGTCACACAAAACAAACACATCTACCTATTGTTTTATAATCGAAACTATGTCACTTGACGACAGGATGAACTAGCATGGTTAAAACAATAATCGTTACAAATAAGGCAACAGGCAGGACTGTTTTGAAATTGATGTTATATTTTTATGATTGTTTCTTTTATAATAGAGAACAATAGATAGGTACCCTCATATTGTTTTATATAACACTGTAGGAAGAGTGCAGAATAGGGGTTTTATGTAATAGTATATTAACGATGCTCCACTACAACTCAACTACCTCTGTTTGTGGTAATAGCACCAAGATAAATATGATCCGTCAACAATGACATTTAGTTTCTCTAAAATAATAAATAAAATAAAGAGTGTTAAATCTTAAATATAAGTCGAAGGATACACTATATCTTCTCCGGAACAGTTATTGCAAGTAGCACTTAAATGATCCATACCTATTCAACTTCAAATAGACACTAATCATTATCAAAATGAGAATAAGAAATTTTAAATGAATCAATTTGAAAATAAAAGTTTGATATAATTTAATATAATTTAATATACTTTATTTAACAACATAAAATAAAATTTTGAGTTGGATATCGATCTTACTACCGAATATATTTCTTAATAATAACTTTAAATATTGCACATTGTTATTATTTATTTTGTTTTTTTTATTTACAATAATCTCAAGAAATGATTTTCATTGAAAGCTTCCTCTCCTAAAACCTATTCCAAGTCCGTGTGACAAGGTGCATTTTCAGCCACGTGGTCAAGTTCATTTTTAAAATAGTTTTTTATTATACAAGTAAAAAAAGAACAAGATAGATAGAAAGTTTAATGCAAGATACCCACAAAGTACAAAAAAGACAACAAAAATAAAGCTACTCACAGAAAAAATAAGTAATTTTCTGATTCCTAGAAGCTAATTCAAAATGTTGATTTACGAAACAGTTTCATTACTCATCATTGGGATGATAAGTAGACTGCAGAGACGATTCGTTTACCGTGCCTTGTAAATTCATTTAAAAATAATAATAAACCTTCATAGACATCATACTCAGTCTAGGCAAAACAATAATAAGTAAGTAGATTCATCAGAACCTGAACTCAATTTCAAGATAAAATTAGCAATAACTATGCATTGACTGATAATGAGAAAATGAATCCAGGTCAACGATATAAGTACATATGTATTTTGTGATCTTTTGTTAGATTATTTACGCAAAAAAATTATAAAAACAGTATAATATCTAATTAATAATCAATATCCGAGTGATAAGGACAAAGGTTTTAATAATAATAATTATTGAAGAAATATAAATAATTAAACATTTATAATACATTCTCAAAATCAAAACCGTTTCTTTCCAAACATCTAAGAATACGTTTTTCCACGAATAGAATAGCTTTTCTTATTTCGCGTGCAACTTCCTCATCAATGCATTTGATTACGCGTTGACGCAGTTTATCTTTGTACTGGTGTTGAATACACTTTTTTCTTAAAATCTTTGCGTTTCAGATAAATTATGTTAAGGAATACCTCAAATAATGCTTGTTCAATAATAATTGTGTTTTATCACCATGGTAACCAGCAAATACCTACTATAAAAATGCTAGAAATAATTCACTTTAATACATAGTTGCTTATAATTTGAAAACATGACCATTTAGGTATAGGAACATGATATATCATTTCAATGTTATTCTGATTCTCTCTCTGAAGAAATAATAAAACGCAATTTTGGCTCTTTATGTATCTGATGGAAAGATCAAGAATTTTGAGCGACCCTGTATAACATAAAAAGAAAATCATAAATAATAACTAAGGAATAAGTCTTTCTCAGGTTATTACTGGAATTTCATCGTTTCACAATTCTAAAATTCAGAGTAATGGGCTATTGATTGTAGCTCTGTTTTGAACAAAACAAAAGAAAATTAATTAATTCACTGGAAACTGTTAAGAGATAGGTATGGGTATCTTATGAAAATATAGCCAGGAGGCGATAGAGAATCTAATAAATTAATAATATATAGGGGTCTCCTTTGAAAAATCAAAGTTGTAAATACTTTTTGATATAAGTGGCAACGTCGCAAGGCTCAAAATATTTCCAGTCGATAGATATCTAAGTATAATCTACATAGTACAAATTTCAAAACGATCCTACGAATAGTTTTCCTTAAACGTCTAAGGTACCATCGACCGAGAATCACCCTGTATATATATCCGATAATATACCGCGACTGCCTGCAGACATTTATCAACAAAATTTTCATTATGAATTTAATAGATGTCACATTGATTATGGTTATACTAAAATTGACATTGATAATTCTTATTTTGAAATTCTTAATTTGCTTTCAAACTAACAAGTCCCATTTTGAAAGTGTTTAATATCATTTTGATGAGGGAGTATATTTATTGCTTATGCTTATTTGGAGATGATAATTAATGGCAGGAAATTACAATGAAATGCTAATTTATGAGGAGAAATTTCGGTCATTCAGATAAAATCTACTTTGAAAGTGTTGATATGTAAAACAGTTATTATAAATTAATAACAATTGATTGTACTAATTTGCGTGTTTCATATTTCTTATTTTTCCGCACATTTCTGGAAATTATGGTAATTAAATATTTTCTACATAGCATACTTGCTAGCTTATTTTGAATTTTAACAATTTCTATACGTAATAATAGTGAAACGCTCGATGGTCAATGAGGCCGATCGTCTAGACATCAAAAATTATACCTATTCACTATAACTAGAAATATTTCAATTCAGAAGAAGCATTATCTTTATTTTGATTGGTACATTGGACGCTACAATAAACTTTTCATATTAGAAATAATGTTTAACGAACGGACAACCAAATTAACTAATTTTTACAATTATGTTACATTCATTTAAAATTTTGAAGAATGTGTATCAGCTTTCTCAAGGCAATAATATCGATCCAAATTGGTCATTAAACTCCGGACTGCGGAAAAGTATATCAACCCGGTACGATTGACTGTAGCTAACTGGTACTGTTAAAATAAGATTAGAATTTTTTTGTTTTAATAAAGGTTTATTTCTATATTTACGCACCCTATACTAAGGAGTTGATCTAAGTATGAGTTTATAAGAAGAAGAGTTGCATTAGATATTTTTCACGAAATATCTTTCAGATTGCATGTTGTAAAGATGAAAAACCATTAGATCGATTACGTTGTTTCAAATATAGCACCTTATATATTTCATAATAAAAATAATAGCATTTCCATCAAAATTTAATTCAACTGATATATTTTGATTACGTTCCATCGCCTCATGTCAAAAATATAAAAAAATGTCAGAAATAATCAAATTTGCTTTATATTATAAATGTCTATTCAGCTTTATTTATATAAGGTGTGAAACGACTGTTCGATTATTATCAAGTGAATTTATCAAAACTTGCTTGAATATTTACAGGTACTCAATTTACAATTCTAGGATTTGATAGTTTTTTATCAAAAGTTTGGAATTTATAAACCAAAAAAATATAAAAGAATCACACATGATCCTATTCATATTGCGATAGCCTGTAAGAATCAAACGTTATCGTTCAATTGTGGAAGCTTATTAATTTGTTACCTTAGGAACCTATGATATCATCTATGATATGACTTATGATCATGATCATATTTTATATATTTATAAGGAGATCAAACTACGAGTATTGTTACTCATATCTCATATCTCCAAATACGAATATCCCAACGATATCTCGGATATGCAAAATGAAACAAGCATAATGCATTGAGGCAATCAGAAAATCGGATGAGAATAAAATATGCCATAAAATACTTTTGTTACTGTATCTCGCCTCGTGTCCAAAAAGTATATTTTCCTGTTTAATCAGCATCCACAATAAATTTTATTACAATTCCTTACAAGGCTATTTTCAATTTTTTGTTTACATTTTATGTTGCTTGCAAAATCTTTAGCGTTTTATTTCTTTGAAATAAACAGCTTTTGGTCATTGAACGAATACAGGAACCATCTCCTTCAACCGCGACGCAATATTTAGGAACACCCCGTATTCCCAAGAATTTATAATAATCAATAATTATTGTTAATATGATTCCGTGGAATATAAAATTTAATAAGAAAATAGAAAAAAATCTGGTGTGTCCACGTTCCTACCGCTCACAGGCAAATTCTAGTCAATAAAATATTATCCTATTAAAACGAACAACCAGAATGTGAAGAAACATGTGGAAAATACGGAATTTTATTCAAGCATATCTTTTTTGTGCTTTTTCTCAGAGATGGCGCTATATGTGGGTAGTAGAGGGCTCTCAGAAGAATACTTTAGGCAAGTTTAATCAAAATCCTTAGAGCTGTTTTCGCGCTATAGTCTTGAGCAAATCACGTTTTTTGCTATAGCTCAAACAAAAACAACAAAATAAAAAATAAAGCAAAAAAATACACCGATCCGTTCCCGAGATAATGCTGTCACAGACAGAGAGACGGACAGACAGACCAATGGCTGAAAATATGTTTATTAGACTTAAACAACTCTGAAACATCAACATTTGTAAAAATGTCAATACCGAAAATTTCACACGACTACAATACTTTCCTTATACAGCTACTATAGTAGCGTAGGATAGTAAAAAAAATACTGAAGTCTTTAAACATAGAATATAAAATATTCTTTACAAAATTCTGGTGACTTCATTAGTTGGCGCACTGAAAAATTCAACATTCAACAATACATTAAAAGTTAATTCTATTGGTATTGGTATTTTGAAAACGTGAGGTTGTAGGTAAATAGGCTTTTGAAACCAACTTTGAAAGTATCTTCCAGATTTTGGCTTTTTTAGTGCACCATCTAATGAAATCGGTACTATTTTCTGAAAAAATATTTATTTTACATTTATGTGTGTTTTATTCGTCATGCAAATTGATGATCGTCATTGAAATTGAGTGATTAAAAAATATGGCAGTGACAATATTGCACTTTACTAGTGCTGCAACTGGGTGGCCTATGATTATTTAAAAGAAAATCGAATCTAAACAATGCTGAAAATTAGTAACCTGTACATACGTACACATAATAACGGAGCCATATATATTTTCTTAAAAGCCATTTTATATGACTCTGGACACGTTGAAACGAGCAAGTTTGTTAATTTCGGAAAATTGGACTTATTACAATAATTCCCCATAAGCAGTTTGAGCAGAGCGACTGTAAAATATTACTGCTTATTTAGAATAAACTTTTTTCAACATTTTTGTGAGAGATACACGTTATAGGGGGTGGTAAAGGGCTTTGAGCCTAAGCTACCTGGAGTAGCGGTAGGAATGTACAAATAACGATGGCTAACTGATATATTAATCTTATATTTTACAATTAATATTGTTCACAATTTCGATACCAATATGATTCAGATTCAGATTCCTTCTTTATTACACATATTCACAGAAAATAGAGCCAATGTCACGATAAAAATTGTGCTACTATTACAATGGTGTGTTAAGTTATGTGTGTGTTGTGTATTTATCCGGAACTCTTGGATGGAGTAGATTGTGCGCTCTGGTAGCCGGGTTTGGAAGGCTTCTTTGAATTTACCTGTCTAGGAGTTATTTAGTGAGTCCGATAGGATGGTAAAGAACAACGCTTCTTTATATGAAGGTTTCTTTTCTGCCAGGATCAGTCGGTGTTGGTCAAGCAGGAAGCTGGTTCCATGTCTGAAGTTGTATTCCGAGCTCTCTGAAGGCTTCACGACATGACGCTAGTAGTTCTAGTCGTGTTAGTGCTTGGATTTCTCGTTTTTGAACAACCAACACTCCTTGAATGTTTGTAGCTGTTGTTCCTCCCCATGCTCTTATGCCATATCTTAGATGACTCTCAAAAAGTGAGTAATAGCCTGTCATTACTGTTTTGGAGCTGGCGACCTGTTTAATTCTTATCACTACTGTTAAGCTGTTAAGCTTTTTGCAGAGTGGGCTTACGTAATCTTTCCGGGTTTAGTTTTGATCCATAACTAGTACAACATATTTTACTGATTCTACTGCCGTAATTTCTGGAAGGGCTTGGTGCTGATTATGAGTTGCGGTCATGGTTAGTTTGTAGGGTTTTTGATTCGTTTAGTGCAAGGTCAATAAGCAATATTGTTTAGCAATATCGAAAGCAATAATATTTGAATTAATGTCTCGTTGCTCTTTGTTTTTATCTACTACAATCAGAGTTGTGTCATTAGCGAACATTACCAATTCCCAGTAGTTCTGGTGGTAGCTAGGGAAATCATTCTTTAATAGGATGTAGATGACAGTCTCAAGCACCAAGCCTTGTGGTACTCCTCTACTCGCTTTAAATAGGTATGATTCCACTTTGTGTGTTGTGTTGTTTACTGAGTGGGTTTGTTTTACTAGTTGCTTACGATTGCTTAGGTAGCTTTTAAACCAGCTTAGTTACATATCGAGAATTCCCAGTATTTGAATTTTTCTGATTATAAGCCCATGGTTTAGGCATCAAACACGTTGCTGAACTCTAGGAGTATGCTAGTTGCAATACATCATTCTTCTAGTTTGATTATGGTGGCTTCAATCAGTTGAACTATTGCCGTTGTTGTAGACTTTTTATAATGCCGTGTTGTCTGTGAGTAAGTAAATTGTGTTGGGTAAGGTGACCTAGGAGCCTGGTTAGTAACACGTTCGAGGATTTTTGAAAATGTTGATATTAGGGAGATCGGGCGATAGCTGGATGCGTCATTGTGTACTCCAATGTTGTACTTGGGGAAGATCTTAGCTAATCTTAGTTGGCTGGGAACGGTTCCCTGGACTAATAATTTGTTAATACTATTTGTTAGGGGGTGATAATTGGGTTTTTGCAGTGTTCGATTGGTTTGGAGCAGATCTCGTCGTTCCCAGGAGAGCTCTTGGATTTCATTGAGTCAATGATTTTTCCAATTTCTGTTTCACTTGTTGCAGATAATGAGAGCTTAGGGGCTTGTTGTGGATATGTTGGTGCTAGAACAGGCATGTTCTGCTTACTATCTGTGTTTTTGTGAAGTGTTCTGTTAGCTATTGTTGCATAAAAGTGATTTAGGTGGTTTTGCAATGTCTGATGAAGTGTCCTCTATCTTCTGTTTTTAAATGTGTTAATTGAGTGTTAGTTGTTTTTTCTTTTCTTACATTACTTATGAGTCATAAGTTATGACATTCCACAATGCTTTTTGTTTATTGTCAGCATTTTCTAGGAACTTTGTGGTGACTTGCTTTCTTAGTGTTTCAAGTTTTAGGTTATATGCTTTTTGCCACGAGCTGTTTCTTGCTTGTCCTCTTGTCTCTATTCAGTACCTCTAAGTAGGATATTTTTAGAGTTTGGCTCACAGCATCCCTTATATTTTTGTTTTGCTTGCTCTTTTGATTTACTGTTCCTATTGGGCCTACAATATTCATTGCAGATTGAAAGATTTCACCGAACATGTATGTATTTACAATGTCATTTTCCATTATGACATGGGCTCAGTCTTGAGATTGAATAATACGTGCAAGTTCATCCATGGCTTTCACACTAAAAATTCTTATATTTGAAGGTTGAGCTGTTGAATGATTTGATTTTTTGTTGTGATTTTGCAAAACTGGGCAGTGTGGTCTGAGAGATCCATGTTTGTCATTTTTGTGGATATTTCGGATTTATTGGCGTTTTTGAATATAAAGTCAATGGAAGTTTTGCTACGGTTTGTAATTCTTGTCGGTGGAAGGGTGAGTCTGCAGACGTCGTAGCTCTAGAGCATTTCATTTAGGTTTCTCGTCTCTACGCTTTCTTCTAGATTACTTATATTTATAAGTCCCATCATGATTACTACGTTGTTTAGAGTAGTTATTTTAACAGGCTCCAATTCAATTCAATTCAAATTCATTTTTTGTTTTCGAGTAAATTTTATAATTGTATATGTATATTTTATTTATTTTATTCTCATATTGTCTGATAGGGGGCTTTCCCCCTTGTCAGACTGAAATATCAAGCTCCGAAGAATTGTCGTCTATGGCTGTTTCCAGATTACTGCTTATCTGTCGGTAGACCCCCATTAGATAGAGACAGCTTTGTTTAAGTTTGATTTTCAGTAGTGCAGTTTTACAAATGCTATCTGTAGCGGTGCTTGACAACAGTAAACTTATTCTTTAGGTTTGTTTTTACATATTTAGTGACACCTCCCTTTCTGCGTTCTGCTATAGCAAATCCACCCAATTATTCTGGCGTTCTCAAGTATCTAAAGGCTTAGTCCATGTTCAGTAACTATAGCAATATCTGGTTTTGAGTTGTGTAGAAAATGAGTTAGCCTGACAGTTTTTTTTGAAAACGGTCTATATTTTGGTGTAGGTAATAGGGTAGGTTCTCTTTTCTGGTATACTATTTTTGAGGTTTTCTGGCTCCTAGGTGTTTGATTTTCATAAAAGCAGAATTACAAGTTATCCAAGTTTTGTACTCTATTTTTTGCTTGTGTCTCTTTTTGGCATGTTGAGTTGGTGTTAAGAAATAGGGCTCAGTTGGCAGCTGTTCAGAATGCTGGTTGCTGCTCAGTTTTTTGGTCGGGGTTTGATTATTTCCCTCAGGTTTTGTGTTTTTTGTCAGGTTTTGCAGGTTTCGTTTCAGAACTCAGTTTTTTTGGTCAGGATTTGGCTGTCTCCCTCTGTGTCCGTTTAAGAGTTCAGTTTTTTAGTCAGGGTTTGACTGTCTCCCTCTGGTTTGCTTAAAACCGTATTGATCCACTTATACATGGCACTTCTAATTCAGAAAACTATTCTGTATATCTTTTTGAGATATCTTTAAATAGAGTTCAATTTAAAAATAGATACTATATGAGATGTTTTGATTTAAGTAGTCATTTATAGGAGAATCAGCTTGTATAATAAAATAGATTAATCTCATTGTGAGAAAAGTTTACGTTTTAATAAGGTTTTGATATTGGTGGAGTTCAGAAACGTAGTCCAAACTGCATATTAGGATTAGCAATGATATCTGAACTAATTTGTTATCTTTTTTCAAAAACTAGATAAACTTATAATTTTTAGTGCATCACCTAATACAGTCGGTCCTTGTTCTTGTAAAAAGTCATCTATTCCACATCCATTGAGGATTATTTTGATGTTATCATTTAGTTTGTTGAATATTTTTTCTTAGTCATATAATGAATAATCCATCACGATATGTTCATCTGTGGGTTGGGTAGCATAGTTGTTACAGATTGGGGTTGAATCCTAGTTCAAGATGGGTTGGTGAGTTAGGAGAGTATGTCCTAGACGGAGACGATTGTGTGAGGCGAATGTGTCCACTTCTTTATTTCTCTTTATTCCCAAGTGAGAATAATCCCATGAAAACACAATACTTTTTCTTCATTCTGTGGTTGATAAAACTCTGCCTTAACTCACTGAATATTTGGGTGACGTGGATATAATAGGTTCAATCATTGCACTAAGAGAGTCTGTGTTAATAAGAGCACCTTTAAACATTTTGAGTGGTCCCAGTATGGTTACCATTTCTCCTTAGAAATTACTACATTTTTGTGGCAGGCGAATGCAGAAACTGTGGTCGCCATACAGGTAAGCTATGGCCATGGTCTATAAACTAGACCATGAGCTGTGGCATGTTCTCTTATGGTCGTGGATGCATCCGTATAAATCCGGAAGAATTGAGGATATTTGGAAATGGTTTCTTGGAATGCGGCTTGGGCGATGTAAGGAATAGTGGATTTTTTAGGTTAAGCAGTTAGGGATTATTTGGTCTGAGGTATTTTCCGTGAAGGTTGATTTAAATTACTGAATATTGAGCTTTTAAATTATGCAAAGTCATAAGCACTTCCTTTTATTCTTTCTCTTGTATGTTGAAATTCTAGCTGCTTAATTCATGGCCAGCTGTTGACGCTGTAAGTTAAATGGAGGCTCGCTGTATGCTACTGGAATACTAATTAGTAGGGGAGGTTAGGAAAGCCCCTAGAGCTAGCCTTAAGGGTGAACTTTGTATCGGTTCAAAAATTTTTAACAAAATTTTATTTTACTTATACTTGATAACATTTTCAGAAGATATTTTTTTGCAGGAACGTTTTATATTTTCGATTTGTGTCTTCCATTTCAAAGCCTAGTCAAATGTGATGCCGAAAAAATTATTTCATCCACTTTTATCAAGGTGGATCCGTTTAGTGTGTGCCCGTATATTTTCATTTACTAAAGACCATAAAGCGAGTCTATTTAATTTAAAACAAAAATCTTTTTTTCAGCGACCAGTTTTCTAATCCATTTATGAAAGTCAAAGTGAAAATTCATGAAAAAGATGTAGAGAATCTGAAAAAATTAGTTTTCTTTTTCTATGGCGTTAACTAGGAAAAAAATATTCTACTTAACAACACTAAAGTTAGAACGTAGCTATACATAATTAAATAATTTGCTTGTTGTTGTTAAGAAAACTCAGACGTAATAATAACCAAATAATTTTAGGTGATATTCTTATTCATTTGACAATCTTCCTTCAAAAATATTGGATACTGATTATTAAAACAGAATTTTAAACATTTCCTAACTAAAGCTCCTAGCTATTGAGATAGTTTAACATGGCTACGAACGTTGAGAGAAACACAAATATATCAAGCTGCTTAACTGGGCTCATTTTGATGTTCTCTAAATTTTGTTGCATGTCTAATATAATAAACAGGTAGAATTTGTTAGTTTTTCTGTGAAGGGTAACCTCTGGAACTGATAAGCCGATTTTGAAAATTCTCTCTCTGATATATGTACCTACCTACAGTATCCTCTTCTGCTAAAGGCAACCTATTAATTATTGTAAACGGTTCGTGTGTCTAAGCCACTGACAAAAGATGTATCCTAAGAATACTATAGTCCATCGTTCCTGTAACTATAGTTTGTTTCACGAATGATGGTTATTGCCTGTAATCATTCACGAACTACGTACATCACGCTGTACTTCTTATCGCTTCTCATTATCACAAGATTTTCTTCTATGTTTGTCGCTGTCAGCTAAGACATCAGTATTTCAAGCTTTATAACCTGATAGGGAGCTGCCCGTATGGCCGAAGGTAACGTAATCTTTATCTCATTGGCGTCACAAAGTCAAAGTGACATTTCAGAAAATTCAGATGAATAAATTTATATTTTATAAATCAAGCAATAGATTCATATTTTATGTTTCTGCATTATTATTAATAATATTTTTTGTATATAATTGCTTATTTAATCAATAGATGCTTTTTTTCTCCATTATTATATGAGTTTCCTTAAAGCATACAAAAAAATCAATATCAAATCTTATCTCTAAATCGTCACGCCACTGATTTACTCCCCTCGGTTGAATTAATCCGTTTCTCATGTTTTCAAGGCAAGCATCATTAGTGAAACAAACTGTAGTGACAAACTGAGCACGCGATAGATAAAAACAAAAAATAATAAATATGCTTAATAGATAGAGATATAAATATTTTTTACAAAAAATTGGACCGACGTTATTAGTTGGTGCACTGAAAAGTATAAAATAATATTAATTCTGTTGGAGCTGTTACTTTTGAAGTTGTGCAGTTGCAGTTTCCTTAAAGCATACAAAAAAATCAATATCAAATCTTATCTCAAAATCGTCACGCCACTGATTTACTCCCCTCGGTTGAATTAATCCGTTTCTCATGTTTTCAAGGCAAGCATCATTAGTGAAACAAACTGCAGTGACAAACTGAGCACGCGATAGATAAAAACAAAAAATAATAAATGTGCTTATTAGATAGAGATATAAATATTTTTTACAAAAAATTGGACCGACGTTATTAGTTGGTGCACTGAAAAGTATAAAATAATATTAATTCTGTTGGAACTGTTACTTTTGAAGTTGTGCAGTTGCAGGTAGATTGATAACTTTTGGCACCAACTTCACAAGTACCACCACCAACAGAATTAATATTATTTTATACTTTTCAGTGCACCAACTAATAACGTCGGTCCAATTTTTTTTTAAATATTTATTTCACACTTTTGAGTGTAACATTAGTCCCGAAAATCGTTAAATGTTCACTATACCATATCAATGAAGATAGTACTTATCCTATTACCCACGTATATTCCTTGCTTGTAGTTATTATTATAGAGATCTCAGAACATCGCTGCGGAAATACGCTTGAATATTTTAGTTGTTACCATTTTAACACCGATTTAACTCGAAAGCCGTAACTCTAAGGAAAAAATGTTCATTATAAATGTAGCTACAAATATTTATATCTTTCATGTAGTATCGAAAAATTTTCAATTTTCGAAAGAAATTGTCCCCTCCATATAGCTAGAATACATATTTAACATGCGTCTATCTCGAAAACCGTAGCACTTTTGAAAAAATGTTCAATTTAAATGTTTCCGGATATTATCCTATCTTTAATTATACCAACTCAGATTTTCGATTTTCGAGAAAATTCGCCCCCACCACCTCTTCGGGGGCGGTTTTCGGAGGGAAGGAGATTTCGGATTTGCGTTTTTATGAATATGGGACCATTTCTCAATCCCCTTCTTTCAAATGAATCCAAAATCATCAAAATCGGAGCACGTTTACTATATAAAAGGCGCGCACGAACCAAAAAAATAAAGCAGACAGTCGAATTGTATACCTCCTCCGTTCGGGGTTCGTCGGTCAAAAAAATTAAATTTCTTAGTTTTAGCCAAACTTGAATGGTTTCTATCAAGATATGAAAATGATAAATTGTTGTTGCAATTCGAATTTGACTGGTCATAACTCTATTTTAAATGGACTATGGTACCCACAGTTAGAAATAAAATTGTATTTTCGGACGGAACCAGGTGTAGACCATGGCTCCCAGGTTAATTAAGTTCTTGTGAAGTAGGTAGTTAAAATTAAATAGATAATTATATCTACGGATGGATGTATTTTTCTTGGTAAAAACGGCAAGTTTTTGAGCTCTGTTCTTTAGTGTATCCAGTAGTCGTGATTATTCATCAACTGAGACTATCTTTTGGAAGCAATATCATATATGATAAATCAATAATAAAATTATAACAGGCCGAAAAACTAATATTGGGGGTCTTTATAAGAGCAATAGAAGCCAAAACAACAACTTTTAGAATTTTTGTCTGTCTGTATGTTTGTACGCGCATCTCGCAAACACTACTGCATGAAATTGAAAGCAGTTTTCACCGATATATTACTAGAGGTCTAACCTAAAATAAAGACTGCGTCTGTCTGTCTTTCTGTATGTTTTTACACACGCATCATGCAAAAACTACCGCATGGAATTTTCACCAATGTGTTGCTAGAGATCTAACCTAAAATAAAGGTTGCATTTCACCACATCTGTCTGTAGGTATGTTTGTACACGCATCATGCAATAACAACCGCATGAAATTGAATGCAGTTTTTCATGCGGACGAACTCGCGGGCAAAAGCTAGCTTACAATTAAATACAGTTAAAAAATACTGAACCTCAATAGTATTTTCTGTATCCTTGACACAATAATATACAGAGTTGTGATAAAGTATAGAGCCAAGTAAAGATCTTTGAGTGTAACATCATTCACAAAAATCGATGAACGTTCATTTATATCATTACTCATGTATATTCGTCGATTGTAGGTACCTACTTGTTACGAGTATTATTTGGAGATCTCAAAACATCGCAGCGGAAATAATTATGCGTACATATTTCAGACTTTACCACTTCTGTAACTTGAAAGCCGTAACTCTATGGAAAACATATTGAAAGTAAATGTACATAAATAATCTGTTCATTAATAAGCCATCCTCAGGTTTTCAATTTTCGAAAGATATTGCCCCTTCCACATCGCTGAAACTCGAAAACCGTAGCTCTTTTAAAAAAATAATAAACTTTTCTGGATATTCTCTTATCTTTAATTATGCCCCCTCCACCCCTTTCGGAGGCGGTTTTCGAAGGGAGGAAGATTTCGGATTTGAGTTTTTATGAATATGGAATTATTTTTCAAGTCTCCTCTTTCAAATGAATCTAAAATCATCAGAATCAGAATACGTTTAGTATACATCGTGCTTATAAATTAAAAAAAGCACCCAGTCGAATTGTGTACGTCCTCCGTTTGGGTTCGTCGGAGCACATTTACTATTTAAAAGGCGCTAACAGGCATATAAAAGAAGACAAACGCTCGAAGTGTATACTTTTTCCATTTGGAAGTCGTTCCATTAAATACAAGATATCAAATTTTCATCAGTTCCGTATCCACTTCTACTTACTCATTTCTTATTATTTAAGGGTCTTTTGTAATGTAAAATAATCTGTCACACGAAATTAAATCTATAACGGCTTATCCCAGATTCAATTAAATACCTACTACCTAGGATAATGCCTTTTATGCAGTTAACGACTTTTTTCACTAAGGCACGTTTCTGCTCAGCTCACGCACTGGTTTATTGTTTGTACAAAATTTGTTTTTGTTTTGTGATTTAGTTAGTGTTTACCTTCTGACTGAATTTACAGCTGTATATTAACTTACTTTTTAACCGAATATATAGCTGTAGGTTACATTCTGATACTTATTATCTTATATTTTTACATCTTTATATTTTTATATTTTTGTTTTATATTATATAAATTTATTTAATTTTAATTTAATTTTTAGTTTTGACTTTGTTTTGTTTTTGTATTGTTTGATTTTGATATTTTTATTTTGCTTTGTCTACAAAATTTATATTTTTTCGACAATAAAGCATTTCTCTCTCTCTCTCTCTCTCTCTCTCTCTCTCTAATAATCATTACGTGTTCAAAAACCTGAAATTCATCACATTGATTTTATTATATAAGGAGGTTTTTCTCACAACAACTCTCTACTAAATTTAGAATATTTCACAGAGTACCTACTTATAGATCTCGAAAATAAGAAAAGCATGGAAAAAAATCGCGATAAGAAATGATTTAGTAACAAATAATAATCCGACAAACATAAGTTTAAAGTTGCAATTATTTTAATTTAACAGAGCATTCTCAAGCAGTGTCACTAAAACTATGCTGAAATGAAAAGTGTGTAATTTTATGAAATCATAGACCAACTACTGTGTGACACCCTGTATAAAGATCACGCATTCTGTATTAACGTATTAACTGGTGCAGCAGCCTGGGTAACACCAGTAAAAGTAAAACAAACGGATTAGGACGAGCAGCTTTCACTATATTGCATTGCTTTTTGGCATGCTCAGCATATTTATAAAAAAAGAATTAAACAAATTATGTAGGTATATCCATAAAAGTCTATCCGAAAAAAATAATACTTGTGTTGTTTGACTTGTAATATACTAAAGAAGATCGCATTGTCGCTATCAAAACCCACTCGAAAATTGACAAGCGTAGATACCTACCTAGTACCTTCCGGATACTATGCGCGATTGTACATAAAAATCGACGTGCCTAAATTTTTTTTTATTGTCTTTCCTTTGCGAAATACCAATTTATTCCATATATACCTACAGTTTGGAAATTTATTAGTAATAGGACAAAATTTTCAACTGCGAAAATGCTGGGAAATGAGGAGTTTTCCTCAAGGCATTTCCCTTGTCTTTAGGGCGTGGGAGATTATCTATCTCATGAAAAAATGTGTATCAAGTAGACACTTGAGACACAAAATGTCATTAGCTGTTATAATATATAATACATAATAGAAGTTAAAAATAACTTCAGTTAATTTTCACATTATATTATTATATATAATTATATATCGGATATAGATTTATGTCTAATGACAAAGGAAAAAATAATGACAATACGTCTCTGAGCTAATAAACGAAGTTTTTCACCGAAGTTGTGGATGTATGGTTGAGACAAGTATACGTATGTACCTAGTATATCTATAAATGTTAAGAGGAAGTGTTGTTTAAATTTAAAATATTTTTTCTTAGCTAGAGAGAAGTTATTTGTATAGAACTTGAAAATGTCATTCTGAAATATATTTTCTGAGTTTGGTAGGTAATTTCCCTTTTATGACAGTATTTCCGATTGTTTAGCTACAAAGGATTAAATAGTTGATTTTGACTTCTCCAACCATATTCAATGCGTCGTTTTTAGTGAATTAAGTCCTCTCAAACTTTTTTGGAATCCCAGCTAAAAGAAAACTGCCTATAATTTTTCAGAATTGAGGGATTCCGCAGCATTTATAAGAACTGTCAGGGATTAGGGATACATTGAAATTGATACAAAATTCTACTCCATTTCATTCTAAAATGATCGAATATCTACTATATTATGACGCTTATAAGGCAGAATACAAAAGATGTCTCTTCATTATCATAATTTATTATTCTCTCTATTTTTGAAATGGAGTACCTGTAGAACCACAATAATAAAATAATTGTTATGAGTAAATAATTGCAGTTCCGATCTAGAATCAATAGTTACCCGCTGTACGTAAATGGTTATGGTACCTTGCAATAATTTCCGTCACTAGTTTTATCAATATAACTTGAAGCATACTATACATGAGTACCTGTCGATGGTAAACTCATCCACCACCAAAATAATAATAAGAATGCCTCTGTGTCGCCTCCCTCCGCCTTCCGGCAGTCGTCTGCCGAAGAGCTTTCACTTAGCCACATTGGAGTGTAAACAAATCCGACGAAGACGAGACGTCTTCACAGTGCCGAGTGCCAAGGTGCAATTCGTACCAAAAAATCCATTTACTATACACAAAACTAGGCTTGGTACTAGGTACAAAAAGATTCGTATAAAGTCGCTCATCGCCTCTGTTGCGACGTCGTTTCCATCAACATGCGTTCCGACGCCGTCATCATCGGTGGTGATGTGTCAATGTCAGTTATAGGGTTACCATCGCGATGTGGTGTGAATATGTTAGTGGTTGTAGTGGTGATGTTGTTTCTGGTGGTGATGCCTGTGAGGACGTTGCCCAATGAGAGGCAAGCGCAAGAGCTATTGCTGCTCGATAGTTTGGGAAAAAGAGCCGGTGTAAGCAGTGACCAGGGAACGCTTATGGAGATGCTGGGAAGAAGTAGGTGGTAGATTGCGAATAAAATGTTTGCCTTTGACATAGTTTCAATGAAAGTGAAGCGTTTATTGAAAATAAAAAATATTTATATAAAACAAAAATCAGTCAATTGCGTGATGGCCGCGCCTTATTTTTAGTATTTTTTGAAAATTCTAAGAAAAGGGAAATATTAGAATTGACGTTAATAGTTGATTAATTAATAATAATAATCAATATTTAAATAGAATATAAGCATACAGTACGTTCATAGAGTATGTAAGGGCCTCAATATTTTATGGAATATTAGTATTGGTATGAGGAAAAGTTCCAACACGTCGATATTTTATTTAAGAAAATAGAACTATTTTATACCCTCCATCATTCAAACAAGGAAGCCATCGTTATTTTTACATAAGAGGATCAAACTCATATCATAAATCAATAGCCGATGCTTTTCTGATTTCAAAGGTATCAAATATATGGAGAACCAAAAAATCATATATTCTCATCTGCTGATTCCGATATTGAACAAATTAAATATTGCCACTTAATTTTGATCCTTCTTAGTTACTACCTCGTTTGTCATTATTAGATTGATTTTAAAAGAAACATAATGATTTTTAATTCCTTCTAAGTACTTACAATACTATGCAATTCCTTGGGTGGGACATATTACTCAGTTGAAGTTGAAATTACGATTATTTATCGGATAAACAAAGAATTGAAATTTTTATCGTTGGGAGAGAGTTCGAAAGGAAATGCAACTAATTTTAAACGTGACCAAGAAGTTGGTTACTTGTCTAGGATACTGGCATGTAACCTAAATGGCCCAATTTTATAAATCAATTACTTTTTATTCTAGTATTCATTAACTGTTACTTGGTTGCTCGTTAAATATTTGTGAATTTAAAAACTTACTTATTTGAGTTTCTGAATCTTAATCCTCATGTTTTTAGTATTTTTGAACTCAGAAAATCATAAACTTTTGATACAAGATATAAATTTATTAACGTTGAACGACATGTCACAGCTTTTCTTTTAAATATTAATATTTTAGAAGATATTGAAGCGTTTCCATATTCTTTGACCGCACTGTATAAATAAATGTATTTCGTAAGTAGTTTGATATGAAACGTCACACGAGAAACTGATTTTTATAATAACTTTCTTATTTGCTTCACAAGAATAACTCCCAGAATCAGAATTGATTTATTTACAATGTAGATCCAAAACTTAGTCACATTATTCTGAGAAGACCATTAAGTTAAAATTAATTACGTTCACATAGTTCAACAGGTGTACAGACTCAGTATAAATGTAAGACTCACTTAACCATAGTATAGACAAGATAACTGAATCTATCCATTGTCGTCGAGCTTTCCCTGTTCTATAATAGCACATATCAAATTTGTGCGTTAATGAAAGATGTGGGGCATACCTAAGTACAATAATATTCAATTTATATATTTTGCATTAGTCTTTGCGAAAAATTTAAAGTTAATTCCAGGTTATCTTTAAATTAGTATTTTCCTGTTTTGATGATTCAACAATCACTATTTTTGACCGACATCATAAAAAGGAGAAGGTCTACAATTCGGTTGTATGTTTACTTTTTTATTTTTTTAGTCTCCTTTTTTGCTCAAAAATCGAAAATCTGAGAAGGCAGACTTAAAGAAAGGACCATATCCAGAAATGTTTAAATTAAAAATGTTTTGAGTTACGGTTTCCGAGTTTCGCAATGGTAAAGTCTGAAATATGTGATATGCGTATTTTAGCTATGTGGGGAAGAGCAATTTTTTTAGACGACCAAATTAAAGAAAAGATTATATGTAGCAACATTTCAATTGAGTTACGCTTTTCGATAGTTACACCATTAAAGTCTGAAATATGTATATTTGAGCCGGGATGTTTTTAAATCTCTGAATAATAAATAGCAAGTAAGCCTATATCTTGTTGGGTATTAGTGCACTTTCAACAATTTTCATGTCTAATGTTACACTAAAAAATGTGAAATAAATCTTTTTTTTCCAAAAAAATTTACCGACTTTATAAGTTGTTGCACTGAAAAATACAAAATAATATCAATTCCATTGGTGCTGGTAATTTTGAAGTTGTGCCGTTGTAGTTTGTTGTTGTAGGCACCAAAAGAATTAATATTATTTTGTATTTTTCAGTGTAACAACTAATAAAGTTGGTCCAATCTCTTGTAAAAAATATTTATTGTGAATCTTTTTGTCCTAACTGTCTAATGAAATTGTTTTTGACATGATATAGAAGTTTCAAGGAGAATATTCTGAAATTCTGAAAAATGTTCATTTTATATTTTACTTATTTGTATAAATTACAGTGACCTTGAAAAACACATTAATTATGATTTAAGCAGACTATAATTTTGGTAAAAAGAGATGACGAAGAACAATACACAGCTTATCAAAAAACTAAGATTGGCTGCAAAAGATTTGGAAAATAACATACAATTTGACGTTTAGCAGGATATGAAGTATCAATTATTGGTAGATAGGAGACCACTACAACCAACCCCAATATTTTTAGAATATAATATACTGTTGGTATTTACGTAAACTTTGTTCGGGTTACGTAATCTTCCTAAGTTTTAAGTAAATAATTTTGTACTTTTTAGTGCAATTCTCAACGAAGTAAGTTTTTTTTTGTAAAAAGTTATTTATCTCACATTTTCCAAAGGCTAGTCAAACATGAGTCATCATGAAGTGAGAACATATTTAGGCTTATATTTTCTCAATTTAACTGAACCACAGGAAATTGAAGAAGCTCTATTAGGTCAAATAATGAGATTTCTTATATTCAAGAGTGGCTGATGCACATGTTCGATATGTTATTCATATTGCTGACGTACCGGGTGGAGCAAAAAGTCGATCCTCGGGCTGAATCTCAAGAAATATTCATTTCCTAGGGATAAAAATTTCCTCCAAAGAAAAATCATCACAAATAATTTTGGAGGTTCGAACTTTGCCGCTAGAGGGCGTATTATTTGGAGAAAAACTTAAAATCATTCTTTTTTCTAAGATATAGTAGGTCTTGTATGAGTAAACTACAATAAGACCTAAATCTAAACAAATTTGGTTGAATATTTTTCTCCTAAAAATTCATCCAATCAAATGGCATACAGACAAATTCTATTTCAATTCCAATTATTATCTTAGCTAGGGGCCAACAAGGAAAATAGTAAAGCTCGTTTTTGGTAAAAATTTCAATTGAAAACACTCAATTATATGGGGTTATTATAAAAACAAATTAGGTAAGAGTTCTTTCTCTAAAAATGGCGCAAATCGCATGTCGATATCGTTGGGCTAGCTCGCGATTTGAATAAAATAACCTAAACATGGGTAACTAGAATTGGCTAAAAAAATAAGAAATATATCTTCGCTTGATGGATGTTCTGAGCAGTTATCCAGGCAAGTTTTTTTAAATTTGAAATATACCTACTAATAAATGGATCGAAAGGTAAGTTTATTTCCTTGGCCAGCTAGGTCACCAGACCTAACCTGTTTTTTCTCAAACTCGACCAACCATGCTTCATGGATATATATATATATATATATATATATATATATATATATATATATATATATCAGTCGATCAGATGAAGATATAATCTACCTGCAATAGACTATGTCTTTGGGTAGAAAACGATGGAAAAGAATACGCAAATTGATGTGGACATTGGACATTAGGTTTTATTGATAATTTATCGTGGTCTTTCTACCATTATTATGCCTTCCAAGCTCATAATATAGCCTTCCATATTTATTTGAATATAGCTGGTGATTGGTTGGTAGCTTTATTTAGCTATACTCTATGCTCAAATTAGCGTACAGCGAGGGAGTACGATACACGGGCTTTTATGGTTATAGAATATAGATAGGACGTTTCCTGGTACCTACCCCATTTTCTTTGAGCAGTTCATAATTTTGTATTGAAAAGAAAAGTATTATAAATATGGTGATACTTTTCGATTCTAATTTATAATACAGTGTGAACCAAAACATAATTAATAAACTGTATTTCACACTGAGAATGCAGTGTGGCCGGGTATAGGCAATGAATTTTGAATGGGAAAACGGCCCACATTGTTGCCGCTTTTAAGATTACCTGTAATAATTTTAAATTATAATCTCCCTAGAGCTTGAAAATCTTCCGAAAATATTTTCTTAAGAAAATTCGCAACTGAGAAAAAATTTACGAAGAATAACTCAAGCTCGCGGAAGGTTTGTTACAAAAATTTTATACCAAAAATTATTTTTAAAAGTAAATACAATTTTTGACAGTTTATAAATAACTATTTGACAAAAAATTCTACGCTTGTTATTATGGCATCTGCACGTGACATCTGTCACGCCAGGGAAATTATCAATTATTAATGTCGCGACTGAAGAATTTTTCGGAAAATTCAGGTTGTCGTCTTAGCAACCTATCAAAATCAAAGCATCTGATTGGCTGAAAACAACAATTTTCATTTTAATTTTGAAATTTATTGCTTATTAATAATTATTATTGAATATAAAAATGTTACAATAAAATTTAAACCCAATCGGTGAAATTTGCGAGAGACCGGACCCGATGTATGTGACTGGCATAACAATGCGCTGGTAACGATTTGCTCTGTAAGAATCATAAAGGATTCTCAGTGTGAAATGCATTTTAGATAACTACGTTTAGGTATACATTTTTACTTATATCTCGAGTGAGACAAAGTTTATCGATATGCGGTTTGCACCATTTTTAATAGGATTTAATCTTTATAGTAATTCAGAGTATTGGGTCTTTCCTTTTGATATTTTTTTTAATCTCTTCTACCAAAAGGTGTTCCCTACATATCACAATTAGAACTAAATGGAATTATTTTAATTGATGTGACCAAACCAAAGTTGTGTTTATTTTTTTATAAAACACTCTCACCGACCCAATATTTTAAACAAAAAGAAGAAAAGTGCTCAACAAAATTAGCTCAGAATTAAGGACTTATTTTAGTTCAATTATCCATAAACTGCTATAATTGGTAATATTTTAGATAAAAAGTATTTTTCAATTTTTCTCCAAGGATTACTCCCTCTAGTGGAAAAGTTATAGACTCGAAAGTTATTAACAACGATATCATTAGGTCATTTTGAGCAAGGAATCTCTTATCCCAAAATTGTAGGATAAACCTAAGAAATAGCCCGAGGATCCGCTGATATTGTTCCACCCGGTAGAATCACCACTGTTTCGTAGAATTCAATTACTCAGCATTTCTGGTTTAATTGCCCCCTAATGGGGTCTGCCAATTCTTCTAGCTTCGTTGGTCGAGTTCTAGAAAGCATTTTTTGCTCAAATATCCCCATAACCATTATTACAATCTTTCTGTATGTGTGTTCAAAACTCTTTAACTGGTCGGAAAATAGACAGATTTTTTTCAATACACGCTTACGTCAAGAGAAAGTCCTTAAATCACGATGATTATTACGTGGTTTAAACGTTCATCATCAGCTGGTACCAGGCATCATTTGTGTTTCATAGATATAGAAAAATCCTATTAGGTATTATTGAAGCGACTATATTGATGTATAAGCAAAGAGTATATTTGGGTAATAGGATAAGTACTATCTTCTTTGGTATTAGTGAACATTCAAGGATTTTCGTGACTAATGTTACAATCATAAATGTGAAATAAATATTATTTAAAAAAATTGGACTGACTTTATTAGTTGGTGCACTGAAAAATACAAAATAATGTTGATTCCATTGTTGCTGCTAATTGGGAAGTTGGTGCCAAAAGTTATCAATCTAACTACAACTACACAAATTCAAAAGTAACAGCACCTATAGAATTAATATTATTTTGTATTTTTCAGTGCATCAACTAATAACGTTGGTCCAATCTTTTGTTCAAAATATTTATAGATTTAATGTTTTCTTCCGGCATACTGGGGAATCGTTTGATAGGTGCTCTGCCATTTGACGGAACTTTTACCTACACCTATCAAACGAGTCCCCAGTATGCCGCAAAAAAACATTAAATCTATAAATATTTTGTACAAAAGATTAGACCAACGTTATTAGTTGATGCACTGAAAAATACAAAATAATATTAATTCTATTGGTGCTGTTACTTTTGAATTTGTGCAGCTGCAGTTAGATTGATAACTTTTGGCACCAACTTCCCATTTCTGGGGAAAACAACATTAGAAAGGTTTTTGGAAGAAATACTCTTAGCACAAAACTTTGCCATATGGTATCAGCAAGATACTGCTCCTGCTCACAATGCCAGCAATGTTAATAATTATATAAATACTCGTTTTAATAACCAAGTAATAACAAAGTATTCACCTACCAGGTGGCCACCCAGATCAGCAGACCTAATACCAATGGACTTCTTTCTATGGGGTACCATCAAAATAAAGTGCACGCTAATATGTAATTGGAATTATAATAATATTCAACAATTAAGGGAATCTGAGCAAAAAGCGTTGAATAGTATTAACTGCTTTATATGATTTAATTAATTTTTTTATTGACCTATAAATATTCATTGTGTTTAATTCTAAGTTTTGAATTCATGGCCAAATGTAATATAATAATGACGAAATATGTAGCTTAAACCTAGATTGCGCCTATCACTGAGAGATGAAGTAATTTTTTTAAGAGAAAATTCATGATCGCACCAAATTAAAAAATAAATGCTATCACTACCTCAAAAACATTTTTTTTTAATTATTACGCATATATTATAACAAAACATGCAATTTTTTCTCAGAACTTTCATGATGGCGAAAGTATAAATATTTCTCCAAAACGGATTTTATTGTTTTTAATAGTAATAATTGTACATCACTGTTCATTTAATCAAAATTGTATCTTTATTAATAACAAAGATAGCTATATCCTACACAATTTGGGACACACTATAATTTAATATGTTACCTGGGTTGCGAGACCGATTGAGAGATGCTTCCATATTTAAATTTTCAGTGTTTCATGATGCTCATCCCTGCGAATGAGCCCTTCGAATGCCAAAAATAAATAACTTAGAAAAACTAGGACCGAATTCATTGCAGATATTGCACTAATAAGTATGAATCAAAACCACATATTGTAGGAATTAAGAAAATTTAAGTTGGTGCAAAGTTTTCTATGGCTTATACATCATCCCTTAGTTCGAACGTATTACCAATTTTTTATGATTCTTAGAATATAGGTTGTTATTTCATATACTTATTAGTGAAACATTTATTGAAGTTAGTCCTCGTTTTTTTTCATTTATTTATTCAGAAAACGACACGTACCAGTTCTTAAATCGTACCCAACCACAACCTCAAAGCAAAGCCCAACGCCAATTAATGCCCATCAAAATTTTGATATTATAAGTACATTTTTAAATGAAGATACGTAGGTATATAATTTCATTCAAATTATTTTTTCCGGGCTTTATCTGAATTTTAGGAGAGTTGAAATTAAATTCTGTTGAGTAGTAGAAAAAAGTAGTAGAAAATGCAAAGCCCCGATACTTATTATATATCCAGCTCAGTCACCGTACATCCTCTACTTTAAAGCGGAAGCAAAAACGGAAGATCTGGTAAAAAATCTAGTTCATTGGGTCATTGGTACTTTCGTTTTTATCAACAAACACAAAATGTATGAAATGAAAGAAAAGATCAAGGAAAGTTTTACTTTTACAACAGAAGGCTCCAAGTTTCTCCTGATTAATTTTTGAAATGGGAGAGATTCAACAAAATATGTTAATGATTGATATAACTTTACTTTTCATGTTCCAAGTTTAATTATTCATTTAAATGATGATTATTTTTTTAATGATTCAAACTCACTGAAATATTTTATTCTAGGATATAGATAGGCACATCCATGAAATGAATGTGGCTTTACTATTATTTTTTTAATAAGAATATTTAAGATTACGATCTTGATATTACCTAATTATCATATATCCGATACACTGTGAAAACTTTTAAGAAATTCTTAAAACTTGAATTATAATCTGTGGTATGAACCAGTTGTGCCCTATTGTTTTGTGAGCTTATGGGTGAGCTATTTAACAAAATCGATAGTATGCTTTCAATGTATTTTTTAGAGACCTTCTTGTTTCTTTTGGAGAAACTCGCATCTTTCCTTGGATAAAATATATCCTCAGTACATTAAGCTAGCAAACTGACCACTGTTATCAAAATTCATAATCTAATTTTGCCACGGTACTCTCTCTATTTGTAATAATAATAATAGTAATAATAATAATATTAATGTCCTTTATTGCCAACAAAATCACAGGATGGCACAGCAACGTCAGTAAAAAAATAATACATTGTGTACTTAAGTTTTAAAATGAAATCTATATAAATATTCCCATTGCAGGAAATGAGAAACCTCGGTTTTGAATTTGCATTTATTTTTCATTCCATTAGGTAACTTTTCATAGACTTTTAAATCAATTTTTCAAAAAATCTGGTGTGTCCACTCACACGACAATCATACCACTCGCAGGCAAATTCCAGTGAATTTTACACAATTACAATACTCTCCTAGCGGTAGTAAAGTAAAAATCCTCTGGTCAAATCGTGCTACCACTCATTTTTTTCAGCATGTCAACACAAACAACAATGGTCATGTAATGTTTGTTCGCAATATGAAACGTTTAGCCAGAATCTGAAAACACAGATGGAAAATACGGAATCTTATTCAATCATAACTTTTTTTGTGCTTTTTCTCAGAGATGGCGCTATATGTGCGTGGGTAAAGGGCTCTCAGAAGAATACTTTAGGCAAGTTTAATCAAA
Source organism: Crioceris asparagi (assembly GCA_958507055.1). NCBI lineage: Eukaryota > Metazoa > Arthropoda > Insecta > Coleoptera > Chrysomelidae > Crioceris > Crioceris asparagi. Next base: position 47,887,393 of record OY293829.1, read on the forward strand.
ATCGTTAGAGCCGTTTTCGCGCTATAGTCTTGAGCAAGTCACGTCATTCAGTGTCAGCGGCGAGTGATATTGGTATCAAACAAAATAAAAAAGAAAGCAACAAAATACACCGATCCGATCCATTTGTAAAAATCTCGATAACGAGAATTTCACACGATTACAATACTTTCCTTATTACAGCTACTATCTTAGCGTAGGAAAGTAAAAATGCAAAAGGAGGCATGAGTGGGAATGCTAAGGCCCATTCTGAGATGCTACCCAAAGATGCAACGCACAATACGCTTCTGTGATCTAAATATTGTTATCGCACCCCTGGCTCAGCCTCAGAATAAAATGCAATAGCTGATCAAAGATGGTATACTTGCGAAGTAAAACAGTCGAATAGTATCTATGCTTAGGATTCTGCGAAGAAAGTTAGGAGATCATTTACCTCTTTTTTAGGAATGTTAAATTTTTCACAATCCTTTCTATATTCAATCCAGCTTGCTACTATTGCAAAGTCTACCATGTGCATTATAACTCGTAGAGTCCATTTTCTGGATCTAATGAAGATTCTATAGAGACTAATTAGTTGGTCTAGGAGATCCACACCACCCATGCTATGATTATATTTTTTTACAACTTCTCGCCTGGTTATCTCTATATACTTAGATGATTGTTTCTTCATGTCCTTTTCCGACGTTGGAAGCTAAGCACACACTTATATTGTCAAGCCATTTTACTAAAACGATGCTTGTTATTCGTGTTGTACCAGCTGCAAAAAATTGTCTTTCACTCAAAGCCTTTAGTAATAAATAGGAGCTAAAATAATTATCGTAAAATAGTTTATGTCCCTCTTCTGGAATTATCCGGTTAGCCAGGCCTACAGCTGCCCCTTGGCCATACAACTTTTGATTTTCATGACTTATTCCCGTCGACTTGCCTTGATAAAAAATAAAGCAAAAGGTTGACCACTCTTACCACAAAGTATAAAAACGTTTATTCCCCAAGGACAATGTTTTCCTTTTACGTATTGTTTGATTCCCAACTTTCCAGTAAATGGAATTATTTGCTCATCTATACAAAGTTCTTCTTCTAATTTTAACTGCTGACATCATCTTCTAACCCCCTCAATAATCGGGCACACCTGACACAATTTATCAGTGCAGTCGAAAGGTTTGTCCAAATTATTGACAAGATGCAAACAAGTCCTCAACTAGAAAAATCTATCCCTGCTCATATTATTCAAAAATCGCCTATACCTAAAATCCTCTACCAGTAGGTACACACTCTGGGAAATTTACGCAAATTTTCAAAAATAATGTGGAGCCCAAAAAGTATCTGAATTTCAAATGCAGTAGTATTTCTAAACGTTAAATTTTTCTGAGCAGCGTAAATATTTGTGTAGTAAGCCATATTTTCAAAGTCGGTTTTGGAGATGTACCGTTCAAAATACTGTATAGGATAATGGGGTTGGGTTTCATCTGAGTCTTCTTCTACAAAGGATAACTGAAAATCTATATTGCTTGGTGGTATGAATGTTTCCTTTTTCCAAGCTACTGAAATTTGTTTCCTCTTCTGAACATGAATTGTCAATGGCTCATCGTCATTTTCACTATTTTCTTGGTCATCTGACTGTTTTTTGGTTACTTCTTACTCCAGTGCTTCCGTTTCGGCCCTGTTAATTATATCGCCTCCAGGGCGAAAAGACGTTTGAGGACCGTCATATTGTATCACTTCGTCCTCCTCTTCGCGGCCAGCTGTATCATCAACAACAGAGTCTTCCAAGTCTGAAATGTCACTGTTTTCAACCATGTCAATGAGTTCTTGTATGTGCTGGGGGTTATTTAAATTATACTTTCTTCTTTTTCTATCCATTCAGATTTTTTTTGTTTCTGTAACAATACAAAACCTCGTATTCTGTTACAGTTCTATGTACAAACGACGACAAAAATCGAGTCTGTTTGTACATACTTATGTACATTAGACTTTATTTCAATATAGCTATAAAACGAAGCTAATATTTGAAGTTCCAATAGACTAAAGGTGCTTTTAGGATATATTTATTGTAAATAAACTTACCACAATGTGAACATAATACCAGAATAGCCAAAAAAAACTACATAAACACCGGTCGAAATCGTTGCGTGAGCTTAATTCTCTTTACAATAGAAATTCTGTTATTTGATGATTTTGTCTCTAGATGGGTCGATGAGTTTCATTTGCGGATTGAATAAAGGTACATCAGTATGTACAAAAGGTTTCAATTGCAAGAAAATGGAGAATAGCTGAATAAAAAAATTATAAAATCAATGTACATTGTAATGTGCACCAGGTTTGAAGGGGTTAACTGTGTTTTGTTGTACTTAAACAGTTGGTGCCAAAAGTTTTCAATCTAACTACAACTGCACAACTTCAAAATTACCAGTACCAATAAAATTAATATTATTTTGTATTTTTTAGTGCACCAACAAATAGAATTGATTCAGTCTTTTGTAAAAATATTTATTGCACTGCATCTCTTGAGAAGCGAAGGTTTAGATATGACAAATTTTCTTCTTCAAGCCTGCATTTCTTCTGACATAAGTAAATATACAACACTATTTTGTACAGTGAATGCAGCTAATTTGCAATATGTATTTCACAGTTAAATAGTAATTCTAGGCAAATGGATTTTGTCTAGGCAAATGCCATCTGCTTGAGCAAATTACTTCATTAAATAAATATTTGAAAATCCTGTCATTTATTTGGCGTGTTCGTTGTTAGGCAAATGACTGATGATAAGAAACCGTTAGATTTAAAGAATTTGGGATATAGTATACTTGATTGAAAATTGATGGCTATCGAATTGACACCATGTCTTAGAAAAATTATATATTTTATTTATAATTAATTTCCTTGAAACAGTTTTAATTCATTTAAAGAGCAGTCCATGATTCAGCGGGTTGTTATGTACGCAAGAATCCTCGTCAAAACAAATAATTTATACAATTCTCAATTTTGTTCATACTTAGTTTTAATTCATCATTAGATTATTGTAAAAGTATATTTTCTTTAAGTTATATGCTCATATTTTGTTACCTATAAGTATAAAGGTAAATAAAACAGTTCTTACATTGTTCTCCTCTGTTTGTCAACCGATTATATTTTTTTTAGTTTCGTTTCGTAGTTATTGAAGCTTCAGTATTGTAAAAAATGGGAATCGTTTCATCCTTTACTTTTTACGGATTGTTACCAAGACAAATGTTTCGAAAATAGTTTTTTGGAACATTCGGCAAAGAGTAAAAACTAAACTGTTCATATATATTTTCCTCAAATTTTCAATAATTATTATGAGCGAGTTTGGACCACTGAAAAAATAATAGTTTATAGAATTCGTTTCTGCCTGTATCAAATATTTATTAAAAAACTTTTAAATAATTGCATGTCTTAGTAGGTGATTTGTAGTTTTTATTCAATATTACATTATGATTCCTAATGATAATCATTAAATAAGTGTACTTTTTTATTACAAATATTTATATTTCCATGTCTCTAAAAAGTGCATAGATTAGAGTGTGTCTGGTCATTTAGCATTTATATGATTTACCCAGATTGGTACCATTTCCTTAGACAAAAGCCATTTACCAGAAACCATTTACATCCCAAGAAGGTCAGAACTGATATTCTCAAATTGTATCCGATAAGTCAAAGAGCTTATTAACGATAAATCTATCTTACCAAATTGTACCTAATTTCAGAGGGAAATTAATGCAATTTATTCATTTGCTCCTTAAGGATGAAGCGCAAAAATAAAATATATTTATTGAAAATTTTTATATTTTATAATGGATATATGACTTTCCGTTCACTTTGCACTCCACAAGTAATATTTTAATAAGAAATAGAAATATTGTTTATTAATAACTAATCAATTTAAGCATTCACTTCAGATCAAGTGTGGAAACGATTTTATACGATTTACTGATTCCATTCTCTCATATCCTACTGCCTTTTATTTGATATACACAGTACAAGCTAAACGATTCGAAATCAAATCAAAATTTTCAGATTGACAGAACTTGACCTCAAGATGATTTGACCAATTTTTCAGGTCTATGATTTTAGGTTAAAATTTGGTATCAGGTGCCAAAGGCTTATAAAAAATTAATATCAGTACACCGAAACTTATAAGTTCGTTCATTGAAGCTCCTGAAGATATCACCCTTTCATGAGGGTCTATTTGCTCTAAACATATAATTTTTAATTTTTATTATTATTATTTATTATTATATAGTAACTACAAATTAGGCTTGTAATGTAATTTCCCATCTTTGTGGTACTATTTTGCACAATTCCTATTTCTGCCCCCTCGGATCATGCTCCTTGTGCTAATTTATTTCTTTTGAAATCTTACTCCACCATACATTGAGTGCGTTTCCACTTTTTTATTAAAAGTATAATACCTTTTTTCCAGTGATTCCTCAGTCATGCAGATACAGGGGCGTCAAATATGAATGCGGTCTGAGCATTAGCTGCGTGCTCAGTGGTGGGCGACCTTTAGACCTTTGCTCAGGCGGAATGATATGGGCTTGTTGCGTGGACAGAGACTCTGCCGCCTATACTCCCACGCATAGACCTGGTTCTGATGTCGCAGTGCTCCATAACGCTAGTAAGTGCAATAGAATATAAGGTACATCCGGTATCTAAAGCATAGCTCACAACAAAGTTGTGAAAGTTCTAAATTTCATATTAATCGTCAGTACTCGATACAATAGCATTGATGACTATGAATGTAAAACTGTCATACATTTTTCACTGGTGAGTTTGAAATGCTTGCGAATATTAAAAACCATGATTCATGACTTCATTAATTAATTAACACAATTGAATGTTTCGAATAAGCAAAATTTGCTCATGAATCCTTATATCCATACCACAAGTAAGACAATGAATTCCTATGGATTAACCGCAAATTTATACGACAGATAAGACATTGACAATGAACACTAACAACAACAAACTAAAATACCAAGATTCTGTACAAATGTGGCAACTATTTGTCTTGATATATCGAAATCTAAATTTACAATTATACACTTCCAAATTACTTTCAGCACTGGAATATTTGAAGTGAAATTCTTGTTTTTTCATAGATTTTTATCTCTTTTATTATGAATAATTTATTAGTCTATTTTATTTTTTTCCTTCAAATTGAACTAACCTAACCTAAGAAATATTGATGTCATACAATATCTGAGTTAGTAGCGCAGGTTTTATTTTTTAATTTCTTTAACAGAAAATAGCTTTTCAATTACTCCCATATTCAATAAACCGTGTGACAGATGGCGCCTTCCTGCTGATGGCCTGTCCAAGCCCATTTCATTTTATTTGTATCATAAACATTCTAACTTAACCAAGATATAGTTTACTCAATAACTCACGTCTATACAAATAACTTTGCGATATTTTCTGAGATCTAACATAACCATCGACGCTCTATCAATTCAATAATGCTGGATTTTTCCATAATAAAGATGGAAAATAGTCTTATTAGTTCACCCTTCAAATGCCTAATTCAACAATTAAACAAATTCTAAACACAGGATACCTTCAATGGTGATATTTTTTATGACTCATATTTATGTTCTTCCTAACATCGACAACAAAAACAAACAAAACACATGTTAGCTTTCCTACGATATATTCTACTCAGCAATAAAATATATTCCGATTAAAATATCCAGTCAATAATATTCAGCAAATGAAGGGACTGATTTATGAAAACTATGAAAATGACACTGATCAAAACATAATATAATAGTGCAACCCCAACATTCACTAGACACCTACCATCTGATAAATTATTATCCTCCGGATGCAGTTGACGACAACAATAACAATGGACTGGAGGATACAAACAGCGTTTTAGATCGGCCATATTATCGTCCACATGGGTCACAGCAGCACCACCATCCTCAACATCCACTCAACGACAATACAGGAGATGAAGATTATGATTACGAACATGAGGATAGGCCCTATCTGGCAGAACATGTGCCGAACCACAGTGGTAAAGAACTGAACTGAACCTGCACTTGGTACTGCCAGCAGCTGACTCTTTTCTCCAAATTGCAGCTGATGCTCAACGATACACTCTATCCTCTTCAGCATCTCTCAGTACAATTCATGCATTTTCTAGCTCTTTTGAATCTATCTTTGGCAGATTTTATTTCTTTTCTTGAGGTATCAATGCTTTAATCTCCCTCTTCAGTAAATTATTGCTAATTGTGACCTCATTAAGCTCATGCATTACTCAAAAGGCTCACTTTGGATAAATCTTTTGGCTGATTATCTGTAGCACGGATTTTTACACCAATTCTTGAATTATTTTAATGAGCCCATACAATTCTACTGATTTATTTGTTAATTATTTCAGCATGTGGGGAGCTTCACACAAGGGCCAACAGGATAGTGGGTGGACATTCGACTGGATTTGGCTCGCATCCTTGGCAAGTTGCTTTGATAAAAACTGGATTTTTGACCAAGAAACTTGCCTGTGGTGGTGCCTTGCTCAATGAAAGGTGGATCGTAACTGCAGCCCATTGTGTTGCAACGTAAGTTTTCGATTAATATTTTTACAGCAAGTTCAAATATAACATAAGATAAAATTTCTACAGTATGTCAATAAACTAATGGCATTTTTAAAAAATATTACTACTTTGTAGTTCAATTTTGGCAACGCTATAGCTGGGCTTAGAACAGAGAGCCCTTACTAACTTTAAGTAGACCTTGTTCTATCATTTCAAATGTCTAAATATTTACAAGACATATTTGGCACTAGTCCAACGTAATATATTTGGGGAAGTTTTGTCACCTGTTGTCAATTCATTCAGAATACACTATAACTAATACTTACACACAATAACTGAAGATTGATAGCACACTTAAGGAGAACGGTCCCTAGATTCGTTCTGAAAACTTTGTTACTGATAGTGATACCTGCTTGTTTGTCGGCAAAACCTTTTTTCATATCTGCGTTTTTTCCGCTTGTATCCAAAAATATCAGACATGTATATTTTTCAAATGAGACACCCCTGACTTTTATGATAATGTAATTATAGCTTTGAAAAGTATACTATTTGTATTCCAAAAGATTTGTTCTCTGTTTCAAAATTATTTATTCTATTGTAACATGCAAGAAAAACAAGAAATGCATTTTTTGCAATAACACAAACACATGTTGTTCTATTCCTAAACAAATCTTCGGTACTAGGTTAGTTTCATGTCAAAACTGTAACCTTTGATATTGTTGTTACCATATATCCAACAAAATAAACTAAGATTTGCTCATGAAAATGGCTGATAAAGTCCATTTGATTTTTAATATACCAAGATCATATACGTATACAGTCAGGTGTTCATAATAAAAGCAACTTTCTGTTAAAATAAATTGTACTTCAGTGATCAAAAATGAATATTGCCGTTTCTCAATAGGATCTTTATCAAATTATAGCAAGAAAATTTAGAAAGTTGAGTAAAACCTTACATTAATGTAAACTTCAATTACAATAAGTATTATTTCATCGCTTGTCTTATAATGATAGCTTAGGTATATCTTGTTATCTCAATTGCGTGAACAATGACTCAAAATAATACAGTAACTCACCATACGTAACCGGGTACCCAATATCTGTCAAACTTTTTATCCATCTGGCAATCCATAATTTAACAAAAATTGTATAAATACTTAAGATCTTTCTGTTTTAGCACAAGAACATTAAAAATCTTCTTATTCCGACTACTTTTATAGTCATCTTTCTGTTCTATTATCGGTTTCTCATCAATTGATGTCTAACCATCGTTTTCTCGGGTGTCCTATTGACATTCCATTTGGCAATCGGTCTCTTGCTATTCTCAGTATTCTGTTCTTCTCATTCTTTCCTATATGTTGATTCCATTCGCTTTTCCTATTCTTGGCCAATGGTTAATTTCTTTAACCTTGCATCTCCTGATTTATGTTGTTTAAGGGATCCACCTCCATATATTTGGAGTTCTTTTGTTATTTGAACCTCTCCTGGAAGCTTTCGATTCTTTGATTTGTCGATTCTCTATTTTAAAGTCATTTTTAAATATTTCAGTTTGTTCATCGGTTGTGATATTTGGAGTCTCAGTTAATACTAGGTCATATTCTTTTTAAATATCAGTACAAATAAATTTAAATTGTTTCTCAGAAAAACTAATCTTTCAGAATTAACTAATAAACAGGTCTTATCAAAGCCATAACATATCTTGGTTCATCGAAATGTTGAGAAAATAAGTATTTATGTTTTGAACGAAAAATAAGGAATTTCCTCGATAAGAGTTGGAGAGGTATTCTTCTTCTGAAAGTGCCGTTTTTGTATTCAGCTATTGGCGGCTGCTCTTCCTTGAAAGTGTCACCACGGATAACGGTACCTACAGATCAACGTAGGTTCCGAACCACCGAAATGTCTCAAAATAAATCTCAAGACACACCCTTCCAAAAAGAAATGTACTGTCGCTGGTTTCTGGCTGCCTTGGAAAAGGCTAGGGACTCGCACGGGCGCCCGCATCAACAGTTACTGGTCCTAACCGTTCGTTACGTAGTGCGCTGCTTAGCTTCGATGATCGAATTCGACCAGGTTAGTCCACAGCTACGCGCTCACTTGGAGAGGTATAGGAATGTATTATGAAAAAATAACTAACAGACATTAAAAACCTACTAAGTACGTAAAATAATGTTTTTTTTTTTGAAAAAATAGATGTACTTACTTTTGGATATAAGCTGCAACGTTGTATAATCAGAATATTTTCAAACAATCTTCCAGTAGGTATTTTTGGAGTAACTTACGATCCTATGTACCAAGTTTCAAATCTGGTACCAATAAGCAATGCTTTAGGGAACTTTCCCATAAATTTATTTTTGTGTTACCTATTTTAATATATTTTAAAGTGTGAGAAAATGTAAATCTCTGTATTCTAATATTGCACAAATGAAAAAGTATTGTTCATTTTTGACAAAATCGTTAGCAATTACATTTTAGCCACTATTACCTGGAGTGAATATTTTCCTTTGATATGAAATATTGCCTGTCTTGCGCAAATAATCCTACCCAAAATCTTTATGGCTTGTTACTCTCCTCAATTTTACCTCTAAATTGATTTAATCCTGTATATCTATTTATATAAAATTAAAGCACCGCCAACGGCAACATCCGCATCCGCTTGGGTGAGTGGGATGTGCGGGACCAGGACGAGAAGTATCCGTACGAGGAGTACTCGGTGGAGAGGAAGGAGGTGCATCCCTCGTATTCGCCCACCGACTTCAAGAATGACGTTGCCCTGGTGAAGCTGGATAGAAATGTACGATTCAAACAGCACGTTATTCCTGTATGCCTGCCGTCGCCAACGGTAAGAAAATGTGTGGTTTCTCATTATATTACGAAATGTGAAGTATTTTCTACAGAATTCAAAAACCCGTTGAAGGTTTATTGAATAAAGTTTATTAAACTATATTTTTTATAGGAAATTAACTCGTTTTTAAATGATAATGTGAAATGATTTTATTGATTCTGTTTCGATTTGAAGAAAGTTTGATCAGAGATTTTCCATAATAGCCTATGCAAACCGCCTTCCCTAGTTAGAGAAAAGGAGCTTTTTCGCGAAAATTTTATAAGTTTAATAAAATAAAATTAAAGAGCTCATCATTTTAAGTAACTTTCTGAACTACCGGGCCCATGGAATTTATTCAGTGTAAAAATATGGTAATAGCAAGCAAGAGGCCTCTTAATAAATTATTTCAACGTGATCACACAAAATTTTTGACTTCAACTCTCATAGAAAACAATCTTAGATTGAGGTAGTGTAATAGAAGATTAGAGAATTAGAAGTTTTCCAACTTGCATTCGGATTAGAAACATGTAATTTGGTGTGTTGTCATAGTCGATCATGTCGTTCTTCCGACAATATTTTTAGTTGCAACTTTCTTTAGTTCATATAGAGATTTAATTCATTCCTCATGGTTTGACTGAACTTTTTTTTTATTGTAACAACCCCATTTCTTCATAGTTTTTTTAAAAAAGCTGCATTTTAGGATGAGTTTCTTAAGCATTCCCTATACCTAAATTAAACATTAATAAAGCAATTCAATAAAAATCAAGCAATGTCTTATCCGGCCGAGATATTATTTGCTTTTACAGGTTGCCATGGAAACAAGGAGCCATCGTAACTAAAAAATAATATTTTATTAAAGTGAAAGCAATATAAGTTTATTTTTAAATAGAGTTGATTCGAAAATGGATTTTTTCTCCAAATGAAATTGTATTTGCGGTTGTAATCCACAGAACGTGAACTATTCATTGTCCATGAGTTTAATTTACGATAACCAATATTATCACAAATTTCATGTGGAAAGTTTTAGAAAGTTGTTGGATGCAATCGAACCTCTAACTGGTGATAGAGATAGGTAATCAAATTACCAATCTCGGGTATTTGCAGCCATATCCTCAAACCTCAATATGAACGGGATCTTTTGAATTGGCACTATCAAATTTCGTAATTACTCAAGTTTCGTCAGAAAGGACTTTACAATAGACAAACTGGTATTTCTGTGATGCTCTGAATTGAAAATCAATTACAATTTCTAGTAATTTTCTTTAGTTTGGTGACCAATAGAAATCTAGAAGACATTTGATAGTCTCGATCCTAACTAAATCAAGCGTCTTAGCAACCTATTAGTTTTAGAGTTGTAGAGTGTTTGAACAAAAATTTTAAGTTAGAGTCCTATAAACATTGCCCATGCTCATTTTTAATAATTTGACATGTGGAACTAATTAGGAATACATATCTTTGATTGAGTTATTTCTATTATTTTGTTGTTTGCATGGCAATTGAAAAGGTAGGAATCGTCATAAGTATTCAGTTTGTGTTTACTAGAACTTTTTATTTATTATTATTATTTTTAAACTTAGAATCCGCTCATGAAGTTTGGCAAGCTAATTTTGTGACACCGTATATTAGATTAAGTAAAGATAATAATAATATTTGTTGCTTACTTAAGAGTGTTGAGTATAATCAATATTAAGTTATCTATTGATAGAGAAGTAAAAACTATTACTTTGGCTCTCGTTCACACTCTCTTAGATATTATTTTTATATTTTCAATAAATTGGCGAATGCGCTGTATCTACGAAAATAAGAGGCACAAAGCAACGTTGCAAATGAAACATGAAAACACCTATTTGTATAGAAAACACAATCACAATTTCTAACCGTAGAGACTCAAAATACGATAACTAAATTTGTTTATTGATTTTGAAAAGTCTTACAATCTCAGTGTTTTGAAGAGCCAAAAATCTTTTTCAAACTAGTGAAGTATTTGTTTATGTAAATATTCTTGAAATAATTCAATTATCATTTGAGGTTCCGATATTTTATCATTGCAGATTATGGAACAAACATTAGTATCTTATCAGTGGAAATTATAAAGAATTAGGAAATTTTTTGAATTTAACTTTCACACTTTGGTTATGTAGGCAGGTAGGCATAACTCTGAACATTTAATAACAGTGTATTACTTTGCATATTTCTTCAATCCTATGATCTGAAACTCAACATTGCCCATAAGCCAGAGGCGACTTCTATCAATAAATATTACTTTTATATATAATAATTATGGACTATTATACCGAGTGTCAACGAATCTATAAGACAAATCATAACTTTTAAATTATTAGGTATACCAGTCACATCTGATTTCACCGTACCTAAATGGCTCCGGTTTTGAATTTTCAAATAGTAACCCCTTAAATTGTAACATATCGGATCTCTGAGACAATTCTCAATCAGAATGTGACATTTTGAGAAGCTTTTACGTCTCCTTCATTTCTTCAGAATCACTGTTAATATTGCCTCTGGATGGCCATGATGGACGTAAACTAATCTGAGGACCCATTTGATCTAAAAAAAATTAAAAACAAAATTTTTAGTGATTAGTATGATGGATAGCAATATGACAAGTTGGCAATATCACATTTTCCTGTCTAACAACGAGTATTATTTTTCCATTCTTTGAAAAGCACTTTCCGAAAAAAGATTTTTGACGAATCTGACGTTCTTACCTACTAGTTATTTGCGACTGGATTAAAAATAAGAACATGGATTAAATATTACTAAGGAGGGTAATGGATAATAATTAAATTACTTTTAACAAGTGTGCCATGGACCATCATGTTTAATAATATAATAACAATATTCAGTTTTATCCGGTTACATTTGAATCCCTTAAGACATTTTCAATTTTTTAGCAAAAAAACAATCACTGAAGCATCTGCGTATTACCGATGAGAAATGTCTTACACATAGTGGGCACTCGTTATTCGAACATGTATAAGTAGGTATACCTACATATATTCCTTTTCCAGTATATGTGTAGGAAGTTGGGTAATACATATTTTCTCCGAATATAATGAAAAGAGTACATGCCTATTCATTCTCCTACGATAATGAGGAATATCTGCTTCACAGAGTGGAAAATATTTCATGCCATTTTCCATTTCTATATAAAAGTATATCTCGTAGCTTATTTTATCAATAGTATCAAAAGATGGAAATTGAAATGATCCAAGTTTTGACATAATTTCTCCACATTTTAGTGTTTCTAGTTCCAGGTGCTCTGAAATATTAGCATAGTCGTGGTTATGTCTCGACTAACGTACCTCAGGCTTCAATAATGATATCAACGTTGAATCGTTTTTATTAAAATCGGTTCTGCTCTAGAGAGGTTCTATTCATATGTATCTGAACAATTTACTCCTACACGTGAATTATCTTTTGTATAATTATTGTACCTATTGTATTTTTAAACTTATGCAATAGGTAGGTAGTTATATATAATAAGAATGACTTCGAAACAAAGTTGACAGGTTTAGGAACACAGTCTATTGGCTACAGTGAACCTAAGCATGACACAAAAAAAAACAAATAACAATTATAGGTAAATATGTATGTACTTTTTCTACAAAATTACACAAAAAGTAGTGTCTATGTATTCTATTTTTCTATATATTTGCATTTTTAAGCATTGTTTATTTTTATTCAGAGATTAAATCTAATATTTTCGAGGCGATAATGCAGTTTACAACGATTCCAATAAGATCAACTGTTTTTTAATTATCATATCATGTCTTAGAGCTTAAGCTGGCTACATATTACACGCTACTTGCCACTTACTTATACTTTGACTTATGATTGGCAGTTGCTGAATGACGCATAATATGTAGTCGGCTTTACAACGATATAAGATAGATGACTTTACATACCCACCATTTAAAATACTGAACTACTTTTTTCCATTCACGTAAACGGTATAAAAAGACCAAAAAAATTGTAAGTTAGTCTAATATCAAAACATCACTAGAAATTCTTTGTCCTTATAGATTACTGGTTGGAGTATCTGAAGTGCTTCAAATACTTTAGTCTGATTTGTTGAAAGAGGATGAAGTATTTGCTCTTGGGGCATATACATATACCTACCTAGCTGTTTTGTATCATTTTAAACAAACACTGAAATTTTGAAAATATTTCATCACGAAACAACAATAATTAAGGAATAATAAGGAAGAATCATTATCCAGTTATCTTTAGTTTTATTTTAATTCTAAACTAGGCTTTTAATTAATAACTAGTTTTATTAATGGAATATTATTATAACAAATGGTAACATTAAGGAATAATTATTAAATTTGGTAAAATGTATAACAATCAATTGTATTTTAAGATTAATAAATATTTTTTACCAAAAACTGGACCAACTTTATTAGTTAGTGCGCTGAAAAATACAAAGTACTATTTATTCTATTGGTGCTGGTACTTTTGAAGTTGTGCAATAATTGTAGTTAGATAGACGTTTTTGGGCCCCAATTTGTCTAAGAATTTATTTATTTATTTCAAACTTTTGAGTGTAACATTAGTCATGAAAATCGTTGAAACTTCACTAATACCGAAGAAAAATCAACTAATTCGGAGCACGCTTACTATGCAAAACCCACAAACAGCCATACATACAAAAAAAACAACCGAATTGTACCTATACCTCCTCCTTTTTTGGTAAAAAATAATTACAAGGCACCATTTAATCCGTATTCACATATTTAATGTCAGAGTACTCCTTTTGTGATGATGTGTTATACCTCCTAGACCATATATTTCTTTATAATATTTTGTAATGTTTCTTTAGATCAAATTAGTTGGAAAGAAAGCTACTGTAGCTGGATGGGGTAGAACAAGACATGGGCAAGCAACAGTGCCATCTACACTACAAGAAGTGGATGTCGAGGTAATACCGAATGATAGGTGTCAAAGATGGTTTCGAGCAGCAGGCAGGCGGGAAACTATTCACGATGTCTTCCTCTGCGCCGGTTACAAAGAGGTAAGATAGCTAGTTTTCTATTTCAGTAGTTTATTAAGCTACCTACAATTATAATTGAATATCGAAGTAGGTACAATATTTGTATTGAGTTGATACATGAGCACGGTTAATGATAATACAAAAACCGCATACGAATATTTAATCAAAATAAAGTTCCGATGACTATAGTCTCAAATAGAGAATAGATTGCGCATTCTAATCAAAACGTTGAAAAAGTGTGAGAGGGACAATGTAAGAGGTATCGAAGAGTAGTTAATTTTGTGAAGTGTTAACTATACGAGTATCCAAAGTATAGTGTTAATGTTATAACTATACCTAATTTTATTAGATTAACAAGAGGAATTAAAGGAGAAAAATAATACTAAGTTTTAACTGGAATCGGAAATTGAAAAAACATTAAGCGAGTTTCACAGGAAATTTCAAGGATAAGTTGTATGGCACTTTTATGTACAGAAGAAAAAAATCTTTACTGATGTGGAGCAATGCAATTCTAGAATGCGCTATTGAAATTACATATATAGGTTTTTTTATTCATCTTTCTAAATTTACAAGAGAGTTTTCAGAGACCTCATTTGAATAAATCTACTTTTTGTCCAAATATTTCATAAGTTACTGAAACGAGCATCTTCTTATACTTTGAATACTACGTGTATTTCTCAATTTATCCCATTTACTAGTCATTACGTTGTCACATTGTCAACAGCTGCTTCGTTCCGGAATTCTGGATAACAGCTTATTCCATAAACACTACCTAACAGTGTTGTTTTGGAGTATTAAGATACAACAGTGCATAACACGACAAGAATATAACTTAGGTTCATGTTCTGGCCAATATATGGTTTGAATGAGGGAACAAAAGGCATAAAAACTAACCTTAATACCGTATCGATCGGCTAACAGGAGTTTTGTGGCTTAAGGTAGATACCTAATAGATTTGATAGTAATCTAAGTTTCGAAAGTTGATTTCTGTTTTTTTTATTCCAGTTTAGCTCAAAATGATTACATGCAACGATTTTTTGAAGCCTACTATGTGCTAATATGTATCTTTTGTAAGCGTTTCAAAGAACATCCATCTGATGGGCGAAATAAGAGATAACCTTCTTTAAATAAAACTTTTTACACAATGAACTGAAAAGGATTCGGATTCACCAATTCAATTATAATTCAAGTACGTAAACTATAGAATGCTTAGGCAAGCTCCGCTGACACCTATATCTTATTATCGTATAAACCTTATAAGTTTTCTATTCTCATATTCTATATATTAAAATTATTATTCAACTACAAAGAAATGGACCCTTATCTTCGAGATTTCAAATACTTACAATTTGAGACTAATTTATTAGAAACAATTGATGAATGCAAAGTTTATAATTTTCATTCAATTCGAGCAGTCGTACGAGACGGTTGTGTTTTTTGTCTCGTTTGGAGCTTCTCGGTACTGAATGTTTTGTTTTGCTTTGGTTTGAACTATTTTGTTTTGATTTGATTTGTTGTGTTACCCGGTGCGTGTATACTATTTTGTGTTATTGACTTCGAACCAGCGTGTGATTTATCATTGTACGTGTGTTTTACTTACTGTAAAAATTTTGACCTGGTGTGCGTTAACATTGAACCCGTGTTTAACTTGACCTACCGTGTGTGTACAAACTTTTACTGTGTCATTGACTTTTATTTTTATTTACAAAAATTGAACTTTAACTTTAAAATGTCTGAATTTAAGTGTGATTCCTGCCAAACAATCGTCTCGGAAAAGGACAAATACAAACTTCGCTGCAGTGGAGAGTGTCGCCGGATTTTTTGTATGACCTGTACTGGGCTGGATAAGTCAACAACCAAAGTGCTCTACCACCAAAAGTTCCATAACATTCGATTTTTTTGTAATGTTTGTGACTCTCCTACCTTGAAATATCTTCACGACAAAATATCACAGGTACATAAATCGCAGATTTCTATAGAAAATGTTGAAGCTCTTGGAACATGCGTAAAGAAAAATAATGACCTGTTTCCAATATTTTCTGAAATGTACGACATTTTAAATGCTCATGACGCGAAATGGAAAACGTTATACAAAAAGATAGATGAGATTCATAGTCAACAGACACGATTGGCGGAAATTACACCAGAATCTCTGTTCCATTCTATCAAGGAAATGAAACAGAATATTTTTAATCTGTCATCTATTTTAACGGACAATCAAGACGAATCTATTAAAGTTCAGATTCATGACTCATCAAAGGATGAGTTATTGAAGGAAATGGCCAATATGAATAAAAGTATAAGCCAATTAGCACACACGGTTGAAAAGTTGGCTGCCAATGATAAGCCAATTAGTAGAAGTAACCCACCAATAGTGAAAAAGTCCGTTTCGACTCAAACCAACCATACGGATAAGCAAAACACAGAGCTTTTGACTTCTCCAAAAGACATTACGCCCAGACCTCCCAAATCCTCCAATAAAGATGAATGGCATTATGTGGTAGTGTCCAAAATCCCATCGACATATAGCGCTACCCTTCTTGCACACTATGTGAAGGAAAAACTTGGAACTACTGACTTTATTCGATGCTTTCCAATGATGAAGAATAAGGACAGTTCGCACTCCGACTTCAAAGTTGGTGTGCAGAATAATAGTCACCTAAAGCAGCTAAAAGACCCAAGGATGTGGCCGCTAGGCACTGAAATCGCAAAATCATCTTTAACACCCTTAAAGATTTCACCACCAGCGTCAAGTTTTTCGACCACAGGCTGTCATTTTATTCCAACCTCTGTAGACAGCCGTAGCCCAACACCACGCCCTGACTTAACACCTGTAAAAGCTAGGGAGATCAAATCTGTTAAGATTGGATCTGACAGGGAGGCTTTAGCTGCCTGTAAGTCTCTTGCGCAGGAAAATGTAGACTTTGTCATGGAAAAAAGTACAAGGAAAGATAGTTTGCTAAATATTGACCCGATGACTCCACCTATAGTGCGGCTGTCCCGTAATTCGGATACGGCTGATGGTCGTTATTTGTTGGCTAGACTGAGGGACTCTTCCTTATTAAAAGCTCTTCGGCTATTTCTAGCCTATCTCCATGACCAACCATCCAGTGTATGTTTTGAAGGGCACACCACCACCAGCATCAAATTAACTCTAGCTTCAGAGGGACTTCCTAGTGACGTGGACACCTTGCGTAAGTTGTATTATCGCTACCACAACGCATATGGTATTGGCTCAGCCGAAGTGGAAGCTGATCTTGCTGCCTTCAGGTCTTTCTTTTCATCCGAGAAACTTCAACAGCTTCAGAAAATTAGGGAGAGTCATGGCAAATATTTTTCCACTGGCTCTCCAAAAAGGAATAAAAATTTTTAACTAAATTGACGCGAACAGAGGATCAAGCACCCTCTTTAAAATTGGACGATGGCAAGCTTAGTGTTTTTCTTATTAATATTCAGTCCTTAAGACACAAAACAGATGAATTATTTCTCTTATTATAAGAACTTAATTTTCCAGAAATTATTGCCATAACTGAGCATTGGTTAAATGTTGATGAGCCTGTGTTTATCAAAAATTACGCTACAGTAACTAGATTTAATAGAAGTAATTTATCTCATGGAGGTACTATGATAATGTCTACAAATAGCGACTTTTCGGCTGTAACTAAATTCGATAAACTATTGTCTGAAAAAGTATTTGAATTTTCCATTGTCTATCATAGTGCTTATAATCTTTATATAGTTTGTATTTACAGAACACCTGACGCTGACTTGCATATATTCAGTCAAAAACTACTGAGCTTGCTTGAATCCCTGCCTTTAAAAAGCAAGTTAATTTTATGTGGAGACCTTAATATTGACTTTTCCAATGTGTGTACTGCTCAAGAATCTCTTCAGTCCATTTTCGACTCTTTTGGCATAATCATGCATGTTGACTCACCAACCAGAATAACTAAAACTAGTTCTAGTACTATAGACTATGTCGTATCATCCTTCGATCCAAAATTCGTTGACTGTACTGTCCTTAATTCAGGTTTCTCGGATCATGAAGCAATACTAACAAAATTTTCGGCTAAATATAAGTGCAAAAATGCTTCGCGCAAATTATGCCGTATTTTTTCTGATAAAAATTTTCGTAACTTCAAGCACCTATGTCTAACAACAGACTGGTTTGTCCTATCTGACGATGTCAATATCGAATTTCCGAGATTTATAAAAACTTTATCTAACTTGGCATTCAAATCCTTTCCTCTTAGGCCTCTAAAAATCAAACAACATAAACCCTGGTCTACTAAAGGCTTACGTACATCTGCAAAGAACATGCGCTCACTATCCTACATAAAAAAATCATCGGACAGCGTCTTCTACCATGATTACGTAAAACGTTACAGAAAAATCTATCATAAGACTATAAAAGCTGCCAAGGACATTTATTATAATAGGAGGCTGGCCAATTCCGGTAATGTTGCTAAAGAAATGTGGTCTATTGTGAATGACTTAAGAAATAAGACCTCATCATCTAACACAATATCTATTTCACCCGAGAACCTAAATAATTACTTTGTAGATGTAGCAAAACATTTAAAGAACACCATAACTCCTTCCGATGACCCCCTCTCATTTCTCCCTAAGGCTAATATGAATTTACACAGTTTCTTCTTTACACCCGTAGTATTAGCAGAGCTTAACAGTACAATTAATGACATTAAAAACAAATCTTCATCTGGGGCTGATGGGCTTACTCTGAAAATGTGTTCGAACCTGCCGGAATGCACATTGAATCATTTTATCACTTTAATTAACAAATCATTCCAAAATGGAGTTTTTCCAAACTGTCTTAAGACGGCAATAATTGTTCCTCTGCATAAAGGAGGAGATAAAGATCAAGCTTCGAACTATCGCCCAATTGCACTCCTTCCCACATTATCAAAGATCATCGAAAGATTGGTTAAAAAAAGGCTTCTATCTTTTCTTTTTAAATATAATATACTCTCTACCCATCAATTTGGATTTTTAAGTAACAAATGCACAAATGATGCCATGTTTTCCCTCTTTAATAATGTATACTCAAACCTGATCAACCATCACTCTATAGCAACAATTTTCTGTGATTTCTCTAAGGCTTTTGATTGCGTAGATCATAATATATTAACTAATAAATTGGAGTACTACGGTTTCAGAGGAGTGTCTCTCGAATGGTTTAAGTCGTATCTCAACAGCAGGACTCAGATTGTGAGGGTTGATACGTCGATGTCTTCTTGTAAACCAATTGAATATGGAGTGCCTCAAGGTTCAGTACTGGGCCCTATTTTGTTTCTGCTTTTTATCAACGACATTGCTAGTCTTAACATTAGCGGTGAAATCTGCCTCTTTGCGGATGACACTAGTTTCACGTGGAGCAACCCGGATATTACGACACTTCATAGGACTGTATCTAGAGACTTAGTCACGATTAAATCTTGGTGCGATTCAAATCTCCTATGCCTCAATGTTTCTAAAACAAAAGTTTTATCATATAAAAGTACATTGCAATCTTTTGTGCTTAATAACACCACTATTGAGGCCGTTGAATCTGTGAAATTCTTGGGGCTTATTGTAGACAACCGCTTAAAATGGGACTTGCACATCGATGCTTTATCAAAAAGGTTAAGTTCTGCATGCTTTGCGCTGAGATCAGTTTCCAAGGAGCTCAACTTGTCTACTTCTAGAACAGTCTATTATGCCATTTTTGAGTCGCATCTCCGATACGCCCTTCCATTCTGGGGTACGTGTTGTGCAACTCAATTTGAACGTATTTTTAAACTGCAGAAGAGAGCTGTTCGGTATTCACTGAGACTAAGCAGTAGGACTCATTGCCAGGATTACTTTAAAAAATTCAAAATATTAACTCTTCCGTCCCTATTCATATTTGAATCTGTATCCTTAATCCGCAAGCACGTATCTTCTATTCCAGAGAGGCCATCTCACAACTATCCGCTTAGAAACACGGAGCATGATCTTTATCTGCCAACCCCTCGCTCAGAGTTGGTTAAAAGCTCTATACTGTACAATGCAAAAAAAATGCACAATCATCTACCATTTGAAATCAAATCCATAAGATCTTTTCCTGAATTTCGAAAGGTTTTGAAATCATACTTACTGGAGAGAGCCTTTTATGCAGTAAGCGAATTTTTTGTTCAAAATTGTTAATACTTAATATTAAGCTTCTTACACCCACTGGTTTAGTGAATATTATTTGATGTTTGATATCCTAAGGGTCTTTTGTAATGTAAAATCATCTGTCACACGAAATTAAATCTATAACGGCTTATCCCAGATTCAATTAAATACCTACTACCTAGGATAATGCCTTTTATGCAGTTAATGACTTTTTTCACTAAGGCACGTTTCTGCTCAGCTCACGCACTGGTTTATTGTTTGTACAAAATTTGTTATTGTTTTGTGATTTAGTTAGTGTTTACCTTCTGACTGAATTTACAGCTGTATGTTAACTTACTTTCTAACCGAATATACAGCTGTAGGTTTCATTCTGATATATATTTTTGTTTTATATTATATAAATTTGATTAATTTTAATTTAATTTTTAGTTTTGACTTTGTTTTGTTTTTGTATTGTTTGATTTTGATATTTTTATTTTGCTTTGTCTACAAAATTTATATTTTTTCGACAATAAAGCATTTCTCTCTCTCTCTCTCTCTCTAATACACAAAAAAATAAATTAATTTCAATATTTTACACTAACATCACAAGTATAGCAAAAAAATTTCGATGAACTTCAAATTTATCTATCAAAAATTTCCTTTGACTGTATCTGTCTCACAGAAACATGGAAAATTGAAAATATTCAAAACTTCAACTTAAATGGATATGACCTATACTATAATAATGGCTCATTCAACCAGAATGATGGAACGGTTTTATATATAAAAAATAAAATAGATCACAATACAAAACAAATAAACATTGGAATAATTAAAGCCTTACAATGCAAAATGAATATAAATGGAAATAAGCTATAGCTATAACAATCTATTGTACTCCCTCTCAAAATGTATATGATTTTCTAGAGGATCTGAGAACATATTTGGAGAATCTGTAATATGCTGAC
This sequence comes from Crioceris asparagi, assembly GCA_958507055.1. Lineage (NCBI taxonomy): Eukaryota > Metazoa > Arthropoda > Insecta > Coleoptera > Chrysomelidae > Crioceris > Crioceris asparagi. Next base: position 47,908,885 of record OY293829.1, read on the forward strand.
TATATTATAATCACGGGGGACATAAACATTGATATATTGCAAGATAATGATATTGCAAATGAATATTTAGATATTTTAAGCCAGAATGGTTATCATTCCCTAATAAATACATTTACAAGAATACAAAAAAAAATGTAAAAGCTGTATAGACCATATATTTCTAAAAACAAAATACATTGAAAATAAAACCACTTTACCCGTAGTTCTTCGATCGAATCTGACCGATCATTTTGCCACTATAGCATTTATAAACGATACACATGAAAAAAAATATAATAACGCAACGAAAAAGAAAATAACTTTGAAACAGGTAAATCTCAAAAAGCTTAAAAAATACATTGAAGAAACAAACTGGGAAAACTTCTATAGAACAAATAATGTGAACCGTTGCTGCAATATAATTATCGAAAATTACCAAACAGCTATAGAAAGATCAACAACACAAATACCAATAAATAGAAAAAGAAAAGAATGGATCTCCAACGGTTTGATTAAGTCCATTGAAACCAGGGATAAATTGTTTCAAATTACGCTAAAATACCCAGAAAATATAGAACTTAGAAAATAATATAAAACGTACAGAAACGGAGTCAACTCTTTAATGAGAAAACAAAAGCAAAACTTTTACAAACAAGAAATCGAACAGGCTGGAAACTGTAACAAAAACCTATGGGAAATAACTAAAGCATTAATGAACTATAAACAAAACAAAAAGCAGACATATAAAATAAAGCGAAACGACGGCACTTCAACAAAAAATAAAAAAGGAGTCGCAAATAACTTTAACAAATATTACTCGGAGCTAGGAAGAAATATGGCGAACAAAATTACTGTTCCTCTCAAAATATTTGATATCGAAAAATTAGTTCACTCTTTATACTTAACTCCTAGGGACGAAAAATAAATTGAAAGGATATATCTCAGGCTTAAAAAACAACAAAGCTCCTTGAAATGCTAAAAGCAACAACGAATACCGTAGCCCCCTTACTAATGACACTAGTAAACAATATTTTTCACGATGGTATATGCCCAGAAAATTTGAAAATATCTTTAATAGAACCTCTCTTCAAAAAAGGGGACAAAAACCGTATTGAAAATTACAGACCAGTTTCCTTAGTCTCTAGCTTATCGAGATTTTTTGAAAAAGCGCTCAAGACAAGATTAGTGAGATTTCTCGAAAAATATAAACTACTATCCAATAAACAGTTCGGTTTTAGAGAGAAAATGTGAACAAATAATGCAATGGCTCTCCTTACAGAACAAATATATCAGGAGTTAACAAGCAAACGATCAATATGTGTTTTTATAGACCTCGCAAACACATTTGACACGATTTGTCATGAAACGATTTTAGCGAAACTAGAAAACTACGGTATCAGAGGTGTCTGTCACACTCTTCTTAAAGACTACCTTCGTGGGAGCAAGCAACATGTAAAAAATTGACGATTGATTCAAATTATTTGACAATGAATATTGACAAAACAACATTTGTACCCTTTTGCTCTTACATAAACTCCTTATCTCAGTTTTCTGAAATAAAAATTTCAGGCACAAACCTTAATATTCAAGTAAGCTACAAAACAAATTACTTAGGCATAACAATGGATTCGCATATGAAGTGGAACAGCCATATAAGAAACACCGTAAAAAAACTAAGATCGCTACTATATAAAAACACTGTACATCGGGATCATAGAATCAGTTATAAAATATGGAATATTAGGACAGAGAGCAGCAAATAAGACCCATATGAAACTTTTCATCCAAATTCAAAAGAGGTTTTTGAAAATACTGTACAATAAACCTCAACGATATAGCACAAAACATCTCTACCAAATTTCCGAAGTCCTACATATACCTACAATTTACAGTGAAGCTATTCTAAATCATCATTTCAAATACAAAGGTAGAAATACTAAAATAACACATCAATATTCCACTAGGACAAAAATACACGTAAATGATCAAGTAGCAAGAGCCCAAAAAACAATTGGTATGAAAACAATTTCATACTTAGCTCTACGATTATATAATACATTATCTGATAGTATTAATGAAATAACACATGATATAAAATACAAAAAAGAAATTAATAAATGGTTATCGAAGCAAGATGTCAACGTTATAGAAACATTCATCGAATCTGGCCAAATAAACAAAAATGAATTATTCATCTGAAAAGCAGAGAGATTCATTAACAATCAATCATGAGTATAGATAAATATGTTAGTGTGTATGGGTTCGTATACAAGTGTATATGTAAGTATGTTTAAAAAAAAATGGAGAGCATTGGGTAAATTGGGCATCAGACGCACAAGCTAAAGCTTAAGGCATTGGTGTTTGAAAAACCTTGAGCTACCTCAGGCGCTACAAAATGTTGCACATTATCCAAATTATTATCCTCTTTAGCTAAACGTGAATACACCCACATGTATAAAAATACGAGTATAGATTATGCCCAAACATTTATGTATGTATCTAACCGTAAAATAAATATCTTCTGACAAAGTAATGTTATTAGTTTTAAGCCTGTTATTCTCTATGAGCGTATAAATGAAGCAATCTTATTATTGTTGTTATTTACATTTTAAGGAATCTATTTATCATAATTTATTTTTCTTTCTTTAAAAAAGGGATATCTATCAAAACAAATTATTACATTTCTTACCACACACAAACAGCATTTACTGCTTCCGATGGTACCCAAATGTTTATTGTTAAGATTATTATTATATATTTATTTTGTGTAAATAAACATTATTATTATTATAATAAATAAAATAAATAAAAAAATATATATATTTTGGAACTTCTGGGCCAAGAATATCCAAATGATTGAAACAATTTGAAATTGAGAACTGAAGAACAGCCAGACATTAACAATTCACTTAATCATTTCCAAATGTTTTAGATGTGGATGTGAATTTTACAAAAATTTTAATGGATATATAATCATTGTAGTCCGTGACAAAAAGTCAAGCACAACCATAAACGTATGTTTCATATTTTGTGCTTGCGGAAATTTGGGTTTTTCTGTACGTATTACATAATTAGTTTATGATATTTGTGTCGATTATATTACTTAATGAAGAATTACTAAAATATAAATTTGATATGCCAGAACATGTCGATATTTATGGTTCATTCTCCCATTTTGCCACGGACTGACGGAACGTGCGCTGTGGTCTAAAACACGTTCATAAACTGAACATATCTGCTTGTCCTAGTATCGTGGTCCTGGACTTCATGATAAATGTAATTTTTGCAAGCAACGTCCCAAAAACTTCAATAACGAGACTCATATAAACTTTTAGATCTATTTACCTACGAAATACATGTTTGCTTATTTGATTTTAGGAGTACTCCAAAGAAGTTTCAATGTGAAATCTCTAATATTACTATTCCATACAAAATTGTATCCCCATTTTACCCTTTGAGGGTTAGGTACCCTATGTCCTTCTCTTTACCTCTGAAAATAAATGAACTCGCAATTGCATTTATAATATTAGTAAGAAGTGACAAGTGATGTTTCAGAAATATGGGAGAGATTCCATCTAAGAATATGATTGAATTGAACACAACTGCTTTTTTACATCGCCCGCGATACATTCATTTTTGATTTCATTCTTCGCATCTTTCTCCATCAAATGGAATTCATTCAATTATATTTTGAAAATAGATGGACAAAATTCATTATAAAAAATATAAATTATAATAAATTTTATTGAAAGTAATAATTGTGGGTCATTTCTGATTGGCTGGTTTATGGTAGACTATAATGTTCCCATTAATCATTCACATAAAAGATTAAAAAAATAGATACCTGCAGTAATTAGCTACCGAGTTTCGTAAAGTGAGTTTGACTACAAAGGTGCTAATATAGATCATACTTAACAAAATAATTTTGCACAAATAATGCTATTAAAGTAAGACATGAAGTCAGGGCAAAACTCCTTTGCCTAAAAAATGAAATTTAAGAGGAACATATAGAATTATAGCTTTTGCCCGTGACTTTGTGCGTGTGGACAACTGAATTCAATACGACTCCATTCCTTGTAGTAGTTTTTGCCTGATGCGTTTACAAACATACAGAAAGACAGGCAGACGTTATAAAATGTAGCCTATATTTTAATTTAGACCTCTAAATATATCGGTAAAACTGCATTCAATTCCATTCAGTAGTTTTTGTGTGATGCGCGTACAAACATACAGACAGACAAAAATTCTAAAAAACGGGTATTTTGGCTTTTGTTGCTCTGATAAAGGCCACCCATATTATTTTTCCTGAAATATCATTAACCCATTATAGCCCAGTGTCCTCATGTACAGACGAAACTCTACTATCAAAAGTATAGAAATTTCATAAAAACATTGACACCCCTTTCTAGCCCTTAAGGGTTGAATTTTGCAAAATCCCATCTTAGTGAGCACCTATGTTCTAAAAGGAACCCCATGCAAAATTTGAGACTTCTAGCACTTCGCTTTTACATATATATATATAATTAGATATATCTCATTCATAAATTGAACTAATAGATCTCTTTAATTATATATATATATATAGATTATCCAGCAAACTTTATCTGTTAAACCAGGTCTCATAATTCAATTTTACAGTTATTTATTTAACTCTGAAATCAGCCAAGCGTTAATTCCATTCGTCTGATGTCTATTAGATTCCATCTCTTTCGTCTAGTTATATGTCCATTTCAATTACAAATGAGCGCTTCTGTTTAATTAGTCATTATCCTGATTCCTCTTTATGTACCTATGTATGCACTGCAAATCAAAGGCTACTCCCTCATAATATATATGTATTACTGTAATTGAATGATGGAACTGGATTCAATTTATTTGTACATCAGAGTGAAGTGAATGTCATAAGAAAGGCGTTATTTGGTGGTAAGTTTTGATTGATGTGTAGCTTGTCAACATCTATACTAATCTAATTATATTAAACGAGCAATGCTTGTATATATATATATATATATATATATATATATATATATATATATATATATATATAAATTCTGTGTTACCCGAGCAAAGCTCGGTCGCCAAGATATTATATATATATAGGTATACGAGTAACGACTTTTTGTATGACCACAAAAATCTCGAAAACTACTTCCCCGATTTCAATAATTTCTTATTTAATGATGTTTTTATATTTGCGCGGGTGACATTGGCTATATTTTATTTTCATATAGCTTTTCTAAAATAAATAAAGATTGGGAACTACTTCTCAGCGGCGTAGGTAATGCGAAGCGACGGCGTCTATCGACAGCTGAAAAAAATCGTGATTGCTGTAGCAAATAATAACTGTTATTTTAACTTTTTTTATGTCTTACTTTGTTTATTTTAATGTACTGAAGTTGAAAGCAAAAATTAACTACTTGAACCATAATTTTTGCTCTAAAATGTTTTTTTTTTGTTGAATGTTTTTTTTATAAAGGGATATGTACGAGCAGAGATAGTACGAGTCTCTACTAGACCGACTGCTGCAGCAAGCCTCATAGTATTCGGTCAATACCATGATGTAAAAAGATAACAATGCGTACACTATAAAAAAGTTTAGTTTCCAATAAAAAATTACACAATATTGAAAATTCAACACAAAAATATTGAATTTCCAATATTTTGTATTGAAAATTCAACACATAGATGAATTTTGAATTTATCCTTGCGATTTTTTTTCCTACACAAATCAAATAACATCTCGAAATACGTCAGAAGCAGTGTAGAATCAAATTATTTTAGAAATATTCTAAGGAAAAGTCAAAGAATATCGCTCCATCGATACAGTTGTCTGATACCACCATACACTATCCTCAAGAATAATTTTTGAACTCTTTTAATCCTTCAGGGCTTCGTTTTCATGTTTTAAAACTAAAAGTTGGAGTTTCAATAATATTATTACGTAATTTTCATCCACCTACTCTATGCATTGAAGCTACTATTCTTACTGGACCGGCATCGGGAGAGACAGTTCTAACCCCAAGAATACCAATGATTCCAACAGATTTACCTTTTCAATTCAAACGATTACAATTTCCGATTAAACGTGCAATTGCAATTACTATCAACAAGGTAGAAGGGCAAAATTTTAAATTTGTTGACGTAGATTTAAGAGAGAATTGTTTTTCTCATGGCCAGTTGTATTTTGGTCTTTCAAGAACAGGAAGTTTAGAAAATCAAATCATTTTGATAACCAAAAATCAAACAACTAAAAATGTAAAATGAAGGTTGTAAAATAAATGTTGTAAAATAAATTTTGTTAAATAATTTTTTTGTAAAATAAATTGTGTAAAATAATTTGTTTTCCTTCCAATTTTTATTTTGTCTAACGTATCCATAACATTGACACGCCCAAAGCCCAAAACATTAACTCAGAACATTAACAAAATTATTGTTTTGACGAAGCCGCGCTGGGGGACTGCTAGTATACATAGGTATATGATACCGAGAAAGGGAAGGTTTTTGGTCAAAATAACACTTTATAAACAACAATAAAGTCAAAATTCAATAAATCTGAGGCTCAGTTTTAGAAATTGTAACAATAGTTGATGCTGCAAATATGTACAAGGGTTAATATCTGATAATCGTGATAATGCAATATGAATCTAGAATATAGAAATCAAAATTGTCAGTTGGTATACAGTGCATTTGGATGAGACAGCCGTGTATCTCGGTTATTGTTGTAGTTAGAAACTTACGGTTTTCACGGTCCTGTGACACTTTTTTTGTGAAACTCATGATCGCATAAACAAATTTTGCCTAACTTCTTTTGTTCTTTTATGCAGAATCCAGTGAGGCGCGCATTTTTTTCTGGGTGTGGTAATGGATATACGACACAAACTTATGATTTTTTTCAATGAAACACCCTGTATTTTATTATTTCATTATTTTTTTTTCTCTAAACTGATATATAATATATGAACATAAGGTTTTTAAAAATTCTCCAAAATCTCTAAGACATTGAATTTTAATAGTGGGCTATGGTTTCTTCATACAAAAAAGTTCCAATTGACGGAATAATACTTGTGAATTTCCATGAAAGAAACAAAAACAATACTAACGCTAATTCACTTGCGAAACACAAAGCTTATTCCATAATTTACAAAGACGGCCCTTAATAATTTATAAATGGATTAAGCCGTATTGAGAAAGTATCAGTTATGTGTTAGGGAAAATGGACATCAAATTGAACAATTCAATGAATAAGTTTTGTGTTTTGTTAGTGAACTAGCTTTAGTATTGTTTTTGATTCCTTCATTGAAAATTCTCAAGTAATATTCCGTCAATTGAAACTGTTGAAATAATAAAATACAGGGTGTTCCATTGAAAATAATTATATGTTTGAGTCGTATATCCATCACCACAACCCAAAAAAAATGCGTGCGCCACTGGATTCTGCATAAAATTCTCTATGGGATAAATTTTCAAAAAAAGTCCAAAAATTGCGAATTTTCAAAAACACTCCGTAGATTATGAATAAAATAAGATGGGCAAAATCTGTTTAGGCCATCTTGAGTTTCACAAAAAAAGTGACAAAGGACTGCGAAAACCGCAAGGTTCTATCTTCAACAACAATCGATGTAGCTGGCTGTCTCAACCAAAATGGGATACAGTGAACATTTTTCCGTTTTTGCGTATTCTAAATAGATTCCTGATGAAGACAAATGGGGATAGAAATTTCAAGGGGGATATGTATGAGAAATATAATAAGGAAATTTATAATCAAACATAAAAGGGACTTGGATACAACTATATTCAAATTGCAAATTAGACATATTAAAATACAACAATTTAAATCAAAGGCCAATTAAATAAATGTACACCCGCTATATGTACAAATATCAACAGTTTAATGATGAGCTCCTGAGGCATAATGGAAATGCGGGTTGACTTAAATACTACACAAAATATCTGCTCATTTTTTATAAATATTAATTACTCACATTCTTAATACTTGACAGTTTTGGAGAAAAACACAAGTATAAAACTAAGATGGGAGAGAATACATGCTCAATATTCTTACATATCTGAAAAAGGCGATGACTGTAATGTCAAACTACCTGTTTGTCGCGTAGGGGTACTTCAGGAACCTTTCACGTTTAATGACATATTACTTTTATTAAGTATCGTTATGTAGGTACCTCTAAATTCATCAACATGCACAACATTGATCACTTGGGCGCCGCTCGCCAACTGAGCTATTGAAGTGAAGTGTTAAATTACTATTTGTCGGTAACGATTATTCTATATTTTGAAATACCGACCTAATAATAGATCAAGTTTATTAGCTAATCATGGATTTCAACTTATAGATGCCATGATGCCTTTGATATATCCTAACATTTCTGTTTACAGGGAGGGCGCGACTCATGTCAAGGTGACTCTGGCGGCCCTCTAACATTGTCCATCGAGGGCCGATGGACACTTATTGGTTTGGTCTCATGGGGCATCGGGTGTGGCAGAGAACATCTGCCCGGCGTCTATACCAATATACAGAAATTTGTTCCCTGGATCGACAAAGTGATGTCATAGACATGGATAACAAGAAAATCAGATTGATGGGGGAATATGGAAATGGAAGGCGAAATCTATTTATGTATCTCTCTTTTTCTATCGAGAAGGCACATGTGTAAGTTTGGGAGTAATTGGTGCGCCATTTCGGGTTTCCCAAAAAATGTATTTCTATTATCTCAGGTTCCATAGTTTAGGTATGTTATAACATACGAAGATTTTTGCATAAATTATCATCATAATTCGGGCGAAAATCACTCTATAAGATATTTCATTCACCACTGAAATTATCCTGTCATATAAGTGGATGACGTTTCATAAGGTTTCTCTTTCATAATATATGAACATTATAATGAATAATAAGAAGAATTAGCAGTCCATTCGAAATTGATTGTAATTTTCATAGTAGATATTTTCTTAAGCTGTAGCTTTTGTTCGGAAAAAAATTACCCTGGAAAAACTCCTGAAATGTAAATAAAAATTTAGATCATCATAGTGGTTCAAATTGTCACAAAATTCGATGATTAAAACAAGGTTTGAAACGCATGTTTACTCAACAGTTTGATTTTGGTTCACTCAGTTCTATGAGTAACTAAAAGAATGGATTATCTCTCACTCTGTTATGGAAAATATTTATTTTCTGTCTTTGGGAGAAAGAGAACGCGATGAACAAAAACGGACTCCCTATGCTATTATTTGAGTACTAAACTTTCATAAGTTTAAGATTTACATTTTCATATACAATAAATCTCCTAGTATTCGACAATCTAGGGAAAACCTATAGATGCTCTAAAATTGGCAGACCAAGAGCAATACAGTTATTCAAGATAATCTATATTTACAAATAACAAGCATATATGTATAAATAGGAAACAAAAAACTGATACATAAACATGAAGCTATTTATCACATATAGATTATCTGGAATTGTGAATTTGTGAATTGAACAAATGTAACAGAACCATATCTTATCAGGTGCTATCTTTCTATAATTAGGTTATTTTATATGGTGATCACAGAAAATACTAATAAAAAAATCTAAATATTTATTATATATTTAAAGCTGTATCTCATATTATTTATTCCATATGCATTTCATAATATTTTTTTACACTTTTATTATTTGTAAGCTATGAAATGTTCATAACATTGTATAATTGACAAAATTATTTATATTTTATATAGTACTCTGATATCCTAACATTAATGAATTCTTTTCAGTATAGTTAATTTAGTGAATATTATCCTATGATTGACTACGCAGGTATTTGGAACTTGACCGTACAGTCATGTGTAAGTCTGTATCAGATATATACATATATTATTATAATATTAAGATTTTATTTATGTTACTTTTTATGAATAATAATAAGTCAGCTTTGTTACATCCATGCTCCATGCTGTGTTATAAGAAAAATATATACATATTTCTATTGAACGTTAGTTTTATTTTTATCTAATAGAAGGTAAATCTCAGATATATTGAGTTTTAATTTGGAATATATACATTCATAGAGACAGTAATCTTCGATGAATGTAAACAGGGAGTCCATAATCGATAACTTTAACCTTCTTGGATGTATATTAGATTAAAATGAAGTTCCTATTAGTACTAATCTACTCCTCCCTATATTGTGATTCTTCATTAGAGCTCATTATATCGTTTTATCATCTTTATAAGGCGTATCAATCTACCTATATACCTATATACTTCTTCGCGTAGCTCTCTGCCTTCGGTATTTTCAATAGTTGCTTTTAATGGAAAAAAGCGATCGCGTACTTAGAGGGAGCTACCTTTACAAAGAATAATATTGTCCGCATACATACTGAATAAGACTGTGTGACCGGGTATGATTGATTCTTGATTCTGAACATGCCTCAGCTATTCTTTTTTCCTTACTCTCTGGTGAATAAGGGTAAGGATATTTGATTGCCTGTAATACAGTGGCATAACTGGTGGTGACATCATACTAATTTCCCAAGCGTTTTCGAAGGAGGCTCCCTCTAGCTTTATAGTATTATTCGCTCACACAAAGTCTTGCATTAATTCATTGGTTCTTCAAATTGTGGGTTTTGGGCTATGACGAACAGCTAGCTAACTGCTCTAACGGTTGCCATTTTCTATTTTAGTGCAGTCGTTAACAACTTTCTACCAAACGCGACCAATGCAATGTTTCACAACGTAAAGGAATATTTTTTTCTCATATAATATAGGACCGACTTTATTAGTTGGTGCACTGAAAGATAATATTAATTCTACTGGTGCTGGCAATTTTGAAGTAATATATTCATAGGCAGATAAAAGACACCAGTAGTGTTAATGTTACTTAGAATTTTTCAGTGCTCCAACTAATGAAGTAAGTCCTAGTTTTTATAAATCTAAGTTATTTTAATTGGATTAGAAAATCCCAATAGGTAAAAAAGGTTTCCAGATGTGTGGAAAAATGGAAAAGGGGAAGTCTATAGGTAGGTATATAGACAGAGTCGTTTTAAAAATCTTTGCCCAGATCTAAAAGATGGAACTTTGCTTCTGGGAGGAGGGGCGATTATATTTGATATATTGAACCTACTAATTTTTTAACTGAAAATAAATATAAGAAATTATTAATAAGATAATTCCACGAAAAATTCAGCTATAGAGAATTTGAGTTGGTGTTGAACAAAGTAAGGCAAAGGTATTGGGTGATAAATGGTCGAACCGTTGTGAAATGTGAATTTTGACATTGCCAAAAATGTGAGAAATATCCAACACAATGGGCCTGTTGTTCGAAAATAAATGACATCGGCTAAGCCCGTGCTAAACACACGCTAATATTTGACGTGAGCTAAAGCGTTGTTCGAAGCAGACTTTTCAAAAGTTTAGCGCGGTCTTAGCCGGTGACCTGTTTAACCTACGTATACGGCATTTTTGCGTTGTTCGAACGCCAAATGCCGCATTAGCCTGGTATTAGCCCGTGATTAGCCGCCTGCTTTTTAAACCAGGCAGGGGGGTTGATTTAAGTAGGTATTTGACAGCCGGCAACAATTTCGTTTAAACCTTCGATCGAATTTATGAGTGAATAAGTGCAACAAAATTTGTGTTTGGATGCAATTTACACTGTTCGACATAAGGTAAGTTTGTTATTACCTTTTTTATAATGCAAAATTCTGTAATTTTATAGTAAGTATTTACATTGACTCAAGTTCCGTAAGGCTGGTATTTGCTGGTAATATATTATGCATACACGTAATTGCTATGACTTACAAAGGCAGAGTTTCTCAACATATAGCTTCTTTATACAAATAAAAATCTATTACGAGATCTCGGTTCTCCGTACAATAATTAGTCTACATCTGCACGTAATGAAGAAAATAATGTGGAACATTTCTCCGCTCGGCCAGAGACAACCCTTGCTCCGCATACGTTCTTATACAGTTACCACATAAATCACATTTCACAGCTTTTATATCAAATATTAGTTATATGTATACCGTATACCATAGTCACAGAGACGCGACGGAGAAAATGATGTTAGTATCATCGACGGTAGGCGGGGGATACGGGCGAAACGGCAGTCGCGCAGTCGCAAGCAGGAGAAGAGTAGTGAGTCCTAACCTAACCTTTATAATCTGTGGAGTAGTTTGTCGTGTTGTGTTGTACTCAACTCGCGTAATTAGAATCATGGATGCGAATATGTTTACTGTTAAATATGTGTATTGGTTAGTAAGAAGATCACGATAGAAAACTTTCGCGAAGCCTGGAAGCGAGGTATCTGGCCGAGTGGAGCCGTGTCTCAATTTTTAAAGAAGAAGATGGCGCCCAAATGACTCAAGGGTCCGTCAGCTAGAAATGGCAATCCTACCTCATCCTTCTGTAAATCTGTAAGTGAATATATATATATATATATATATATATATATTATAGGTTACTACCAAAATTTGAATAGCATGCGCACGACGACCAATATAAAAAACGGTTATATCATTATATTTGCAATCGTCGAACGATGTAAGACAATACTGCAATAATTATCAACATAATTTTAATCAACTGCTTTACCAGCCTGATCATTGTATTTATGCTTGTATATGTAGGTTCTAATGTAAGTTCCCAGTACCAGAATTTTACTGCTAATCGAAAAGATGAAAACAAGCAGATATGTATTTCTGACAATATTCAAATTGAAGTTAAAAGTTATAGCCTTTCACATTGGAAACTATTTTTCCAAAAATTGATATACTTTAGTATGAAATATCCAATTTTGTAATTAGAAATCAATATGACAAAATATGAATGTCAGCTGAGCAAAAGCTTAGTATTACAGAATGAATGAATTCAGTTCAAAGTTTTTCTAAAGAATTTTTATTTTTCTATGCTTTCCTAATAATATTTTCTTTTATATTGTTCCACACTAATTTTTTTTTTCTGCACAGGACATTTTCTGGATCGAGGATGAGATGGATCTTTTTGTTTGAGAGATGCAGCTGAAGTGTTGGTGGTTCGAGGTTCTGGGAGTTGGCATTCTGGTTCAAAAGAAACGGGACATGGCTCTATAATAACAACAGGGGTGTTGGCACATCAATATCTCCTGAAAATTATTAATATAGAATATTAGTCTTGAAATTATATACAATAATTGCTAGTTGTTTTATGTGTAGCTTATAAACTGCAAGACATACATATTGTAGTAAATATATGCACATATTGTTAATATTTTTTTCTGTATATTTTGAGTTGTAATTACAAAATTATATATCTTTCTATTAAAAATAATAATTGTATATTCCCTTGTAATGTTTCTTATGGGTATAATAAATAATAATATTATTTAAGCATCTTATCATTTCAATACCTCTTTATATTCATTGTAAAATACACTTGAAATTAATTAACTTACCTTTCAATAAGCCGCAGGAGTGTAGCTCGGTCCACAAAAGTAAAATTCTTCCTTTCTGTTTCCATTTTCTCAAAATATATTTCACAGAAAATATTTAGATTTCATTATTCACTACCAAAACAAACAACGATGACAACTAGTTTAACCTATTTAAGTTTGCAACGAAATGACAAATGGCTTAGCCGCCGCTAAGGTTAGCCACCGTTAATCCTGCTTCGAACAACGCTAAAAAAATTCAGCCTCCATGCGAGCTAAGCACGGGTTAAACTTAGCACATGATTAGCCACTGTTTCGAACAACAGGCCCAATGAATAACCAATCAGCAACCATGGCAATTATGAGGAGAGGCCAACTAGATATAAATATATTGTGGTATACATTTTGTAGCAGCTCCAAAAGAGATAAACAAGCAGTCGAGAACATCAAACGGTAAGAAATTCAAAATTACATGTGCTCTTTAACTTCAGATGAGACTGGACTATAAAATGTATAATTTTTAGGCGATGCTGAATACCTAGAGAATTCCTGACCTCTGACTCGTGTATCCGGTGGTGCAATGGAAGTTGAGGTACTCACGAAAAACCATTTTCTACACCATCGAGTGGATCCTTGATACACCTAGATTAGATTAGGTTAGATGTTTGAGTCCAAACCCAGTGACCAGTTCAAAGGGTCTCCTAGGCATTCAAGCGCATTATCTAGATTTATTCTTTTTACCAAAAATAAGAATCTAGATACTGAGTACCTACATCTGCCTTCGGTTTTGTGCCGTTTATATTGTCTTCAAAGATATAAAATAAAAAGAGAAAAATAAAAGTTGAATAGAGTAATATATATGCATATACATATCTACACACATATACACATACACTGCCTACCAAAGAATATACGTACTATAATTAATGAGACTAAGGAGTACTTTAAAACACATTTATTTATTAGGAGAAAAGAATATGACTAACTACCAAGCAATTGTGTAAAATTTAACAAATGATCCCATCCAGTTGCTTAAGATCATTTTTCAGCCTTTTTTGAAATTTATTAGGCTGAAGTGTCTGTATTCTTGGGCTAAGCAGTTTTATAGGTTGTTTGAAATGTAGGAAAAGGAGCGGGTAAACATGGCCGTTTTGTGTTTCGGTAGAGCAAGGAGTTGGGTTTTACGAGTATTAACTTTATTATCTTTTAAAGGTTTGAGCTTGTTTAGTAGATATTGAGGGGTTTTAGTATTCAGAACTTTGTGGGTAAGTGTGCATATATGAAGTTGTCTAGTTTGATACAGTTTCAACCAACTTACTTCACTTAAATTAACGCTGACGTGATCATACTTTCTCAAACCTATTGCAAATCTCAGGCAAGCGTTTTGCATGCGTTGTAGTTTTGCTGAGACAGCTTGTGTTTTGTGTTAATGCAGGACCATATACAGTGTCACAATAAGCGATTCGGGATAAAATTAATATTTCGCAGAGTTTAAGTTTGAGGTCAGTTTTCAAAATATAGAGTACAGTTTTTTAAGTGTTCCGTACACCGTTTTCGAAAGATGATTTACATGTTTTCCGAATCTCAAACTAGAATCCATCCACAAACCAAGGTTTTTGCATTCCGTCATTATTGGCAAATCAACCCCAAGTAATTGTAATTTCTCTGACTTTTGATTTTCCACGTTACTGCGTTTGGACTTTGAGCCAAAGAATATTACCGGTCTTCGAAATGTTCATTTTCATAGAGCAATAGAAATGTCTAGGAGTGCATGCAAATCGGCATTTATAGATTGAAAAGTTTGCTGGATGCTATTCAGAGTAAAACCACATTATAATTGTGAGTCATCCGCATAATGATGTATTTTGAAGAATGATATAGCTTGATGAAAATCTGATATATAGAGAAAATAACAAAGGAACTAAAATAGAACCCTGTGGGACTTCTAACATGACTGGCAAAAAATCGGACATATTATTGTCTAATTTCACACACTGATTCCGACATTTCAGATAACTTTCTATCATTTGACAAGAGTTGTCACTGAAACCAAAGTGTCCCAATTTTTTGCACAGTAGCTTGTGATCTATTGTATCAAAGTATAGGGATATTTTATCCAATCCTACCGAGTTACTTTTGATTTGATTCATCGCTTTTTCCACTTCGACAAAATCCACCTCCCGAAAATTGAATTTATTGGTGAGAAGAGTCTTATTTTATTTTTCTAAAAGGCTTATTTGGTGCAAAGTTCGATCTACCAAGGGAACGTTCCTAAAAAAATATTGATTGAGTTAGCGTCATTAAATTGTGCTGGAAGCGCATCAACAGTTTTATTACTGACAACGTCCAGAGATCTCAGTGTCTTCCAAGTGAGTTTGCAGTTTTTTTTGTTGTACTACATATTCCATATAAGCGCGTTTTTCTCTTTTTATAGCCCCAGTAACATAATTGCGGAACTGTTTATAATAATTCCACTGCAATGACGATTTTGTTTTTCTGTATTTATTGAATGCTTTATTGCTTAGCTTTATCATCTGTTTTATGTTATATGTCAGCCAGGGCGAAATAGGCTTTGTAACTCTAACTTCGCGAATTGGTACATGTGAGTCGATGATTTCTATCAGGGTTTTATTGAAGAACTCAACTTGTAAATTTACATCTGTCAAGGTATATATGATATCCCAGTTGACTTTGAGCAGATCTTTTTCGTATTCTTCATTGCTGAAGTTTGTAAAATCTCTGATTTTTATTATTTTAGTGTTTGATCTTTGTTTAACGGTTTTAATCTCCCATACTACTGCTAGGTGATCTGTAACATCCCCCAAATCAAAGACTGTGTAATTGCGACTCTCTTTAAAATCAGATGTGACAATGATATCTAGGAGAGTTTGTGAGAGCTCAGTGATTCTAGTGGGTTCACAAATAAATTGATTAAGTTTGTGTGCATCTAGAAAATTGTTAACATGGTCGCGAGCTCTGCTATGAGATAGCATATTAACGTTCAGATCTCCTGTGAATATAACTGCGTCAAAGCTTGGCATAAGTACTGACATTCTATATTCAAGTTCCGTTATAACTTCCGTTAAACACGACTTCGGAGGTCTATTAAGTGCCCCGATGGCACATTTTTTATTCATAATCTTAGTAGAAATCCAAATTTGCTCAAGGGAATTGCTAATGTGCTGAAAATTACTTCATAATTTAAGCAGTTACTTACGTAGAACCCAACTCCACCTCCCCGCCCATCTCTTGCCTTCTGCACTAAAGTATGACCTTCGATAGAGAAATTCTGTAAATCAGAGTCAGGAGATAGCCAAGTTTCACTAAGAGCTAGTATATATAAATTATTATCGAGTATGAAGTTTTTCAGTACATTGAAACCAGTATAAACAGAACGAACATTGGCATGTCCGATTTTCAATACAGATTTCATTATGCGAGAGGTTTTGTATACAAAATAAAATATGTTTGATCAAAAAAAGAAAAATATAGATACATAATATATATAAATATAATTAAATGATTAAGCTAAATATTATAGAATCGTATTTATTGAACAAAGAAAAAAAGGAATATTGATGGCTCTGAGTTTCATAATTATCCAACTTTTTGGGAA
Source organism: Crioceris asparagi (assembly GCA_958507055.1). Classification (NCBI taxonomy): domain Eukaryota; kingdom Metazoa; phylum Arthropoda; class Insecta; order Coleoptera; family Chrysomelidae; genus Crioceris; species Crioceris asparagi. The sequence goes on from OY293829.1 coordinate 47,925,883, forward strand.
GACGATGGTTTAAGAATGTTTCTTCTCTATGGTTTTCTATCTCTTTCTGTTTGTCTCGTCTCTCTCTTGGTATTATCTTTATAGGTAGGTATATTGGAAGTATCATCGCCTTTCAACACATTAGAAGATTCCACATCATCCGCTCTTGGTGAAATGTTTTTATTGGTTGTTATATTTGTGGTATCTTCTTGTAATTCAGTGAATGGTTATCTGTCCCTTTCTTTTTGTTGCGTCTCCTTCTTGTTACCTTCTTTTAGGGTTGTTTTGTTTGAAATATCTTTTTGTAATCCAGTTGTAGATTGCACATCACCCCCTTGTGGCGAATTGCAGAATATTGTATTTCCTGATCTCAGTTCATCCAGACTGAAAGATTCTCCTTTGCCCAACAGAATAAGCTTATTTGCTTTAATTTTGGCAGGTATTTTTTTTAGTGTTGCTTCTTCCAGGAATTTTTTAAGATGATTATATTGCTCCCTTCCTTCCTTGGTGGACTCTTTCGTAATTTTCCAGTTAGTATTTTTCAGTTTCTTTAAGCTTTGAAGAATTTCGTTAATTTTAAAATATGAGCTCTACTACGACCGGTTTGTTGACAACTTCTTTCTTTCCTAATCTGAACAAATTTCTGATGTCACTGGTACAAAAAGGTAGTCCCAAAGTATCTTTAATGAGAGTCGTTACGGCAGTTATAATACTTTTTTCGTTATCTGGTATTCCATGTATAACTATGTTGAATTTTCTTATGTTATTTTGCAAAATTTTCACTTCTGCTTTCAGTATTTCATTTTCTTCCTCTAAATGTTTGATTTTTACATTGGACTAATCAGTGTTCCCCAAAGGTTCATCTTTATTTATTTGAATCGTGTTTTTGACTTCATTTAATTTTCCTTCGAGAAAATCCGTTAAACGGCGGTATAATTCATCATGATTCGTGATGCTAGTTGCTGACGTATCGGTTTGGGACATAGTACGACACAGACTTCTCGCAATATAGATATATACTGATATTTCAGACTCACGACTGATAATAAACGAACAAACTTGAAAATGTGGAATGATGTTGGGAATGCGTACGCCTTCTGATAAAAATACAGTGGACGGGATAATGGGTCTCACGGCTATCGTACTTAGGTATTGTACACTTTATATTATTTGTCCAATACTGCACTTTGGTAATGGTTTGGCGAACTATATGCACTCTACCACGCCATTAGATGAAATTGAGAACGCCTGAGCACTATTTAACTTTTTTTAACAATCCTTAAACACTACTATAACTGTTAATTAACATTAACGACCTCAAAGATACAAAAAATCATGGTCATTTTGTTTTTTAATTGATGTTTTTGTTTCTGTCAAAGAAGTTGAAAGAGAGCACTTCAGATGCACAGAAAGAAAGGCAAGTAATATTGAATCGTATATTTTATCCTTTATCTTTATCTTATCTTTTATATATAAAATCATGAAATTTTCAGAGCCCAAGGCCACAGTAGCAGATGAAATGGAGAATTGATGCCTTTACCGCTGACGCCATTGAAGTGCATTGTATTCAAAAGCGTATACGTTGTTATATCAGTGAACAAGCATTCCATTTTTGAAGCCTTACAATATTGTGTGCTATGCTCTACTATATGATTCGGTTTAATCTGTGGTACCTAATAATATAATGAGCATTTCTGGCCAACATGATATTTTGGAAATAATAGATTGCCTGTATTTAAAATCTTTTAGGTACGAAATCCCAATTCATTAAGCATGGGACTACAATTTGAGACCAGTTGGCATCCCCTATTTCGGTATCCCAAAAGGTCTTTTGCAAATGTCTTCTCATTGATGCACCCCGTAATTTCGCAAAGTAAATTTTAAATCAAAATGTCCACCACAATATTGTTGCCGCACACAAAAATACATCAATACAAATATAGCGGTACCAGTTTTGAATATGTATCATAAAAATGTATTTATAGATATGTATATATATAAAAAAAAAATTGAATACTTCTTTGGACTTTTTCGAGAACAAACTTTTCCTGGTTATTTATATTTGAAAATCTTCAACTAAACTGAGAGCCTGTGCTATGCAAAGTTAATTCTTCTTGATATACTCTAAGAGCTGGTCGATCGAGTAACAGGTAAAATGCTTTGGAATTGTTAGTTTTTAGTTAGCAATCCATGATTTTTCTTATGGTCGCTGTGAAAACTACCACACTTCATCTTGTTACTCGATCGACAAGTTTTTTGCAGTCAGCTCTTGAACTATTAACTGTGCCTTCACTTTTAATGCAAGACGTTGGTTGCCTATATGAAGCAGAAGATAATTCAAATAGCCAATGTATAAGTTGAGAATATATATATATATATTTGAAAGGGTAGTCACAGCCGACAGTATAACTATGTTGATTAAAATAATTCAGGTTATAAGGCCTAAAAGAGCATTCAATGAAAGATATTCATGTAAAATCGTATATTTCGGCTTAGTTTAAATTTCATCCTTCATTAGCGAAACTAAAAAATATTACAAAACCACAATGTATATGATATTTCTCTCAATAAATGTTAAGTACTTACAACATGGATCACATTGAAGACATTTCAATGAATATACAACATCGGATTTATTCAAGGTATCTATCGACACTTTTCCAGTATAAAACATATTATTATTGATAGGTAATTAAATTATATTCAGCAATTTTTAAATTCATGTTTTCTGCATTTATGAATATTTTATTGAGTTTGTTTGTTAGATGTTCGATATACGGAAGAACTGCATATTTTGGAAGTAATCTATTAGTATGTGGATTTTTTTGGGCTTCATTGTTTTCTGATTTTGGTGGGCCATTGTTAGTAGGATTTGCCCTAAAGGAATGTATGGAAGTACTATATATAAGTTTTTTTTGAAAAAAACATTTAGGATAACCATTTTCAACCATGATCTTAAACAATTTTTCAAATGCTCGTGATTTCAAATTTGGATGAGTGATAACTTCTATTCTTTTCTTCACTTCAAGAATTAGATTCATCTTCATTTTTATACTATGGTAAGATTTATAATGAATATATCTTCTAGATGACATAGGTTTTTGATACCAATCAAGATTATAATGTTATCAGTCCCCCTTATCAATCTTGTATCTAGGAATGGAACAGATCTTTGTTTTTCTTCTTCTATTGTAAATTTCAGATGTTGGTCAAAATTGTTAAAAATCGTGAGAACGTTGTTAATACTATCGATAGGATTAGATCGTCAACATATTGATAAATAAAAGGAACTGGGAATTGTAATTGTAAGGTACAGTTCCTAAGTAATAATGACATCACAATGCTCGCAAGAATAGGACTCAAGCAACTTCCATTGGATATCCAAAGATTTGTGAATAGAATGTATTTTGGTATTCAAAATAATTTGATTTGTAGATAAATTTTATAATTTATATATATATATATATAATATATTATATATATATATATATATATTATGTATATATTTAAATCAATTTATTGTATACCAAAATACATTTTCTTCACAAATCTTTGGATGTCCAATGGGAAGTTTTTTGAGTCCGATTCTTGCGAACATTGTGATGTCATTCTTACTTAGAAACTGTCTCTCACAATTACAATTCCCAGCTCCTTTTATTTATCCATATGTTCACGATCTAAACCTATCGATACCAACTGATAGTATTAAGAACGTTCTCACGATTTTAAAAAATTTTCACCAACATCTGAAATTTACAATAGAAGAAACAGAGATCTGTTCCATTCCTAGATACAAGATTAATAAGAGGGACTGATAAAATTATAAGACTTGATTGATATCAAAAACCTATGTCATCTGGAAGATATATTCATTATAAATCTTACCATAGTATAAAAATGAAGATGAATCTAATTCTTGGATGGAAGAAAAGTATGGAAGTTATCACGCATCCAAATTTGAAATCACAAGCATTAGAAACATTCTTTAAAATCATGGTTGAAAATGGTGGTCCTAAATGTTAAAAAAACTTATATACAGTACTTCCATACCTTCCACGAGGGAGAATCCTACTAATAATGGCCCACCAACATCAGAAAACAACAAAGCCCAAGAAAATCCACAGACTAATAGATTGCTCCCAAAATATGCAGTTCTTCCGTATATTGAACATCTTACAAACAAACTCAATAAAATATTCACAAATGCGGAAAACATGAATTTAAAAATTGCTCAATACAGTTTAGTTACCTACCAATAAAAATATGTTTTAAACTGGAAAAGACTCGATAGATACCTTGAATAAATCCGATTTTGTATATTCATTGAAATGTCATCAATGTAAAAAAAATTACATTGGTCAAACTTCACAACTTTTAAGAAATAGATTGATTCAACATCATTGACATTTGTAATTGATGGCTATGAAATCTTTCCTGTTTTTGGTTAATTTATTCTAAATTCACGATTTTTGCCTTGAAGAAGAGAATAAACATTCTCGAAAGCTCGGCTTCAATCAAAGAATTTAATTTAATATATGACTGCATCCCCAAGAACATCTTTTTATATATATATATATATATATATATATATATATATATATATATATATATATATATATGGGATATTACGAAATTTGTTAACACGATAGAGGTCGCAGTTTTGAAGATATCTAGTTCAAATTTGCTACAAAAATCAATCTCTCAAATATCTCGGTCGAGTACGTTATTGGGCAATATCGGGTAAGTAGTTTCAAAATGGCGACCATTCAAACATTTAAAAAAAATATCAAAAAAGAGCGGTAGTGTAAATATCATCAAAAATAATTTTAGGTTATAGATATAATCAGTACCTAGAACTCTTGTTCTAAGCAATTTCTTATAAAATACACAGGTAAAAAAATAAAAATTAATAAAGAAAAATAACAAATATTGATAAAACATGAACACTCAATATAAATTTGATGTAATTGTACATTTTCTTAAGATAGAGCCTGATTAAATAAATATATAGTATATTTATTGAAAAGAAATAGGCAAAAAAAAATATGCCTTGAAGTGGAACTCGAACCCTGTCTGCTTTATATTCAAAAGCCAAAACAAAAACCTCTAACCGCTAGGCTATGACACATACGACAATTTTATGTAATAACATGTATGTATACCAATGAAAAGGTTGTTCAAATTTCAATTCAATGAATTTTGAAAAATTTACCTTTCCGCTGACTACAGGCCATCGGGATTTTTTTAGTTTCGCTGATGAAGGCTGACATTTAAACTAACCCAAAATATACGATTTTACATGAAGATCTTCCATTGAGTGCCCTTTTAGGCCGTATAATCTGAATATTATAATATATATATATATATATATATATATATATATATATATATATATATATATATATATATATATATATATGTATATATATATATGTATATATATATATATATATTAAATAAAATAGATTTTTGTTGGGGATGTAGTCATTTAATAAATAAAATTCTTTGGATTATGCCAAGCTTTCGAGAATGTTTATTCTCTTCGTCGGGGCAAACTAAAAATCGTTACAAATTTTCTTAACCACATAATAGATTATTAATTAAAGTACTTACATTCGTGAATTTACATAAAATTAACCACAAACAGGAAAGATTTCATAGTCATCAATCAGAAATGTCATTAGTTATTTATAAATGTCATGGTAACGGCATATCTAGAGTTGAAAGTGTCTAGATTCAAGTTTTCTTAGAAAAGATCATATAGGAGTTATCTTTGTGTTTGTAGCTCTTTTTTAACAAGTCACACATTAAACTTGAAAATATTGAGGCAGATATAAGTTTAGTAAAAAGAAAAAGTTATTATTCAATTATTTAAAAAAAAAATATTTATAACAGACTTAGAAACACAATATAAATAAATATATACTCGTACACAGACTATCTGAATTCGTAGGTATTGCTGTATAAATTCAAGTTTATTATTAAGAAGAAATATTAAAACCGTATTTAATTTATTTTCCAAAATAAAGACACCTTTAGAAATGACAGAAATGTCTGGGGTAGTATATAAAATAAATTGCCTTGATTGTGAATTATCATATATTGGTCAAACTTCTAGAAGTATTTAAGGAAGAATAACATCCCATAAAAGTGATATAAGATGTAATAAGAAATCTTGTGCCTTGGCTGAACATGCCATAAATAAAAAAAAAATAAAAAACATAGTATTGATTTTGATAATACTATTGCTCTTTGTTCTGAGAAAAATTATTTTAAACGTGGTTTCTTAGAAATGGTAAATATTAAAAAACATAATAATACTATGAATAAACGTTCAGATATTAATGGACTTAGTTCTATTTATTCTTATATATTAAATCTCTATAATAATAAATTTAATAATTTTTTTCAAAATATTTCTCAAAATTGAAATATATGTGTGAATATAATATGTACCTAGCTCTATATGTAGGTATAGGCTAATTATATTCTCATATCATTTAGTTATATTTGTCCATTTTTTTTCTGTTTTAGTATATTATAATAGATGGGTATATATGCGTTTACAGATTATACTGAAGAAGGATAATTCAAAAAAGAGAAATAAAGAAAAAAAAATATAACAACTAATATTAAGAGTTTTGAGATTTCTAAATCAACTGATTGGTGAGAGAAATTTAGTTGATTCAAAAGGATTTTCATTTCATGTTTAACCTATAGTGAGATATAATACGATGATTTTTTTTCCTTCCTTGTGTTTCGCCATTTGCTTTTTTGATATCACTATTTAAAATATATTAAATAACATGGACAATGTTTAAAATATTCTTACATGTTGATTTGTGAGAGAAATCAGCTTATCATATTTTATTATTATTATTAGCTTCATTGAATGAATGGATGCTTTTCAGGATATTTCATATTGTGTATCTATCGTATTGTGAGAGAATACGATGAAGATGATATATGTTAATATTTCTCTATTAGATATATCTGCTATTTTAATAAATTTCTCAAGTTAATTTTTGAGAGAGATTGACTTTTTTTATGTAATTGATGCGTTCCATTATTTCATTTTAAAGTTATGTATGTCGTATTGTGAGAGAATATGATTATATATAATTAACAAATAATCTGAATGCCTAACAAAATAGTAAATAATATTATTGACATAATAAACTTGAATTTATACTGCAATACCTACGAATTCAGATAGTCTAGTCTGTGTACGAGTATATATTTATTTATATTGTCTTTCTAAGTCTGTTATAAATATTTTTTTAGTAATTGAATAATAACTTTTTCTTTTTACTAATTTTATATCTGCCTCAATATTTTCAAGTTTAATGTGTGACTTGTTAAAAAAGAGCTACAAACACAAAGATGACTCCTATATGATCTTTTCTAAGAAAACTTGAATCTAGACACTTTCAACTCTAGATATGCCGTTACCATGACATTTATAAATAACTAATGACATTTCTGATTGATGACTATGAAATCTTTCCTGTTTGTGGTTAATTTTATGTAAATTCACGAATGTAAGTACATTAATTAATAATATATTATGTGGTTAAGAAAATTTGTAACGATTTTTATTTTGCCCCGACGAAGAGTATAAACATTCTCGAAAGCTTGGCATAATCCAAAGAATTTTATTTATTAAATGACTGCATCCCCAACAAAAATCTATTTTATCAAATAATAAACCAGTCAAGAATTCAGAATCAAATATATATATATATATATATATATATATATATATATATATATATATATATATATATATATATATATATATATATCTCCATAGGTATATGCGTCTGGTTTTGGCGGCAATTCTAACACTGGTCATCATACTTGTTTATATTTCGGAACACGCTGAGAATCATATTTTAACGATGTAACTTACACTATGCAAAATACTCAATTGACAGCTTTGTGTCCGCTCATTGTCCAGATATATGTATTGTTATATTGAACAGCATTTTAATAACATAAATTTTAAAGATAATAATTACTGGGTAACAAAATTTACTTGAATATACTTTAATAGAATCTTTTTTCTAATCATACCAACATTTGGGTAGGTACCTATATTATTTACAAGTACAACATTTTCTGAGATACTACAACAAAAGTCAATGAAATAATTATTATAAAACGTAAAGAGTGATAAATACTGAATTTAAATTGCTAAGAAAATTGAATCTCGTTATTGTCAGGCAGTAACGAAAATGTCCAACCATCGTGGACAATGTTAAAAATATTTTATGTTTTAACGGTATTGTCCGGCCATTAACGATAATAACCAGAAATTAATGGGCAAATTTGATATAAAGTCGGCAGGTGGGTATTTTAGTTTTCGAAACAAATTTGTTTCCATTAACGCTTTACAATGGGAACAATAAAATATATTGTCAAAATAAAAACGTATCTAACATAAATGTAAAAAATATTAGTTAATCATTTTTATTGGAAACATGGTAATGATCCATGGCACTAAACATTGCTGATTTTTTTACTTGCGCGACCGGCGCATTTATTATTTTTGCAACCCCATTACAGTGACAACGCTTATATCTTTTTCCTCCAAAAATAGGGTTTTGAGCTGCGGCGTCTTTACGTGATATCTCTTTTCCTTTAATGGCGTCACTAAGTTTTCCAATATTATAAACTTCTCCTGACTAGGATTAAATTCAGATCTTGTAAATTTTCACTTAAGGCCTCCATTGTGTGTACTAATATATAATACATTATTTCAGCCATACGATGTTACTAACAAAGTTTATACAGGGCGTTTTCAGAACTCTGAGCTCTATCAACATCAGAAATTGGTTCTCGAACAGAAGTTCCAACTTGAACATCAGAGAAACTTTCATTTGATAGTTTCAACATTTTTTCAGCCTGTTTTCCCCAAAGCTTCTCTGGATCATTTTCGAGCATCACAAATATGTTCTTGTCGTACACAATGAAAACAGATTCCGTTCTCGTCTATCTCATATCACACAATTTCATAAATGAAATTTGAACAGAATTTATTCGTTATTCGCAGGATAAGCATTTCTTTAACTGAAACTGATACTATTAGATGGATACAAGGGTGTAATCATGTCTTCGACCCTCAAACATTTTAAAGGGTAGCTGTTAATATGGGTTTGCAGAACTAAAATACGTCAGCGGTAGCAATGATGCACATCTCATAAGAAAACACTACCGTTTCCCAAAAAACAGCATGATAAAGCTTACCAACAGAGCACTATTGCTTTTGCTTTGAGTTCAACAATGCCAGTAATAGATGCCATGCTTGATAGAAAAACAGAACGTAAAAGCTAATTGTAACACCTAGATCGCAATAATAATTATATAGACAGATCCGTGGTATTGGCTGAGTAGGATATACTACATAGCAAAGTTCTAACGGTATTCCCCACCTGGGAGACACTGTGTGGTACCTGCAGCACTGCCGCCGCAGCAGGAGAGTTGAACGACCCTCTGACGAGGCTCTGCTCTTGAAGATGGCACACAATACGGCTGGGTCTTCTTCTTTGGCCAGCAGTCCAAGTCGTACTGCCGTCATGACAGCACTCAAAGGGATGGTACCCGAGTACTGAACCTACAGAATCAAAAGCGCGCGCGAAAAAAATTCAATTCATACTTTGGCTCGGGACGCCTCTTTGAAGATGGTTTAATTGCATTAATGATATAGCTGTAACTAACTGTGTTAATTTTTGATCTTCGTTTCATGATTGAAGGAAAGATGATCTGCATGTGAATTGTATATTGTGTTAGAATATTCGTTTTATACATTTTTCGATTGTTATTGTAATTTATTTTTTATTTATTTTGTTCGTATATGCTGATATCTAGTCCTTTTAAGGTGAGTTGATAACTGCATTTTTTCAGAAGAGCTTTAACCATTACAAAAAAATATATTTCTTTTTATCTAAATGGATTTCTTTCTTCATTGCAAGGTACTGATATCTTCAATACGAGATAGCACATTTTGCTGACCATAGATACTGAATCTGGTCATTATTCTTGCGGAAGAAGAAGTTTTCTAAACAACAAATATCTACCCGAAAACGCCGATACATATCTCTATCAATTATGAAAATTGCATTGAATCTATTGAATAAGTTTTCTTTCAAAACTCTTTTGGGATAATGGGTTAAAGTATTAGAAGGATTAAGACTGCAAAAAGCTAAAAAGTTCTCAATGTTGCTTAACTCATTTTATAAAAGTAATTTCTCACAAATATAAAAAATAAACCGTAATAAATTCCATGGCTTTTAGAAATGAGAGATAAAACCATGCAAAAACCTTTTCAGAACGGAATCCTAGTATGATAGGTTCACGTGATTTTTATAAAGCTAGTTTATATCTTTACTGTGGAAATATCAGGTTGAGAAATGGAATATCTTAGAAATACATAGCATTAAATCTTTCTTTGCAAAAATCGTATCTCAGTATGAATCAAATATAGGATTCAAGATAGATAACACCAAACAATTCTCGATGTAAGTTATTCTTCCACACTATTTGCAAATATGACTAGTAATTTTTATCTTCAACTAATTTTATTTGAACTTCTTTGTCATGCATTCTGAAATAAACATTATCAAAACAACATTAGCAGACAAAAATATTAATTAGAAATTGGGGTATGAGTGCCCAAATTCTTAGAATCTGCATTCAACTAAATAAGCAAATTGAAAGAAATTGCCCCCACATAACGAAACTAAACATATTTGAGATCTTAACTTCGCTGTATTTCGAAAACCGTAACTCTTTTGAAAAATGTTCAATTAAACGTTTCCGGATATTGTCCTATCTTTAATTCTGCCACCTCAGATTTTCGATTTTCAAGAAAAATTTACCCCTTCGCCCCATCCTTTGAGATTTGACGAATATGTCATTTTTCAAGTCTTCTCTTTCAAATGAATAGAACATTCTCAAAATCGGAGTACGTTTACTATATGAAACGCGCGCACGAACCAAAAAAAAGCAGGCAGTCGAATTGTATACCTCCACCGTTTGGGTTCGTCGGTCAAAAAATAGTTCAGTGATGCAATAAAAATATTTGTTAACATTATTCATACCATAAATTTTCATTTAGGAATATTGATCTCATGAATTAATACCATCCCTCTAAAAATGATGTCTGATAATGTCAAAAAAAACTCCCATATCATTACACATCTTCTAGATTACTTGATCAATCTTGGCAGCAATATCCTGAATCCGTTGCATCTTTTTTTTTCAATCGATATCACTAGTGCCCATGGTTATTGTGGTTATCTCTTTATGTATATATATAACATTGTTCATCTTGTCTGTCGCCTCAAAGATTTGAATCTGGCGTACAATAATGAGGTATGAAAAATTGTACTTAACGAGCAAACCAGTCCACGATTATTTTTTATTACTTTTTTGGATGGCCATCTCAGCTTTTGCACGTCTCCGTAATAAGAAATAATAGTGGGAAAGGATGTTCTCTTCTTATAATTAAAGCTAGATCAGATGGATACACATATATACGGTATGCAATGTACGAGGAAAATGACTCTCGTAATTTGAACAATCAGGTTTGTTAAGTAAAAAAAGCCTAGAACAGAACAGCCTATTCTCACGATTGAATAATTCTTCAGAATGGTCATTATGCCATAGTTTTGTATCTTGTATATTCTACTTTGCGAATACTGTTTTTAAAATCAGCCGTAGATTCTTGCATCAAGATGTAAGGACATATCTTTGTAGTTCCAGTGAGAGCCTATACTAGATAGATCATCTCCAAGTCTCTTGTTCGCAAAATCTAGGTCAATAAACTTGTCAAAATGAAAATTAAAACACTATAATAAATTTAAATTATTATATTGCTTACACTTTACAATTGTTTCGGCACACTATGTCTATCTCATTTAACTAAATGTTAAAAGTGCCTACGTAAATAATAAGGAAGGTTATCATACATCTTAATGACTAATATTATAGATGACTAATTAGGTAAAATTTATATAAATGTAGGTACATTTATATATATATATATATATATATATATATATATATATATATATATATATATATATATATATATATATATATGGTGAAGGCCTTACCATCGATCTGATCATTGAGGATATTACCCGAATTTTTACATTTATTAATTTCTAAAGGCTCAAGCTAATTCAATTTCCATCCTCACATTTTGGTAGGTATACCTACCTATAGGATTTTGAAATTATCATTATATGTATGATTATTGTCAACGATATGTAACAAATAGTTTGAATTAGTTTTATGGTAAATGAATAAGTTTTATGTTCATTAATACGGGTTAGAGATTTTTGCCAATTTGACTTTCATTAACTTTTAAGCAATCCCCGCCAGTGAGGTCATAAACATTTAAAATTATCTGGAGGTTTTGATTTATTTTTCTTGAAAATTCAAACTATACAACTCTAAATGTTTTTTGTACGGTTGGGCAATAAACTCCATTATTATTATTACATCTCATTGGCAATATTCACACATTTCATGATAATTTCAAAATCTTACATACCAAGAAGAAAGGATTAGTCATTAAAAATTAATAAACAAACTTTCGATTAATCTCCTCAATGACCACATCGATGGTATGTCCAGCTTCCCCGTTCCGTAATTAGTCATTAAGATGTACCTATGTGAAACATCCTTATTATGTAAGTAGGCACTTACCAGCTTAGTAATTAGTTAAGACTCACATTTGAGGGTGAGCCAAAACAATTGCTCTGATTTCAAGGAAAACGCCCCATTTCCCAGAATTATCGCAAATAAAAAAGGTTGTCTCCTTTAACATAACGAAGAAATATACGAAGTCTGAAAAGAGCGCTTTCCGATGATTAATCTTAGATATGGGCACAAATACTTAAACCATTATAGGTGGAAACAACCAAAGGATCATTAAAATCTTGGTACAGCAGACGAAATCTAAAGAATGCTACATCGTCTTTTGTTACATTGGGGCAAGTATATAAAAGCAAATTAATTTTATTAAGAGAAGCTATTTCTCTTCAATCCTTACTTAAAGTTATGGCATACTTTAAATACCTATGTCTCAACCCTCTAAGGTGCAATGTCTTAGCAATAGATGCCAATGTTATTCCATAATATATTGTTTAAAATATTAGTAGCAAAATGGATTTGACTTTTTGTAATAATTTTATATCATCTAAATTAGAGAAGCGCTAATAGGGTTTTAAAAGGAATTTGTGGTCTTTCCACGAAACGGTGACTTCTCAAATAACGCGGACCGTATAGAGATTATTATTTCAGGAAAAGCTGCGGCCGATAATAAATACCCTTATACAGGCGATACATGAAATGCGCAGGCATTTCACAAAAATACGGATTTCGCTGTACGACTAGAACATATACACATTTATGTTGGAAAAATGTGCAACAAAATAAAACGACAATTTGTAACCTTTAGAAATATTTTTTACATGATTCTTTTCGACTTAATTCCTATCTGAACAAGCTCCTCGGAGACTGAGTGCAACGCTACACTACGGGGGTTCTATGAATAATAATCGGCAATATTTTAATGTAAATATTACTATTATATAGAATATAGACCATGTGACAGCGACAGTAGGTATGTCGTTTGTATTAAATGGAAGTCTTGTTATATTTTTATCATGAAGAGCTGAAATTTGTTTATTATTGTCATAAAAACATTTATTCGCATCATGAATTTGTAGCCTCTGTAGTGCTAACATATCATCAGATTTTTATGGCTCATATGCATGAAACTTATAATGCGAGGGCTATAACTAAACTTGAATTAACAATAAAAATATCACAACTTCAGGTTTCTATACGTCTTGTTGAGATTTGCATGTGATGTCATCCTGAGTATGAGAATGTATCGTATTGAACTTTGCAGTTTAATGCTATGATAAATTTAAAATTATAGTGACAAAATGTGCCAAGCTAATTGTTTTCATTCTAACTAGTGCCATCGTAAATTTCTTAGAAATTTCTACAAGGAACTGAAACGGAAAAGTTGACTTAGATGAACAAACATAAATGAAAAAATGCAAATTTTATAAAATAAATATCATGAATATGATGCACATAATTATGTCAGATCAACGATTGCATTCAAAGGAAGTCCAGAAACATATAAAGTTGGAAGTTATGAGAACTAAAGCAGCATAAAAACGGTTTTCTTATATCGCTTCATAATGACATGTCTTCGAATTATTTACTGTTTCAGTAGCCACTTTATCATCATAACGGCTTCTTGTTATCTCTTTTAATTTGATGTTTTTATTATTTAATCCTTCATGATGGAATATTTGGAAAAGTTGTTGGCAGACTACCTGCTGCTAGAAATTTCAAAGAATAACCAGGTACTATTGTCTTCTAACAGAATTACAATAATTATATTATTCAGGAGTTATCACTTCCAAATTTGCCAACCTCCAACCATAAAATTAATAAAACTTATTTCTTATAAAAAACATCTCCGTGGTTCCCAGTTGGCGTGCGAAAGTAGTTTATAATTTCATAGTTGCCATAAGAAATAGCTACAACACAGGCTTTAAAACGGATGTATAATATGGATACTTACTGTTTTAATAACAGCTTTATTCTATGGTCTCAAATTTGAAAAAATAGATGACTGTTTTCAATCATGAATAGGTACTATTGATACAACTTGCTATGTACACAAGCGCTCCTTAGCTTCAGATAGAGGCAGATACAGTTACGGCTTACCTGCCAAGATATTTATTCAATAATATAAATATAAATTTTAAGTAGGTAGATGAATAGTGCTATATCGCTATACCTAGGCTTATCTACACTTCTTTTATCTATCTCAAATAATCAATCCAAGAAGCAGACAATACAAATAACACTTCCAAGGATTACTTGTGATGTGAAATTATTTAAGCATTGATCGATCAATAAATGAGCAATATAAGTTATCATAAACCATTTCTCATTTAACATGCATTCAGATTTAATAATTACATTATCCATCAATTTGAAGATTATTGTGATTTGTATCAGCACAATTCTTAAAACTGATTTGTCCAGATGAATATCTAAAAAGCAACAAAATTTCCTGCACAAAAACTGTACAATCACCTGGGCTATAAGCAAAATATATAAATTTATACCGTTGATCGTTGAAGCGTTCTCGATTCAAGAATAAGGTACAGTTACGTCCTGATTAAGTGTCCTTGTTTCCTTTTGCCGAATTCTTGTTTACTTTTGAGAGAATTTCCAACGACACATTATCTACTTGACTGTTTACAGCTAATTGAGATGAATCACATTCCATTTATCTTTTACAATTTGCCCGTATATATTGAACTGAATGGCCTATTGTTGTTAAGAAAATTCTAATTCGCGAAAAAAAAAGTATGATCAAACAATATACGGTTTGGGTGAGAGATTTTCTTTAAAAACAGTGATTCAAGTGACCATTGTCTGCCTGGGTCTTTGTTAAGAAGAAGAAAAACCAATTGACAAAAGCACCAAAGGCAAATGCTTCTGTCAATTTGTTCTTATTATACCTAAGTCTATTCAGACGCTCGTCAGCTGAAAACCAGTAGAACTTCTGGTCAAAAAAAGATAATCCTAAAACATCTCAAAATTTACAAATATATGTTATCCACTATAAGAATGGAAGTTAGGTGTATTTACATATGGGTTATTTATTATTTTATCTTCATTTCGAAACCTAAATACAAATTATTTTTCGAATGAACTATTGCTAAATATAAGTCTAAAGTTTTAATCCAAAGGAAAAATGCAAGCTAATTCCTATATTCTAATATTTCTGGAAATAGACAAAGTTCAGTATATAATAATTATCAATGCCGTAACAGTTGATGACATTGTTCCACTATTGTTTAATAAATGAGATTTACTTTCACCTGAGATCAAAATATATGCAGGTAGCTATTGCGGTTGGAATTTTTCAATTTGAATACATTTAAATCAATCCAAATAATTATGCAGGTTCATTTAGCAAGCAAATTTTATTTTCTACAGCTACATAAAGTCACAAGGTAAGGAAAGTATTGTGATTGTTGATTGAATGTCAACCAAGTGTTCGTTTTTCAATAGATATTTACACCTACAATGCTCTATCTTTATGTCTATGATAAGATATCTTAAGAACGGATGAGCCTATATTCACATACGAGATAGTTACCCCTTCTGCCAGTGATTTTTCAAGGGCACATTGGCACAAACTCTGCTCAATAATTTAGTAAAAATTGTATGATTTCATTTACAACGTCTCACATATGCAAATTCAATAAATGGATTCGATGAAACCTATAATGATGGTAAATAAGTTCCATAGCTACATTTACATGTAGCTAAATTTATGAATACGTCACACTTTAAATAAAAAAACGTGGAATTATGTCTTAGTCTATTTCTAATTAAAAGAACATTCTGTACGATGCTCCCTCGATAGAACGTTAACGAATATCTTTCGAGACCATAAACTGTTTTTTATATAACATCATACGCTAATCTATAAGGGATAACATCTTCAAATGTTATGGTGACGGATGATGAACTTATATTACCTTAGACTCAGATTTGTTATCGCTTAGAGAGGTAAACTCTTACATTAGCAAAGAGTTAGACAAGATAGATAGAAAAGAGGAGATAGGGTAGTGCACAATGTTACTACATAAAGTAGTAGTAGAGTATGTGCAGAACAGATGAGGCCAATGTACGCCACGATCAAGTTCATCGAACTAATTAGAACGCGTTCGACTTCTTGTAGTGTAGTATTATCTTTGATTCGCGAAGGCTGTATGTAGTACCTGCCTATAGATATATAGATGAAGAAGGTATGCTTCTCTGAGAAGAGGAGAGGAAGAAGAAAACCTGCCAAGGCCGTCAGGGATAAAAAGGAATTGGCGTTTCGATCGGAAAGGTGTACGTTCACTATTCTCTTTTTTGTTGTGGCCATTGTTGTTGCTCTTGATGTTGTTGTGTAGGTTTGTTTAGAAAAAAAATCCACTAATAAGATTTATTGTCACTGGTTGTGTCGATGCTTGATGAAGATAAAAATCTGGTTAGCCGAAAAAAAAACGCAGACGGCCAGATTAATATTGCAGATTATTTCAAGTTACTAATATATAATTAACAGGATTTCATTGATCTCACATCCGATGAGTTTCTATTTGGCTTATAATTAGGACCATCCCCTATTTCTAAAGTGGCTATTGATGTTTTATTTAAGCAGACGCTGTTATGCATAGAAGTGAAACTGAGTAGGACTCTTACTAGTTCTCAGAATAAAATTCAACTAATTTTGTTGAATTATGTTTTTGATTTCATAAAGACATGAAGTCTTATTCTGATCTAAAATTTCATGCTATGAGTTTTCTTCCAAAGAATCTTCAGCAGTGTGGAGGAATATTTATGCAATTTTAATACATATTAATTTTCTTATCTTTCTTTCAGATGCTGCCAGCAACATTAGTTACTATACTGACATTCCTATTGGAACTCTGCAGCTCATCCCCTGTTTACAATATGCAACCAGCATTCATAACTAATTCAGTAGGTAAGTAGCCAAGCTTTTTTCGCCAAGTTGACTATGTATCCCTGCTAGCTAAATGAGAGAACAAAAAAGGTCAGGATCTCGTATCAATCTCCCATATAAAATACGAGTCGCGCCCTACCCACTTTGCAGGGAAGCTAAACGCCGTACCAAAACATTATAACCGTATAACCGTATCACCCGGGGAACATGCATAGTTATTTAAGTATATGATACGTATGAACCATATATAGACTGTGGATACAATAGACAGTCTTTCACATTTATAATATCAGTATGGATGATTTAAAATTATGCTTGTTCAGGTACCTAATGTAAAAATAAAGTATATTTCGTCCTTTAAATAGCAGATAAACTCTTCTGTTTACATGTATTTTTCGGTATTAACCGGTATTAGTGTTCAACAGTGTGATACTTAGTCTGGAAGGCAGTGTTTCAACTGGCAGCATAATTTCAAGTCTTATGATTCTCATCCCATATTGTTCATTTTAGTCATTTATCGAGTCATATTTTGACCTGATCGTCAGCTGCAGTAGGTACTAGATGCAGCTGATTTTGAAAAAAATAATCCCTTAGCTAACGCTAATAACACCATTATAACTGAAGGTGGTTTTCATTAATTATATATTATCGGAAGAGTGAGCTGTATAAGTTTTGTTTATTGGAAGAGATTTCTTATAGACAGAGCTTAGAATGAAGCTGACTTCATTCTAAGCTCTGTCTATCCGTAAAAACGGCTTTAGGATGCGATGAGTAGGTACCTAATTTCGGAGATGTGCGGACACATACAAACAGATCAACAATTTAAAATTCGTTGCTCAATTTTCAATTAACTTTCTCTTATTGCCCCATCACCATTTTTGGCACATACCTATCTTCAATATACAGATATACTTGGTTCTACTGTTTTGTTAGAATAGGTAGGTATGTATAAAAATTTGACGATGTCGAATAGTGAACAATTTAAAAATTACAACCTTCGTGAAGAACTAGTTATTTTAACAGAATAATTAGGTATTTGAGATAAACGTGTCCACCAATTTCTTGTTCACAATCATACTAGCAGAATGTGTTATTCTTGCAGGTATATTAATACATTTTCACATAGACCTTCAATTCATACAAAGAAAAGTTTTGATGGAATTATTCATGCCAACTAAATCTTGGATGGCCACATCACTATTGCGCAATCGAAAACCTTTGTAATAAAGAGAAAGAAAGAAAACCCTCTGGCTATTATGATGTTCTGATGACTCAACAAAAGGCTAGTTGTATTAAAAAGAAAGTTCGTCTATCATATGAAAGATTAAATAAGTATATATATATATATATATATATATATATATATATATATATATATATGATATGAGTTTATATTATATTATTTTATATATATTTTATATTATTATATATTAATTCATTATTGAACAAGTAGTCTTATAAAGTAAAAAGCTCATTTTCAACTTGTTCAATTTAATAATAAATGTACAGTCAAATTTTCTAGAATTGTATAGGTGCCATTTGAATCCTAATTACAACGAATATTGAATACTATTCTTCTTGAATCTTGAATGGTGGTAATTACGAAAAGGTGACAAGAGTTTGAATTTTTAAAAAGCTCTGGTGGCTCCCGAAAGCTTTCAACGTTTCGCAGGAGACTTGTTAATATAGAATGAAAACAACCTTCTGTTGTTCCACCTACTACTTATCTGGACGACAGAAGGAGACTGTGTAGATACAGGGTGTTATATGAGTTGAGAAGTTAGAGTCAAGAATTTATACCTGAGTGATAAAAAATTAACAGAAAACTGTTTCTTGGGAAATGGCCTCTAAAATTTAACGTAGACTCACATTATCCAAATGTGTAGGAAATTATTCGCAAAAAATTAAAATGATTGAGTTGAGAAAGCATATACGTGTAACAACGGGTGGGATGGAAGGGGAACCAGTTCCATATTACCTAACCCTGGTGAGTTAATCTGATGCATTTTCAATATTATGGTTTGGAAAAACGAGTAGCTTAATTTAATTATGCTGAAATTTCTCAAATCAATCTTGGTGACTAATTACTTATTGCTGCTCTAAGAGTTAATTTTCAATTAAACCAATAGTTTAAAATATGACTTAGACAGCTACTGTATATTCTCAGTATAATTTGAGTTAATCATTAGAATACTATGCAAAAATGCATTTCTAATAATGCCTTTTTGATAATATTGCTCTAAGAAGAGCACAGCATTGAGGCATACCTGTGCAACACCCAGTTTGTAGGTATAAGCGTGGAATGCGAAACTGATCGATATTTACGGTTGGTAAGTAAATGGACGTGAACTAATTGCGGTGAATTATTAGACAGAATGATGGTATAACTACCAAGTTGTGAACAGGAAATTGAATCCTCTAATATACACAGTGTTATAATAATCTGTGAGAATATATTACAATTTGTAACAAGTTTTTAAAAATTTCAAATATAACCACATGATCTTTCGGAGGTGTTAATTTGTTTTATCCTATCTAAGAATGTGGTTTTATTTTAGAATCACGTCTTTAGAAATAACCTAAGTGTACGCATTTTATACGGGCTGTCACTTTTGAAATTGTCAAGTTGTAAAATTTCAATTGACTAAAGAATCAGCTGGCATATTTTTATTCTAAAAATAAAAAGCTATAGTCAGTTAATCTTGCAATTTCGTGAATCCTAGTTCTCCAAATCCCTCGCTTGATGGAGTACGATCCATGTATTCATTCTTCGTGTAATTAAAAATAACAAATACTATTGTTAAGAATATTACCGATAATACGTAGTAGTGATTACCCATAATCCATAATAGTGAAAAATACACAAAAAGAACGTTTGATAGAAAATAGATTTCAAATACATATGACTTAATGACACAATTCTACAAAATTGTACAATTTCGCTTTAATAACAATAAAATAGAATTTATTGTTGTTTCTTGATCACATACACATTACCAAAAGGTCCTTAGATAGCGACGTTGCTGTATTTAACTTTTGAATACCTACATTATAATTATTCCAATATATTTCAAAAAGAAGATTCTTCTAGAAAGTTCGACAAAGCTATAATTAAGCGGGAGTGGAACTTTGAGTATAGGATTTTAGAAGTTGTAAGCTCAAATTGTAACTTTTAATGATAATTCAAATAAGTATATGAATCTAATGTATATCTCAAAAAGCAGGGAAAAGGTATGCTCAAATCAAATTTACTTATTTCTTTGACCAAAGATCGATCTGCCTGCAAACTTCATGATAATTGAAAAAAAATCCCATCAGGAACAGTTTCTTAGTGTCAGGATTCCGCGCAGTGGCCCTTAACCATTCAAACCACAGAGTATGACGATTGCCAAAGTGCTAGTTTCCTGTTCCAACAACGCTTTGCGACGTTTTACAAATTATCAGATCGGTTTGCGGATTTTCTTCTGACTATTCAGGACAAGTGTCGGTAGCTTGAAACATTTTATTGAGATAAATTTGCTTGCTTATGTTAGCGCATATATAAAAATAGTTGATTAGTAATCTTTGCATTAATAAGTAAAAATAATTTCTTGAACCCTATTTCAAGAGTAATGCAGTTACAGTGGGATAATATATTTGCCGTATTCAATTCTTATAGGGCGAAGGAGTGCAATAAGCAAAAATAAATTAATTATATGTGTTACAGATACATTAAAGTAAATAAACTGGCTTCACGTTGACCTGCCGTTTACCTATGCGATTATGAAAATAATTGACATTGACCCGGGTTCAATTATTGGCCAACGCATTTCTTTATAAGCAAAATTCAAAAATCTATATGCAATAATTGGGGCGGTTACTCTTTCACAGAATAACCTCAATAGTGTTCAAACTTAAAACTAATGAATAAGGTCGAATTTCGGCCACCGCTCAATCATGTATGAAATAATTATTCCCTTGGTATTAGAAATTTCGAGGCACCAAGACATGAGTGACAAAATCGAATGATCCTTCTTTTTCCTCTTTTCTATTGTTGTATATTTGTTGTTGTTATGTATTGAGTGGCGTACAAAATATAAGACTCAAGAAAATATCAAGAGGTTACATTCAAATTCAATCAAATTCAAGATCAGCTCTTCCAACTACTGGAAAGACTTGTCAGATGAAGAATTGTCATCCGTATTGAGGGCGATGTGTAAAATTTTGGATGTCGTTTCCGGATTTGCTATTGGTACAAAGTCCTTAGCGCTACCAGCCTATACCAATTATGACTTCTACGAATTAATCATCATGGTACCGGCACATCCGGCTTTCGATAAAAAGAAAAGTGATTTCATTACCCAAGTACAACTTCCTGTTCGATATATACAAAAACTATTCCATCGGCTTAAAGGCGATGAAAGTTCGGAACGAAAACCATCATCATAATACAAATTTTACCACCAGTCACGTTCAATAAAATCGTACGCGATTCGACTGCCAAATCAAAGAAAAGGCGTAGCAGTGAATGAATCACCACACATTCACAGGCAGTTCTCAGTGAGATCTTCAATTTTTATAGGGCATAAGTCATGTGTCAACGATTGAAAATATGGCAGTGGAGGAATTTGCAGCAACATTTTGAAATATTGGTTATTGATATTCAGTGAGGGAAATAAAGATGTAGACTGTATAAAGGATTTTCAGAAGATGTGAAATTTCAATTTGTTTTATATTTCTTTAGAGTGAATATTGAAAAAGGGAAATAGGTATATATATATATATATATATATATATAAGTGTTTCGATATTTTTCTTTTTGAACATTTTTATTGGGTACCTCCATAACTATTAGTAATATCGCAGAAAAGTAATTGGGCAATTTTAAAATGTATGGATAAATAGCAAGATAGAGCGTCCCACGACGTTGTCCGTTGCCCAATTGCCAGTCTCTCCCATCATTGCAATTCTCATTTTTCTCGTACACTCATTGATCTCTTTATACCCTGTATCCTTGATGTTTTTGGTTTCCATGTTTCTATATTCTCCT
The DNA here is from genome assembly GCA_958507055.1 of Crioceris asparagi. Lineage (NCBI taxonomy): Eukaryota > Metazoa > Arthropoda > Insecta > Coleoptera > Chrysomelidae > Crioceris > Crioceris asparagi. The sequence continues at coordinate 47,948,460 of OY293829.1, forward strand.
GCGGTATCCATTTCATCATTTCCTCTGATAATTATTTCTCCCTCATCGTATGTACGTGTTCATACCAAATTAATTGTTTTTAGGCAAATTGGAGAAAATCAAAGTCGAACTTCCACAACTTCTACTTCGACTTTGATTTTCTCCAATTTGCCTTCTTCAGACCTTCAACTTTGAGCTATGGATCTCTCTTCATATTCAATTGTTTTTGTCGAACTCTTCTAAGATTGTTTCCTTCAGGTTCATTTAATGTTTTATTGTTTCACTTTTGACCTGGTCTAACTCATATTCCATTTGCTCTTCTCAAGGCACCCATTTCAATGGATTCCATTTTTTTTACATTGATGAAATTTATGTAGGTACATAGAATTAAATAAAAAGATGCGTTCATCCATGATACTCTTTGTAGCGCTTCTTGCTTGTGTCTCATAAGAGCAGGCACCAGAAAACCTAACCCATCAAGTAACAAGATGAAATGCTTTGGAAATATTAATATTCACAGATATAAAATGAAAATGGTGAGATGCCTGAGCAAAATTTGTACAAATTCATTATGACTTTCCAACGGAACATTTTTTGTCGAGCAACCATACGGTTAAAGTAACAGCCTGAACTTATTATTAATCGCACAGCTGACAGTTATCTGTTTAATTGAAATAACATATTTATTTACTGAAAATATTTTGGAACTATTTGAAAGGATTTTTAAACTTTTTTTTCTCGATATAATGTGGTTTTTTATCTTCTAAATCTGTAATGATCATAGAAAATGCAGCGCTACCCCTACTATAAAGTTAAACCTTCATCAGCACCGTTTGGTTGTTATTAACCGTGGTTTTTCGAAAATAAGCGAGTGAGTTTTTTGCTTGTTTAAGGTAACGATTTACTATTTGTTATGTCACATCGTAAAGATCTGGTATGTCCCCACTCAAGACTTTTCATTTGGGAAAATTTTTTCTCCCTTTTCTCAGGGATACGCCTTATTGCAAGTAGTAAAGGGCTTTAGGCAGAACGTCTAATACAAATTTTATCAAAATAGTTTTGGCTGCTGTCGTGCAACGATCTTAAGCAGGTTTTTGAGCCTAGTGCCAAATTCCTTTAAAACAAAAAAGCAACAAAATCAGTGCAACTGTTCCCGAGATAATCTTGTCACAGACAGACCGATAGACAGGAAGAAAGGCTTAAAATATTTTTTACTTCATTCCGAAACGTTATTCTTATAATTTTTTTAAAACCGGTCAACCAAAAAATTCCCGCGATCACAGAATAATAATTTTGAAAAGATTTATTAAAATCGTTAAAGACGGGTTTGAACTACAGTCTCGAGCAATTCATGTTTTCCGTATGTTACAGGACAATACGTAGAGAAGAGTCCTTAAAAAATAATTGTTGGCCCAGTAAATAATGAGGTTATTCCTAAAATGATGTAGTATCATATTATTTTGAGTAAAGTGCCACAATTACACTTTGAATGTTGTTTGTCACTGGCGTCACACGATCACAAACAATACTTTCCTTAATTAACTACTTAGGGCAGCAGAATAAAAACAGCTTAAAATTCAATGTTTGAGATATAAAATGGAATGTTGCTATAATGATGAATTGAATGTTTGATAGATGATGCTTTCAATCGGTAGAGTAAATGTCCTTTTTTGAAATCGGCGTATCTGCAACAAGGAAAAATCTATTAAAAACGTCGTCGAATACAGGATTTATTTTTAGTATTTCAATACATGTTTAATTGACATATAATAGATAATCATGTTAGTTTTGAGCCGCTTCCATTTCTAATATAGAAACTCTTATACATATTCTAGGTTTTGAGCAAATTTTATAATTAAGTAGTGAACTCTCGCAATGTCTGTTCTAATATGAAATAATGCCCATTTATGGCAACATACTAAATTACAATCATAACTAGTGAGGTCAATATGCTCGCATAAGAAAAGCTCTTTTCAAAAAAACTATCTTTCCTAAAATCCGTCCAGCCGCTTTGTATTTTATTTATATATTTACAAAAATAAACAAAACAAACTCCCCCACCATTTTATTTTTATAGATAAGGAAAAAAAGGGCTCTACAAAAAATAGTCGAATTTATCTCAGCTTTAGAGAGAAAACAATGTTTTGTTATCTTAATTGGGTTAAGTTTCGAGAAACATTTTTGCTATTCAAAACTAGCGCACGTGAGTCGTATAAACGTACCTTCCTATTGCGATCTTTTGCTAATTTAAATTCGAAAAACTTTATATAGGTCGCATTTGTAAAAATTTTAATTTAAAATTCATTTAAAAAATAATGAAACTTGAAAAGCGTGAAATTTATCTCTGATCTGGCTAAGAAGTGTTGGAATTTTTCTCTGTTTTTGATTGATGTAGATTAGTTCTATATTTATATACTTTTGTTTTAATAAATTGAATCTAATGATTTTATTTTATAGAATATAAAATATCAAGGAAGGTAAAAATAGTTAATAGTTTGAAGACTATGTCACTGCGCTCAGTCTTCAATATTGTCTGAAACCAATAAACCAATACCGTTCGCGAATTTACCTATCCTGTAAAAATGCACCATATTAATGTAGAATTTGTAAGACGAATTTAATGTTCAATAGTCACTAAATGCCTGCATTGTTTCAGTCATTTAAGTATGTCGCATTTAAGATGGATTTCCCTTGCCCTAAAATATTCAACAACGTAAAAATTATTGATATACATCCTATGATTTATTTTATTATGTTTATATTTAAGGGCACGGGAAATTGATATCTTGTAAGAGATGTGTCTCCAACGTATACGGACTAGCCCCTTTATTATTTTTTTTTTATTTATCTCTTTAGTGATAATACTCTCTGGGAAAGAAATAATAGAAAAGAATAATATTATTAAACATTATTAATGTTTATTTGCACTGGATTCGTTTCTTTTTTGCAAACAAATACTACTGGTATAGGAAATGTAAATTCGCATACCGTTCGTGATGCTTATACTATATTTGTAGAAAAAATTCTCTGAATGGTTAGTTATGTGTTTACGTAAATTGGTCTTTTTCTAGGTTATACAGTTGAAAACCTTTATTAATTCAACTTAATACTGATCCTTAAAAGCTCATCGCCCACCATTACAATATGAGTCACGAAATTTTACCACTTTCACCATCAGTAATGATAAAATTGTGTTAGTTTCCATACTATACTTTTCACTGATATACAAACCAGTATACTACGACGTCATCATCAAATCAAACGACACTCCAAAGGTCGAGGTTGCGACATACTATTTCATTTTATCTCTGCAGAATAGTACAACGGTATTTTACACCCACTCAAAATTCTTCTCGAAAACTAGGTGAAACTAAAATGGGAATGCTGTATTTTTCGTAACGCTAACCCAGTCGTAACGGGAGATACCTATTACAATTTTTATGGACAGACTAGTTTTCCGGGTATAGGAGATTTGAATAAAATTTATTGACAAACAGAGAAATGTGAGAGTTGGCAGTTACTTAAAAACTATATGACTGATATAGTAAATAACCTTAGAGGTATTAAAATAAGAGAAGGCAAGCTTATGACTTGCTGCACTGTAAATGGAAATGGTCTATGGGTAAAAAGAGAAGGAGATATTTCTTGTCCGTATCTGTTTTTGCTTGATGTAGGTACGTCTTAAATAGGAAGTGTCTTAGATTAATTTTATTTTGATATATTACGAACACATCTAATTGATAAGTGTAGGTATCAATCATCTATCACGAATTCAAAAAATGAAAAGAGATATACTCTGTTTTTGTATTTCTCTTTCTATGTAGTGACGTATTTTTGATTGACTTGCCTACTCTATGTTGTATAAAATCTCTACGGTTACAAATGTATAAATTACGTAAAATCAAATAAAAATTAAACAGGAAAATAACAGTAGCTTATGGTATAGGTGTGCAAAGAGTCGAATATCTGATAATCGTGATCATAAAACATGAGCGAGTTTGAAAAGTGCTTTTGAAATTCATTGTTCAATTTAATACGAGATAGAAATAATTTTTGCATCGCCTGTTCCGAGTTAATAGAATATTTATTTTACTTTGAGCATGCAGAAGATATTATCAATGATTGACGTTTGACATTGCCATAGTCACAGTTCACACACACGCATCAAAATCATGGAATATAACAGGTGATAATGGAAACGTCTACTAATTTAAATTAAAGTGAATGTTCACTTTACTTTCTAGTGTGTTTAAATGAGAAGTATTGTCTAGGCTGCGGATATTGAGCACTTTCTTTACGAAACCCAGTGCCCAAAAACTAAACTTTCAAGGTAGATGTTGGAAAAAAATTATTAACATTCAAATGATATCTGTTTTGATTGGTAAACACCAAGATCATAAAAATTCGTCAATGTTATATCGAAATTTAAATCAAACTAATAAAATTTGGACAAAAAATCGAAAATTTTAAAAACTTATAACCTATTTGGTTAATTATTTATTTATTTAGAGATAGTCCTAGGCAGCCTGGCTACGGTAGAGAGAACTGAACTGAAATAAAACACCCTCATGATATTTTTTAGGAAGTACAGGATTTACAACCAAGCTGCCTTGTGGATGTCAGATACACATGTTATCTTAAAGGAGAAAAATACCGAAGAAACACAATTAATGAGAATGTCACACTCCGGTTTATAGATTTATATAAGTATATAATATAATGCCTCGTCAGTTTCACAAAAGAGATTTTTTAATTGGAAAATTTTCTTCTTAAATGACGAGATGCTTGATTAAAGCACGAGCTTATAGAGTTTTAACCTTGGGGGAGAGATATAATTAGAGTTATCCAAATACGTCACGAGCTTCTTTACCAGGCATATTTTCGAAGTTATATAAGAGTTATGAGAAGGTTATAACAACAATGACAGCTGATAAACATTTGAAGAATACAATAATTCATGAATTGAATGAACAATACAAAGATTTCAAAATGACTGAATAAGATGCTTGAAAGTTGAATTTGAAATTCATTCATGAATGTATTTAAAATTACCAGCACAAATAGAATTAACTAAAGTTCGAAAATATTTAAAGTACCTACTTAAAGTCGGTCCCATTTCTAGTAAATAATATTTATTTCCTGGAGTATCTTTGTCATGTCAATAAATGGCAAACCTTTCACGTACAAACAAAATAGAAGACAAATTTAAACTAAAAAACCATGAGGGGGTTTTATTCACGTGCAAATAACCATATGAATTCAATAACAGAACTATAATAAAAAATCACAAACATTTCAATTTTAATAATATGTAGTTATATATATATATATATATATATATATATATATATATATATATATATATATATATATTCCAGTCACAAAAGTTATGCTGTTACGTCATAGGATGTCATCTTTATCTATTTCGTTAATGGATGTCGTAAAGATAAAGATGGCATGCTATGACGTGGCAGCACAACTGCTTTGACTGGACGATATGGTTGTAAGTATTTACAAATTGTTTGTGTAAGATATACAATAAAGAAACTGATTAAATTATTGCAGGGAAATTAAATCAATAAAAGTGAAGATTTCAAGAAAGAACAATAAATATTTCAGAACCAATAATTGAAAATATATAACTATAACAAAGATAAAGTTCCATTATCTTTGCCTATAAGAAAGAATAACTTTCTATTCTGCGCCTATAATATAAACAATGAGATTTGTTATTAATAGTTATCAAATATATTCTGTATGTGGTTAATTTCTTCTAGATTCTCGATTTTGCCTGACGGAGAGAATACACTTTCTCGGAAGCCTGAAGCTTTGAAGAATTGTTTCTATTGAATGATTTAATCCTCATGAATAATCTTTTTTATTGAATATTAAACCAGTTGAGAATACAGAATTCAACAATGTATATAATATATATATATAGCTTTCATCTACAAATATTAGACTCACAATAAATTACAATCGACCTATATGAACTTTAGATCGTCTGATGCTGGGAATTTCATGATGCCTTTTGGATGCGCCACTGGTTACTCCTTACTCCTGCACCTCGATCATCCTGAGGTGCAATTTACGATCGCACCGACGGTTCAGTCAGATGATAATGAAGAATAATAATAACAACTACCGCGTTTCTGCACCATCTCATTCGGGAAAATGGAGCTTTGTGACGTAAATACAAAACGTAGCGCAGAGCTTTTATATCTCTTCTCCAGGTCTTCTTTCGATCTCTATGGTGGTGTCCAATTTGCTTGATTACACTGTTAGGTGCACTGTTTATCTTCCCGTTTGCTCCTAAGTTAATATTTAAGCGCTGGCTCTCATCAAAAATGACTCGAAAGAATGGTTTTATTAGAAGGAACAACGTAAACGAAGCACTTAAACAAACAATACTTGAATTTGCAACAGCATGTTATTTTAGCACTGGGATTGCTACTTGGTAATTTTCACAAGGCTTATTGTCGACAATAGTGACATCGTTTTTCTATGGAATGATATATTGAAAAAATATATATTATAGGTGTGACTAAAACCTATACTTCTGAATCTTTCGTTTGGGTGTGGTCTCAAAGTATTTAGATGGCCAATGTTTATATTCCTATAGGCTATAGGTATGAACATTTATTAGCAGAGAGATAATCTGTATTATTGAATAACTGTGCAGATTGTTATCTATATGTGGATATTATTCATAATATATTGTTATTATGAGGCAGTATCAATGAAAACCACTTCACAGCAAGCACTTTAGAAATATTTAAAAAGGTTGGTCTTTAGCTTTTACAGATGGCGAAAAACATTGATTCGCGTCTGAAAATCCTTCTGGCTCATTACAAAGGTCATGATTGAAGCTTAGGTTTATCAAATCCTTTTTTAAAATTGAATGTCTAGCGTCACACCACCAATTTTGTTTTTATTTTATCGGTTTTATACCTAGGTATGTACTAGCGATCTATCTTGTAGCCGATTAATTGAATACTTTTAATGCTGTTCTGTTTATTTTTTTCGTCCTTCTATGTTATAGGAGAGTTTGTAATTCTAAATATTTATTCTTAGGCTGCTATACTCATTCCGATGCTATATTTGTGAGGTGATTTACTTTATACATACATAGGAATATATGGCTATACAGTTTATCCCTATTTGTAGAAGGAGCTACCTACCACTAGACTTTCATTGAAGATTTTTTTTCTTCAAATACTTGACTTTAGACTACATTGAATAACCAATGTCTTCCGATTTTTAGATCAAACTAATACAATAACATTTTTTAATACTTCAATATCTATTTGAATCCCCAATAACATCTCCTTTGAATATATATATCACCATATCTTTTGGAAGCTTATTCACAATTGCCTTTGACTCATCTAGTAAACTTTATCCTATTTAGTAAATTTTTCAAGCTGACTGTATCTACTTTAATCGCTATGCATTATCTTTTTTAGTGATATTTTCACCCCCAGTTACTTATTAGATGATACCTATAAATTGATCTCTTTCTCGTAAATTTCATATGGAAATTTACCTATTTTGTTCACGCATTCAAATTTCAACATTGCTATAAATATTAGTCGTTAAATATTAGTCGTATAAATAAATCGGTCGAAATCGTAAATGAGTATAATCGGCAGAGGGTATTGTTTTGATAAATGTGAAAATAGTTTCAAAATGGCGGCCATTCAAAGTTTTTTAAGAAGATCTATAAAAATGACCTGTTAGTAAGTGACGTAACAGTTGCTTGGAACATTCTGACAAAAAATTAAATAATAAAAATTAAAAACTGTGACATTTACCTATCCGTAGAATTTTATTTACAGACAATATAAATATTTGTGTCACACAATCACGTGCTTTATCAAAGGTAAGAAGATAAAGTAGAGATAAAGATAACGGCGACTATATATATATATATATATATGTATATGTATATATATATATATATATATATATATATATATATATATATATATATATATATATATATCTTTACATCAATACATATTATACAATAAAATTGTAACAGATCAATGACAGTACTTTAAAGATATTTAAGAAAAAATATAATGGGGGTCTTTGTTAGAGTAACAGAATCCAAAACAACATTTTTTTTGATTTTTTCTCTGTCTGTCAGGCAAACACTAATGCTTGGAATTGAATGCAGTTTTCAGCGATATATTATAAGAAGGGAGTTGACTCAAAGCTACGACCAGAGTAAGACGTATTTAGTTCGTGCATGGTAAACGAGTTAATAAAATTCGAGTGAAGTGTCGCAAATTTACGAGTTTTCTGCGTACAGCAGACCACACGATTTCGTAAAAAATATGTCTCTGACTACAAACAACAACAACAAACATTCAGAAAATGTCCCAAACTACCTCCAAGACATCATACGCCAAGATAACTGAACAGACCCACTACCCCACCAAGGAACAGACGATTATATTAGATTCAATCGAGGGCATCACCATCCAAGAATACACCGTCGCTATTGGAAATGTAATCAAGCCAGAGAACGTACGATTCGTATCAAGAATATCTCAAGGTCGTTTATGTATTTACTTATCCAATAAAGAATTTGTTATTCACCTAACTGAAAATATTAAACAAATTAAAATCGGAATACATCAGCTCTCAATTCGACCTCTTGTATATAAATCCAAAAGAATTATATTATCAAATGTATGCCCCATTATTCCGTCCTCTATTATTGAAGAACAAATAGACAAGGTTGGAATAAAACCGTTATCTCGAATTACTAGCATCAGAGTAGCAGTCAGTGCACCTGGGTACAGCCACGTGCTCAGTTTAGAAGGCAGATGCACATGCACCCACATGATCTCCATAAGGTACCAGAAACAATGCAAATACATTTTGACAATATATTTATTTATCCGACGAAAAACCCACTTGTTTTGTATGTAAACAAGAAGGACATTTGGCTAAAAATTGCAGCAATCAAAATGGTAATCTACCGATTATTGAAAATGATCTCACGAATGAAAATGAAATTATGCCCCCTCCAGCTGTAGCAAGTAATAAACGACCTCTATCAACAACCACAACCTCGACATCCATCAGCCCCCCACCTTTAAACGAGATTAATTATTCTAATGAAGAAAGCAGAAAGCATACAAAGAAAAAACAAAAGAAGGAAGTAATAAGCCCTCCTACTTTAGACGAAGTTGTCAGGAAACTAAGTCCAGTCAAAGATTATCTTGCCTCGAATGCAGTAAAATATCCTATAGACTTCGATTCACTTAGTAAATTTATACTAGAAACACACGGTAGTCCACATATTAAAGATATAGCTCACAAATACACAACCGATTTTACAGCTCTCAAAGAACTACTCGCAGATACTTACGGAATTATAACTGATAGAGGTATCAAGACCCGAATCACGAGAATTAAAAAAAGAATCCAAACACCACCAGCACACGAGTCAAGTAGTGAAAGTACATGCTTTACCGACGAATTCTAAATTATAATTTGTACTATATATAAACAAATCTGGAGTAAAATATTAAAGTTTGAGCTTAGTTACTATTCTATTATATTTACAACTATCATGACTCTTATTTCAACCAACCTCAAAATACTATTTTGGAATTGTAGAAGTGCTACGAGAAGATCTAAAGAACTACACAAAATTTTGATCGATGTTGATATTCTTGTATGTGTTGAGGCTTGGCTGAAACCATCTGACAAGATCAATTTTACCGGATTTCACACATTACGTAAAGATAGAGTCCACTCGAAAGGAGGTGGCATACTTATTCTGATTAGCAAAAAGCTGGCATATATGGAGCTTAGTGCCATCCAAAATATCAATCAATATGCAGAAATGTTCGGTATAAAAGTTACAAACGTGGAACCACCAACTGTATATTAACTTACTTTCTAACCGAATATACAGCTGTAGGTTACATTCTTATACTTATTACCTTATATTTTTACATCTTTATATTTTTATATTTTTGTTTTATATTATATAAATTTATTTAATTTCAATTTAATTTTTAGTTTTGACTTTGTTTTGTTTGTGTATTGTTTGATTTTGATATTTTTATTTTGCTTTGTCAACAAAATTTATATTTTTTCGACAATAAAGCATTCCTCTCTCTTCTCTCTAACTAACATAATTGTCTGTTACAAAGTCCCTGGTAATACACTAACTCAAAAAGAATGGGACAATATTATAGACGCCACGGACCTAGGTAATCACTCTCTATTGATTGGAGATTTTAACGCACACAATAATTCTTGGAATTGTAAGAACACAGACCTTACAATATAGTAGCAATAAGAAACCATTATTTTTCATAATGAAAATTCAGTCACCCACGTCGATTTTAACCATGGGACAAAATCCAACATCGATTTAATATTTTCGATGATAGATTTAGCTGACAAAATAGAAGTGGACGTATGGGATGAGACGATTGGCTCGGACCACTATCCAATTAGTATTCATATTAACGTTGAAAAAAGTATCTACGAGAAGAAAACTTTTCGGTTAAAGTCAAGTCAAACTGATTGGAGTAAGTTTTCAGAGCATCTCAACAATAAATTCTCCGATTTCCTTGACAAGGACTATGAAAACTTTAAAGCCGAAGAAAAATATGAAAAATTCACCTCAATTTCAACAGAGGCAATGATAATCAGTACTCCCAAATATAAAACAAATATATATCAGAAGAAGCAGAAAAATTGGAGATCATATCATCAAGTCCACAGACAGAGTAAAATTTCTAGGTATTACTCTTGATTATAAACTCTCATATGAGCAACATATAAATGACGTACATAAAAAGTGCATGAGATCTTTAAATATAGTTAAATTTCTCTGTGGAACATGGTGGGGATCCGACCCTCAGACACTAATTAATTTATACAAAAGTTTTGTTAGATCCAGAATAGACTATGGAAGCTATATTTATTTTCCTACTCGTCAGAATTCAATAGCTAATCTGGAAAAAATTCAGCACTGTGCCATACGGACAGCCCTTGGATATAGAAATAGTACTCCCAACAATATACTCCTTGGTGAATCTAAATTAGTGGAGTTGAAAGAGCGGGCAAAATTCTTATGTAAATCACACCTGTGTAAAATCATGTCTCGCCCAGGTTCTAACACTTATAACACAATTCATCGATATCGTATAAAATGCAGGAAAGATAAGAGAAAACGCAAACGAATACTAAGATCATGCATTGAAGAAGAACTAGATCAACTTGAAGTCATTGCGAAGCATAAACAATATCACATATATAAACACTATTACAAAACTACATTTACTTCAATTCCAATCAATTCTGACTCAGGAAAAAACTGAGAACTACACCAAATCCGAAAAATCTTATTGAAAATACTCTTACGGATAACAAGGCTTACGCGGTATACACAGATGGGAGCAAATCATCAGGAAGAAATTCGGTAGGGTTGGCGTGTTACTGTCCTGAGCTAAACATCATCCAAAAAGGCTAGCATGCCAACTCAGACTTCAGTTTACACGGCTGAGTGTGCTGCCTTATATCTAGCCCTGGATTTAGTACAACAGAACAAACTTCATAATGTATGCATATTCTCAGACTTATTAAGTGCACTTCAAAGTCTTCAGAACACCAAAATATGTATCAAAGTCAACCCATATGTAGCGAACATTAATGAAAAATACAATCAACTAACTGTAGATACCAATGTGACATTTTTTTGGGTACCCTCCCATATAGGGATTCATGGCAATGAGAGGGCGGATCTACTGGCCAAAGACACTTCCCAAGATCCACCATCAGGTCACTTGAAAATTCCATTTACAGACCTGAATGAAGATTTCACGAAACATGCCCAAAAATAGACCATGAATGACATTAGGAAAGCTGAAGCTACCAAAGGCACACGAAACTTTGATGAGTGTTACAGAGAATATTCATCGCCCAACTGCACTTGCAGCGAAAACCCACATGACATAAACCACATCGTTTGGCAGTGCAGTGAATACTCGGACCAAAGAAACAAGCTACTCCATGGTAGCTACACCAATGATACCGCCTGTATGTATATATGGACATGTAAACTCAATGTATGATTTGTGATTTTAGCAATGTATCTCTATTATTTATATTTTAATATTATTGTATGCTTTTATTGTTAGCCGAAATAAAACTCATTGAGTTTTCAAAAAGACTTAAAAATAATATAATAATAATAAAAAAAATATTATTAGAGGTCTAACTTAGAATATAGGCTACATTTTATTGCGTCTGTCTGTCTGTATTTTTGTACACGTATCACGCAAAGACTACTACATAGAATTGAATGCAATGTTCACCGATGTATTGCTAGAGGTCTAACGTAGAAAATAGGTTCCATTTCACTACATCTGTATGTCTGTCTTTATGTATGTTTGTACACGTATCACGAAAAGACTACTACATTGAATTGAATGCAATGTTCACCGATGTATTGCTGGAGGTCTAACGTAGAATATAGGTTCCATTTTACTACATCTGTCTGTCATTCTTATGTTTGTGCACGCAAAAACTACCGCATGGAATTGCATGCAATTTCCCACATGGACGAAGAAGCGGGCAAAAGTTATAAATATATGAGAAGATATATGTCGATAGATTGGATTTTTTGTGTAGTGATTGTGACGCCGTTTTGATGAATTTGAATAATCAATTACTAATAATTTATTTTAAAGCACAATTCTTACAGATATTTATTAATATTATTTGAGTCGCGTCGGAAATAACATAACCTTTGTTATTTTTGTATATATTTAAGCGAAAAAGGAATGTTATATTTAAAAACAGTTGAATAATGTAATAAAGAGAAAAACGCCTCTAACTTATTCGCATCAAGTATTTACATTTTTTATTACTAAAAATAAAAATTTCATCAAAAACATCTCATCTCATTTACCGTTTAAGTTGCACATAAAATCTCTCTTGTTCACGCTCCACTCAAAAATTATGGCTTAGTCATAATAAAAAAGCACTAAACTTGCTTTTTGTTACTTAGCCGAATTCCAGCAACCGCTGATTCTTTATTTTATCCATATGATTCACCACTTTCATTTCAACCGCAAAGCTCATTTAAATATAAAGAAATGTTTTTTTCATATTGATGTAAATTGCGAGAATAAAAATGAAATATTTATTATTCTTATTAGTATTTTGTCATATAGGTACACCTACTTTAGGTACACTGGGTCAGCAGTCTCAAACAAACAACGCGACACAGAGAGGTGGAACTAGGTGTGTTAGTTACGAATATTATGTGCGGCTTTGCGCTACTTTATCCAGAGCAGGTAACGATCACATAACAGAGGTCAAATTTGTAATGAATATTTTAATACTGAATTATAAACAAGTTGAGGTTCCTTTATTAATCTCCTTTGAACGCCATCTTACGAGCTTTGGAAACACAACATTGGTTGAATCTTCTAGGAGGCTTTGGTCTATTGATGACTATAATTTTTTCTGAATACGTGAATAGCGATTTTATCTATCTATCTATTGTGTATATGGCGCATTTACTCAGAAAATTTCAGTGTGCCCCCATTTGATATGAGATATGACATTAGCCATGAGTCCGAAAGAGATAGGTATAGAAGAAAAAAATATATTTCAATGTTTTTTTAGTTTAAAACCAGTGCTATTGTATTTATAGAAATCATTAATATATAATAATCGGATCCTTCTAGAAATTTAAAGTAGCTCATTAGTGACTAACGAAGAAACTGTATAAACCATGAATTGATGATGATGATGATATCAATTTATATTAGGTTTAAATTGGAAGTAATTCATTATTATTACAATAAAAAATATTTACTAGTGCCAAATAGCTAAATGAAAATAAACCATATATCAAAACCCTGTCAACACATTTCAATAACTTCATAAGCAGTAGAAGTTAATCAAGACAGGTGGGTCAAAATTCATTAGAATCGAGAGCTAATCTCTGGTAAGCGATTTGCCGCCAAATATATTCCATATAGGAATTCTTAGAAAATTTCAAGTTTCAAACGCAAAGCGAACTATTTCTCAACAAGGGATAAATGAACGTAAAATTGGTTTACGCATTTTTTTTTATCTGGTTTATCTACTATTAGATATTTGGAAATCACTAACATTGTTTGGAAAAACTATCTATTTCACTTCCTTTTATAAGACGAATAGGACCGATGCACCTACATCGGTATATTGATAAATTTTCATAAACCTATTGATCGCAATGCGACAATAAAAAAATACTCATTATCTCAATATCAGTATGAGTATAAAACTCATGCAAGAAGCTGTCGAAGAAGAAAAGGAGATAATATACTACCTCACGCACTCACGCCTCTTGTTCTATATCTTCTCTGTCTTCTGCGCGCTACATGAATGCCATAAGCGAAGCCAAACCATTCCCAATGTCATTTTTCTTTTCGTTGACCGGTCCGCGCCGCGTAACAATGAGAAAAAGATAACGGTGCTCCTGCCATCAGTGTTGTTTCATGGGTCGACCCACTTTTCATCTGGTGGCCTATACACATACATGAAATTCTTCGGAAAGTATCACACACATAGAAGACGCGCTAGCAGGATTGCGATCGAAAAATTCTCTTCAAAGTGTTTCTTGTATAAATAATAATGTGTCCGTTGTTGATGTTGTTTCTCAGCGTTTCCGGTTGGATGCATTTTTAATTTCACATCGTTTCGTTCGTCTTGGTTGTGTAATACTAATAATTGTCATTGTTATTGATGAGATCTGTTACATAACGGTATGTGCATTTTCAGTTGTCAGAGGCGTACATTTTAAGAAAATTAATGTTTCCATTTGCGTCTACTGACAAAAAATCATCGTGCACCTATATTTATCGATTCTATCTATTCAGAGCGGTCGCTGGTTGCTAACATGCCATTGCAGCGCCACTAAAAATTGGTAGCAGTCAGTAGATCTAGATAATACATATTATATTATATAAATTTCACAAGAATAAAATGAAAGCTATAATCAAACATAACCACAAACTACCAACGATCAGAACAACTACTTGGTGAGCAAATACTCCATCCCGCATTGAATTATATCATCGTTTGCAGGTGCAATAGGATCGAGATCATATTCAACATCAATTGCCGCTATGTCTAAAATCTTTTTGTTTTATTATCTACAGAACACATCGCAATTAAACGAAGAACAAGATGGCTGCGAATTTAAACATATGCAATGCCCAAGTAGTGTGCCCCTTTCAGCGGCATAGTCAGAATTTAAAACTGAATGCGACCCATGTATCAATCCCTTAGCATTAATTAATTCAAAATTCAATAGTGTGAACGATCGTAATATTTCAATAAGAAATCGATTATTTCAAATGAAACGTGTTTGTTTCTATTTATCTAGACAAACTGAACCAAATTTAATTACTCATATTGTGCCGAGAGAACTGAAATCAAAATATATGGTTTGATGAGTTTAGGAAGAGTTGGCACCATTGAATAGGATATTGTTATTTCCTCTTTTTGGGAACTCTCACGACTGCATGTCATTGGACCCGAAATATCAATTCTATCACATAATAATTTCAAGCCATATTCGTGTCTCAATTTATACAGTTTTAGCTACTCATTAGCGGAATTAACTTTTTGGGAGCATCAAAGTTATAGTTTATAATGTTCACTACACTGCAATATCAGCATCCTGAAGTTATTAAACATCGAACTCACTTTTTTCTTTAATTGTTCTGGATTATGTTGAACAGGATATCGATTAAAAATATATTTATGTGGAATCATTCCGAATTTTTCAATTTATGTTTACGTAAGTATAAGATGTGTTAAATTGTATCAAAGAAAAAATTAAAATATTGACACTATACCTAAATTGAATATAAATACTTTGTTTAAAATGCAACAACAAAATGAATTTATTCTTATGGCACCCTTTAATAATGGAATTTTTGTCAACTTTTCAAAATTTCTCAAATAACTCAAAAACCTAATATAGGAAATACTAATATGGATCGACAAAGTGAAAAAACTGAACGCAATTCTTTTGAAATATTCGATTTTTATGTTAAACGTGCTCTGGTTTTTCGATTTTTTTGAATATCTTGTACAATTGGCTGAGTTACTATCTACCTCAAAAAAATATACTTTCTTATAATGTGTAAAAGATCTTATGATCTAGAATCCATCCCAGAGTATATTGGAATTGAAACAATATATTATGAGTGAGTATAAACTCACATTTGATAAAGTTACAGTGTGTCGAAACAATTGTTATATGTTTTTAAAATATTTAATAGTGGAAATTTAATATATTATTTCATTTCCAATCTAATATGGATTTCCATCAAATATCAGCCAATACAGTTATAACCATGGTATATTAATAATTTTATTGGCAAAGTCATTTTCACAATATTTTTTACAATAATCATAACTCGAAAAGCATAGATTTTTGAGATAGGGAATTCCGATAAAAGTTGCATTGAAAAAAAATGTAGGATCACATGTTTGAATAGAAAATATAGTACTCCACTTTAAATAAGAAAGCTAGTATCTACTTCCGGTATAAGTCGCCATTATTGTAATTAGACAGAGTCTTCGCATAAAGACCCTATTGCAAATTTTCAGAACTAAAATATGAGTAGCTTTGTCAATATCTACTATTCTTACTCACCGTGAATAACCGTGGATAGGTATGTGCTCAACACGTTCTCGAATGTTTTCTTGGTTCATAGAGTGATAATTTGTATCGTCAGTTCCAATTTTATGTTTTATTTTGAAATATCTCTGTGGTCTTTAAAATAAATGTTCTCCTAAATGGTATAGGTATGTTGATACTTATCGATCCTGTATGATTCTGATGGTCTTCAACAGCGCAAATGTAGCAATTTCCCCAGATGCAGCCAGCAATCGATTTGCTTCACAGCACATGTGCGCATCCAAGTTTCTCCTATTCTCTGTTTGCGTTACGATTCAAAGTTATGCTAAATGCATAAACGATCTACTGCTACTGTTTGCAGGATCTCCTCCTTCCGAGCGGTGCAGGAATTCATGCAAATTGGCGCGCACTTCTATACCATTGGACCAAGGTAACGGGATCACGGCCAACTATGTTATGTTTGAGAGCACAGCATAATGAAATTATGTGGTTGCTGATTGTAGGTTGTACTTTTTATTGGCGGGAAAAGCATCAGGAGCGTAACATTTATAAGGAATATGGACAATGGAGCAACTATAACAGCTGCCTAGGCTTATCATTGCTTGTATCCAACATCATTTAGTTAATTCAATGCTTATTTTAACATGTTCATAGCTTAGATGATTTTTGCTTATTTGTACAGCTTTAACTAAAACACACATTGCTGCTTTCTCCGCTAGATTGTGCATTACACAATTCATGTATTTACTAAACAAGATTTTGACATAATCAAGCAGTTTCATAGTATGGAAATGTTCTATCATATGTTCATTCAAAAGCAATTGCGCTTGATTCCTCTGCACCTACACTTATACCTGGTTGTAAGTTACATGGATTATGCTTTTCATTCTTCTTTTATTAATCTGGAGCATTATAGAGCGGGGTGGGTCTTCGCTGTTATTACAATCTGCTTCCGTTTGCTGCGTAAATCCGCTGCAATATTATCTCTTCACCGTATCCTTGGTCTTCCCTGTAGTTGCTTTCCCTCCGAGGAATGGTATCTACTATTTTGAAAACCTAATATATCCTTTTTCCCTGAATAACTTGAGAAGAACAGTTTTGTCAAAATATGAAATTTTATCTATCAGGATTGCAAAAGACATTTCTTCAAAAAACTTTTTTTGATAATGATTTTATGATCCACTCAAAATTGTGAAATAAATATCTTCTTACCAAAACTATGAATAACTTCTCTAGATGAGATAAATAGAATATTTATTCTATTGTATTTTTCTAGAACATTTTTTCTACCTATAACTGGCACATCATCTCTCACTCAGCCCAGTGTCAGTATAAAAGGAGTTTATTTTTATTTTGCTTCTTTTTTGTTCTTAGTTTTTGCAGAAAAATATTTATACCAATAATTTGTAGGTATACTTCATATATCAAGATCATTGAAAGGACTTTTGTCTAGTTATAAACTTTAAGTGTAGTTGCATGTTCTGCTTTTTTGAAATTCTATTTGGTAGTTTCTGAGGTAATTGTTGTATATAGATATAGACATATTTTCTAAGCCATTCATTTTGGAATAATGGAAAATATATATTGGAATAAGTCGTTACATGCCGTTTCATATTTCACGTGATGAAAAATGAAAAATAAATTAGGTTGTTAATTTTGAGAGATTAGAAACTTTATCAATATTATTTTATTATTATATTACTACCTATATATATCTACATATGTCTTAATACTTTAGATTTATTATAGAAGCTTAAAGATTAACTGGATGTAGATTACTAAAAAAATATCGAATAGGCGAGAAAAAACATTAAATTTGTATTGAGAGCTCTCAATGAACTTCTAATCCTTAAAATATATAGGCAATCGAATAAATCCGTTGACTGTCGGTAGCATTCTATGTATTTAAATACATTTAGCACTTTAAACATTTTCCTCCTCGCCCCCAAATCTATGCCGCACTGTCATCTACACATATCTACAAATCATAAACAACAATTCAAATTGTAAAAGGAGTCTTTTTTATTTTCAGGCGCAACATCTGGTCGAAACATTAGAAACTTGCCATGCGTCTCAAGAAAAAGCAGCAAACATGGCGTCTGCATGTTCGCCATCGATTGTCTCAAATCCAACGGTACCCATCTGGGTACTTGCATAGACAGGTTCTATTTTGGTTCGTGCTGCCACATCGAACCTGTTCACGAAATCATGGACAATACGATAGAATCCGACATTATACCTCCAAGGGAACCACCTTTAAGAATAGCAAATACAACTGCTAAGCCTTCGCTTACGACACAAATACATAGTACTACTTCCATTTTGAAAAACGATGTAATAAGTTCAAGTAGTAGTTTGAGTCCTGTAAGTACAACAGAACCTATCGAAGCCACCTCACATATACCCCCAAGTACTGTAACAACAGCAACTTTTGGTGATCGAATAACTAATGTGGCGACATCCGCAAAGACCACTTCAACCCTAGAAAGTACAACTGTACCTCAAAAGTTGCAAACATTTCAATCTGTAGACGGTGGAAACGTTGAACAGACTACACTGAAGACTACGGTTCAAACGACAAGGACTCCAGTTAGGACCACAACTGGACCCAGTAATACACCTAGACCGACTCATGGTAAACCCGTTACCTTGAAACCTGCCACAATTCGTACGACCTCGAAGCCAATTAGTGAGTAAAAAATTATTTGTTATATATATAACTGAACGTGTTTGAACATGTTGAAATTATTCTTTATTCTTTATTTTTAAAGGTACATCATCAAAGCCTCAAAAAACTACCAAGCCATCAGCAAAACCTATTCAATCTTCGACAAAACCTACTTCGAAGCCTACTCGAACAACAGTGATCACCAAAAGACCTCAAACAGTAGTTACTAGCAAACCTTTGACAACTGTTAAAGTTACAAAGAAGCCCGCTAGCACTACCAAGCCTACGAAACGTATTTCAAGTACTTTTACAAGACGAGCCACAACATCAACACCGAAAGTAACTAGACGACCTACCACTGTTGCTTTATCTCAAGCAACTTCAACAGTTGTCAAGGTGAAACTCACCACTCCGGGTACTACTACAGTCCGTAGTACCACTACATCTCGTACTCCTACAACCACTGCAACAGTAGCTACACCATCAACTGTAACAACGACTGAAAAAATATTAGTCAGTACCGCTACAACCTTAGCTCCACCACTTCTAACCACCACAAGTGTTTCCAATGAGATATCATTGCAACAGATCAATATATCCCAGATATTAGAGACTGTTAATGGTAATCCAGCAACCAATGAGATTGAGACATCTCGACCTGTGGGACCTGCCACACCATCTACTTCTAGGCCCACAAATAAGCCAGGTGTCGTTGCTTGGACTGTAGCTGATAAAAAAAATCATAGTGCTTCAACTGTTGCCCCGACTGACGTAGTATCCAATGTAACAGATGGTAAGTTGGAGGATATTATTTTTATTATTATTATAATTCGGGAATAGATTTGGTTCAAAGTACCCATCGTTCTAAGTTCAAGGCCCTAACATAAAGCCTTCTTCTAAAATCGAAGAAGTCATGAATATCTTTGACCTAAAGCGTGGCATAATAATAGTAGGTAGCCCATGGATTTCCTCTGTTGATGTTGCCTCTATGATTTATATCCATATTTCCACATAATCAAATATTTTCTTTGTTGAATTTTTTGTTATAGAATTTTATTTATATCGAATATCGAAAAATATATTCTTATATTTTTTCAATTAATTCGTACTTCATGGAGCATATTTTAACTGGTTGACAAGTTAATTTTTCTCAATTTCATGATCGTTATCCAAATTTCCATGTGAAAGTATATTTTAACAAACGTAGTCAGTGGTATTGGCGGATGGTACAAAATAAATTTACAAAAATAAAAGATGTATCAGCAAACGGCAATAATTTGCATAAATTACAGTTTTGATTAACATTGTATTGTAGGTATATAGCGTGCCGAAGAGGATGTGCTGTGAAGCGAAGATCCAATTTATTTTTTTCTCATATATTCAGAGGCACGGAGAATTGCTGAATCAC
The DNA here is from genome assembly GCA_958507055.1 of Crioceris asparagi. Lineage (NCBI taxonomy): Eukaryota > Metazoa > Arthropoda > Insecta > Coleoptera > Chrysomelidae > Crioceris > Crioceris asparagi. The sequence goes on from OY293829.1 coordinate 47,969,202, forward strand.
TGTAAACTTGGATGTGTTTTTTCATTATCATTCTTGTTTCTGTTTGATGAAGATTTACATTTTTGCTTCACATTATCTTAAGCAAAAGTCAATAAACAGATTCTGTTAATTATTTGCGGATATATTTTATCTGCCCTTTTCATTTTAGTTAGAAATATGTAGGAATTAGTAAAAACGACAATGGTTGTATCTATTCCTCTGACAATAATTTGAATTTAGTTATCAAATTTCATTATCATAGTTTTTGATTGAATGAGTAATTTCAAGAATTATCTCTGACATATCTTCTCATTATAATGTACCTACTATTATTTAATTACCAACATCAGATGACATCAGCAATAAGTGTCACCATCAATATGTATTTTTTTATACTTCTGTGTTCTGTCCCTTTTCCGATTGAATTAAATTTACAAAGCTATACGTAAATTAATTTGGTGGAAAGAATATGATGGGAGGACAACCAGGCACTGAACTCGGCTAATTACTTTACACAGACTTCATGCAAAATGTAATTGCTCATTTTATGAGGGTCATCAGTTACGCCAGACATTCAAGTTACTTTAATTTGTGTTTTCGCTTTTTTTGTTCAGGACGAGTTGCTTGGGATTTAATCTCATGATTCTCTTATAAGTTAATTAATTTTTTTCCCATAATAAATCATAGGGATTTGCATTTTATAACCAGTATTTATGCTGCAAAACTTATTTGCTATTCCAAATCACTAGGTCTCATCATCCTAAGCTTCTTATGATTCCTGATTTAAATTAGATTATTTACATTTTCTTTTGTGTCCATTCGTGCCAATTTCCACCATCAGTCCCTAATAAATTACAAAGTAACAAGTATAGGATAATTTGTAATGGTAGAGAGATGATTATTGAGTTTACAGAATGGATAAGAAAGTTACTGTTACTTTAAGTTCTAGATTTACAATGTGTCTAGAATTTCTTCACAAAATTCTATCACATACTCCTGAGATCAAAATAAATTGGCTTAGCCCCTGAAGTTATAATTCTAAAATTATGTTTTTGGTATACATTTCTGACGGTAGATATTACTTTTATATCGAGATTGTAGAATAGAATAGAATAGAATATCAAAATTATGAGAAATTTCCGTTCATAAGCATAGATCTTTCAACAATTACATATTTCCAATTTCTATGCTGATGGATAAATAGGAGTTTAGGGAGAATTTTTTTTATTGAGCATTTTACTTACTACAAAAAGGTATCCTTGAGATTATTCGACTTTTTTTAACTTCTTTCGTTTTTGTATGAATTTGCTGTAGTTTTTGTATGAAACAATAAGGTCGCATAAATAATCTACCCTGCACCAGATTTTCTTGAAATCGAAATTAGAGTTCTTATTAATCATATCCCAATATATTTCCGCTTTTCATATAGTGTTGTTACTTACGTTTTTAGGAAAGTGGGAAGCCGATTTGTTTACGGTAGCGATCAAAAAAGTTATTCGAAAGGTATTTGTTAATTTCTTACGTAGAATTTTTTATGCAGGTACATGAATGTTACACATTTAAAATCATTTTTACGGCATGTTTTATTTATTTGCATTAATTTTTGAGTTTTTCATTCTTATTCTTATGAATGCTCAGGAATTTATTAAAATCTAAATGCCATACCGCCTTAAAGATCGAATCGAATATTTTCAACAATGACTTTTGATATAAATAAAATTGAAATTGGGTACAGTTAACAAATGAAAAATGTCCCATGAAAGGAATGCACAGGGGCGTTTAATGGTCTGTAGTAGCTGCATTGTGTATAATGTCATTTTGGTTATCTCGTACCGATACATCGCAGCTCACTTTAAATTTGCCGAACGGTAGTTTTCCTCCTTTTTATAACATGGAAATATGATATTTTGAAATAATAACTGCTATTTTTATACCTTCAGCTATAGATTTATAGATAAATTTTTTCCATACTTTTGATATGGACTTATTTGGCCTCTTCAAACATGTTTTTGAACCAAATTTTATATATGTTCTTTATTCATTATTCATTCAACGAAATTCTAGGTAAATACATTTACCATTTATTTATTCCAAGTTGTTGTTAGCTTATAATTTATGTTTTTTTTCTGTAATGTGCTATAAAAATACGAAACCCACTTATAGAATGGGTACCGATAACAACCCCCGATGGCTGGGTACTGCTGCCCAGCGTACCTCCAAGCACCATTATCCAAACCCAAGACAGCTACAATAACACTTCATCTCCCTTTACAACGGCTTCGAAACCAGAACTATCCACATACTCTTCAAAACAACCTGCAACGAGTACATCGACAATACCGCCAACACCACCAGCTGCATCAACAGCATCTTCCACAAACGGCACAACATCCACTGAGCTACCACAATCAGGAACTGCTTCTTCTTCTACAACACTAATTCTGGAAACTACAACACCATCGATCATGGAAAATATCACCATTGAGTCAATAATAACTGAAGAGCCTTCACCACAACCAGCAGCCACTGAGACGATTTCATCAATGGAAGGAATATCATCTTCCTCAACAACTGAGGCAATCGATCGACCGATCAACATGAGTGACTTTACGGATGGTGAGTAAGGAAAATTGTTCAAGTGTACCCCAAAATTGTGTAAGGCCATGTGCGCACTAGCGGGTGGTTTGCTTAGGACATAGAGTTTAGTGACTCACCAGTTATCTATCAAAGTATATAAACGTTCTAGAACATATGAAACCGACCGCACCGCTCGTTTGGTGCTTTTGGAGTCCTATTTTGTCAAGCGTTCTACTCTGATATGCGACAGATGAGTCACTAGACTCTAGGCACTAAGCAAGCCCTCCGCCAGTGCGTTCGTAACCGAACAGATATTTGAGAAATTGTATTTATCTAGACTGCTACATGCAGTTTTTATAAGCATTGACGTGTCTTCATTGATGGTAAATTCTCGTCAAAATAGAACCTATCAACTAAAGTGAAAATTTTACGAACTTTTGCTATATAATCTTTGGGGATCTGGGGATAATGTGTAAGCTAAGATTTTAAAATTTACAGTTCAAGTGTCTTATCAATGAATAGAAACTGAATTCATTGGTTTAAATTATACCTACGCAGCAAATATGCCTCAAAAGATTAAAGTAATCTGTTTACTTTATATTAATACATGAATCATTTGTATAACAAGTGAAATTTTTGAAAAAAAAAAATATAGTTTTTACTGGGCATTTAAGATTTAAACCGTACCGATGAGTACCTACTATTGCCATCCTTTTCTCGATTTTAACTATACTTATGTATATGTGTTTGCCAGCAACAGCAATTCCATAACAAATTACTGTTTGTCTACCACAACACAAAATTAAACTTTAAATTAACAATAACGTCTGACAATTGCGACATAACCATAGACGATCTTCCAGAAAGTACCTATATACCAGAGAACGAGACGTATATATACGCTCCATGCTCGTGCGTAATTCCAGTGGCGGATCCCATTGTCGTTCCATGTCGACAAAATAATGATCTTGGTTGAATGAGATTGAATGAGATAATTATAATTACCAATATTGGATCACACTTGGAGCTTAACAGGCGGCGAGATGTCTGCGATCTAAGTACGAATTCGAAATTTCAAGTTTCTAGACCGTATGGGGCCTGAGTCCATTGATACATGAACCGAAAGTAATAAAAACTATTTAAAAAGTTGCTGATGAGAAATACATTGGCGCAGATATTCTGTACTCATTGGAACTTCCAATTGAAGCAGATAATCTCTTAATTGTTCTTTCACACGACTTTTTCTACATGTTCAAAAAATGGATGATATATATGCTTTACTTTTTTCTCTACTTTTTCTCAGAGATGTGCTTTGAGATAATAGCCAAGAGTTTCTAGAAAAATACTTTATGCAAATTTCTTTAAAATTTGTGATGCACTTTTCACGCTACATTCTTTTCGGCAATTGCACACTAACTGTTACAACCAATATGAGCACCAGGTCATCTTGAGCATGCGAAATCGGTACCCTGAAAAACATCAAAAGCAACAAAATGGGTTCATCCGTTCTCGAAATAATTTTGGCACTGACACTCAATGTCTTTGATTATTATTTCTTTTGACATTGTCAACATGAACAATCCAATTTCCTTGGAAGGCATTATTAAATCATTAGAATGAGTTCCAGGAATACTTCTGATTCTATATTATAGGGTAGTATTTTAGTGAATAATCTTATAAATAATAAGCGAATTAACTCGAAGATATTAAGAGATGTTTTTTCCATTGGAATAACAAATAGCTTATCCTTGACCTTGTATATGTTTTCAATCATAAATTCAGTGATTTATTATCAATTCCACATTAATGGGCAACACAAGAAGATAGATATAATCATGAGAGAATTTTGGCAACCATTTACAATACACAAAGAAATTCCCTCGGTTTAAGCGAACCTATTTCATCAGCTTTTAGCGTAAATTAAAGTTTAGTTCGTGATAATATGAGTGTCAGGAGGAACGTCCCTGAGCCAATACAAATTCTAGCATGTGTGGAGAAAAATTCAATCAGATCGCAGAGGCTCGGCGGCCCAGCTCGATTTTTGGACCTTCGTTTTTACTTAAGCTCACAAAATAATAAATATCTAAGTTTGTGTTCACACCTTTAATTATTAACTAAATTCTCACTTCACTTAAGTGCGAGGAATTTCACAGAATAAACTCCAACAAGCGCTAAAAACAGTATGCGTTGACGAATTCACGGGCATCTTCTAGTACTATAATAAAGATAGGATAAATAGACTTAGATGAAAAGTATCTACGAAGATACTTTCACAAGTTCTTGAAACGTATGCCTATGACAAATCTTTATTTTATTATTTATTTTATCATGTTTGTAAAAACATTTTGATTGATATAGGAGAACTTGTAATTCGATAAATAGGTAATATCATTAATAAACTAATGTAGGTACCTACCTAATTGTAAGATATTTTTGACAGACGAACCCCTAACGGAGGAGGTATATAATTCGACTGTCTGCTTTTTTTCGGTTTGTGCGCGCCTTTTATATAGTAAACGGGCTCCGATTTTAATGATTTTTGATTCATTTGAAAGAGGAGACTTGAGAAATGGTCCCATATTCATAAAAACGCAAATCCTTCTTACCGAAAACCGCACCCGAAGGGGGTGGCGGGGGCAAATTTTCTCGAAAATCGAAAAACTGAGTTGGTATAATGAAAGATAGGACAATATCCGGAAACATTTAAATTGATCATTTTTTCAAAAGAGTTACGGTTTTCGAACTACATTGATTTTAAAATCTCACATATGGGTATTTTTGCTATGTGGTGGGGGCAATTCCTTTCAAAAACTGAATACTACATGAAAGTCATAATTATTTGTAGCAACATTTATAATAAACATTTTCCCTTAGAGTTACGGTTTTCGAGTAAAATCGGTGTTAAAATGGTAACTACTAAAATATTCAAGCGTATTTCCGCAGCGATCTCAATAATAACTAAAAGCAAGGAATATACGTGGGTAATAGGATAAGTACTATCTTCATTGGTATTAGTGAACGTTCAACGATTTTCGTGACTAATGTTACACTCAAAAGTTTGAAATAAATATTTTTTACAAAAAATTGGACCGACGTTATTAGTTGGTGCACTGAAAAATATAAAATAATATTAATTCTTTTGGTGCTGGTACTTCTCGGTGCCAAAATTTATCAATCTAACTGCAACTGCACAACTTCAGAAGTAACAGCACCAAAAGAATTAATATTATTTTATATTTTTCAGTGCACCAACTAATAACGTCGGTTCAATTTTTTGTAAAAAATATTTATGATGTAGTAATTTTTCAATTCACCTATTTGTCTATAAAACTTATTTACTTATTACGAGTAGTATGGATGAATAATCGCTATGTGCGAATATAATATAAAACTTCTTCTAAATTTGATAAAATACAGATAATTTCGTTTGAACCGTAACTCTTACAGAATGTTGAGAAAACAAGATAAGAGCGGTCTATCAACAGGTCTCTTACAAATGAAAAAAACCTGCGTGCGTATGGGCTGTTTATCTGGCTATTGCAAAAAATGTATGAATAATATAAATGAATAAAATTGGTTCAAACCACTAATTTTTATGGTAGAATATTCTTACACTGATAATAGTTTTTAAGAAGGCTTGCATTAAGGAAAACAATACATTATGATAATAAATCATTTCTCCATCTGAGAAGATTGAGCAATAACCGACCGACGTTGTCCCAGTCTTGAACGGCCTCATTTCCTACTCCAAAATCAATAAATCATTTCCCGAAAGTCATGATGGTAATATTCTTGACCTTCCAAGGTAACTCACCTCGACCTCTACTCGTGAGGAAACAAAAAAGACGTCGTCGCGTCCTCATCGCCGTGTTGCTAGTGGGTTCATTTGTTTTTCTTCTTGTTCTCTTCAATTTCTTCTTCGTGTCGGCGTGGTTTGAAGTTTGAATTTCCGATCGAATTACCGCCATCGTCGTTATGACATGTGAAAAATGTTAAGCGTCGATCGTAAAAGATGTTTAATATGGGTTAGACGATCGAGGGGGGTTTGCTAATGACGGTCGATTTGCGGTGTGCTGCTCCTCGCGACAGTGCTAGGTGATTATGGAGAGTAAATGTTGTTTATGGCCTGGCCAGATTGTATTCTTCATTGTTTTTTTTTCTCATTATAATCTCTAGATGTTCTTGTTGTCCTAAGAAAATAATATGGCAAAAAAAATTATAACTCTGGAACGATCCTAATTTTTCTCTTGGACGTTTAATAACCCATCGAATCTTTTGAACAAGCTTTGCCGATTAAGAAATATTATCGTATTTTTCTTATACTGCTAAATTTATATTCAAGTAGATATTGTTTATTGAGTTAATTGAGAACTTAATCGCATTAGAGTCTTTGTTCAATCTATCAAATATGATCCTGCTTTGATATCCAACATAATTTTTTTGTACATACATCCATGCTAATGTCACTTCATCGTTGATCGGTCTGGTATAGAATCTGGTCAAAGTTAACGTTGATTTAAACACGCGATCCTTGTGAATAGTATACTAGACAGTAAATGTTCCCAGAGTCATTCAATATCGATCTACTTATATAGATATAACTAGGTACCTACCCGGAGCAGAAGAATAACATTCCAATTATGCTAGTTATAGGTAATAGTATTCAATAGTCTAGAGAGAATAAATACTTTTTTACAATAACTAGGATCGACATTATTACTTAGCGCACTGAAAATGACAAAATAGTAATAATTCATTTAGTACTTATTGCTAATTTTAAATTTAGGCATTTATAAATAGATAGAAGATTATTGAAACAAACTTCAAAATGAATGTTAAAAAAAATATTCCACATTTTTATGTGTTTTATCAGTCACCAAAATCAATGAACTTTCACATAGGCCGTCTCCATAGAAGTGACTGATTACCTATCGCTTAGTAATCAGTAATCCCTAATCATACTCCTGTGGACACGACTGATGCATGGCTTAGGCAATTTGTCAAACTGAGATTTGTCAAAAGAATTGAAATAACTTAAGTGGAAAGTTACATTTATGTATTGAAAATTGAAGCAGAAACTTTATTTGGTATTCAATAAATTTACCGTGAAAAAGATTATGTGGTAAACGAAACGATAGATGACCATAATAGAATTGGGTAATAGCAGAACAAAGATAGCTATTTTTAAGCTATTATTTACTAATTATTCTCATTACTAACGATTGGTCAGTGCTGTTGACACGACCATTTATTCAGTGATTAAAATATAAAGCGATATCAGTTTTGAGCAAATGTCTTCTCTTTTTGGTAAGTCGGTCAAAAATACAATAGAACTTGGCGGTTCATCTAAATGAAAATTTATCGATGGAACTAATATACAGAAAATATCCGTTATACGATTTAAATCAAATGTGTAGAATCAAGATATCTAAAAATATAATTTGAAAAAACAGAATGTTCAGTTTCATTTAATAAGACTGATTTTTGCACAACTATTTATCACGGTCGAATGGAATATAACTTCTTCTATTATTTAGTTAATCAAAAAACTACACATCATAAATTGTGATGAATATGATTAGCCCGTTCCTACATAATTACATCGAGGAAAACCAGTTTGAGGTTAATACAACGTGGAGATGTTTCAAAATTGGAGTTCTAGCAAAAGGAAGCCATTACAATAGCAACTTGAGAGTTAAGAAGCCGAATTCGTTACCAAATATCTGCCTTTAGAAAGAAGTAGAACATTCCTGAATGCGGAATGATATTTTTATATCCTCTCTATTCCTAAAACATGTTTTTATTTTCCTGCCGTTACGCTAAGTAGCAGAGTAAGAAAAGTTTGATTATCATATAAAATTGTCGGTTTCCGGCTTTCAACATATTTTTAGCCATTGGTCTACAGCCTCATTTTGGTGTCTGAAAACAGAACAGAGTTTAATTCAAAATGAACTCAAAAAAATTTAGACTAGCTTGCGTATCAATTTCAGAGGACGCGTAGGGCCAATGCATGGATTTTTTATGTTTCAGTCGTTTTAAACAATACAGTTTATACCGCAAACAAGCAATTCATCATTAAAATTATATTCAAACATATTTTAATTATCGAAATGTTAAATCAGCCAATATAGATGAGCAGGAATTGTGACATCGCAGGGCGCTAAAACACACACGTTTTGAACCAGTTTAATTTTGAGTGTTTTTGAACTTTTTTTCTTTTATATAATTAAAAGTTAGAAAAAAACAAAAAACACGGGTTAATGTTTTTTATTAAGGTATCAAAATCATCAAAAAATATGTGCAATGACCGAATTCCAACTGCATCAAGAAAAGCCATCCTGAAGTCGACGCCTCTGCATTTGCATTTTTAAGATTCATAGAAAAAGCAAAACAAGATATGCGACAGTGAAGGGACAATGAAGTATTTTAAACAAAATCCCATATCTAAAAGACATTCCAGGCGATGGTATGGGGCACCAACAATGTTTTTACAGAAAGTAAGAAATAAACATACCAAAAGTGGTTGAATGGATAAAGACTCCCCTACCAGTGGAAAAGTGAAAGGGTACCTGGTGCACGGATGGTTCATTGAGTGATGCCAAAGCCGGCCTGGGAGTTCTGGGACCTTACACGAAAATATACACATATCCCTGGGCAGGAATTACACACTATTTCAGGCATAAATAATGGCTATTGTAGGATGTACCCATGCGATTCGTAAGAGGAATCAGAGAGGGGCTAGATCTATGCAGCAGGCAATGCCAGGCCGCCATCAAAGCAGTGGAAACTGTTGCTGAAACATCAAAACTAGTAACTATTTGGCTAGGAAAGGCTTCCAATAGGAACCGAGCCTTCTGTGGACATGCGAAATAACATGCAAAACAGAAAGAAAAAATGGGAATTAAGGCTGAATATCAAATACTGGCATGACCTTGAGCAAGCCAGTCAAGCTAAACGCCTTCTAGACTGGCAATACTCAAAGAAAAATAACGACTTCTCCTAACAAGAAAGGATCTGAGAAGCTTAATTGGAATCACCACAGGTCATTATACCATCAAAAACCATTTAAAACAGATGGGTTTTGTTGAAGATGATTCCTGCAGACGTTGAACAGAAGCAGCAGAATCTGTAAATCACTTACTAACTGAATGCAAAAACTTAGCGCATAAAAAACTAAAGGTCTTATGAAGGGCGTTTTCCACCTATGAGGACCTAAAATCCTGTGATGCAAAAGCACTGATTAATTATTTCAAGGAGCTGGATTTAAACCCAGAAATAACAATACTTACAATAGTACAACATCACGCGATGGTACAAGAGACCTTAAGGTCGAAGTGCCCCACAAAGAGAAATGTCCCTGGTGCCCGTCGTTTTCAGAATGACAATAATAATAAAATTCAGGCTAAACGTTCCCTCCTACGTTAAAATTGAATATAAATATTTTGGTCACATAACCTAAACAGACAATAATTGTTGTATTCGATGGAATTCGTTAGCGTTAGCAGTATGAAAATCGTTTGAGTGGACGCAACAGTTTTTTTCTGCATCTGTAATACTCTTATGTAACGTAATACTTTACTATGCGTGCATATGTTCGTAATTATTCTCCTCATAAACGGCTCAACCAATTTTAATGATTTTTTTACTGTTGGAATCACCTGGATGCTAGGAAGATGGCGCTGTTTCTGGGGATTACCGGTTTTGCGTCTATCCAAGCGAGTAATAATCTATTTAGAAACAGCAACAATTACTTTTCGCAAGTGAGATTAATATTCTCAGTATCTTCGTTATTATACGAAGATTAGGATGCACAAATTCAAGATTTGTTTTTGACCTACTACCAAAACTGTTTGTCTGTTTTTTTGTTTGTTTGCGCCTTTTATACTGTAAACGCAGACCTATTTTGTTGAGAGATTGTCCTGTATTTTTTTTTTCAAATCTAATTTCATAACCAAAAAAACTCTACAAAATAGGTGGAGGCACCAACTAATAAAATCGGTGCTATTTCTTATAAAAATATTCAATATTTGTCATCTTTTTTTTGATTCCTATAAAACAGACAAATGCCATCAGCCATCTCAAATTAAGTAAAAAATTATCTCTATCGTTCACATCTCCATAACATTCAGAACAATTCTGGAAACTACACCTGAAACAATGTTGTGCTAATTATTCAGAGCAGCCTTTTTGCTTTTACCTATTCCATCGCATAAATTCTGGGGCTGCTCTCTTGTTCAGCTTCACCGCACAAAATAATAATGCCAGCCCTCCTACGTACACAGAAGCCTACCAGTTTTCCCTCTATACCACCAGCTGGATATAATTTTTTAATGGAGTTAATTATCCGGTGAAACCTCAAGTACTGAGTACTCTTGTAATTTATAGAGCGCTTTTGGCGTGTACGTCCGCTTTTGATGTATACAAAATTTTAGTAGAGTTTCAAAAGCGTGATGGTGTCTGAGAGGAGGGAAAGTATTATTTTCAATTAACATCTTAAAATTGCTATTTTGACATAACGGGACAAAAGAGGCTTAAATAAAGAAGAGAAAGATACTTGTCATTTTATATCGAGCGATCCAAAAAAGAAATATTTTCTAGTAGGGTACAAAATATAAAAACTTGCCTTTGCTAGAGTCAGACAGAAATAATTTGTCTGGTCATAAACTTCCATCCAGTCCATGTCCATTTAGACAAAAAAAAAGTCGCCTCTGTAAACATGTTAGAGAATATTTTTCCTGGCCAGCCAAGTAAGAGATTATCCATGTTAATTGGTAGGGTTCGATAACAAATACACTGATTTATATCAAATTTACGTAAGTAATTTCTCTATGGACATCTCTGCCTATGATTACATTCAATAGAATACTGAAAATGCAAGGTTTGCTTTCATTTACATCAATTTGTTTATTTTGGAAGAATATCCAAATAATTTGAGCGAAATGAATTCGAGAATTGAAAATTCAGCCAAGAAAGTAAACAATGTACTTTAATTATTACCAAAAATACACTATATATATGTTCAGATTATTTTATTTTTTCCGTGTTGCTCAAATAAGTAGGACAAGTGATGTTTAAATATTGGTGATTCATATAAAGATAAATGATCTCAAATTATTTGGCATGCTGACTATGATCTTTTTGGACAGTTCGATATATTAATCCTGTTTCTAAAAATATTTTAAGGTTCCGTTTTAAAGTATAGAATTAAATTCCATCTCTTTAATACTCAGACATGACTAATTAAGGAGTGTTTGAACCATCGGCTGTATTATTTATTTAGCTGGAGAAACAAAATGACGCTTCTGATTGAGTTTTATTGGCATACAGTAAAGCATATTCTTGTTTTTTTTGCCCAAACATAAGTACTTCATTTACCGAACTAAATGGGAGACTCGTACATGTACTTGTCGTAATCTCTTTGATACCTGCCAACAATATTTGTACATTTCACACTTAATAATTTTGGATTTTTATTCTATTAATCCTTATTTCATGAATAATTGACTGACTGAAGTAAACTTAATATGTTTTGTTCCTCATCAGTTTGCGGAAGGCGAATGTACCAAGAAGCAAGAATAGTGGGTGGTGAGAAGACTGGATTTGGCGAATGGCCCTGGCAGATATCACTGAGACAATGGGGAACATCGACGTATCTACACAAGTGTGGAGCCGCACTGCTGAACGAGAACTGGGCCATCACAGTTGCCCATTGCGTAGACAAGTAAGCACTCAACTTGTTCTCTCGAAATATTTTAGAAAATATTTCCTTGATATATGATATTCCATTGCCACTCGGAAAGCAAATAACTAGAAGAGTGTTGTTAAACAGTATTACATGAATAAGAGTTGTTTGACTATAATAAAAAAATAAGATAGTTTATAAGATAACTGAAAAATAATGATATCAGTAGCACATACAGTTATGATTGTTTTATTTAAAATATTCTAACATTAATTAAATGTTTTTGTAGAATTGTTTTAAGCGTAAATTAATACATCTATTGCAATTTTTAAATCAACAAAAACAAAGAATTGAAATAAAAAAAATCCCGATGGCCTGTAGTCAGCGGAAAGGTAAATTTTTAAAAATTCATTGAATTGAAATTTGAACAACCTTTTCATTGGTATACCTACATGTTATTACATAAAATGGTCGTATGTGTCATAGCCTTGCGGTTAGAGGTTTTTGTTTTGGCTGTTGAATATAAAGCAGACAGGGTTCGAGTTCCACTTCAAGGCAGATTTTTTTTTCGCCTATTTCTTTTCAATAAATATACTATATATTTTTTAAATCATATTAACATCTCCCGAAAATGTATAATTACATCAAATTTATATTGAGTGTTCATGTTTTATCAATATTTGTTATTTTTCTTTATTAATTTTTATTTTCTTACCTTTGTATTTTATGAAAAATTGCTTTGAGCAAAAGTTGTAGGTACTGATTATATCTATAACCTAAAATTATTTTTGATGATATTTACACTAAGGCTCTTTTTTGAAAAAAAATTTAAATGTTTGGATGGTCGCCATTTTGAAACTATATACCCGATATTGCTCAATAACGAACTCGGCCGAAATATTCGGGAGATTGATTTTTGTAGCAAATTTGAACTTGAGACCTTCAAAACTGCGACCTCTATCGTGTTAACAAATTTCGTAATATCTCATATATATACATATAAACTTTTGAACCAAATGTTTTTTTGGACTAACTTATAGACATATAACAACATGCCATTGAATTTTTTTCAAAATTCAAAAGTGTGAACGATCGCAATAGGTACATTTCTATAAGAAATTTACCTAATAAAGTTTCTTGGTATATTTTACTTTGCTCACTTTTGTATTAAATATGAACGATCTGATTGTGATCTATCATATCATCATCACATTTCAATAACTAACATACATATTACCATTTCTATAGTTTTTGTCATCAGATAAGTTATAAATACTCATTCTAAATGAATTTCTCACAGTTCAACGTCTGAGAAAACTAACGGATTGCGACCAATTAAAATCTAACTCTGTTACTATTCAACTCGTTCTTTTAATATAATTAATCTAAAGAGCACTCACAACTTGTTAAATGAGATGAAAACAAATAATATAATAAGTGTTTTCAAGATTAGTCTTGTATTGCTACATCTTCTGAACTACTAGATGTTATTCATGAATTAACTAACTGTACATGGCTGAAATAAATATCTGTCATTGTCCTAGTAATTTTATTCATTCTTCCTATATTATGTTGATTATTTTATAGAACACTGGTAGCTTTTCCAATGAGTTGTGTCAAAATTTTAATCAGTCTCTCAATTAGACGAAAGTGTGCATAGAGGCTTTTATTTGATACATTTATTACTATTATAATGATTCTTCTTTTCTAATTTTCAAACGTCTCCTCATTGTTATTTTTTCAGTATCCCACCTAGTGATCTACTTCTTCGCCTCGGTGAGCACGACCTTTCCACTGAGGGCGAGCCCTACCTGCACCAGGAACGTCGTGTCCAGATTGTCGCCTTGCATCCGCAATTCGATTCTAGAACATTCGAATATGATTTAGCCTTGCTGCGATTCTATGAACCAGTCACATTCCAGCCCAACATCTTGCCAGTATGTGTACCGCAAACGGACGAGAACTTTGTCGGCAGGACGGCCTACGTCACAGGTTGGGGTAGGCTCTATGAGAGTAAGTGGAAAAATACTTAAAATTAGATAAAGAGAGATGATATTTTGGTCTTAAGAATAGATATTGAAACTAATTGCAATGTAATATCTGAGATCTGAATCAAAGGTAACATTAGAAATGTTTACTTACTTTTTCGTTGTTATTATTTTCAATATCTACTCTGGTGAACAAAATATAGTTTTGTTTATCTTAAGTACAAGATACCATTATGTCATCAGTAAAGACAATAATCCAGAATCATTTTCAAATTTTGTAGAACCATTTCGGATTGTTTTTGATTCTTTCTTTTTATTTATGTAGACGGCCCTCTGCCTAGTATCCTGCAGAAGGTATCTGTACCCGTGATCAATAATACAGTTTGTGAGCAGATGTACCGCGCAGCTGGCTACATTGAGCACATCCCACACATCTTTATCTGCGCCGGATGGCGACGTGGTGGATTCGATTCCTGTGAGGGTGACTCGGGTGGTCCTATGGTTATTCAGCGGGAGGATAAACGCTTCCTGTTGGCAGGTGTCATCTCGTGGGGAATTGGATGTGCAGAGCCTAATCAACCGGGTGTCTATACGAGAATAAGCGAGTTCAGGGAGTGGATCAACCAGATCTTACAATTTTGATGATATTATGTGATAGAGTGATGAGTTTGCAAACTAAACTGTTTTAATTGTGACAGCTACTGAAAACATATTTTTAGTAGCTACCAATAATGTTTGAACTGAATGAAGAGGCTCCATGAAGAAACATAGGCTACTGAATATTCTCTCTCAAATCGACGCCTATAATAATTATTTATTTTTTATTAATTTATTTAGATGGGATGTGTATGAGTATCCATCAAATCGGAATATTTAAGTGAGCCATTTAATGGTATTAAGGCTGTCCTGTAGGTATTGGAAAATTACAAACCCCAGTCAACTGATCAAATGGCCCCTCTGTGACTGACAATAAAATTTATGGAAGGGATTAATGATTTTAATAGTTTGTTAAACATTGTTTTACAAAGGTTCAAACAGTGAAATCAGCGTTTCTGGTTCATTTTATTGATCAAGTTATGTTTTATGTGGATTATTTTCTGTTTCAGGAATTCTTTATTGCTTCTATAGCTTTACTAGTCAAATTAGAGTCAAAGAGAAAAAGTACCATTCTCAACCTTTACATTTCTCAGTCTAGATTTTCTCCATTCGAATAAAATTTTACTGTGATATTTCTCCTAAATTTGTTATTGTTGCTTTTTTACATTAAGATAGTCTAGAATATCTAACTAGTGAAGTCTGATGTATAATTATATAATCAGATAATTTTATACTTCTTTATGTAGGCATCTGGATCCGCGATGTAACTAAACTGGCAAAATGCTCTACTGATTATTAGAAGCAGTAATTCTTTCTAGACTACCAAATTTATTATCACATATAGATAGCCAAACCAATTGACAGGGGTTATTTTTGTTTTCAGAAACCCTTCTGGGTGATGAAAACTGGAAGAGAAAAACGTATAATTGAAATTCTAAGCTTCAAATGTTACGTATTTTTGTATTTATACAGATGTATTATATTTTTATGTATTGAGGAAGGTCTCCCAAAACGTTGTAATATATAATTATTATTCATAGAAATAAATTTTTATTAGTAGCCTTTTATCACTTCATCTTCATATATTTTAAAACGCAATTACTTAGAGCTCAAGAGCTAAACTATCGAAAAAAAGATTTCGTATTATATTAACTCTGTTTCATCTCGATTTAGTAAAAGGAAACATGAAGAGAAATACACTAACAAAATAGCCATAATTAAGCGTTCTAATTTTGTAATAATTAAACTTTAAGCAGTACTCACATTTCCCTTAATTGGCTATTAAAAATGGCCTTAATAGAGTTTGTATCTAGTTACTGTTAAATTATGTATGAAATTTCGCTTCCTGGAAGAATTTTATTTCACTTACTAATTGCAATAAATTATTATTCGACTTTTTTTCACGTTGATATTACTGTAAGGAGTTACATTTCTAACCTGCCTCACATTTCACTAAAGAATTAATGATTACTCCATCCGTGCAAACTTTGATGTCGATAAGTGATTGATTAATAATTACAAATAGAAAAAAGATTTAAATTGTAAAACTGAATTTGGTTATTTCCTTGATTTCCTAATTACATTTTGCCTAGAATAAAAGATTTGATAAAATGGGTAACTTCGTATAAGAATGTCCACTCCCAACATGCTTATGGTCTTTTAATATTAAGTGTTTACTGGGCTTGTTTAAAGACTAACTGGATAGTATAAAAATTATTCAAATGTAATGCTGTGAATATTCGTTGGTTTGAATTGTATTGTTTGTTCAGTTAGTTTATAAACTAGATGAGTTTTCCGTTGGTCAACAAAATTGTTGAACGTTCACTTATATTGTGTGACGACTTCCAAAAGAAGTGGGAAACAATCTTGCACTTTCTTGATTCTGTAACTAGAAAACTGTAGATTTTTATGAATCTAATTATATTAAACGAGCAATGCTTGTATATATATATATCTATATATATGCAAATTTTATCTCGAAATTTAGTCTACCGATTTCGATGAAAATTCATACGCATGGGTTTTAGAGTGTATTGAATCAATTGGTTGTATTCACATTCACAAGAAAATTCATTTTCATCAATTAATACTCTCATTTTACGAGTTCTACAGATTATATCTAGAGTATCAATATGAACCCAATAACATCATAGGAGAAAATAGTCCTATGGTTAAGCTTCCGGATATTAATCTAGAGTTCCTCGGTTCGATTTCTGATCACCTTCGAGTTTTCTTTTTAACAAAATCCATTTTTTTAAATAAAAGGTGTTAATATGAGTTTCTAATAATTTAATCGGAAATTTCCAATGAAAATTTGTATTTCAAGGAAGGGTTAGCAGATTTTGGTAAAAATTAGCAAAAAGGGGTTTTCAGAGTCGAGAAATCGATTGACGATACTTTCATATTTAATCGGTGTGACCCTCGAGGTCCATCCACACTAGCTATTTCAAGAGGTTTGGTATATTTATCATTCGTATTACACATTCATATTTATTTCGAAATCTATAACTTACGAATATGTGAACAATAAAAGCAGTATTTACCGATCGCAATACATTTTAACCAGAAATATGCACATTTTTTAATAAGTTTAAATATCCTTAGTATTATACATTATACGCGCTTTCGAAAATGAGCTTCCCTTTAATATTCCAGATAAATCTTTCGTTTTTGGAGGAAGGAGAGATTATAGAAAAAAATAGTTTAATAAAAGCTACTAACACGCTTTATTAACAATCTAAATTAGGAAGTGATTTTTTTTTTGAAATATAGTTTCATTTGATTGTAAAAAAGGGTGGGATGATTGACGTCAAATGTTATCAATATCAAAACATACTTGATATGTCGCATTTATATAAGTACGGTTATTATAAAAGCATAGTAAGAAATACCTCACGCTTTTTCACAATCAAATGAAGCTCTTTATATTCCAAAACATATTTTTTAAAATTTAGAGTTCGGATTGTTATTAAAGCTGTTTTGATTTTTTGTTTATAATTCATTTTCTTTTTTTCTTTTGTTTCGTGAAGTTTAAGTTGTTATTATCAAGAAACTCGATTTATTAGCTCTATAGCCTAAAGTTCCAAACTCATCTAACTGCATAGAAAGTTTATATCAAAAATTGTAACTATTGTGACTTGAAATATAACCTCTTGATGAATAAGACTGATAGTATATACCTACTTAACCTCTAATAAAAATAAAGTTATTGAATTATTCTCTTTCATGAGACTTGATAGGATTTGAAATTTTCAAGTCAATCGGATGTCTAGAACTTAAAAAATGTCGTTGAAAGATTCCGGTACATAGACAAATAGATAGATTGATACACGTGAAGCTAATAAAATGAAGCCGAGTGCGAGTTCAACTCTTATACGAAAAGTTCCATTGTAGGCAAAAGCTAAATTCTACTGTCAACCTATTACCGTTCATGGGATATAGACGGATGATAGACGGAAGGACGTATGGACATACTTAGTAATTGCTGTCAGCGGTAAAAGTTAGAAATAAACATTCTCTGAAATATTTAACTCTCTACCTATTACGGTTCATGAGATACAGCTTGCTAACAGACGAACAGATGGTCGGAAATACATATAGTGATAACCTAGTTCTGGAATTGGTAGTATTGGTATCAATGCAAGGAAAGCTGCACAAATAAAAAATTTAAATGTCTAGTTGTGTGATTTCAATGTTCCGATGTTAGTGATTTAGGCACGCTGGTACACTTTCTTAATCCGGCAATCAGCAATTCCCTTGAAGCTCTAGGACATTTGGGTGTTTTTAAGAGATTACAATTCCCAGAATCTCACCTTTTTGATCATCATTAATATGAAAATTTTGTTGTCATATCAATTGGTCCATATTCCTTAATTGTAATTTATGTTGAAGACATTGTGAATGTGTGATCAAGGAATCGATGTTGCGTACTAATGGAAAAAAAATTGATATTTTACAAAAGTTACACTTTTTATAAAGACAAAGAAAGATACACTTAGTGCCATTATATACCGATGCACATGAAAAAACGCAACTGTAAACCTTCGATTTGTTGGCTGGGTGAAATTTTGAATATTATTTTTAAATAATTTGTTGAGTGTAACAATCTGTTCTTACTACTAAGGTGCCCATACATGATCGAACTTGTTCATGAATATCATTCATACAGATAGAATGAATGAATTTCATCAGCCATTTTCGGTCAGTTTTTGAACATAGGTCTCCCTCATATTCCTCCAGTCAGTTCGATTTTGTGCTATAAGATCCCACATCAATCCTGCGCTTCTTTTTACGTCGTCCGTCCAGCGCATTGGTGGGCGAACTCTTGATCATTTCCCCAAGTAGGGTCTTCACTTTAGAACTATTGATGTCCATCTTTTATCTTTATATCTGGCGACCTGGCCTGCATAATTCCACAGTAAATGAGCTAGGAGAGTTCGGGACCAAAATCGATCAATTTTACATGTAATTTCCCATAAGGAATTCTAAGGTCAAAAATAGCGAAATTGGCTCTATTTGACCTTGAACATTGGAAGACTACTTCCCGCGCTCTGGTAAGCCACGCCCCCTCGGCGGGAAATTTAAATATGACAGCTGCGCAATCTGGCGGGGGAATAGGCAGCTGACGCCATCTTGGAAGCGGAGGAAATTGACAGCCGGCATGGGATGTAAAGAATTTATCATCAGACATCCAAGGAGCATAGTCATCCAGAAGTCGCAGGTAGCGTCAACATCGTCGAGCAGTTGGATTGAGGATGACGTCATGCTGGCAGGAATGAAATGTTCTCACGAATCTCGCTAAATAATCAACAACCCAAATATAACATGCTTCGGTAATATCACAGTTGTGATAAGAGCTAGACCGCACCCACCGCAAATTCTTGTCGAATATTACAACGACATGCTTCGGTGATAACAGTCAACTGTTATGAAAAGAGGTTGAATGAATGCTAGAATAATTATTTCTACAAAATCAACATTATACTTTATTTATAAGGTACATAAGGATCATATATTTCTTATCATTTGTTTATCACACATGTAATAATGAATATTGTCGGAATTGATTTAAATTAATATGCATATTTCTCATAACTATGAAAAAGGTACAACTATCAAGAAAAATTAAGCAAGTATCTCAACAAATGAGTGAAAATGAGAGAAAATGGTACAAATATCAAGAAAAATGAGTCAAGTAACTATAAAATAGCTATGTGAGATGTGAAAAATGACAGAAAGAAATGCAATATACATGAAATGAGCGAGAAAAATGGCGCAAATATCAAGAAAAATGATGTCAGCAGGATTGGTAGAGTTAACATCAGTGCGCATGCGTGCACAATGCTATATAAAGGTTGGTATCACAAAACTTACTCATTCAGTCAGTGACTTCCGTACGAGTAAGATGTGTCTCTTCAATAATTTAGTAAAACAAATTGCAGTCATATTAGGACTTTTATCATCTCAATATGATGATAATGAGGCTCGCAAAGGATTAAATGAGTGTGCTAAGGCGCTAAAACGCATTAAAAATACTATGAGATATGCCAAGAGTGTGGGTGAGAAACAGCATCTAGAAGCATGTTCAAGAAATATCCGAACCTTGAGGAATCAGATTAAAGCTGAAGGAAAGAAGGGAACAGGGCTAATTTCTAGGCCATATACTGCAAGAGATCGAGTTTGCTGGAACGAAAGTGAGTCGGCATTTGATGGACGCATTCGCACAGGAATCATCTCTAACCTCCAACATAAAGACCCCCTCACATTCCTTCATGACTGTTTTAAACTATTTAGACCTCGTATAATCAATGCTCTGAGGAAAGATGAAGCCATCAAGGTCAACGTAGTATTCGGAGGCGAGTTTGAAATAGTGAAAGGTGATCGAGTGTTAACAGAATATAAATATTTCACTACCTCCAATTCACCCATCTATCGTGAGACAGATATCGAGAAGTGGTTCATCTCAAAAGTCATCACCCCCCTCCTCAAAGATTAAGAAGAATTTCAAGAGAGAGATAGTGGATGGGCACTGAAGTGAGTTATGAATTTAGGAGTGAACATTAACAAATTTACACCTCAGCTGGGCTCATCATATATTGAGCTACCACTACAGATTAAGAAGAAGGAAGCCTGCGTTAACGTTAAAATCGATGATCAAGCCTGCTTTGCAAGGGCAGTTACTTCAGCGCTATATCCTGCTGAGAATCATTCTGATCGCACATCTTCTTACCCCACTACTCATCTGTACTAAAATTAAAAGGTATTCAGTTTCCAATGACCATCAAACAGATTCCATTATTTGAGAAGCAGAACAACATTTCCATCAACGTATACATTCTCCAAGAAGAGAAAAAGACATTCACCACATTACCAACATACTTGACCAAGGAAAAGCGTGAGAAACATGTGAATCTACTACTTATTCAGGACAGATATGATGATACTGAGGGCCCTGTCAAATTCCATTGTGTATGGATCAAAAATCTCTCCAGGCTTCTATCCAACCAACTATCTAAACGTAATGGTCAAAAGTTCTTTTGCGAACGCTGCCTCCACTATTTTAGATCTCCAGAAAAATTGGATAAACATTTGGAAGACTGTCAAAATATTAATGAAACAGCCATCAAAATGCCAGAGCCAGGAAGGAACATCCTTAAATTCAAACATTTTAAAAATAAGGAAAAAGCTCCTTTTGTTGTATATGCTGATTTGGAGAGTGTCTTGGAAAAAACTGATGACCCAAAGAAACCACAACGTCACGTTCCAGCTGCGATTGGCTATTATGTTAAGTGTTCCTACGACCACTCCCTTAGTTTTTTCCGATCTTACCGCGGACAGGACTGTATGCAGTGGTTTGCTAATGAGATGGGCAGCTTAGCGGAAGATATGGCTACAGTCTTCTGGTGCTCATATAACATCCATATGACATATGAGCAGGAAATAGAGTATCAAAAAGCTACTCACTGTCACATCTGCGTGAAATCATTTAGCCCTGACGATAAGAAAGTGCGAGATCACAACCACTTGTTACCTGAAAACAATTATAGAGGAGCAGCGCACGAGCGATGCAACATCAATTACAAGGACAGCCATATGGTTCCAGTTGTCTTCCACAATCTATCAGGCTATGATGCTCATTTCATAGTTACAGACATTGCTACGAAGATTGGGGGAAAAGTTGACCTACTTCCCATTACAAAGGAGAAGTATATCTCATTTACCAAACATATAGATGATTACCCTATTCAGTTCCGTTTCATAGACAGTTTCCGATTTATGGCATCCTCCTTGGACAAGTTGGCATCATATTTACCGGAATTTCCAAATCTGAAGACACAGTTTCCTGTAGTAGATGAAATGCACTTTTCACTTTTAACGAAGAAAGGAGTAATGCCATATGATTACATCGACTCCTTCGACCGTTTTTCTGAAACGAATCTACCACCAATTGATGCTTTCTATAATAAATTAGAGAATAAACCATGTCCTCGCCGACTGTACCGACGAGCCCAAGATGTTTGGAGCAGCTTCTCATGTGAAAATTTGGGAGAATACGTTGATTTATATATGAAGACTGATATTCTACTCTTGGCTGATGTATTTGAGATGTTCCGCACAAGCTGTCTGAACACGTATAATTTAGATCCAGCTCACTATTTTACATTACCAGGCTTCACTTGGGATGCCATGCTGAAGCATACAGGAATCGAGCTGGAGCTGTTAACCGATGCTGATATGTTTCTGTTTATTGAACGAGGCATACGAGGAGGTTTGAGCCAAGTATGTAGTAAAAGACAGGCTAAAGCTAACAACATGTATATCAATAATTAAGACCCATCGAAGCCAAAAACATTTTTGATGTACTTTGACATAAACAACCAATATGGATGGGCAATGTCACAATATCTACCGTATGGAGGTTTTGAATGGGCTGATACTAACATTGATGTCGCATCAATACCTGATGATGCAGATGAAGGATATTTTTTGGAAGTAGACCTACATTATCCTAAACATCTTCATGATAAACATAAAGACATACCCTTCTGCCCACAACATATTAATCCTAGGACGCTGAAGACTTCTAGGAATGTTAACGAGCCAACAAAATTAATGGCTACATTGTATGATAAACATAAGTATGTTATACATTATGTAGCACTCAAGCAGGCATTGGAACACGGGCTTGTGCTTAAAAAGATTCATCGAGCATTAAAATTCAAGCAGAGTCCTTGGCTTAAAAGTTACATTGATCTCAACACCGAACTTAGGAAGAAGGCAAAAAATGAGTTTGAAAAAAATCTGTTTAAATTGATGAACAATGCTGTTTTTGGGAAGACGATGGAGAACGTTAGGAAGCGTGTGAACATCAAGCTTCTTACTGAGTGGACTGGAAGATATGGTGCTGAGTCATACATCTCTAAACCTGAGTTTAAGGCTGCTACAGTTTTTAATGAGAACCTAGTTGCAGTGGAATTAAAGAAACTGCAGGTATGGTTAAATAAACCAATTTATGTTGGACAATCCATCCTTGATCTAGCTAAAACTACCATCTACGATTTTCATTATGGTTACATGCGACAATGTTATGGTGATGAATGCTCTGTACTCTACACAGACACTGATTCTCTGATATATGAACTCCATCAGGATCCATATATATTAATGAAAGAAGATTGTCATAGATATTTTGATACTAGCGAATATCCTCAAGATAATCACTATGGAATACCTTTAGTAAATAAGAAGGTACTTGGAATGATGAAAGATGAGAATAATGGCGTTCCAATGATAGCTTATGTAGGGCTCAGATCCAAATTATATACTACAAAAGTGCATACGACCGATAATGATTTAGAAAAGATGATAAAACATCTGATGGAAGATGAGTATGAAGAGGATGAAATTGCTGAGAATATAAGAAATTTTGGAGTGACCAAGAAGGCCAAAGGGGTAAAATCTTCAATCGTCAAGACCGAGATAACTTTTGAAGACTATATTGAATGCTTAGAAGGGTTTCAAAAGAAGACGGTTACCCAAAACCTTATCAGATCTGACAAGCACGAGGTCCATTCAATAACACAAGAAAAAATAGCTCTCAGTCCTGATGATGATAAGCGTTTCCTTGTTTATGGAACAGATGACACACTTCCATGGGGACATTATCAAATATGTGAAGCTATGGATATAAACTAATTATGTTTTTTATATCTTCTATATTTTTGACAATAAAAATAAAATAAAAATCTCGTTTCTTATTTCTTTAACTCTACCCTTCAAAATTCTCTATATAAATCCTAAAAACGACAAATTCTCTTCATTCATAATCGAAACGTCTAACAGTAAACATGCCTATAATGTGGGATTGCAGAAGAGACTGCAGTTCAGATTACACACCTGATCTCAAAGATAAATGTGAAATATGTGAGAAAGCTGCATTTACAGTAGTATCTAAATACAAACGCGATAGACACGGTATAGGCTACTATAGCTTCACATCCTACTGCTACGATTGCTATGAATTGCATTCTGGTATACAGGAAGCAGCAAGATTTAGGCATATGCAAAACCAGGCGTTAGGATTACCAGAAATTGATGAAACCGACACATTATCCGCTATTTTAATGAAGCATTTTATACTACAACTTGCAACTATCGAAGATTTTCGACAGATTACTACCAACGATTTGGTTGTAACATTACGAATGACGCTATATAGTAATAATATTAGGTATGGAACCAGTCTAACACCTGAAATATTAAGCAGCGATGTAGACCTTATAGATTGGTTTGAGTCCATTATACTCATGAGATGTATTGATGAGTTGCAGCGGTATAAAAATACTATTTTATCATCATTATATATAGAATGTAATGTTTAAATACTTCAAATAAAAAATTATATTTATTCAACAATTGTTTTATTCAAATTGAAATTAGCTTGTTGTAGATAATTTAAGTTTAACCAGAGGTGTTTTGTTAGTTCTTTGATAGCCATCAGGCAACAATTTCCTCAAATCAAAGGTACTATACGTACTCCAAGGGTGACAGACCGGTTTGTAAGCGAGTCTAACAGACACCCTAAGTATTGAATACTTCTCCCACAGTGTGGTACCTGGCGTGCCTTTGTGCAGGAAAAAGTCGACAACCTCGGTAATTTAGTAATATTGTTGCATTAAGAAATGTTTTCGAATACCAGAAGATCAAGTTGACGGTCGAGCATGTGTGATTGCCAATCGAGAGATAAATATAAGATGATATGATGTCTAATGGCTTTCATTTTGTGTCTACGTAATTGAGAAGAAACACTACTGTGAAGATGGCTAAATTGAAGGCATCGGTTTTTATACAATATAATTGGAAACATGTTGTACGTAGATATACCACCATACAAATATCAAGAAAAATGAAGCAAGTATCTCAACAAATGACTGAAAATGAGAGAAAAATGGTGCAAATATCCAGAAAACTGAGACAAGTAACTACAAAATAGCTATGTGAGATGTGAAAAATGACAGAAAGAAATGTAAAATACATGAAATGAGTGAGAAAAATGGTACAAATATCAAGAAAAATGATCCAAGTAACTACAAAATAGCTATGTGAGATGTGAAAAAATTTATACAGCACAATAATTATTTCTACAAAATCAAAATTATACTTTATTTATATGTTACATAAGGTTCATATATTTCTTATCATTTGTTAATCACACATGTGATAATGAATTAATTTTATATCAGTGTACAAGATGTGTCGGCATTGATTTAAATTAATATGTATATTTCTCATAACTGCGAAAAAGGTACAAATATCAAGAAAAAATGAAGCAAGTATCTCTACAAATGAGTGAAAATGAGAGAAAATGGTACAAATATCAAGAAAAATGAGCCATTATAGAAAACATGCCGAGGTTGCACATAAGAATCAACAATTGTGTGATGAAGATCAAGCCTTTTGAACCTTCCTTGTTAATATTGGTCCGATTGAAAAGTGTTAAAATTTATACAGCACAATAATTATTTCTACAAAATAAACATTATACTTTATTTATATGATATATAAGGTTCATATATTTCATATCATTTGTTTATCACACATGTAATAATGATTTAATTTTATATCACTATACAAGATGTGTCAGCATAATATGTATATTTCTCATATGAAAAAGGTATAAATATCAAGAAAAATGAAGCAAGTATCAATGAGTGAAAATGTGAGAAAATGGTACAAATACCATGAAAAATGAACCATTATAGAAAAAATGTTGAGGTTTCACATAAGAATCGACAATTGTGTGACGAACATTTCATTCCTAACAGCATGACGTCATCCTCAATCCAACTACTCCAAATATTACAACGACATGCTTCGGTGATAACAATCAGCTGTTGTGATAAGAGGTTGAATGAATGCTAGACCGCATCTAGCACGATAATTATTTCTACAAAAACAACATTATACTTTATTTATATGATTCATAAGGTTCATATATTTCTTATCATTTGTTTATCACACTTGTAATAACGAATTAATTTTATATCACTATACAAGATGTGTCGGCATAATATGTAAATTTCTCATAACTTTGAAAAAGGTACAAATATCAAGAAAACTGAGCTATTATAGAAAAAATGTCGAGGTTGTATATAAGAATCAACAATTGTGTGACGAACATTTTCATTCCTGCCAGCATGACGTCATCCTCAAACTAGCTAGTCTACGCTACTCATCAATACTCTTCTTCGAAAAAGGGGTAATGCTATATTATCAGGAAGAGCAGAAGGCTGTAAATTCATTTTCCTTTTTCAAATGGTTTGTCAGTTGAGTTGCCAGATTTCTCCTTCGGTTTTCTGGAAACATGTGAATATAGTTAAGACACTTTGGATTCTTATGAGTTTGAAGAGGATCAAAATCTACATGTTTTGATACTACATTCTCACTAATTTTAAGTATAAAAGGGATTAACAGTCTGTGCTTTCCAATTATGGTCGTGACTGTCTTTACATAAGTGAGTGATAGTAAATTTTTCCCTCAGGTGAGTAATACTCCTAATATTCGAATTAATTCATATAGTTCACTCAATCCCGTTTTTAGAAATTAATGGCTGGATCATATTAGAAGAATTTTTTGTTGATGAATTATCTCATAAAGAGTATCAGATAGATGTTCCTATGAATATTTTTATACAAATCGGTAATAATATCCTTGGTGATCGAAAACTTTGAGATGATAGAAAATAGTAAATAGTATTTGAAAAATCCATATTCTCATCATATTTTCTCTAATAAATAACTCCAGCTCGACGAAGATGATCCACCAAATATTGTATTCTTTCTGACGAATTTCAGTAATTTTTTTCTATATAATAGACGCAGCTCATCAACTACACCATTAATATCAAGTGTAGCACAATCTTCATCAAGCTGCTTTGTAGCATCATCTCTTTCGGTATCCTGTAATCTTTTATATCTGAGCCTACACTTTCTATTATTCTAAGCATTGTGATTAGCTTTCAACATGTCTCATGAAGAAGTGGTTTCTCAATGTATCACTTCGCGTGAATTTCTTTCCACACTCAGTACAGGCGAAGCCAATTTTCTTATGTTTATTTACATCTTGTTTCTTGGGGCGAGTAAAGTGGAACTGAGTAGTATCCGTTTTTGTATCCGCTTTGTATCCGTTTTGTATCTTCAGTTATCTCAGGCTACCTTCGGAAATCTTCAACCACCTTCAGAAATCTTCAGCTACCTTCGGCTATTTTCGTCTATCTTCAGCTATTGTGTATTAATGTATAACATACTTATGTTTATCATACAATGTAGCCATTAATTTTGTTGGCTCGTTAACATTACTAGAAGTCTTCAGCGTCCTAGGATTAATATGTTGTGGGCAGAAGGGTATGTCTTTATGTTTATCATGAAGATGTTTAGGATAGTCTAGGTCTACTTCCAAAAAATATCCTTCATCTGCATCATCAGGTTTTGATGCGACATCAATGTTAGTATCAGCCCATTCAAAACCTCCATACGGTAGATATTGTGACATTGCCCATCCATATTGGTTGTTTATGTCAAAGTACATCAAAAATGTTTTTGGCTTCGATGGGTCATAATTATTGATATACATGTTAGCTTTAGCCTGTCTTTTACTACATACTTGGCTCAAACCTCCTCGTATGCCTCGTTCAATAAACAGAAACATATCAGCATCGGTTAACAGCTCCAGCTCGATTCCTGTATGCTTCAGCATGGCATCCCAAGTGAAGCCTGGTAATGTAAAATAGTGAGCTGGATCTAAATTATACGTGTTCAGACAGCTTGTGCGGAACATCTCAAATACATCAGCCAAGAGTAGAATATCAGTCTTCATATATAAATCAACGTATTCTCCCAAATTTTCACATGAGAAGCTGCTCCAAACATCTTGGGCTCGTCGGTAGAGTCGGCGAGGACATGGTTTATGAAACGGAACTGAATAGGGTAATCATCTATATGTTTGGTAAATGAGATATACTTCTCCTTTGTAATGGGAAGTAGGTCAACTTTTCCCCCAATCTTCGTAGCAATGTCTGTAACTATGAAATGAGCATCATAGCCTGATAGATTGTGGAAGACAACTGGAACCATATGGCTGTCCTTGTAATTGATGTTGCATCGCTCGTGCGCTGTTCCTCTATAATTGTTTTCAGGTAACAAGTGGTTGTGATCTCGCACTTTCTTATCGTCAGGGCTAAATGATTTCACGCAGATGTGACAGTGAGTAGCTTTTTGATACTCTATTTCCTGCTCATATGTCATATGGATGTTATATGAGCACCAGAAGACTGTAGCCATATCTTCCGCTAAACTGCCCATCTCATTAACAAACCACTGCATACAGTCCTGTCCGCGGTAAGATCGGAAAAACTAAGGGAGTGGTCGTAGGAACACTTAACATAATAGCCAATCGCAGCTGGAACGTGACGTTGTGGTTTCTTTGGGTCATCAGTTTTTTCCAAGACACTCTCCAAATCAGCATATACAACAAAAGGAGCTTTTTCCTTATTTTTAAAATGTTTGAATTTAAGGATGTTCCTTCCTGGCTCTGGCATTTTGATGGCTGTTTCATTAATATTTTGACAGTCTTCCAAATGTTTATCCAATTTTTCTGGAGATCTAAAATAGTGGAGGCAGCGTTCGCAAAAGAACTTTTGACCATTACGTTTAGATAGTTGGTTGGATAGAAGCCTGGAGAGATTTTTGAACCATACATAATGGTATTTGACAGGGCCCTCAGTATCATCATATCTGTCCTGAATAAGTAGTAGATTCACATGTTTCTCACGCTTTTCCTTGGTCAAGTATGTTGGTAATGTGGTGAATGTCTTTTTCTCTTCTTGGAGAATGTATACGTTGATGGAAATGTTGTTCTGCTTCTCAAATAATGGAATCTGTTTGATGGTCATTGGAAACTGAATACCTTTTAATTTTAGTACAGATGAGTAGTGGGGGTAAGAAGATGTGCGATCAGAATGATTCTCAGCAGGATATAGCGCTGAAGTAACTGCCCTTGCAAAGCAGGCTTGATCATCGTTTTTAACGTTAACGCAGGCTTCCTTCTTCTTAATCTGTAGTGGTAGCTCAATATATGATGAGCCCAGCTGAGGTGTAAATTTGTTAATGTTCACTCCTAAATTCATAACTCGCTTCAGTGCCCATCCACTATATCTCTCTTGAAATTCTTCTAAATCTTTGAGGAGGGGGGTGATGACTTTTGAGATGAACCACTTCTCGATATCTGTCTCACGATAGATGGGTGAATTGGAGGTAGTGAAATATTTATATTCTGTTAACACTCGATCACCTTTCACTATTTCAAACTCGCCTCCGAATACTACGTTGACCTTGATGGCTTCATCTTTCCTCAGAGCATTGTTTATACGAGGTCTAAATAGTTTAAAACAGTCATGAAGGAATGTGAGGGGGTCTTTATGTTGGAGGTTAGAGATGATTCCTGTGCGAATGCGTCCATCAAATGCCGACTCACTTTCGTTCCAGCAAACTCGATCTCTTGCAGTATATGGCCTAGAAATTAGCCCTGTTCCCTTTTTCCTTCAGCTTTAATCTGATTCCTCAAGGTTCGGATATTTCTTGAACATGCTTCTAGATGCTGTTTCTCACCCACACTCTTGGCATATCTCATAGTATTTTTAATGCGTTTTAGCGCCTTAGCACACTCATTTAATCCTTTGCGAGCCTCATTATCATCATATTGAGATGATAAAAGTCCTAATATGACTGCAATTTGTTTTACTAAATTATTGAAGAGACACATCTTACTCGTACGGAAGTCACTGACTGAATGAGTAAGTTTTGTGATACCAACCTTTATATAGCATTGTGCACGCATGCGCACTGATGTTAACTCTACCAATCCTGCTGACATCATTTTTCTTGATATTTGTACCATTTTCTCTCATTTTCACTCATTTGTTGAGATACTTGCTTAATTTTTCTTGATAGTTGTACCTTTTTCATAGTTATGAGAAATATGCATATTAATTTAAATCAATTCCGACAATATTCATTATTACATGTGTGATAAACAAATGATAAGAAATATATGATCCTTATGTACCTTATAAATAAAGTATAATGTTGATTTTGTAGAAATAATTATTCTAGCATTCATTCAACCTCTTTTCATAACAGTTGATTGTTATCACCGAAGCATGTCGTTGTAATATTCGACAAGAATTTGCGGTGGGTGCGGTCTAGCTCTTATCACAACTGTGATATTACCGAAGCATGTTATATTTGGGTTGTTGATTATTCGGCGAGATTCGTGAGAACATTTCATTCCTGCCAGCATGTCGTCATCCTCAATCCAACTGCTCGACGATGTTGACGCTACCTGCGACTTCTGGATGACTATGCTCCTTGGATGTCTGATGATAAATTCTTTACATCCCATGCCGGCTGTCAATTTCCTCCGCTTCCAAGATGGCGTCAGCTGCCTATTCCCCCGCCAGATTGCGCAGCTGTCAAATTTAAATTTCCCGCCGAGGGGGCGTGGCTTACCAGAGCGCGGGAAGTAGTCTTCCAATGTTCAAGGTCAAATAGAGCCAATTTCGCTATTTTTGACCTTAGAATTTCTTATGGGAAATTACATGTAAAATTGATCGATTTTGGTCCCGAACTCTCCTAGCTCATTTACTTTCCACTTCAATTCTGCTACTGCTTCGGCGAAATCTTTCACCTTAGTTTTGTTTCTTACCCGTTCGCTCCTTGTATGATCTTTCAATGATTGGGCATATCATCTGGCGCTTCATGAATGAATATATTGAATAAATCATTTTTTTGTGGTTAAGTGTTAAGCGTTGCGCTGTGGGCGGTGGCTTGTGAGCATTGGGATATGTACATAGACCGAAGCGATAGCCCTGGGATCATAAAATTATACCGTGTAAAATATCTAACAGCGTACAATACAAGCATGTTGCGCTATGTCGTGCTTTATTAGATAATTCCATAATAATCAGAAGAATAATGAGCAATCAACTTAAAAGGAGAGGTGGCATCCACCCTCTAAACAAACGTAGTGAAGAACAGGGAGAATTCCTTTTTTTCAAATTTCTTCGTATCTCATTTGAAACCTTTGATTTCATTTTGGAGAAAATAAAGATCAGTGTTGACAAAAGAACTACAAATTTCAAGAAACCCATTTCTGCTGTTCAGCCTCTTGTTTTTATCAGTATTTTTATCGTCAGCATGACTGTCATTCCATAGAGATGGCCTATTTGCACATCGGAAATAGGTATTTCTCGGTTCGCAAAACAAAACTTGTCTGTTCCATTCATAAAACGTAGCGAAATTACATTTAACCACACGAAAATATGTGCCAACGCCGAATGTCAACGCCTCACAATTCAAACACTTTTGAAACTCAAGACAACGTTGCGCCATCGCTTACTTCCAACGCTAGATGCAGTATGAACACTGACGTGCCAGTACATATGTTTGGATTTTGGCGTTGCATCGCTCGTCGCTCAACACCCAACGCTTGCCGCTTATCGCTCTTCAATATGAACTAGGCCTTAACACTGTTGTACCTAGGAATAATAAGTACTCTCGGTTTTTCGTCTCCCTCCGTTCTGTATTTATTCTTATTATTTCATAAGCCTGATCAAAAATTGTTTTCAGAATATTAAGTATACAAATATTACTAAAATCTATCTTCTTCTACAAGGAAATTAACCCAAATTAAATAATAAAGGCTTAAAGGCCCTTCGAAAAATAATAATTTTGTATTGATCTGCAAACGTTATTTCTAACTTAAAATTTGAAATATATAAGAACCGGTTTAACTAAAAGATAGAACATAATACATGAAATTTGTTTAGAATTGATCTAAGAATCTTAAAAATGTAGTAATATATAGGGCGTTCGATTTTAAATAAGGAAGTTGATACCTAGTTATGGTATAACCGGAACTGCCACATTCTTGAAAATATTTTAGCCGAATAGCCCCAATTAACTTCAATATAGTTCCCAATTCAGTTCATTTATATTTTTCTATATATCAATCGGTGAAGTTTCCGGAGGGACACCGTTCAACAACACATACCGATTTCAGATGCAAATTTTCGTTTTTTACAGGCTGATTCCAAAGTAACGTAAAACATGGATGATTCTCCACATGACTTGGAGACGAAAAGTTCATTCAATTAAAATATCGTTGCCAATGAGATTTAAGATACGTGTATACAAGAAATTTGCCTTGCCTAGTCAAACGACTTTCCGACATTTCTCAATTAAATTCCGTCGAAAAATCGTCTGATTATATCATGTAACCATTCATTTTTGACCGACGAACCACCTAAACGGAGAAGGTATAAAATTATACAATTCGACAGTGTTTTTTGTTTGTTTGTGTGCGCGCTGTATATAGTAAACGTTCTCCGATTTTGATGATGTTCGATTCATTTGAATGAGAACACTTGAGAAATGGTCCCATATTCATAAGAACTCAATTCCGAAATATCCTTCTCTCTGGAAACCGCTCCGTAGGGGTTGGAGGCGGCAATTTTTGTCGAAAATCGAAAATCCGAGACGGCAGAGTTGAAGGTAAGATAATGGAAGGGGCGTCATATCTCGAAAATTGAAAATATGCAAAGAATTTTTTTTGGAGATGCAGTCATTTTATAAATAAAATTCTTTGGATTATGTCAAGCTTCCGAGAATGTTTATTAATATTATAAATAATTAACAACATTTCTGATTGATGGTTATGAAATCTTTCCTGTTTGTAGTTAATTTCATCTAAATTCACGCATTTTGCTCTGACGAAGAGAATAAACATTCTCGAAAGCTTGGCATAATCCAAAGAATTTTATGTAATCATTGACTGCATCCCCAACAAAAATCTCTTTTATCAAATATTAGCCAGTCAAGAATTCAAAATCAAATATATATATTTATATATATATATATATATATATATATATATATTTATTTATTTATTTATTTATTAACCAGTATTATACATACAATTAAATATATATATATATATATATATATATATATATATATATATATATATATATATTCTAGCTGTCCCAGCAGACGTGGTCGTGCCCGGAAAAGCTTTAAGCGATATGCTGACAGCAGCGCCACCTACCGGGTTCAGTTGTGTTTTTAAATTATCCAGGGACCCATTGGAATTTAAATAGACAACGGCGCGATCTATCAGGTCCATTTGTGAATCTAAACCATTCTCGAATCCCTTCGAATACACATAAAAATTTTCATCAAAATCGGTCCAGCCGTTTGACATACCAATAACGGCGCCATCTATCAGATCCAATTGTGAATCTAAACCATTCTCGAATCCCCTTGAATATTCACAATAAATTCGATTAAAATTGGTTCATCCGTTATGAGAAGTTTAGTCACATACACACGAACAGAAGATTTATATATGTCGACCTCTGTTCTGGGAGTACATCCGTTGGTTACATGATGTAAGCCGACGTTTCGCCCAAATCTCATTAGGCATCTTCGAAGTGTCTTTCAATTTTGAGGATCAGTGACTATTTGTTGATGGCTTGATGGGTCTGCATCTATATTCTTGTGCCGTGATCTTAAAGGGTATCTGTGGGGCGTGGCCGGTTGTGGTAGCAATTGATTGTTTTCTAATGATGTCCTGGTGGTGGTTTCATTTCTGGGAACAGGAATTGGTTGCCGTTTTTGTATTAGGGATTTCCAAATAAGGGAGAAGTTCGAGGAATCATCCCTTTTACTTAGGTCTCCTTGTTTTTCTATTTCGATATCCTCTCGAATGATTCTTTTTCTGAAATGTGTTGGCTATTTGTTTGCAACTGTTGAAATTCTTCTGTTGGTTTGTCCTATATAGTTTTTCTTACAGTTGCCGCAAGAGATGCTATAAACTCCTTGATTTTCTAGGGGTATTTTATCTTTAGGGTTGTCCAGTATGCTTCTTATTGTCTTGTGGGGTTTGAATATTGGTTGTATGTTGTTTTTGTATAGTATTCTTCCGATCCTGTCTGTAGTCCCTTTCACATACATACGGAAGAATGACTTTTTGTTCAAACTGATTCTCCTGTTTTTGTGTAGGTAGTGGTTCCATTGTCTGTTGTTTCCGTATAGCTTTGAATTGTTTTTTCTTCAATGTTTCTTTCATGTAGTCTATTTCTTCTTTGATTCTTTCATTGTCTATTAATCAAAATGATCTGAATATAAACGTGTCGGCTACTGCTTGGATTTTTGATGGATGGTGATGGGAATTGGCATTTAAGTATCTGTTTGTATGGATTTGTTTGCGGTGGACAGATTGTTTTATATTTCCATCAGGGGATCTTGTTATTATTATTATTATTATGAAAGAACCGGGTATTAGGGACGTTACCCTTTATGGGCACCTCGACCTTGAGGTCTTTTGTAGCATCCCGTGATATACTAATGTACTGTTATTTCTGGGTTTAGATCCAGATCCTTGAAATAATTGATTAGTGCTCTTGCACCACAGGCTTTTAGGTCCTCATAGGTGGGAAACGCCCTTCCTAGGACCCTTAGTCTTTTATGCGCTAATTTTTCGCATTCGGTTTAAAGGTGATTTACAGATTATATTATTTTGTGCAAAATCTGCAGAAATCATCTTCAATAAAACCCATTTGTTTTAGACGATTTTTGATGGGATAATGACCTGTAGTGATTCCAACTAAGTTTCTCAGATCATTTCTTTTAAGGAGAAGTAGGTTATTGTCCTTTGAGTATTGCCAGTCTATTAGGCGTTTGGCCTGACTGGCTTGCTCTAGGTCATGCCAGTACTTGGTTTTCAGCCTTGATTTCCACTTTTTAATTTCTGTTTTAACATGCTGCTTTACATATCCACAGAATGGCTCAAGGCCTGTTGGAAGCCTTTCCCAGCCTTTTGGCCAAAGAGTCAGCTTTTTCGTTGCCTGGAAGGTTCTTGTGCCCTGGTATCCATAAAAGGCAAACTTTGTTGCCTCTTGCGAGTTGTACAAGACCTTCATGGCATTCTTTTACCAGTTTTGAAATTTTAGCAACATGTGCCACTGCTTTGATTGCGGCCTGGTTATTACTTGCTATGTAGATTATCGCCCCCGGTGCCTCCTTCTACGAATTGCATGGGTGCATTCTATAAAAGCCATTATTTCTGCCTGAAAAATTGTGCAGCACTTGCCCAAGGATCTGTGAATTTCCGTGGAAGGTCCTCAGACCCCCAGACCGGCTCTGCCACCCTTCTGTGAACCATCTGTGGACCAGGTCAAGATCCCTCTTCCGTTTCCACAGGCAGAGTCGTAGTCGATATGCCTTTTTGGTAGGCTTACTGATTTTTATGGAGTGGGTACCTACCTAGGCATCCTTCTCTGATGTGAAGGTCTAGCACCTTCTCCATACTTTTTAGATAGAAGGAAGATAGGCTTATCGGTCTAAATGATTTAGGCTGTTCGATTGCTCTCCCAGCCTTTGGTATAAAGACCACCTTTACTCCCTCCATACTTTCGGTATCTAACCTAGAGCATGGTTTGCTCTGAAGATTTCTGTAAGTATTTTACCTATATTTTTCAAACAATCATTATAGGTTCAACTTTGTCACCACCTGGGGACTTGTGTGGTTTGAAACTGTTGACAGCCCATTCCACTTTCTCCCTTGTGATGATTTTTTATAGATGCAGTCATTGCTCTTGTGATAACTTCGTAACATGGGGGTTACCTCTACTTGGTTGTTTGGTGTTCTACAGTCCGGGAAGTGCGTTTGAAGCAGAAGCTTCAACGTCTCTTTCCTGCCCAAAGTGTAGCTGCCATCTCCTTTTACCAGATAATTTTAATGTTGTCTCTTCAAAAGCCTTTGGATCCTGGTAGCTCTGGGGAGTACTTATATCCCTTCACACATTGATTTCCAAGAGTTTCTCTTAGACTCCCTGAGAGTTTTATTGTATTTGGTGAGGGCTGAGCGATAAGTATCCCAGTCTTCTCGTATTTTAGATTTGTTGAACAGGCTTCTCGCAAGCTTTCGGTATTGTTCAAACTCCCCGTTTCACCAGGGAACTTTTTTCTTAGGCGACCTTTGCTGAATGGGGCAGCTTGTTTAGAGGGCACTGTTCAAAATGCGGGTCAGGTCATTTGCAGCTTTTGCCAGGTCTTCAATAGCTTCAATAGATCCAGTCCTTAGGTTCCCCACCTCAGACTTTATGAGATCATCGAAGAAGGTCCAATTTGTTTTTTGGACTACTCTTCTCTTTTCCTGTTGGGGACTCTCGGATTCGACCTCAAACAGAACATAATTGTGATCTGACATCGAGGCTTCATCCAAAGCTCTCCATTTGGAAACTTTTGTAGACCTGAGGGCATTTGAAAACGTAATGTCTAAGACCTCTTGTCTTATTTTATTTACGAACGTAGGATTATCTCCTTTGTTTGCAATTTGTAAATTATTTCGGGTTAGAAATTCAAAGAGACTTTCCCCTCTATAATTTATGTTTAAGCTTCATCATGCCAGGTGATGGGCATTTGCGTCACACCCGACAATAAAGTTCAAGTTTTTTAACATGCAAAAGTTAATTAAATGACCTACCTCCTTCGGTGAGGCTTCTCGTTCATCTCCCGGGAAGTAAGCTGAGGCGCAGATCAGTTGTATCTTCTGTGCCCCAATCATCAGGTCAACCAGCACTGCAACTAGGTCTCTCCCGACAAACTGGGTTACGGGTGTAAACTTCATTCTGCTACATAGGATTATGACCGCACGCTGCCTTTCTCCTTCGTTGCAGTATATCAGTTTGCCCGTACATTTTGGGATCTCTCTTATTTGGCCCCTGCTGTAGTTTGGCTCCTGTACCAGACCAATGTCAATTGACTCTCTATCCACCACCGACTCTAGGACACTCATGGCCGCTTTGGATCGGTGGAGATTTAATTGGGCAAATTTAATTCCCCTTACCTCTTCTTGTGGCTCTAGGCCCTATAGCCTTTGAGCTGTCCGCTCCCGGAGCGACCATCAAATAGAATTTTGGTCAGGATCTTTCTGGGTTTCCCCTTCCTTTCTCCTACAGGAGTTATTGCTGCTTGAGCAGCAGATTTTTCAAGTTTAGCTTTATTTCGCCAAACTTGAAGTTGATAATGAGGCCATCGCTCTTGAGTTTGGCCTCTGATGGTGGGTCGACGGTGAAGGTGAGTAAGGCTGCTGTCCTTTCCTCAGTCCTTTGCAGAACCCTCCAGCTCATCATTTTGGGACTCAATGAATCCCGTGTTATCGTAGGTAGTATCAGAGTGGCTATCCCTGAAGTAACCAGTTATCACCGTTGTTCGAGGAAGACTTTCCTCTCCCACGGCAACAACACTTGTTCCTTCCCAGGGTTTGAGATCTTGGCTCTTAAGCCACTCTGCAGCTTCCTTATTTTTACAGGCAATAAGGATCCAATCTGATTTAAAGTTGGCATCGAGAAAGCAGGGTTTGACGCCCTCAACTCTCCTCTGCTATTTTACATTTTCCAGAACGTGCCTCTGAACAGCCTTCAATTGGTCTGCAGTCAGGAGTTCGTCGGGATATTGGGTATGCATGATGCCAACCATAATACCTAAAGCCGCGTTCGTGTAGGATCCAGCCTTAAGTGGATTCTTCCGACCCTCGGCTGCCTCCCCAGAAGCAGTGGCTGCTTGGCTGGTCGAAGGAGCCGATTGGGCGTTTGGCCCATGTCGGCTTCCTGCGTCCTTTTTGCCTTTTTTTCTGGAGGCTTCCATAGGCGAGGACTCTTCAGACCTCATCCTTTTGGAAGTTTTCTCTGAAGTTGAATGCTTTTTCTCCGTGGGCATTAGGGCCTCCTTACGAGCCTCTTCAATGCTCATGCCGCTACGAAGGAGGAATTTAAGCCTCTTCTTCGCAGCTACTCTCATCCTTCTTGATCCCTGTGAGGGTTCCACTTCCATGGCCTGTTGGGGCTCTGCGAGCTCTCTTGCCTTGGCGGTAGATTCCACAGGGATAGTTTGAGGTGCACTAGACTTCTCTATGGTTTTTGAACATTGAGGATCGCCATCCTTTTGTTTTTTTTTTCTATTTGGGTCACTCATTTAAATCCCACGAGTAGCTAGGGAACTGAAGGTCCCCCACAGCAGAGCCCCGCATGCTGTGAGGAGGCTAATTTCAACTGGCGTTCGCCGGGTATCCAGAGTCGGCTACTAACGACCGGGCTCGCCCCCGGCCATACAGCCCTGACGTAGCTGTTCAATCCTAGCTTGGCATGAAGATACGCAGGCCTTGGCCTAAGCCTTTAGGTCTACGTATCGTCCACTCCCAGCGGTCGAGTCTAATACTGACCCCACGCTGCATTGCGTTCACATTCAAGGGAAGGATCTGTTTATAGAATCTCCCTATCATTCATACAAGCAGAGCCCGTTTATGTGGATGCACATTCATTCTTTAATTCATTCTCCCGCAGCAGCTCGGCGTCAGTAGCCCCACACAGCCCCTATCGAGGGATCTTGTTATTAGTATTTTTAGTATTATTTTAGTATTATTTTTGGTTTGAAAGGAGATTTGTTTAGAGCCTCTTCATCGAAATATACCATGTACAGATTGGATATTGCCGGTGATTGACAAGATTGAGAGACACTCCGAAGATGCCTGATGAGATTTGAGCAAAACTTCAGCTTACATCATGTAACTAAGGGATGTACTCCCAGAAACAGAGTTCAACACATTTTGCCATCCGTGAATCAATTCGTACTAACACATATATATATATATATATATATATATTAATTTAATTGTCGTTTCTTTGTTTTCAGGTATGAATTTTGTTAATACCTGTACAAAATGTAAATAATTTAATATACTTTGTTTTCAGAGCAACAGATTAAGTTTTATTGATTGTCGGTTCCACATCTAAGATGAGAATATAATAATATTCTCATTATAAAACGACAATTGTGGTTTATGAGATCAAGAAAAGATGGAAAAGATGCAATTTGAATTCAAAGTTAAACCTAAGCCATCAAGTGATGGGAAATCGAACATGTTAAATATAACTTCAATAGCTACAGAGTGTGACAGAATGTTTGCAGTTCCAGAGGAATTTCAGTCGGTGGATTTACACAAAGAATTAACGAAAATATAATATGGTTTAACAAAGAGGAACCAATTCAGAAGAGTCTGGATAGAATTAACTGAAGAAATACGAAATGTTTACATGGATAATTGTGGTAATATCAAGTTTGAAGATTAAATTTTAGAAGAAATAACTGATAAATATTCTACTACTTCTACTGAATTAGAAGAAAAAAATACCTTAAATAAGCTTTTGGAAAAGTTGGTGAAAAATTCTCATATAGCAGGACAGGAAGATTTGAAAAAAATATCTGAAAAATTTGTGATTGAGAAATTCACAAGCAAGAATACTAACGTTAAACAATGGATTGATATTTTTGAAAAAGAATGTGTACGTTTTGGTGTAAGAGATGATATGAAAAAGATTGAAATTCTCAGATTATTCATGGATAAATCTTGTTCGGACTGGTACAGCTCCATGATTATGAAACTTTCAATAAACTCGGATTGGATAATTTGGAAAAACAAGTTCTGTGAAACATTTGCAAGCAAAGGTTGAAATCCGGTCACTTATGCATTGTCATTTAGATACAAGAATGGTTCACTGTTAGACTATGCAATGAGAAAAGAAAAACTCTTATTAGACATGAGAAAGTCAATTGATTCAGGCACGTGTATAGATATTATTGCAGCTGGTTTACCAGAATTTATACTCAATAAAATTATAAGGGATAGGGAGAAAATAACAGATACAATAGATTTGTTTAATGAAGTTAACAAATATGAACACATGATACATAAAAAAGATAATTTTGCAAAGAAAAACAATATAAACATAAATAGTAAAGAAGCATCTGCAGAAAAAAAGCCATGCAAAATTTGTGAAAGAAAGAATAAAGGTACCAGTTATTACAGTGAGGCAGCATGCTGGTTCAAATCAAATAAAGACGATACAAATAGAACAGGCTTCATTAACCATGTGAATAATTCAGTAATAGAAGCTGAGTTAAATGAAACTGATCAAAAAACGAGCAGTAACACCATTAATAAAAGTCAAACTATTGTTGAATGATAAGTTAGAAGTATATGGAGTTTATGATTCAGGCTCTAATGTTTCTCTACTTAATTCTAAATTATTGAAACTCAATGGAAAAATAAATAATTTAAATGACTCTAACTTATTAATGATTAATGGTGTTAAAAAAACAAGTAGTTTGACAAATTTGAAAATAAAAATTTTGGAAAGTGAAGAAATGATTGATGTATACATTAATAATGAGAAAAACTTCAAATATGATTTTTTGATTGGATTAGATGTGATCCAAAAGTTCAGATTAATTCAAAGGATTTAAAAATAACTCAAAAATATAATAAGTTTGAAGGTATGGAAAATGAAAACATTGTATCAGACAATTTTTTGATAAATTTCAATGAGCATATAGAAGAGAAGAACTTTATAGCAAAAGTAGATCATCTTATTCCTCATCAAAGGTATGCAGTAAATTAACTGATTGACAAATATAAATCTATTTTTGCTAGAGATAAATATGATGTCGGCACAGTAAAGGAATATGAGGCAAGAATTGATTTATTTATTGATAAATATTGTAGTAAGAGGCCATACAGATGCACCATTGAGGATAAAAAAGAAATTGAGGAACAAATATCAAACCTATTAGACAGACAACTTATAGAAGAATCTTATAGTCCATTTGCTGCTCCAGTTACATTCGCATTCAAAAAAGAAGAAAATAAAAGATCCAGATTGTGTATAGATTTTAGAGATTTGAACAAAATAATAGTACCTCAAACCCAACCATTTCCACTGATAGAAGACCTAATGTTAAAGACAAGAAATTGCAAATTTTTCACATCGTTAGACATAAACTCTGCTTTTTTGTCAATTCCACTGTGTATTGAAGACAGAAAGAAAACTGCTTTCGTAACTCAAGAGGGACATTTACAATGGGCTTGTCTTCCTTTTGGACTTAAAACTTCACCAGCAATTTTCCAAAGGATATAGAGTAATATATCGAGAAGGTGTAATATTACTGATTTTGCTGTAAACTATATATATGATATTTTGATTTTTTCTAAATCTTTTTCGGCACACATTCATCATCTAACAAATTTATTTGATGCAATACAAAATGAAGGTTTCAGGTTAAAGTTTACCAAATGTACATTTGCATCAGATTCAATAAAATATCTTGGCCATATAATACAAATTAAATCAATCAGACCAGTAAAAGATAATTTTATCTCAATTAGAAATTTTCCATTTCCGACGTCACTAAAAAATATTAGACAGTTCTTAGGGAAAATCAATTTTTATCATGAATATATACCAAAAAGTGCGATAATCTTGGATCCACTACATAATTTATTGAGAAAAGGTCAAAGCTTCATATGGTCAGAAGAATGTCAAAAATCATTTAATAAAATTAAAGAACTGCTGTGCTGTCAACCAATCCTATCAATATTTGATCAGAATTTACCAATCATTACCTATACAGATGCATCATTATAAGGAATTGGAGCTGTCATCAAATCCAACCCGATGGAAAAGAGAAACCAGTAGCATATTTTTCTAAGAAATTAAATGATGCCCAGAAGAAAAAGAAGGCAATATATTTGGAATGCCTAGTAATAAAAGAATCTGTGCGATACTGGCAACACTGGATTATAAATAAATCGTTTACAGTATTTTCAGATCATAAGCCATTGGAGAATATGAATATAAAATCAAGAACGGACGAAGAACTAGGAGATTTAACTTATTACCTTTCACAGTATGATTTTAAAATAAAATACGCTCCTGGAAAGAACAACTTAGAAGCTGATTGTTTAAGCAGGAATCCAGTTTTGGAGTCAAGTGAAAATACAGATGAGCAATTATAAATCGTAAACGTTATAAAATTAAACGATGTTTTAGCAGATCAAGAAATGAATGAATATATACAAAACAAGAAAAAAAAAATAATTTCAAAACATAATGTTTATTACAAAAAGGCCAAGAAGAAAGAAACAATAATTTTATCAGAGAAGTTTAGCATGAAGTTTATCAAAAAAATACATGAAAATCTTTGTCATCTAGGAACCAAACAATTGCAAATGAAAATTAGCCCCATTTATACAGCCAAGAATTTATCGAAGAATATTAAAAGAGTTTGTAAAAGTTGCACAGTATGTATTAGAAATAAATCCAGAGGACTTCAAAAATTTGGTTTAATGTCTCACCTAGGTCCAGCTAAAATGCCTTTCGAAATAGTTTCTATTGATACAATCGAAGGGCTTGGAAGTACACGGTCCACGAAAAAATACTTGCATCTTCTAGTGGATCATTTAACAAGATATGCTTATATTTTGACATCAAAAACAAAAAACGCTAGTGATTTTATTAAACTGGTGAAAAACGTTACAGAAATTAATAGGATTGGAATGATTCTCTCAGATCAATATCCTGGAATTAATTCAGCCGAATTAAAAAAAATTCTGGAGGAGAAGAATATACCAATAGTTTTTACTGCAGTAAATGCACCGTTCTCTAATGGATTAAATGAAAGATTAAATCAGACCCTTGTAAATAAATTCAGATGTATGGTAAATGAGAAGAAGAAGAAAATAGCTTGGACAACAGTAGCACAGGAGAGTGTAAAAAAATATAACGATACCGAACATATGATCACTGGATTCGCACCAAAATACTTATTAAAAGGCATTAACGTTACAATATTACCAAGCGAATTAAAACAACATTTTCCTCAAAATGATTTGAACCAAAACCGAAGAACAGCACTGAAGAATACAATAAAATCACACAATTACAATAAAAAAGTATATGATAAACATCGGAAAAACTTTGAACTTAAAGTAGAAGATATGGTATTTGTCGAAAATGACAATAAACTAAATAGAAAAAAGCTAGATGAATTGAAGATAGGACCATATAAAATTTTAGATATCAAACTCAATATACAAAATTAACACTGGCCATAGAAAATCAGAATCAAATCTCTTCCATATTTCAAATTTGGTCTCAGTCTCTGCCATTCAAGAGGAATATGATGAATAGGAAAATTTAGATATACATTTGTAGAAAAAAAAATATTGTAAATTTTCTTCCGCGAGGGGGAAGATGTAAAGAAAATGTATTTCATTAATATATTGTTTGGTACGCACCTCCGGTAGATAATATAAATGAATATTGAAAGAGGGTGTGTGTCAAACAAATTGTAATTTATAATATAATACGTCACTCAAAATATTACAGAAGAACTTGTGAATAAATCGACAATTTAAATATTAAATTTTAATTGTCGTTCCTTTGTTTTAAGGTATGAGTTTTGTTAATACCTGTACAAAATGCAAATAATTTAATATACTTTGTTTTCAGAGCAACAGATTAAGTTGTAACCTGTCAAATGGCAAAATTGATTAAAATAAAAGACCACAAAGTACCTGTTGGTCAAAACGTCTTTATTTTATACACTAACATGAAATAAATCATATCATCCAATCCATAGTTTCAAAATTAAGAAGCACTAACCCTAAGAGGTCCCAAACACCAAATAAATTACCAGGTTCAAGAAACAATAAGAAGAATACGTCTTTAATGTACTTCATGCATTTTATTGCTTGGCCAGTTGGATACAACCAAGGTCAAGATTATATTCCGAAGTTTCTAGTGAGTTCGCGCTATTGGTGGAATGTACGGGGCGTTGGAAGTTGCCGGTGGAAGCTTCTAGATGGAGGGAGACGTCTCCGCTTTCTTAAGTAATAAGAAAAATATTCTAAATTGAATTTATAGATAGAGGCTTATATCCTAAATAAAAATTTCGCTCATTCTCCTCATTACTGCTGTATAGGGTTTCTCTAGGTTCTACAGAGAATCGCAAGATATAGAGTCCTTTTTATGAAAAAATCTTGATGAAATTGTTATTCTTTAATATCTATACCCCACGCCTTATGCATAATGTACATTATAATCAGCAAAGCTCAAAACGTAGGATGTCCTTTACAAAAGTATAGAGCATGTATCTACAGTTTATTAAACTGACTTCCTCTTATCTCTTGACACCTCGCTTCCTTATGGCATTGGAATGTCCCGTCTTGAAGAAACTAAGCTTAAATTCATATAAGGCCACCTTGATTTCATATAATCATACGAAATGGAGAGTCAGACATACAACACCATATATTTCAAATGGATTTTCAGCATCCACACTGTATTTTTTAATAACTAACATTTA
The DNA here is from genome assembly GCA_958507055.1 of Crioceris asparagi. NCBI lineage: Eukaryota > Metazoa > Arthropoda > Insecta > Coleoptera > Chrysomelidae > Crioceris > Crioceris asparagi. The sequence continues at coordinate 48,013,844 of OY293829.1, forward strand.
TTTTTTTCAGGGCAAATAGCGTTCTCTGCTCTTACAATGGTAATTCTGGCAATTATACAAGGTAAGAACTTTTCCATTCCTCTACACTTGTATCTTTCTAACAAATTATTTAACGCTCATCGTACGGCATAAAATTAACACAGGTGAAGAAACGCCCTATCTGACAGTGAGTAGTGAGAGAAAGCTACCATTGGCTAGGCGGGAAGAAGCCGACAAAATTATAAAACACAAGAATAAGTGATCGAACCATCGATGAGCCCATGGTCATCGCCAATGGTACTGGTTAAGAAGAAGGATTAAAGAGCATGTTGGAGTAAACCAGCGAGTGCCCGTCAATGTCAAGACGGTGATGTTGTGCCAACGGTTGGTGGTAATATGCAAGCTGTTGGTACCAGGTAGGTGAAGTCGTGTTGCCTGCATAGACAAGATGGCTGAGGCTCGAGAATCTTTCTGATCGGGACGATCAGAATTAGGAAGGGGGCAATGTAACGAGTTTGGGATATAGGGTCGACGGAGATCAGAATGAAGGCGTGTGCGATTTATCCGACTGCAGAGCATCTTGACGAGTAAGGACGTTAGAGGGGCTCGGGTGTAAGGCATACCGCTATTGATCACCGATATATGCCGTGCAGTAGTTGAGTGAGTACGGTGAATACGGTGAAGACTGGTAGTGTCTTGAAGACCGGAGGTACGGTTGAGATCGGTAGTACGGTAGAGACCGGAGTATAATGGAGACCAGAAGTACGGTGCAGACCGGCGTAGTACAACATAAATAAATAACGCGCGGTTCTAATATGGTTGTAAATAATGTAAATAATAAATATAAATTGTACATAGTAGTCGATAGAATAGTGTAGGTATATAAATATTCTGCGATATTTTAGTGTGTAAATTAATAATCTTTCCTGCAAAGTAAGAGTTACATGTGGTGTCATCATACAGGTTAATAGATATTCATGTAAAGTTACAAATTAGTACCTACCATGAAGAATAATAATTGTTTATCAAAACTGAATTAATATTTATTTAATTAAGGATTATATTGACATGGTTGAGAATGACCAAACTTCTATCAGGAAGAGAAAGCACTATAATTCATAGCAGAAAGTATAAGAGGCCTTAGACAAAACAATAAGTGATCAAACCCAATTAAGAGAAAATCCTAATCATCTCCTCCATGTAGTGAAGGATGGAAACGTAGAGGAACTGAGAGTAGACCAGAATAAGTATTTCCCTTGTCATAGAAAACATTAGGTCACCCTCTTTTTCTAACGTTTAGAAATGATATTTAAAGGCAGATCAGCACTATTTAATAAATTATTTAGGAACAGGCATCTAATGAGAAACTAACTGATTTTATTACGAGTAGTATGAATAAAAATATGAGCCCCAGCCGATAGGCAACTTTTCATCAATCAGGTCCAGTCTGATTATTGTAAGGAATACTGCAAGCCAAAGAAGTGACCCCTCCAGATTAGGAGAGAACTATCTCTAGGAAAAAAGAAGGCATCTCTCGCTAACAAAGCGAAAGTTAGAAAATAATATGTGTTAATTCTTCAGTCGGAGAGGTCAAAAATATATTATAATAAATTAATAGATCAACTCAGGGTAATTTGAACGATAGAGCGGACAATATTCAGACTCATAACCACGTTCGGAGGCATTATGGTCTTGAGGAGACAAATTCAAGAGGTGAATCTCGTAAAGAGTTCCTGATCAAAAATAAAAAAAAATCCCGATGGCCTGTAGTCAGCGGAAAGGTAAATTTCTCAAAATTCATTGAATTGAAATTTGAACAACCTTTTCATTGGTATACCTACATGTTATTACATAAAATTGTCGTATGTGTCATAGCCTTGCTGTTAGAGGTTTTTGTTTTGGCTGTTGAATATAAAGCAGACAGGGTTCGAGTTCCACTTCAAGGCAGAATTTTTTTTTTCGTCTATTTCTTTTCAATAAATATACTATATATTTTTTTAATCAGGGTCTATATTAAGATCTCCAGAAAATGTACAATTACATTAAATTTATATTGAGTGTTCATGTTTTATCAATATTTGTTATTTTTCTTTATTAATTTTTATTTTTTTACCTGTGTATTTTATGAAAAATTGCTTTGAACAAAAGTTGTAGGTACTGATTATATCTATAACCTAAAATTGTTTTTGATGATATTTACACTACGGCTCTTTTTTGATATTTTTTTAAATGTTTGAATGGTCGCCATTTTGAAACTACTTACCCGATATTGCCCAATAACGTACTCGACCGAGATATTTGAGAGATTGATTTTTGTAGCAAATTTGAACTAGATATCTTCAAAACTGCGACCTCTATCGTGTTAACAAATTTCGTAATATCCCATATATATATATATATATATATATATATATATATATATATATATATATATATATATATATATATATATCAACTTTTGAACCATATGTTTTTTTGGACTAACTTATAGACATATAACAACATGCCGTTGAAATTTTTTCGAAATTCAAAAGTGTGAACGATCGCAATAGGTACATTTCTATAAGAAATTTACCTAATAGAATAATATTGTAACGGGAGTTCCTCCGAGGTGCCCCCATGTGGTGCCATTGTAGATATCTCTCAGGATATCAGGAAACCTACTGCTTGGTGCTACTACTACTACTTCTCAGAACTCTATCTTCAATAGTCCAAATGTTGAAACTTAAAGAGTAGTGAGCTATCTCTTCCCAGTTTTGTCTAGTTCCATCTTTCCTTCATTCCAGTACAATTTTCAAGACAGGTCTTGGTCTACACGAAGGACTTCATGTCTCCATGTCTCGGCATTGTTCTCCTGGTGTCGGCATTCTTTTATTCTGCCTTCCTGCAATGTCTGCAGTCTTTTGCATGCAGCATGGTCTTCGATACAATGCGTCTGCATTCATGAGAGATTCACCAGCTCGATGTTCTATGTCGAAATCAAAATCTTGGAGTAGCTTGATTTAACTTCCCAGCTGGCTCTCTGGGTTTTTAAACTGAAGCAACCAGAGAGGCGTAGTCAGTAGTACTTGTAGAAATGTTTGATGAATTTTACTATGGCCAGCAGTTCTCGCCTGGTAACGCAATAGTTCCTCTCAGATTTTGATAAAGCGTTTTAATGATAGCCTAACACCTTCACCTGGACATTCTGAACTAGAGAGAAGACAGAACCTATGCCAATGTTGCTGGAATCTGTATCCAGGTAAGGCTACTATTAGGGTAGTTGGACTTGACAAATTTTCTTCTTACCAGTAGGAACTTATTGTTAGTAATATTCTAATTTTGATAGAGCTCCACATTTTCAATATCCCAAGTTCCATTCATCCGTTCTTAGGAGAACGTCTGCATTATCGAGAAATTTTTCCCAAAGTTTGGATACTTTTAAAACTATGTACATTGATTCAAACTGTTTTAGGCTCCATTCTCAGTAAACATATTTCTATCTATATAGAATTGATGTATTCAATATAGTCAGTCATTTGCTAGCTGTCGGATTATTTTCTTATGTTTATGGATGATGGCTGAAGAACGGATCCAGCGAATTGCCACTACAACAATCGAGATAACATTGAATATTTACGGATCTTAGCCCACAATTACCAAAATTGAATGTTAACAATAAACAATAAGTCTATATTTTATATTATTAATAGTAATAATAATTTATTCAAGAAATTTATAAAAGCTGTATAAAAAAAACAAAAGCATTAATTTCAACTATACAATATTTTGGTGTAAAATGACAATCACATTTAGATACCACTGCAGGAAAACCTTGAAAGTGGATATTTGAATTACATAATCAAAATACTAGTTAGCTACTATCTACAATGCACTACAACTTTTTTTCAAGTGATGTTACTATAAATACGAGTGGAGGAATCAGTCACCACTAAACTAGTTCAGGCATAAAATGAGATGGTGAAGAATTAAACCGGCAATGCAACTTCCGTTGCCCATGGCAGAGACTCATTTAACACAAAAGTTACATCCAAGAATCAATGTCATTTTGTGATCACCCGCACCGACACTAGCAGCACCTTAATGGATGAGTTAGAAAAAAGGGGCTAGTCGACCAGAAAAGTACATCTATAAAATCATTTCCTTTCTTCTTCTTCTTCTGATGACAGGTTCACGAGGCGCCACGGACCTTAACATATTCCTAGATGCCTAGACTCCGTGCTCAGTTTGAAAATATGAACTTATCATGAGAGAGATTCTGTTAACGTAGTTTCATCACATGCGAAAATTTTATGTTTATGGACAATTGGTTCCAACAAGAGACTGCTTATTGACAAGAATTTCAGAGAGTTACCAATACCTCGAGAAACTAAGGGAGAAAAGTATCCACTAGTGTAACAAAACTCCCCAAATCTACTCAGGTCCCAGAGAACAGTACCTGAATCACTGGTTTGGCTATTGTTTGACACAAAATGTACATTTAGTTGAACATTTATTCAGTTAGATTTGTAATGTTTATTATTGTCCCTGAATCACTAGTTTGGTTATTGTTTGATACAAAAAGAAAACATTCAGTTGAACATTTATTTAGTTAGATTTGTAAGGTTTATTAATTTAAGGGACTAATTGTTTTATTTAATTACTTAGAGGTTAACATTATTATGTTTTTAATTTGTAAAATTTATTTATATTTATTATATAAGCGGTTATAAATAAAAAAAAAACATTTATTTTCAGAGGGGACATTATTTATGCGGACGTGCGGAAATGAAGCGGAGAGAAAATTTATTTAATTCTTGACAGTCTCGCCGATAATCTAACTCAATCTAGTTTTGTGAAAATTGAACTTCCTCTGTGCAAGTGGCGAAAGGTGTATAAAATACAAGATACTGTCAAGTTTTTATTTCGGAGATAAAAATATATGGATTCCTACGATGAGCATAGTTTTTGCTTTTCCATTTGATAAGAATATGAATTCAACCATTTCTTACGTTGATTGTATATGAACTAGAACGCTTTGGACTCATATTAATATATTCGAGTTTCATGGAAGTCAAGGTTTAATAAGTGTTCATTCAAATACAATATTAGTAAATTTTCAAAAACTATAGACGCATTTGCTCTTATTTGAAATTAAAAGTTATTGTTTTAGATCTAAGAGCAAATTTTTAATCCATCTTTTAGATTCTACATAAAAAATACCTGAAGTCCAATAACTCCATAAATAATTCAGATACAGAAACAGAGAAAGCTAATTTTTCGTTTCACCAACGATTTTATCTCAAAAAGGTTATCAAGTTTCACAATAAAAGCATCAGAATATAGAATAAGACCAGCTGATTGAATGAGCCCCTCAAGGTACACATTACGAATTTCCTAATGTGTACCTCGAAGGGATCTTGATTCTTTTATTTGAATATACCTACTTACTAAGAATCTTTGAGAAGAAAGAAAAGTGACCGAGTAGGTGAGAGTTTATATGACTGCCATATGCCAACATAATTATAATTTGCAAGACACATATGATGCGAAATCTTTGGCATACTTTGAGCACCATTTGTACAATGTAGTTCTTACTCCAGCTGTATTGTTTGACTTATTTTGACTTGTTAAACTTAATAACCAGAAAATAATTGAAAGCTGTTAGTAATGGACAATGAAATTCTTCTCAAAATTTCGAACTTCATAGAAATACAACACAAACAATTATAACAATATGTTCCAACTATCGAAAGAAATTAATATTTCAAGGTGTGTATACATTAAATAACTCCTTTTTTATAGAAGATTTTTTGTAGAGGTGCGGTTTTTTAATTGGAAAAACATTAGTCATCCCGAGCCAATTTGACCTCCGGCATCTGATTTAATCCGTCCAGACATTCCTTCATGTTTGCACATTTGATATTGCACAGTTGAAACGGAACCAAAGACGATATACGAAATCACTTGCCACAAGGTACAAGTAAGCTCCTACAAACCAATTCTGAGCACATTCTAAAAACTTAAATATAATAAAGTATTTTGGAAATGTGGCCAATAGAAGGAATGTCTTTGTTAGGCTCATTATTTCACCTCTAAGAAAATAATGGAAATAATGAATATATCTTCACATGCTAGGTCAATCAAACACTCAAAAGAATATCCAGGAGAATGGCCGTATTATATAAGGATATATAGAGGAAGCAGCCTATAACGAATTACCTATTACGCCGGCTAACACCTATGATTAGCATACAAGATACTGTTATACATACAAAATTAGTTTTGAAAAGATGAGTCTTTGAATCACAGATACCTAATACTAAATAACTTGTAATGTGCCGAGTGTAGAAATTTTGCTGATCTGAGGCGCGGCTTGGATGGTCGTCCATACGCTCCAGTAAAACTGTGCCAACCATGAACTGTTGATACAAATAACCGAATTCATTATCAAATGATAGTTTGGTACTAGTTTAGTTGGTTTGTTAGTTACTATGGTAATGATAATAGTAAACATGACAGTTTCAGTATCAAACTAAACTAGTACCGACCTAAGACTTGTATATGAATATGGCTTGTGATTTTCAGCATGTCATTGCTGTAAACTTGCACGTGCTTATCTGCTTAAACTGGTTTGTAAAAATATGCCTTCAAGTGAGACGCAGCGTGTGGACGAGAAATTTGCAGATAAACTGCATAGATGATCGAAAAATTGAAAAGAAAAATTAGTCCTCAAAATTGAGTTTTCTGTCGCGCTACGTACATACCCGAAGGGGCATGTACAGATTGCAGCGGAATAATTCCATTAACTCGAATACTCTCATGTAGCACCGTCTAATAGTATACAAATTGCAGCTGTTCATCTGCTTATGATATAATTCTGTATACATATCTGAGAATATCATATGCTCCCTTAATTCATCGAGAATATGCACCATATGATAGGGGAGCAGACTATCCACACTCTCTGAAATGGAAAAATCAAAAAAGCTAATGAAATATTAGATAATAGCATTTTCATCTAAACGAACCCAACATTTTTGTGTAGTTGTGATGCGGTGAGTATAAGTGAAACTCTCAACTGTTGCTGTAAATATACTGTAACGTGCAAGGGGAACAAAGTGTCGACGTCCTTTTCATGCTTGTGCGAGCGTCGGGAATCTGAAGAAGTGGCCAATGACAAAGAGTGTGACGCCGGCATATCGATATCCTCACTAGGATGCCGACAAAGGATTTCGAGAGAAGTCTAGTTGCGGCTGGTGAATGAAAGACCAGAAGCGGCTCGAAAGATCTAGAGTTTTTTGTCGGGTATATATTAGTGAGATTTGTCGGCATGAGGGACAGAGTGTAAAAGACAGTGTTCAAGAATAGAATAGTCCATGAAAGCTAGTGAGAATATTTAATAAATAGTAAAGTGAAGATGTAATTTTTATTACTTCGATTGTAAATAAAGTTTATTTAACAATTGTAGATTAGTCTCACTTATCTGCGAACTCGCATACGCCACAATACGTTTTTCTAAACAATTATTAACATCTCATGGCTTAAAAACGGACATTTAATTCTCCTTGTTTACTGTATTTATAACATTATAGGCATTAAGTATGCGCATATTTCAATTTTTATTACCTGCTGGTAGCCGGAGAGTGTGAACCAGTTGATAATATTTAAGGCTCCAAAAAGCTGTCGTTGATTTGAACAATTATTAATTCATGGTGCTGGGCTATTGTTAATGTTTTGCTGAAAGAGAATAGCGTTGGATGCATATAGTAGGTACCTACTACCCACCGAGCATTTACATCGCGAAGTAACCTCTCTGTCAGTACGCAACATTTTTAAAATAACTCATCACAATCTGTAATCAAGTATTCAAAATCAGATACATATATTTGATAGAAAGGAATTATTGGTATAACACAAGCTTAATTCGGAAAGGTTTTAACGGACGGACACTGATGGTTTACTAATATAGTATAGGTAGGTGCTGTTCTATCATTTAGGTAAGGAAGCCTTAAATAATGATAATAATAATAGCTCTGAGATTGACCAGAATTCTTATTTAAAAATCTAGAGGAAATTGAAAGAAAGTTGAAATTATCTTACTACAGGCTAACCTGAAGATTTCTTCTTTAGATGACACACATATTTTCGTATTATACACGCATTTTCGTTTTTATCCGTCATCGTGTATAACTTCTCTAAAGTGTGCCTTTATTGTTTGTCTAAGATCAAATGCACGACTGTGTCCGTTAATTTGGCTGGTTGAGATAAAGAGAAAAACTTCATATATATTTAATTTCAGAAAGAACAATAGATAACCAACTCTCTATTTACTTTCGTTTTAATATTCATATCACATTCACAAACTTGGAATGGAGGATAGTTCATTTATCATTGAGGACAGCTGTGTAGTTTTACAGTATCTTATTGCGTATTTGAGGTGTTTTGGATCCATTATTTTTATTCTAAATGTAGAAGGAAGAAGTTTTAATGCTAAAAAGTCTAAGAATACCTAAAATGGAATGAAAATATTAGCTTAAGAAAAATGTAAATATTAACGGGAGACTGATAACGTATTTTATAATCATACAAATGTATCGAAAATTTGCAAACTTTGAATTAGTGTGGTAGGTACCAAGATTCCTCTTACAATTTCATATATTTTATTTAGCGCTTTGTAATATGCACTTTCATTTAGAAAGGTTTCTATTGGAAGTTGTAAGTGTTTTGATATAGTGAAACTTGAAATAAAAATTCTTCATTATGGGGATCTTAATGTAGTGAAACGTGAGTCTCTAAAAATGATGGAAAATATAAAAAATATAGGACAACTTGTCATAATTTTTCAGTTTGATATATTATTATATACTTACTCTTTTTTCTCGATCTTGTTCGATAAGGACGAAGGTGTAATAAAGTCTACATTAAAATGCATTTACCAGTGGCATTAGGAAATGTTTTTCATTAAATGGTGAATACTCATAATAACATTTGAAGTTACGGCAAAATCACAGTATGTTTTTGTGAATAAATAACCAAACAATATGAAGATAGGTAAATACCAGGTAACCCATCAAATTACGCTTCGGCCATCTGGAAAAAAATTGCGCAACCAATATTGTTATGCATTTGTCGAAACTCCAGAATTGTTGTTTATCAATTTATCACCATTTGCCACTCTCATGTAGTTTCGAAATGATAAATTTTATTAATTTTCATAGTTTCCTAAGCTACAAGAAACATAGGTGTATATTTGCAAGTGATTTAAAATGTATATTTCTTACTACATTTGCACATGCAATATCGACATACAATTTATTTGAATATTCCAGCAGATAACCTCCCACTCGATGTAGATTTGAGCTTTATTACCACATTCTGTCCAGTTCTTAGTTTAGCGTATATAAACTCTAAATCTTACTATCGGTCGACGATATTTTCTTGAAAAATCATTTTTCATCATTTTCATTTCATTATGTATTTGAAAAAAATAATATCTGTAGTACCGAGTACCTCAATATACCTTAGGTTTACTAACAAGCATAGGCTTGGACCAGAACGATATTCGAACAATGGGAAGCATAAATTATAAATAAATAGCAGTAGTGTGTGTTGAGGAAATTGAGACGGATGAAACCGCAATTTCAAAAGGAGTCCGACAGGGTTGCGTTTTGTCTCCCAATTATTTAATGTCTATTCGCCGTGTGTGTACAGTCAAACGTTAGACAAGGTAGACGAGGGGGTGAAGATTGGAGGAACACTAATTAATAACCTAAGATTCGCTAAAGTTACTGTACTGCAAGGAAAGTGGAGAAAAAATATATATACAAAGATTTTCTTCGGGATGCAGTCATGTATTCAATAAAATTATTTGATTGAAGCCGAGCTTTCGAGAATGTTTATTCTCTTCTTCATGGCAAAAATTCTGAATTTTGTATATATTAGCTAAAAACAGGAAAGATTTCATAGCCATCAATTACAAATGTCATTATTTATATTTCCGATTGATGGCTATGAAATCGGAAATATAAATAATGACATTTGTAATTGATGGCTATGAAATCTTCCCTGTTGTTAGCTAATTTATTCTAAATTCACGATTTTTGCCCTGAAGAAGAGAATAAACATTCTCGAAAGCTCGGCTTCAATCAAAGAATTTTATTGAATACATAACTGCATCCCCAAGAAAATCTTTTTACTTAATATAAAACCAGTCAAGAATACAAAATCAATATACATATATATATATATAGATTTTGTATTCTTGACTGTTTCTATATAAAATAAAAAGATGTTCTTGGGGATGAAGTCATGTAATGAATACAATTCTTTGAATTAAGCCGAGCTTTCGAGAATGTCTATTCTCTTCTTCAGGGCAAAAGTCGTGAATTTAGAATAAATTAGCTAAAAACAGGAAAGATTTCATAGCCATCAATCGGAAATATAAATAATGACATTTGTAATTGATGGCTATGAAATCTTTCCTATTTTTAGCTAATATATACAAAATTCAGAATTTTTGTCATGAAGAAGAGAATAAACATTCTGAAATCTTTGTTAATTAAAGTACTTACATTCGTGAATTTAGATAAAATTATCCACAAACAGGAAGAAGATATATGTTTCTCTAATAGATACATCTGCTATTTTAATAAATTTCTCAGGTTAATTTGTGAGAGAAATTGACTTGCTTTTTTTCCTTTATTTTTAAGTAATTGACGCTTTCCATTATTTCAAGTTTCAAGTTATGTATGTCGTATTGTGAGAGAATATGATTATTATATATAATTAACAAATAATCTGAATGCCTAACAAAATAGTAAATAATATTATTGACATAATAAACTTATATTTATACTGCAATACCTAAGAATTCATATAGTCTAGTCTGTGTACGGGTATATATTTATTTATATTATGTGTTTCAAAGTCTGTTATAAATGTTTTTTCTTATATGTATTAGGTTCTTTTGCTATATAAGACATCTCAAGAATTAATCTTTTCACAAGATTTATTTCTTTATTTAAGATAAAGAAATAATACTAATAATAATAATACATTAAATTCAAAAAAATGACATTGATTGGTTAAGTATAATGTATACCTATTTACTGCAAGTTAATCAAAATAATACATAAATTATTATTAATACCTTTTATGAATCTGTTTCATGACTATTTAGATTTCAATAAAATAAATTTGTCAAATCAGTATTATGTCAAAATTTCAGTATTACAATTTAAATCTTCAAAAGTGTTCTAGTCTCCTAGTCTCAATGAATATTTGCTGTATAAGTTTAAAATGGAACTAATGGGTGTAATGGAGATGCAGCAATTTTATAAACAGAAAACTCTATAAAGTTTTTCCAAGCTTTCGGAAATATTTAATCATTTCCCTCTTCAGGGAATCTAATAACGTACATAAAAAATATACTTTCTTAAGCTAATTAATTTGAACTTACACTTTCGTGAGGTTATTTACATGGATGTTGAAGTACGATTTATATATACGACACATTCGAATTAAAAAAAACAATACATATTAAAACATTTCTTGGACTATGCACACAACATTTTAATAGTTGATTCTATTACTATAATAAATATTTGATGTAGATAAACATAAAGAAATCTAATTATAGTTTACTCTGATTCTGTGTGGTGTTTACCTGTGCATTATCTCAATATTTAAAATTGACTGGAGATCTATGCCACCCTTAATGCTATTTTATCCATTTTATATATGAAAATCGATGACAGCGAGTATGGAAGCAAGCGCCAAAAAAAGAGATGGGACACTTGGCCGAGTGCGTAAAGAAGCAACGATTTATACCACGTGATTTATAGCATAATCCGGCAACTTACAGTGGAGTGCACAGGGAAATGAAAGATTTTTCAAGATAAGGAACTTATTTATCAGCACAAACAAGACAATGATGTGATTATTGAAATTTACGCACAAATACTCACTGGTTTTCAAAATGAATCAACTTCGTTAGTCTTGAAAGTATTCTTTCTTTTGGTTGGTTTTCAATCTTGTTTCAACTGGCTTGAAACAGATGGTAGAAATCCACGGAAACACTGCAGTATACAGCGCCCGCAAGACAAGAGCCACCGGCGTGCTATAAGTCATATGTGTGCATATAGCTGTCCTTGTCTCGCGTTGGTTTCACTAGCGGACCGATACAAGCTATCCACATTACCATGTATTAGGTAGATCTTTGGTTATGATCAATTGGACGCAAGAGAAAACTCCTACTGATTATAAAGATAGTAGAAACGATGTATGTAGGACATAATGCGTAACGATAAACATATTCTACTACATAAATAATGCAAGGAATAATAAAAGGGAAAAAGAGTATCTGTAGGAAAAAACATAGCTCCATAACCTATGCGATTGGACTTATCTAAACATCTAAGAATTGTTTCATGTGGCAAGGTACAGAGGCGCTTTCAAAATTGTGGTCGCCGACCTTCAATAAGAAGGTATATGAAGAAGAAGATACCTACCGGTCTTTTCTCATTTACTACATAAATTTGAATAAGACTGGCAATCAATAGCTCGTTTTAATAATTGAAGGTATGATTTTATTCTATTAGTCTTCATCTTATATACCTAGGAGTTTTGAAATATTCAGTAACTATGAAACTATGATGATGATGGGAATATCTTTAGGGATGAATAAACTCGTTTACTCATTTGTCAGTTGTGGGGAGAGTTCGGACTTAAATCAATAAATATATGATGGCTTATTGGGTGAAGGCGCTGGAAAAGGGTTCGCGTCCCGCCAGAGTCATGGTTGTTGTTTGTACTGAACCCGTGCTCAGGTAATATCTATACCTTTTTCGGGAAGCTGAAATTGCAGTTATTAAAAATAAATATAGGTGTATTTCGATAATAAATCGACATTATTTGTTATTTTGGTAATTTGTATGAAGCCAAATAGTCATATGAAGACCAAGATGTACACTGAAACATCAACATCATTTATGATAAATGGACTCAACCATGATAGATATGTAAGTGTTATTCTTTCAATATAATATAATTATCTATGAAATTTAGCTTTTCTGTTGATCTACTGCCGCCATATTAATATGAGGAAATGTGAAAAAGATTGAAGATTATCTTGAGAAGAAGCGAAAGCTTTCTCATCAATCCCCGGAAAAGCCTCATAGCTGGCGGTAGTAGTGTGGTACCTACAACGACAGGTGTGTACAGGTCGTACTCACACACATACACACAAACATCTCCAACCATTGGTATACGCAACACACCGTGGGGATACCGCTACAAATAGTATGGTGGCCCACTGACCCACTTTTATCACATCCGATGGCGGACAGACGAAACGAAATGCATGTTGTGGTGTCTTCAGTTGTTGTCGGACGCTGCTTCCGTATATTGGTGCGGTAGTACCAATCAGTACGCGCGCAAACAGACTATTTTAAATTACATCTGACGACGTCAAGGACCAACATCTTTGGGCCGGTACCACTCTATCTGTTATCATATTTACAAAATGATAGATATATTGTCTTCGTGAGCAGTTTCGAAATATATTTGTTCCTAATTAAATTGCTTTAATTTGGATTTTTGAAGATTTTGTAATTGCTAGAAGATGAAGGTGATAGGATTTTTTATTGTGAGTTTGTGCTTGATTTTGGATTTTGTGTCGGCTGTGGAGATACAAAATGATGGGGAGAGTTTTAAAAGAGGTAGGTACAGTATATAGGTAATATAGGCGTTGACATTATTGAGATACATAAGATTGTTAGGTAAGCAGATCAGCTAATATTATATAAATTTTTGGAAGACCTAGTTGAATTTAGGCGTTTGAGGAGTTGATTATTTTTCTAGTCTATAATTACATAGATTGTCTCTGAAAATATCTACAAAATGCTTCTACATATTCTCTAGCTCAATATAAGAGGATTTAGGCAGACTTAAACGGATATAAGGCAATTTACTGTGGATCATTTATAGAAATGAAAAGCATCAAAATAATGTAAAAATATAAAACATTTGCTATTTATATACCAACAAAGTGTCAAGTATATGACGAAGGAAACTAAGATATTTTTGATTTCTAAGCACCAACACAGGAAAATATTTCCGTCTTCTTTAAAAACTTTCAGACAAAATAACAGAAAACATTACATATATTTGAAAAAGGACCAAAAAATGATAAAAACTCTGAATTTAATCTTAAGGATATCTTATGGAATTTGGATTATTTTACAGCGAATTATTGGAATTAAAATCTATGGAAAAATTTAAGGCTTATCAAAAGTACTTCTCCAATAGTGATAAAACCTTTTCAATAAATAAAACTGCTTTCAGAAGTTCTACATCGCACAATGTCACCCTAACAAATTTCAACAAAATCTCTCTATAACAAAAATATATATTCAAAAATATAATTCCATAATTTTGCAGCTAACTAAAATTATTAAATTTGAATAGCGATAACTTGCCAACTAGTTAATTTATTCTAATGATTCATTCAACAACGTTCGTGGTTTTCAAAATTAAAGTACAGGTCAATCTTTCAAAGAAATCTGATGAATAATTGTATGCATATATTGAGTGTTTGTAATATCTTATTTCTTTTCTATATTTATGCTTGTTCATGATGCCATTAGAGATATCATATATATTGGAGACAAACTAACCATAGCTACTGATAATTGTGAACTTGCTAATTCTTCAAAACCACGATATTTTACCCAAGCCATGTAACATGAAAACAGTGCAGATTTCATACCTACATCATTTGTTATTTCTTTCAAAACATGTAAAATCCCAAGCCATTATTATGAAGAATATGGAAGGAAGCTATAATTTCTATGAAATTTACAATCACCATTGACAATAGAAAGTAACAACATTAATAATATCAATATTGTAGATCTAGTTCCCAAATGGCTCTCAAATTGAACTACCAGATTACACTTTTGATCAAAGAGGAGAAATTTATTTCATACTTCATATCAAAATTGCTGTTAAAATCATGTGTTTGTCGATCCTGTGGCTTACAACACTTATTCGATCATACAAAGAAGTAAAAGTAAAACATAAATAGAAACACATTTCTACTTTAGTTGGAGTATTAATTTAATAGATCTTTTATTATCGTCTCAAATACTCCCAGTTTTCATATCTACTCATTTTTGACCGACGAACCCAAACGGAGAAGATATCAATTCATCTGTTTGCTGTTTCTTCTTCTTTGGGTACCACATAAAAGACAATAATATTTGCAAAAACATTTATAATGAATTTTTCTTTAGAGTTACGGTTTTCGAGTTGCAACAGTGGTAAAACGGTTAAATCTAAAATACTTATGCGTATTTCCACTGCGATGTTTTGAGATCTCAATAATAACAACTACGAGCAAAGAATATAAGTGGGTAGTAGGATAAGTACTATCTTCATTGGTATAGTGGTACGTTCAACGATTTTCGTGACTAATGATACACTCTAAATTGTGAAATAAATATTTTTTACTAAAAAATGGACCGACGTTATTAGTATTAGTGCACTAAAAAGTATAAAATATTATTAATACTATTGGTGCTGGTACTTGTGAAGTTGACGCCAAAAGTTATCAATCCACCTGCAACTGCACAACTTCAAAAGTAACAGCACCAATAGAATTAATATTATTTTATACTTTCCAGTGCACCAACTAATAATGTCGGTCCAATTTTTTGTAAAAAATATTTATGAAAAGAATTATCATGTCATCTTGGTTGTCGAAACACGTATTGGCATATATTTTTCTATACGATACGTTCTACCTACCAACAAAACTTCTGTGAAAATTTCTTTAGCCTTGTCAAAGAATAGCCCGGAGCAACAAGCGGATAGACGCAAGTTATAGAAGTGCTTGTTTGATGATGGCCGGATGATGGTTCATATGATATGATTATTAACTAAGAACAAATAATGGGTTTGCTTTCCTCAATATCATTTTTAATCTGCTGTTCCATATCTCGCATTATGCATGTGTAATAGCATATAAATAAAATACTCAACTCATTACATGATGCGTTTGAAATATGCGATTACATTACGAGATAATAATCCATGATAAACAAAATCGATCTCACAACCATCACTTACTTATGGATCTACCATCTTATCATATCCATTTATTTCTTTTCAATATTTGCGATATTCATTAGTTCATCAAGATAAAACGTAAATATCAAAAGGGAGCTATGGAGTATGTGGTACAAACTACATGTTGGAATAGCTGATTCCAAACGGTACCTGCCTACTTAAACACCAACTTGGGTATATCTACTTACTTGGTGATGTACAGTCTGTGGAGGAAATACAGAAGACGATGTAATATTTTTATTGTTGATTGGAACTCTAGTGTCCGAAAGAGCATTAAAAAACATTATTTAATATTGAAGTACAAGAATTGATGTACCTACGTATAAATTCCATGTCGCAGGTCGCATCTTCTAGGAACTTGGGGATGGCACCACTATAATCTACAAATAATACGAATACGCAGTTGACAAATTATTCAGTATCTCTTGTGCTTTAAATAGCCTCATGATTTTTAGTCTGGGATTCAGCTATGGTGCTGTATTATTCAGGATTATTGCATTCGCATACACTGGTTGATTTCTTATATCGAACATACATAATCTCTATACATGACTTTCAATTTTTGAGCTTTAAAAAAAACATACATATATGAAATTCCAGGAAAGCATACTATGGTTACAAATTATCTATCCGGTTTAACCAGGGGAACCCTCAATTTTATGAAATATCCCTACGACACTATAGAAAATAGAACTCTTGTCATATATGGAATAACATTTCGAGAAATTAAATGGATCTAAGTTCTATTCTCTTGACTTATATGTTGACTTTAGACAAAAGATAAAGGTATGAAATCCTCACTAAATTTAATTGCAATAAAGGTAGCCTTGACCTTCTCCAAGGTCCAATGTAAACTCTATACTGAAATACGTCAGATATATTTAAGCGGCGTGAAAATGTAACAAACACAAATTAGCCTTTATAACCTTAGTAATCGTGGATGTTTAGTACCAAATATTCATTGTTGAACTCATTAGGATATTCTTGATCTTTTCAATGAAAACAAAATAGTAAGGATGGCAATTACAGGCTTAACACAATGTTGGGTGCAGTGAAGACTCCAATATAGTCTAGAATCAAACAAACTCAACTTATTAGCTCTAAGAGTTTTTTATTACAAGCAGTACGAATACACCTAATTTAACCAAGACCAAATTTAGTTTCTCTGGTCGACAAAAAATTTAATCAAATTAACATCAGTTTTGTTATTGGAAATCAAGAATAAATCTCCAGATTGTTGAGATAATCCATTGTTTGGCATGTCTTATATTAAAGACATATTATAACGTGTGTATCTATCAATTTTGCGACTTCGCCATAGCACAGGAGGTATAAAATTAATATGAAGGTACTCGTATGTTTGCTTTTTTATGTATGTTCGCGCCTTTCGCATAGCGATTTTCATGATTCTTTTATTATTGGAAAGAGGAGAGTTAAGAGATAGTAACATATCAATTAAAAAAATAGAATCCACCATCTCCTTCCCCCTC